>JAQSUU010000171.1:6250000-7500000 GCA_038087645.1 Saccharum hybrid cultivar R570 | reverse complement strand
AACATACCATAGGCATAGAAATCGTTCTGGACGATCTCGATCAGACTCCTATGCGACGAGGCTCAAGTGGAAGCTCGGTTCGTTCCATTTCGGGATAGTGCTTCTCTTGATGCAAGATTGGTGCTTGGTTTGCACCAAATGTAGCATAGGCATAGAAATCGTTTTGAACGCACTCGAGGGGACTCCTAGGTGATGAGGCTCAAGTGGAAGCTCGATTCGGTACGTTTGGAGATAGTGATACTCTTGATGCAAGATTGGTGCTCGGTTTGCATCGAATGTGCCGTAGGCTTGGAAATAGTATTAGAGGCACCCGATGGAACTCCTAGGTGACGTGGGTCAGGTGGAATCTCATTTAGATCTATTTTGAGACAGTGTTAGCGTCGGTGCAAGATAGGTGCACGGTTTGCACTGAACGTACCATGGGCATAGAAATCGTTTTGGACACACTCGATGGGACTCCTAGGTGACGAGGCTCAAGTGGAAGCTCAGGTCGGTCCGTTTGGGGATAGTGCTTCTCTTGATGCAAGATTGGTGCTTGGTTTGCACCAAATGTAGCATAGGCAGAGAAATCGTTTTGGACGCACTCTAGCGGACTCCTAGGTGACGAGGCTCAAGTGGAAGCTTGATTCGGTACGTTTGGAGATAGTGCTACTCTTGATGCAAGATTGGTGCTCGGTTTACGTCGAATGTGCCGTAGTCTCGGAAATAGTTTTGGAGGCACCCGATGGAACTCCTAGGTGACGTGGGTCATGTGGAATCTCGTTTTGATCTATTTTGAGACAATGTTCGTATCGGTGCAAGATAGGTGCACGGTTTGCACTGAACGTACCATAGGCATAGAAATCGTTTTGGACACACTCGATGGGACTCCTAGGTGACAAGGCTCCAGTGGAAGCTCGGTACGATCCATTTGGAGATAGTGCTACTCTTGATGCATGATTGATGAACGGTTTGCGTCGAACGTACCGTTGGGTCGGAAATAGTATTGGAGGCACCCGATGGAACTCCTAGGTTATGTGGGTCAAGTGGAATCTTGTTTCGATCTGTTTTGAAACAGTGTTAGCGTCAGTGCAAGATAGGTGCTCGGTTTGCGTCAAACGTACCATAGGTTCATAAATTGTTTTAGAAGCACCCGCGGTACTCCTAGGTGATGAGGGTCTGGTGGAGATCTGTTTGGTCCGTTTGGAGATAGTGCTACAGAAGATAGGTGCACGGTTTGCATTGAACGTACCATAGGTCATAAACAGTTTTGGACGCACCTGATGGAACTCGTAAGTGACGTGGGTCGTGTGGAATCTCGTTTTAGTCCATTTGGAGATAGTGTTAGTGTCAGTGCAAGGTTGGAGCACGGTTTGCACCAAACATACCATAGGCATAGAAATCGTTCTGGACGATCTCGATCAGACTCCTATGCGACGAGGCTCAAGTGGAAGCCCGGTTCGTTCCATTTTGGGATAGTGCTTCTCTTGATGCAAGATTGGTGCTTGGTTTGCACCAAATGTAGCATAGGCATAGAAATCGTTTTGAACGCACTCGAGGGGACTCCTAGGTGATGAGGCTCAAGTGGAAGCTCGATTCGGTACGTTTGGAGATAGTGCTACTCTTGATGCAAGATTGGTGCTCGGTTTGCGTTGAATGTGCCGTAGGCTCAGAAATAGTATTGGAGGCACCCGATGGAACTCCTAGGTGACGTGGGTCATGTGGAATCTCGTTTAGATCTATTTTGAGACAGTGTTAGCGTTGGTGTAAGATAGGTGCACAGTTTGCACTGAACGTACCATGGGCATAGAAATCGTTTTGGACACACTCGATGGGACTCCTAGGTGATGAGGCTCAAGTGGAAGCTCAGATCGGTCCGTTTGGGGATAGTGCTTCTCTTGATGCAAGATTGGTGCTTGGTTTGCACCAAATGTAGCATAGGCATAGAAATCGTTTTGGACGCACTCTAGGGGACTCCTAGGTGACGAGGCTCAAGTGGAAGCTCGATTCGGTACGTTTGGAGATAGTGCTACTCTTGATGCAAGATTGGTGCTCGGTTTACGTCGAATGTGCCGTAGGCTCAGAAATAGTTTTGGAGGCACCCGATGGAACTCCTAGGTGACGTGGGTCATGTGGAATCTTGTTTTGATCTATTTTGAGACAGTGTTCGTATCGGTGTAAGATAGGTGCATGGTTTGCACTGAACGTACCATAGGCATAGAAATCGTTTTGGACACACTCGATGGGACTCCTAGGTGACGAGGCTCCAGTGGAAGCTCGGTACGATCCATTTGGAGATAGTGCTACTCTTGATGCATGATTGGTGCACCGTTTGCATCGAACGTACCGTAGGCTCGGAAATAGTATTGGAGGCACCCGATGGAACTCCTAGGTTACGTGGGTCATGTGGAATCTTGTTTCGATCTGTTTTGAAACAGTGTTAGCGTCGGTGCAAGATAGGTGCTCGGTTTGCGTCAAACGTACCATAGGTTCATAAATTGTTTTAGATGCACCCGTGGTACTCCTAGGTGATGAGGGTCTGGTGGAGATCTGTTTGGTCCGTTTGGAGATAGTGCTACAGAAGATAGGTGCACGGTTTGCATTGAACGTACCATAGGTCATAAACAGTTTTAGACGCACCCGATAGAACTCGTAAGTGACGTGGGTCGTGTGGAATCTCGTTTTAGTCCATTTGGAGATAGTGTTAGTGTCAGTGCAAGGTTGGAGCACGGTTTGCACCGAATATACCATAGGCATAGAAATCGTTTTAGACGACCTCGATCAGACTCCTATGTGACGAGGCTCAAGTGGAAGCTCGGTTCGGTCTGTTTCGGGATAGTGCTTCTCTTGATGCAAGATTGGTGCTTGGTTTGCACCCAATGTAGCATAGGCATAGAAAATCGTTTTGAACGCACTCGAGGGGACTCCTAGGTGATGAGGCTCAAGTAGAAGCTCGATTCGGTACGTTTGGAGATAGTGCTACTCTTGATGCAAGATTGGTGCTCGGTTTGCATCGAATGTGCCGTAGGCTCGGAAATAGTATTGGAGGCACCCGATGGAACTCCTAGGTGACGTGGGTCATGTGGAATCCCGTTTTGATCTATTTTGAGACAGTGTTAGTATCGGTGCAAGATAGGTGCACGGTTTGCACTGAACGTACCATAGGTTCATAAATTGGTTTAGAAGCACCCGCGGTACTCCTAGGTGATGAGGGTCTGGTGGAGATCTGTTTGGTCCGTTTGGAGATAGTGCTACAGAAGATAGATGCACGGTTTGCATTGAACGTACCATAGGTCATAAACAATTTTGGACGCACCCGATGGAACTCGTAAGTGACGTGGGTCGTGTGGAATCTCGTTTTAGTCCATTTGGAGATAGGGTTAGTGTTAGTGCATGGTTGGAGCACGGTTTGCACCGAACATACCATAGGCATAGAAATCGTTTTGGACAATCTCGATCAGACTCCTATGTGACGAGGCTCAAGTGGAAGCTCGGTTCGGTCCGTTTCGGGATAGTGCTTCTCTTGATGCAAGATTGGTGCTTGGTTTGCACCAAATGTAGCATAGGCATAGAAATTGTTTTGAACGCACTGGACGGGACTCCTAGGTGATGAGGCTCAAGTGGAAGCTCGATTCAGTACGTTTGGAGATAGTGCTACTCTTGATGCTAGATTGGTGCTCGGTTTGCGTCGAATGTGCCGTAGGCTTGGAAATAGTATTGGAGGCACCTGATAGAACTCCTAGGTGACGTGGGTCATGTGGAATCTCGTTTAGATCTATTTTGAGATAGTGTTAGCGTCGGTGCAAGATAGGTGCATGGTTTGCACTGAACGTACCATGGGCATAGAAATTGTTTTGGACACACTCGATGGGACTCCTAGGTGACGAGGCTCAACTGGAAGCTCGGCTTTGTCCATTTGGGGATAGTGCTTCTGTTGATGCAAGATTGGTGCTTGGTTTGCACCAAATGTAGCATTGGCATAGAAATCGTTTTGGACGCACTCGCGGGGACTCCTAGGTGACGAGGCCCAAGTGGAAGCTTGATTCAGTACGTTTGGAGATAGTGCTACTCTTGATGCAAGATTGGTGCTCGGTTTGCGTCGAATGTGCCGTAGGCTCAGAAATAGTATTGGAGGCACCCGATGGAACTCCTAGGTGACGTGGGTAATGTGGAATCTCGTTTTGATCTATTTTGAGACAGTGTTAGCGTCGGTGCAAGATAGGTGCACGGTTTGCACTGAACGTACCATAGGCATAGAAATCATTTTGGACACACTCAATGGGACTCCTAGGTGACGAGATTCCAGTGGAAGCTCGGTACGATCCATTTGGAGATAGTGCTACTCTTGATGCATGATTGGTGCACGGTTTGCGTCGAACGTACCGTAGGCTCAGAAATAGTATTGGAGGCACCCGATGGAACTCCTAGGTTACGTGGGTCATGTGGAATCTTGTTTCGATCTGTTTTGAAACAGTGTTAGCGTCGGTGCAAGATAGGTGCTCGGTTTGCGTCAAACGTACCATAGGTTCATAAATTGTTTTAGAAGCACCCGCGGTACTCCTAGGTGATGAGGGTCTGGTGGAGATCTGTTTGGTCCGTTTGGAGATAGTGCTACAGAAGATAGATGCACGGTTTGCATTGAACGTACCATAGGTCATAAACAATTTTGGACGCACCCGATGGAACTCGTAAGTGACGTGGGTCGTGTGGAATCTCGTTTTAGTCCATTTGGAGATAGTGTTAGTGTTAGTGCAAGGTTGGAGCACGGTTTGCACTGAACATACCATAGGCATAGAAATCGTTTTGGACAATCTCGATCAGACTCCTATGTGACGAGGCTCAAGTGGAAGCTCGGTTCGGTCCGTTTCGGGATAGTGCTTCTCTTGATGCAAGATTGGTGCTTGGTTTGCACCAAATGTAGCATAGGCATAGAAATCGTTTTGAACTCACTGGACGGGACTCCTAGGTGATGAGGCTCAAGTGGAAGCTCGATTCAGTACATTTGGAGATAGTGCTACTCTTGATGCAAGATTGGTGCTCGGTTTGCGTCGAATGTGCCGTAGGCTTGGAAATAGTATTGGAGGCACCCGATGGAACTCCTAGGTGACGTGGGTCTTGTGGAATCTCGTTTAGATCTATTTTGAGACAGTGTTAGCGTCGGTGTAAGATAGGTGCATGGTTTGCACTGAACGTACCATGGGCATAGAAATCGTTTTGGACACACTCGATGGGACTCCTAGGTGATGAGGCTCAAGTGGAAGCTCGGATCGGTCCGTTTGGGGATAGTGCTTCTCTTGATGCAAGATTGGTGATTGGTTTGCACCAAATGTAGCATAGGCATAGAAATCGTTTTGGACGCACTCTAGGGGACTCCTAGGTGACGAGGCTCAAGTGGAAGCTCGATTCGGTACGTTTGGAGATAGTGCTACTCTTGATGCAAGATTGGTGCTCGGTTTACGTCGAATGTGCCGTAGGCTTGGAAATAGTATTGGAGGCACCTGATAGAACTCCTAGGTGACGTGGGTCATGTGGAATCTCGTTTAGATCTATTTTGAGATAGTGTTAGCGTCGATGCAAGATAGGTGCATGGTTTGCACTGAACGTACCATGGGCATAGAAATTGTTTTGGACACACTCGATGGGACTCCTAGGTGACGAGGCTCAAGTGGAAGCTCGGCTTTGTCCATTTGGGGATAGTGCTTCTGTTGATGCAAGATTGGTGCTTGGTTTGCACCAAATGTAGCATTGGCATAGAAATCGTTTTGGACGCACTCGCGGGGACTCCTAGGTGACGAGGCCCAAGTGGAAGCTTGATTCAGTACGTTTGGAGATAGTGCTACTCTTGATGCAAGATTGGTGCTCGGTTTGCGTCGAATGTGCCGTAGGCTCAGAAATAGTATTGGAGGCACCCGATGGAACTCCTAGGTGACGTGGGTAATGTGGAATCTCGTTTTGATCTATTTTGAGACAGTGTTAGCGTCGGTGCAAGATAGGTGCACGGTTTGCACTGAACGTACCATAGGCATAGAAATCGTTTTGGACACACTCGATGGGACTCCTAGGTGACGAGGCTCCAGTGGAAGCTCGGTACGATCCATTTGGAGATAGTGCTACTCTTGATGCATGATTGGTGCACGGTTTGCGTCGAACGTACCGTAGGCTCAGAAATAGTATTGGAGGCACCCGATGGAACTCCTAGGTTACGTGGGTCATGTGGAATCTTGTTTCGATCTGTTTTGAAACAGTGTTAGCGTCGGTGCAAGATAGGTGCTCGGTTTGCGTCAAACGTACCATAGGTTCATAAATTGTTTTAGAAGCACCCGCGGTGCTCCTAGGTGATGAGGGTCTGGTGGAGATCTGTTTGGTCCGTTTGGAGATAGTGCTACAGAAGATAGATGCACGGTTTGCATTGAACGTACCATAGTTCATAAACAATTTTGGACGCACTCGATGGAACTCGTAAGTGACGTGGGTCGTGTGGAATCTCGTTTTAGTCCATTTGGAGATAGTGTTAGTGTTAGTGCAAGGTTGGAGCACGGTTTGCACTGAACATACCATAGGCATAGAAATCGTTTTGGACAATCTCGATCAGACTCCTATGTGACGAGGCTCAAGTGGAAGCTCGGTTCGGTCCGTTTCGGGATAGTGCTTCTCTTGATGCAAGATTGGTGCTTGGTTTGCACCAAATGTAGCATAGGCATAGAAATCGTTTTGAACGCACTAGACGGGAGTCCTAGGTGATGAGGCTCAAGTGGAAGCTCGATTCAGTACATTTGGAGATAGTGCTACTCTTGATGCAAGATTGGTGCTCGGTTTGCGTCGAATGTGCCGTAGGCTTGGAAATAGTATTGGAGGCACACGATGGAACTCCTAGGTGACGTGGGTCATGTGGAATCTCGTTTAGATCTATTTTGAGATAGTGTTAGCGTCGGTGCAAGATAGGTGCATGGTTTGCACTGAACGTACAATGGGCATAGAAATTGTTTTGGACACACTCGATGGGACTCCTAGGTGACGAGGCTCAAGTGGAAGCTCGGCTTTGTCCGTTTGGGGATAGTGCTTCTCTTGATGCAAGATTGGTGCTTGGTTTGCACCAAATGTAGCATTGGCATAGAAATCGTTTTGGACGCACTCGTGGGGACTCCTAGGTGACGAGGCTCAAGTGGAAGCTTGATTTAGTACGTTTGGAGATAGTGCTACTCTTGATGCAAGATTGGTGCTCGGTTTGCGTCGAATGTGCCGTAGGCTCAGAAATAGTATTGGAGGCACCCGATGGAACTCCTAGGTGACGTGGGTCATGTGGAATCTCGTTTTGATCTATTTTGAGACAGTGTTAGCATCGGTGCAAGATAGGTGCACGGTTTGCACTGAACGTACCATAGGCATACAAATCGTTTTGGACACACTCGATAGGACTCCTAGGTGACGAGGCTCCAGTGGAAGCTCGGTATGATCCATTTGGAGATAGTGCTACTCTTGATGCATGATTGGTGCACGGTTTGCGTCGAACGTTCCGTAGGATCAGAAATAGTATTGGAGGCACCCGATGGAACTCCTAGGTTACGTGGGTCATGTGGAATCTTGTTTCGATCTGTTTTGAAACAGTGTTAGCGTCGGTGCAAGATAGGTGCTCGGTTTGCGTCAAACGTACCATAGGTTCATAAATTGTTTTAGAAGCACCCGCGGTACTCCTAGGTGATGAGGGTCTGGTGATGATCTGTTTGGTCCGTTTGGAGATAGTGCTATAGAAGATAGGTGCACGGTTTGCGTTGAACGTACCGTAGGTCATAAATAGTTTTGGACGCACCCGATGGAACTCGTAAGTGACGTGGGTCGTGTGGAATCTCGTTTTAGTCCATTTGGAGATAGTGTTAGTGTTAGTGAAAGGTTGGAGCACGGTTTGCACCAAACATACCATAGGCATAGAAATCGTTTTGGACAATCTCGATCAGACTCCTATGTGACGAGGCTCAAGTGGAAGCTCGGTTCGGTCCGTTTCGGTATTGTGCTTCTCTTGATGCTAGATTGGTACTTGGTTTGCACCAAATGTAGCATAGGCATAGAAATCGTTTTGAACACACTGGACAGGACTCCTAGGTGATGAGGCTCAAGTGGAAGCTCGATTCAGTACATTTGGAGATAATGCTACTCTTGATGCAAGATTGGTGCTCGGTTTGCGTCGAATGTGCCATAGGCTCGAAAATAGTATTGGAGGCACCCGATGGAACTCCTAGGTGACGTGGGTCATGTGGAATCTCGTTTAGATCTATTTTGAGACAGTGTTTGCGTCGGTGCAAGATAGGTGCACGGTTTGCACTGAATGTACCAAAGGCATACAAATCGTTTTGGACACACTCGATGGGACTCCTAGGTGACGAGTTTCCAGTGGAAGCTCGGTACGATCCATTTGGAGATAGTGCTACTCTTGATGCATGATTGGTACACGGATTGCGTCGAACATACCGTAGGCTCAGAAATAGTATTAGAGGCACCCGATAGAACTCCTAGGTTACGTGGGTCATGTGGAATCTTGTTTCGATCTGTTTTAAAACAGTGTTAGCGTCGATGCAAGATAGGTGCTCGGTTTGCGTCAAACGTCCCATAGGTTCATAAATTGTTTTAGAAGCACCCGTGGTACTCCTAGGTGATGAGGGTCTGGTGGAGATCTGTTTGGTCCGTTTGGAGATAGTGCTATAGAAGATAGGTGCACGGTTTGAATTGAACGTACCATAGGTCATAAACAGTTTTGGACACACCCGATGGAACTCGTAAGTGACGTGGGTCGTGTGGAATCTCGTTTTAGTCCATTTGGAGATAGTGTTAGTGTTAGTGCAAGGTGGAGCACGGTTTGCACCGAACATACCACAGGCATAGAAATCGTTTTGGACGATCTCGATCAGACTCCTATGTGACGAGGCTCAAGTGGAAGCTCGATTCAGTCCGTTTCGGGTAGTGCTTCTCTTGATGCAAAATTGGTGCTTGGTTTGCACCAAATGTAGCATAGGCATAGAAATCGTTTTGAACGCACTCGAGGGGACTCCTAGGTGATGAGGCTCAAGTGGAAGCTCGATTCGGTAAGTTTGGAGATAGTGCTACTCTTGATGCAAGATTGGTGCTCGGTTTGCGTCGAATGTGCCGTAGGCTCGAAAATAGTATTGGAGGCACCCGGTGGAACTCCTAGGTGACGTGGGTCATGTGGAATCTCGTTTAGATCTATTTTGAGACAGTGTTAGCGTCGGTGCAAGATAGGTGCACGGTTTGCACTGAACGTACCATGGGCATAGAAATTGTTTTGGACACACTCTATGGGACTCCTAGGTGACGAGGCTCAAGTGGAAGCTCGGCTTTGTTCGTTTGGGGATAGTGCTTCTCTTGATGCAAGATTGGTGCTTGGTTTGCACCAAATGTAGCATAGGCATAGAAATCGTTTTGAACGCACTGGACGGGACTCCTAGGTGATGAGGCTCAAGTAGAAGCTCGATTCAGTACATTTGGAGATAGTGCTACTCTTGATGCAAGATTAGTGCTCGGTTTGCGTCGAATGTGCCGTAGGCTTGGAAATAGTATTGGAGGCACCCGATGGAACTCCTAGGTGACATGGGTCATGTGGAATCTCGTTTAGATCTATTTTGAGATAGTGTTAGCGTCGGTGCAAGATAGGTGCATGGTTTGCACTGAACGTACAATGGGCATAGAAATTGTTTTGGACACACTCGATGGGACTCCTAGGTGACGAGGCTCAAGTGGAAGCTCGGCTTTGTCCGTTTGGGGATAGTGCTTCTCTTGATGCAAGATTGGTGCTTGGTTTGCACCAAATGTAGCATTGGCATAGAAATCATTTTGGACGCACTCATGGGGACTCCTAGGTGACAAGGCTCAAGTGGAAGCTTGATTTAGTACGTTTGGAGATAGTGCTACTCTTGATGCAAGATTGGTGCTCGGTTTGCGTCGAATGTGCCGTAGGCTCAGAAATAGTATTGGAGGCACCCGATGGAACTCCTAGGTGACGTGGGTCATGTGGAATCTCGTTTTGATCTATTTTGAGACAGTGTTAGCGTCGGTGCAAGATAGGTGCACGGTTTGCACTGAACGTACCATAGGCATACAAATCGTTTTGGACACACTCGATGGGACTCCTAGGTGACGAGGCTCCAGTGGAAGCTCGGTACGATCCATTTGGAGATAGTGCTACTCTTGATGCATGATTGGTGCACGGTTTGCGTCGAACGTACCGTAGGATCAGAAATAGTATTGGAGGCACCCGATGGAACTCCTAGGTTACGTGGGTCATGTGGAACCTTGTTTCGATCTGTTTTGAAACAGTGTTAGCGTCGGTGCAAGATAGGTGCTCGGTTTGCGTCAAACGTACCATAGGTTCATAAATTGTTTTAGAAGCACCCACGGTACTCCTAGGTGATGAGGGTCTGGTGGAGATCTGTTTGGTCCGTTTGGAGATAGTGCTATAGAAGATAGGTGCACGGTTTGCATTGAACATACCATAGGTCATAAATAGTTTTGGACGCACCCGATGGAACTCGTAAGTGACGTGGGTCGTGTGGAATCTCGTTTTAGTCCATTTGGAGATAGTGTTAGTGTTAGTGAAAGGTTGGAGCACGGTTTGCACCGAACATACCATAGGCATAGAAATCGTTTTGGACAATCTCGATCAGACTCCTATGTGACGAGGCTCAAGTGGAAGCTCGGTTCGGTCCGTTTCGGTATTGTGCTTCTCTTGATGCAAGATTGGTACTTGGTTTGCACCAAATGTAGCATAGGCATAGAAATCGTTTTGAACACACTGGACAGGACTCCTAGGTGATGAGGCTCAAGTGGAAGCTCGATTCAGTACATTTGGAGATAATGCTACTCTTGATGCAAGATTGGTGCTCGGTTTGCGTCGAATGTGCCAAAGGCTCGAAAATAGTATTGGAGGCACCCGATGGAACTCCTAGGTGACGTGGGTCATGTGGAATCTCGTTTAGATCTATTTTGAGACAGTGTTTGCGTCGGTGCAAGATAGGTGCACGGTTTGCACTGAATGTACCAAAGGCATACAAATCGTTTTGGACACACTTGATGGGACTCCTAGGTGATGAGGCTCCAGTGGAAGCTCGGTACGATCCATTTGGAGATAGTGCTACTCTTGATGCATGATTGGTACACGGATTGCGTCGAACATACCGTAGGCTCAGAAATAGTATTAGAGGCACCCGATAGAACTCCTAGGTTACGTGGGTCATGTGGAATCTTGTTTCGATCTGTTTTAAAACAGTGTTAGCGTCGATGCAAGATAGGTGCTCGGTTTGCGTCAAACGTCCCATAGGTTCATAAATTGTTTTAGAAGCACCCGTGGTACTCCTAGGTGATGAGGGTCTGGTGGAGATCTGTTTGGTCCGTTTGGAGATAGTGCTATAGAAGATAGGTGCACGGTTTGAATTGAATGTACCATAGGTCATAAACAGTTTTGGACACACCCGATGGAACTCGTAAGTGACGTGGGTCGTGTGGAATCTCGTTTTGGTCCATTTGGAGATAGTGTTAGTGTTAGTGCAAGGTGGAGCACGGTTTGCACCGAACATACCATAGGCATAGAAATCGTTTTGGACGATCTCGATCAGACTCCTATGTGACGAGGCTCAAGTGGAAGCTCGGTTCAGTCCGTTTCGGGTAGTGCTTCTCTTGATGCAAAATTGGTGCTTGGTTTGCACCAAATGTAGCATAGGCATAGAAATCGTTTTGAACGCACTCGAGGGGACTCCTAGGTGATGAGGCTCAAGTGGAAGCTCGATTCGGTAAGTTTGGAGATAGTGCTACTCTTGATGCAAGATTGGTGCTCGGTTTGCGTCGAATGTGCCGTAGGCTCGAAAATAGTATTGGAGGCACCCGATGGAACTCCTAGGTGACGTGGGTCATGTGGAATCTCGTTTAGATCTATTTTGAGACAGTGTTAGCGTCGGTGCAAGATAGGTGCACGGTTTGCACTGAACGTACCATGGGCATAGAAATTGTTTTGGACACACTCTATGGGACTCCTAGGTGACGAGGCTCAAGTGGAAGCTCGGCTTTGTCCGTTTGGGGATAGTGCTTCTCTTGATGCAAGATTGGTGCTTGGTTTGCACCAAATGTAGCATAGGCATAGAAATCGTTTTGAACGCACTGGACGGGACTCCTAGGTGATGAGGCTCAAGTAGAAGCTCGATTCAGTACATTTGGAGATAGTGCTACTCTTGATGCAAGATTAGTGCTCGGTTTGCGTCGAATGTGCCGTAGGCTTGGAAATAGTATTGGAGGCACCCGATGGAACTCCTAGGAGACATGGGTCATGTGGAATCTCGTTTAGATCTATTTTGAGATAGTGTTAGCGTCGGTGCAAGATAGGTGCATGGTTTGCACTGAACGTACAATGGGCATAGAAATTGTTTTGGACACACTCGATGGGACTCCTAGGTGACGAGGCTCAAGTGGAAGCTCGGCTTTGTCCGTTTGGGGATAGTGCTTCTCTTGATGCAAGATTGGTGCTTGGTTTGCACCAAATGTAGCATTGGCATAGAAATCATTTTGGACGCACTCATGGGGACTCCTAGGTGACAAGGCTCAAGTGGAAGCTTGATTTAGTACGTTTGGAGATAGTGCTACTCTTGATGCAAGATTGGTGCTCGGTTTGCGTCGAATGTGCCGTAGGCTCAGAAATAGTATTGGAGGCACCCGATGGAACTCCTAGGTGACGTGGGTCATGTGGAATCTCGTTTTGATCTATTTTGAGACAGTGTTAGCGTCGGTGCAAGATAGGTGCACGGTTTGCACTGAACGTACCATAGGCATACAAATCGTTTTGGACACACTCGATGGGACTCCTAGGTGACGAGGCTCCAGTGGAAGCTCGGTACGATCCATTTGGAGATAGTGCTACTCTTGATGCATGATTGGTGCACGGTTTGCGTCGAACGTACCGTAGGATCAGAAATAGTATTGGAGGCACCCGATGGAACTCCTAGGTTACGTGGGTCATGTGGAACCTTGTTTCGATCTGTTTTGAAACAGTGTTAGCGTCGGTGCAAGATAGGTGCTCGGTTTGCGTCAAACGTACCATAGGTTCATAAATTGTTTTAGAAGCACCCACGGTACTCCTAGGTGATGAGGGTCTGGTGGAGATCTGTTTGGTCCGTTTGGAGATAGTGCTATAGAAGATAGGTGCACGGTTTGCATTGAACATACCGTAGGTCATAAATAGTTTTGGACGCACCCGATGGAACTCGTAAGTGACGTGGGTCGTGTGGAATCTCGTTTTAGTCCATTTGGAGATAGTGTTAGTGTTAGTGAAAGGTTGGAGCACGGTTTGCACCGAACATACCATAGGCATAGAAATCGTTTTGGACAATCTCGATCAGACTCCTATGTGACGAGGCTCAAGTGGAAGCTCGGTTCGGTCCGTTTCGGTATTGTGCTTCTCTTGATGCAAGATTGGTACTTGGTTTGCACCAAATGTAGCATAGGCATAGAAATCGTTTTGAACACACTGGACAGGACTCCTAGGTGATGAGGCTCAAGTGGAAGCTCGATTCAGTACATTTGGAGATAATGCTACTCTTGATGCAAGATTGGTGCTCGGTTTGCGTCGAATGTGCCAAAGGCTCGAAAATAGTATTGGAGGCACCCGATGGAACTCCTAGGTGACGTGGGTCATGTGGAATCTCGTTTAGATCTATTTTGAGACAGTGTTTGCGTCGGTGCAAGATAGGTGCACGGTTTGCACTGAATGTACCAAAGGCATACAAATCGTTTTGGACACACTTGATGGGACTCCTAGGTGATGAGGCTCCAGTGGAAGCTCGGTACGATCCATTTGGAGATAGTGCTACTCTTGATGCATGATTGGTACACGGATTGCGTCGAACATACCGTAGGCTCAGAAATAGTATTAGAGGCACCCGATAGAACTCCTAGGTTACGTGGGTCATGTGGAATCTTGTTTCGATCTGTTTTAAAACAGTGTTAGCGTCGATGCAAGATAGGTGCTCGGTTTGCGTCAAACGTCCCATAGGTTCATAAATTGTTTTAGAAGCACCCGTGGTACTCCTAGGTGATGAGGGTCTGGTGGAGATCTGTTTGGTCCGTTTGGAGATAGTGCTATAGAAGATAGGTGCACGGTTTGAATTGAATGTACCATAGGTCATAAACAGTTTTGGACACACCCGATGGAACTCGTAAGTGACGTGGGTCGTGTGGAATCTCGTTTTGGTCCGTTTGGAGATAGTGTTAGTGTTAGTGCAAGGTGGAGCACGGTTTGCACCGAACATACCATAGGCATAGAAATCGTTTTGGACGATCTCGATCAGACTCCTATGTGACGAGGCTCAAGTGGAAGCTCGGTTCAGTCCGTTTCGGGTAGTGCTTCTCTTGATGCAAAATTGGTGCTTGGTTTGCACCAAATGTAGCATAGGCATAGAAATCGTTTTGAACGCACTCGAGGGGACTCCTAGGTGATGAGGCTCAAGTGGAAGCTCGATTCGGTAAGTTTGGAGATAGTGCTACTCTTGATGCAAGATTGGTGCTCGGTTTGCGTCGAATGTGCCGTAGGCTCGAAAATAGTATTGGAGGCACCCGATGGAACTCCTAGGTGACGTGGGTCATGTGGAATCTCGTTTAGATCTATTTTGAGACAGTGTTAGCGTCGGTGCAAGATAGGTGCACGGTTTGCACTGAACGTACCATGGGCATAGAAATTGTTTTGGACACACTCTATGGGACTCCTAGGTGACGAGGCTCAAGTGGAAGCTCGGCTTTGTCCGTTTGGGGATAGTGCTTCTCTTGATGCAAGATTGGTGCTTGGTTTGCACCAAATGTAGCATAGGCATAGAAATCGTTTTGAACGCACTGGACGGGACTCCTAGGTGATGAGGCTCAAGTAGAAGCTCGATTCAGTACATTTGGAGATAGTGCTACTCTTGATGCAAGATTAGTGCTCGGTTTGCGTCGAATGTGCCGTAGGCTTGGAAATAGTATTGGAGGCACCCGATGGAACTCCTAGGAGACATGGGTCATGTGGAATCTCGTTTAGATCTATTTTGAGATAGTGTTAGCGTCGGTGCAAGATAGGTGCATGGTTTGCACTGAACGTACAATGGGCATAGAAATTGTTTTGGACACACTCGATGGGACTCCTAGGTGACGAGGCTCAAGTGGAAGCTCGGCTTTGTCCGTTTGGGGATAGTGCTTCTCTTGATGCAAGATTGGTGCTTGGTTTGCACCAAATGTAGCATTGGCATAGAAATCATTTTGGACGCACTCATGGGGACTCCTAGGTGACAAGGCTCAAGTGGAAGCTTGATTTAGTACGTTTGGAGATAGTGCTACTCTTGATGCAAGATTGGTGCTCGGTTTGCGTCGAATGTGCCGTAGGCTCAGAAATAGTGTTGGAGGCACCCGATGGAACTCCTAGGTGACGTGGGTCATGTGGAATCTCGTTTTGATCTATTTTGAGACAGTGTTAGCGTCGGTGCAAGATAGGTGCACGGTTTGCACTGAACGTACCATAGGCATACAAATCGTTTTGGACACACTCGATGGGACTCCTAGGTGACGAGGCTCCAGTGGAAGCTCGGTACGATCCATTTGGAGATAGTGCTACTCTTGATGCATGATTGGTGCACGGTTTGCGTCGAACGTACCGTAGGATCAGAAATAGTATTGGAGGCACCCGATGGAACTCCTAGGTTACGTGGGTCATGTGGAACCTTGTTTCGATCTGTTTTGAAACAGTGTTAGCGTCGGTGCAAGATAGGTGCTCGGTTTGCGTCAAACGTACCATAGGTTCATAAATTGTTTTAGAAGCACCCACGGTACTCCTAGGTGATGAGGGTCTGGTGGAGATCTGTTTGGTCCGTTTGGAGATAGTGCTATAGAAGATAGGTGCACGGTTTGCATTGAACATACCGTAGGTCATAAATAGTTTTGGACGCACCCGATGGAACTCGTAAGTGACGTGGGTCGTGTGGAATCTCGTTTTAGTCCATTTGGAGATAGTGTTAGTGTTAGTGAAAGGTTGGAGCACGGTTTGCACCGAACATACCATAGGCATAGAAATCGTTTTGGACAATCTCGATCAGACTCCTATGTGACGAGGCTCAAGTGGAAGCTCGGTTCGGTCCGTTTCGGTATTGTGCTTCTCTTGATGCAAGATTGGTACTTGGTTTGCACCAAATGTAGCATAGGCATAGAAATCGTTTTGAACACACTGGACAGGACTCCTAGGTGATGAGGCTCAAGTGGAAGCTCGATTCAGTATATTTGGAGATAATGCTACTCTTGATGCAAGATTGGTGCTCGGTTTGCGTCGAATGTGCCATAGGCTCGAAAATAGTATTGGAGGCACCCGATGGAACTCCTAGGTGACGTGGGTCATGTGGAATCTCGTTTAGATCTATTTTGAGACAGTGTTTGCGTCGGTGCAAGATAGGTGCACGGTTTGCACTGAATGTACCAAAGGCATACAAATCGTTTTGGACACACTTGATGGGACTCCTAGGTGATGAGGCTCCAGTGGAAGCTCGGTACGATCCATTTGGAGATAGTGCTACTCTTGATGCATGATTGGTACACGGATTGCGTCGAACATACCGTAGGCTCAGAAATAGTATTAGAGGCACCCGATAGAACTCCTAGGTTACGTGGGTCATGTGGAATCTTGTTTCGATCTGTTTTAAAACAGTGTTAGCGTCGATGCAAGATAGGTGCTCGGTTTGCGTCAAACGTCCCATAGGTTCATAAATTGTTTTAGAAGCACCCGTGGTACTCCTAGGTGATGAGGGTCTGGTGGAGATCTGTTTGGTCCGTTTGGAGATAGTGCTATAGAAGATAGGTGCACGGTTTGAATTGAATGTACCATAGGTCATAAACAGTTTTGGACACACCCGATGGAACTCGTAAGTGACGTGGGTCGTGTGGAATCTCGTTTTGGTCCATTTGGAGATAGTGTTAGTGTTAGTGCAAGGTGGAGCACGGTTTGCACCGAACATACCATAGGCATAGAAATCGTTTGGAAGCTCGGTACGATCCATTTGGAGATAGTGCTACTCTTGATGCATGATTGGTGCACGGTTTGCGTCGAACGTACCGTAGGATCAGAAATAGTATTGGAGGCACCCGATGGAACTCCTAGGTTACGTGGGTCATGTGGAACCTTGTTTCGATCTGTTTTGAAACAGTGTTAGCGTCGGTGCAAGATAGGTGCTCGGTTTGCGTCAAACGTACCATAGGTTCATAAATTGTTTTAGAAGCACCCACGGTACTCCTAGGTGATGAGGGTCTGGTGGAGATCTGTTTGGTCCGTTTGGAGATAGTGCTATAGAAGATAGGTGCACGGTTTGCATTGAACATACCGTAGGTCATAAATAGTTTTGGACGCACCCGATGGAACTCGTAAGTGACGTGGGTCGTGTGGAATCTCGTTTTAGTCCATTTGGAGATAGTGTTAGTGTTAGTGAAAGGTTGGAGCACGGTTTGCACCGAACATACCATAGGCATAGAAATCGTTTTGGACAATCTCGATCAGACTCCTATGTGACGAGGCTCAAGTGGAAGCTCGGTTCGGTCCGTTTCGGTATTGTGCTTCTCTTGATGCAAGATTGGTACTTGGTTTGCACCAAATGTAGCATAGGCATAGAAATCGTTTTGAACACACTGGACAGGACTCCTAGGTGATGAGGCTCAAGTGGAAGCTCGATTCAGTATATTTGGAGATAATGCTACTCTTGATGCAAGATTGGTGCTCGGTTTGCGTCGAATGTGCCATAGGCTCGAAAATAGTATTGGAGGCACCCGATGGAACTCCTAGGTGACGTGGGTCATGTGGAATCTCGTTTAGATCTATTTTGAGACAGTGTTTGCGTCGGTGCAAGATAGGTGCACGGTTTGCACTGAATGTACCAAAGGCATACAAATCGTTTTGGACACACTTGATGGGACTCCTAGGTGATGAGGCTCCAGTGGAAGCTCGGTACGATCCATTTGGAGATAGTGCTACTCTTGATGCATGATTGGTACACGGATTGCGTCGAACATACCGTAGGCTCAGAAATAGTATTAGAGGCACCCGATAGAACTCCTAGGTTACGTGGGTCATGTGGAATCTTGTTTCGATCTGTTTTAAAACAGTGTTAGCGTCGATGCAAGATAGGTGCTCGGTTTGCGTCAAACGTCCCATAGGTTCATAAATTGTTTTAGAAGCACCCGTGGTACTCCTAGGTGATGAGGGTCTGGTGGAGATCTGTTTGGTCCGTTTGGAGATAGTGCTATAGAAGATAGGTGCACGGTTTGAATTGAATGTACCATAGGTCATAAACAGTTTTGGACACACCCGATGGAACTCGTAAGTGACGTGGGTCGTGTGGAATCTCGTTTTGGTCCATTTGGAGATAGTGTTAGTGTTAGTGCAAGGTGGAGCACGGTTTGCACCGAACATACCATAGGCATAGAAATCGTTTGGAAGCTCGGTACGATCCATTTGGAGATAGTGCTACTCTTGATGCATGATTGGTGCACGGTTTGCGTCGAACGTACCGTAGGATCAGAAATAGTATTGGAGGCACCCGATGGAACTCCTAGGTTACGTGGGTCATGTGGAACCTTGTTTCGATCTGTTTTGAAACAGTGTTAGCGTCGGTGCAAGATAGGTGCTCGGTTTGCGTCAAACGTACCATAGGTTCATAAATTGTTTTAGAAGCACCCACGGTACTCCTAGGTGATGAGGGTCTGGTGGAGATCTGTTTGGTCCGTTTGGAGATAGTGCTATAGAAGATAGGTGCACGGTTTGCATTGAACATACCGTAGGTCATAAATAGTTTTGGACGCACCCGATGGAACTCGTAAGTGACGTGGGTCGTGTGGAATCTCGTTTTAGTCCATTTGGAGATAGTGTTAGTGTTAGTGAAAGGTTGGAGCACGGTTTGCACCGAACATACCATAGGCATAGAAATCGTTTTGGACAATCTCGATCAGACTCCTATGTGACGAGGCTCAAGTGGAAGCTCGGTTCGGTCCGTTTCGGTATTGTGCTTCTCTTGATGCAAGATTGGTACTTGGTTTGCACCAAATGTAGCATAGGCATAGAAATCGTTTTGAACACACTGGACAGGACTCCTAGGTGATGAGGCTCAAGTGGAAGCTCGATTCAGTATATTTGGAGATAATGCTACTCTTGATGCAAGATTGGTGCTCGGTTTGCGTCGAATGTGCCATAGGCTCGAAAATAGTATTGGAGGCACCCGATGGAACTCCTAGGTGACGTGGGTCATGTGGAATCTCGTTTAGATCTATTTTGAGACAGTGTTTGCGTCGGTGCAAGATAGGTGCACGGTTTGCACTGAATGTACCAAAGGCATACAAATCGTTTTGGACACACTTGATGGGACTCCTAGGTGATGAGGCTCCAGTGGAAGCTCGGTACGATCCATTTGGAGATAGTGCTACTCTTGATGCATGATTGGTACACGGATTGCGTCGAACATACCGTAGGCTCAGAAATAGTATTAGAGGCACCCGATAGAACTCCTAGGTTACGTGGGTCATGTGGAATCTTGTTTCGATCTGTTTTAAAACAGTGTTAGCGTCGATGCAAGATAGGTGCTCGGTTTGCGTCAAACGTCCCATAGGTTCATAAATTGTTTTAGAAGCACCCGTGGTACTCCTAGGTGATGAGGGTCTGGTGGAGATCTGTTTGGTCCGTTTGGAGATAGTGCTATAGAAGATAGGTGCACGGTTTGAATTGAATGTACCATAGGTCATAAACAGTTTTGGACACACCCGATGGAACTCGTAAGTGACGTGGGTCGTGTGGAATCTCGTTTTGGTCCATTTGGAGATAGTGTTAGTGTTAGTGCAAGGTGGAGCACGGTTTGCACCGAACATACCATAGGCATAGAAATCGTTTTGGACGATCTCGATCAGACTCCTATGTGACGAGGCTCAAGTGGAAGCTCGGTTCAGTCCGTTTCGGGTAGTGCTTCTCTTGATGCAAAATTGGTGCTTGGTTTGCACCAAATGTAGCATAGGCATAGAAATCGTTTTGAACGCACTCGAGGGGACTCCTAGGTGATGAGGCTCAAGTGGAAGCTCGATTCGGTAAGTTTGGAGATAGTGCTACTCTTGATGCAAGATTGGTGCTCGGTTTGCGTCGAATGTGCCGTAGGCTCGAAAATAGTATTGGAGGCACCCGATGGAACTCCTAGGTGACGTGGGTCATGTGGAATCTCGTTTAGATCTATTTTGAGACAGTGTTAGCGTCGGTGCAAGATAGGTGCACGGTTTGCACTGAACGTACCATGGGCATAGAAATTGTTTTGGACACACTCTATGGGACTCCTAGGTGACGAGGCTCAAGTGGAAGCTCGGCTTTGTCCGTTTGGGGATAGTGCTTCTCTTGATGCAAGATTGGTGCTTGGTTTGCACCAAATGTAGCATAGGCATAGAAATCGTTTTGAACGCACTGGACGGGACTCCTAGGTGATGAGGCTCAAGTAGAAGCTCGATTCAGTACATTTGGAGATAGTGCTACTCTTGATGCAAGATTAGTGCTCGGTTTGCGTCGAATGTGCCGTAGGCTTGGAAATAGTATTGGAGGCACCCGATGGAACTCCTAGGAGACATGGGTCATGTGGAATCTCGTTTAGATCTATTTTGAGATAGTGTTAGCGTCGGTGCAAGATAGGTGCATGGTTTGCACTGAACGTACAATGGGCATAGAAATTGTTTTGGACACACTCGATGGGACTCCTAGGTGACGAGGCTCAAGTGGAAGCTCGGCTTTGTCCGTTTGGGGATAGTGCTTCTCTTGATGCAAGATTGGTGCTTGGTTTGCACCAAATGTAGCATTGGCATAGAAATCATTTTGGACGCACTCATGGGGACTCCTAGGTGACAAGGCTCAAGTGGAAGCTTGATTTAGTACGTTTGGAGATAGTGCTACTCTTGATGCAAGATTGGTGCTCGGTTTGCGTCGAATGTGCCGTAGGCTCAGAAATAGTATTGGAGGCACCCGATGGAACTCCTAGGTGACGTGGGTCATGTGGAATCTCGTTTTGATCTATTTTGAGACAGTGTTAGCGTCGGTGCAAGATAGGTGCACGGTTTGCACTGAACGTACCATAGGCATACAAATCGTTTTGGACACACTCGATGGGACTCCTAGGTGACGAGGCTCCAGTGGAAGCTCGGTACGATCCATTTGGAGATAGTGCTACTCTTGATGCATGATTGGTGCACGGTTTGCGTCGAACGTACCGTAGGATCAGAAATAGTATTGGAGGCACCCGATGGAACTCCTAGGTTACGTGGGTCATGTGGAACCTTGTTTCGATCTGTTTTGAAACAGTGTTAGCGTCGGTGCAAGATAGGTGCTCGGTTTGCGTCAAACGTACCATAGGTTCATAAATTGTTTTAGAAGCACCCACGGTACTCCTAGGTGATGAGGGTCTGGTGGAGATCTGTTTGGTCCGTTTGGAGATAGTGCTATAGAAGATAGGTGCACGGTTTGCATTGAACATACCGTAGGTCATAAATAGTTTTGGACGCACCCGATGGAACTCGTAAGTGACGTGGGTCGTGTGGAATCTCGTTTTAGTCCATTTGGAGATAGTGTTAGTGTTAGTGAAAGGTTGGAGCACGGTTTGCACCGAACATACCATAGGCATAGAAATCGTTTTGGACAATCTCGATCAGACTCCTATGTGACGAGGCTCAAGTGGAAGCTCGGTTCGGTCCGTTTCGGTATTGTGCTTCTCTTGATGCAAGATTGGTACTTGGTTTGCACCAAATGTAGCATAGGCATAGAAATCGTTTTGAACACACTGGACAGGACTCCTAGGTGATGAGGCTAAAGTGGAAGCTCGATTCAGTACATTTGGAGATAATGCTACTCTTGATGCAAGATTGGTGCTCGGTTAGCGTCGAATGTGCCATAGGCTCGAAAATAGTATTGGAGGCACCCGATGGAACTCCTAGGTGACGTGGGTCATGTGGAATCTCGTTTAGATCTATTTTGAGACAGTGTTTGCGTCGGTGCAAGATAGGTGCACGGTTTGCACTGAATGTACCAAAGGCATACAAATCGTTTTGGACACACTCGATGGGACTCCTAGGTGACGAGGCTCCAGTGGAAGCTCGGTACGATCCATTTGGAGATAGTGCTACTCTTGATGCATGATTGGTACACGGATTGCGTCGAACATACCGTAGGCTCAGAAATAGTATTAGAGGCACCCGATAGAACTCCTAGGTTACGTGGGTCATGTGGAATCTTGTTTCGATCTGTTTTAAAACAGTGTTAGCGTCGATGCAAGATAGGTGCTCGGTTTGCGTCAAACGTCCCATTGGTTCATAAATTGTTTTAGAAGCACCCGTGGTACTCCTAGGTGATGAGGGTCTGGTGGAGATCTGTTTGGTCCGTTTGGAGATAGTGCTATAGAAGATAGGTGCACGGTTTGAATTGAACGTACCATAGGTCATAAACAGTTTTGGACACACCCGATGGAACTCGTAAGTGACGTGGGTCGTGTGGAATCTCGTTTTAGTCCATTTAGAGATAGTGTTAGTGTTAGTGCAAGGTGGAGCACGGTTTGCACCGAACATACCATAGGCATAGAAATCGTTTTGGACGATCTCGATCAGACTCCTATGTGACGAGGCTCAAGTGGAAGCTCGGTTCAGTCCGTTTCGGGTAGTGCTTCTCTTGATGCAAAATTGGTGCTTGGTTTGCACCAAATGTAGCATAGGCATAGAAATCGTTTTGAACGCACTCGAGGGGACTCCTAGGTGGTGAGGCTCAAGTAGAAGCTCGATTCAGTACATTTGGAGATAGTGCTACTCTTGATGCAAGATTGGTGCTCGGTTTGCGTCGAATGTGCCGTAGGCTTGGAAATAGTATTGGAGGCACCCGATGGAACTCCTAGGTGACATGGGTCATGTGGAATCTCGTTTAGATCTATTTTGAGATAGTGTTAGCGTCGGTGCAAGATAGGTGCATGGTTTGCACTGAACGTACAATGGGCATAGAAATTGTTTTGGACACACTCGATGGGACTCCTAGGTGACGAGGCTCAAGTGGAAGCTCGGCTTTGTCCGTTTGGGGATAGTGCTTCTCTTGATGCAAGATTGGTGCTTGGTTTGCACCAAATGTAGCATTGGCATAGAAATCATTTTGGACGCACTCATGGGGACTCCTAGGTGACAAGGCTCAAGTGGAAGCTTGATTTAGTACGTTTGGAGATAGTGCTACTCTTGATGCAAGATTGGTGCTCGGTTTGCGTCGAATGTGCCGTAGGCTCAGAAATAGTATTGGAGGCACCCGATGGAACTCCTAGGTGACGTGGGTCATGTGGAATCTCGTTTTGATCTATTTTGAGACAGTGTTAGCGTCGGTGCAAGATAGGTGCACGGTTTGCACTGAACGTACCATAGGCATACAAATCGTTTTGGACACACTCGATGGGACTCCTAGGTGACGAGGCTCCAGTGGAAGCTCGGTACGATCCATTTGGAGATAGTGCTACTCTTGATGCATGATTGGTGCACGGTTTGCGTCGAACGTACCGTAGGATCAGAAATAGTATTGGAGGCACCCGATGGAACTCCTAGGTTACGTGGGTCATGTGGAACCTTGTTTCGATCTGTTTTGAAACAGTGTTAGCGTCGGTGCAAGATAGGTGCTCGGTTTGCGTCAAACGTACCATAGGTTCATAAATTGTTTTAGAAGCACCCACGGTACTCCTAGGTGATGAGGGTCTGGTGGAGATCTGTTTGGTCCGTTTGGAGATAGTGCTATAGAAGATAGGTGCACGGTTTGCATTGAACATACCGTAGGTCATAAATAGTTTTGGACGCACCCGATGGAACTCGTAAGTGACGTGGGTCGTGTGGAATCTCGTTTTAGTCCATTTGGAGATAGTGTTAGTGTTAGTGAAAGGTTGGAGCACGGTTTGCACCGAACATACCATAGGCATAGAAATCGTTTTGGACAATCTCGATCAGACTCCTATGTGACGAGGCTCAAGTGGAAGCTCGGTTCGGTCCGTTTCGGTATTGTGCTTCTCTTGATGCAAGATTGGTACTTGGTTTGCACCAAATGTAGCATAGGCATAGAAATCGTTTTGAACACACTGGACAGGACTCCTAGGTGATGAGGCTAAAGTGGAAGCTCGATTCAGTACATTTGGAGATAATGCTACTCTTGATGCAAGATTGGTGCTCGGTTAGCGTCGAATGTGCCATAGGCTCGAAAATAGTATTGGAGGCACCCGATGGAACTCCTAGGTGACGTGGGTCATGTGGAATCTCGTTTAGATCTATTTTGAGACAGTGTTTGCGTCGGTGCAAGATAGGTGCACGGTTTGCACTGAATGTACCAAAGGCATACAAATCGTTTTGGACACACTCGATGGGACTCCTAGGTGACGAGGCTCCAGTGGAAGCTCGGTACGATCCATTTGGAGATAGTGCTACTCTTGATGCATGATTGGTACACGGATTGCGTCGAACATACCGTAGGCTCAGAAATAGTATTAGAGGCACCCGATAGAACTCCTAGGTTACGTGGGTCATGTGGAATCTTGTTTCGATCTGTTTTAAAACAGTGTTAGCGTCGATGCAAGATAGGTGCTCGGTTTGCGTCAAACGTCCCATTGGTTCATAAATTGTTTTAGAAGCACCCGTGGTACTCCTAGGTGATGAGGGTCTGGTGGAGATCTGTTTGGTCCGTTTGGAGATAGTGCTATAGAAGATAGGTGCACGGTTTGAATTGAACGTACCATAGGTCATAAACAGTTTTGGACACACCCGATGGAACTCGTAAGTGACGTGGGTCGTGTGGAATCTCGTTTTAGTCCATTTAGAGATAGTGTTAGTGTTAGTGCAAGGTGGAGCACGGTTTGCACCGAACATACCATAGGCATAGAAATCGTTTTGGACGATCTCGATCAGACTCCTATGTGACGAGGCTCAAGTGGAAGCTCGGTTCAGTCCGTTTCGGGTAGTGTTTCTCTTGATGCAAAATTGGTGCTTGGTTTGCACCAAATGTAGCATAGGCATAGAAATCGTTTTGAACGCACTCGAGGGGACTCCTAGGTGGTGAGGCTCAAGTGGAAGCTCGATTCGGTAAGTTTGGAGATAGTGCTACTCTTGATGCAAGATTGGTGCTCGGTTTGCGTCGAATGTGCCGTAGGCTCGAAAATAGTATTGGAGGCACCCGATGGAACTCCTAGGTGACGTGGGTCATGTGGAATCTCGTTTAGATCTATTTTGAGACAGTGTTAGCGTCGGTGCAAGATAGGTGCACGGTTTGCACTGAACGTACCATGGGCATAGAAATTGTTTTGGACACACTCTATGGGACTCCTAGGTGACGAGGCTCAAGTGGAAGCTCGGCTTTGTCCGTTTGGGGATAGTGCTTCTCTTGATGCAAGATTGGTGCTTGGTTTGCACCAAATGTAGCATAGGCATAGAAATCGTTTTGAACGCACTGGACGGGACTCCTAGGTGATGAGGCTCAAGTAGAAGCTCGATTCAGTACATTTGGAGATAGTGCTACTCTTGATGCAAGATTGGTGCTCGGTTTGCGTCGAATGTGCCGTAGGCTTGGAAATAGTATTGGAGGCACCCGATGGAACTCCTAGGTGACATGGGTCATGTGGAATCTCGTTTAGATCTATTTTGAGATAGTGTTAGCGTCGGTGCAAGATAGGTGCATGGTTTGCACTGAACGTACAATGGGCATAGAAATTGTTTTGGACACACTCGATGGGACTCCTAGGTGACGAGGCTCAAGTGGAAGCTCGGCTTTGTCCGTTTGGGGATAGTGCTTCTCTTGATGCAAGATTGGTGCTTGGTTTGCACCAAATGTAGCATTGGCATAGAAATCATTTTGGACGCACTCATGGGGACTCCTAGGTGACAAGGCTCAAGTGGAAGCTTGATTTAGTACGTTTGGAGATAGTGCTACTCTTGATGCAAGATTGGTGCTCGGTTTGCGTCGAATGTGCCGTAGGCTCAGAAATAGTATTGGAGGCACCCGATGGAACTCCTAGGTGACGTGGGTCATGTGGAATCTCGTTTTGATCTATTTTGAGACAGTGTTAGCGTCGGTGCAAGATAGGTGCACGGTTTGCACTGAACGTACCATAGGCATACAAATCGTTTTGGACACACTCGATGGGACTCCTAGGTGACGAGGCTCCAGTGGAAGCTCGGTACGATCCATTTGGAGATAGTGCTACTCTTGATGCATGATTGGTGCACGGTTTGCGTCGAACGTACCGTAGGATCAGAAATAGTATTGGAGGCACCCGATGGAACTCCTAGGTTACGTGGGTCATGTGGAACCTTGTTTCGATCTGTTTTGAAACAGTGTTAGCGTCGGTGCAAGATAGGTGCTCGGTTTGCGTCAAACGTACCATAGGTTCATAAATTGTTTTAGAAGCACCCACGGTACTCCTAGGTGATGAGGGTCTGGTGGAGATCTGTTTGGTCCGTTTGGAGATAGTGCTATAGAAGATAGGTGCACGGTTTGCATTGAACATACCGTAGGTCATAAATAGTTTTGGACGCACCCGATGGAACTCGTAAGTGACGTGGGTCGTGTGGAATCTCGTTTTAGTCCATTTGGAGATAGTGTTAGTGTTAGTGAAAGGTTGGAGCACGGTTTGCACCGAACATACCATAGGCATAGAAATCGTTTTGGACAATCTCGATCAGACTCCTATGTGACGAGGCTCAAGTGGAAGCTCGGTTCGGTCCGTTTCGGTATTGTGCTTCTCTTGATGCAAGATTGGTACTTGGTTTGCACCAAATGTAGCATAGGCATAGAAATCGTTTTGAACACACTGGACAGGACTCCTAGGTGATGAGGCTAAAGTGGAAGCTCGATTCAGTACATTTGGAGATAATGCTACTCTTGATGCAAGATTGGTGCTCGGTTTGCGTCGAATGTGCCATAGGCTCGAAAATAGTATTGGAGGCACCCGATGGAACTCCTAGGTGACGTGGGTCATGTGGAATCTCGTTTAGATCTATTTTGAGACAGTGTTTGCGTCGGTGCAAGATAGGTGCACGGTTTGCACTGAATGTACCAAAGGCATACAAATCGTTTTGGACACACTCGATGGGACTCCTAGGTGACGAGGCTCCAGTGGAAGCTCGGTACGATCCATTTGGAGATAGTGCTACTCTTGATGCATGATTGGTACACGGATTGCGTCGAACATACCGTAGGCTCAGAAATAGTATTAGAGGCACCCGATAGAACTCCTAGGTTACGTGGGTCATGTGGAATCTTGTTTCGATCTGTTTTAAAACAGTGTTAGCGTCGATGCAAGATAGGTGCTCGGTTTGCGTCAAACGTCCCATTGGTTCATAAATTGTTTTAGAAGCACCCGTGGTACTCCTAGGTGATGAGGGTCTGGTGGAGATCTGTTTGGTCCGTTTGGAGATAGTGCTATAGAAGATAGGTGCACGGTTTGAATTGAACGTACCATAGGTCATAAACAGTTTTGGACACACCCGATGGAACTCGTAAGTGACGTGGGTCGTGTGGAATCTCGTTTTAGTCCATTTAGAGATAGTGTTAGTGTTAGTGCAAGGTGGAGCACAGTTTGCACCGAACATACCATAGGCATAGAAATCGTTTTGGACGATCTCGATCAGACTCCTATGTGACGAGGCTCAAGTGGAAGCTCGGTTCAGTCCGTTTCGGGTAGTGCTTCTCTTGATGCAAAATTGGTGCTTGGTTTGCACCAAATGTAGCATAGGCATAGAAATCGTTTTGAACGCACTCGAGGGGACTCCTAGGTGGTGAGGCTCAAGTGGAAGCTCGATTCGGTAAGTTTGGAGATAGTGCTACTCTTGATGCAAGATTGGTGCTCGGTTTGCGTCGAATGTGCCGTAGGCTCGAAAATAGTATTGGAGGCACCCGATGGAACTCCTAGGTGACGTGGGTCATGTGGAATCTCGTTTAGATCTATTTTGAGACAGTGTTAGCGTCGGTGCAAGATAGGTGCACGGTTTGCACTGAACGTACCATGGGCATAGAAATTGTTTTGGACACACTCTATGAGACTCCTAGGTGACGAGGCTCAAGTGGAAGCTCGGCTTTGTCCGTTTGGGGATAGTGCTTCTCTTGATGCAAGATTGGTGCTTGGTTTGCACCAAATGTAGCATAGGCATAGAAATCGTTTTGAACGCACTGGACGGGACTCCTAGGTGATGAGGCTCAAGTAGAAGCTCGATTCAGTACATTTGGAGATAGTGCTACTCTTGATGCAAGATTGGTGCTCGGTTTGCGTCGAATGTGCCGTAGGCTTGGAAATAGTATTGGAGGCACCCGATGGAACTCCTAGGTGACATGGGTCATGTGGAATCTCGTTTAGATCTATTTTGAGATAGTGTTAGCGTCGGTGCAAGATAGGTGCATGGTTTGCACTGAACGTACAATGGGCATAGAAATTGTTTTGGACACACTCGATGGGACTCCTAGGTGACGAGGCTCAAGTGGAAGCTCGGCTTTGTCCGTTTGGGGATAGTGCTTCTCTTGATGCAAGATTGGTGCTTGGTTTGCACCAAATGTAGCATTGGCATAGAAATCATTTTGGACGCACTCATGGGGACTCCTAGGTGACAAGGCTCAAGTGGAAGCTTGATTTAGTACGTTTGGAGATAGTGCTACTCTTGATGCAAGATTGGTGCTCGGTTTGCGTCGAATGTGCCGTAGGCTCAGAAATAGTATTGGAGGCACCCGATGGAACTCCTAGGTGACGTGGGTCATGTGGAATCTCGTTTTGATCTATTTTGAGACAGTGTTAGCGTCGGTGCAAGATAGGTGCACGGTTTGCACTGAACGTACCATAGGCATACAAATCGTTTTGGACACACTCGATGGGACTCCTAGGTGACGAGGCTCTAGTGGAAGCTCGGTACGATCCATTTGGAGATAGTGCTACTCTTGATGCATGATTGGTGCACGGTTTGCGTCGAACGTACCGTAGGATCAGAAATAGTATTGGAGGCACCCGATGGAACTCCTAGGTTACGTGGGTCATGTGGAATCTTGTTTCGATCTGTTTTGAAATAGTGTTAGCGTCGGTGCAAGATAGGTGCTCGGTTTGCGTCAAACGTACCATAGGTTCATAAATTGTTTTAGAAGCACCCACGGTACTCCTAGGTGATGAGGGTCTGGTGGAGATCTGTTTGGTCCGTTTGGAGATAGTGCTATAGAAGATAGGTGCACGGTTTGCATTGAACATACCGTAGGTCATAAATAGTTTTGGACGCACCCGATGGAACTCGTAAGTGACGTGGGTCGTGTGGAATCTCGTTTTAGTCCATTTGGAGATAGTGTTAGTGTTAGTGAAAGGTTGGAGCACGGTTTGCACCGAACATACCATAGGCATAGAAATCGATTTGGACAATCTCGATCAGACTCCTATGTGACGAGGCTCAAGTGGAAGCTCGGTTCGGTCCGTTTCGGTATAGTGCTTCTCTTGATGCAAGATTGGTACTTCGTTTGCACCAAATGTAGCATAGGCATAGAAATCGTTTTGAACACACTGGACGGGACTCCTAGGTGATGAGGCTCAAGTGGAAACTCGATTCAGTACATTTGGAGATAGTGCTACTCTTGATGCAAGATTGGTGCTCGGTTTGCGTCGAATGTGCCGTAGGCTCGAAAATAGTATTGGAGGCACCCGATGGAACTCCTAGGTGACGTGGGTCATGTGGAATCTCGTTTAGATCTATTTTGAGACAGTGTTTGCGTCGGTGCAAGATAGGTGCACGGTTTGCACTGAATGTACCAAAGGCATACAAATCGTTTTGGACACACTCGATGGGACTCCTAGGTGACGAGGCTCCAGTGGAAGCTCGGTACGATCCATTTGGAGATAGTGCTACTCTTGATGCATGATTGGTGCACGGATTGCGTCGAACATACCGTAGGCTCAGAAATAGTATTAGAGGCACCCGATAGAACTCCTAGGTTACGTGGGTCATGTGGAATCTTGTTTCAATCTGTTTTAAAACAGTGTTAGCGTCGATGCAAGATAGGTGCTCGGTTTGCGTCAAACGTCCCATAGGTTCATAAATTGTTTTAGAAGCACCCGTGGTACTCCTAGGTGATGAGGGTCTGGTGGAGATCTGTTTGGTCCGTTTGGAGATAGTGCTATAGAAGATAGGTGCACGGTTTGAATTGAACGTACCATAGGTCATAAACAGTTTTGGACACACCCGATGGAACTCGTAAGTGACGTGGGTCGTGTGGAATGTCGTTTTAGTCCATTTGGAGATAGTGTTAGTGTTAGTGCAAGGTGGAGCACGGTTTGCACCGAACATACCATAGGCATAGAAATCGTTTTGGACGATCTCGATCAGACTCCTATGTGACGAGGCTCAAGTGGAAGCTCGGTTCAGTCCATTTCGGGTAGTGCTTCTCTTGATGCAGAATTGGTGCTTGGTTTGCACCAAATGTAGCATAGGCATAGAAATCGTTTTGAACGCACTCGAGGGGACTCCTAGGTGATGAGGCTCAAGTGGAAGCTCGATTCGGTAAGTTTGGAGATAGTACTACTCTTGATGCAAGATTGGTGCTCAGTTTGCGTCGAATGTGCCATAGGCTCGAAAATAGTATTGGAGGCACCCGATGGAACTCCTAGGTGACGTGGGTCATGTGGAATCTCGTTTAGATCTATTTTGAGACAGTGTTAGCGTCGGTGCAAGATAGGTGCACGGTTTGCACTGAACGTACCATGGGCATAGAAATTGTTTTGGACACACTCTATGGGACTCCTAGGTGACGAGGCTCAAGTGGAAGCTCGGCTTTGTCCGTTTGGGGATAGTGCTTCTCTTGATGCAAGATTGGTGCTTGGTTTGCACCAAATGTAGCATTGGCATAGAAATCATTTTGGACGCACTCGAGGGGACTCCTAGGTGACGAGGCTCAAGTGGAAGCTCGATTCGGTACGTTTGGAGATAGTGCTACTCTTGATGCAAGATCGGTGCTCGGTTTGCGTCGAATGTGCCGTAGGCTCGGAAATAGTATTAGAGGCACCCGATGGAACTCCTAGGTGACGTGGGTCATGTGGAATCCCGTTTTGATCTATTTTGAGACAGTGTTAGTATCGGTGCAAGATAGGTGCACGGTTTGCACTGAACGTACCATAGGCATAGAAATTGTTTTGGACACACTCGATGGGACTCCTAGGTGACGAGGCTCCAGTGGAAGCTCGGTATGATCCATTTGGAGATAGTGCTACTCTTGATGCATGATTGGTGCACGGTTTGCGTCGAACATACCGTAGGCTCAGAAATAGTATTGGAGGCACCCGATGGAACTCTTAGGTTACGTGGGACATGTGGAATCTTGTTTTGATCTGTTTGGAAACAGTGTTAGCGTTGGTGCAAGATAGTTGCTCGGTTTGCGTCAAACGTACCATAGGTTCATAAATTGGTTTTGAAGCACCCGCGGTACTCCTAGGTGATGAGGGTCTGGTAGAGATCTATTTGGTCCGTTTGGAGATAGTGCTATAGAAGATAGGTGCACGGTTTGCATTGAACGTACCATAGGTCATAAACAGTTTTGGACACACCCGATGGAACTCGTAAGTGACGTGGGTCGTGTGGAATCTCGTTTTAGTCCATTTGGAGATAGTGTTAGTGTTAGTGCAAGGTGGAGCACGGTTTGCACCGAACATGCCATAGGCATAGAAATCGTTTTGGACGATCTCGATCAGACTCCTATGTGACGAGGCTCAAGTGGAAGCTCGGTTCAGTCCGTTTCGGGATAGTGCTTCTCTTGATGCAAAATTGGTGCTTGGTTTGCACCAAATGTAGCATAGGCATAGAAATCGTTTTGAACGCACTCGAGGGGACTCCTAGGTGATGAGGCTCAAGTGGAAGCTCGATTCGGTACGTTTGGAGATAGTGCTACACTTGATGCAGGATTGGTGCTCGGTTTGCGTCGAATGTGTCGTAGGCTCGAAAATAGTATTCGAGGCACCCGATGGAACTCCTAGGTGACGTGGGTCATATGGAATCTCGTTTAGATCTATTTTGAGACAGTGTTAGCGTCGGTGCAAGATAGGTGCACGGTTTGCACTGAACATACCATGGGCATAGAAATTGTTTTGGACACACTCTATGGGACTCCTAGGTGACGAGGCTCAAGTGGAAGCTCGGCTTTGTCCGTTTGGGGATAGTGCTTCTCTTGATGCAAGATTGGTGCTTGGTTTGCACCAAATGTAGCATTGGCATAGAAATTGTTTTGGATGCACTCGAGGGGACTCCTAGGTGACGAGGCTCATGTGGAAGCTCGATTCGGTACGTTTGGAGATAGTGCTACTCTTGATGCAAGATTGGTGCTCGGTTTGCGTCGAATGTGTCGTAGGCTTGGAAATAGTATTGGAGGCACCCGATGGAACTCCTAGGTGACGTGGGTCATGTGGAATCTCGTTTTGATATATTTTGAGACAGTGTTAGCGTCGGTGCAAGATAGTTGCACGGTTTGCACTGAACGTACCATAGGCATACAAATCGTTTTGGACACACTCGATGGGACTCCTAGGTGACGAGGCTCCAGTGGAAGCTCGGTACGATCCATTTGGAGATAGTGCTACTCTTGATGCATGATTGGTGCACGGTTTGCGTCGAACGTACCATAGGCTTAGAAATAGTATTGGAGGCACCCGATAGAACTCCTAGGTTACGTGGGTCATGTGGAATCTTGTTTCAATCTGTTTTAAAATAGTGTTAGCGTCGATGCAAGATAGGTGCTCGGTTTGCGTCAAACGTCCCATAGGTTCATAAATTGTTTTAGAAGCACCCGTGGTACTCCTAGGTGATGAGGGTGTGGTGGAGATCTGTTTGGTCCGTTTGGAGATAGTGCTATAGAAGATAGGTGCACGGTTTGAATTGAACGTACCATAGGTCATAAACAGTTTTGGACACACCCGATGGAACTCGTAAGTGACGTGGGTCGTGTGGAATCTCGTTTTAGTCCATTTGGAGATAGTGTTAGTGTTAGTGCAAGGTGGAGCACGGTTTGCACCGAACATACCATAGGCATAGAAATCGTTTTGGACGATCTCGATCAGACTCCTATGTGACGAGGCTCAAGTGGAAGCTCGGTTCGGTCCGTTTCGGGTAGTGCTTCTCTTGATGCAGAATTGGTGCTTGGTTTGCACCAAATGTAGCATAGGCATAGAAATCGTTTTGAACGCACTCGAGGGGACTCCTAGGTGACGAGGCTCAAGTGGAAGCTCGATTCGGTATGTTTGTAGATAGTGCTACTCTTGATGCAAGATTGGTGCTCGGTTTGCGTTGAATGTGCCGTAGGCTCAAATAGTATTGGAGACACCCGATGGAACTCCTTGGAGACGTGGGTCATGTGGAATCTCGTTTTGATCTATTTTGACACAGTGTTAGCGTTGGTGCAAGATAGGTGCACAGTTTGCACTGAACGTTCCATAGGCATACAAATCGTTTTGGACACACTCGATGGGACTCCTAGGTGACGAGGCTCCAGTGGAAGCTCGGTACGATCCATTTGGAGATAGTGCTACTCTTGATGCATGATTGGTGCACGGATTGCGTCGAACGTACCGTAGGCTCAGAAATAGTATTAGAGGCACCCGATGGAACTCCTAGGTTACGTGGGTCATGTGGAACCTTGTTTCGATCTGTTTTGAAACAGTGTTAGCGTCGATGCAAGATAGGTGCTCGGTTTGCGTCAAACGTACCATAGGTTCATAAATTATTTTAGAAGCACCCGCGGTACTCCTAGGTGATGAGGGTCTGGTGGAGATCTGTTTGGTCCGTTTGGAGATAGTGCTATAGAAGATAGGTGCACGGTTTGCATTGAACGTACCATAGGTCATAAACAGTTTTGGACGCACCCGAAGGAACTCGTAAGTGACGTGGGTCGTGTGGAATCTCGTTTTAGTCCATTTGGAGATAGTGTTAGTGTTAGTGCAAGGTGGAGCACGGTTTGCACCGAACATACCATAGGCATAGAAATCGTTTTGGACGATCTCGATCAGACTCCTATGTGACGAGGCTCAAGTGGAAGCTCGGTTCAGTCCATTTCGGGATAGTGCTTCTCTTGATGCAAAATTGGTGCTTGGTTTGCACCAAATGTAGCATAGGCATAGAAATTATTTTGAACGCACTCGAGGGGACTCCTAGGTGATGAGGCTCAAGTGGAAGCTCGATTCGGTACGTTTGGAGATAGTGCTACTCTTGATGCAAGATTGGTGCTCGGGTTGCGTCGAATGTGCCGTACGCTCGGAAATAGTATTGGAGGCACCCGATGGAACTCCTAGGTGATGTGGGTCATGTGGAATCTCGTTTAGATCTATTTTGAGACAGTGTTTGCGTCGGTGCAAGATAGGTGCACAGTTTGCGCTGAACGTTCCATGGGCATAGAAATTGTTTTGGACACTCTCGATGGGACTCCTAGGTGACGAGGCTCAAGTGGAAGCTCAGCTTTGTCCGTTTGGGGATAGTGCTTCTCTTGATGCAAGATTGGTGCTTGGTTTGCACCAAATGTAGCATTGGCATAGAAATCGTTTTGGACACACTCGCGGGGACTCCTAGGTGACGAGGCTCAAGTGGAAGCTTGATTCAGTACGTTTGGAGACAGTGCTACTCTTGATGCAAGATTGGTGTTCGGTTTGCGTCGAATGTGCCGTAGGCTCAGAAATAGTATTGGAGGCACCCGATGGAACTCCTAGGTGACGTGGGTCATGTGGAATCTCGTTTTGATCTATTTTGAGACAGTGTTAGCGTCGGTGCAAGATAGGTGCACGGTTTGCACTGAACGTACCATAGGCATACAAATCGTTTTGGACACACTCGATGGGACTCCTAGGTGACGAGGCTCCAGTGGAAGCTCGGTACGATCCATTTGGAGATAGTGCTACTCTTGATGCATGATTGGTGCACGGTTTGCGTCGAACGTACCGTAGGCTCAGAAATAGTACTGGAGGCACCCGATGGAACTCCTAGGTTACGTGGGTCATGTGGAATCTTGTTTCGATCTGTTTTGAAACAGTGTTAGCGTCGGTGCAAGATAGGTGCTCGGTTTGCGTCAAACGTACCATAGGTTCATAAATTGTTTTAGAAGCACCCGCGGTACTCCTAGGTGATGAGGGTCTGGTGGAGATCTGTTTGGTCCGTTTGGAGATAGTGCTATAGAAGATAGGTGCACGGTTTGCATTGAACGTACCATAGGTCATAAATAGTTTTGGACGCACCCGATGGAACTCGTAAGTGACGTGGGTCGTGTGGAATCTCGTTTTAGTCCATTTGGAGATAGTGTTAGTGTTAGTGTTAGTGCAAGGTTGGAGCACGGTTTGCACTGAACATACCATAGGCATAGAAATCGTTTTGGACAATCTCGATCAGACTCCTATGTGACGAGGCTCAAGTGGAAGCTCGGTTCGTTCCGTTTCGGGATAGTGCTTCTCTTGATGCAAGATTGGTGCTTGGTTTGCACCAAATGTAGCATAGGCATAGAAATCGTTTTGAACGCACTGGACGGGACTCCTAGGTGATGAGGCTGAAGTGGAAGCTCGATTCAGTACGTTTGGAGATAGTGATACTCTTGATGCAAGATTGGTGCTCGGTTTGCGTCGAATGTGCCGTAGGCGCGGAAATAGTATTGGAGGCACCCGATGGAACTCCTAGGTGACGTGGGTCATGTGGAATCTCGTTTAGATCTATTTTGAGACAGTGTTTGCATCGGTGCATGATAGGTGCACGGTTTGCACTGAACGTACCATGGGCATAGAAATTGGTTTGGACACACTCGATGGGACTCCTAGGTGACGAGGCTCAAGTGGAAGCTTGGCTTTGTCCGTTTGGGGATAGTGCTTCTCTTGATGCAAGATTGGTGCTTGGTTTGCACCAAATGTAGCATTGGCATAGAAATCGTTTTGGACGCACTCGCGGGGACTCCTAGGTGACGAGGCTCAAGTGGAAGCTTCATTCAGTACGCTTGGAGATAGTGATACTCTTGATGCAAGATTGGTGCTCGGTTTGCGTCGAATGTGCTGTAGGCTCAGAAATAGTATTGGAGGCACCCGATGGAACTCCTAGGTGACGTGGGTCATGTGGAATCTCGTTTTGATCTATTTTGAGACAGTGTTAGCGTCGGTGCAAGATAGGTGCACGGTTTGCACTGAACGTACCATAGGCATATAAATCGTTTTGGACACACTCGATGGGACTCCTAGGTGACGAGGCTCCAGTGGAAGCTCGGTACGATCCATTTGGAGATAGTGCTACTCTTGATGCATGATTGGTGCACGGTTTGCGTCGAACGTACCGTAGGCTCATAAATAGTATTGGAGGCACCTGATGGAACTCCTAGGTTACGTGGGTCATGTGGAATCTTGTTTCGATCTATTTTGAAACAGTGTTAGCGTCGGTGCAAGATAGGTGCTCGGTTTGCGTCAAACGTACCATAGGTTCATAAATTGTTTTAGAAGCACCCGCGGTACTCCTAGGTGATGAGGGTCTGGTGGAGATCTGTTTGGTCCGTTTGGAGATAGTGCTATAGAAGATAGGTGCACGGTTTGCATTGAACGTACCATAGGTCATAAATAGTTTTGGACGCACCCGATGGAACTCGTAAGTGACGTGGGTCGTGTGGAATCTCGTTTTAGTCCATTTGGAGATAGTGTTAGTGTTAGTGCAAGGTTGGAGCACGGTTTGCACCGAACATACCATAGGCATAGAAATCGTTTTGGACAATCTCGATCAGACTCCTATGTGACGAGGCTCAAGTGGAAGCTCGGTTCGTTCCGTTTTGGGATAGTGCTTCTCTTGATGCATGATTGGTGCTTGGTTTGCACCAAATGTAGCATAGGTATAGAAATCGTTTTGAACGCACTGGACGGGACTCCTAGGTGATGAGGCTAAAGTGGAAGCTCGATTCAGTACGTTTGGAGATAGTGATACTCTTGATGCAAGATTGGTGCTCGGTTTGCGTCGAATGTGCCGTAGGCTCGGAAATAGTATTGGAGGCACCCGATGGAACTCCTAGGTGACGTGGGTCATGTGGAATCTCGTTTAGATCTATTTTGAGACAGTGTTTGCATCGGTGCAAGATAGGTGCACGGTTTGCACTGAACGTACCATGGGCATAGAAATTGGTTTGGACACACTCGATGGGACTCCTAGGTGACGAGGCTCAAGTGGAAGCTTGGCTTTGTCCGTTTGGGGATAGTGCTTCTCTTGATGCAAGATTGGTGCTTGGTTTGCACCAAATGTAGCATTGGCATAGAAATCGTTTTGGACGCACTCGCGGGGACTCCTAGGTGACGAGGCTCAAGTGGAAGCTTCATTCAGTACGCTTGGAGATAGTGCTACTCTTGATGCAAGATTGGTGCTCGGTTTGCGTCGAATGTGCTGTAGGCTCAGAAATAGTATTGGAGGCACCCGATGGAACTCCTAGGTGACGTGGGTCATGTGGAATCTCGTTTTGATCTATTTTGAGACAGTGTTAGCGTCGGTGCAAGATAGGTGCACGGTGTGCACTGAACATACCATAGGCATATAAATCGTTTTGGACACACTCGATGGGACTCCTAGGTGACGAGGCTCCAGTGGAAGCTCGGTACGATCCATTTGGAGATAGTGCTACTCTTGATGCATGATTGGTGCACGGTTTGCGTCGAACGTACCGTAGGCTCATAAATAGTATTGGAGGCACCCGATGGAACTCCTAGGTTACGTGGGTCATGTGGAATCTTGTTTCGATCTGTTTTGAAACAGTGTTAGCGTCGGTGCAAGATAGGTGCTCGGTTTGCGTCAAACGTACCATAGGTTCATAAATTGTTTTAGAAGCACCTGCGGTACTCCTAGGTGATGAGGGTCTGGTGGAGATCTGTTTGGTCCGTTTGGAGATAGTGCTATAGAAGATAGGTGCACGGTTTGCATTGAACGTACCATAGGTCATAAATAGTTTTGGACGCACCCGATGGAACTCGTAAGTGACGTGGGTCGTGTGGAATCTCGTTTTAGTACATTTGGAGATAGTGTTAGTGTTAGTGCAAGGTTGGAGCACGGTTTGCACCGAACATACCATAGGCATAGAAATCGTTTTGGACAATCTTGGTCAGACTCCTATGTGACGAGGCTCAAGTGGAAGCTCGGTTCGGTCCGTTTCGGGATAGTGCTTCTCTTGATGCAAGATTGGTGCTTGGTTTGCACCAAATGTAGCATAGGGATAGAAATCGTTTTGAACGCACTGGACGGGACTCCTAGGTGATGAGGCTGAAGTGGAAGCTCGATTCAGTACGTTTGGAGATAGTGATACTCTTGATGCAAGATTGGTGCTCGGTTTGCGTCGAATGTGCCGTAGGCTCGGAAATAGTATTGGAGGCACCCGATGGAACTCCTAGGTGACGTGGGTCATGTGGAATCTCGTTTAGATCTATTTTGAGACAGTGTTTGCATCGGTGCAAGATAGGTGCACGGTTTGCACTGAACGTACCATGGGCATAGAAATTGGTTTGGACACACTCGATGGGACTCCTAGGTGACGAGGCTCAAGTGGAAGCTTGGCTTTGTCCGTTTGGGGATAGTGCTTCTCTTGATGCAAGATTGGTGCTTGGTTTGCACCAAATGTAGCATTGGCATAGAAATCGTTTTGGACGCACTCGCGGGGACTCCTAGGTGACGAGGCTCAAGTGGAAGCTTCATTCAGTACGCTTGGAGATAGTGCTACTCTTGATGCAAGATTGGTGCTCGGTTTGCGTCGAATGTGCTGTAGGCTCAGAAATAGTATTGGAGGCACCCGATGGAACTCCTAGGTGACGTGGGTCATGTGGAATCTCGTTTTGATCTATTTTGAGACAGTGTTAGCGTCGGTGCAAGATAGGTGCACGGTTTGCACTGAACGTACCATAGGCATATAAATCGTTTTGGACACACTCGATGGGACTCCTAGGTGACGAGGCTCCAGTGGAAGCTCGGTACGATCCATTTGGAGATAGTGCTACTCTTGATGCATGATTGGTGCACGGTTTGCGTCGAACGTACCGTAGGCTCATAAATAGTATTGGAGGCACCCGATGGAACTCCTAGGTTACGTTGGTCATGTGGAATCTTGTTTCGATCTGTTTTGAAACAGTGTTAGCGTCGGTGCAAGATAGGTGCTCGGTTTGCGTCAAACGTACCATAGGTTCATAAATTGTTTTAGAAGCACCTCCGGTACTCCTAGGTGATGAGGGTCTGGTGGAGATCTGTTTGGTCCGTTTTGAGATAGTGCTATAGAAGATAGGTGCACGGTTTGCATTGAACGTACCATAGGTCATAAATAGTTTTGGACGCACCCGATGGAACTCGTAAGTGACGTGGGTCGTGTGGAATCTCGTTTTAGTCCATTTGGAGATAGTGTTAGTGTTAGTCCAAGGTTGGAGCACGGTTTGCACCAAACATACCATAGGCATAGAAATCGTTTTGGACAATCTCGATCAGAGTCCTATGTGACGAGGCTCAAGTGGAAGCTCGGTTCGTTCCGTTTCGGGATAGTGCTTCTCTTGATGCAAGATTGGTGCTTGGTTTGCACCAAACGTAGCATAGGCATAGAAATCGTTTTGAACGCACTGGACGGGACTCCTAGGTGATGAGGCTGAAGTGGAAGCTCGATTCAGTACGTTTGGAGATAGTGATACTCTTGATGCAAGATTGGTGCTCGGTTTGCGTCGAATGTGCCGTAGGCTCGGAAATAGTATTGGAGGCACCCGATGGAACTCCTAGGTGACGTGGGTCATGTGGAATCTCGTTTAGATCTATTTTGAGACAGTGTTTGCGTCGGTGCAAGATAGGTGCACGGTTTGCACTGAACGTACCATGGGCATAGAAATTGTTTTGGACACACTCGATGGGACTCCTAGGTGACGAGGCTCAAGTGGAAGCTTGGCTTTGTCCGTTTGGGGATAGTGCTTCTCTTGATGCAAGATTGGTGCTTGGTTTGCACCAAATGTAGCATTGGCATAGAAATCGTTTTGGACGCACTCGCGGGGACTCCTAGGTGACGAGGCTCAAGTGGAAGCTTCATTCAGTACGCTTGGAGATAGTGCTACTCTTGATGCAAGATTGGTGCTCGGTTTGCGTCGAATGTGCTGTAGGCTCAGAAATAGTATTGGAGGCACCCGATGGAACTCCTAGGTGACGTGGGTCATGTGGAATCTCGTTTTGATCTATTTTGAGACAGTGTTAGCGTCGGTGCAAGATAGGTGCACGGTTTGCACTGAACGTACCATAGGCATATAAATCGTTTTGGACACACTCGATGGGACTCCTAGGTGACGAGGCTCCAGTGGAAGCTCAGTACGATCCATTTGGAGATAGTGCTACTCTTGATGCATGATTGGTGCACGGTTTGCGTCGAACGTACCGTAGGCTCATAAATCGTATTGGAGGCACCCGATGGAACTCCTAGGTTACGTGGGTCATGTGGAATCTTGTTTCGATCTGTTTTGAAACAGTGTTAGCGTCGGTGCAAGATAGGTGCTCGGTTTGCGTCAAACGTACCATAGGTTCATAAATTGTTTTAGAAGCACCCGCGGTACTCCTAGGTGATGAGGGTCTGGTGGAGATCTGTTTGGTCCGTTTGGAGATAGTGCTATAGAAGATAGGTGCACGGTTTGCATTGAACGTACCATAGGTCATAAATAGTTTTGGACGCACCCGATGGAACTCGTAAGTGACGTGGGTCGTGTGGAATCTCGTTTTAGTCCATTTGGAGATAGTGTTAGTGTTAGTGCAAGGTTGGAGCATGGTTTGCACCGAACATACCATAGGCATAGAAATCGTTTTGGACGATCTCGATCAGACTCCTATGTGATGAGGCTCAAGTGGAAGCTCGGTTCGGTCCGTTTCGGGATAGTGCTTCTCTTGATGCAAGATTGGTGCTTGGTTTGCACCAAATGTAGCATAGGCATAGAAATCGTTTTGAACGCACTGGACGGGACTCCTAGGTGATGAGGCTAAAGTGGAAGCTCGATTCAGTACGTTTGGAGATAGTGATACTCTTGATGCAAGATTGGTGCTCGGTTTGCGTCGAATGTGCCGTAGGCTCGGAAATAGTATTGGAGGCACCCGATGGAACTCCAAGGTGACGTGGGTCATGTGGAATCTCGTTTAGATCTATTTTGAGACAGTGTTTGCGTCGGTGCAAGATAGGTGCACGGTTTGCACTGAACGTACCATGGGCATAGAAATTGTTTTGGACACACTCGATGGGACTCCTAGGTGACGAGGCTCAAGTGGAAGCTTGGCTTTGTCCGTTTGGGGATAGTGCTTCTCTTGATGCAAGATTGGTGCTTGGTTTGCACCAAATGTAGTATTGGCATAGAAATCGTTTTGGACGCACTCGCGGGGACTCCTAGGTGACGAGGCTCAAGTGGAAGCTTCATTCAGTACGCTTGGAGATAGTGCTACTCTTGATGCAAGATTGGTGCTCGGTTTGCGTCGAATGCGCTGTAGGCTCAGAAATAGTATTGGAGGCACCCGATGGAACTCCTAGGTGACGTGGGTCATGTGGAATCTCGTTTTGATCTATTTTGAGACAGTGTTAGCGTCGGTGCAAGATAGGTGCACGGTTTGCACTGAACGTACCATAGGCATATAAATTGTTTTGGACACACTCGATGGGACTCCTAGGTGACGAGGCTCCAGTGGAAGCTCAGTACGATCCATTTGGAGATAGTGCTACTCTTGATGCATGATTGGTGCACGGTTTGCGTCGAACGTACCGTAGGCTCATAAATCGTATTGGAGGCACCCGATGGAACTCCTAGGTTACGTGGGTCATGTGGAATCTTGTTTCGATCTGTTTTGAAACAGTGTTAGCGTCGGTGCAAGATAGGTGCTCGGTTTGCGTCAAACGTACCATAGGTTCATAAATTGTTTTAGAAGCACCCGCGGTACTCCTAGGTGATGAGGGTCTGGTGGAGATCTGTTTGGTCCGTTTGGAGATAGTGCTATAGAAGATAGGTGCACGGTTTGCATTGAACGTACCATAGGTCATAAATAGTTTTGGACGCACCCGATGGAACTCGTAAGTGACGTGGGTCGTGTGGAATCTCGTTTTAGTCCATTTGGAGATAGTGTTAGTGTTAGTGCAAGGTTGGAGCATGGTTTGCACCGAACATACCATAGGCATAGAAATCGTTTTGGACGATCTCGATCAGACTCCTATGTGATGAGGCTCAAGTGGAAGCTCGGTTCGGTCCGTTTCGGGATAGTGCTTCTCTTGATGCAAGATTGGTGCTTGGTTTGCACCAAATGTAGCATAGGCATAGAAATCGTTTTGAACGCACTCGAGGGGAGTCCTAGGTGATGAGGCTGAAGTGGAAGCTCGATTCGGTACGTTTGGAGATAGTGATACTCTTGATGCAAGATTGGTGCTCGGTTTGCGTCAAATGTTCCGTAGGCTCGGAAATAGTATTGGGGGCACCCGATGGAACTCCTAGGTGACGTGGGTCATGTGGAATCTCGTTTAGATCTATTTTGAGACAGTGTTTGCGTCGGTGCAAGATAGGTGCACGGTTTGCACTGAACGTACCATGGGCATAGAAATTATTTTGGACACACTCGATGAGACTCCTAGGTGACGAGGCTCAAGTGGAAGCTCGGCTTTGTCCGTTTGGGGATAGTGCTTCTCTTGATGCAAGATTGGTGCTTGGTTTGCACCAAATGTAGCATTGGCATAGAAATCGTTTTGGACGCACTCGCGGGGACTCCTAGGTGACGAGGCTCAAGTGGAAGCTTGATTCAGTACGTTTGGAGATAGTGCTACTCTTGATGCAAGATTGGTGTTCGGTTTGCGTCGAATGTGCCGTAGGCTTAGAAATAGTATTGGAGGCACCCGATGGAACTACTAGGTGACGTGGGTCATGTGGAATCTCGTTTTGATCTATTTTGAGACAGTGTTAGCGTCGGTGCAAGATAGGTGCACGGTTTGCACTGAACGTACAATAGGCATACAAATCCTTTTGGACACACTCGATGGGACTCCTAGGTGATGAGGCTCCAGTGGAAGCTCAGTACGATCCATTTGGAGATAGTGCTACTCTTGATGCATGATTGGTGCACGGTTTGCGTCGAACGTACCGTAGGCTCAGAAATCGTATTGGAGGCACCCGATGGAACTCCTAGGTTACGTGGGTCATGTGGAATCTTGTTTCGATCTGTTTTGAAACAGTGTTAGCGTCGGTGCAAGATAGGTGCTCGGTTTGCGTCAAACGTACCATAGGTTCATAAATTGTTTTAGAAGCACCCGCGGTACTCCTAGGTGATGAGGGTCTGGTGGAGATCTGTTTGGTCCGTTTGGAGATAGTGCTATAGAAGATAGGTGCACGGTTTGCATTGAACGTACCATAGGTCATAAATAGTTTTGGACGCACCCGATGGAACTCGTAAGTGACGTGGGTCGTGTGGAATCTCGTTTTAGTCCATTTGGAGATAGTGTTAGTGTTAGTGCAAGGTTGGAGCATGGTTTGCACCGAACATACCATAGGCATAGAAATCGTTTTGGACGATCTCGATCAGACTCCTATGTGATGAGGCTCAAGTGGAAGCTCGGTTCGGTCCGTTTCGGGATAGTGCTTCTCTTGATGCAAGATTGGTGCTTGGTTTGCACCAAATGTAGCATAGGCATAGAAATCGTTTTGAACGCACTCGAGGGGACTCCTAGGTGATGAGGCTCAAGTGGAAGCTCGATTCGGTACGTTTGGAGATAGTGATACTCTTGATGCAAGATTGGTGCTCGGTTTGCGTCAAATGTTCCGTAGGCTCGGAAATAGTATTGGGGGCACCCGATGGAACTCCTAGGTGACGTGGGTCATGTGGAATCTCGTTTAGATCTATTTTGAGACAGTGTTTGCGTCGGTGCAAGATAGGTGCACGGTTTGCACTGAACGTACCATGGGCATAGAAATTATTTTGGACACACTCGATGAGACTCCTAGGTGACGAGGCTCAAGTGGAAGCTCGGCTTTGTCCGTTTGGGGATAGTGCTTCTCTTGATGCAAGATTGGTGCTTGGTTTGCACCAAATGTAGCATTGGCATAGAAATCGTTTTGGACGCACTCGCGGGGACTCCTAGGTGACGAGGCTCAAGTGGAAGCTTGATTCAGTACGTTTGGAGATAGTGCTACTCTTGATGCAAGATTGGTTTTCGGTTTGCGTCGAATGTGCCGTAGGCTTAGAAATAGTATTGGAGGCACCCGATGGAACTACTAGGTGACGTGGGTCATGTGGAATCTCGTTTTGATCTATTTTGAGACAGTGTTAGCGTCGGTGAAAGATAGGTGCACGGTTTGCACTGAACGTACCATAGGCATACAAATCGTTTTGGACACACTCGATGGGACTCCTAGGTGACGAGGCTCCAGTGGAAGCTCGATTTGGTACGTTTGCAGATAGTGCTACTCTTGACGCAAGATTGGTGCTCAGTTTGCGTCGAATGTGCCGTAGGCTCAGAAATAGTATTGGAGGCACCCGATGGAACTCCTAGGTGACGTGGGTCATGTGGAATCTCGTTTTGATCTATTTTGAGACAGTGTAAGCATCGGTGCAAGATAGGTGCACGGTTTGCACTGAACGTACCATAGGCATACAAATCGTTTTGGACACACTCGATGGGACTCCTAGGTGATGAGGCTCCAGTGGAAGCTCGGTACGATCCATTTGGAGATAGTGCTACTCTTGATGCATGATTGGTGCACGGATTGCGTCGAACGTACCGTAGGATCAGAAATAGTATTAGAGGCACCCGATGGAACTCCTAGGTTACGTGGGTCATGTGGAATCTTGTTTCGATCTGTTTTGAAACAGTGTTAGCGTCGATGCAAGATAGGTGCTCGGTTTGCGTCAAACATACCATAGGTTCATAAATTATTTTAGAAGCACCCGCGGTACTCCTAGGTGATGAGAGTCTGGTGGAGATCTGTTTGGTCCGTTTGGAGATAGTGCTATAGAAGATAGGTACACGGTTTGCATTGAACGTACCATAGGTCATAAACAGTTTTGGACGCACCCGATGGAACTCGTAAGTGACGTGGGTCATGTGGAATCTCGTTTTAGTCCATTTGGAGATAGTGTTAGTGTTAGTGTTAGTGCAAGGTGGAGCACGGTTTGCACCGAACATACCATAGGCGTAGAAATCGTTTTGGACGATCTCGGTCAGACTCCTATGTGACGAGGCTCAAGTGGAAGCTCGGTTCGGTCCGTTTCGGGATAGTGCTTCTCTTGATGCAAGATTGGTGCTTGGTTTGCACCAAATGTAGCATAGGCATAGAAATCGTTTTGAACGCACTCGAGGGGAGTCCTAGGTGATGAGGCTCAAGTGAAAGCTCGATTCGGTACGTTTGGAGATAGTGATACTCTTGATGCAAGATTGGTGCTCGGTTTGCGCCAAATGTTCCGTAGGCTCGGAAATAGTATTGGGGGCACCCGATGGAACTCCTAGGTGACGTGGGTCATGTGGAATCTCGTTTAGATCTATTTTGAGACAGTGTTTGCGTCGGTGCAAGATAGCTGCACGGTTTGCACTGAACGTACCATGGGCATAGAAATTGTTTTGGACACACTCGATGAGACTCCTAGGTGACGAGGCTCAAGTGGAAGCTCGGCTTTGTCCGTTTGGGGATAGTGCTTCTCTTGATGCAAGATTGGTGCTTGGTTTGCACCAAATGTAGCATTGGCATAGAAATCGTTTTGGACGCACTCGCGGGGACTCCTAGGTGACGAGGCTCAAGTGGAAGCTTGATTCAGTACGTTTGGAGATAGTGCTACTCTTGATGCAAGATTGGTGTTCGGTTTGCGTCGAATGTGCCGTAGGCTTAGAAATAGTATTGGAGGCACCCGATGGAACTACTAGGTGACGTGGGTCATGTGGAATCTCGTTTTGATCTATTTTGAGACAGTGTTAGCGTCGGTGCAAGATATGTGCTCGGTTTGCGTCAAACGTACCATAGGTTCATAAATTGTTTTAGAAGCACCCACGGTACTCCTAGGTGATGAGGGTCTGGTGGAGATCTGTTTGGTCCATTTGGAGATAGTGCTACAGAAGATAGATGCACGGTTTGCATTGAACGTACCATAGGTCATAAATAGTTTTGGACGCACCCGATGGAACTTGTAAGTGACGTGGGTTGTGTGGAATCTCGTTTTAGTCCATTTGGAGATAGTGTTAGTGTTAGTGCAAGGTTGGAGCACGGTTTGCACCGAACATACCATAGGCATAGAAATCGTTTTGGACAATCTCGGTCAGACTCCTATGTGACGAGGCTCAAGTGGAAGCTCGGTTCGGTCCGTTTCGAGATAGTGCTTCTCTTGATGCAAGATTGGTGCTTGGTTTGCACCAAATGTAGCATAGGCATAGAAGTCGTTTTGAACGCACTAGACGGGACTCCTAGGTGATGACGCTCAAGTGGAAGCTCGATTCAGTACGTTTGGAGATAGTGCTACTTTTGATGCAAGATTGGTGCTCGGTTTGCGTCGAATGTGCCGTAGGCCCAGAAATAGTATTGGAGGCACACGATGGAACTCCTAGGTGACGTGGGTCATGTGGAATCTCATTTAGATCTATTTTGAGACAGTGTTTGCGTCGGTGCAAGATAGGTGCACGGTTTGCACTGAACGTACCATGGGCATAGAAATTGTTTTGGACACACTCGATGGGACTCCTAGGTGACGAGGCTCATGTGGAAGCTCAGCTTTGTCCGTTTGGTGATAGTGCTTCTCTTGATGCAAGATTGGTGCTTTGTTTGCACCAAATGTTGCATTCGCATAGAAATCATTTTGGACGTACTCGAGGGGACTCCTAGGTGACGAGGCTCAAGTGGAAGCTCAATTCGGTACGTTTTCAGATAGTGCTACTCTTGATGCAAGATTGGTGCTCGGTTTGCGTCGAATGTGCCGTAGGCTCAGAAATAGTATTGGAGGCACCTGATGGAACTCCTAGGTGACGTGGGTCATGTGGAATCTCATTTTGATCTATTTTGAGACAGTGTTAGCATCGGTGCAAGATAGGTGCACGGTTTGCACTGAACGTACCATAGGTATAAAAATCGTTTTGGACACACTCGATGGGACTCCTAGGTGACGAGGCTCTAGTGGAAGCTCGATTCGGTACGTTTGCAGATAGTGCTACTCTTGACGCAAGATTGGTGCTCGGTTTGCGTCGAATGTGCCGTAGGCTCAGAAATAGTATTGGAGGCACCCGATGGAACTCCTAGGTGACGTGGGTCATGTGGAATCTCGTTTTGATCTATTTTGAGACAGTGTAAGCATCGGTGCAAGATAGGTGCACGGTTTGCACTGAACGTACCATAGGCATACAAATCGTTTTGGACACACTCGATGGGACTCCTAGGTGATGAGGCTCCAGTGGAAGCTCGGTACGATCCATTTGGAGATAGTGCTACTCTTGATGCATGATTGGTGCACGGATTGCGTCGAACGTACCGTAGGATCAGAAATAGTATTAGAGGCACCCGATGGAACTCCTAGGTTACATGGGTCATGTGGAATCTTGTTTCGATCTGTTTTGAAACAGTGTTAGCGTCGATGCAAGATAGGTGCTCGGTTTGCGTCAAACATACCATAGGTTCATAAATTATTTTAGAAGCACCCGCGGTACTCCTAGGTGTTAGCGTCGATGCAAGATAGGTACACGGTTTGCATTGAACGTACCATAGGTCATAAACAGTTTTGGACGCACCCGATGGAACTCGTAAGTGACGTGGGTCATGTGGAATCTCGTTTTAGTCCATTTGGAGATAGTGTTAGTGTTAGTGTTAGTGCAAGGTGGAGCACGGTTTGCACCGAACATACCATAGGCGTAGAAATCGTTTTGGACGTTCTCGGTCAGACTCCTATGTGACGAGGCTCAAGTGGAAGCTCGGTTCGGTCCGTTTCGGGATAGTGCTTCTCTTGATGCAAGATTGGTGCTTGGTTTGCACCAAATGTAGCATAGGCATAGAAATCGTTTTGAACGCACTCGAGGGGAGTCCTAGGTGATGAGGCTCAAGTGAAAGCTCGATTCGGTACGTTTGGAGATAGTGATACTCTTGATGCAAGATTGGTGCTCGGTTTGCGCCAAATGTTCCGTAGGCTCGGAAATAGTATTGGGGGCACCCGATGGAACTCCTAGGTGACGTGGGTCATGTGGAATCTCGTTTAGATCTATTTTGAGACAGTGTTTGCGTCGGTGCAAGATAGCTGCACGGTTTGCACTGAACGTACCATGGGCATAGAAATTGGTTTGGACACACTCGATGGGACTCCTAGGTGACGAGGCTCAAGTGGAAGCTTGGCTTTGTCCGTTTGGGGATAGTGCTTCTCTTGATGCAAGATTGGTGCTTGGTTTGCACCAAATGTAGCATTGGCATAGAAATCGTTTTGGACGCACTCGCGGGGACTCCTAGGTGACGAGGCTCAAGTGGAAGCTTGATTCAGTACGTTTGGAGATAGTGCTACTCTTGATGCAAGATTGGTGTTCGGTTTGCGTCGAATGTGTCGTAGGCTTAGAAATAGTATTGGAGGCACCCGATGGAACTACTAGGTGACGTGGGTCATGTGGAATCTCGTTTTGATCTATTTTGAGACAGTGTTAGCGTCGGTGCAAGATAGGTGCACGGTTTGCACTGAACGTACCATAGGCATACAAATCGTTTTGGACACACTCGATGGGACTCCTAGGTGACGAGGCTCCAGTGGAAGCTCAGTACGATCCATTTGGAGATAGTGCTACTCTTGATGCATGATTGGTGCACGGTTTGCATCGAACGTACCGTAGGCTCAGAAATAGTATTGGAGGCACCCGATGGAACTGCTAGGTTACGTGGGTCATGTGGAATCTTGTTTTGATCTGTTTTGAAATAGTGTTAGCGTCGGTGCAAGATATGTGCTCGGTTTGCGTCAAACGTACCATAGGTTCATAAATTGTTTTAGAAGCACCCACAGTACTCCTAGGTGACGAGGGTCTGGTGGAGATCTGTTTGGTCCATTTGGAGATAGTGCTACAGAAGATAGATGCACGGTTTGCATTGAACGTACCATAGGTCATAAATAGTTTTGGACGCACCCGATGGAACTTGTAAGTGACGTGGGTCGTGTGGAATCTCGTTTTAGTCCATTTGGAGATAGTGTTAGTGTTAGTGCAAGGTTGGAGCACGGTTTGCACCGAACATACCATAGGCATAGAAATCGTTTTGGACAATCTCGGTCAGACTCCTATGTGACGAGGCTCAAGTGGAAGCTCGGTTCGGTCCGTTTCGGGATAGTGCTTCTCTTGATGCAAGATTGGTGCTTGGTTTGCACCAAATGTAGCATAGGCATAGAAGTCGTTTTGAACGCACTAGATGGGACTCCTAGGTGATGACGCTCAAGTGGAAGCTCGATTCAGTACGTTTGGAGATAGTGCTACTTTTGATGCAAGATTGGTGCTCGGTTTGCGTCGAATGTGCCGTAGGCTCGGAAATAGTATTGGAGGCACACGATGGAACTCCTAGGTGACGTGGGTCATGTGGAATCTCATTTAGATCTATTTTGAGACAGTGTTTGCGTCGGTGCAAGATAGGTGCACGGTTTGCACTGAACGTACCATGGGCATAGAAATTGTTTTGGACACACTCGATGGGACTCCTAGGTGACGAGGCTCAAGTGGAAGCTCAGCTTTGTCCGTTTGGTGATAGTGCTTCTCTTGATGCAAGATTGGTGCTTTGTTTGCACCAAATGTTGCATTCGCATAGAAATCATTTTGGACGTACTCGAGGGGACTCCTAGGTGACGAGGCTCAAGTGGAAGCTCAATTCGGTACGTTTTCAGATAGTGCTACTCTTGATGCAAGATTGGTGCTCGGTTTGCGTCGAATGTGCCATAGGCTCAGAAATAGTATTGGAGGCACCTGATGGAACTCCTAGGTGACGTGGGTCATGTGGAATCTCATTTTGATCTATTTTGAGACAGTGTTACCATCGGTGCAAGATAGGTGCACGGTTTGCACTGAACGTACCATAGGTATAAAAATCGTTTTGGACACACTCGATGGGACTCCTAGGTGACGAGGCTCTAGTGGAAGCTCGATTCGGTACGTTCGCAGATAGTGCTACTCTTGACGCAAGATTGGTGCTCGGTTTGCGTCGAATGTGCCGTAGGCTCAGAAATAGTATTGGAGGCACCCGATGGAACTCCTAGGTGACGTGGGTCATGTGGAATCTCGTTTTGATCTATTTTGAGACAGTGTAAGCATCGGTGCAAGATAGGTGCACGGTTTGCACTGAACGTACCATAGGCATACAAATCGTTTTGGACACACTCGATGGGACTCCTAGGTGATGAGGCTCCAGTGGAAGCTCGGTACGATCCATTTGGAGATAGTGCTACTCTTGATGCATGATTGGTGCACGGATTGCGTCGAACGTACCGTAGGATCAGAAATAGTATTAGAGGCACCCGATGGAACTCCTAGGTTACGTGGGTCATGTGGAATCTTGTTTCGATCTGTTTTGAAACAGTGTTAGCGTCGATGCAAGATAGGTGCTCGGTTTGCGTCAAACATACCATAGGTTCATAAATTATTTTAGAAGCACCCGCGGTACTCCTAGGTGATGAGAGTCTGGTGGAGATCTGTTTGGTCCGTTTGGAGATAGTGCTATAGAAGATAGGTACACGGTTTGCATTGAACGTACCATAGGTCATAAACAGTTTTGGACGCACCCGATGGAACTCGTAAGTGACGTGGGTCATGTGGAATCTCGTTTTAGTCCATTTGGAGATAGTGTTAGTGTTAGTGTTAGTGCAAGGTGGAGCACGGTTTGCACCGAACATACCATAGGCGTAGAAATCGTTTTGGACGATCTCGGTCAGACTCCTATGTGACGAGGCTCAAGTGGAAGCTCGGTTCGGTCCGTTTCGGGATAGTGCTTCTCTTGATGCAAGATTGGTGCTTGGTTTGCACCAAATGTAGCATAGGCATAGAAATCGTTTTGAACGCACTCGAGGGGAGTCCTAGGTGATGAGGCTCAAGTGAAAGCTCGATTCGGTACGTTTGGAGATAGTGATACTCTTGATGCAAGATTGGTGCTCGGTTTGCGCCAAATGTTCCGTAGGCTCGGAAATAGTATTGGGGGCACCCGATGGAACTCCTAGGTGACGTGGGTCATGTGGAATCTCGTTTAGATCTATTTTGAGACAGTGTTTGCGTCGGTGCAAGATAGCTGCACGGTTTGCACTGAACGTACCATGGGCATAGAAATTGGTTTGGACACACTCGATGGGACTCCTAGGTGACGAGGCTCAAGTGGAAGCTTGGCTTTGTCCGTTTGGGGATAGTGCTTCTCTTGATGCAAGATTGGTGCTTGGTTTGCACCAAATGTAGCATTGGCATAGAAATCGTTTTGGACGCACTCGCGGGGACTCCTAGGTGACGAGGCTCAAGTGGAAGCTTGATTCAGTACGTTTGGAGATAGTGCTACTCTTGATGCAAGATTGGTGTTCGGTTTGCGTCGAATGTGCCGTAGGCTTAGAAATAGTATTGGAGGCACCCGATGGAACTACTAGGTGACGTGGGTCTTGTGGAATCTCGTTTTGATCTATTTTGAGACAGTGTTAGCGTCGGTGCAAGATAGGTGCACGGTTTGCACTGAACGTACCATAGGCATACAAATCGTTTTGGACACACTCGATGGGACTCCTAGGTGACGAGGCTCCAGTGGAAGCTCAGTACGATCCATTTGGAGATAGTGCTACTCTTGATGCATGATTGGTGCACGGTTTGCATCGAACGTACCGTAGGCTCAGAAATAGTATTGGGGGCACCCGATGGAACTGCTAGGTTACGTGGGTCATGTGGAATCTTGTTTTGATCTATTTTGAAATAGTGTTAGCGTCGGTGCAAGATATGTGCTCGGTTTGCGTCAAACGTACCATAGGTTCATAAATTGTTTTAGAAGCACCCACGGTACTCCTAGGTGACGAGGGTCTGGTGGAGATCTGTTTGGTCCATTTGGAGATAGTGCTACAGAAGATAGATGCACGGTTTGCATTGAACGTACCATAGGTCATAAATAGTTTTGGACGCACCCGATGGAACTTGTAAGTGACGTGGGTCGTGTGGAATCTCGTTTTAGTCCATTTGGAGATAGTGTTAGTGTTAGTGCAAGGTTGGAGCACGGTTTGCACCGAACATACCATAGGCATAGAAATCGTTTTGGACAATCTCGGTCAGACTCCTATGTGACGAGGCTCAAGTGGAAGCTCGGTTCGGTCCGTTTCGGGATAGTGCTTCTCTTGATGCAAGATTGGTGCTTGGTTTGCACCAAATGTAGCATAGGCATAGAAGTCGTTTTGAACGCACTAGACGGGACTCCTAGGTGATGACGCTCAAGTGGAAGCTCGATTCAGTACGTTTGGAGATAGTGCTACTTTTGATGCAAGATTGGTGCTCGGTTTGCGTCGAATGTGCCGTAGGCTCGGAAATAGTATTGGAGGCACACGATGGAACTCCTAGGTGACGTGGGTCATGTGGAATCTCATTTAGATCTATTTTGAGACAGTGTTTGCGTCGGTGCAAGATAGGTGCACGGTTTGCACTGAACGTACCATGGGCATAGAAATTGTTTTGGACACACTCGATGGGACTCCTAGGTGACGAGGCTCAAGTGGAAGCTCAGCTTTGTCCGTTTGGTGATAGTGCTTCTCTTGATGCAAGATTGGTGCTTTGTTTGCACCAAATGTTGCATTCGCATAGAAATCATTTTGGACGTACTCGAGGGGACTCCTAGGTGACGAGGCTCAAGTGGAAGCTCAATTCGGTACGTTTTCAGATAGTGCTACTCTTGATGCAAGATTGGTGCTCGGTTTGCGTCGAATGTGCCGTAGGCTCAGAAATAGTATTGGAGGCACCTGATGGAACTCCTAGGTGACGTGGGTCATGTGGAATCTCATTTTGATCTATTTTGAGACAGTGTTACCATCGGTGCAAGATAGGTGCACGTTTGCACTGAACGTACCATAGGTATAAAAATCGTTTTGGACACACTCGATGGGACTCCTAGGTGACGAGGCTCTAGTGGAAGCTCGATTCGGTACGTTTGCAGATAGTGCTACTCTTGACGCAAGATTGGTGCTCGGTTTGCGTCGAATGTGCCGTAGGCTCAGAAATAGTATTGGAGGCACCCGATGGAACTCCTAGGTGACGTGGGTCATGTGGAATCTCGTTTTGATCTATTTTGAGACAGTGTAAGCATCGGTGCAAGATAGGTGCACGGTTTGCACTGAACGTACCATAGGCATACAAATCGTTTTGGACACACTCGATGGGACTCCTAGGTGATGAGGCTCCAGTGGAAGCTCGGTACGATCCATTTGGAGATAGTGCTACTCTTGATGCATGATTGGTGCACGGATTGCGTCGAACGTACCATAGGATCAGAAATAGTATTAGAGGCACCCGATGGAACTCCTAGGTTACGTGGGTCATGTGGAATCTTGTTTCGATCTGTTTTGAAACAGTGTTAGCGTCGATGCAAGATAGGTGCTCGGTTTGCGTCAAACATACCATAGGTTCATAAATTATTTTAGAAGCACCCGCGGTACTCCTAGGTGATGAGAGTCTGGTGGAGATCTGTTTGGTCCGTTTGGAGATAGTGCTATAGAAGATAGGTACACGGTTTGCATTGAACGTACCATAGGTCATAAACAGTTTTGGACGCACCCGATGGAACTCGTAAGTGACGTGGGTCATGTGGAATCTCGTTTTAGTCCATTTGGAGATAGTGTTAGTGTTAGTGTTAGTGCAAGGTGGAGCACGGTTTGCACCGAACATATCATAGGCGTAGAAATCGTTTTGGACGATCTCGGTCAGACTCCTATGTGACGAGGCTCAAGTGGAAGCTCGGTTCGGTCCGTTTCGGGATAGTGCTTCTCTTGATGCAAGGTTGGTGCTTGGTTTGCACCAAATGTAGCATAGGCATAGAAATCATTTTGAACGCACTCGAGGGGAGTCCTAGGTGATGAGGCTCAAGTGAAAGCTCGATTCGGTACGTTTGGAGATAGTGATACTCTTGATGCAAGATTGGTGCTCGGTTTGCGTCAAATGTTCCGTAGGCTCGGAAATAGTATTGGGGGCACCCGATGGAACTCCTAGGTGACGTGGGTCATGTGGAATCTCGTTTAGATCTATTTTGAGACAGTGTTTGCGTCGGTGCAAGATAGCTGCACGGTTTGCACTGAACGTACCATGGGCATAGAAATTGTTTTGGACACACTCGATGAGATTCCTAGGTGACGAGGCTCAAGTGGAAGCTCGGCTTTGTCCGTTTGGGGATAGTGCTTCTCTTGATGCAAGATTGGTGCTTGGTTTGCACCAAATGTAGCATTGGCATAGAAATCGTTATGGACGCACTCGCGGGGGACTCCTAGGTGACGAGGCTCAAGTGGAAGCTTGATTCAGTACGTTTGCAGATAGTGCTACTCTTGACGCAAGATTGGTGCTCGGTTTGCGTCGAATGTGCCGTAGGCTCAGAAATAGTATTGGAGGCACCCGATGGAACTCCTAGGTGACGTGGGTCATGTGGAATCTCGTTTTGATCTATTTTGAGACAGTGTAAGCGTCGGTGCAAGATAGGTGCACGGTTTGCACTGAACGTACCATAGGCATACAAATCGTTTTGGACACACTCGATGGGACTCCTAGGTGACGAGGCTCCAGTGGAAGCTCGGTACGATCCATTTGGAGATAGTCCTACTCTTGATGCATGATTGGTGCACGAATTGCGTCGAACGTACCGTAGGCTCAGAAATAGTATTAGAGGCACCCGATAGAACTCCTAGGTTACGTGGGTCATGTGGAATCTTGTTTCGATCTGTTTTGAAACATTGTTAGCGTCGGTGCAAGATAGGTGCTCGGTTTGCGTCAAACGTACCATAAGTTCATAAATTGTTTTAGAAGCACCCGCGGTACTCCTAGGTGATGAGGGTCTGGTGGTGATCTGTTTGGTCCGTTTGGAGATAGTGCTATAGAAGATAGGTGCACGGTTTGCATTGAACGTACCATAGGTCATAAATAGTTTTGGACGCACCCGATGTAACTCGTAAGTGACGTGGGTCGTGTGGAATCTCGTTTTAGTCCATTTGGAGATAGTGTTAGTGTTAGTGCAAGGTTGGAGCACGGTTTGCACCGAACATACCATAGGCATAGAAATCATTTTGGACAATCTCGGTCAGACTCCTATGTGACGAGGCTCAAGTGGAAGCTCGGTTCGGTCCATTTCGGGATAGTGCTTCTCTTGATGCAAGATTGGTGCTTGGTTTGCACCAAATGTAGCATAGGCATAGAAATTGTTTTGAACGCACTCGAGGGGACTCCTAGGTGATGAGGCTCAAGTGGAAGCTCGATTCGGTACGTTTGGAGATAGTGATACTCTTGATGCAAGATTGGTGCTCGGTTTGCGTCGAATGTTCCGTAGGCTCAGAAATAGTATTGGGGTTACCCGATGGAACTCCTAGGTGATGTGGGTCATGTGGAATTTCGTTTAGATCTATTTTGAGACAGTGTTTGCGTCGGTGCAAGATAGGTGCACGGTTTGCACTGAACGTACCATGGGCATAGAAATTGTTTTGGACACACTCGATGGGACTCCTAGGTGACGAGGCTACGCTCGGCTTTGTCCGTTTGGGGATAGTGCTTCTCTTGATGCAAGATTGGTGCTTGGTTTGCACCAAATGTAGCATTGGCATAGAAATCGTTATGGACGCACTCGCGGGGGACTCCTAGGTGACGAGGCTCAAGTGGAAGCTTGATTCAGTACGTTTGGAGATAGTGCTACACTTGATGCAAGATTGGTGTTCGGTTTGCGTCGAATGTGCCGTAGGCTTAGAAATAGTATTGGAGGCACCCGGTGGAACTCCTAGGTGACGTGGGTCATGTGGAATCTCGTTTTGATCTATTTTGAGACAGTGTAAGCGTCGGTGCAAGATAGGTGCACGGTTTGCACTGAACGTACCATAGGCATACAAATCGTTTTGGACACACTCGATGGGACTCCTAGGTGACGAGGCTCCAGTGGAAGCTCGGTACGATCCATTTGGAGATAGTGCTACTCTTGATGCATGATTGGTGCACGGTTTGCGTCGAACGTACCGTAGGCTCAGAAATAGTATTGGAGGCACCCGATAGAACTCCTAGGTTACGTGGGTCATATGGAATCTCGTTTTAGTCCATTTGGAGATAGTGTTAGTGTTAGTGCAAGGTTGGAGCACGGTTTGCACCGAACATACCATAGGCATAGAAATCATTTTGGACAATCTCGGTCAGACTCCTATGTGACGAGGCTCAAGTGGAAGCTCGGTTCGGTCCATTTCGGGATAGTGCTTCTCTTGATGCAAGATTGGTGCTTGGTTTGCACCAAATGTAGCATAGGCATAGAAGTCGTTTTGAACGCACTAGACGGGACTCCTAGGTGATGAGGCTCAAGTGGAAGCTCGATTTAGTACGTTTGGAGATGGTGCTACTTTTGACGCAAGATTGGTGCTCGGTTTGCGTCGAATGTGCCGTAGGCTCGGAAATAGTATTGGACACACGATGGAACTCCTAGGTGACGTGGGTCATGTGGAATCTCGTTTAGATCTATTTTGAGACAGTGTTTGCGTCGGTGGAAGATAGGTGCACGGTTTGCACTGAACGTACCATGGGCATAGAAATTGTTTTGGACACACTCGATGGGACTCCTAGGTGACGAGGCTCAAGTGGAAGCTCAGCTTTGTCCGTTTGGGGATAGTGCTTCTCTTGATGCAAGATTGGTGCTTTGTTTGCACCAAATGTTGCATTCGCATAGAAATCATTTTGGACGTACTCGAGGGGACTCCTAGGTGACGAGGCTCAAGTAGAAGCTCAATTCGGTACGTTTTGAGATAGTGGTACTCTTGATGCAAGATTGGTGCTCGGTTTGCGTCGAATGTGCCGTAGGCTCAGAAATAGTATTGGAGCCACCTGATGGAACTCCTAGGTGATGTGGGTCATGTGGAATCTCGTTTTGATCTATTTTGAGACAGTGTTAGCGTCGGTGCAAGATAGGTGCATGGTTTGCACTAAATGTACCATAGGCATAAAAATCGTTTTGGACACACTCGATGGGACTCCTAGGTGACGAGGCTCTAGTGGAAGCTCGATTCGGTACGTTTGTAGATAGTGCTACTTTGATGCAAGATTGGTGCTCGGTTTGCATCGAATGTGTCGTAGGCTCAGAAATAGTACTGGAGGCACCCGTTGGAACTCCTAGGTGACGTGGGTCATGTGGAATCTCGTTTTAATCTATTTTGAGACAGTGTTAGCGTCGGTGCAAGATAGGTGCACGGTTTGCACTGAACGTACCATAGGCATACAAATCGTTTTGGACACACTCGATGGGACTCCTAGGTGACGAGGCTCCAGTGGAAGCTCGGTACGATCCATTTAGAGATAGTGCTACTCTTGATGCATGATTGGTGCACGGATTGCGTCGAACGTACCGTAGGCTCAGAAATAGTATTAGAGGCACCTGATGGAACTCCTAGGTTACGTGGGTCATGTGGAATCTTGTTTCGATCTGTTTTGAAACAGTGTTAGCGTCGATGCAAGATAGGTGCTCGGTTTGCGTCAAACATACCATAGGTTCATAAATTATTTTGGAAGCACCCGCAGTACTCCTAGGTGATGAGGGTCTGGTGGAGATCTGTTTGGTCCGTTTGGAGATAGTGCTATAGAAGATAGGTGCACGGTTTGCATTGAACGTACCATAGGTCATAAACAGTTTTGGACGCACCCGATGGAACTCGTAAGTGACGTGGGTCGTGTGGAATCTCGTTTTAGTCCATTTGGAGATAGTGTTAGTGTTAGTGCAAGGTGGAGCACGGTTTGCACCGAACATACCATAGGCATAGAAATCGTTTTGGACGATCTCGATCGGACTCCTATGTGACGAGGCTCAAGTGGAAGCTCGGTTCAGTCCGTTTCGGGATAGTGCTCCTCTTGATGCAAAATTGGTGCTTGGTTTGCACCAAATGTAGCATAGGCATATAAATTGTTTTGAACGCACTCGAGGGGAGTCCTAGGTGATGAGGCTCAAGTGGAAGCTCGATTCGGTACGTTTGGAGATAGTGATACTCTTGATGCAAGATTGGTGCTCGGTTTGCGTCAAATGTTCCGTAGGCTCGGAAATAGTATTGGGGGCACCCGATGCTCGTAGGTGACGTGGGTCATGTGGAATCTCGTTTAGATCTATTTTGAGACAGTGTTTGCGTCGATACAAGATAGGTGCACGGTTTGCACTGAACGTACCATGGGCATAGAAATTGTTTTGGACACACTCGATGCGACTCCTAGGTGACGAGGCTCAAGTGGAAGCTCGGCTTTGTCCGTTTGGGGATAGTGCTTCTCTTGATGCAAGATTGGTGCTTGGTTTGCACCAAATGTAGCATTGGCATAGAAATCGTTTTGGACGCACTCGCGGGGACTCCTAGGTGACGAGGCTCAAGTGGAAGCTTGATTCAGTACGTTTGGAGATAGTGCTACTCTTGATGCAAGATTGGTGTTCGGTTTGCGTCGAATGTGCCGTAGGCTTAGAAATAGTATTGGAGGCACCCGATGGAACTCCTAGGTGACGTGGGTCATGTGGAATCTCGTTTTGATCTATTTTGAGACAGTGTTAGCGTCGGTGCAAGATAGGTGCACGGTTTGCACTGAACGTACCATAGGCATACAAATCGTTTTGGACACACTCGATGGGACTCCTAGGTGACGAGGCTCCAGTGGAAGCTCGGTACGATCCATTTGGAGATAGTGCTACTCTTGATGCATGATTGGTGCACGGTTTGCATCGAACGTACCGTAGGCTCAGAAATAGTATTGGAGGCACCCGATGGAACTCCTAGGTTACGTGGGTCATGTGGAATCTTGTTTTGATCTGTTTTGAAATAGTGTTAGCATCGGTGCAAGATAGGTGCTCGGTTTGCGTCAAACGTACCATAGGTTCATAAATTGTTTTAGAAGCACCCGCGGTACTCCTAGGTGACGAGGGTCTGGTGGAGATCTGTTTGGTCCATTTGGAGATAGTGCTACAGAAGATAGATGCACGGTTTGCATTGAACGTACCATAGGTCATAAATAGTTTTGGACGCACTCGATGGAACTTGTAAGTGACGTGGGTCGTGTGGAATCTCGTTTTAGTCCATTTGGAGATAGTGTTAGTGTTAGTGCAAGGTTGGAGCACGGTTTGCACCGAACATACCATAGGCATAGAAATTGTTTTGGACAATCTCGGTCAGACTCCTATGTGACGAGGCTCAAGTTGAAGCTCGGTTCGGTCCGTTTCGGGATAGTGCTTCTCTTGATGCAAGATTGGTGCTTGGTTTGCACCAAATGTAGCATAGGCATAGAAGTCGTTTTGAACGCACTAGACGGGACTCCTAGGTGATGAGGCTCAAGTGGAAGCTCGATTCACTACGTTTGGAGATAGTGCTACTTTTGATGCAAGATTGGTGCTCGGTTTGCGTCGAATGTGCCGTAGGCTCGGAAATAGTATTGGAGGCACACGATGGAACTCCTAGGTGACGTGGGTCATGTGGAATCTCATTTAGATCTATTTTGAGACAGTGTTTGCGTCGGTGCAAGATAGGTGCACGGTTTGCACTGAACGTACCATGGGCATAGAAATTGTTTTGGACACACTCGATGGGACTCCTAGGTGACGAGGCTCAAGTGGAAGCTCAGCTTTGTCCGTTTGGTGATAGTGCTTCTCTTGATGCAAGATTGGTGCTTTGTTTGCACCAAATGTTGCATTCGCATAGAAATCATTTTGGACGTACTCGAGGGGACTCCTAGGTGACGAGGCTCAAGTGGAAGCTCAATTCGGTACGTTTTGAGATAGTGCTACTCTTGATGCAAGATTGGTGCTCGGTTTGATCTATTTTGAGACAGTGTTAGCGTCGGTGCAAGATAGGTGCACGGTTTGCACTGAACGTACCATAGGTATAAAAATCGTTTTGGACACACTCGATGGGACTCCTAGGTGACGAGACTCTAGTGGAAGCTCGATTCGGTACGTTTGCAGATAGTGCTACTCTTGACGCAAGATTGGTGCTCGGTTTGCGTCGAATGTGCCGTAGGCTCAGAAATAGTATTGGAGGCACCCGATGGAACTCATAGGTGACGTGGGTCATGTGGAATCTCGTTTTGATCTATTTTGAGACAGTGTAAGCGTCGGTGCAAGATAGGTGCACGGTTTGCACTGAACGTACCATAGGCATACAAATCATTTTGGACACACTCGATGGGACTCCTAGGTGACGAGGCTCCAGTGGAAGCTCGGTACGATCCATTTGGAGATAGTGCTACTCTTGATGCATGATTGGTGCACGGATTGCGTCGAACGTACCGTAGGATCAGAAATAGTATTAGAGGCACCCGATGGAACTCCTAGGTTACGTGGGTCATGTGGAATCTTGTTTCGATCTGTTTTGAAATAGTGTTAGCGTCGATGCAAGATAGGTGCTCGGTTTGCATCAAACATACCGTAGGTTCATAAATTATTTTAGAAGCACCCGCGGTACTCCTAGGTGATGAGGGTCTGGTGGAGATCTGTTTTGTCCGTTTGGAGATAGTGCTATAGAAGATAGGTGCACGGTTTGCATTGAACGTACCATAGGTCATAAACAGTTTTGGACGCACCCGACGGAACTCGTAAGTGACGTGGGTCGTGTGGAATCTCGTTTTAGTCCATTTGGAGATAGTGTTAGTGTTAGTGCAAGGTGGAGCACAGTTTGCACCGAACATACCATAGGCATAGAAATCGTTTTGGACGATCTCGATCAGACTCCTATGTGACGAGGCTCAAGTGGAAGCTCGGTTCAGTCCGTTTCGGGATAGTGATACTCTTGATGCAAAATTGGTGCTTGGTTTGCACCAAATGTAGCATAGGCATAAAAATTGTTTTGAACGCACTCGAGGGGACTCCTAGGTGATGAGGCTCAAGTGGAAGCTCGATTCGGTACGTTTGGAGATAGTGATACTCTTGATGCAAGATTGGTGCTCGGTTTGCGTCGAATGTTCCGTAGGCTCAGAAATAGTATTGGGGGCACCCGATGGAACTCCTAGGTGACGTGGGTCATGTGGAATCTCGTTTAGATCTATTTTGAGACAGTGTTTGCGTCGGTGCAAGATAGGTGCACGGTTTGCACTGAACGTACCATGGGCATAGAAATTGTTTTGGACACACTCGATGGGACTCCTAGGTGACGAGGCTCAAGTGGAAGCTCGGCTTTGTCCGTTTGGGGATAGTGCTTCTCTTGATGCAAGATTGGTGCTTGGTTTGCACCAAATGTTGCATTGGCATAGAAATCATTTTGGACGCACTCGCGGGGACTCCTAGGTGACGAGGCTCAAGTGGAAGCTTGATTCAGTACGTTTGGAGATAGTGCTACTCTTGATGCAAGATTGGTGTTCGGTTTGCGTCGAATGTGTCGTAGGCTTAGAAATAGTATTGGAGGCACCCGATGGAACTCCTAGGTGACGTGGGTCATGTGGAATCTCGTTTTGATCTATTTTGAGACAGTGTTAGCGTCGGTGCAAGATAGGTGCACGGTTTGCACTGAACGTACCATAGGCATACAAATCGTTTTGGACACACTCGATGGGACTCCTAGGTGACGAGGCTCCAGTGGAAGCTCGGTAAGATCCATTTGGAGATAGTGCTACTCTTGATGCATGATTGGTGCACGGTTTGCATCGAACGTACCGTAGGCTCAGAAATAGTATTGGAGGCACCCGATGGAACTCCTAGGTTATGTGGGTCATGTGGAATCTTGTTTCGATCTGTTTTGAAACAGTGTTAGCGTTGGTGCAAGATAGGTGCTCGGTTTGCGTCAAACGTACCATAGGTTCATAAATTGTTTTAGAAGCACCCGCGGTACTCCTAGGTGATGAGGGTCTGGTGGAGATCTGTTTGGTCCGTTTGGAGATAGTGCTATAGAAGATAGGTGCACGGTTTGCATTGAACGTACCATAGGTCATAAATAGTTTTGGACGCACCCGATGGAACTCGTAAGTGACGTCGGTCGTGTGGAATCTCGTTTTAGTCCATTTGGAGATAGTGTTAGTGTTAGTGCAAGGTTGGAGCACGGTTTGCACCGAACATACCATAGGCATAGAAATCGTTTTGGACAATCTCGGTCAGACTCCAATGTGACGAGGCTCAAGTGGAAGCTCGGTTCGGTCCGTTTCGGGATAGTGCTTCTCTTGATGCAACATTGGTGCTTGGTTTGCACCAAATGTAGCATAGGCATAGAAATCGTTTTGAACACACTGGACGGGACTCCTAGGTGATGAGGCTCAAGTGGAAGCTCGATTCAGTACGTTTGGAGATAGTGATACGCTTGATGCAAGATTGGTGCTCGGTTTGCGTCGAATGTGCCGTAGGCTCGGAAATAGTATTGGAGGCACCCGATGGAACTCCTAGGTGACGTGGGTCATGTGGAATCTCGTTTAGATCTATTTTGAGACAGTGTTTGCGTCGGTGCAAGATAGGTGCACGGTTTGCACTGAACGTACCATGGGCATAGAAATTGTTTTGGACACACTCGATGGGACTCCTAGGTAACGAGGCTCAAGTGGAAGCTCGGCTTTGTCCGTTTGGGGATAGTGCTTCTCTTGATGCAAGATTGGTGCTTGGATTGCACCAAATGTAGCATTGGCATAGAAATCATTTTGGACGCACTCGCGGGGACTCCTAGGTGACGAGGCTCAAGTGGAAGCTTGATTCAGTACGTTTGGAGATAGTGCTACTCTTGATGCAAGATTGGTGTTCGGTTTGCGTCGAATGTGCCGTAAGCTCAGAAATAGTATTGGAGGCACCCGATGGAACTCCTAGGTGACGTGGGTCATGTGGAATCTCGTTTTGATCTATTTTGAGACAGTGTTAGCGTCGGTGCAAGATAGTTGCACGGTTTGCACTGAACGTACCATAGGCATACAAATCGTTTTGGACACACTCGATGGGACTCCTAGGTGACGAGGCTCCAGTGGAAGCTCGGTACGATCCATTTGGAGATAGTGCTACTCTTGATGCATGATTGGTGCACGGTTTGCGTCGAACGTACCGTAGGCTCAGAAATAGTATTGGAGGCACCCGATGGAACTCCTAGGTTACGTGGGTCATGTGGAATCTTGTTTTGATCTGTTTTGAAATGGTGTTAGCGTCGGTGCAAGATAGGTGCTCGGTTTGCGTCAAACGTACCATAGGTTCATAAATTGTTTTAGAAGCACCCGCGGTACTCCTAGGTGATGAGGGTCTGGTGGAGATCTGTTTGGTCCATTTGGAGATAGTGCTACAGAAGATAGATGCACGGTTTGCATTGAACGTACCATAGGTCATAAATAGTTTTGGACGCACCCGATGGAACTCGTAAGTGACGTGGGTCGTGTGGAATCTCGTTTTAGTCCATTTGGAGATAGTGTTAGTGTTAGTGCAAGGTTGGAGCACGGTTTGCACCGAACATACCATAGGCATAGAAATCGTTTTGGACAATCTCGGTCAGACTCCTATGTGACGAGGCTCAAGTGGAAGCTCGGTTCGGTCCGTTTTGGGATAGTGCTTCTCTTGATGCAAGATTGGTGCTTGGTTTGCACCAAATGTAGCATAGGCATAGAAGTCGTTTTGAACGCACTAGACGGGACTCCTAGGTGACGAGGCTCAAGTGGAAGCTCAATTCGGTACGTTTTGAGATAGTGCTACTCTTGATGCAAGATTGGTGCTCGGTTTGCGTCGAATGTGCCGTAGGCTCAGAAATAGTATTGGAGGCACCAGATGGAACTCCTAGGTGACGTGGGTCATGTGGAATCTCGTTTTGATCTATTTTGAGACAGTGTTAGCGTCGGTGGAAGATAGGTGCACGGTTTGCACTGAACGTACCATAGGCATAAAAATCGTTTTGGACACACTCGATGGGACTCCTAGGTGACGAGGCTCCAGTGGAAGCTCGGTACGATCCATTTGGAGATAGTGCTACTCTTGATGCATGATTGGTGCACGGTTTGCGTCGAACGTACCGTAGGATCAGAAATAGTATTGGAGGCACCCGATGGAACTCCTAGGTTACGTGGGTCATGTGGAATCTTGTTTCGATCTGTTTTGAAACAGTGTTAGCGTCGGTGCAAGATAGGTGCTCGGTTTTCGTCAAACGTACCATAGGTTCATAAATTGTTTTAGAAGCACCCGCGGTACTCCGAGGTGATGAGGGTCTAATGGAGATCTGTTTGGTCCGTTTGGAGATAGTGCTATAGAAGATAGGTGCACGGTTTGCATTGAACGTACCATAGGTCATAAATAGTTTTGGACGCACCTGTTGGAACTCGTAAGTGACGTGGGTCGTGTGGAATCTCGTTTTAGTCCATTTGGAGATAGTGTTAGTGTTAGTGCAAGGTTGGAGCACGGTTTGCACCGAACATACCATAGGCATAGAAATCGTTTTGGACAATCTCGGTCAGACTCCTATGTGACGAGGCTCAAGTGGAAGCTCGGTTCGGTCCGTTTCGGGATAGTGCTTCTCTTGATGCAAGATTGGTGTTGGTTTGCACCAAATGTAGCATAGGCATAGAAATCGTTTTGAACGCACTGGACGGGACTCCTAGGTGATGAGGCTCAAGTGGAAGCTCGATTCAGTATGTTTGGAGATAGTGATACGCTTGATGCAAGATTGGTGCTCGGTTTGCGTCGAATGTGCCGTAGGCTCGGAAATAGTATTGGAGGCACCCGATGGAACTCCTAGGTGACGTGGGTCATGTGGAATCTCGTTTAGATCTATTTTGAGACAGTGTTTGCGTCGGTGCACGATAGGTGCACGGTTTGCACTGAACGTACCATGGACATAGAAATTGTTTTGGACACACTCGATGGGACTCCTAGGTAACGAGGCTCAAGTGGAAGCTCGGCTTTGTCCGTTTGGGGATAGTGCTTCTCTTGATGCAAGATTGGTGCTTGGTTTGCACCAAATGTAGCATTGGCATAGAAATCGTTTTGGACGCACTCGCGGGGACTCCTAGGTGACGAGGCTCAAGTGGAAGCTTCATTCAGTACGCTTGGAGATAGTGCTACTCTTGATGCAAGATTGGTGCTCGGTTTGCGTCGAATGTGCCGTAGGCTTAGAAATAGTATTGGAGGCACACGATGGAACTCCTAGGTGACGTGGGTCATGTGGAATCTCGTTTTGATCTATTTTGAGACAGTGTTAGCGTCGGTGCAAGATAGTTGCACGGTTTGCACTGAACGTACCATAGGCATACAAATCGTTTTGGACACACTCGATGGGACTCCTAGGTGACGAGGCTCCAGTGGAAGCTCGGTACGATCCATTTGGAGATAGTGCTACTCTTGATGCATGTTTGGTGCACGGTTTGCGTCGAACGTACCGTAGGCTCAGAAATAGTATTGGAGGCACCCGATGGAACTCCTAGGTTACGTGGGTCATGTGGAATCTTGTTTTGATCTGTTTTGAAATAGTGTTAGCGTCGGTGCAAGATAGGTGCTCGGTTTGCGTCAAACGTACCATAGGTTCATAAATTGTTTTAGAAGCACCCGCGGTACTCCTAGGTGATGAGGGTCTGGTGGAGATCTGTTTGGTCCATTTGGAGATAGTGCTACAGAAGATAGATGCACGGTTTGCATTGAACGTACCATAGGTCATAAATAGTTTTGGACGCACCCGATGGAACTCGTAAGTGACGTCGGTCGTGTGGAATCTCGTTTTAGTCCATTTGGAGATAGTGTTAGTGTTAGTGCAAGGTTGGAGCACGGTTTGCACCGAACGTACCATGGGCATAGAAATTGTTTTGGACAATCTCGGTCAGACTCCAATGTGACGAGGCTCAAGTGGAAGCTCGGTTCGGTCCGTTTCGGGATAGTGCTTCTCTTGATGCAACATTGGTGCTTGGTTTGCACCAAATGTAGCATAGGCATAGAAATCGTTTTGAACACACTGGACGGGACTCCTAGGTGATGAGGCTCAAGTGGAAGCTCGATTCAGTACGTTTGGTGATAGTGATACGCTTGATGCAAGATTGGTGCTCGGTTTGCGTCGAATGTGCCGTAGGCTCAGAAATAGTATTGGAGGCACCAGATGGAACTCCTAGGTGACGTGGGTCATGTGGAATCTCGTTTTGATCTATTTTGAGACAGTGTTAGCGTCGGTGGAAGATAGGTGCACGGTTTGCACTGAACGTACCATAGGCATAAAAATCGTTTTGGACACACTCGATGGGACTCCTAGGTGACGAGGCTCCAGTGGAAGCTCGGTACGATCCATTTGGAGATAGTGCTACTCTTGATGCATGATTGGTGCACGGTTTGCGTCGAACGTACCGTAGGATCAGAAATAGTATTGGAGGCACCCGATGGAACTCCTAGGTTACGTGGGTCATGTGGAATCTTGTTTCGATCTGTTTTGAAACAGTGTTAGCGTCGGTGCAAGATAGGTGCTCGGTTTTCGTCAAACGTACCATAGGTTCATAAATTGTTTTAGAAGCACCCGCAGTACTCCGAGGTGATGAGGGTCTAATGGAGATCTGTTTGGTCCGTTTGGAGATAGTGCTATAGAAGATAGGTGCACGGTTTGCATTGAACGTACCATAGGTCATAAATAGTTTTGGACGCACCTGTTGGAACTCGTAAGTGACGTGGGTCGTGTGGAATCTCGTTTTAGTCCATTTGGAGATAGTGTTAGTGTTAGTGCAAGGTTGGAGCACGGTTTGCACCGAACATACCATAGGCATAGAAATCGTTTTGGACAATCTCGGTCAGACTCCTATGTGATGAGGCTCAAGTGGAAGCTCGGTTCGGTCCGTTTCGGGATAGTGCTTCTCTTGATGCAAGATTGGTGCTTGGTTTGCACCAAATGTAGCATAGGCATAGAAATCGTTTTGAACGCACTGGACGGGACTCCTAGGTGATGAGGCTCAAGTGGAAGCTCGATTCAGTATGTTTGGAGATAGTGATACGCTTGATGCAAGATTGGTGCTCGGTTTGCGTCGAATGTGCCGTAGGCTCGGAAATAGTATTGGAGGCACCCGATGGAACTCCTAGGTGACGTGGGTCATGTGGAATCTCGTTTAGATCTATTTTGAGACAGTGTTTGCGTCGGTGCACGATAGGTGCACGGTTTGCACTGAACGTACCATGGACATAGAAATTGTTTTGGACACACTCGATGGGACTCCTAGGTAACGAGGCTCAAGTGGAAGCTCGGCTTTGTCCGTTTGGGGATAGTGCTTCTCTTGATGCAAGATTGGTGCTTGGTTTGCACCAAATGTAGCATTGGCATAGAAATCGTTTTGGACGCACTCGCGGGGACTCCTAGGTGACGAGGCTCAAGTGGAAGCTTCATTCAGTACGCTTGGAGATAGTGCTACTCTTGATGCAAGATTGGTGCTCGGTTTGCGTCGAATGTGCCGTAGGCTCAGAAATAGTATTGGAGGCACACGATGGAACTCCTAGGTGACGTGGGTCATGTGGAATCTCGTTTTGATCTATTTTGAGACAGTGTTAGCGTCGGTGCAAGATAGTTGCACGGTTTGCACTGAACGTACCATAGGCATACAAATCGTTTTGGACACACTCGATGGGACTCCTAGGTGACGAGGCTCCAGTGGAAGCTCGGTGTGATCCATTTGGAGATAGTGCTACTCTTGATGCATGTTTGGTGCACGGTTTGCGTCGAACGTACCGTAGGCTCAGAAATAGTATTGGAGGCACCCGATGGAACTCCTAGGTTACGTGGGTCATGTGGAATCTTGTTTTGATCTGTTTTGAAATAGTGTTAGCGTCGGTGCAAGATAGGTGCTCGGTTTGCGTCAAACGTACCATAGGTTCATAAATTGTTTTAGAAGCACCCGCGGTACTCCTAGGTGATGAGGGTCTGGTGGAGATCTGTTTGGTCCATTTGGAGATAGTGCTACAGAAGATAGATGCACGGTTTGCATTGAACGTACCATAGGTCATAAATAGTTTTGGACGCACCCGATGGAACTCGTAAGTGACGTGGGTCGTGTGGAATCTCGTTTTAGTCCATTTGGAGATAGTGTTAGTGTTAGTGCAAGGTTGGAGCACGGTTTGCACCGAACATACCATATGCATAGAAATCGTTTTGGACAATCTCGGTCAGACTCCTATGTGACGAGGCTCAAGTGGAAGCTCGGTTCGGTCCGTTTCGGGATAGTGCTTCTCTTGATGCAAGATTGGTGCTTGGTTTGCACCAAATGTAGCATAGGCATAGAAGTCGTTTTGAACGCCCTAGACGGGACTCCTAGGTGATGACGCTCAAGTGGAAGCTCGATTCAGTACGTTTGGAGATAGTGCTACTTTTGATGCAAGATTGGTGCTCGGTTTGCGTCGAATGTGCCGTAGGCTCGGAAATAGTATTGGAGGCACACGATGGAACTCCTAGGTGACGTGGGTCATGTGGAATCTCGTTTAGATCTATTTTGAGACTGTGTTTGCGTCGGTGTAAGATAGGTGCACGGTTTGCACTGAACGTACCATGGGCATAGAAATTGTTTTGGACACACTCGATGGGACTCCTAGGTGACGAGGCTCAAGTGGAAGCTCAGCTTTGTCCGTTTGGGGATAGTGCTTCTCTTGATGCAAGATTGGTGCTTTGTTTGCACCAAATGTTGCATTCGCATAGAAATCATTTTGGACGCACTCGAGGGGACTCCTAGGTGACGAGGCTCAAGTGGAAGCTCAATTCGGTACGTTTTGAGATAGTGCTACTCTTGATGCAAGATTGGTGCTCGGTTTGCGTCGAATGTGCCGTAGGCTTAGAAATAGTATTGGAGGCACCAGATGGAACTCCTAGGTGACGTGGGTCATGTGGAATCTCGTTTTGATCTATTTTGAGACAGTGTTAGCGTCGGTGCAAGATAGGTGCACGGTTTGCACTGAACGTACCATAGGCATAAAAATCGTTTTGGACACACTCGATGGGTCTCCTAGGTGACGAGGCTCCAGTGGAAGCTCGGTACGATCCATTTGGAGATAGTGCTACTCTTGATGCATGATTGGTGCACGGTTTGCGTCGAACGTACCGTAGGCTCAGAAATAGTATTGGAGGTACCCGATGGAACTCCTAGGTTACGTGGGTCATGTGGAATCTTGTTTCGATCTGTTTTGAAACAGTGTTAGCGTCGGTGCAAGATAGGTGCTCGGTTTGCGTCAAACGTACCATAGGTTCATAAATTGTTTTAGAAGCACCCGCGGTACTCCTAGGTGATGAGGGTCTGGTGGAGATCTGTTTGGTCCGTTTGGAGATAGTGCTATAGAAGATAGGTGCACGGTTTGCATTGAACGTACCATAGGTCATAAATAGTTTTGGACGCACCTGTTGGAACTCGTAAGTGACGTGGGTCGTGTGGAATCTCGTTTTAGTCCATTTGGAGATAGTGTTAGTGTTAGTGCAAGGTTGGAGCACGGTTTGCACCGAACATACCATAGGCATAGAAATCGTTTTGGACAATCTCGATCAGACTCCTATGTGACGAGGCTCAAGTGGAAGCTCGGTTCGGTCCGTTTCGGGATAGTGCTTGTCTTGATGCAAGATTGGTGCTTGGTTTGCACCAAATGTAGCATAGGCATAGAAATCGTTTTGAACGCACTGGACGGGACTCCTAGGTGATGAGGCTCAAGTGGAAGCTTGATTCAGTACGTTTGGAGATAGTGCTACTCTTGATGCAAGATTGGTGCTTGGTTTGCGTCGAATGTGCCGTAGGCTCGGAAATAGTATTGGAGGCACCCGATGGAACTCCTAGGTGACGTGGGTCATGTGGAATCTCGTTTAGATCTATTTTGAGACAGTGTTTGCGTCGGTGCAAGATAGGAGCACGGTTTGCACTGAACGTACCATGAGCATAGAAATTGTTTTGGACACACTCGATGGGACTCCTAGGTGACGAGGCTCAAGTGGAAGCTCAACTTTGTCGGTTTGGGGATAGTGCTTCTCTTGATGCAAGATTGGTGCTTTGTTTGCACCAAATGTTGCATTCGCATAGAAATCATTTTGGACGCACTCGAGGGGACTCCTAGGTGACGAGGCTCAAGTGGAAGCTCGATTCGGTACGTTTTGAGATAGTGCTACTCTTGATGCAAGATTGGTGCTCGGTTTGCGTCGAATGTGCCGTAGGCTCAGAAATAGTATTGGAGGCACCTGATGGAACTCCTAGGTGACGTGGGTCATGTGGAATCTCGTTTTGATCTATTTTGAGACAGTGTTAGCGTCGGTGCAAGATAGGTGCACGTTTGCACTGAACGTACCATATGCATAGAAATCGATTTGGACACACTCGATGGGACTCCTAGGTGACGAGGCTCTAGTGGAAGCTCGGTACGATCCATTTGGAGATAGTGCTACTCTTGATGCATGATTGGTGCACGGTTTGCGTCGAATGTACCGTAGGCTCAGAAATAGTATTGGAGGCACCCGATGGAACTCCTAGGTTACGTGGGTCATGTGGAATCTTATTTCGATCTGTTTTGAAACAGTGTTAGCGTCGATGCAAGATAGGTGCTCGGTTTGCGTCAAACGTACCATAGGTTCATAAATTGTTTTAGAAGCACCCGCGGTACTCCTAGGTGATGAGGGTCTAGTGGAGATCTGTTTGGTCTGTTTGGAGACAGTGCTATAGAAGATAGGTGCACGGTTTGCATTGAACGTACCATAGGTCATAAACAGTTTTGGACGCACCCGATGGAACTCGTAAGTGACATGGGTCGTGTGGAATCTCGTTTTAGTCCATTTGGAGATAGTGTTAGTGTTAGTGCAAGGTTGGAGCACGGTTTGCCCCAAACATACCATAGGCATAGAAATCATTTTGGACGATCTCGATCAGACTCCTATGTGACGAGGCTCAAGTGGAAGCTCGGTTCGGTCCGTTTCGGGATAGTGCTTCTCTTGATGCAAAATTGGTGCTTGGTTTGCACCAAATGTAGCATAGGCATAGAAATTGTTTTGAACGCACTCGAGGGGACTCCTAGGTGATGAGTTTCAAGTGGAAGCTCGACTCGGTACGTTTGGAGATAGTGCTACTCTTGATGCAAGATTGGTGCTCGGTTTGCGTCGAATGTGCCGTAGGCTCAGAAATAGTATTGGAGGCACCCGATGGAACTCCTAGGTGACGTGGGTCATGTGGAATGTCGTTTAGATCTATTTTGAGACAGTGTTTGCGTCGGTGCAAGATAGGTGCACGGTTTGCACTGAACGTACCATGGGCATAGAAATTGTTTTGGACACACTCTATGGGACTCCTAGGTGACAAGGCTCAAGTGGAAGCTCGACTTTGTCTGTTTGGGGATACTGCTTCTCTTGATGCAAGATTGGTGCTTGGTTTGCACCAAATGTAGCATTGGCATAGAAATCGTTTTGGACGCACTCGAGGGGACTCCAAGGTGACAAGGCTCAAGTGGAAGCTCGATTCGGTACGTTTGAGATAGTGCTACTCTTGATGCAAGATTAGTGCTCGGTTTGCGTCGAATGTGCTGTAGGCTCAAAAATAGTATTGGAGGCACCCGATGGAACTCCTAGGTGACGTGGGTCATGTGGAATCTCGTTTTGATCTATTTTGAGACAGTGTTAGCGTCGGTGCAAGTAGATGCTCGGTTTGCGTCAAACATACCATAGGTTCATAAATTGTTTTAGAAGCACCCGCGGTACTCCTAGGTGATGAGGGTCTGGTGGAGATATGTTTGGTCCGTTTGGAGATAGTGCTATAGAAGATAGGTGCACGGTTTGCATTGAACGTACCATAGGTCATAAACAGTTTTTGACACACCCGATGGAACTCGTAAGTGACGTGGGTCCTGTGGAATCTCGTTTTAGTCCATTTGGAGATACTGTTATTGTTAGTGCAAGGTTGGAGCACGGTTTGCACCGAACATACCATGAGCATAGAAATCGTTTTGGACGATCTCGATCAGACTCCTATGTGACGAGGCTCAAGTGGAAGCTCGGTTCGGTCCGTTTCGGGATAGTGCTTCTCTTGATGCAAAATTGGTGCTTGGTTTGCACCAAATGTAGCATAGGCATTGAAATCGTGTTGAACGCACTCGAGGGGACTCCTAGGTGATGAGGCTCAAGTGGAAGCTCGATTCGGTACGTTTGGAGATAGTGCTACTCTTGATGCAAGATTGGTGCTCGGTTTGCGTCGAATGTGCCGTAGGCTCGGAAATAGTATTGGAGGCACCCGATGGAACTCCTAGGTGACGTGGGTCATGTGGAATCTCGTTTAGATCTATTTAGAGACAGTGTTAGCGTCGGTGCAAGATAGGTGCATGGTTTGCACTGAACGTACCACAGGCTTAGAAATCATTTTGGACACACTCGATGGGACTCCTAGGTGACGAGGCTCCAGTGGAAGCTTGGTACGATCCATTTGGAGATAGTGCTACTCTTGATGCATGATTGGTGCACGGTTTGCGTCGAACGTACCGTAGGCTCGGAAATAGTATTGGAGGCACCCGATGGAACTCCTAGGTTACATGGGTCATTTGGAATCTTGTTTCGATCTGTTTTGAAACAGTGTTAGCGTCGGTGCAAGATAGGTGCTCGGTTTGCGTCAAACGTACCATAGGTTCATAAATTGTTTTAGAAGCACCCGCGGTACTCCTAGGTGATGAGGGTCTAGTGGAGATCTGTTTGGTCCGTTTGGAGATAGTGCTACAGAAGATAGGTGCATGGTTTGCATTGAACGTACCATAGGTCATAAACAGTTTTGGACGCACCCGATGGAACTCGTAAGTGACGTGGGTCGTGTGGAATCTCGTTTTAGTCCATTTGGAGATAATGTTAGTGTTAGTGCAAGGTTGGTGCACGGTTTGCACCGAGCATACCATAGACATAGAAATCGTTTTGGACGATCTCGATCAGACTCCTATGTGACGAGGCTCAAGTGGAAGCTCGGTTCGGTCCGTTTCGAGATAGTGCTTCTCTTGATGCAAGATTGGTGCTTGGTTTGCACCAAATGTAGCATAGGCATAGAAATCGTTTTGAACGCACTCAAGGGGACTCCTAGGTGATGAGGCTCAAGTGGAAGCTCGATTCGGTACGTTTGGAGATAGTGCTACTCTTGATGCAAGATTGGTGCTCGGTTTGCCTCGAATGTGCCGTAGGCTCAGAAATAGTATTGGAGGCACCCGATGGAACTCCTAGGTGACGTGGGTCATGTGGAATCTCGTTTAGATCTATTTTGAGACAGTGTTAGCATCGGTGCAAGATAGGTGCACGGTTTGCACTGAACGTACCATGGGCATAGAAATTGTTTTGGACACACTCGATGGGACTCCTAGGTGATGAGGCTCAAGTGGAAGGCTTTGTCCGTTTGGGGATAGTGCTTCTCTTGATGCAAGATTGGTGCTTGGTTTGCGCCAAATGTAGCATTGGCATAGAAATTGTTTTGGACGCACTCGAGGGGACTCCTAGGTGACGAGGCTCAAGTGGAATCTCGATTCGGTACATTTGGAGATTGCGCTACTCTTGATGCAAGATTGGTGCTCGGTTTGCGTCGAATGTGCCGTAGGCTCAGAAATAGTATTGGAGGCACCCGATGGAACTCCTAGGTGATGTGGGTCCTGTGGAATGTCGTTTAGATCTATTTTGAGACAGTGTTAGCGTCGGTGCAAGATAGGTGCACGGTTTGCACTGAACGTACCATGGGCATGGAAATTGTTTTGGACACATTCTATGGGACTCCTAGGTGACAAGGCTCAAGTGGAAGCTCGGTTCGGTCCGTTTTAGGATAGTGCTTCTCTTGATGCAAAATTGGTGCTTGGTTTGCACCAAATGTAGCATAGGCATAGAAATCATTTTGAACGCACTCGAGGGGACTCCTAGGTGATGAGGCTCAAGTGGAAGCTCGATTCGGTACGTTTGGAGATAGTGCTACTCTTGATGCAAGATTGGTGCTCGGTTTGCGTCGAATATGCCGTAGGCTCAGAAATAGTATTGGAGGCACCCGATGGAACTCCTAGGTGACGTGGGTTATGTGGAATCTCGTTTAGATCTATTTTGAGACAGTGTTAGCGTCGGTGCAAGATAGGTGCACGGTTTGCCCTGAACGTACCATGGGCATAGAAATTGTTTTGGACACACTCTATGGGACTCCTAGGTGATGAGGCTCAAGTGGAAGCTCGGCTTTGTCCATCTGGGGATAGTGCTTCTCTTGATGCAAGATTGGTGCTTGGTTTGCACCAAATGTAGCATTGGCATAGAAATTGTTTTGGACGCACTCGAGGGGACTCCTAGGTGACGAGGCTCAAGTGGAATCTCGATTCGGTATGTTTGGAGATAGTGCTACTCTTGATGCAAGATTGGTGCTCGGTTTGCGTCGAATGTGCCGTAGGCTCGGAAATAGTATTGGAGGCACCCGATGGAACTACTAGGTGACGTGGGTCATGTGGAATCTCGTTTTGATCTATTTTGAGATAGTGTTAGCGTCGGTGCAAGATAGGTGCACGGTTTGCACTGAACGTACCATAGGCATAGAAATCGTTTTGGACACACTCGATGGGACTACTAGGTGACAAGGCTCTAGTGGAAGCTTGGTACGATCCATTTGGAGATAGTGCTACTCTTGATGCATGATTGGTGCACGGTTTGCGTCGAACGTACCGTAGGCTCAGAAATAGTATTGGAGGCACCCGATGGAACTCCTAGGTTACATGGGTCATTTGGAATCTTGTTTCGATCTGTTTTGAAACAGTCTTAGCATCGGTGCAAGATAGGTGCTCGGTTTGCGTCAAACGTACCATAGGTTCATAAATTGTTTTAGAAGCACCCGCGGTACTCCTAGGTGATGAGGGTCTAGTGGAGATCTGTTTGGTCCGTTTGGAGATAGTGCTACAGAAGATAGGTGCATGGTTTGCATTGAACGTACCATAGGTCATAAACAGTTTTGGACGCACCCGATGGAACTCGTAAGTGACGTGGGTCGTGTGGAATCTCGTTTTAGTCCATTTGGAGATAGTGTTAGTGTTAGTGCAAGGTTGGTGCACGGTTTGCACCGAGCATACCATAGGCATAGAAATCGTTTTGGACGATATCGATCAGACTCCTATGTGACGAGGCTCAAGTGGAAGCTCGGTTCGGTCCGTTTCGAGATAGTGCTTCTCTTGATGCAAGATTGGTGCTTGGTTTGCACCAAATGTAGCATAGGCATAGAAATCGTTTTGAACGCACTCAAGGGGACTCCTAGGTGATGAGGCTCAAGTGGAAGCTCGATTCGGTACGTTTGGAGATAGTGCTACTCTTGATGCAAGATTGGTGCTCGGTTTGCCTCGAATGTGCCGTAGGCTCAGAAATAGTATTGGAGGCACCCGATGGAACTCCTAGGTGACGTGGGTCATGTGGAATCTCGTTTAGATCTATTTTGAGACAGTGTTAGCGTCGGTGCAAGATAGGTGCACGGTTTGCACTGAACGTACCATGGGCATAGAAATTGTTTTGGACACACTCGATGGGACTCCTAGGTGATGAGGCTCAAGTGGAAGCTCGGCTTTGTCCGTTTGGGGATAGTGCTTCTCTTGATGCAAGATTGGTGCTTGGTTTGCGCCAAATGTAGCATTGGCATAGAAATTGTTTTGGACGCACTCGAGGGGACTCCTAGGTGACGAGGCTCAAGTGGAATCTCGATTCGGTACATTTGGAGATTGCGCTACTCTTGATGCAAGATTGGTGCTCGGTTTGCGTCGAATGTGCCGTAGGCTCAGAAATAGTATTGGAGGCACCCGATGGAACTCCTAGGTGATGTGGGTCCTGTGGAATGTCGTTTAGATCTATTTTGAGACAGTGTTAGCGTCGGTGCAAGATAGGTGCACGGTTTGCACTGAACGTTCCATAGGCATAGAAATCGTTTTGGACACACTCGATGGGACTCCTAGGTGACGAGGCTCCAGTGGATGCTCGATACGATCCATTTGGAGATAGTGCTACTCTTGATGCAAGATTGGTGCTCGGTTTGCGTCGCATGTGCCGTAGGCTCGGAAATAGTATTGGAGGCACCCGATGGAACTCCTAGGTGACGTGGGTCATGTGGAATCTCGTTTAGATCTATTTTGAGATAGTGTTAGCGTTGGTGCAAGATAGGTGCACGGTTTGCACTGAACGTACCATGGGCATAGAAATTATTTTGGACACACTCGATGGGACTTCTAGGTGACGAGGCTCAAGTGGAAGCTCGGCTTTGTCCGTTTGGGGATAGTGCTTCTTTTGATGCAAGATTGGTGCTTGGTTTGCACCAAATGTAGCATTGGCATAGAAATCATTTTGGACACACTCGAGGGGACTCTTAGGTGATGAGGCTCAAGTGGAAGCTCGATTCGGTACGTTTGGAGATAGTGCTACTCTTGATACAAGATTGGTGCTCGGTTTGCGTCGAATGTGCCATACGCTCAGAAATAGTATTGGAGGCACCCGAAGGAACTCCTAGGTGACGTGGGTCATGTGGAATCTCGTTTAGATCTATTTTGAGACAGTGTTAGCGTCGGTGCAAGATAGGTGCACGGTTTGCACTGAGCATACCATGGGCATAGAAATTGTTTTGGACACACTCGATGGGACTCCTAGGTGACGAGGCTCAAGTGGAAGCTCAGCTTTGTCCATTTGGGGATAGTGCTTCTCTTGATGCAAGATTGGTGCTTGGTTTGCACCAAATGTAGCATTGGCATAGAAATCATTTTGGACGCACTCGAGGGGACTCCTAGGTGATGAGGCTCAAGTGCAAGCTCGATTTGGTACGTTTGGAGATAGTACTAATCTTGATGCAAGATTGGTGCTCGGTTTGCGTCGAATGTGCCGTAGGCTCGGAAATAGTATAGGAGGCACCTGATGGAACTCCTAGGTGACGTGGGTCATGTGGAATCTCGTTTGATCTGTTTTGAGCCAGTGTTAGCGTCGGTGCAAGATAGGTGCACGGTTTGCACTGAACGTACCATAGGCATAGAAATCATTTTGGACACACTCGATAGGACTCCTAGGTGATGAGGCTCCAGTGGAAGCTCGGTACGGTCCATTTGGAGATAGTGCTACTCTTGATGCATGATTGGTGCATGGTTTGCGTCGAACGTACCGTAGGCTCGGAAATAGTATTGGAGGCACCCGATGGAACTCCTAGGTTACGTGGGTCATGTGGAATCTTGTTTCGATCTGTGTTGGTTACGTGGGTCATGTGGAATCTTGTTTCGATCTGTTTTGAAACAGTGTTAGCGTCGGTGCAAGATAGTTGCTCGGTATGCGTCAAACGTACCATAGGTTCATAAATTGTTTTAGAAGCACCCGCGGTACTCCTAGGTGATGAGGGTCTAGTGGAGATCTGTTTGGTCCGTTTGGAGATAGTGCTACAGAAGATAGGTGCATGGTTTGCATTGAACGTACCATAGGTCATAAACAGTTTTGGACGCACCCGATGGAACTCGTAAGTGACGTGGGTCGTGTGGAATCTCGTTTTAGTCCATTTGGAGATAGTGTTAGTGTTAGTGCAAGGTTGGTGCACGGTTTGCACCGAGCATACCATAGGCATAGAAATCGTTTTGGACGATCTCGATCAGACTCCTATGTGACGAGGCTCAAGTGGAAGCTCGGTTCGGTCCATTTCGAGATAGTGCTTCTCTTGATGCAAGATTGGTGCTTGGTTTGCACCAAATGTAGCATAGGCATAGAAATCGTTTTGAACGCACTCGAGGGGACTCCTAGGTGATGAGGCTCAAGTGGAAGCTCGATTCGGTACGTTTGGAGATAGTGCTACTCTTGATGCAAGATTGGTGCTCGGTTTGCGTCGAATGTGTCATAGGCTCGGAAATAGTATTGGAGGCACCCGATGGAACTCCTAGGTGACGTGGGTCATGTGGAATCTCGTTTAGATCTATTTTGAGACAGTGTTAGCGTCGATGCAAGATAGGTGCACGGTTTGCACTGAACGTACCATGGGCATAGAAATTGTTTTGGACACACTCTATGGGACTCCTAGGTGACGAGGCTCAAGTGGAAGCTCGGCTTTGTCCGTTTGGGGATAGTGCTTCTCTTGATGCAAGATTGGTGCTTGGTTTGCACCAAATGTAGCATTGGCATAGAAATCATTTTGGACGCACTCGAGGGGACTCCTAGGTGACGAGGCTCAAGTGGAAGCTCGATTCGGTACCTTTGGAGATAGTGCTACTCTTGATGCAAGATTGGTGCTCGGTTTGCGTCGAATGTGCCGTAGGCTCAGAAATAGTATTGGAGGCACCCGATGGAACTCCTAAGTGACGTGGGTCATGCGGAATCTCATTTTGATCTATTTTGAGATAGTGTTAGCGTCGGTGCAAGATAGGTGCACGGTTTGCACTGAACGTACCATAGGCATAGAAATCATTTTGGACACACTCGATGGGACTCCTAGGTGACGAGGCTCCAGTGGAAGCTCGGTATGATCCATTTTGAGATAGTGCTACTCTTGATGCATGACTGGTGCATGGTTTGCGTCGAACGTATCGTAGGGTCAGAAATAGTATTGGAGGCACCCGATGGAACTCCTAGGTTACGTGGGTCATGTGGAATCTTGTTTCGATCTATTTTGAAACAGTGTTAGCGTCGGTGCAAGATAGGTGCTCGGTTTGCGTCAAACGTACCATAGGTTCATAAATTGTTTTAGAAGCACCCGTGGTACTCCTAGATGATGAGGGTCTGGTGGAGATCTGTTTGGTCTGTTTGGAGATGGTGCTACAGAAGATAGGTGCACGGTTTGCATTGAACGTACCATAGGTCATAAACAGTTTTGGACGCACCCGATGGAACTCGTAAGTGACGTGGGTCGTGTGGAATCTCGTTTTAGTCCATTTGGAGATAGTGTTAGTGTTAGTGCAAGGTTGTCGCACGGTTTGCACCGAACATACCAAAGGCATAGAAATCATTTTGGACGATCTCGATCAGACTCCTAGGTGACGACGCTCAAGTGGAAGCTCGGTTCGGTCCGTTTCGGGATAGTGCTTCTCTTGATGCAAGATTGGTGCTTGGTTTTCACCAAATGTAGCATAGGCATAGAAATCATTTTGAACGCACTCAAGGGGACTCCTAGGTGATGAGGCTCAAGTGGAAGCTCGATTCGGTACGTTTGGAGATAGTGCTACTCTTGATGCAAGATTGGTGCTCGGTTTGCCTCGAATGTGCCGTAGGCTCAGAAATAGTATTGGAGGCACCCGATGGAACTCCTAGGTGACGTGGGTTATGTGGAATCTCGTTTAGATCTATTTTGAGACAGTGTTAGCGTCGGTGCAAGATAGGTGCACGGTTTGCACTGAACGTACCATGGGCATAGAAATTGTTTTGGACACACTCGATGGGACTCCTAGGTGACGAGGCTCAAGTGGAAGCTCGGCTTTGTCCGTTTGGGGATAGTGCTTCTCTTGATGCAAGATTGGTGCTTGGTTTGCACCAAATGTAGCATTGGCATAGAAATTGTTTTGGACGCACTCGAGGAGACTCCTAGGTGACGAGGCTCAAGTGGAATCTCGATTCGGTACATTTGGAGATTGTGTTACTCTTGATGCAAGATTGGTGCTCGGTTTAAGTCGAATGTGCCGTAGGCTCGGAAATAGTATTGGAGGCACCCGATGGAACTCCTAAGTGACGTGGGTGATGTGGAATCTCGTTTTGATCTATTTTGAGACAGTGTTAGCGTCAGTGCAAGATAGGTGCACGGTTTGCACTGAACGTTCCATAGGCATAGAAATCGTTTTGGACACACTCGATGGGACTCCTAGGTGACGAGGCTCTAGTGGATGCTCGATACGATCCATTTGGAGATAGTGCTACTCTTGATGCAAGATTGGTGCTCGGTTTGCGTCGCATGTGCCGTAGGCTCGGAAATAGTATTGGAGGCACACGATGGAACTCCTAGGTGACGTGGGTCATGTGGAATCTCGTTTAGATCTATTTTGAGACAGTGTTAGCGTCGGTGCAAGATAGGTGCACGGTTTGCACTGAACGTACCATGGGCATAGAAATTATTTTGGACACACTCGATGGGACTTCTAGGTGACGAGGCTCAAGTGGAAGCTCGGCTTTGTCCGTTTGGGGATAGTGCTTCTTTTGATGCAAGATTGGTGCTTGGTTTGCACCAAATGTAGCATTGGCATAGAAATCATTTTGGACACACTCGAGGGGACTCTTAGGTGATGAGGCTCAAGTGGAAGCTCGATTCTGTACGTTTGGAGATAGTGCTACTCTTGATACAAGATTGGTGCTCGGTTTGCGTCGAATGTGCAATACGCTCAGAAATAGTATTGGAGGCACCCGAAGGAACTCCTAGGTGACGTGGGTCATGTGGAATCTCGTTTAGATCTATTTTGAGACAGTGTTAGCGTCGGTGCAAGATAGGTGCACGGTTTGCACTGAGCATACCATGGGCATAGAAATTGTTTTGGACACACTCGATGGGACTCCTAGGTGACGAGGCTCAAGTGGAAGCTCAGCTTTGTCCATTTGGGGATAGTGCTTCTCTTGATGCAAGATTGGTGCTTGGTTTGCACCAAATGTAGGATTGGCATAGAAATCATTTTGGACGCACTCGAGGGGACTCTTAGGTGATGAGGCTCAAGTGGAAGCTCGGTACGGTCCATTTGGAGATAGTGCTACTCTTGATGCATGATTGGTGCATGGTTTGCGTCGAACGTACCGTAGGCTCGGAAATAGTATTGGAGGCACCCGATGGAACTCCTAGGTTACGTGGGTCATGTGGAATCTTGTTTCGATCTGTGTTGGTTACGTGGGTCATGTGGAATCTTGTTTCGATCTGTTTTGAAACAGTGTTAGCGTCGGTGCAAGATAGCTGCTCGGTATGCGTCAAACGTACCATAGGTTCATAAATTGTTTTAGAAGCACCCGCGGTACTCCTAGGTGATGAGGGTCTGGTGGAGATCTGTTTGGTCTGTTTGGAGATAGTGCTACAGAAGATAGGTGCACGGTTTGCATTGAACGTACCACAGGTCATAAACAGTTTTGGATGCTCCCGATGGAACTCGTAAGTGACGTGGGTCGTGTGGAATCTTGTTTTAGTCTATTTGTAGATAGTGTTAGTGTTAGTACAAGGTTGGAGCACAGTTTGCACCGAACATACCATAGGCATAGAAATCGTTTTGGACGATCTCGATCAGACTCCTATGTGACGAGGCTCAAGTGGAATCTCGGTTCGGTCCGTTTCAGGATAGTGCTTCTCTTGATGCAAGATTGGTGCTTGGTTTGCACCAAATGTAGCATAGGCATAGAAATCGTTTTGAACGCACCCGAGGGGACTCCTAGGTGATGAGGCTCAAGTGGAAGCTCGATTCGGTACGTTTGGAGATAGTGCTAATCTTGATGCAAGATTGGTGCTCGGTTTACGTCGAATGTGCCGTAGGCTCGGAAATAGTATTGGAGGCACCTAATGGAACTCCTAGGTGACGTGGGTCATGTGGAATCTCGTTTAGATCTATTTTGAGACAATGTTAGCGTCGGTGCAAGATAGGTGCACGGTTTGCACTGAACGTACCATGGGCATAGAAATCGTTTTGGACACACTCGATGGGACTCCTAGGTGACGAGGCTCAAGTGGAAGCTCAGGTCGGTCCGTTTGGGGATAGTGCTTCTCTTGATGCAAGATTGGTGCTTGGTTTGCACCAAATGTAGCATAGGCATAGAAATCGTTTTGGACGCACTCGAGGGGACTCCTAGGTGACGAGGCTCAAGTGGAAGCTTGATTCGGTATGTTTGGAGATAGTGCTACTTATGATGCAAGATTAGTGCTCGGTTTGCGTCAAATGTGCCGTAGGTTCAGAAATAGTATTGGAGGCACCCGATGGAACTCCTAGGTGACGTGGGTCATGTGGAATCTCGTTTTGATCTATTTTGAGACAATGTTAGCGTCGGTGCAAGATAGGTACACGGTTTGCACTGAACGTACCATAGGCATAGAAATCATTTTGGACACACTCGATGGGACTCCTAGGTGACGAGACTCTAGTGGAAGCTCGATACGATCCATTTGGAGATAGTGCTACTCTTGATGCATGATTGGTGCATGGTTTGCGTCGAACGTATCGTAGGGTCAGAAATAGTATTGGAGGCACCCGATGGAACTCCTAGGTTACGTGGGTCATGTAGAATCTTGTTTTGATCTGTTTTGAAACAGTGTTTGCGTCAAACGTACCATAGGTTCATGAATTGTTTTAGAAGCACCCGTGGTACTCCTAGATGATGAGGGTCTGGTGGAGATCTGTTTGGTCTGTTTGGAGATGGTGCTACAGAAGATAGGTGCACGGTTTGCATTGAACGTACCATAGGTCATAAACAGTTTTGGACGCACCCGATGGAACTCGTAAGTGACGTGGGTCGTGTGGAATCTCGTTTTAGTCCATTTGGAGATAGTGTTAGTGTTAGTGCAAGGTTGGTGCACGGTTTGCACCGAGCATACCATAGGCATAGAAATCGTTTTGGACGATCTCGATCAGACTCCTATGTGACGAGGCTCAAGTGGAAGCTCGGTTCGGTCCGTTTCGAGATAGTGCTTCTCTTGATGCAAGATTGGTGCTTGGTTTGCACCAAATGTAGCATAGGCATAGAAATCGTTTTGAACGCACTCAAGGGGACTCCTAGGTGATGAGGCTCAAGTGGAAGCTCGATTCGGTACGTTTGGAGATAGTGCTACTCTTGATGCAAGATTGGTGCTCGGTTTGCCTCGAATGTGCCGTAGGCTCAGAAATAGTATTGGAGGCACCCGATGGAACTCCTAGGTGACGTGGGTCATGTGGAATCTCGTTTAGATCTATTTTGAGACAGTGTTAGCGTCGGTGCAAGATAGGTGCACGGTTTGCACTGAACGTACCATGGGCATAGAAATTGTTTTGGACACACTCGATGGGACTCCTAGGTGATGAGGCTCAAGTGGAAGCTCGGCTTTGTCCGTTTGGGGATAGTGCTTCTCTTGATGCAAGATTGGTGCTTGGTTTGCGCCAAATGTAGCATTGGCATAGAAATTGTTTTGGACGCACTCGAGGGGACTCCTAGGTGACGAGGCTCAAGTGGAATCTCGATTCGGTACATTTGGAGATTGCGCTACTCTTGATGCAAGATTGGTGCTCGGTTTGCGTCGAATGTGCCGTAGGCTCAGAAATAGTATTGGAGGCACCCGATGGAACTCCTAGGTGATGTGGGTCCTGTGGAATGTCGTTTAGATCTATTTTGAGACAGTGTTAGCGTCGGTGCAAGATAGGTGCACGGTTTGCACTGAACGTTCCATAGGCATAGAAATCGTTTTGGACACACTCGATGGGACTCCTAGGTGACGAGGCTCCAGTGGATGCTCGATACGATCCATTTGGAGATAGTGCTACTCTTGATGCAAGATTGGTGCTCGGTTTGCGTCGCATGTGCCGTAGGCTCGGAAATAGTATTGGAGGCACCCGATGGAACTCCTAGGTGACGTGGGTCATGTGGAATCTCGTTTAGATCTATTTTGAGATAGTGTTAGCGTCGGTGCAAGATAGGTGCACGGTTTGCACTGAACGTACCATGGGCATAGAAATTATTTTGGACACACTCGATGGGACTTCTAGGTGACGAGGCTCAAGTGGAAGCTCGGCTTTGTCCGTTTGGGGATAGTGCTTCTTTTGATGCAAGATTGGTGCTTGGTTTGCACCAAATGTAGCATTGGCATAGAAATCATTTTGGACACACTCGAGGGGACTCTTAGGTGATGAGGCTCAAGTGGAAGCTCGATTCGGTACGTTTGGAGATAGTGCTACTCTTGATACAAGATTGGTGCTCGGTTTGCGTCGAATGTGCCATACGCTCAGAAATAGTATTGGAGGCACCCGAAGGAACTCCTAGGTGACGTGGGTCATGTGGAATCTCGTTTAGATCTATTTTGAGACAGTGTTAGCGTCGGTGCAAGATAGGTGCACGGTTTGCACTGAGCATACCATGGGCATAGAAATTGTTTTGGACACACTCGATGGGACTCCTAGGTGACGAGGCTCAAGTGGAAGCTCAGCTTTGTCCATTTGGGGATAGTGCTTCTCTTGATGCAAGATTGGTGCTTGGTTTGCACCAAATGTAGCATTGGCATAGAAATCATTTCGGACGCACTCGAGGGGACTCCTAGGTGATGAGGCTCAAGTGGAAGCTCGATTTGGTACGTTTGGAGATAGTACTAATCTTGATGCAAGATTGGTGCTCGGTTTGCGTCGAATGTGCCGTAGGCTCGGAAATAGTATAGGAGGCACCTGATGGAACTCCTAGGTGACGTGGGTCATGTGGAATCTCGTTTGATCTGTTTTGAGCCAGTGTTAGCGTCGGTGCAAGATAGGTGCACGGTTTGCACTGAACGTACCATAGGCATAGAAATCATTTTGGACACACTCGATAGGACTCCTAGGTGATGAGGCTCCAGTGGAAGCTCGGTACGGTCCATTTGGAGATAGTGCTACTCTTGATGCATGATTGGTGCATGGTTTGCGTCGAACGTACCGTAGGCTCGGAAATAGTATTGGAGGCACCCGATGGAACTCCTAGGTTACGTGGGTCATGTGGAATCTTGTTTCGATCTGTGTTGGTTACGTGGGTCATGTGGAATCTTGTTTCGATCTGTTTGAAACAGTGTTAGCGTCGGTGCAAGATAGCTGCTCGGTATGCGTCAAACGTACCATAGGTTCATAAATTGTTTTAGAAGCACCCGCGGTACTCCTAGTTGATGAGGGTCTGGTGGAGATCTGTTTGGTCTGTTTGGAGATAGTGCTACAGAAGATAGGTGCACGGTTTGCATTGAACGTAGCACAGGTCATAAACAGTTTTGGACGCTCCCGATGGAACTCATAAGTGACGTGGGTCGTGTGGAATCTTGTTTTAGTCCATTTGGAGATAGTGTTAGTGTTAGTACAAGGTTGGAGCACAGTTTGCACCGAACATACCATAGGCATAGAAATCGTTTTGGACGATCTCGATCAGACTCCTATGTGACGAGGCTCAAGTGGAAGCTCGGTTCGGTCCGTTTCAGGATAGTGCTTCTCTTGATGCAAGATTGGTGCTTGGTTTGCACCAAATGTAGCATAGGCATAGAAATCGTTTTGAACGCACCCGAGGGGACTCCTAGGTGATGAGGCTCAAGTGGAAGCTCGATTCGGTACGTTTGAGTGCTAATCTTGATGCAAGGTTGGTGCTCGGTTTACGTCGAATGTGCCGTAGGCTCGGAAATAGTATTGGAGGCACCTGATGGAACTCCTAGGTGACGTGGGTCATGTGGAATCTCGTTTAGATCTATTTTGAGACAATGTTAGCGTCGGTGCAAGATAGGTGCACGGTTTGCACTGAACGTACCATGGGCATAGAAATCGTTTTGGACACACTCGATGGGACTCCTAGGTGACGAGGCTCAAGTGGAAGCTCAGGTCGGTCCGTTTGGGGATAGTGCTTCTCTTGATGCAAGATTGGTGCTTGGTTTGCACCAAATGTAGCATAGGCATAGAAATCGTTTTGGACGCACTCGAGGGGACTCCTAGGTGACGAGGCTCAAGTGGAAGCTTGATTCGGTATGTTTGGAGATAGTGCTACTTATGATGCAAGATTGGTGCTCGGTTTGCGTCAAATGTGCCGTAGGTTCAGAAATAGTATTGGAGGCACCCGATGGAACTCCTAGGTGACGTGGGTCATGTGGAATCTCGTTTTGATCTATTTTGAGACAATGTTAGCGTCGGTGCAAGATAGGTACACGGTTTGCACTGAACGTACCATAGGCATAGAAATCATTTTGGACACACTCGATGGGACTCCTAGGTGACGAGGCTCTAGTGGAAGCTCGATACGATCCATTTGGAGATAGTGCTACTCTTGATGCATGATTGGTGCATGGTTTGCGTCGAACGTATCGTAGGGTCAGAAATAGTATTGGAGGCACCCGATGGAACTCCTAGGTTACGTGGGTCATGTGGAATCTTGTTTTGATCTGTTTTGAAACAGTGTTTGCGTCAAACGTACCATAGGTTCATAAATTGTTTTAGAAGCACCCATGGTACTCCTAGATGATGAGGGTCTGGTGGAGATCTGTTTGGTCTGTTTGGAGATGGTGCTACAGAAGATAGGTGCACGGTTTGCATTGAACGTACCATAGGTCATAAACAGTTTTGGACGCACCCGATGGAACTCGTAAGTGACATGGGTCGTGTGGAATCTCGTTTTAGTCCATTTGGAGATAGTGTTAGTGTTAGTGCAAGGTTGGAACACGGTTTGCACCGAATATACCATAGGCATAGAAATCATTTTGGATGATCTCGATCAGACTCCTATGTGACGAGGCTCAAGTGGAAGCTCGGTTCGGTCCGTTTCAGGATAGTGCTTCTCTTGATGCAAGATTGGTGCTTGGTTTGCACCAAATGTAGCATAGGCATAGAAATCATTTTGAACGCACTCAAGGGGACTCCTAGGTGATGAGGCTCAAGTGGAAGCTCGATTCGGTACGTTTGGAGATAGTGCTACTCTTGATGCAAGATTGGTGCTCGGTTTGGCTCGAATGTGCCGTAGGCTCAGAAATAGTATTGGAGGCACCCGATGGAACTCCTTGGTGACGTGGGTCATGTGGAATCTCGTTTAGATCTATTTTGAGACAGTGTTAGCGTCGGTGCAAGATAGGTGCACGGTTTGCACTGAACGTACCATGGGCATAGAAATTGTTTTGGACACACTCGATGGGACTCCAAGGTGACGAGGCTCAAGTGGAAGCTCGGCTTTGTCCGTTTGGGGATAGTGCTTCTCTTGATGCAAGATTGGTGCTTGGTTTGCACCAAATGTAGCATTGGCATAGAAATTATTTTGGACGCACTCGAGGGGACTCCTAGGTGACGAGGCTCAAGTGGAATCTCGATTCGGTACATTTGGAGATTGTGCTACTCTTGATGCAAGATTGGTGCTCGGTTTGCGTCGAATGTGCCGTAGGCTCGGAAATAGTATTGGAGGCACCCGATGGAACTCCTAAGTGACGTGGGTCATGCGGAATTTCGTTTTGATCTATTTTGAGACAGTGTTAGCGTCGGTGCAAGATAGGTGCACGATTTGCACTGAACGTACTATAGGCATACAAATCATTTTGGACACACTCGATGGGACTCCTAGGTGACGAGGCTCTAGTGGAAGCTCGGTACGATCCATTTGGAGATAGTGCTACTCTTGATGCATGATTGGTGCATGGTTTGCGTCGAACGTACTGTAGGCTCAGAAATAGTATTGGAGGCACCCGATGTAACTCCTAGGTTACGTGGGTCATGTGGAATCTGTTTCGATCTGTTTTGAAACAGTATTAGCATCGGTGCAAGATAGGTGCTCGGTTTGCGTCAAACGTACCATAGGTTCATAAATTGTTTTAGAAGCACCCGTGGTACTCCTAGGTGATGAGGGTATGGTGGAGATCTGTTTGGTCCGTTTGGAGATAGTGCTACAGAAGATAGGTGCACGGTTTGCATTGAACGTACCATTGGTCATAAACAGTTTTGGACGCACCCGATGGAACTCGTAAGTGACGTGGGTCGTGTGGAATCTCGTTTTAGTCCATTTGGAGATAGTGTTAGTGTTAGTGCAAGGTTGGAGCACAGTTTGCACCGAACATACCATAGGCATAGAAATCGTTTTGGACGATCTCGATCAGACTCCTATGTGATGAGGCTAAGTGGAAGCTCGGTTCGGTCTGTTTCAGTATAGTGCTTCTCTTGATGCAAGATTGGTGCTTGGTTTGCACCAAATGTAGCATAGGCATAGAAATCGTTTTGAACGCACTCGAGGGGACAACTAGGTGATGAGGCTCAAGTGGAAGCTCGATTTGGTACGTTTGGAGATAGTGCTACTCTTGATGCAAGATTGGTGCTCGGTTTGCGTCGAATGTGCCGTAGGCTCGGAAATAGTATTGGAGGCACCTGATGGAACTCCTAGGTGACGTGGGTCATGTGGAATCTCGTTTGATCTGTTTTGAGCCAGTGTTAGCGTCGGTGCAAGATAGGTGCACGGTTTGCACTGAACGTACCATAGGCATAGAAATTATTTTGGACACACTCGATGGGACTCCTAGGTGATGAGGCTCCAGTGGAAGCTCGGTACGGTCCATTTGGAGATAGTGCTACTCTTGATGCATGATTGGTGCATGGTTTGCGTCGAACGTACCGTAGGCTCGGAAATAGTATTGGAGGCACCCGATGGAACTCCTAGGTTACGTGGGTCATGTGGAATTTTGTTTCGATCTGTTTTGGTTACGTGGGTCATGTGGAATCTTGTTTCGATCTGTTTTGAAACAGTGTTAGCGTCGGTGCAAGATAGCTGCTCGGTATGCGTCAAACGTACCATAGGTTCATAGATTGTTTTAGAAGCACCCGCGGTACTCCTAGGTGATGAGGGTCTGGTGGAGATCTGTTTCGTCCGTTTGGAGATACTGCTACAGAAGATAGGTGCACGGTTTGCATTGAACGTACCATAGGTCATAAACAGTTTTGGACGCTCCCGATGGAACTCGTAAGTGACGTGGGTCGTGTGGAATCTTGTTTTAGTCCATTTGGAGATAGTGTTAGTGTTAGTGCAAGGTTGGAGCACAGTTTGCACCGAACATACCAAAGGCATAGAAATCGTTTTGGACGATCTCGATCAGACTCCTATGTGATGAGGCTCAAGTGGAAGCTCGGTTCGGTCTGTTTCAGTATAGTGCTTCTCTTGATGCAAGATTGGTGCTTGGTTTGCACCAAATGTAGCATAGGCATAGAAATCGTTTTGAACGCACTCGAGGGGACAACTAGGTGATGAGGCTCAAGTGGAAGCTCGATTTGGTACGTTTGGAGATAGTGCTACTCTTGATGCAAGATTGGTGCTCGGTTTGCGTCGAATGTGTCGTAGGCTCGGAAATAGTGTTGGAGGCACCCGATGGAACTCCTAGGTGACGTGGGTCATGTGGAATCTCGTTTAGATCTATTTTGAGACAGTGTTAGCGTCGGTGCAAGATAGGTGCACGGTTTGCACCAAATGTAGCATACACATAGAAATCGTTTTGGACACACTCGATGGGACTCCTAGGTGACGAGGCTCAAGTGGAAGCTCAGGTCAGTCCGTTTGGGGATAGTGCTTCTCTTGATGCAAGATTGGTGCTTGGTTTGCACCAAATGTAGCATAGGTATAGAAATCATTTTGGACGCACTCGAGGGGACTCCTAGGGGACGAGGCTCAAGTGGAAGCTCGATTCAGTACGTTTGGAGATAGTGCTACTCTTGATGCAAGATTGGTGCTTGGTTTGCGTCGAATGTGCCGTAGCCTCAGAAATAGTATTGGAGGCATCCGATGGAACTCCTAGGTGACGTGGGTGATGTGGAATCTCGTTTTGATCTATTTTGAGACAGTGTTAGCGTCGGTGCAAGATAGGTGCACGGTTTGCACTAAACGTACCATAGGCATAGAAATCGTTTTGGACACACTCGATGGGACTCCTAGGTGACGAGGCTCCAGTGGATGCTCGATACGATCCATTTGGAGATAGTGCTACTCTTGATGCAAGATTGGTGCTCGGTTTGCGTCGCATCTGCCGTAGGCTCGGAAATAGTATTGGAGGCACCCGATGGAACTCCTAGGTGACGTGGGTCATGCGGAATCTCGTTTAGATCTATTTTGAGATAGTGTTAGCGTCGGTGCAAGATAGGTGCACGGTTTGCACTGAACGTACAATGGGCATAGAAATTATTTTGGACACACTCGATGGGACTTCTAGGTGACGAGGCTCAAGTGGAAGCTCGGCTTTGTCCGTTTGGGGATAGTGCTTCTTTTGATGCAAGATTGGTGCTTGGTTTGCACCAAATGTAGCATTGGCATAGAAATCATTTTGGACACACTCGAGGGGACTCTTAGGTGATGAGGCTCAAGTGGAAGCTCGATTCGGTACGTTTGGAGATAGTGCTACTCTTGAGACAAGATTGGTGCTCGGTTTGCGTCGAATGTGCCGTAGGCTCGGAAATAGTATTGGAGGCACCCGATGGAACTCCTAGGTGACGTGGGTCATGTGGAATCTTGTTTAGATCTATTTTGAGACAATGTTAGCGTCGGTGCAAGATAGGTGCACGGTTTGCACTGAACGTACCATGGGCATAGAAATCATTTTGGACACACTCGATGGGACTTCTAGGTGACGAGGCTCAAGTGGAAGCTCGGCTTTGTCCGTTTGGGGATAGTGCTTCTTTTGATGCAAGATTGGTGCTTGGTTTGCACCAAATATAGCATTGGCATAGAAATCATTTTGGACACACTCGAGGGGACTCCAAGGTGATGAGGCTCAAGTGGAAGCTCGATTTGGTACGTTTGGAGATAGTGCTACTCTTGATGCAAGATTGGTGCTCGGTTTGCGTCGAATGTGCCGTAGGCTCGGAAATAGTATTGGAGGCACCTGATGGAACTCCTAGGTGACGTGGGTCATGTGGAATCTCGTTTGATCTGTTTTGAGCCAGTGTTAGCGTCGGTGCAAGATAGGTGCACGGTTTGCACTGAACGTACCATAGGCATAGAAATTATTTTGGACACACTCGATGGGACTCCTAGGTGATGAGGCTCCAGTGGAAGCTCGGTACGGTCCATTTGGAGATAGTGCTACTCTTGATGCATGATTGGTGCATGGTTTGCGTCGAACGTACCGTAGGCTCGGAAATAGTATTGGAGGCACCCGATGGAACTCCTAGGTTACGTGGGTCATGTGGAATTTTGTTTCGATCTGTTTTGGTTACGTGGGTCATGTGGAATCTTGTTTCGATATGTTTTGAAACAGTGTTAGCGTCGGTGCAAGATAGCTGCTCGGTATGCGTCAAACGTACCATAGGTTCATAGATTGTTTTAGAAGCACCCGCGGTACTCCTAGGTGATGAGGGTCTGGTGGAGATCTGTTTCGTCCGTTTGGAGATAGTGCTACAGAAGATAGGTGCACGGTTTGCATTGAACGTACCATAGGTCATAAACAGTTTTGGACGCTCCCGATGGAACTCGTAAGTGACGTGGGTCGTGTGGAATCTTGTTTTAGTCCATTTGGAGATAGTGTTAGTGTTAGTGCAAGGTTGGAGCACAGTTTGCACCGAACATACCATAGGCATAGAAATCATTTTGGACGATCTCGATCAGACTCCTATGTGACAAGGCTCAAGTGGAAGCTCGGTTCGGTCCGTTTCAGGATAGTGCTTCTCTTGATGCAAGATTGGTGCTTGGTTTGCACCAAATGTAGCATAGGCATAGAAATCGTTTTGAACGCACCCGAGGGGACTCCTAGGTGATGAGGCTCAAGTGGAAGCTCGATTCGGTACGTTTGGAGATAGTGCTAATCTTGATGCAAGATTGGTGCTCGGTTTGCGTCGAATGTGCCGTAGGCTCGGAAATAGTATTGGAGGCACCTGATGGAACTCCTAGGTGACGTGGGTCATGTGGAATCTTGTTTAGATCTATTTTGAGACAATGTTAGCGTCGGTGCAAGATAGGTGCATGGTTTGCACTGAACATACCATGGGCATAGAAATCGTTTTGGACGCACTCGATGGGACTCCTAGGTGACGAGGCTCAAGTGGAAGCTGATACATCCGGCCCAGGTTGGGTTGGCCGAGGCCCAATAAATTAAGGTTGCTCGGACCCCAACAGTTCTTATGCACACCCACTCGGAGAAAGACCCAATGTCCCTAAAAGACTAGTCCGATAGGGGAAGGGTGGCTGTCTCTTTTAAGGTGGCTTCCTCCTCCCAAGCTTAGCAAGGTGGGATTATTCAGAGGCTCACACGGTCGTCGTTCGACTACAACTAGGCCACTTGGCCTTTTTTGTTGCGTCTTTGCCAGCGGGTAATAGTGGAGGATGTCCTCATCATTCCCACCCCCTTAAACAAGGGTCCAGCTCTGATACCAAATGATATGAACCCGCAAGGGTTTGTGGTCGATCTTTCGATGAGAAGCGTGAGATAATTCGATTGGTGGATGGAGATGACGTTCACGGCCTGACTACAGCCTTCCAAGACTGTGCCTTAGCGACCGATACACCACTTCCCAAGGCCGTCACGATCTTGTGGAGTATGACAACCAGCCCCTAGGGCTCCCGTCCTGCAAGCAATCGAAGAACTAGCAAGAACGAGGAAACAAGCACTGAAATTGCAAGATAAAATTGAAGGTTTCACACTGAATCTTATTATGAGTGGGGTTCCGAAGAGAAGGAGACGGGCGACTGGATCAGCACGCGCGCCTACAAGCAAGTAGCGATGGCTAAACTTGATCTAAACAAAACCCCAGTGTTCCTGGTGGCGGCTAAGGGGTATATAACGTGTGGAGGACGACCACAAGAGAGTTTGGGTCATGCTCCAACCCTAGGATGCGTCCCTACTGGACTCTAAACGATACAAGCCCATTGGGCTAACTTAAGGTGGCGCAGCACCCTGGACAGAATAGACCTCTCGGTGATTTTTGGACTGTTGACGCCGCTTCTGAGCAGCTATGAGTATGATGTCAGATCCATATGAAAGTAGACTTTATTAGCTTTCCAACAAGTCTAGAATCACCCCAATCCGACTCCGTATGTAACCGTGGCGACCGTCGCAAGTTGAAGGTGTGCTGCAGTCCGAATCTAGCCTACGCGAGTCCTTTTCCCTTTCGGTCTTCTCCTTGATTCCTAATCAAAACAAGAGTGCACGTGTCTCCAAGATCTAAACAGGATGGACAAGAGCTCAAGAAGGAACTCACTTGATGATTAACTTTTCGAGCACGAGCACGAGTAATAGGACCAGCAGTTGTCGGCGTGGATGTATGATCGGTGTTGATGTCCTCATCAGAAGCTCAGGTCGGTCCGTTTGGGGATTGTGCTTCTCTTGATGCAAGATTGGTGCTTGGTTTGCACCAAATGTAGCATAGGCATAGAAATCATTTTGGACGCACTCGAGTGGACTCCTAGGTGACGAGGCTCAAGTGGAAGCTTGATTCGGTATGTTTGGAGATAGTGCTACTCATGATGCAAGATTGGTGCTCGGTTTGCGTCGAATGTGCCGTAGGCTCAGAAATAGTATTGGAGGCACCCGATGGAACTCCTAGGTGACGTGGGTCATGTGGAATCTCGTTTTGATCTATTTTGAGACAGTGTTAGCGTCGGTGCAAGATAGGTACACGGTTTGCACTGAACGTACCATAGGCATAGAAATCATTTTGGACACACTCGATGGGACTCCTAGGTGACGAGGCTCCAGTGGAAGCTCGGTACGATCCATTTGGAGATAGTGCTACTCTTGATGCATGATTGGTGCATGGTTTGCGTCGAACGTATCATAGGGTCAGAAATAGTATTGGAGGCACCCGATGGAACTCCTAAGTTACGTGGGTCATGTGGAATCTTGTTTCGATCTGTTTTGAAACAGTGTTTGCGTCAAACGTACCATAGGTTCATAAATTGTTTTAGAAGCACCCGTGGTACTCCTAGATGATGAGGGTCTAGTGGAGATCTGTTTGGTCTGTTTGGAGATGGTGCTACAGAAGATAGGTGCACGGTTTGCATTGAACGTACCATAGGTCATAAACAGTTTTGGACGCACCCGATGGAACTCGTAAGTGACGTGGGTCGTGTGGAATCTCGTTTTAGTCCATTTGGAGATAGTGTTAGTGTTAGTGCAAGGTTGGAGCACGGTTTGCACCGAACATACCATAGGCATAGAAATCATTTTGGACGATCTCGATCAGACTCCTATGTGATGAGGCTCAAGTGGAAGCTCGGTTCGGTCCGTTTCGGGATAGTGCTTCTCTTGATGCAAGATTGGTGCTTGGTTTGCACCAAATGTAGCATAGGCATAGAAATCATTTTGAACGCACTCAAGGGGACTCCTAGGTGATGAGGCTCAAGTGGAAGCTCGATTCAGTACGTTTGGAGATAGTGCTACTCTTGATGCTAGATTGGTGCTCGGTTTGCCTCGAATGTGCCGTAGTTTCAGAAATAGTATTGGAGGCACCCGATGGAACTCCTAGGTGACGTGGGTCATGTGGAATCTCGTTTAGATCTATTTTGAGACAGTGTTAGCGTCGGTGCAAGATAGGTGCACGGTTTGCACTGAACGTACCATGGGCATAGAAATTGTTTTGGACACACTCGATGGGACTCCTAGGTGACGAGGCTCAAGTGGAAGCTCGGCTTTGTCCGTTTGGGGATAGTGCTTCTCTTGATGCAAGATTGGTGCTTGGTTTGCACCAAATGTAGCATTGGCATAGAAATTGTTTTGGACACACTCGAGGGGACTCCTAGGTGACGAGGCTCAAGTGGAATCTCGATTCGGTACATTTGGAGATTGTGCTACTCCTGATGCAAGATTGGTGCTCGGTTTGTATCGAATGTGCCGTAGGCTCGGAAATAGTATTGGAGGCACCCGATGGAACTCCTAAGTGACGTGGGTCATGCGGAATTTTGTTTTGATCTATTTTGAGACAGTGTTAGCGTCAGTGCAAGATAGGTGTACGGTTTGCACTGAACGTACTATAGGCATAGAAATCATTTTGGACACACTCGATGGGACTCCTAGGTGATGAGGCTCTAGTGGAAGCTCGGTACGATCCATTTGGAGATAGTGCTACTCTTGATGCATGATTGGTGCATGGTTTGCGTCGAACGTACTGTAGGCTCAGAAATAGTATTGGAGGCACCCGATGGAACTCCAAGGTTACGCGGGTCACGTGGAATCTTGTTTCGATCTGTTTTGAAACAGTATTAGCGTCGGTGCAAGATAGGTGCTCGGTTTGCGTCAAACGTACCATAGGTTCATAAATTGTTTTAGAAGCACCCGTGGTACTCCTAGGTGATGAGGGTATGGTGGAGATCTGTTTGGTCCATTTGGAGATAGTGCTACAGAAGATAGGTGCACAGTTTGCATTGAACGTACCATTGGTCATAAACAGTTTTGGACGCACCCGTTGGAACTCGCAAGTGACGTGGGTCGTGTGGAATCTCATTTTAGTCCGTTTGGAGATAGTGTTAGTGTTAGTGCAAGGTTGGAGCACAGTTTGCACCGAACATACCATAGGCATAGAAATCGTTTTGGACGATCTCGATCAGACTCCTATGCGACGAGGCTCAAGTGGAAGCTCGGTTCGGTCTGTTTCGGGATAGTGCTTCTCTTGATGCAAGATTGGTGCTTGGTTTGTACCAAATGTAGCATACACAGAGAAATCATTTTGAACGCACTCGAGGGGACAACTAGGAGATGAGGCTCAAGTGGAAGCTCGATTCGGTATGTTTGGAGATAGTGCTACTCTTGATGCAAGATTGGTGCTCGGTTTGCGTCAAATGTGCCATAGGCTCGGAAATAGTATTGGAGGCACCCGATGGAACTCCTAGGCGACGTGGGTCATGTGGAATCTCGTTTAGATCTATTTTGAGACAGTGTTAGCGTCGGTGCAAGATAGGTGCACGGTTTGCACTGAACGTACCATGGGCATAGAAATCGTTTTGGACACACTCGATGGGACTCCTAGGTGACGAGGCTCAAGTGGAAGCTCAGGTCGGTCCGTTTGGGGATAGTGCTTCTCTTGATGCAAGATTGGTGCTTGGTTTGCACCAAATGTAGCATAGGTATAGAAATCATTTTAGACGCACTCGAGGGGACTCCTAGGTGACGAGGCTCAAGTGGAAGCTCGATTCAGTACGTTTGGAGATAGTGCTACTCTTGATGCAAGATTGGTGCTAGGTTTGCATCGAATGTGCCGTAGGCTCAGAAATAGTATTGGAGGCATCCGATGGAACTCCTAGGTGACGTGGGTGATGTGGAATCTCGTTTTGATCTATTTTGAGACAGTGTTAGCGTCGGTGCAAGATAGGTGCACGGTTTGCACTGAACGTACCATAGGCATAGAAATCGTTTTGGACACACTCAATGGGACTCCTAGGTGACGAGGCTCCAGTGGATGCTCGATACGATCCATTTGGAGATAGTGCTACTCTTGATGCAAGATTGGTGCTCGGTTTGCGTCGCATGTGCCGTAGGCTCGGAAATAGTATTGGAGGCACCCGATGGAACTCCTAGGTGACGTGGGTCATGTGGAATCTCGTTTAGATCTATTTTGAGACAGTGTTAGCGTCGGTGCAAGATAGGTGCACGGTTTGCACTGAACGTACCATGGGCATAGAAATCGTTTTGGACACACTCGATGGGACTCCTAGGTGACGAGGCTCAAGTGGAAGCTCAGGTCGGTCCGTTTGGGGATAGTGCTTCTCTTGATGCAAGATTGGTGCTTGGTTTGCACCAAATGTAGCATAGGTATAGAAATCATTTTAGACGCACTCGAGGGGACTCCTAGGTGACGAGGCTCAAGTGGAAGCTCGATTCAGTACGTTTGGAGATAGTGCTACTCTTGATGCAAGATTGGTGCTAGGTTTGCATCGAATGTGCCGTAGGCTCAGAAATAGTATTGGAGGCATCCGATGGAACTCCTAGGTGACGTGGGTGATGTGGAATCTCGTTTTGATCTATTTTGAGACAGTGTTAGCGTCGGTGCAAGATAGGTGCACGGTTTGCACTGAACGTACCATAGGCATAGAAATCGTTTTGGACACACTCAATGGGACTCCTAGGTGACGAGGCTCCAGTGGATGCTCGATACGATCCATTTGGAGATAGTGCTACTCTTGATGCAAGATTGGTGCTCGGTTTGCGTCGCATGTGCCGTAGGCTCGGAAATAGTATTGGAGGCACCCGATGGAACTCCTAGGTGACGTGGGTCATGTGGAATCTCGTTTAGATCTATTTTGAGACAGTGTTAGCGTCGGTGCAAGATAGGTGCACGGTTTGCACTGAACGTACCATGGGCATAGAAATCGTTTTGGACACACTCGATGGGACTCCTAGGTGACGAGGCTCAAGTGGAAGCTCAGGTCGGTCCGTTTGGGGATAGTGCTTCTCTTGATGCAAGATTGGTGCTTGGTTTGCACCAAATGTAGCATAGGTATAGAAATCATTTTAGACGCACTCGAGGGGACTCCTAGGTGACGAGGCTCAAGTGGAAGCTCGATTCAGTACGTTTGGAGATAGTGCTACTCTTGATGCAAGATTGGTGCTAGGTTTGCATCGAATGTGCCGTAGGCTCAGAAATAGTATTGGAGGCATCCGATGGAACTCCTAGGTGACGTGGGTGATGTGGAATCTCGTTTTGATCTATTTTGAGACAGTGTTAGCGTCGGTGCAAGATAGGTGCACGGTTTGCACTGAACGTACCATAGGCATAGAAATCGTTTTGGACACACTCAATGGGACTCCTAGGTGACGAGGCTCCAGTGGATGCTCGATACGATCCATTTGGAGATAGTGCTACTCTTGATGCAAGATTGGTGCTCGGTTTGCGTCGCATGTGCCGTAGGCTCGGAAATAGTATTGGAGGCACCCGATGGAACTCCTAGGTGACGTGGGTCATGTGGAATCTCGTTTAGATCTATTTTGAGACAGTGTTAGCGTCGGTGCAAGATAGGTGCACGGTTTGCACTGAACGTACCATGGGCATAGAAATTATTTTGGACACTCGATGGGACTTCTAGGTGATGAGGCTCAAGTGGAAGCTCGGCTTTGTCCGTTTGGGGATAGTGCTTTTTTTGATGCAAGATTGGTGCTTGGTTTGCTCCAAATGTAGCATTGGCATAGAAATCATTTTGGACACACTCGAGGGGACTCTTAGGTGATGAGGCTCAAGTGGAAGCTCGATTCGGTACGTTTGGACATAGTGCTACTCTTGATGCAAGATTGGTGCTCGGTTTGTGTCGAATGTGCCATACGCTCAGAAATAGTATTGGAGGCACCCGATGGAACTCCTAGGTGACGTGGGTCATGTGGAATTTCGTTTATATCTATTTTGAGACAGTGTTAGCGTCGGTGCAAGATAGGTGCACGGTTTGCACTAAGCATACCATGGGCATAGAAATTGTTTTGGACACACTCGATGGGACTCCTAGGTGACGAGGCTCAAGTGGAAGCTCAGCTTTGTCCATTTGGGGATAGTGCTTCTCTTGATGCAAGATTGGTGCTTGGTTTGCACCAAATGTAGCATTGGCATAGAAATTATTTTGGACGCACTCGAGGGGACTCCGAGGTGATGAGGCTCAAGTGGAAGCTCGATTTGGTACGTTTGGAGATAGTGCTACTCTTGATGCAAGTTGGTGCTCGGTTTGCGTCGAATGTGCCGTAGGCTCGGAAATAGTATTGGAGGCACCTGATGGAACTCCTAGATGACGTGGGTCATGTGGAATCTCGTTTGATCTGTTTTGAGCCAGTGTTAGCGTCGGTGCAAGATAGGTGCACAGTTTGCACTGAACGTACCATAGGCATAGAAATCATTTTGGACACACTCGATGGGACTCCTAGGTGATGAGGCTCCAGTGGAAGCTCGGTACGGTCCATTTGGAGATAGTGCTACTCTTGATGCATGATTGGTGCATGGTTTGCGTCGAACGTACCGTAGGCTTGGAAATAGTATTGGAGGCACCCGATGGAACTCCTAGGTTACGTGGGTCATGTGGAATCTTGTTTCGATCTGTTTTGGTTGCGTGGGTCATGTGGAATCTTGTTTCGATCTGTTTTGAAACAGTGTTAGCGTCGGTGCAAGATAGCTGCTCGGTATGCGTCAAACGTAACATAGGTTCATAAATTGTTTTAGAAGCACCCGCGGTACTCCTAGGTGATGAGGGTCTGGTGGAGATCTGTTTGGTCCGTTTGGAGATAGTGCTACAGAAGATAGGTGCACGGTTTGCATTGAACGTACCATAGGTCATAAACAGTTTTGGACGCTCCCGATAGAACTCGTAAGTGACGTGGGTCGTGTGGAATCTTGTTTTAGTCCATTTGGAGATAGTGTTAGTGTTAGTGCAAGGTTGGAGCACAGTTTGCACCGAACATACCATAGGCATAGAAATCATTTTGGACGATCTCGATCAGACTCCTATGTGACGAGGCTCAAGTTGAAGCTCGGTTCGGTCCGTTTCAGGATAGTGCTTCTCTTGATGCAAGATTGGTGCTTGGTTTGCACCAAATGTAGCATAGGCATAGAAATCGTTTTGAACGCACCCGAGGGGACTCCTAGGTGATGAGGCTCAAGTGGAAGCTCGATTCGGTAGGTTTGGAGATAGTGCTAATCTTGATGCAAGATTGGTGCTCGGTTTGCGTCGAATGTGCCGTAGGCTCGGAAATAGTATTGGAGGCACCCGATGGAACTCCTAGGTGACGTGGGTCATGTGGAATCTCATTTTGATCTATTTTGAGACAGTGTTAGCGTCGGTGCAAGATAGGTACAAAGTTTGCACTAAACGTACCATAGGCATAGAAATCGTTTTGGACACACTCGATGAGACTCCAAGGCGACGAGGCTCCAGTGGAAGCTCGGTACGATCCATTTGGAGATAGTGCTACCCTTGATGCATGATTTGTGCACGGTTTGCGTCGAACGTACCGTAGGCTCAGAAATAGTATTGGAGACACCCGATAGAACTCCTAGGTTACGTGGGTCATGTGGAACCTTATTTTGATCTATTTTGAAACAGTGTTAGCGTCGGTGCAAGATAGGTGCTCGATTTGCGTCAAACGTACCATAGGTTCATAAATTGTTTTAGAAGCACCCGCGGTACTCCTAGGTGATGAGGGTCTGGTGGAGATCTGTTTGGTCTATTTGGATATAGTGCTACAGAAGATAGGTGCACGGTTTGCATTGAACGTACCATAGGTCATGAACAGTTTTGGACGCACCCGATGGAACTCGTAAGTGACGTGGGTCGTGTGGAATCTCGTTTTAGTCCATTTGGAGATAGTGTTAGTGTTGGTGCAAGGTTGGAGCACAGTTTGCACCGAACATACTATAGGCATAGAAATCATTTTGGACGATCTCGATCAGACTCCTATGTGACGAGGCTCAAGTGGAAGCTCGGTTCGGTCCGTTTCGGGATAGTGCTTCTCTTGATGCAAGATTGGTGCTTGGTTTGCACCAAATGTAGCATAGCCATAGAAATCGTTTTGAACGCACCCGAGGAGACTCCTAGGTGATGAGGCTCAAGTGGAAGCTCGATTCGGTACGTTTGGAGATAGTGCTAATCTTGATGCAAGATTGGTGCTCGGTTTGCGTCGAATGTGCCGTAGGCTCGGAAATAGTATTGGAGGCACCCGATGGAACTCCTAGGTGACGTGGGTCATGTGGAATCTTGTTTAGATCTATTTTGAGACAATGTTAGCATCGGTGCAAGATAGGTGCACGGTTTGCACTGAACGTACCATGGGCATAGAAATCGTTTTGGACACACTCGATGGGACTCCTAGGTGACGAGGCTCAAGTGGAAGCTCAGGTCGGTCCGTTTGGGGACAGTGCTTCTCTTGATGCAAGATTGGTGCTTGGTTTGCACCAAATGTAGCATAGCCATAGAAATCGTTTTGAACGCACCCGAGGAGACTCCTAGGTGATGAGGCTCAAGTGGAAGCTCGATTCGGTACGTTTGGAGATAGTGCTAATCTTGATGCAAGATTGGTGCTCAGTTTGCGTCGAATGTGCCGTAGGCTCAGAAATAGTATTGGAGGCACCCGATGGAACTTCTAGGTGACGTGGGTCATGTGGAATCTCGTTTTGATCTATTTTGAGACAGTGTTAGCTTCGGTGCAAGATAGGTACACGGTTTGCACTGAACGTACCATAGGCATAGAAATCGTTTTGGACACACTTGATGAGACTCCAAGGTGACGAGGCTCCAGTGGAAGCTCGGTACGATCCATTTGGAGATAGTGCTACCCTTGATGCATGATTGGTGCACGGTTGCGTCGAATGTACCGTACGCTCGAAAATAATATTGGAGGCACTCGATGGAACTCCTAGGTTACGTGGGTCATGTGGAATCTTGTTTTGATCTGTTTTGAAACAGTGTTAGCGTCGGTGCAAGATAGGTGCTCGATTTGCGTCAAACGTACCATAGGTTCATAAATTGTTTTAGAAGCACCCGCGGTACTCCTAGGTGATGATGGTTTGGTGGAGATCTGTTTGGTCCATTTGGATATAGTGCTACAGAAGATAGGTGCACGGTTTGCATTGAACGTACCATAGGTCATAAACAGTTTTGGACGCACCCGATGGAACTCGTAAGTGACGTGGGTCGTGTGGAATCTTGTTTTAGTCTATTTGGAGATAGTGTTAGTGTTTGTGCAAGGTTGGAGCAAAGTTTGCACCGAACATACCATAGGCATAGAAATCATTTTGGACGATCTCAATTAGACTCCTATGTGACGAGGCTTAAGTGGAAGCTCAGTTCGGTCCATTTCGGGATAGTGCTTCTCTTGATGCAAGATTGGTGCTTGGTTTGCACCAAATGTAGCATAGGCATAGAAATCGTTTTGAACGCACCCGAGGGGACTCCTAGGTGATGAGGCTCAAGTGGAAGCTCAATTCGGTACATTTAGAGATAGTGCTAATCTTGATGCAAGATTGGTGCTCGGTTTGCGTCGAATGTGCCGTAGGCTCGGAAATAGTATTGGAGGCACCCGATGGAACTTCTAGGTGACGTGGGTCATGTGGAATCTCGTTTAGATCTATTTTGAGACAATGTTAGCGTCGGTGCAAGATAGGTGCACGGTTTGCACTGAACGTACCATGGGCATAGAAATCGTTTTGGACACACTCGATGGGACTCCTTGGTGAAGAGGCTCAAGTGGAAGCTCAGGTCGGTCCGTTTGGGGATAGTGCTTCTCTTGATGCAAGATTGGTGCTTGGTTTGCACCAAATGTAGCATAGGCATAGAAATCGTTTTGGACGCACTCGAGGGGACTCCTAGGTGACGAGGCTCAAGTGGAAGCTTGATTCGGTACGTTTGGAGATAGTGCTACTCTTGATAAAAGATTGGTGCTCGGTTTGTGTCGAATGTGCCGTAGGCTCAGAAATAGTATTGGAGGCAACCGATGGAACTCCTAGGTGACGTGGGTCATGTGGAATCTCGTTTAGATCTATTTTGAGACAGTGTTAGCGTCGGTGCAAGATAGGTACACGGTTTGCACTGAACGTACCATAGGCATAGAAATCGTTTTGGACACACTCGATGAGACTCCAAGGTGACGAGGCTCCAGTGGAAGCTCGGTACGATCCATTTGGAGATAGTGCTACCCTTGATGCATGATTGTTGCACGGTTTGGGTCGAACGTACCGTAGGCTCGGAAATAGTATTGGAGGCACCCGATGGAACTCCTAGGTTACGTGGGTCATGTGGAATCTTGTTTCGATCTGTTTTGAAACAGTGTTAGCGTCGGTGCAAGATAGGTGCTCGATTTGCGTCAAACGTACCATAGGTTCATAAATTGTTTTAGAAGCACCCGCGGTACTCCTAGGTGATGAGGGTCTGGTGGAGATCTGTTTGGTCCATTTGGATATAGTGCTACAGAAGATAGGTGCACGGTTTGCATTGAACGTACCATAGGTCATAAACAGTTTTGGACGCACCCGATGGAACTCGTAAGTGATGTGCGTCGTGTGGAATCTCGTTTTAGTCCATTTGGAGATAGTGTTAGTGTTAGTGCAAGGTTGGAGCAAAGTTTGCACCGAACATACCATAGGCATAGAAATCATTTTGGACGATCTCGATTAAACTCCTATGTGACGAGGCTTAAGTGGAAGCTCAGTTCGGTCTATTTCGGGATAGTGCTTCTCTTGATGCAAGATTGGTGCTTGGTTTGCACCAAATGTAGCATAGGCATAGAAATCGTTTTGAACGCACCCGAGGGGACTCCTAGGTGATGAGGCTCAAGTGGAAGCTCAATTCGGTACATTTAGAGATAGTGCTAATCTTGATGCAAGATTGGTGCTCGGTTTGCGTCGAATGTGCCGTAGGCTCGGAAATAGTATTGGAGGCACCCGATGGAACTTCTAGGTGACGTGGGTCATGTGGAATCTCGTTTAGATCTATTTTGAGACAATGTTAGCGTCGGTGCAAGATAGGTGCACGGTTTGCACTGAACGTACCATGGGCATAGAAATCGTTTTGGACACACTCGATGGGACTCCTTGGTGAAGAGGCTCAAGTGGAAGCTCAGGTCGGTCCGTTTGGGGATAGTGCTTCTCTTGATGCAAGATTGGTGCTTGGTTTGCACCAAATGTAGCATAGGCATAGAAATCGTTTTGGACGCACTCGAGGGGACTCCTAGGTGACGAGGCTCAAGTGGAAGCTTGATTCGGTACGTTTGGAGATAGTGCTACTCTTGATAAAAGATTGGTGCTCGGTTTGTGTCGAATGTGCCGTAGGCTCAGAAATAGTATTGGAGGCACCCGATGGAACTGCTAGGTGACGTGGGTCATGTGGAATCTCGTTTAGATCTATTTTGAGACAGTGTTAGCGTCGGTGCAAGATAGGTACACGGTTTGCACTGAACGTACCATAGGCATAGAAATCGTTTTGGACACACTCGATGAGACTCCAAGGTGACGAGGCTCCAGTGGAAGCTCGGTACGATCCATTTGGAGATAGTGCTACCCTTGATGCATGATTGTTGCACGGTTTGGGTCGAACGTACCGTAGGCTCGGAAATAGTATTGGAGGCACCCGATGGAACTCCTAGGTTACGTGGGTCATGTGGAATCTTGTTTCGATCTGTTTTGAAACAGTGTTAGCGTCGGTGCAAGATAGGTGCTCGATTTGCGTCAAACGTACCATAGGTTCATAAATTGTTTTAGAAGCACCCGCGGTACTCCTAGGTGATGAGGGTCTGGTGGAGATCTGTTTGGTCCATTTGGATATAGTGCTACAGAAGATAGGTGCACGGTTTGCATTGAACGTTCCATAGGTCATAAACAGTTTTGGACGCACCCGATGGAACTCGTAAGTGATGTGGGTCGTGTGAAATCTCGTTTTAGTCCATTTGGAGATACTGTTAGTGCAAGGTTGGAGCACAGTTTGCACTGAACATACCATAGGCATAGAAATCGTTTTGGACGATCTCGATCAGACTCCTATGTGACGAGGCTCAAGTGGAAGCTCGGTTCGGTCCGTTTCGAGATAGTGCTTCTCTTGATGCAAGATTGGTGCTTGGTTTGCACCAAATGTAGCATAGGCATAGAAATCATTTTGAACGCACCTAAGGGGACTCCTAGGTGATGAGGCTCAAGTGGAAGCTCGATTCGGTACGTTTGGAGATAGTGCTAATCTTGATGCAAGATTCGTGCTCGGTTTGCGTCGAATGTGTCGTAGGCTCAGAAATAGTATTGGAGGCACCCGATGGAACTCCTAGGTGACGTGGGTCATGTGGAATCTCATTTAGATCTATTTTGAGACAATGTTAGCGTCGGTGCAAGATAGGTGCACGGTTTGCACGAACGTACCATGGGCATAGAAATCGTTTTGGACAGACTCGATGGGACTCCTAGGTCACGAGGCTCAAGTGGAAGCTCATGTCGGTCCGTTTGGGGATAGTGCTTCTCTTGATGCAAGATTGGTGCTTGGTTTGCACCAAATGTAGCATAGGCATAGAAATCGTTTTGAACGCACCCGAGGGGACTCCTAGGTGATGAGGCTCAAGTGGAAGCTCAATTCGGTACATTTGGAGATAGTGCTAATCTTGATGCAAGATTGGTGCTCGGTTTGCGTCGAATGTGCCGTAGGCTCGGAAATAGTATTGGAGGCACCCGATGGAACTTCTAGGTGACGTGGGTCATGTGGAATCTCGTTTAGATCTATTTTGAGACAATGTTAGCGTCGGTGCAAGATAGGTGAACGGTTTGCACTGAACGTACCATGGGCATAGAAATCGTTTTGGACACACTCGATGGGACTCCTCGGTGAAGAGGCTCAAGTGGAAGCTCAGGTCGGTCCGTTTGGGGATAGTGCTTCTCTTGATGCAAGATTGGTGCTTGGTTTGCACCAAATATAGCATAGGCATAGAAATCATTTTGGACGCACTTGAGGGGCTCCTAGGTGACGAGGCTCAAGTGGAAGCTTGATTCGGTACGTTTGGAGATAGTGCTACTCTTGATGCAAGATTGGTGCTCGGTTTGCGTCGAATGTGTCATAGGCTCAGAAATAGTATTGGAGGCACCCGATCGAACTCCTAGGTGACGTGGGTCATGTGGAAACTCGTTTTGATCTATTTTGAGACAGTGTTAGCGTTGGTGCAAGATAGGTACACGGTTTGCACTGAATGTACCATAGGCATAGAAATCGTGTTGGACACACTCGATGAGACTCCAAGGTGACGAGGCTCCAGTGGAAGCTCGGTACGATCCATTTGGAGATAGTGCTACCCTTGATGCATGATTGGTGCACGGTTTGCATCCAACGTACCGTAGGCTCGGAAATATTATTGAAGGCACCCGATGGAACTCCTAGGTGACGTGGGTCATGTGGAATCTTGTTTAGTTCTATTTTGAGACAATGTTAGCGTCGGTGCAAGATAGGTGCACGGTTTGCACTGAACGTACCATGGGCATAGAAATTGTTTTGGACACACTCGATGGGACTCCTAGGTGACGAGGCTCAAGTGGAAGCTCAGCTTTGTCCGTTTGGGGATAGTGCTTCTCTTTATGCAAGATTGGTGCTTGGTTTGTACCAAATGTAGCATAGGCATAGAAATCGTTTTGGACGCACTCGAGGGGACTCCTAGGTGACGAGGCTCAAGTGGAAGCTTGATTCGGTACGTTTGGAGATAGTGCTACTCTTGATGCAAGATTGGTGCTCGGTTTATGTCGAATGTGTCGTAGGCTCAGAAATAGTATTGGAGGCACCCGATGGAACTCCTAGGTGACGTGGGTCATGTGGAATCTCGTTTTGATCTATTTTGAGACAGTGTTAGCGTTGGTGTAAGATAGGTACACGGTTTGCACTGAATATACCATAGGCATAGAAATCGTTTTGGACACACTCGATGAGACTCCAAGGTGACGAGGCACCCGATGGAACTCGTAAGTGACGTGGGTCGTGTGGAATCTCGTTTTAGTCCATTTGGAGATAGTGTTAGTGTTAGTGCAAGGTTGGAGCATAGTTTGCACCGAATATACCATAGGCATAGAAATCGTTTTGCATGATCTCGATCAGACTCCTATGTGACGAGGTTCAAGTGGAAGCTCGGTTCGATCCGTTTCGGGATAGTGCTTCTCTTGATGCAAGATTGGTGCTTGGTTTGCACCAAATGTAGCATAGGCATAGAAATCGTTTTGAACGCACCCGAGGGGACTCCTAGGTGATGAGGCTCAAGTGGAAGCTCGATTCGGTACGTTTGGAGATAGTGCTAATCTTGATGCAAGATTGGTGCTCGGTTTGCGTCGAATGTGCCGTAGGCTCGGAAATAGTATTGGAGGCACCCTATGGAACTCCTAGGTGACGTGGGTCATGTGGAATCTCGTTTAGATCTATTTTGAGACAATGTTAGCATCGGTGCAAGATAGGTGCACGGTTTGCACTGCACGTACCATGGGCATAGAAATCGTTTTGGACACACTCGATGGGACTCCTAGGTGACGAGGCTCAAGTGGAAGCTCAGGTCGGTCCGTTTGGGGATAGTGCTTCTCTTGATGCAAGATTGGTGCTTGGTTTGCACCAAATGTAGCATAGGCATAGAAATTGTTTTGGATGCACTTGAGGGGACTCCTAGGTGACGAGGCTCAAGTGGAAGCTCGATTCGGTACGTTTGAAGATAGTGCTACTCTTGATGCAAGGTTGGGGCATAGTTTGCACCGAACATACCATAGGCATAGAAATCGTTTTGGACGATCTCGATCAGACTCCTATGTGACGAGGCTCAAGTGGAAGCTCGGTTCGGTCTGTTTCGGGATAGTGCTTTTCTTGATGCAAGATTGGTGCTTGGTTTGCACCAAATGTAGCATACACATAGAAATCGTTTTGGACACACTCGATGGGACTCCTAGGTGATGAGGCTCAAGTGGAAGCTCTGGTCGGTCCATTTGAGGATAGTGCTTCTCTTGATGCAAGATTGGTGCTTGGTTTGCACCAAATGTAGCATAGGTATAGAAATCATTTTGGACGCACTCGAGGGGACTCCTAGGTGAAGAGGCTCAAGTGGAAGCTCGATTCGGTACGTTTGGAGATAGTGCTACTCTTGATGCAAGATTGGTGCTCGGTTTGCGTTGAATGTGCCATAGGCTCAGAAATAGTATTGGAGGCATCCGATGGAACTCCTAGGTGACATGGGTGATGTGGAATCTCGTTTTGATCTATTTTGAGACAGTGTTAGCGTCGGTGCAAGATAGGTGCACGGTTTGCACTAAACGTACCATAGGCATAGAAATCGTTTTGGACACACTTGATGAGACTCCTAGGTGACGAGGCTCCAGTGGAAGCTCGGTACGATCCATTTGGAGATAATGCTACTCTTGATGCAAGATTGGTGCTCGGTTTGCGTCGAATGTGCCGTAGGCTCGGAAATAGTATTGGAGGCTCCCGATGGAACACCTAGGTGATGTGGGTCTTGTGGAATCTCGTTTAGATCTATTTTGAGACAGTGTTAGCGTCAGTGCAAGATAGGTGCACGATTTGCACTGAACGTACCATGGGCATAGAAATTGTTTTGGACACACTCGATGGGACTCCTAGGTGACGAGGCTCAAGTGGAAGCTCAGCTTTGTTCGTTTCGGGATAGTGCTTCTCTTGATGCAAGATTGGTGCTTGGTTTGCACCAAATGTAGCATTGGCATAGAAATCATTTTAGACGCACTCGCGGGAACTCCTAGGTGGTGAGGCTCAACTGGAAGCTCGATTCAGTACGTTTAGAGATAGTGCTACTCTTGATGCAAGATTGGTGCTCGGTGTGTGTCGAATGTGCCGTAGGCTCAGAAATTGTATTGGAGGCACCCGATGGAACTCCTAGGTGACGTGGGTCATGTGGAATCTCGTTTAGATCTATTTTGAGACTGTGTTAGCGTCAGTGCAAGATAGGTACACGGTTTGCACTGAACGTACCATAGGCATAGAAATCGTTTTGGACACACTCGATGAGACTCCAAGGTGACGAGGCTCCAGTGGAAGCTCGGTTCGATCCATTTGGAGATAGTGCTACCCTTGATGCATGATTGGTGCACGGTTTGGGTCGAACGTACCGTAGGCTCGGAAATAGTATTGGAGGCACCCGATGGAACTCCTAGGTTACGTGGGTCATGTGGAATCTTGTTTCAATCTGTTTTGAAACAGTGTTAGCGTCGGTGCAAGATTGGTGCTCGATTTGCGTCAAACGTACCATAGGTTCATAAATTGTTTGCAGAAGCACCCGCGGTCCTCCTAGGTGATGAGGGTCTGGTGGAGATCTGTTTGGTCCATTTAGATATAGTGCTACAGAAGATAGGTGCACGGTTTGCATTGAACATACCATAGGTCATAAACAGTTTTGGACGCACCCGATGAAACTCGTAAGTGACGTGGGTCGTGTGGAATCTCGTTTTGGTCCATTTGGAGATAGTGTTAGTGTTAGTGCAAGGTTGGAGCACAGTTTGCACCGAACATACCATAGGCATAGAAATCGTTTTGGACGATCTCGATCAGACTCCTATGTGACGAGGCTCAAGTGGAAGCTCGGTTCGGTCCGTTTCGAGATGGTGCTTCTCTTGATGCAAGATTGGGGCTTGGTTTGCACCAAATGTAGCATAGGCATAGAAATCATTTTGAACGCACCCAAGGGGACTCCTAGGTGATAAGGCTCAAGTGGAAGCTCGATTCGGTACGTTTGGAGATAGTGCTAATCTAGATGCAAGATTGGTGCTCGGTTTGCGTCGAATGTGCCGTAGTCTAAGAAATAGTATTGGAGGCACCCGATGGAACTCCTAGGTGACGTGGGTCATGTGGAATCTTGTTTAGTTCTATTTTGAGACAATGTTAGCGTCGGCGCAAGATAGGTGCACGGTTTGCACTGAAGGTACCATGGGCATAGAAATTGTTTTGGACACACTCGATGGGACTCCTAGGTGACGAGGCTCAAGTGGAAGCTCAGGTCGGTCTGTTTGGGGATAGTGCTTCTCTTGATGCAAGATTGGTGCTTGGTTTGGACCAAATGTAACATAGGCATAGAAATCATTTTGGACGCACTCGAGGGGACTCCTAGGTGACGAGGCTCAAGTGGAAGCTTGATTCGGTACGTTTGGAGATAGTGCTACTCTTGATGCAAGATTGGTGCTCGGTTTGCGTCGAATGTGTCATAGGCTCAGAAATAGTATTGGAGGCACCCGATGGAACTCCTAGGTGACGTGGGTCATGTGGAATCTCGTTTTGATCTATTTTGAGACAGTGTTAGCGTCGGTGCAAGATAGGTACACGGTTTGCACTGAACGTACCATAGGCATAGAAATCGTTTTGGACACACTCGATGAGACTCCAAGGTGACGAGGCTCCAGTGGAAGCTCGGTACGATCCATTTGGAGATAGTGCTACCCTTGATGCATGATTGGTGCACGGTTGCGTCGAACGTACCGTATGCTCGGAAATAGTATTGGAGGCACCCGATGGAACTCCTAGGTTACGTGGGTCATGTGGAATCTTGTTTTGATCTATTTTGAAACAGTGTTAGCGTCGGTGCAAGATAGGTGCTCGATTTGCGTCAAGCGTACCATAGGTTCATAAATTGTTTTAGAAGCACCCGCGGTACTCCTAGGTGATGATGGTCTAGTGGAGATCTGTTTGGTCCATTTGGATATAGTGCTACAGAAGATAGGTGCACGGTTTGCATTGAACGTACCATAGGTCATAAACAGTTTTGGACGCACCCGATGGAACTCGTAAGTGACGTGGGTCGTGTGGAATCTTGTTTTAGTCCATTTGGAGATAGTGTTAGTGTTAGTGCAAGGTTGGAGCACAGTTTACACCGAACATACCATAGGCATAGAAATCATTTTGGACGATCTCGATCAGGCTCCTATGTGACGAGGCTCAAGTGGAAGCTCGGTTCGGTCTGTTTCGGGATAGTGCTTTTCTTGATGCAAGATTGGTGCTTGGTTTGCACCAAATGTAGCATACACATAGAAATCGTTTTGGACACACTCGATGGGACTCCTAGGTGATGAGGCTCAAGTGGAAGCTCAGGTCATTCCATTTGAGGATAGTGCTTCTCTTGATGCAAGATTGGTGCTTGGTTTGCACCAAATGTAGCATAGGTATAGAAATCATTTTGGACGCACTCGAGGGGACTCCTAGGTGAAGAGGCTCAAGTGGAAGCTCGATTCGGTACGTTTGGAGATAGTGCTACTCTTGATGCAAGGTTGGTGCTCAGTTTGTGTCGAATGTGCCATAGGCTCAGAAATAGTATTGGAGGCATCCGATGGAACTCCTAGGTGACATGGGTGATGTGGAATCTCGTTTTGATCTATTTTGAGACAGTGTTAGCGTCGGTGCAAGATAGATGCACGGTTTGCACTGAACGTACCATAGGCATAGAAATCATTTTGAACGCACTCGAGGGGACTCCTAGGTGATGAGGCTCAAGTGGAAGCTCGATTTGGTACGTTTGGAGATAATGCTACTCTTGATGCAAGATTGGTGCTCGGTTTGCGTCGAATGTGTCGTAGGCTCATAAATAGTATTGGAGGCACCCGATGGAACTCCTAGGTGACGTGGGTCATGTGGAATCTCGTTTTGATCTATTTTGAGACAATGTTAGCGTCGGTGCAAGATAGGTACACGGTTTGCACTGAATGTACCATAGGCATAGAAATCGTTTTGGACACACTCGATGGGACTCCTAGGTGACGAGGCTCTAGTGGAAGCTCGGTACGATCCATTTGGAGATAGTGATACCCTTGATGCATGATTGGTGCACGGTTTGCGTTGAACATACCGTAGGCTCGGAAATAGTATTGGAGGCACCCGATGGAACTCCTAGGTTACGTGGGTCATGTGGAATCTTGTTTCGATCTATGTTGAAACAATGTTAGCGTCGGTGCAAGATAGGTGCTCGATTTGCGTCAAACCTACCATAGGTTCATAAATTGTTTTAGAAGCACCCGCGGTACTCCTAGGTGATGAGGGTCTGGTGGAGATCTGTTTGGTCCATTTGGATATAGTGCTACAGAAGATAGGTGCACGGTTTGCATTGAACGTACCATAGGTCATAAACAGTTTTGGACGCACCCGATGGAACTCGTAAGTGAGGTGGGTCATGTGGAATCTCGTTTTAGTCCATTTGGAGATAGTGTTAGTGTTAGTGCAAGGTTGGAGCACGGTTTGCACCGAACATACCATAGGCATAGAAATCGTTTTGGATGATCTTGATCAGACTCCTATGTGACGAGGCTCAAGTGGAAGCTCTGTTCGGTCCGTTTCAGGTTAGTGCTTCTCTTGATGCAAGATTGGTGCTTGGTTTGCACCAAATGTAGCATAGGCATAGAAATCATTTTGAACGCACCCGAGGGGACTCCTAGGTGATGAGGCTTAAGTGGAAGCTCGATTCGGTACGTTTGGAGATAGTGCTAATCTTGATGCAAGATTGGTGCTCGGTTTGCGTCGAATGTGCCGTAGGCTCGAAAATAGTATTGGAGGCACCCGATGGAACTCCTAGGTGACTTGGGTCATGTGGAATCTTGTTTAGATCTATTTTGAGACAATGTTAGCGTCGGTGCCAGATAGGTGCAAGGTTTGCACTGAACGTACCATGGGCATAGAAATCGTTTTGGACACACTCGATGGGACTCCTAGTTGACGAGGCTCAAGTGGAAGCTCAGGTCGGTCCGTTTGGGGATAGTGCTTCTCTTGATGCAAGATTGGTGCTTGGTTTGCACCAAATGCAGCATAGGCATAGAAAATCGTTTTGGACGCACTCGAGGGGACTCCTAGGTGACGAGGCTCAAGTGGAAGCTTGATTCGGTACGTTTGGAGATAGTGCTACTCTTGATGCAAGATTGGTGCTCGGTTTGCGTCGAATGTGCTGTAGGCTCAGAAATAGTATTGGAGGCACCCGATGGAACTCCTTGGTGACGTGGGTCATGTGGAATCTCGTTTTGATCTTTTTTGAGATAGTGTTAGCGTCGGTGCAAGATAGGTACACGGTTTGCACTGACAGTACCATAGGCATAGAAATCGTTTTGGACACACTCGATGGGACTCCTAGGTGACGAGGCTCTAGTGGAAGCTCGGTACGATCCATTTGGAGATAGTGATACCCTTGATGCATGATTGGTGCACGGTTTGCGTCGAACATACCGTAGGCTCGGAAATAGTATTGGAGGCACCCGATGGAACTCCTAGGTTACGTGGGTCATGTGGAATCTTGTTTCGATCTATTTTGAAACAATGTTAGCGTCGGTGCAAGATAGGTGCTCGATTTGCGTCAAACCTACCATAGGTTCATAAATTGTTTTAGAAGCACCCGCGGTACTCCTAGGTGATGAGGGTCTGGTGGAGATCTGTTTGGTCCATTTGGATATAGTGCTACAGAAGATAGGTGCACGGTTTGCATTGAACGTACCATAGGTCATAAACAGTTTTGGACGCACCCGATGGAACTCGTAAGTGAGGTGGGTCATGTGGAATCTCGTTTTAGTCCATTTGGAGATAGTGTTAGTGTTAGTGCAAGGTTGGAGCACGGTTTGCACCGAACATACCATAGGCATAGAAATCGTTTTGGATGATCTTGATCAGACTCCTATGTGACGAGGCTCAAGTGGAAGCTCGGTTTGGTCCGTTTCGGGTTAGTGCTTCTCTTGATGCAAGATTGGTGCTTGGTTTGCACCAAATGTAGCATAGGCATAGAAATCATTTTGAACGCACCCGAGGGGACTCCTAGGTGATGAGGCTTAAGTGGAAGCTCGATTCGGTACGTTTGGAGATAGTGTTAATCTTGATGCAAGATTGGTGCTCGGTTTGCGTCGAATGTGCCGTAGGCTCGAAAATAGTATTGGAGGCACCCGATGGAACTCCTAGGTGACTTGGGTCATGTGGAATCTTGTTTAGATCTATTTTGAGACAATGTTAGCGTCGGTGCCAGATAGGTGCAAGGTTTGCACTGAACGTACCATGGGCATAGAAATCGTTTTGGACACACTCGATGGGACTCCTAGTTGACGAGGCTCAAGTGGAAGCTCAGGTCGGTCCGTTTGGGGATAGTGCTTCTCTTGATGCAAGATTGGTGCTTGGTTTGCACCAAATGCAGCATAGGCATAGAAAATCGTTTTGGACGCACTCGAGGGGACTCCTAGGTGACGAGGCTCAAGTGGAAGCTTGATTCGGTACGTTTGGAGATAGTGCTACTCTTGATGCAAGATTGGTGCTCGGTTTGCGTCGAATGTGCTGTAGGCTCAGAAATAGTATTGGAGGCACCCGATGGAACTCCTTGGTGACGTGGGTCATGTGGAATCTCGTTTTGATCTTTTTTGAGATAGTGTTAGCGTCGGTGCAAGATAGGTACACGGTTTGCACTGACAGTACCATAGGCATAGAAATCGTTTTGGACACACTCGATGGGACTCCTAGGTGACGAGGCTCTAGTGGAAGCTCGGTACGATCCATTTGGAGATAGTGATACCCTTGATGCATGATTGGTGCACGGTTTGCGTTGAACATACCGTAGGCTCGGAAATAGTATTGGAGGCACCCGATGGAACTCCTAGGTTACGTGGGTCATGTGGAATCTTGTTTCGATCTATGTTGAAACAATGTTAGCGTCGGTGCAAGATAGGTGCTCGATTTGCGTCAAACCTACCATAGGTTCATAAATTGTTTTAGAAGCACCCGCGGTACTCCTAGGTGATGAGGGTCTGGTGGAGATCTGTTTGGTCCATTTGGATATAGTGCTACAGAAGATAGGTGCACGGTTTGCATTGAACGTACCATAGGTCATAAACAGTTTTGGACGCACCCGATGGAACTCGTAAGTGAGGTGGGTCATGTGGAATCTCGTTTTAGTCCATTTGGAGATAGTGTTAGTGTTAGTGCAAGGTTGGAGCACGGTTTGCACCGAACATACCATAGGCATAGAAATCGTTTTGGATGATCTTGATCAGACTCCTATGTGACGAGGCTCAAGTGGAAGCTCGGTTCGGTCCGTTTCAGGTTAGTGCTTCTCTTGATGCAAGATTGGTGCTTGGTTTGCACCAAATGTAGCATAGGCATAGAAATCATTTTGAACGCACCCGAGGGGACTCCTAGGTGATGAGGCTTAAGTGGAAGCTCGATTCGGTACGTTTGGAGATAGTGCTAATCTTGATGCAAGATTGGTGCTCGGTTTGCGTCGAATGTGCCGTAGGCTCGAAAATAGTATTGGAGGCACCCGATGGAACTCCTAGGTGACTTGGGTCATGTGGAATCTTGTTTAGATCTATTTTGAGACAATGTTAGCGTCGGTGCCAGATAGGTGCAAGGTTTGCACTGAACGTACCATGGGCATAGAAATCGTTTTGGACACACTCGATGGGACTCCTAGTTGACGAGGCTCAAGTGGAAGCTCAGGTCGGTCCGTTTGGGGATAGTGCTTCTCTTGATGCAAGATTGGTGCTTGGTTTGCACCAAATGCAGCATAGGCATAGAAAATCGTTTTGGACGCACTCGAGGGGACTCCTAGGTGACGAGGCTCAAGTGGAAGCTTGATTCGGTACGTTTGGAGATAGTGCTACTCTTGATGCAAGATTGGTGCTCGGTTTGCGTCGAATGTGCTGTAGGCTCAGAAATAGTATTGGAGGCACCCGATGGAACTCCTTGGTGACGTGGGTCATGTGGAATCTCGTTTTGATCTTTTTTGAGATAGTGTTAGCGTCGGTGCAAGATAGGTACACGGTTTGCACTGACAGTACCATAGGCATAGAAATCGTTTTGGACACACTCGATGGGACTCCTAGGTGACGAGGCTCTAGTGGAAGCTCGGTACGATCCATTTGGAGATAGTGATACCCTTGATGCATGATTGGTGCACGGTTTGCGTCGAACATACCGTAGGCTCGGAAATAGTATTGGAGGCACCCGATGGAACTCCTAGGTTACGTGGGTCATGTGGAATCTTGTTTCGATCTATTTTGAAACAATGTTAGCGTCGGTGCAAGATAGGTGCTCGATTTGCGTCAAACCTACCATAGGTTCATAAATTGTTTTAGAAGCACCCGCGGTACTCCTAGGTGATGAGGGTCTGGTGGAGATCTGTTTGGTCCATTTGGATATAGTGCTACAGAAGATAGGTGCACGGTTTGCATTGAACGTACCATAGGTCATAAACAGTTTTGGACGCACCCGATGGAACTCGTAAGTGAGGTGGGTCATGTGGAATCTCGTTTTAGTCCATTTGGAGATAGTGTTAGTGTTAGTGCAAGGTTGGAGCACGGTTTGCACCGAACATACCATAGGCATAGAAATCGTTTTGGATGATCTTGATCAGACTCCTATGTGACGAGGCTCAAGTGGAAGCTCGGTTCGGTCCGTTTCGGGTTAGTGCTTCTCTTGATGCAAGATTGGTGCTTGGTTTGCACCAAATGTAGCATAGGCATAGAAATCATTTTGAACGCACCCGAGGGGACTCCTAGGTGATGAGGCTTAAGTGGAAGCTCGATTCGGTACGTTTGGAGATAGTGCTAATCTTGATGCAAGATTGGTGCTCGGTTTGCGTCGAATGTGCCGTAGGCTCGAAAATAGTATTGGAGGCACCCGATGGAACTCCTAGGTGACTTGGGTCATGTGGAATCTTGTTTAGATCTATTTTGAGACAATGTTAGCGTCGGTGCCAGATAGGTGCAAGGTTTGCACTGAACGTACCATGGGCATAGAAATCGTTTTGGACACACTCGATGGGACTCCTAGTTGACGAGGCTCAAGTGGAAGCTCAGGTCGGTCCGTTTGGGGATAGTGCTTCTCTTGTTGCAAGATTGGTGCTTGGTTTGCACCAAATGCAGCATAGGCATAGAAAATCGTTTTGGACGCACTCGAGGGGACTCCTAGGTGACGAGGCTCAAGTGGAAGCTTGATTCGGTACGTTTGGAGATAGTGCTACTCTTGATGCAAGATTGGTGCTCGGTTTGCGTCGAATGTGCTGTAGGCTCAGAAATAGTATTGGAGGCACCCGATGGAACTCCTTGGTGACGTGGGTCATGTGGAATCTCGTTTTGATCTTTTTTGAGATAGTGTTAGCGTCGGTGCAAGATAGGTACACGGTTTGCACTGACAGTACCATAGGCATAGAAATCGTTTTGGACACACTCGATGGGACTCCTAGGTGACGAGGCTCTAGTGGAAGCTCGGTACGATCCATTTGGAGATAGTGATACCCTTGATGCATGATTGGTGCACGGTTTGCGTCGAACATACCGTAGGCTCGGAAATAGTATTGGAGGCACCCGATGGAACTCCTAGGTTACGTGGGTCATGTGGAATCTTGTTTCGATCTATTTTGAAACAATGTTAGCGTCGGTGCAAGATAGGTGCTCGATTTGCGTCAAACCTACCATAGGTTCATAAATTGTTTTAGAAGCACCCGCGGTACTCCTAGGTGATGAGGGTCTGGTGGAGATCTGTTTGGTCCATTTGGATATAGTGCTACAGAAGATAGGTGCACGGTTTGCATTGAACGTACCATAGGTCATAAACAGTTTTGGACGCACCCGATGGAACTCGTAAGTGAGGTGGGTCATGTGGAATCTCGTTTTAGTCCATTTGGAGATAGTGTTAGTGTTAGTGCAAGGTTGGAGCACGGTTTGCACCGAACATACCATAGGCATAGAAATCGTTTTGGATGATCTTGATCAGACTCCTATGTGACGAGGCTCAAGTGGAAGCTCGGTTCGGTCCGTTTCGGGTTAGTGCTTCTCTTGATGCAAGATTGGTGCTTGGTTTGCACCAAATGTAGCATAGGCATAGAAATCATTTTGAACGCACCCGAGGGGACTCCTAGGTGATGAGGCTTAAGTGGAAGCTCGATTCGGTACGTTTGGAGATAGTGCTAATCTTGATGCAAGATTGGTGCTCGGTTTGCGTCGAATGTGCCGTAGGCTCGAAAATAGTATTGGAGGCACCCGATGGAACTCCTAGGTGACTTGGGTCATGTGGAATCTTGTTTAGATCTATTTTGAGACAATGTTAGCGTCGGTGCCAGATAGGTGCAAGGTTTGCACTGAACGTACCATGGGCATAGAAATCGTTTTGGACACACTCGATGGGACTCCTAGTTGACGAGGCTCAAGTGGAAGCTCAGGTCGGTCCGTTTGGGGATAGTGCTTCTCTTGATGCAAGATTGGTGCTTGGTTTGCACCAAATGCAGCATAGGCATAGAAAATCGTTTTGGATGCACTCGAGGGGACTCCTAGGTGACGAGGCTCAAGTGGAAGCTTGATTCGGTACGTTTGGAGATAGTGCTACTCTTGATGCAAGATTGGTGCTCGGTTTGCGTCGAATGTGCTGTAGGCTCAGAAATAGTATTGGAGGCACCCGATGGAACTCCTTGGTGACGTGGGTCATGTGGAATCTCGTTTTGATCTTTTTTGAGATAGTGTTAGCGTCGGTGCAAGATAGGTACACGGTTTGCACTGACAGTACCATAGGCATAGAAATCGTTTTGGACACACTCGATGGGACTCCTAGGTGACGAGGCTCTAGTGGAAGCTCGGTACGATCCATTTGGAGATAGTGATACCCTTGATGCATGATTGGTGCACGGTTTGCGTCGAACATACCGTAGGCTCGGAAATAGTATTGGAGGCACCCGATGGAACTCCTAGGTTACGTGGGTCATGTGGAATCTTGTTTCGATCTATTTTGAAACAATGTTAGCGTCGGTGCAAGATAGGTGCTCGATTTGCGTCAAACCTACCATAGGTTCATAAATTGTTTTAGAAGCACCCGCGGTACTCCTAGGTGATGAGGGTCTGGTGGAGATCTGTTTGGTCCATTTGGATATAGTGCTACAGAAGATAGGTGCACGGTTTGCATTGAACGTACCATAGGTCATAAACAGTTTTGGACGCACCCGATGGAACTCGTAAGTGAGGTGGGTCATGTGGAATCTCGTTTTAGTCCATTTGGAGATAGTGTTAGTGTTAGTGCAAGGTTGGAGCACGGTTTGCACCGAACATACCATAGGCATAGAAATCGTTTTGGATGATCTTGATCAGACTCCTATGTGACGAGGCTCAAGTGGAAGCTCGGTTCGGTCCGTTTCGGGTTAGTGCTTCTCTTGATGCAAGATTGGTGCTTGGTTTGCACCAAATGTAGCATAGGCATAGAAATCATTTTGAACGCACCCGAGGGGACTCCTAGGTGATGAGGCTTAAGTGGAAGCTCGATTCGGTACGTTTGGAGATAGTGCTAATCTTGATGCAAGATTGGTGCTCGGTTTGCGTCGAATGTGCCGTAGGCTCGAAAATAGTATTGGAGGCACCCGATGGAACTCCTAGGTGACTTGGGTCATGTGGAATCTTGTTTAGATCTATTTTGAGACAATGTTAGCGTCGGTGCCAGATAGGTGCAAGGTTTGCACTGAACGTACCATGGGCATAGAAATCGTTTTGGACACACTCGATGGGACTCCTAGTTGACGAGGCTCAAGTGGAAGCTCAGGTCGGTCCGTTTGGGGATAGTGCTTCTCTTGATGCAAGATTGGTGCTTGGTTTGCACCAAATGCAGCATAGGCATAGAAAATCGTTTTGGACGCACTCGAGGGGACTCCTAGGTGACGAGGCTCAAGTGGAAGCTTGATTCGGTACGTTTGGAGATAGTGCTACTCTTGATGCAAGATTGGTGCTCGGTTTGCGTCGAATGTGCTGTAGGCTCAGAAATAGTATTGGAGGCACCCGATGGAACTCCTTGGTGACGTGGGTCATGTGGAATCTCGTTTTGATCTTTTTTGAGATAGTGTTAGCGTCGGTGCAAGATAGGTACACGGTTTGCACTGACAGTACCATAGGCATAGAAATCGTTTTGGACACACTCGATGGGACTCCTAGGTGACGAGGCTCTAGTGGAAGCTCGGTACGATCCATTTGGAGATAGTGATACCCTTGATGCATGATTGGTGCACGGTTTGCGTCGAACATACCGTAGGCTCGGAAATAGTATTGGAGGCACCCGATGGAACTCCTAGGTTACGTGGGTCATGTGGAATCTTGTTTCGATCTATTTTGAAACAATGTTAGCGTCGGTGCAAGATAGGTGCTCGATTTGCGTCAAACCTACCATAGGTTCATAAATTGTTTTAGAAGCACCCGCGGTACTCCTAGGTGATGAGGGTCTGGTGGAGATCTGTTTGGTCCATTTGGATATAGTGCTACAGAAGATAGGTGCACGGTTTGCATTGAACGTACCATAGGTCATAAACAGTTTTGGACGCACCCGATGGAACTCGTAAGTGAGGTGGGTCATGTGGAATCTCGTTTTAGTCCATTTGGAGATAGTGTTAGTGTTAGTGCAAGGTTGGAGCACGGTTTGCACCGAACATACCATAGGCATAGAAATCGTTTTGGATGATCTTGATCAGACTCCTATGTGACGAGGCTCAAGTGGAAGCTCGGTTCGGTCCGTTTCGGGTTAGTGCTTCTCTTGATGCAAGATTGGTGCTTGGTTTGCACCAAATGTAGCATAGGCATAGAAATCATTTTGAACGCACCCGAGGGGACTCCTAGGTGATGAGGCTTAAGTGGAAGCTCGATTCGGTACGTTTGGAGATAGTGCTAATCTTGATGCAAGATTGGTGCTCGGTTTGCGTCGAATGTGCCGTAGGCTCGAAAATAGTATTGGAGGCACCCGATGGAACTCCTAGGTGACTTGGGTCATGTGGAATCTTGTTTAGATCTATTTTGAGACAATGTTAGCGTCGGTGCCAGATAGGTGCAAGGTTTGCACTGAACGTACCATGGGCATAGAAATCGTTTTGGACACACTCGATGGGACTCCTAGTTGACGAGGCTCAAGTGGAAGCTCAGGTCGGTCCGTTTGGGGATAGTGCTTCTCTTGATGCAAGATTGGTGCTTGGTTTGCACCAAATGCAGCATAGGCATAGAAAATCGTTTTGGACGCACTCGAGGGGACTCCTAGGTGACGAGGCTCAAGTGGAAGCTTGATTCGGTACGTTTGGAGATAGTGCTACTCTTGATGCAAGATTGGTGCTCGGTTTGCGTCGAATGTGCTGTAGGCTCAGAAATAGTATTGGAGGCACCCGATGGAACTCCTTGGTGACGTGGGTCATGTGGAATCTCGTTTTGATCTTTTTTGAGATAGTGTTAGCGTCGGTGCAAGATAGGTACACGGTTTGCACTGACAGTACCATAGGCATAGAAATCGTTTTGGACACACTCGATGGGACTCCTAGGTGACGAGGCTCTAGTGGAAGCTCGGTACGATCCATTTGGAGATAGTGATACCCTTGATGCATGATTGGTGCACGGTTTGCGTCGAACATACCGTAGGCTCGGAAATAGTATTGGAGGCACCCGATGGAACTCCTAGGTTACGTGGGTCATGTGGAATCTTGTTTCGATCTATTTTGAAACAATGTTAGCGTCGGTGCAAGATAGGTGCTCGATTTGCGTCAAACCTACCATAGGTTCATAAATTGTTTTAGAAGCACCCGCGGTACTCCTAGGTGATGAGGGTCTGGTGGAGATCTGTTTGGTCCATTTGGATATAGTGCTACAGAAGATTGGTGCACGGTTTGCATTGAACGTACCATAGGTCATAAACAGTTTTGGACGCACCCGATGGAACTCGTAAGTGAGGTGGGTCATGTGGAATCTCGTTTTAGTCCATTTGGAGATAGTGTTAGTGTTAGTGCAAGGTTGGAGCACGGTTTGCACCGAACATACCATAGGCATAGAAATCGTTTTGGATGATCTTGATCAGACTCCTATGTGACGAGGCTCAAGTGGAAGCTCGGTTCGGTCCGTTTCGGGTTAGTGCTTCTCTTGATGCAAGATTGGTGCTTGGTTTGCACCAAATGTAGCATAGGCATAGAAATCATTTTGAACGCACCCGAGGGGACTCCTAGGTGATGAGGCTTAAGTGGAAGCTCGATTCGGTACGTTTGGAGATAGTGCTAATCTTGATGCAAGATTGGTGCTCGGTTTGCGTCGAATGTGCCGTAGGCTCGGAAATAGTATTGGAGGCACCCGATGGAACTCCTAGGTGACTTGGGTCATGTGGAATCTTGTTTAGATCTATTTTGAGACAATGTTAGCGTCGGTGCCAGATAGGTGCAAGGTTTGCACTGAACGTACCATGGGCATAGAAATCGTTTTGGACACACTCGATGGGACTCCTAGTTGACGAGGCTCAAGTGGAAGCTCAGGTCGGTCCGTTTGGGGATAGTGCTTCTCTTGATGCAAGATTGGTGCTTGGTTTGCACCAAATGCAGCATAGGCATAGAAAATCGTTTTGGACGCACTCGAGGGGACTCCTAGGTGACGAGGCTCAAGTGGAAGCTTGATTCAGTACGTTTGGAGATAGTGCTACTCTTGATGCAAGATTGGTGCTCGGTTTGCGTCGAATGTGCTGTAGGCTCAGAAATAGTATTGGAGGCACCCGATGGAACTCCTTGGTGACGTGGGTCATGTGGAATCTCGTTTTGATCTTTTTTGAGATAGTGTTAGCGTCGGTGCAAGATAGGTACACGGTTTGCACTGACCGTACCATAGGCATAGAAATCGTTTTGGACACACTCGATGGGACTCCTAGGTGACGAGGCTCCAGTGGAAGCTCGGTACAATCCATTTGGAGATAGTGCTACTCTTGATGCATGATTGGTGTACGGTTTGCGTCGAACGTACCCTAGGCTCGGAAATAGTATTGGAGGCACCCGATGGAACTCCTAGGTTATGTGGGTCATGTGGAATCTTGTTTCGATCTGTTTTGAAACAGTGTTAGCGTCGGTGCAAGATAGGTGCTCGATTTGTGTCAAACGTACCATAGGTTCATAAATTGTTTTAGAAGCACCCGCGGTACTCCAAGGTGATGAGGGTCTGGTGGAGATCTGTTTGGTCCATTTTATATAGTGCTACAGAAGATTGGTGCACGGTTTGCATTGAACGTACCATAGGTCATAAATAGTTTTGGACGCACCCGATGGAACTCGTATGTGACGTGGGTCGTGTGGAATCTCGTTTTAGTCCATTTGGAAATAGTTTTAGTGTTAGTGCAAGGTTGGAGCATGGTTTGCACCGAACATACCATAGGCATAGAAATCATTTTTGACGATCTCGATCAGACTCCTATGTGACGAGGCTCAAGTGGAAGCTCGGTTCGGTCCGTTTCGGGATAGTGCTTCTCTTGATGAAAGATTGGTGCTTGGTTTACACCAAATGTAGCATAGGCATAGAAATCGTTTTGAACGCACCCGAGGGGACGCCTAGGTGATGAGGCTCAAGTGGAAGCTCGATTCGGTACGTTTGGAGATAGTGCTAATCTTGATGCAAGATTGGTGCTCGGTTTGCGTCGAATGTGCCGTAGGCTCGGAAATAGTATTGGAGGCACCCGATGGAACTCCTAGGTGACGTGGGTCATGTGGAATCTCGTTTAGATCTATTTTGAGACAATGTTAGCGTCGGTGCAAGATAGGTGCACGGTTTGCACTGAACGTACCATGGGCATAGAAATCGTTTTGGACACACTCGATGGGACTCCTAGGTGACGAGGCTCAAGTGGAAGCTCAGGTCGGTCCGTTTGGGGATAGTGCTTCTCTTGATGCAAGATTGGTGCTTGGTTTGCACCAAATGTAGCATAGGCATAGAAATCGTTTTGGACGCACTCGAGGGGACTCCTAGGTGACGAGGCTCAAGTGGAAGCTTGATTCGGTATGTTTGGAGATAGTGCTACTCATGATGCAAGATTGGTGCTCGGTTTGAGTCGAATGTGCCGTAGGCTCAGAAATAGTACTGGAGGCACCCGATGGAACTCCTTGGTGACGTGGGTCATGTGGAATCTCGTTTTGATCTTTTTTGAGATAGTGTTAGCGTCGGTGCAAGATAGGTACACGGTTTGCACTGACCGTACCATAGGCATAGAAATCGTTTTGGACACACTCGATGGGACTCCTAGGTGACGAGGCTCCAGTGGAAGCTCGGTACAATCCATTTGGAGATAGTGCTACTCTTGATGCATGATTGGTGTACGGTTTGCGTCGAACGTACTGTAGGCTCGGAAATAGTATTGGAGGCACCCGATGGAACTCCTAGGTTATGTGGGTCATGTGGAATCTTGTTTCGATCTGTTTTGAAACAGTGTTAGCGTCGGTGCAAGATAGGTGCTCGATTTGTGTCAAACGTACCATAGGTTCATAAATTGTTTTAGAAGCACCCGCGGTACTCCTAGGTGATGAGGGTCTGGTGGAGATCTGTTTGGTCCATTTTATATAGTGCTACAGAAGATTGGTGCACGGTTTGCATTGAACGTACCATAGGTCATAAACAGTTTTGGACGCACCCGATGGAACTCGTAAGTGACGTGGGTCGTGTGGAATCTCGTTTTAGTCCATTTGGAAATAGTTTTAGTGTTAGTGCAAGGTTGGAGCATGGTTTGCACCGAACATACCATAGGCATAGAAATCATTTTTGACGATCTCGATCAGACTCCTATGTGACGAGGCTCAAGTGGAAGCTCGGTTCGGTCCGTTTCAGGTTAGTGCTTCTCTTGATGCAAGATTGGTGCTTGGTTTGCACCAAATGTAGCATAGGCATAGAAATCATTTTGAACGCACCCGAGGGGACTCCTAGGTGATGAGGCTTAAGTGGAAGCTCGATTCGGTACGTTTGGAGATAGTGCTAATCTTGATGCAAGATTGGTGCTCGGTTTGCGTCGAATGTGCCGTAGGCTCGAAAATAGTATTGGAGGCACCCGATGGAACTCCTAGGTGACTTGGGTCAAGTGGAATCTTGTTTAGATCTATTTTGAGACAATGTTAGCGTCGGTGCCAGATAGGTGCAAGGTTTGCACTGAACGTACCATGGGCATAGAAATCGTTTTGGACACACTCGATGGGACTCCTAGTTGACGAGGCTCAAGTGGAAGCTCAGGTCGGTCCGTTTGGGGATAGTGCTTCTCTTGATGCAAGATTGGTGCTTGGTTTGCACCAAATGCAGCATAGGCATAGAAAATCGTTTTGGACGCACTCGAGGGGACTCCTAGGTGACGAGGCTCAAGTGGAAGCTTGATTCGGTACGTTTGGAGATAGTGCTACTCTTGATGCAAGATTGGTGCTCGGTTTGCGTCGAATGTGCTGTAGGCTCAGAAATAGTATTGGAGGCACCCGATGGAACTCCTTGGTGACGTGGGTCATGTGGAATCTCGTTTTGATCTTTTTTGAGATAGTGTTAGCGTCGGTGCAAGATAGGTACACGGTTTGCACTGACAGTACCATAGGCATAGAAATCGTTTTGGACACACTCGATGGGACTCCTAGGTGACGAGGCTCTAGTGGAAGCTCGGTACGATCCATTTGGAGATAGTGATACCCTTGATGCATGATTGGTGCACGGTTTGCGTCGAACATACCGTAGGCTCGGAAATAGTATTGGAGGCACCCGATGGAACTCCTAGGTTACGTGGGTCATGTGGAATCTTGTTTCGATCTATTTTGAAACAATGTTAGCGTCGGTGCAAGATAGGTGCTCGATTTGCGTCAAACCTACCATAGGTTCATAAATTGTTTTAGAAGCACCCGCGGTACTCCTAGGTGATGAGGGTCTGGTGGAGATCTGTTTGGTCCATTTGGATATAGTGCTACAGAAGATAGGTGCACGGTTTGCATTGAACGTACCATAGGTCATAAACAGTTTTGGACGCACCCGATGGAACTCGTAAGTGAGGTGGGTCATGTGGAATCTCGTTTTAGTCCATTTGGAGATAGTGTTAGTGTTAGTGCAAGGTTGGAGCACGGTTTGCACCGAACATACCATAGGCATAGAAATCGTTTTGGATGATCTTGATCAGACTCCTATGTGACGAGGCTCAAGTGGAAGCTCGGTTCGGTCCGTTTCGGGTTAGTGCTTCTCTTGATGCAAGATTGGTGCTTGGTTTGCACCAAATGTAGCATAGGCATAGAAATCATTTTGAACGCACCCGAGGGGACTCCTAGGTGATGAGGCTTAAGTGGAAGCTCGATTCGGTACGTTTGGAGATAGTGCTAATCTTGATGCAAGATTGGTGCTCGGTTTGCGTCGAATGTGCCGTAGGCTCGAAAATAGTATTGGAGGCACCCGATGGAACTCCTAGGTGACTTGGGTCATGTGGAATCTTGTTTAGATCTATTTTGAGACAATGTTAGCGTCGGTGCCAGATAGGTGCAAGGTTTGCACTGAACGTACCATGGGCATAGAAATCGTTTTGGACACACTCGATGGGACTCCTAGTTGACGAGGCTCAAGTGGAAGCTCAGGTCGGTCCGTTTGGGGATAGTGCTTCTCTTGATGCAAGATTGGTGCTTGGTTTGCACCAAATGCAGCATAGGCATAGAAAATCGTTTTGGACGCACTCGAGGGGACTCCTAGGGGACGAGGCTCAAGTGGAAGCTTGATTCGGTACGTTTGGAGATAGTGCTACTCTTGATGCAAGATTGGTGCTCGGTTTGCGTCGAATGTGCTGTAGGCTCAGAAATAGTATTGGAGGCACCCGATGGAACTCCTTGGTGACGTGGGTCATGTGGAATCTCGTTTTGATCTTTTTTGAGATAGTGTTAGCGTCGGTGCAAGATAGGTACACGGTTTGCACTGACCGTACCATAGGCATAGAAATCGTTTTGGACACACTCGATGGGACTCCTAGGTGACGAGGCTCCAGTGGAAGCTCGGTACAATCCATTTGGAGATAGTGCTACTCTTGATGCATGATTGGTGTACGGTTTGCGTCGAACGTACCCTAGGCTCGGAAATAGTATTGGAGGCACCCGATGGAACTCCTAGGTTATGTGGGTCATGTGGAATCTTGTTTCGATCTGTTTTGAAACAGTGTTAGCGTCGGTGCAAGATAGGTGCTCGATTTGTGTCAAACGTACCATAGGTTCATAAATTGTTTTAGAAGCACCCGCGGTACTCCTAGGTGATGAGGGTCTGGTGGAGATCTGTTTGGTCCATTTTATATAGTGCTACAGAAGATTGGTGCACGGTTTGCATTGAACGTACCATAGGTCATAAACAGTTTTGGACGCACCCGATGGAACTCGTATGTGACGTGGGTCGTGTGGAATCTCGTTTTAGTCCATTTGGAAATAGTTTTAGTGTTAGTGCAAGGTTGGAGCATGGTTTGCACCGAACATACCATAGGCATAGAAATCATTTTTGACGATCTCGATCAGACTCCTATGTGACGAGGCTCAAGTGGAAGCTCGGTTCGGTCCGTTTCGGGATAGTGCTTCTCTTGATGAAAGATTGGTGCTTGGTTTACACCAAATGTAGCATAGGCATAGAAATCGTTTTGAACGCACCCGAGGGGACGCCTAGGTGATGAGGCTCAAGTGGAAGCTCGATTCGGTACGTTTGGAGATAGTGCTAATCTTGATGCAAGATTGGTGCTCGGTTTGCGTCGAATGTGCCGTAGGCTCGGAAATAGTATTGGAGGCACCTGATGGAACTCCTAGGTGACGTGGGTCATGTGGAATCTCGTTTAGATCTATTTTGAGACAATGTTAGCGTCGGTGCAAGATAGGTGCACGGTTTGCACTGAACGTACCATGGGCATAGAAATCGTTTTGGACACACTCGATGGGACTCCTAGGTGACGAGGCTCAAGTGGAAGCTCAGGTCGGTCCGTTTGGGGATAGTGCTTCTCTTGATGCAAGATTGGTGCTTGGTTTGCACCAAATGTAGCATAGGCATAGAAATCGTTTTGGACGCACTCGAGGGGACTCCTAGGTGACGAGGCTCAAGTGGAAGCTTGATTCGGTATGTTTGGAGATAGTGCTACTCATGATGCAAGATTGGTGCTCGGTTTGAGTCGAATGTGCCGTAGGCTCAGAAATAGTACTGGAGGCACCCGATGGAACTCCTTGGTGACGTGGGTCATGTGGAATCTCGTTTTGATCTTTTTTGAGATAGTGTTAGCGTCGGTGCAAGATAGGTACACGGTTTGCACTGACCGTACCATAGGCATAGAAATCGTTTTGGACACACTCGATGGGACTCCTAGGTGACGAGGCTCCAGTGGAAGCTCGGTACAATCCATTTGGAGATAGTGCTACTCTTGATGCATGATTGGTGTACGGTTTGCGTCGAACGTACCGTAGAATCGGAAATAGTATTGGAGGCACCCGATGGAACTCCTAGGTTATGTGGGTCATGTGGAATCTTGTTTCGATCTGTTTTGAAACAGTGTTAGCGTCGGTGCAAGATAGGTGCTCGATTTGTGTCAAACGTACCATAGGTTCATAAATTGTTTTAGAAGCACCCGCGGTACTCCTAGGTGATGAGGGTCTGGTGGAGATCTGTTTGGTCCATTTTATATAGTGCTACAGAAGATTGGTGCACGGTTTGCATTGAACGTACCATAGGTCATAAACAGTTTTGGACGCACCCGATGGAACTCGTAAGTGACGTGGGTCGTGTGGAATCTCGTTTTAGTCCATTTGGAAATAGTTTTAGTGTTAGTGCAAGGTTGGAGCATGGTTTGCACCGAACATACCATAGGCATAGAAATCATTTTTGACGATCTCGATCAGACTCCTATGTGACGAGGCTCAAGTGGAAGCTCGGTTCGGTCCGTTTCGGGATAGTGCTTCTCTTGATGAAAGATTGGTGCTTGGTTTACAACAAATGTAGCATAGGCATAGAAATCGTTTTGAACGCACCCGAGGGGACTCCTAGGTGATGAGGCTCAAGTGGAAGCTCGATTCGGTACGTTTGGAGATAGTGCTAATCTTGATGCAAGATTGGTGCTCGGTTTGCGTCGAATGTGCCGTAGGCTCGGAAATAGTATTGGAGGCACCTGATGGAACTCCTAGGTGACGTGGGTCATGTGGAATCTCGTTTAGATCTATTTTGAGACAATGTTAGCGTCGGTGCAAGATAGTTGCACGGTTTGCACTGAACGTACCATGGGCATAGAAATCATTTTGGACACACTCGATGGGACTCCTAGGTGGCGAGGCTCCAGTGGAAGCTCGGTACGATCCATTTGGAGATAGTGCTACTCTTGATGCATGATTGGTGCATGGTTTGCGTCGAACGTATCATAGGGTCAGAAATAGTATTGGAGGCACCCGATGGAACTCCTAGGTTACGTGGGTCATGTGGAATCTTATTTCGATCTGTTTTGAAACAGTGTTAGCGTCGGTGCAAGATAGGTGCTCGGTTTGCTTCAAACGTACCATAGGTTCATAAATTGTTTTGGAAGCACCCGCGGTACTCCTAGGTGATGAGGGTCTGGCGGAGATCTGTTTGGTCCGTTTGGAGATAGTGCTACAGAAGATAGGTGCACGGTTTGCATTGAACGTACCATAGGTCATAAACAGTTTTGGACGCACTCGATGGAACTCGTAAGTGACGTGGGTCGTGTGGAATCTTGTTTTAGTCCATTTGGAGACAATGTTAGTGTTAGTGCAAGGTTGGAGCACAGTTTGCACCGAACATACCATAGGCATAGAAAGCATTTTGGACGATCTCGATCAGACTCCTATGTGACGAGGCTCAAGTGGAAGCTCGGTACGGTCCGTTTCGGGATAGTGCTTCTCTTGATGCAAGATTGGTGCTTGGTTTGCACCAAATGTAGCATAGGCATAGAAATCGTTTTGAATGCACCCGAGGGGACTCCTAGGTGATGAGGCTCAAGTGGAAGCTCGATTCGGTACGTTTGGAGATAGTGCTAATCTTGATACAAGATTGGTGCTCGGTTTGCGTCGAATGTGCCGTAGGCTCGGAAATAGTATTGGAGGCAGCCGATGGAACTCCTAGGTGACGTGGGTCATGTGGAATCTCGTTTAGATCTTTTTTCAGACAATGTTAGCGTTGGTTCAAGATAGGTGCATGGTTTGCACTGAACGTACCATGGGCATAGAAATCGTTTTGGACACACTCGATGGGACTCCGAGTTGACGAGGCTCAAGTGGAAGCTCAGGTCGGTCTGTTTGGGGATAGTGCTTCTCTTGATGCAAGATTGGTGCTGGGTTTGCACAAAATGTAGCATAGGCATAGAAATCATTTTGGACGCACTCGAGGGGACTCCTAGGTGACGAGGCTCAAGTGGAAGCTTGATTCGGTACGTTTGGAGATAGTGCTACTCTTGATGCAAGATTGGTGCTCGGTTTGCGTCAAACGTGCCATAGGCTTAGAAATAGTATTGGAGGCACCCGATGGAACTCCTAGGTGACGTGGGTCATGTGGAATCTCGTTTTGATCTATTTTGAGACAGTGTTAGTGTCGGTGCAAGATAGGTACACGGTTTGCACTGAACATACCATAGGCATAGAAATCGTTTTGGACACACTCGATGAGACTCCAAGGTGACGAGGCTCTAGTGGAAGCTCGGTACGATCCATTTGGAGATAGTGCTACCCTTGATGCATGATTGGTGCACGGTTTGCGTCGAACGTTCCGTAGGCTTGGAAATAGTATTGGAGGCACCCGATGGAACTCCTAGGTTACGTGGGTCATGTGGAATCTTGTTTTGATCTGTGTTTGAAACAGTGTTAGCGTCGGTGCAAGATAGGTGCTCGATTTGCATCAAACGTACCATAGGTTCATAAATTGTTTTAGAAGCACCCGCGGTACTCCTAGGTGATGAGGGTCTGGTGGAGATCTGTTTGGTCCATTTGGATATAGTGCTACAGAAGATAGGTGCACGGTTTGCATTGAACGTACCATAGGTCATAAACAGTTTTAGACGCACCCGATGGAACTCGTAAGTGACGTGGGTCGTGTGGAATCTCGTTTTAGTCCATTTGGAGATAGTGTTAGTGTTAGTGCAAGGTTGGAGCACGGTTTGCACCGAACATACCATAGGCATAGAAATCGTTTTGGACGATCTCGATCCGACCCCTATGTGACGAGGCTCAAGTGGAAGCTCGGTTCGGTCCGTTTCGGGATAGTGCTTCTCTTGATGCAAGATTGGTGCTTGGTTTGCACCAAATGTAGCATAGGCATAGAAATCGTTCTGAACGCACCTGAGGGGACTCCTAGGTGATGAGGCTCAAGTGGAAGCTCGATTCGGTATGTTTGGAGATAGTGCTAATCTTGATGCAAGATTGGTGCTGGGTTTGCGTCGAATGTGCCGTAGGCTCAGAAATAGTATTGGAGGCACCCGATGGAACTCTTAGGTGACGTGGGTCATGTGGAATCTCATTTAGATCTATTTTGAGACAATGTTAGCGTCGGTGCAAGATAGGTGCACGGTTTGCACTGAACGTACCATGGGCACAGAAATCATTTTGGACACACTCGGTGGAACTCCTAGGTGACGAGGCTCAAGTGGAAGCTCAGGTCGGTCCATTTGGGGATAGTGCTTCTCTTGATGCAAGATTGGTGCTTAGTTTGCACCAAATGTAGCATAGGCATAGAAATCGTTTTGGACGCACTCGAGGGGACTCCTAGGTGATGAGGCTCAAGTGGAAGCTTGATTCGGTACGTTTGGAGATAGTGCTACTCTTGATGCAAGATTGGTGCTCGGTTTGCGTCGAATGTGCCGTAGGCTCAGATATAGTATTGGAGGCATCTGATGGAACTCTTTGGTGACGTGGGTCATGTGGAATCTCGTTTTGATCTTTTTTGAGACAGTGTTAGCGTCGGTGCAAGATAGGTACACGGTTTGCACTGAACGTACCATAGGCATAGAAATCGTTTTGGACACACTCGATGGGACTCCTAGGTGATGAGGCTCCAGTGGAAGCTCGGTACGATCCATTTGGAGATAGTGCAACTCTTGATGCATGATTGGTGCACGGTTTGCGTCGAACGTACCGTAGGCTCGGAAATAGTATTGGAGGCACCCGATGGAACTCCTAGGTTACGTGGGTCATGTGGAATCTTGTTTCGATCTATTTTAAAACAGTGTTAGCGTCGGTGCAAGATAGATGCTCGATTTGCGTCAAACGTACCATAGGTTCATAAATTGTTTTAGAAGCACCCGCGGTACTCCTAGGTGATGAGGGTCTGGTGGAGATCTGTTTGGTCCGTTTGGATATAGTGCTATAGAAGATAGGTGCACGGTTTGCATTGAACGTACCATAGGTCATAAACAGTTTTAGACGCACCCGATGGAACTCATAAGTGACGTGGGTCATGTGGAATCTCGTTTTAGTCCATTTAGAGATAGTGTTAGTGTTAGTGCAAGGTTGGAGCACGGTTTGCACCGAACATACCATAGGCATAGAAATCGTTTTGGACGACCTCGATCAGACTCCTATGTGACGAGGCTCAAGTGGAAGCTCTGTTCGGTCCGTTTCGGGATAGTGCTTCTCTTGATGCAAGATTGGTGCTTGGTTTGCACCAAATGTAGCATAGGCATAGAAATCGTTTTGAACGCACTCGAGGGGACTCCTAGATGATGAGGCTCAAGTGGAAGCTCGATTCGGTACGTTTGGAGATAGTGCTACTCTTGATGCAAGATTGGTACTCGGTTTGCGTCGAATGTGCCGTAGGCTCAGAAATAGTATTGGAGGCACCCGATGGAACTCCTAGGTGACGTGGGTCATGTGGAATCTCGTTTTGATCTATTTTGAGATAGTGTTAGCGTCGTGCAAGATAGGTACACAGTTTGCATTGAACGTACCATAGGCATAGAAATCATTTTGGACACACTCGATGGGACTCCTAGGTGACGAGGCTCCAGTGGAAGCTCGGTACGATCCATTTGGCGACAGTGATACTCTTGATGCATGATTGGTGCACGGTTTGCGTCGAACGTACCGTAGGCTCGGAAATAGTATTGGAGGCACCTGATGGAACTCCAAGGTTACGTGGGTCATGTGGAATCTTGTTTTGATCTGTTTTGAAATAGTGTTAGCGTCGGTGCAAAATAGGTGCTCGGTTTGCGTCAAACGTACCATAGGTTCATAAATTGTTTTAGAAGCACCCGCGGTACTCCTAGGTGATGAGGGTCTGGTGGAGATCTGTTTTTGTCTGTTTGAATATAGTGCTACAGAAGATAGGTGCACGGTTTGCATTGAACGTACCATAGGTCATAAACTATTTTGGACGCACCCGATGGAACTCGTAAGTGACGTGGGTCGTGTGGAATCTCGTTTTAGTCCATTTGGAGATAGTGTTAGTGTTAGTGCAAGGTTGGAGCACGGTTTGCACCGAACATACCATAGGCATAGAAATCGTTTTGGACGATCTCGATCCGACCCCTATGTGACGAGGCTCAAGTGGAAGCTCGGTTCGGTCCGTTTCGGGATAGTGCTTCTCTTGATGCAAGATTGGTGCTTGGTTTGCACCAAATGTAGCATAGGCATAGAAATCGTTTTGAACGCACCTGAGGGGAATCCTAGGTGATGAGGCTCAAGTGGAAGCCCGATTCGGTATGTTTGGAGATAGTGCTAATCTTGATGCAAAATTGGTGCTCGGTTTGCGTCGAATGTGCCGTAGGCTCGGAAATAGTATTGGAGGCACCCGATGGAACTCCTAGGTGACGTGGGTCATGTGGAATCTCGTTTAGATCTATTTTGAGACAATGTTAGCGTCGGTGCAAGATAGGTGCACGGTTTGCACTGAACGTACCATGGGCATAGAAATCATTTTGGACACACTCGATGGGACTCCTAGGTGACGAGGCTCAAGTGGAAGCTCAGGTCGGTCCGTTTGGGGATAGTGCTTCTATTGATACAAGATTGGTGCTTAGTTTGCACCAAATGTAGCATAGGCATAGAAATCGTTTTGGACGCACTCGAGGGGACTCCTAGGTGATGAGGCTCAAGTGGAAGCTTGATTCGGTACGTTTGGAGATAGTGCTACTCTTGATGCAAGATTGGTACTCGGTTTGCGTCGAATGTGCCATAGGCTCAGAAATAGTATTGGAGGCACCCGATGGAACTCCTAGGTGACGGGGGTCATGTGGAATCTCGTTTTGATCTATTTTGAGATAGTGTTAGCGTCGTGCAAGATAGGTACACAGTTTGCATTGAACGTACCATAGGCATAGAAATCATTTTGGACACACTCGATGGGACTCCTAGGTGACGAGGCTCCAGTGGAAGCTCGGTACGATCCATTTGGAGATAGGGATACACTTGATGCATGATTGGTGCACGGTTTGCGTCGAACGTACCGTAGGCTCGGAAATAGTATTGGAGGCACCTGATGGAACTCCTAGGTTACGTGGGTCATGTGGAATCTTGTTTTGATCTATTTTGAAACAGTGTTAGCATCGGTGCAAGATAGGTGCTCGGTTTGCGTCAAACGTACCATAGGTTCATAAATTATTTTAGAAGCACCCGCGGTACTCCTAGGTGATGAGGGTCTGGTGGAGATCTGTTTGGTGTGTTTGGATATAGTGCTACAGAAGATAGGTGCACGGTTTGCATTGAACGTACCATAGGTCATATACAGTTTTGGACGCACCCGATGGAACTCGTAAGTGACGTGGGTCGTGTGGAATCTCGTTTTAGTCCATTTGGAGATAGTGTTAGTGTTAGTGCAAGGTTGGAGCACGGTTTGCACCGAACACACCATAGGCATAGAAAATCGTTTTGGACGATCTCGATCCGACCCCTATGTGACGAGGCTCAAGTGGAAGCTCGGTTCGGTCCGTTTCGGGATAGTGCTTCTCTTGATGCAAGATTGGTGCTTGGTTTGCACCAAATGTAGCATAGGCATAGAAATCGTTTTGAACGCACCTGAGGGGAATCCTAGGTGATGAGGCTCAAGTGGAAGCTCGATTCGGTATGTTTGGAGATAGTGCTAATCTTGATGCAAGATTGGTGCTCGGTTTGCGTCGAATGTGCCGTAGGCTCAGAAATAGTATTGGAGGCACCCGATGGAACTCCTAGGTGACGTGGGTCATGTTGAATCTCGTTTAGATCTGTTTTGAGACAATGTTGGCGTCGGTGCAAGATAGGTGCACGGTTTGCACTGAACGTACCATGGGCATAGAAATCATTTTGGACACACTCGATGGGACTCCTAGGTGACGAGGCTCAAGTGGAAGCTCAGGTCGGTCCGTTTGGGGATAGTGCTTCTCTTGATGCAAGATTGGTGCTTAGTTTGCACCAAATGTAGCATAGGCATAGAAATCGTTTTGGACGCACTCGAGGGGACTCCTAGGTGATGAGGCTCAAGTGGAAGCTTGATTCGGTACGTTTGGAGATAGTGCTACTCTTGATGCAAGATTGGTGCTCGGTTTGCGTCGAATGTGCCGTAGGCTCAGAAATAGTATTGGAGGCACCCGATGGAACTCTTTGGTGACATGGGTCATGTGGAATCTCGTTTTGATCTTTTTTGAGACAATGTTAGCGTCGGTGCAAGATAGGTACACGGTTTGCACTGAACGTACCATAGGCATAGAAATTGTTTTGGACACACTCGATGGGACTCCTAGGTGACGAGGCTCCAGTGGAAGCTCGGTACGATCCATTTGGAGATAGTGCTACTCTTGATGCATGATTGGTGCACAGTTTGCGTCGAACGTACCGTAGGCTCAGAAATAGTATTGGAGGCACCCGATGGAACTCCTAGGTTATGTGGGTCATGTGGAATCTTGTTTCGATCTGTTTTAAAACAGTGTTAGCGTCGGTGCAAGATAGATGCTCGATTTGCGTCAAACGTACCATAGGTTCATAAATTGTTTTACAAGCACCCGCGGTACTCCTAGGTGATGAGGGTCTGGTGGAGATCTGTTTGGTCCGTTTGGAGATAGTGCTACAGAAGATAGGTGCACGGTTTGCATTGAACGTACCATAGGTCATAAACAGTTTTGGACGCACTCGATGGAACTCGTAAGTGACGTGGGTCGTGTGGAATCTTGTTTTAGTCCATTTGGAGACAATGTTAGTGTTAGTGCAAGGTTGGAGCACAGTTTGCACCGAACATACCATAGGCATAGAAAGCATTTTGGACGATCTCGATCAGACTCCTATGTGACGAGGCTCAAGTGGAAGCTCGGTACGGTCCGTTTCGGGATAGTGCTTCTCTTGATGCAAGATTGGTGCTTGGTTTGCACCAAATGTAGCATAGGCATAGAAATCATTTTGAATGCACCCGAGGGGACTCCTAGGTGATGAGGCTCTAGTGGAAGCTCGATTCGGTACGTTTGGAGATAGTGCTAATCTTGATACAAGATTGGTGCTCGGTTTGCGTCGAATGTGCCGTAGGCTCGGAAATAGTATTGGAGGCAGCCGATGGAACTCCTAGGTGACGTGGGTCATGTGGAATCTCGTTTAGATCTTTTTTCAGACAATGTTAGCGTTGGTTCAAGATAGGTGCATGGTTTGCACTGAACGTACCATGGGCATAGAAATCGTTTTGGACACACTCGATGGGACTCCTAGTTGACGAGGCTCAAGTGGAAGCTCAGGTCGGTCTGTTTGGGGATAGTGCTTCTCTTGATGCAAGATTGGTGCTGGGTTTGCACAAAATGTAGCATAGGCATAGAAATCATTTTGGACGCACTCGAGGGGACTCCTAGGTGACGAGGCTCAAGTGGAAGCTTGATTCGGTACGTTTGGAGATAGTGCTACTCTTGATGCAAGATTGGTGCTCGGTTTGCGTCAAACGTGCCATAGGCTTAGAAATAGTATTGGAGGCACCCGATGGAACTCCTAGGTGACGTGGGTCATGTGGAATCTCGTTTTGATCTATTTTGAGACAGTGTTAGTGTCGGTGCAAGATAGGTACACGGTTTGCACTGAACATACCATAGGCATAGAAATCGTTTTGGACACACTCGATGAGACTCCAAGGTGACGAGGCTCTAGTGGAAGCTCGGTACGATCCATTTGGAGATAGTGCTACCCTTGATGCATGATTGGTGCACGGTTTGCGTCGAACGTACCGTAGGCTTGGAAATAGTATTGGAGGCACCCGATGGAACTCCTAGGTTACGTGGGTCATGTGGAATCTTGTTTTGATCTGTGTTTGAAACAGTGTTAGCGTCGGTGAAAGATAGGTGCTCGATTTGCATCAAACGTACCATAGGTTCATAAATTGTTTTAGAAGCACCCGCGGTACTCCTAGGTGATGAGGGTCTGGTGGAGATCTGTTTGGTCCATTTGGATATAGTGCTACAGAAGATAGGTGCACGGTTTGCATTGAACGTACCATAGGTCATAAACAGTTTTAGACGCACCCGATGGAACTCGTAAGTGACGTGGGTCGTGTGGAATCTCGTTTTAGTCCATTTGGAGATAGTGTTAGTGTTAGTGCAAGGTTGGAGCACGGTTTGCACCAAACATACCATAGGCATAGAAATCGTTTTGGATGATCTCGATCCGACCCCTATGTGACGAGGCTCAAGTGGAAGCTCGGTTCGGTCCGTTTCGGGATAGTGCTTCTCTTGATGCAAGATTGGTGCTTGGTTTGCACCAAATGTAGCATAGGCATAGAAATCGTTCTGAACGCACCTGAGGGGACTCCTAGGTGATGAGGCTCAAGTGGAAGCTCGATTCGGTATGTTTGGAGATAGTGCTAATCTTGATGCAAGATTGGTGCTGGGTTTGCGTCGAATGTGCCGTAGGCTCGGAAATAGTATTGGAGGCACCCGATGGAACTATTAGGTGACGTGGGTCATGTGGAATCTCATTTAGATCTATTTTGAGACAATGTTAGCGTCGGTGCAAGATAGGTGCACGGTTTGCACTGAACGTACCATGGGCACAGAAATCATTTTGGACACACTCGGTGGAACTCCTAGGTGACGAGGCTCAAGTGGAAGCTCAGGTCGGTCCATTTGGGGATAGTGCTTCTCTTGATGCAAGATTGGTGCTTAGTTTGCACCAAATGTAGCATAGGCATAGAAATCGTTTTGGACGCACTCGAGGGGACTCCTAGGTGATGAGGCTCAAGTGGAAGCTTGATTCGGTACGTTTGGAGATAGTGCTACTCTTGATGCAAGATTGGTGCTCGGTTTGCGTCGAATGTGCCGTAGGCTCAGATATAGTATTGGAGGCATCTGATGGAACTCTTTGGTGACGTGGGTCATGTGGAATCTCGTTTTGATCTTTTTTGAGACAGTGTTAGCGTCGGTGCAAGATAGGTACACGGTTTGCACTGAACGTACCATAGGCATAGAAATCGTTTTGGACACACTCGATGGGACTCCTAGGTGATGAGGCTCCAGTGGAAGCTCGGTACGATCCATTTGGAGATAGTGCAACTCTTGATGCATGATTGGTGCACGGTTTGCGTCGAACGTACCGTAGGCTCGGAAATAGTATTGGAGGCACCCGATGGAACTCCTAGGTTACGTGGGTCATGTGGAATCTTGTTTCGATCTATTTTAAAACAGTGTTAGCGTCGGTGCAAGATAGATGCTCGATTTGCGTCAAACGTACCATAGGTTCATAAATTGTTTTAGAAGCACCCGCGGTACTCCTAGGTGATGAGGGTCTGGTGGAGATCTGTTTGGTCCGTTTGGATATAGTGCTATAGAAGATAGGTGCACGGTTTGCATTGAACGTACCATAGGTCATAAACAGTTTTAGACGCACCCGATGGAACTCATAAGTGACGTGGGTCATGTGGAATCTCGTTTTAGTCCATTTAGAGATAGTGTTAGTGTTAGTGCAAGGTTGGAGCACGGTTTGCACCGAACATACCATAGGCATAGAAATCGTTTTGGACGATCTCGATCAGACTCCTATGTGACGAGGCTCAAGTGGAAGCTCTGTTCGGTCCGTTTCGGGATAGTGCTTCTCTTGACGCAAGATTGGTGCTTGGTTTGCACCAAATGTAGCATAGGCATAGAAATCGTTTTGAACGCACTCGAGGGGACTCCTAGATGATGAGGCTCAAGTGGAAGCTCGATTCGGTACGTTTGGAGATAGTGCTACTCTTGATGCAAGATTGGTACTCGGTTTGCGTCGAATGTGCCGTAGGCTCAGAAATAGTATTGGAGGCACCCGATGGAACTCCTAGGTGACGTGGGTCATGTGGAATCTCGTTTTGATCTATTTTGAGATAGTGTTAGCGTCGTGCAAGATAGGTACACAGTTTGCATTGAACGTACCATAGGCATAGAAATCATTTTGGACACACTCGATGGGACTCCTAGGTGACGAGGCTCCAGTGGAAGCTCGGTACGATCCATTTGGCGACAGTGATACTCTTGATGCATGATTGGTGCACGGTTTGCGTCGAACGTACCGTAGGCTCGGAAATAGTATTGGAGGCACCTGATGGAACTCCAAGGTTACGTGGGTCATGTGGAATCTTGTTTTGATCTGTTTTGAAACAGTGTTAGCGTCGGTGCAAAATAGGTGCTCGGTTTGCGTCAAACGTACCATAGGTTCATAAATTGTTTTAGAAGCACCCGCGGTACTCCTAGGTGATGAGGGTCTGGTGGAGATCTGTTTTTGTCTGTTTGAATATAGTGCTACAGAAGATAGGTGCACGGTTTGCATTGAACGTACCATAGGTCATAAACTATTTTGGACGCACCCGATGGAACTCGTAAGTGACGTGGGTCGTGTGGAATCTCGTTTTAGTCTATTTGGAGATAGTGTTAGTGTTAGTGCAAGGTTGGAGCACGGTTTGCACCGAACATACCATAGGCATAGAAATCGTTTTGGACGATCTCGATCCGACCCCTATGTGACGAGGCTCAAGTGGAAGCTCGGTTCGGTCCGTTTCGGGATAGTGCTTCTCTTGATGCAAGATTGGTGCTTGGTTTGCACCAAATGTAGCATAGGCATAGAAATCGTTTTGAACGCACCTGAGGGGAATCCTAGGTGATGAGGCTCAGGTGGAAGCCCGATTCGGTATGTTTGGAGATAGTGCTAATCTTGATGCAAAATTGGTGCTCGGTTTGCGTCGAATGTGCCGTAGGCTCGGAAATAGTATTGGAGGCACCCGATGGAACTCCTAGGTGACGTGGGTCATGTGGAATCTCGTTTAGATCTATTTTGAGACAATGTTAGCGTCGGTGCAAGATAGGTGCACGGTTTGCACTGAACGTACCATGGGCATAGAAATCATTTTGGACACACTCGATGGGACTCCTAGGTGACGAGGCTCAAGTGGAAGCTCAGGTCGGTCCGTTTGGGGATAGTGCTTCTATTGATGCAAGATTGGTGCTTAGTTTGCACCAAATGTAGCATAGGCATAGAAATCGTTTTGGACGCACTCGAGGGGACTCCTAGGTGATGAGGCTCAAGTGGAAGCTTGATTCGGTACGTTTGGAGATAGTGCTACTCTTGATGCAAGATTGGTACTCGGTTTGCGTCGAATGTGCCGTAGGCTCAGAAATAGTATTGGAGGCACCCGATGGAACTCCTAGGTGACGGGGGTCATGTGGAATCTCGTTTTGATCTATTTTGAGATAGTGTTAGCGTCGTGCAAGATAGGTACACAGTTTGCATTGAACGTACCATAGGCATAGAAATCATTTTGGACACACTCGATGGGACTCCTAGGTGACGAGGCTCCAGTGGAAGCTCGATACGATCCATTTGGAGATAGGGATACTCTTGATGCATGATTGGTGCACGGTTTGCGTCGAACGTACCGTAGGCTCGGAAATAGTATTGGAGGCACCTGATGGAACTCCTAGGTTACGTGGGTCATGTGGAATCTTGTTTTGATCTATTTTGAAACAGTGTTAGCATCGGTGCAAGATAGGTGCTCGGTTTGCGTCAAACGTACCATAGGTTCATAAATTATTTTAGAAGCACCCGCGGTACTCCTAGGTGATGAGGGTCTGGTGGAGATCTGTTTGGTGTGTTTGGATATAGTGCTACAGAAGATAGGTGCACGGTTTGCATTGAACGTACCATAGGTCATATACAGTTTTGGACGCACCCGATGGAACTCGTAAGTGACGTGGGTCGTGTGGAATCTCGTTTTAGTCCATTTGGAGATAGTGTTAGTGTTAGTGCAAGGTTGGAGCACGGTTTGCACCGAACACACCATAGGCATAGAAAATCGTTTTGGACGATCTCGATCCGACCCCTATGTGACGAGGCTCAAGTGGAAGCTCGGTTCGGTCCGTTTCGGGATAGTGCTTCTCTTGATGCAAGATTGGTGCTTGGTTTGCACCAAATGTAGCATAGGCATAGAAATCGTTTTGAACGCACCTGAGGGGAATCCTAGGTGATGAGGCTCAAGTGGAAGCTCGATTCGGTATGTTTGGAGATAGTGCTAATCTTGATGCAAGATTGGTGCTCGGTTTGCGTCGAATGTGCCGTAGGCTCAGAAATAGTATTGGAGGCACCCGATGGAACTCCTAGGTGACGTGGGTCATGTTGAATCTCGTTTAGATCTGTTTTGAGACAATGTTGGCGTCGGTGCAAGATAGGTGCACGGTTTGCACTGAACGTACCATGGGCATAGAAATCATTTTGGACACACTCGATGGGACTCCTAGGTGACGAGGCTCAAGTGGAAGCTCAGGTCGGTCCGTTTGGGGATAGTGCTTCTCTTGATGCAAGATTGGTGCTTAGTTTGCACCAAATGTAGCATAGGCATAGAAATCGTTTTGGACGCACTCGAGGGGACTCCTAGGTGATGAGGCTCAAGTGGAAGCTTGATTCGGTACGTTTGGAGATAGTGCTACTCTTGATGCAAGATTGGTGCTCGGTTTGCGTCGAATGTGCCGTAGGCTCAGAAATAGTATTGGAGGCACCCGATGGAACTCTTTGGTGACATGGGTCATGTGGAATCTCGTTTTGATCTTTTTTGAGACAATGTTAGCGTCGGTGCAAGATAGGTACACGGTTTGCACTGAACGTACCATAGGCATAGAAATTGTTTTGGACACACTCGATGGGACTCCTAGGTGACGAGGCTCCAGTGGAAGCTCGGTACGATCCATTTGGAGATAGTGCTACTCTTGATGCATGATTGGTGCACAGTTTGCGTCGAACGTACCGTAGGCTCGGAAATAGTATTGGAGGCACGCGATGGAACTCCTAGGTTACGTGGGTCATGTGGAATCTTGTTTCGATCTGTTTTAAAACAGTGTTAGCGTCGGTGCAAGATAGATGCTCGATTTGCGTCAAACGTACCATAGGTTCATAAATTGTTTTACAAGCACCCGCGGTACTCCTAGGTGATGAGGGTCTGGTGGAGATCTGTTTGGTCCGTTTGGATATAGTGCTATAGAAGATAGGTGCACGGTTTGCATTGAACGTACCATAGGTCATAAACAGTTTTGGACGCACCCGATGGAACTCGTAAGTGACGTGGGTCATGTGGAATCTTGTTTTAGTCCATTTAGAGATAGTGTTAGTGTTAGTGCAAGGTTGGAGCACGGTTTGCACCGAACATACCATAGGCATAGAAATCGTTTTGGACGATCTCGATCAGACTCCTATGTGACGAGGCTCAAGTGGAAGCTCTGTTCGGTCCGTTTCGGGATAGTGCTTCTCTTGATGCAAGATTGGTGCTTGGTTTGCACCAAATGTAGCATAGGCATAGAAATCATTTTGAACGCACTCGAGGGGACTCCTAGATGATGAGGCTCAAGTGGAAGCTCGATTCGGTACGTTTGGAGATAGTGCTACTCTTGATGCAAGATTGGTACTCGGTTTGCGTCGAATGTGCCGTAGGCTCAGAAATAGTATTGGAGGCACCCGATGGAACTCCTAGGTGACGTGGGTCATGTGGAATCTCGTTTTGATCTATTTTGAGATAGTGTTAGCGTCGTGCAAGATAGGGAAATCATTTTGGACACACTCGATGGGACTCCTAGGTGACGAGGCTCCAGTGGAAGCTCGGTACGATCCATTTGGCGACAGTGATACTCTTGATGCATGATTGGTGCACGGTTTGCGTCGAACGTACCATAGGCTCGAAAATAGTATTGGAGGCACCTGATGGAACTCCTAGGTTACGTGGGTCATGTGGAATCTTGTTTTGATCTGTTTTGAAACAGTGTTAGCGTCGGTGCAAGATAGGTGCTCGGTTTGTGTCAAACGTACCATAGGTTCATAAATTGTTTTAGAAGCACCCGCGGTACTCCTAGGTGATGAGGGTCTGGTGGAGATCTGTTTTTGTCTGTTTGAATATAGTGCTACAGAAGATAGGTGCACGGTTTGCATTGAACGTACCATAGGTCATAAACTGTTTTGGACGCACCCGATGGAACTCGTAAGTGACGTGGGTCGTGTGGAATCTTGTTTTAGTCCATTTGGAGATAGTGTTAGTGTTAGTGCAAGGTTGGAGCACGGTTTGCACCGAACATACCATAGGCATAGAAATCGTTTTGGACGATCTCGATCCGACCCCTATGTGACGAGGCTCAAGTGGAAGCTCGGTTCGGTCCGTTTCGGGATAGTGCTTCTCTTGATGCAAGATTGGTGCTTGGTTTGCACCAAATGTAGCATAGGCATAGAAATCGTTTTGAACGCACCTGAGGGGACTCCTAGGTGATGAGGCTCAAGTGGAAGCTCGATTCGGTATGTTTGGAGATAGTGCTAATCTTGATGCAAGATTGGTGCTCGGTTTGCGTCGAATGTGCCGTAGGCTCAGAAATAGTATTGGAGGCACCCGATGGAACTCCTAGGTGACATGGGTCATATGGAATCTCGTTTAGATCTATTTTGAGACAATGTTAGCGTCGGTGCAAGATAGGTGCACGGTTTGCACTGAACGTACCATGGGCATAGAAATCATTTTGGACACACTCGATGGGACTCCTAGGTGACGAGGCTCAAGTGGAAGCTCAGGTCGGTCCGTTTGGGGATAGTGCTTCTGTTGATGCAAGATTGGTGCTTGGTTTGCACCAAATGTAGCATAGGCATAGAAATCGTTTTGGACACACTCGAGGGGACTCCTAGGTGATGAGGCTCAAGTGGAAGCTTGATTCGGTACGTTTGGAGATAGTGCTACTCTTGATGCAAGATTGGTGCTCGGTTTGCGTCGAATGTGCCGTAGGCTCAGATATAGTATTGGAGGCATCTGATGGAACTCTTTGGTGACGTGGGTCATGTGGAATCTCGTTTTGATCTTTTTTGAGACAGTGTTAGCGTCGGTGCAAGATAGGTACACGGTTTGCACTGAACATACCATAGGCATAGAAATCGTTTTGGACACACTCGATGGGACTCCTAGGTGACGAGGCTCCAGTGGAAGCTCGGTACGATCCATTTGGAGATAGTGCAACTCTTGATGCATGATTGGTGCACGGTTTGCGTCGAACGTACCGTAGGCTCGGAAATAGTATTGGAGGCACCCGATGGAACTCCTAGGTTACGTGGGTCATGTGGAATCTTGTTTCGATCTGTTTTAAAACAGTGTTAGCGTCGGTGCAAGATAGATGCTCGATTTGCATCAAACGTACCATAGGTTCATAAATTGTTTTAGAAGCACCCGCGGTACTCCTAGGTGATGAGGGTCTGGTGGAGATCTATTTGGTCCGTTTGGATATAGTGCTATAGAAGATAGGTGCACGGTTTGCATTGAACGTACCATAGGTCATAAACAGTTTTGGACGCACCCGATGGAACTCGTAAGTGACGTGGGTCATGTGGAATCTCGTTTTAGTCCATTTAGAGATAGTGTTAGTGTTAGTGCAAGGTTGGAGCACGGTTTGCACCGAACATACCATAGGCATAGAAATCGTTTTGGACGATCTCGATCAGACTCCTATGTGACGAGGCTCAAGTGGAAGCTCTGTTCGGTCCGTTTCGGGATAGTGCTTCTCTTGATGCAAGATTGGTGCTTGGTTTGCACCAAATGTAGCATAGGCATAGAAATCGTTTTGAACGCACTCGAGGGGACTCCTAGATGATGAGGCTCAAGTGGAAGCTCGATTCGGTACGTTTGGAGATAGTGCTACTCTTGATGCAAGATTGGTACTCGGTTTGCGTCGAATGTGCCGTAGGCTCAGAAATAGAATTGGAGGCACCCGATGGAACTCCTAGGTGACGTGGGTCATGTGGAATCTCGTTTTGATCTATTTTGAGATAGTGTTAGCGTCGTGCAAGATAGGTACAAAGTTTGCATTGAACGTACCATAGGCATAGAAATCATTTTGGACACACTCGATGGGACTCCTAGGTGACGAGGCTCCAGTGGAAGCTCGGTACGATCCATTTGGCGACAGTGATACTCTTGATGCATGATTGGTGCACGGTTTGCGTCGAACGTACCGTAGGCTCGGAAATAGTATTGGAGGCACCTGATGGAACTCCTAGGTTACGTGGGTCATGTGGAATCTTGTTTTGATCTGTTTTGAAACAGTGTTAGCGTCGGTGCAAGATAGGTGCTCGGTTTGCGTCAAACGTACCATAGGTTCATAAATTGTTTTAGAAGCACCCGCGGTACTCCTAGGTGATGAGGGTCTGGTGGAGATCTGTTTTTGTCTGTTTGAATATAGTGCTACAGAAGATAGGTGCACGGTTTGCATTGAACGTACCATAGGTCATAAACTATTTTGGACGCACCCGATGGAACTCGTAAGTGACGTGGGTCGTGTGGAATCTCGTTTTAGTCCATTTGGAGATAGTGTTAGTGTTAGTGCAAGGTTGGAGCACGGTTTGCACCGAACATACCATAGGCATAGAAATCGTTTTGGACGATCTCGATCCGACCCCTATGTGACGAGGCTCAAGTGGAAGCTCGGTTCGGTCCGTTTCGGGATAGTGCTTCTCTTGATGCAAGATTGGTGCTTGGTTTGCACCAAATGTAGCATAGGCATAGAAATCGTTTTGAACGCACCTGAGGGGAATCCTAGGTGATGAGGCTCAAGTGGAAGCCCGATTCGGTATGTTTGGAGATAGTGCTAATCTTGATGCAAAATTGGTGCTCGGTTTGCGTCGAATGTGCCGTAGGCTCGGAAATAGTATTGGAGGCACCCGATGGAACTCCTAGGTGACGTGGGTCATGTGGAATCTCGTTTAGATCTATTTTGAGACAATGTTAGCGTCGGTGCAAGATAGGTGCACGGTTTGCACTGAACGTACCATGGGCATAGAAATCATTTTGGACACACTCGATGGGACTCCTAGGTGACGAGGCTCAAGTGGAAGCTCAGGTCGGTCCGTTTGGGGATAGTGCTTCTATTGATGCAAGATTGGTGCTTAGTTTGCACCAAATGTAGCATAGGCATAGAAATCGTTTTGGACGCACTCGAGGGGACTCCTAGGTGATGAGGCTCAAGTGGAAGCTTGATTCGGTACGTTTGGAGATAGTGCTACTCTTGATGCAAGATTGGTACTCGGTTTGCGTCGAATGTGCCGTAGGCTCAGAAATAGTATTGGAGGCACCCGATGGAACTCCTAGGTGACGGGGGTCATGTGGAATCTCGTTTTGATCTATTTTGAGATAGTGTTAGCGTCGTGCAAGATAGGTACACAGTTTGCATTGAACGTACCATAGGCATAGAAATCATTTTGGACACACTCGATGGGACTCCTAGGTGACGAGGCTCCAGAGGAAGCTCGGTACGATCCATTTGGAGATAGGGATACTCTTGATGCATGATTGGTGCACGGTTTGCGTCGAACGTACCGTAGGCTCGGAAATAGTATTGGAGGCACCTGATGGAACTCCTAGGTTACGTGGGTCATGTGGAATCTTGTTTTGATCTATTTTGAAACTGTGTTAGCGTCGGTGCAAGATAGGTGCTCGGTTTGCGTCAAACGTACCATAGGTTCATAAATTATTTTAGAAGCACCCGCGGTACTCCTAGGTGATGAGGGTCTGGTGGAGATCTGTTTGGTCCGTTTGGATATAGTGCTATAGAAGATAGGTGCACGGTTTGCATTGAACGTACCATAGGTCATAAACTGTTTTGGACGCACCCGATGGAACTCGTAAGTGACGTGGGTCGTGTGGAATCTTGTTTTAGTCCATTTGGAGATAGTGTTAGTGTTAGTGCAAGGTTGGAGCACGGTTTGCACCGAACATACCATAGGCATAGAAATCGTTTTGGACGATCTCGATCCGACCCCTATGTGACGAGGCTCAAGTGGAAGCTCGGTTCGGTCCGTTTCGGGATAGTGCTTCTCTTGATGCAAGATTGGTGCTTGGTTTGCACCAAATGTAGCATAGGCATAGAAATCGTTTTGAACGCACCTGAGGGGACTCCTAGGTGATGAGGCTCAAGTGGAAGCTCGATTCGGTATGTTTGGAGATAGTGCTAATCTTGATGCAAGATTGGTGCTCGGTTTGCGTCGAATGTGCCGTAGGCTCAGAAATAGTATTGGAGGCACCCGATGGAACTCCTAGGTGACGTGGGTCATGTTGAATCTCGTTTAGATCTGTTTTGAGACAATGTTGGCGTCGGTGCAAGATAGGTGCACGGTTTGCACTGAACGTACCATGGGCATAGAAATCATTTTGGACACACTCGATGGGACTCCTAGGTGACGAGGCTCAAGTGGAAGCTCAGGTCGGTCCGTTTGGGGATAGTGCTTCTCTTGATGCAAGATTGGTGCTTAGTTTGCACCAAATGTAGCATAGGCATAGAAATCGTTTTGGACGCACTCGAGGGGACTCCTAGGTGATGAGGCTCAAGTGGAAGCTTGATTCGGTACGTTTGGAGATAGTGCTACTCTTGATGCAAGATTGGTGCTCGGTTTGCGTCGAATGTGCCGTAGGCTTAGAAATAGTATTGGAGGCACCCGATGGAACTCTTTGGTGACATGGGTCATGTGGAATCTCGTTTTGATCTTTTTTGAGACAGTGTTAGCGTCGGTGCAAGATAGGTACACGGTTTGCACTGAACGTACCATAGGCATAGAAATTGTTTTGGACACACTCGATGGGACTCCTAGGTGACGAGGCTCCAGTGGAAGCTCGGTACGATCCATTTGGAGATAGTGCTACTCTTGATGCATGATTGGTGCACAGTTTGCGTCGAACGTACCGTAGGCTCGGAAATAGTATTGGAGGCACCCGATGGAACTCCTAGGTTACGTGGGTCATGTGGAATCTTGTTTCGATCTGTTTTAAAACAGTGTTAGCGTCGGTGCAAGATAGATGCTCGATTTGCGTCAAACGTACCATAGGTTCATAAATTGTTTTACAAGCACCCGCGGTACTCCTAGGTGATGAGGGTCTGGTGGAGATCTGTTTGGTCCGTTTGGATATAGTGCTATAGAAGATAGGTGCACGGTTTGCATTGAACGTACCATAGGTCATAAACAGTTTTGGACGCACCCGATGGAACTCGTAAGTGACGTGGGTCATGTGGAATCTTGTTTTAGTCCATTTAGAGATAGTGTTAGTGTTAGTGCAAGGTTGGAGCACGGTTTGCACCGAACATACCATAGGCATAGAAATCGTTTTGGACGATCTCGATCAGACTCCTATGTGACGAGGCTCAAGTGGAAGCTCTGTTCGGTCCGTTTCGGGATAGTGCTTCTCTTGATGCAAGATTGGTGCTTGGTTTGCACCAAATGTAGCATAGGCATAGAAATCGTTTTGAACGCACTCGAGGGGACTCCTAGATGATGAGGCTCAAGTGGAAGCTCGATTCGGTACGTTTGGAGATAGTGCTACTCTTGATGCAAGATTGGTACTCGGTTTGCGTCGAATGTGCCGTAGGCTCAGAAATAGTATTGGAGGCACCCGATGGAACTCCTAGGTGACGTGGGTCATGTGGAATCTCGTTTTGATCTATTTTGAGATAGTGTTAGCGTCGTGCAAGATAGGGAAATCATTTTGGACACACTCGATGGGACTCCTAGGTGACGAGGCTCCAGTGGAAGCTCGGTACGATCCATTTGGCGACAGTGATACTCTTGATGCATGATTGGTGCACGGTTTGCGTCGAACGTACCGTAGGCTCGGAAATAGTATTGGAGGCACCTGATGGAACTCCTAGGTTACGTGGGTCATGTGGAATCTTGTTTTGATCTGTTTTGAGATAGTGTTAGCGTCGTGCAAGATAGGTACACAGTTTGCATTGAACGTACCATAGGCATAGAAATCATTTTGGACACACTCGATGGGACTCCTAGGTGACGAGGCTCCAGAGGAAGCTCGGTACGATCCATTTGGAGATAGTGCTACTCTTGATGCATGATTGGTGCACGGTTTGCGTCGAACGTACCGTAGGCTCGGAAATAGTATTGGAGGCACCTGATGGAACTCCTAGGTTACGTGGGTCATGTGGAATCTTGTTTTGATCTATTTTGAAACTGTGTTAGCGTCGGTGCAAGATAGGTGCTCGGTTTGCGTCAAACGTACCATAGGTTCATAAATTATTTTAGAAGCACCCGCGGTACTCCTAGGTGATGAGGGTCTGGTGGAGATCTGTTTGGTCCGTTTGGATATAGTGCTATAGAAGATAGGTGCACGGTTTGCATTGAACGTACCATAGGTCATAAACTGTTTTGGACGCACCCGATGGAACTCGTAAGTGACGTGGGTCGTGTGGAATCTTGTTTTAGTCCATTTGGAGATAGTGTTAGTGTTAGTGCAAGGTTGGAGCACGGTTTGCACCGAACATACCATAGGCATAGAAATCGTTTTGGACGATCTCGATCCGACCCCTATGTGACGAGGCTCAAGTGGAAGCTCAGTTCGGTCCGTTTCGGGATAGTGCTTCTCTTGATGCAAGATTGGTGCTTGGTTTGCACCAAATGTAGCATAGGCATAGAAATCGTTTTGAACGCACCTGAGGGGACTCCTAGGTGATGAGGCTCAAGTGGAAGCTCGATTCGGTATGTTTGGAGATAGTGCTAATCTTGATGCAAGATTGGTGCTCGGTTTGCGTCGAATGTGCCGTAGGCTCAGAAATAGTATTGGAGGCACCCGATGGAACTCCTAGGTGACGTGGGTCATGTGGAATCTCGTTTTGATCTATTTTGAGATAGTGTTAGCGTCGTGCAAGATAGGGAAATCATTTTGGACACACTCGATGGGACTCCTAGGTGACGAGGCTCCAGTGGAAGCTCGGTACGATCCATTTGGCGACAGTGATACTCTTGATGCATGATTGGTGCACGGTTTGCGTCGAACGTACCGTAGGCTCGGAAATAGTATTGGAGGCACCTGATGGAACTCCTAGGTTACGTGGGTCATGTGGAATCTTGTTTTGATCTGTTTTGAAACAGTGTTAGCGTCGGTGCAAGATAGGTGCTCGGTTTGCGTCAAACGTACCATAGGTTCATAAATTGTTTTAGAAGCACCCGCGGTACTCCTAGGTGATGAGGGTCTGGTGGAGATCTGTTTTTGTCTGTTTGAATATAGTGCTACAGAAGATAGGTGCACGGTTTGCATTGAACGTACCATAGGTCATAAACTGTTTTGGACGCACCCGATGGAACTCGTAAGTGACGTGGGTCGTGTGGAATCTTGTTTTAGTCCATTTGGAGATAGTGTTAGTGTTAGTGCAAGGTTGGAGCACGATTTGCACCGAACATACCATAGGCATAGAAATCGTTTTGGACGATCTCGATCCGACCCCTATGTGACGAGGCTCAAGTGGAAGCTCGGTTCGGTCCGTTTCGGGATAGTGCTTCTCTTGATGCAAGATTGGTGCTTGGTTTGCACCAAATGTAGCATAGGCATAGAAATCGTTTTGAACGCACCTGAGGGGACTCCTAGGTGATGAGGCTCAAGTGGAAGCTCGATTCGGTATGTTTGGAGATAGTGCTAATCTTGATGCAAGATTGGTGCTCGGTTTGCGTCGAATGTGCCGTAGGCTCAGAAATAGTATTGGAGGCACCCGATGGAACTCCTAGGTGACATGGGTCATATAGAATCTCGTTTAGATCTATTTTGAGACAATGTTAGCGTCGGTGCAAGATAGGTGCACGGTTTGCACTGAACGTACCATGGGCATAGAAATCATTTTGGACACACTCGATGGGACTCCTAGGTGACGAGGCTCAAGTGGAAGCTCAGGTCGGTCCGTTTGGGGATAGTGCTTCTGTTGATGCAAGATTGGTGCTTGGTTTGCACCAAATGTAGCATAGGCATAGAAATCGTTTTGGACACACTCGAGGGGACTCCTAGGTGATGAGGCTCAAGTGGAAGCTTGATTCGGTACGTTTGGAGATAGTGCTACTCTTGATGCAAGATTGGTACTCGGTTTGCGTCGAATGTGCCGTAGGCTCAGAAATAGAATTGGAGGCACCTGATGGAACTCTTTGGTGACGTGGGTCATGTGGAATCTCGTTTTGATCTTTTTTGAGACAGTGTTAGCGTCGTGCAAGATAGGTACACAGTTTGCACTGAACGTACCATAGGCATAGAAATCATTTTGGACACACTCGATGGGACTCCTAGGTGACGAGGCTCCAGTGGAAGCTCGGTACGATCCATTTGGAGATAGTGATACTCTTGATGCATGATTGGTGCACGGTTTGCGTCGAACGTACCGTGGGCTCGGAAATAGTATTGGAGGCACCCGATGGAACTCCTAGGTTACGTGGGTCATGTGGAATCTTGTTTTGATCTATTTTGAAACAGTGTTAGCGTCGGTGCAAGATAGATGCTCGGTTTGCGTCAAACGTACCATAGGTTCATAAATTATTTTAGAAGCACCCGCGGTACTCCTAGGTGATGAGGGTCTGGTGGAGATCTGTTTGGTGTGTTTGGATATAGTGCTACAGAAGATAGGTGCACGGTTTGCATTGAACGTACCATAGGTCATATACAGTTTTGGACGCACCCGATGGAACTCGTAAGTGACGTGGGTCGTGTGGAATCTCGTTTTAGTCCATTTGGAGATAGTGTTAGTTTTAGTGCAAGGTTGGAGCACGGTTTGCACCGAACACACCATGGGCATAGAAAATCGTTTTGGACGATCTCGATCCGACCCCTATGTGACGAGGCTCAAGTGGAAGCTCGGTTCGGTCCGTTTCGGGATAGTGCTTCTCTTGATGCAAGATTGGTGCTTGGTTTGCACCAAATGTAGCATAGGCATAGAAATCGTTTTGAACGCACTCGAGGGGACTCCTAGATGATGAGGCTCAAGTGGAAGCTCGATTCGGTACGTTTGGAGATAGTGCTACTCTTGATGCAAGATTGGTACTCGGTTTGCGTCGAATGTGCCGTAGGCTCAGAAATAGTATTGGAGGCACCCGATGGAACTCCTAGGTGACGTGGGTCATGTGGAATCTCGTTTTGATCTATTTTGAGATAGTGTTAGCGTCGTGCAAGATAGGGAAATCATTTTGGACACACTCGATGGGACTCCTAGGTGACGAGGCTCCAGTGGAAGCTCGGTACGATCCATTTGGCGACAGTGATACTCTTGATGCATGATTGGTGCACGGTTTGCGTCGAACGTACCGTAGGCTCGGAAATAGTATTGGAGGCACCTGATGGAACTCCTAGGTTACGTGGGTCATGTGGAATCTTGTTTTGATCTGTTTTGAAACAGTGTTAGCGTCGGTGCAAGATAGGTGCTCGGTTTTCGTCAAACGTACCATAGGTTCATAAATTGTTTTAGAAGCACCCGCGGTACTCCTAGGTGATGAGGGTCTGGTGGAGATCTGTTTTTGTCTGTTTGAATATAGTGCTACAGAAGATAGGTGCACGGTTTGCATTGAACGTACCATAGGTCATAAACTGTTTTGGACGCACCCGATGGAACTCGTAAGTGACGTGGGTCGTGTGGAATCTTGTTTTAGTCCATTTGGAGATAGTGTTAGTGTTAGTGCAAGGTTGGAGCACGGTTTGCACCGAACATACCATAGGCATAGAAATCGTTTTGGACGATCTCGATCCGACCCCTATGTGACGAGGCTCAAGTGGAAGCTCGGTTCGGTCCGTTTCGGGATAGTGCTTCTCTTGATGCAAGATTGGTGCTTGGTTTGCACCAAATGTAGCATAGGCATAGAAATCGTTTTGAACGCACCTGAGGGGACTCCTAGGTGATGAGGCTCAAGTGGAAGCTCGATTCGGTATGTTTGGAGATAGTGCTAATCTTGATGCAAGATTGGTGCTCGGTTTGCGTCGAATGTGCCGTAGGCTCAGAAATAGTATTGGAGGCACCCGATGGAACTCCTAGGTGACGTGGGTCATATGGAATCTCGTTTAGATCTATTTTGAGACAATGTTAGCGTCGGTGCAAGATAGGTGCACGGTTTGCACTGAACGTACCATGGGCATAGAAATCATTTTGGACACACTCGATGGGACTCCTAGGTGACGAGGCTCAAGTGGAAGCTCAGGTCGGTCCGTTTGGGGATAGTGCTTCTCTTGATGCAAGATTGGTGCTTGGTTTGCACCAAATGTAGCATAGGCATAGAAATCGTTTTGGACACACTCGAGGGGACTCCTAGGTGATGAGGCTCAAGTGGAAGCTTGATTCGGTACGTTTGGAGATAGTGCTACTCTTGATGCAAGATTGGTGCTCGGTTTGCGTCGAATGTGCCGTAGGCTCAGATATAGTATTGGAGGCATCTGATGGAACTCTTTGGTGACGTGGGTCATGTGGAATCTCGTTTTGATCTTTTTTGAGACAGTGTTAGCGTCGGTGCAAGATAGGTACACGGTTTGCACTGAACGTACCATAGGCATAGAAATCGTTTTGGACACACTCGATGGGACTCCTAGGTGACGAGGCTCCAGTGGAAGCTCGGTACGATCCATTTGGAGATAGTTCAACTCTTGATGCATGATTGGTGCACGGTTTGCGTCGAACGTACCGTAGGCTCGGAAATAGTATTGGAGGCACCCGATGGAACTCCTAGGTTACGTGGGTCATGTGGAATCTTGTTTCGATCTGTTTTAAAACAGTGTTAGCGTCGGTGCAAGATAGATGCTCGATTTGCGTCAAACGTACCATAGGTTCATAAATTGTTTTAGAAGCACCCGCGGTACTCCTAGGTGATGAGGGTCTGGTGGAGATCTATTTGGTCCGTTTGGATATAGTGCTATAGAAGATAGGTGCACGGTTTGCATTGAACGTACCATAGGTCATAAACAGTTTTGGACGCACCCGATGGAACTCGTAAGTGACGTGGGTCATGTGGAATCTCGTTTTAGTCCATTTTAGATAGTGTTAGTGTTAGTGCAAGGTTGGAGCACGGTTTGCACCGAACATACCATAGGCATAGAAATCGTTTTGGACGATCTCGATCAGACTCCTATGTGACGAGGCTCAAGTGGAAGCTCTGTTCGGTCCGTTTTGGGATAGTGCTTCTCTTGATGCAAGATTGGTGCTTGGTTTGCACCAAATGTAGCATAGGCATAGAAATCGTTTTGAACGCACTCGAGGGGACTCCTAGATGATGAGGCTCAAGTGGAAGCTCGATTCGGTACGTTTGGAGATAGTGCTACTCTTGATACAAGATTGGTACTCGGTTTGCGTCGAATGTGCCGTAGGCTCAGAAATAGAATTGGAGGCACCCGATGGAACTCCTAGGTGACGTGGGTCATGTGGAATCTCGTTTTGATCTATTTTGAGATAGTGTTAGCGTCGTGCAAGATAGGTACAAAGTTTGCATTGAACGTACCATAGGCATAGAAATCATTTTGGACACACTCGATGGGACTCCTAGGTGACGAGGCTCCAGTGGAAGCTCGGTACGATCCATTTGGCGACAGTGATACTCTTGATGCATGATTGGTGCACGGTTTGCGTCGAACGTACCGTAGGCTCGGAAATAGGATTGGAGGCACCTGATGGAACTCCTAGGTTACGTGGGTCATGTGGAATCTTGTTTTGATCTATTTTGAAACAGTGTTAGCGTCGGTGCAAGATAGGTGCTCGGTTTGCGTCAAACGTACCATAGGTTCATAAGTTGTTTTAGAAGCACCCACGATACTCCTAGGTGATGAGGGTCTGGTGGAGATCTGTTTTTGTCTGTTTGAATATAGTGCTACAGAAGATAGGTGCACGGTTTGCATTGAACGTACCATAGGTCATAAACTATTTTGGACGCACCCGATGGAACTCGTAAGTGACGTGGGTCGTGTGGAATCTCGTTTTAGTCCATTTGGAGATAGTGTTAGTGTTAGTGCAAGGTTGGAGCACGGTTTGCACCGAACATACCATAGGCATAGAAATCGTTTTGGACGATCTCGATCCGACCCCTATGTGACGAGGCTCAAGTGGAAGCTCGGTTCGGTCCGTTTCGGGATAGTGCTTCTCTTGATGCAAGATTGGTGCTTGGTTTGCACCAAATGTAGCATAGGCATAGAAATCGTTTTGAACGCACCTGAGGGGAATCCTAGGTGATGAGGCTCAAGTGGAAGCCCGATTCGGTATGTTTGGAGATAGTGCTAATCTTGATGCAAAATTGGTGCTCGGTTTGCGTCGAATGTGCCGTAGGCTCGGAAATAGTATTGGAGGCACCCGATGGAACTCCTAGGTGACGTGGGTCATGTGGAATCTCGTTTAGATCTATTTTGAGACAATGTTAGCGTCGGTGCAAGATAGGTGCACGGTTTGCACTGAACGTACCATGGGCATAGAAATCATTTTGGACACACTCGATGGGACTCCTAGGTGACGAGGCTCAAGTGGAAGCTCAGGTCGGTCCGTTTGGGGATAGTGCTTCTATTGATGCAAGATTGGTGCTTAGTTTGCACCAAATGTAGCATAGGCATAGAAATCGTTTTGGACGCACTCGAGGGGACTCCTAGGTGATGAGGCTCAAGTGGAAGCTTGATTCGGTACGTTTGGAGATAGTGCTACTCTTGATGCAAGATTGGTACTCGGTTTGCGTCGAATGTGCCGTAGGCTCAGAAATAGTATTGGAGGCACCCGATGGAACTCCTAGGTGACGGGGGTCATGTGGAATCTCGTTTTCATCTATTTTGAGATAGTGTTAGCGTCGTGCAAGATAGGTACACAGTTTGCATTGAACGTACCATAGGCATAGAAATCATTTTGGACACACTTGATGGGACTCCTAGGTGACGAGGCTCCAGTGGAAGCTCGGTACGATCCATTTGGAGATAGGGATACTCTTGATGCATGATTGGTGCACGGTTTGCGTCGAACGTACCGTAGGCTCGGAAATAGTATTGGAGGCACCTGATGGAACTCCTAGGTTACGTGGGTCATGTGGAATCTTGTTTTGATCTATTTTGAAACAGTGTTAGCGTCGGTGCAAGATAGGTGCTCGGTTTGCGTCAAACGTACCATAGGTTCATAAATTATTTTAGAAGCACCCGCGGTACTCCTAGGTGATGAGGGTCTGGTGGAGATCTGTTTGGTGTGTTTGGATATAGTGCTACAGAAGATAGGTGCACGGTTTGCATTGAACGTACCATAGGTCATATACAGTTTTGGACGCACCCGATGGAACTCGTAAGTGACGTGGGTCGTGTGGAATCTCGTTTTAGTCCATTTGGAGATAGTGTTAGTGTTAGTGCAAGGTTGGAGCACGGTTTGCACCGAACACACCATAGGCATAGAAAATCGTTTTGGACGATCTCGATCCGACCCCTATGTGACGAGGCTCAAGTGGAAGCTCGGTTCGGTCCGTTTTGGGATAGTGCTTCTCTTGATGCAAGATTGGTGCTTGGTTTGCACCAAATGTAGCATAGGCATAGAAATCGTTTTGAACGCACCTGAGGGGAATCCTAGGTGATGAGGCTCAAGTGGAAGCTCGATTCGGTATGTTTGGAGATAGTGCTAATCTTGATGCAAGATTGGTGCTCGGTTTGCGTCGAATGTGCCGTAGGCTCAGAAATAGTATTGGAGGCACCCGATGGAACTCCTAGGTGACGTGGGTCATGTTGAATCTCGTTTAGATCTGTTTTGAGACAATGTTGGCGTCGGTGCAAGATAGGTGCACGGTTTGCACTGAACGTACCATGGGCATAGAAATCATTTTGGACACACTCGATGGGACTCCTAGGTGACGAGGCTCAAGTGGAAGCTCAGGTCGGTCCGTTTGGGGATAGTGCTTCTCTTGATGCAAGATTGGTGCTTAGTTTGCACCAAATGTAGCATAGGCATAGAAATCGTTTTGGACGCACTCGAGGGGACTCCTAGGTGATGAGGCTCAAGTGGAAGCTTGATTCGGTACGTTTGGAGATAGTGCTACTCTTGATGCAAGATTGGTGCTCGGTTTGCATCGAATGTGCCGTAGGCTCAGAAATAGTATTGGAGGCACCCGATGGAACTCTTTGGTGACATGGGTCATGTGGAATCTCGTTTTGATCTTTTTTGAGACAGTGTTAGCGTCGGTGCAAGATAGGTACACGGTTTGCACTGAACGTACCATAGGCATAGAAATTGTTTTGGACACACTCGATGGGACTCCTAGGTGACGAGGCTCCAGTGGAAGCTCGGTACGATCCATTTGGAGATAGTGCTACTCTTGATGCATGATTGGTGCACAGTTTGCGTCGAACGTACCGTAGGCTCGAAAATAGTATTGGAGGCACCCGATGGAACTCCTAGGTTACGTGGGTCATGTGGAATCTTGTTTCGATCTGTTTTAAAACAGTGTTAGCGTCGGTGCAAGATAGATGCTCGATTTGCGTCAAACGTACCATAGGTTCATAAATTGTTTTACAAGCACCCGCGGTACTCCTAGGTGATGAGGGTCTGGTGGAGATCTGTTTGGTCCGTTTGGATATAGTGCTATAGAAGATAGGTGCACGGTTTGCATTGAATGTACCATAGGTCATAAACAGTTTTGGACGCACCCGATGGAACTCGTAAGTGACGTGGGTCATGTGGAATCTTGTTTTAGTCCATTTAGAGATAGTGTTAGTGTTAGTGCAAGGTTGGAGCACGGTTTGCACCGAACATACCATAGGCATAGAAATCGTTTTGGACGATCTCGATCAGACTCCTATGTGACGAGGCTCAAGTGGAAGCTCTGTTCGGTCCGTTTCGGGATAGTGCTTCTCTTGATGCAAGATTGGTGCTTGGTTTGCACCAAATGTAGCATAGGCATAGAAATCGTTTTGAACACACTCGAGGGGACTCCTAGATGATGAGGCTCAAGTGGAAGCTCGATTCGGTACGTTTGGAGATAGTGCTACTCTTGATGCAAGATTGGTACTCGGTTTGCGTCGAATGTGCCGTAGGCTCAGAAATAGTATTGGAGGCACCCGATGGAACTCCTAGGTGACGTGGGTCATGTGGAATCTCGTTTTGATCTATTTTGAGATAGTGTTAGCGTCGTGCAAGATAGGGAAATCATTTTGGACACACTCGATGGGACTCCTAGGTGACGAGGCTCCAGTGGAAGCTCGGTACGATCCATTTGGCGACAGTGATACTCTTGATGCATGATTGGTGCACGGTTTGCGTCGAACGTACCGTAGGCTCGGAAATAGTATTGGAGGCACCTGATGGAACTCCTAGGTTACGTGGGTCATGTGGAATCTTGTTTTGATCTGTTTTGAAATAGTGTTAGCGTCGGTGCAAGATAGGTGCTCGGTTTGCGTCAAACGTACCATAGGTTCATAAATTGTTTTAGAAGCACCCGCGGTACTCCTAGGTGATGAGGGTCTGGTGGAGATCTGTTTTTGTCTGTTTGAATATAGTGCTACAGAAGATAGGTGCACGGTTTGCATTGAACGTACCATAGGTCATAAACTGTTTTGGACGCACCCGATGGAACTCGTAAGTGACGTGGGTCGTGTGGAATCTTGTTTTAGTCCATTTGGAGATAGTGTTAGTGTTAGTGCAAGGTTGGAGCACGGTTTGCACCGAACATACCATAGGCATAGAAATCATTTTGGACGATCTCGATCCGACCCCTATGTGACGAGGCTCAAGTGGAAGCTCGGTTCGGTCCGTTTCGGGATAGTGCTTCTCTTGATGCAAGATTGGTGCTTGGTTTGCACCAAATGTAGCATAGGCATAGAAATCGTTTTGAACGCACCTGAGGGGACTCCTAGGTGATGAGGCTCAAGTGGAAGCTCGATTCGGTATGTTTGGAGATAGTGCTAATCTTGATGCAAGATTGGTGCTCGGTTTGCGTCGAATGTGCCGTAGGCTCAGAAATAGTATTGGAGGCACCCGATGGAACTCCTAGGTGACGTGGGTCATATGGAATCTCGTTTAGATCTATTTTGAGACAATGTTAGCGTCGGTGCAAGATAGGTGCACGGTTTGCACTGAACGTACCATGGGCATAGAAATCATTTTGGACACACTCGATGGGACTCCTAGGTGACGAGGCTCAAGTGGAAGCTCAGGTCGGTCCGTTTGGGGATAGTGCTTCTCTTGATGCAAGATTGGTGCTTGGTTTGCACCAAATGTAGCATAGGCATAGAAATCGTTTTGGACACACTCGAGGGGACTCCTAGGTGATGAGGCTCAAGTGGAAGCTTGATTCGGTACGTTTGGAGATAGTGCTACTCTTGATGCAAGATTGGTGCTCGGTTTGCGTCGAATGTGCCGTAGGCTCAGATATAGTATTGGAGGCATCTGATGGAACTCTTTGGTGACGTGGGTCATGTGGAATCTCGTTTTGATCTTTTTTGCGACAGTGCTAGCGTCGGTGCAAGATAGGTACACGGTTTGCACTGAACGTACCATAGGCATAGAAATCGTTTTGGACACACTCGATGGGACTCCTAGGTGACGAGGCTCCAGTGGAAGCTCGGTACGATCCATTTGGAGATAGTGCAACTCTTGATGCATGATTGGTGCACGGTTTGCGTCGAACGTACCGTAGGCTCGGAAATAGTATTGGAGGCACCCGATGGAACTCCTAGGTTACGTGGGTCATGTGGAATCTTGTTTCGATCTGTTTTAAAACAGTGTTAGCGTCGGTGCAAGATAGATGCTCGATTTGCGTCAAACGTACCATAGGTTCATAAATTGTTTTAGAAGCACCCGCGGTACTCCTAGGTGATGAGGGTCTGGTGGAGATCTGTTTGGTCCGTTTGGATATAGTGCTATAGAAGATAGGTGCACGGTTTGCATTGAACGTACCATAGGTCATAAACAGTTTTGGACGCACCCGATGGAACTCGTAAGTGACGTGGGTCATGTGGAATCTCGTTTTAGTCCATTTAGAGATAGTGTTAGTGTTAGTGCAAGGTTGGAGCACGGTTTGCACCGAACATACCATAGGCATAGAAATCGTTTTGGACGATCTCGATCAGACTCCTATGTGACGAGGCTCAAGTGGAAGCTCTGTTCGGTCCGTTTCGGGATAGTGCTTCTCTTGATGCAAGATTGGTGCTTGGTTTGCACCAAATGTAGCATAGGCATAGAAATCGTTTTGAACGCACTCGAGGGGACTCCTAGATGATGAGGCTCAAGTGGAAGCTCGATTCGGTACGTTTGGAGATAGTGCTACTCTTGATGCAAGATTGGTACTCGGTTTGCGTCGAATGTGCCGTAGGCTCAGAAATAGAATTGGAGGCACCCGATGGAACTCCTAGGTGACGTGGGTCATGTGGAATCTCGTTTTGATCTATTTTGAGATAGTGTTAGCGTCGTGCAAGATAGGTACAAAGTTTGCATTGAACGTACCATAGGCATAGAAATTATTTTGGACACACTCGATGGGACTCCTAGGTGACGAGGCTCCAGTGGAAGCTCGGTACGATCCATTTGGCGACAGTGATACTCTTGATGCATGATTGGTGCACGGTTTGCGTCGAACGTACCGTAGGCTCGGAAATAGTATTGGAGGCACCTGATGGAACTCCTAGGTTACGTGGGTCATGTGGAATCTTGTTTTGATCTGTTTTGAAACAGTGCTAGCGTCGGTGCAAGATAGGTGCTCGGTTTGCGTCAAACGTACCATAGGTTCATAAATTGTTTTAGAAGCACCCGCGGTACTCCTAGGTGATGAGGGTCTGGTGGAGATCTGTTTTTGTCTGTTTGAATATAGTGCTACAGAAGATAGGTGCACGGTTTGCATTGAACGTACCATAGGTCATAAACTATTTTGGACGCACCCGATGGAACTCGTAAGTGACGTGGGTCGTGTGGAATCTCGTTTTAGTCCATTTGGAGATAGTGTTAGTGTTAGTGCAAGGTTGGAGCACGATTTGCACCGAACATACCATAGGCATAGAAATCGTTTTGGACGATCTCGATCCGACCCCTATGTGACGAGGCTCAAGTGGAAGCTCGGTTCGGTCCGTTTCGGGATAGTGCTTCTCTTGATGCAAGATTGGTGCTTGGTTTGCACCAAATGTAGCATAGGCATAGAAATCGTTTTGAACGCACCTGAGGGGAATCCTAGGTGATGAGGCTCAAGTGGAAGCCCGATTCGGTATGTTTGGAGATAGTGCTAATCTTGATGCAAAATTGGTGCTCGGTTTGCGTCGAATGTGCCGTAGGCTCGGAAATAGTATTGGAGGCACCCGATGGAACTCCTAGGTGACGTGGGTCATGTGGAATCTCGTTTAGATCTATTTTGAGACAATGTTAGCGTCGGTGCAAGATAGGTGCACGGTTTGCACTGAACGTACCATGGGCATAGAAATCATTTTGGACACACTCGATGGGACTCCTAGGTGACGAGGCTCAAGTGGAAGCTCAGGTCGGTCCGTTTGGGGATAGTGCTTCTATTGATGCAAGATTGGTGCTTAGTTTGCACCAAATGTAGCATAGGCATAGAAATCGTTTTGGACGCACTCGAGGGGACTCCTAGGTGATGAGGCTCAAGTGGAAGCTTGATTCGGTACGTTTGGAGATAGTGCTACTCTTAATGCAAGATTGGTACTCGGTTTGCGTCGAATGTGCCGTAGGCTCAGAAATAGTATTGGAGGCACCCGATGGAACTCCTAGGTGACGGGGGTCATGTGGAATCTCGTTTTGATCTATTTTGAGATAGTGTTAGCGTCGTGCAAGATAGGTACACAGTTTGCATTCAACGTACCATAGGCATAGAAATCATTTTGGACACACTCGATGGGACTCCTAGGTGACGAGGCTCCAGTGGAAGCTCGGTACGATCCATTTGGAGATAGGGATACTCTTGATGCATGATTGGTGCACGGTTTGCGTCGAACGTACCGTAGGCTCGGAAATAGTATTGGAGGCACCTGATGGAACTCCTAGGTTACGTGGGTCATGTGGAATCTTGTTTTGATCTATTTTGAAACAGTGTTAGCGTCGGTGCAAGATAGGTGCTCGGTTTGCGTCAAACGTACCATAGGTTCATAAATTATTTTAGAAGCACCCGCGGTACTCCTAGGTGATGAGGGTCTGGTGGAGATCTGTTTGGTGTGTTTGGATATAGTGCTACAGAAGATAGGTGCACGGTTTGCATTGAACGTACCATAGGTCATATACAGTTTTGGACGCACCCGATGGAACTCGTAAGTGACGTGGGTCGTGTGGAATCTCGTTTTAGTCCATTTGGAGATAGTGTTAGTGTTAGTGCAAGGTTGGAGCACGGTTTGCACCGAACACACCATAGGCATAGAAAATCGTTTTGGACGATCTCGATCCGACCCCTATGTGACGAGGCTCAAGTGGAAGCTCGGTTCGGTCCGTTTCGGGATAGTGCTTCTCTTGATGCAAGATTGGTGCTTGGTTTGCACCAAATGTAGCATAGGCATAGAAATCGTTTTGAACGCACCTGAGGGGAATCCTAGGTGATGAGGCTCAAGTGGAAGCTCGATTCGGTATGTTTGGAGATAGTGCTAATCTTGATGCAAGATTGGTGCTCGGTTTGCGTCGAATGTGCCGTAGGCTCAGAAATAGTATTGGAGGCACCCGATGGAACTCCTAGGTGACGTGGGTCATGTTGAATCTCGTTTAGATCTGTTTTGAGACAATGTTGGCGTCGGTGCAAGATAGGTGCACGGTTTGCACTGAACGTACCATGGGCATAGAAATCATTTTGGACACACTCGATGGGACTCCTAGGTGACGAGGCTCAAGTGGAAGCTCAGGTCGGTCCGTTTGGGGATAGTGCTTCTCTTGATGCAAGATTGGTGCTTAGTTTGCACCAAATGTAGCATAGGCATAGAAATCGTTTTGGACGCACTCGAGGGGACTCCTAGGTGATGAGGCTCAAGTGGAAGCTTGATTCGGTACGTTTGGAGATAGTGCTACTCTTGATGCAAGATTGGTGCTCGGTTTGCGTCGAATGTGCCGTAGGCTCAGAAATAGTATTGGAGGCACCCGATGGAACTCTTTGGTGACATGGGTCATGTGGAATCTCGTTTTGATCTTTTTTGAGACAGTGTTAGCGTCGGTGCAAGATAGGTACACGGTTTGCACTGAACGTACCATAGGCATAGAAATTGTTTTGGACACACTCGATGGGACTCCTAGGTGACGAGGCTCCAGTGGAAGCTCGGTACGATCCATTTGGAGATAGTGCTACTCTTGATGCATGATTGGTGCACAGTTTGCGTCGAACGTACCGTAGGCTCGGAAATAGTATTGGAGGCACCCGATGGAACTCCTAGGTTACGTGGGTCATGTGGAATCTTGTTTCGATCTGTTTTAAAACAGTGTTAGCGTCGGTGCAAGATAGATGCTCGATTTGCGTCAAACGTACCATAGGTTCATAAATTGTTTTACAAGCACCCGCGGTACTCCTAGGTGATGAGGGTCTGGTGGAGATCTGTTTGGTCCGTTTGGATATAGTGCTATAGAAGATAGGTGCACGGTTTGCATTGAACGTACCATAGGTCATAAACAGTTTTGGACGCACCCGATGGAACTCGTAAGTGACGTGGGTCATGTGGAATCTTGTTTTAGTCCATTTAGAGATAGTGTTAGTGTTAGTGCAAGGTTGGAGCACGGTTTGCACCGAACATACCATAGGCATAGAAATCGTTTTGGACGATCTCGATCAGACTCCTATGTGACGAGGCTCAAGTGGAAGCTCTGTTCGGTCCGTTTCGGGGTAGTGCTTCTCTTGATGCAAGATTGGTGCTTGGTTTGCACCAAATGTAGCATAGGCATAGAAATCGTTTTGAACGCACTCGAGGGGACTCCTAGATGATGAGGCTCAAGTGGAAGCTCGATTCGGTACGTTTGGAGATAGTGCTACTCTTGATGCAAGATTGGTACTCGGTTTGCGTCGAATGTGCCGTAGGCTCAGAAATAGTATTGGAGGCACCCGATGGAACTCCTAGGTGACGTGGGTCATGTGGAATCTCGTTTTGATCTATTTTGAGATAGTGTTAGCGTCGTGCAAGATAGGGAAATCATTTTGAACACACTCGATGGGACTCCTAGGTGACGAGGCTCCAGTGGAAGCTCGGTACGATCCATTTGGCGACAGTGATACTCTTGATGCATGATTGGTGCACGGTTTGCGTCGAACGTACCGTAGGCTCGGAAATAGTATTGGAGGCACCTGATGGAACTCCTAGGTGACGTGGGTCATGTGGAATCTTGTTTTGATCTGTTTTGAAACAGTGTTAGCGTCAGTGCAAGATAGGTGCTCGGTTTGCGTCAAACGTACCATAGGTTCATAAATTGTTTTAGAAGCACCCGCGGTACTCCTAGGTGATGAGGGTCTGGTGGAGATCTGTTTTTGTCTGTTTGAATATAGTGCTACAGAAGATAGGTGCACGGTTTGCATTGAACGTACCATAGGTCATAAACTGTTTTGGACGCACCCGATGGAACTCGTAAGTGACGTGGGTCGTGTGGAATCTTGTTTTAGTCCATTTGGAGATAGTGTTAGTGTTAGTGCAAGTTTGGAGCACGGTTTGCACCGAACATACCATAGGCATAGAAATCGTTTTGGACGATCTCGATCCGACCCCTATGTGACGAGGCTCAAGTGGAAGCTCGGTTCGGTCCGTTTCGGGATAGTGCTTCTCTTGATGCAAGATTGGTGCTTGGTTTGCACCAAATGTAGCATAGGCATAGAAATCGTTTTGAACGCACCTGAGGGGACTCCTAGGTGATGAGGCTCAAGTGGAAGCTCGATTCGGTATGTTTGGAGATAGTGCTAATCTTGATGCAAGATTGGTGCTCGGTTTGCGTCGAATGTGCCGTAGGCTCAGAAATAGTATTGGAGGCACCCGATGGAACTCCTAGGTGACGTGGGTCATATGGAATCTCGTTTAGATCTATTTTGAGACAATGTTAGCGTCGGTGCAAGATAGGTGCACGGTTTGCACTGAACGTACCATGGGCATAGAAATCATTTTGGACACACTCGATGGGACTCCTAGGTGACGAGGCTCAAGTGGAAGCTCAGGTCGGTCCGTTTGGGGATAGTGCTTCTCTTGATGCAAGATTGGTGCTTGGTTTGCACCAAATGTAGCATAGGCATAGAAATCGTTTTGGACACACTCGAGGGGACTCCTAGGTGATGAGGCTCAAGTGGAAGCTTGATTCGGTACGTTTGGAGATAGTGCTACTCTTGATGCAAGATTGGTGCTCGGTTTGCGTCGAATGTGCCGTAGGCTCAGATATAGTATTGGAGGCATCTGATGGAACTCTTTGGTGACGTGGGTCATGTGGAATCTCGTTTTGATCTTTTTTGAGACAGTGTTAGCGTCGGTGCAAGATAGGTACACGGTTTGCACTGAACGTACCATAGGCATAGAAATCGTTTTGGACACACTCGATGGGACTCCTAGGTGACGAGGCTCCAGTGGAAGCTCGGTACGATCCATTTGGAGATAGTGCAACTCTTGATGCATGATTGGTGCACGGTTTGCGTCGAACGTACCGTAGGCTCGGAAATAGTATTGGAGGCACCCGATGGAACTCCTAGGTTACGTGGGTCATGTGGAATCTTGTTTCGATCTGTTTTAAAACAGTGTTAGCGTCGGTGCAAGATAGATGCTCGATTTGTGTCAAACGTACCATAGGTTCATAAATTATTTTAGAAGCACCCGCGGTACTCCTAGGTGATGAGGGTCTGGTGGAGATCTGTTTGGTCCGTTTGGATATAGTGCTATAGAAGATAGGTGCACGGTTTGCATTGAACGTACCATAGGTCATAAACAGTTTTGGACGCACCCGATGGAACTCGTAAGTGACGTGGGTCATGTGGAATCTCGTTTTAGTCCATTTAGAGATAGTGTTAGTGTTAGTGCAAGGTTGGAGCACGGTTTGCACCGAACATACCATAGGCATAGAAATCGTTTTGGACGATCTCGATCAGACTCCTATGTGACGAGGCTCAAGTGGAAGCTCTGTTCGGTCCGTTTCGGGATAGTGCTTCTCTTGATGCAAGATTGGTGCTTGGTTTGCACCAAATGTAGCATAGGCATAGAAATCGTTTTGGACGCACTCGAGGGGACTCCTAGGTGATGAGGCTCAAGTGGAAGCTTGATTCGGTACGTTTGGACATAGTGCTACTCTTAATGCAAGATTGGTACTCGGTTTGCGTCGAATGTGCCGTAGGCTCAGAAATAGTATTGGAGGCACCCGATGGAACTCCTAGGTGACGGGGGTCATGTGGAATCTCGTTTTGATCTATTTTGAGATAGTGTTAGCGTCGTGCAAGATAGGTACACAGTTTGCATTCAACGTACCATAGGCATAGAAATCATTTTGGACACACTCGATGGGACTCCTAGGTGACGAGGCTCCAGTGGAAGCTCGGTACGATCCATTTGGCGACAGTGATACTCTTGATGCATGATTGGTGCACGGTTTGCGTCGAACGTACCGTAGGCTCGGAAATAGTATTGGAGGCACCTGATGGAACTCCTAGGTTACGTGGGTCATGTGGAATCTTGTTTTGATCTGTTTTGAAACAGTGTTAGCGTCGGTGCAAGATAGGTGCTCGGTTTGCGTCAAACGTACCATAGGTTCATAAATTGTTTTAGAAGCACCCGCGGTACTCCTAGGTGATGAGGGTCTGGTGGAGATCTGTTTTTGTCTGTTTGAATATAGTGCTACAGAAGATAGGTGCACAGTTTGCATTGAACGTACCATAGGTCATAAACTATTTTGGACGCACCCGATGGAACTCGTAAGTGACGTGGGTCGTGTGGAATCTCGTTTTAGTCCATTTGGAGATAGTGTTAGTGTTAGTGCAAGGTTGGAGCACGGTTTGCACCGAACATACCATAGGCATAGAAATCGTTTTGGACGATCTCGATCCGACCCCTATGTGACGAGGCTCAAGTGGAAGCTCGGTTCGGTCCGTTTCGGGATAGTGCTTCTCTTGATGCAAGATTGGTGCTTGGTTTGCACCAAATGTAGCATAGGCATAGAAATCGTTTTGAACGCACCTGAGGGGAATCCTAGGTGATGAGGCTCAAGTGGAAGCTCGATTCGGTATGTTTGGAGATAGTGCTAATCTTGATGCAAGATTGGTGCTCGGTTTGCGTCGAATGTGCCGTAGGCTCAGAAATAGTATTGGAGGCACCCGATGGAACTCCTAGGTGACGTGGGTCATGTTGAATCTCGTTTAGATCTGTTTTGAGACAATGTTGGCGTCGGTGCAAGATAGGTGCACGGTTTGCACTGAACGTACCATGGGCATAGAAATCATTTTGGACACACTCGATGGGACTCCTAGGTGACGAGGCTCAAGTGGAAGCTCAGGTCGGTCCGTTTGGGGATAGTGCTTCTCTTGATGCAAGATTGGTGCTTAGTTTGCACCAAATGTAGCATAGGCATAGAAATCGTTTTGGACGCACTCGAGGGGACTCCTAGGTGATGAGGCTCAAGTGGAAGCTTGATTCGGTACGTTTGGAGATAGTGCTACTCTTGATGCAAGATTGGTGCTCGGTTTGCGTCGAATGTGCCGTAGGCTCAGAAATAGTATTGGAGGCACCCGATGGAACTCTTTGGTGACATGGGTCATGTGGAATCTCGTTTTGATCTTTTTTGAGACAGTGTTAGCGTCGGTGCAAGATAGGTACACGGTTTGCACTGAACGTACCATAGGCATAGAAATTGTTTTGGACACACTCGATGGGACTCCTAGGTGACGAGGCTCCAGTGGAAGCTCGGTACGATCCATTTGGAGATAGTGCTACTCTTGATGCATGATTGGTGCACAGTTTGCGTCGAACGTACCGTAGGCTCGGAAATAGTATTGGAGGCACCCGATGGAACTCCTAGGTTACGTGGGTCATGTGGAATCTTGTTTCGATCTGTTTTAAAACAGTGTTAGCGTCGGTGCAAGATAGATGCTCGATTTGCGTCAAACGTACCATAGGTTCATAAATTGTTTTACAAGCACCCGCGGTACTCCTAGGTGATGAGGGTCTGGTGGAGATCTGTTTGGTCCGTTTGGATATAGTGCTATAGAAGATAGGTGCACGGTTTGCATTGAACGTACCATAGGTCATAAACAGTTTTGGACGCACCCGATGGAACTCGTAAGTGACGTGGGTCATGTGGAATCTTGTTTTAGTCCATTTAGAGATAGTGTTAGTGTTAGTGCAAGGTTGGAGCACGGTTTGCACCGAACATACCATAGGCATAGAAATCGTTTTGGACGATCTCGATCAGACTCCTATGTGACGAGGCTCAAGTGGAAGCTCTGTTCGGTCCGTTTCGGGGTAGTGCTTCTCTTGATGCAAGATTGGTGCTTGGTTTGCACCAAATGTAGCATAGGCATAGAAATCGTTTTGAACGCACTCGAGGGGACTCCTAGATGATGAGGCTCAAGTGGAAGCTCGATTCGGTACGTTTGGAGATAGTGCTACTCTTGATGCAAGATTGGTACTCGGTTTGCGTCGAATGTGCCGTAGGCTCAGAAATAGTATTGGAGGCACCCGATGGAACTCCTAGGTGACGTGGGTCATGTGGAATCTCGTTTTGATCTATTTTGAGATAGTGTTAGCGTCGTGCAAGATAGGGAAATCATTTTGAACACACTCGATGGGACTCCTAGGTGACGAGGCTCCAGTGGAAGCTCGGTACGATCCATTTGGCGACAGTGATACTCTTGATGCATGATTGGTGCACGGTTTGCGTCGAACGTACCGTAGGCTCGGAAATAGTATTGGAGGCACCTGATGGAACTCCTAGGTTACGTGGGTCATGTGGAATCTTGTTTTGATCTGTTTTGAAACAGTGTTAGCGTCAGTGCAAGATAGGTGCTCGGTTTGCGTCAAACGTACCATAGGTTCATAAATTGTTTTAGAAGCACCCGCGGTACTCCTAGGTGATGAGGGTCTGGTGGAGATCTGTTTTTGTCTGTTTGAATATAGTGCTACAGAAGATAGGTGCACGGTTTGCATTGAACGTACCATAGGTCATAAACTGTTTTGGACGCACCCGATGGAACTCGTAAGTGACGTGGGTCGTGTGGAATCTTGTTTTAGTCCATTTGGAGATAGTGTTAGTGTTAGTGCAAGTTTGGAGCACGGTTTGCACCGAACATACCATAGGCATAGAAATCGTTTTGGACGATCTCGATCCGACCCCTATGTGACGAGGCTCAAGTGGAAGCTCGGTTCGGTCCGTTTCGGGATAGTGCTTCTCTTGATGCAAGATTGGTGCTTGGTTTGCACCAAATGTAGCATAGGCATAGAAATCGTTTTGAACGCACCTGAGGGGACTCCTAGGTGATGAGGCTCAAGTGGAAGCTCGATTCGGTATGTTTGGAGATAGTGCTAATCTTGATGCAAGATTGGTGCTCGGTTTGCGTCGAATGTCCCGTAGGCTCAGAAATAGTATTGGAGGCACCCGATGGAACTCCTAGGTGACGTGGGTCATATGGAATCTCGTTTAGATCTATTTTGAGACAATGTTAGCGTCGGTGCAAGATAGGTGCACGGTTTGCACTGAACGTACCATGGGCATAGAAATCATTTTGGACACACTCGATGGGACTCCTAGGTGACGAGGCTCAAGTGGAAGCTCAGGTCGGTCCGTTTGGGGATAGTGCTTCTCTTGATGCAAGATTGGTGCTTGGTTTGCACCAAATGTAGCATAGGCATAGAAATCGTTTTGGACACACTCGAGGGGACTCCTAGGTGATGAGGCTCAAGTGGAAGCTTGATTCGGTACGTTTGGAGATAGTGCTACTCTTGATGCAAGATTGGTGCTCGGTTTGCGTCGAATGTGCCGTAGGCTCAGATATAGTATTGGAGGCATCTGATGGAACTCTTTGGTGACGTGGGTCATGTGGAATCTCGTTTTGATCTTTTTTGAGACAGTGTTAGCGTCGGTGCAAGATAGGTACACGGTTTGCACTGAACGTACCATAGGCATAGAAATCGTTTTGGACACACTCGATGGGACTCCTAGGTGACGAGGCTCCAGTGGAAGCTCGGTACGATCCATTTGGAGATAGTGCAACTCTTGATGCATGATTGGTGCACGGTTTGCGTCGAACGTACCGTAGGCTCGGAAATAGTATTGGAGGCACCCGATGGAACTCCTAGGTTACGTGGGTCATGTGGAATCTTGTTTCGATCTGTTTTAAAACAGTGTTAGCGTCGGTGCAAGATAGATGCTCGATTTGTGTCAAACGTACCATAGGTTCATAAATTGTTTTAGAAGCACCCGCGGTACTCCTAGGTGATGAGGGTCTGGTGGAGATCTGTTTGGTCCGTTTGGATATAGTGCTATAGAAGATAGGTGCACGGTTTGCATTGAACGTACCATAGGTCATAAACAGTTTTGGACGCACCCGATGGAACTCGTAAGTGACGTGGGTCATGTGGAATCTCGTTTTAGTCCATTTAGAGATAGTGTTAGTGTTAGTGCAAGGTTGGAGCACGGTTTGCACCGAACATACCATAGGCATAGAAATCGTTTTGGACGATCTCGATCAGACTCCTATGTGACGAGGCTCAAGTGGAAGCTCTGTTCGGTCCGTTTCGGGATAGTGCTTCTCTTGATGCAAGATTGGTGCTTGGTTTGCACCAAATGTAGCATAGGCATAGAAATCGTTTTGGACGCACTCGAGGGGACTCCTAGGTGATGAGGCTCAAGTGGAAGCTTGATTCGGTACGTTTGGACATAGTGCTACTCTTAATGCAAGATTGGTACTCGGTTTGTGTCGAATGTGCCGTAGGCTCAGAAATAGTATTGGAGGCACCCGATGGAACTCCTAGGTGACGGGGGTCATGTGGAATCTCGTTTTGATCTATTTTGAGATAGTGTTAGCGTCGTGCAAGATAGGTACACAGTTTGCATTCAACGTACCATAGGCATAGAAATCATTTTGGACACACTCGATGGGACTCCTAGGTGACGAGGCTCCAGTGGAAGCTCGGTACGATCCATTTGGCGACAGTGATACTCTTGATGCATGATTGGTGCACGGTTTGCGTCGAACGTACCGTAGGCTCGGAAATAGTATTGGAGGCACCTGATGGAACTCCTAGGTTACGTGGGTCATGTGGAATCTTGTTTTGATCTGTTTTGAAACAGTGTTAGCGTCGGTGCAAGATAGGTGCTCGGTTTGCGTCAAACGTACCATAGGTTCATAAATTGTTTTAGAAGCACCCGCGGTACTCCTAGGTGATGAGGGTCTGGTGGAGATCTGTTTTTGTCTGTTTGAATATAGTGCTACAGAAGATAGGTGCACAGTTTGCATTGAACGTACCATAGGTCATAAACTATTTTGGACGCACCCGATGGAACTCGTAAGTGACGTGGGTCGTGTGGAATCTCGTTTTAGTCCATTTGGAGATAGTGTTAGTGTTAGTGCAAGGTTGGAGCACGGTTTGCACCGAACATACCATAGGCATAGAAATCATTTTGGACGATCTCGATCCGACCCCTATGTGACGAGGCTCAAGTGGAAGCTCGGTTCGGTCCGTTTCGGGATAGTGCTTCTCTTGATGCAAGATTGGTGCTTGGTTTGCACCAAATGTAGCATAGGCATAGAAATCGTTTTGAACGCACCTGAGGGGAATCCTAGGTGATGAGGCTCAAGTGGAAGCCCGATTCGGTATGTTTGGAGATAGTGCTAATCTTGATGCAAAATTGGTGCTCGGTTTGCGTCGAATGTGCCGTAGGCTCGGAAATAGTATTGGAGGCACCCGATGGAACTCCTAGGTGACGTGGGTCATGTGGAATCTCGTTTAGATCTATTTTGAGACAATGTTAGCGTCGGTGCAAGATAGGTGCACGGTTTGCACTGAACGTACCATGGGCATAGAAATCATTTTGGACACACTCGATGGGACTCCTAGGTGACGAGGCTCAAGTGGAAGCTCAGGTCGGTCCGTTTGGGGATAGTGCTTCTATTGATGCAAGATTGGTGCTTAGTTTGCACCAAATGTAGCATAGGCATAGAAATCGTTTTGGACGCACTCGAGGGGACTCCTAGGTGATGAGGCTCAAGTGGAAGCTTGATTCGGTACGTTTGGAGATAGTGCTACTCTTAATGCAAGATTGGTACTCGGTTTGCGTCGAATGTGCCGTAGGCTCAGAAATAGTATTGGAGGCACCCGATGGAACTCCTAGGTGACGGGGGTCATGTGGAATCTCGTTTTGATCTATTTTGAGATAGTGTTAGCGTCGTGCAAGATAGGTACACAGTTTGCATTCAACGTACCATAGGCATAGAAATCATTTTGGACACACTCGATGGGACTCCTAGGTGACGAGGCTCCAGTGGAAGCTCGGTACGATCCATTTGGAGATAGGGATACTCTTGATGCATGATTGGTGCACGGTTTGCGTCGAACGTACCGTAGGCTCGGAAATAGTATTGGAGGCACCTGATGGAACTCCTAGGTTACGTGGGTCATGTGGAATCTTGTTTTGATCTATTTTGAAACAGTGTTAGCGTCGGTGCAAGATAGGTGCTCGGTTTGCGTCAAACGTACCATAGGTTCATAAATTATTTTAGAAGCACCCGCGGTACTCCTAGGTGATGAGGGTCTGGTGGAGATCTGTTTGGTGTGTTTGGATATAGTGCTATAGAAGATAGGTGCACGGTTTGCATTGAACGTACCATAGGTCATATACAGTTTTGGACGCACCCGATGGAACTCGTAAGTGACGTGGGTCGTGTGGAATCTCGTTTTAGTCCATTTGGAGATAGTGTTAGTGTTAGTGCAAGGTTGGAGCACGGTTTGCACCGAACACACCATAGGCATAGAAAATCGTTTTGGACGATCTCGATCCGACCCCTATGTGACGAGGCTCAAGTGGAAGCTCGGTTCGGTCCGTTTCGGGATAGTGCTTCTCTTGATGCAAGATTGGTGCTTGGTTTGCACCAAATGTAGCATAGGCATAGAAATCGTTTTGAACGCACCTGAGGGGAATCCTAGGTGATGAGGCTCAAGTGGAAGCTCGATTCGGTATGTTTGGAGATAGTGCTAATCTTGATGCAAGATTGGTGCTCGGTTTGCGTCGAATGTGCCGTAGGCTCAGAAATAGTATTGGAGGCACCCGATGGAACTCCTAGGTGACGTGGGTCATGTTGAATCTCGTTTAGATCTGTTTTGAGACAATGTTGGCGTCGGTGCAAGATAGGTGCACGGTTTGCACTGAACGTACCATGGGCATAGAAATCATTTTGGACACACTCGATGGGACTCCTAGGTGACGAGGCTCAAGTGGAAGCTCAGGTCGGTCCGTTTGGGGATAGTGCTTCTCTTGATGCAAGATTGGTGCTTAGTTTGCACCAAATGTAGCATAGGCATAGAAATCGTTTTGGACGCACTCGAGGGGACTCCTAGGTGATGAGGCTCAAGTGGAAGCTTGATTCGGTACGTTTGGAGATAGTGCTACTCTTGATGCAAGATTGGTGCTCGGTTTGCGTCGAATGTGCCGTAGGCTCAGAAATAGTATTGGAGGCACCCGATGGAACTCTTTGGTGACATGGGTCATGTGGAATCTCGTTTTGATCTTTTTTGAGACAGTGTTAGCGTCGGTGCAAGATAGGTACACGGTTTGCACTGAACGTACCATAGGCATAGAAATTGTTTTGGACACACTCGATGGGACTCCTAGGTGACGAGGCTCCAGTGGAAGCTCGGTACGATCCATTTGGAGATAGTGCTACTCTTGATGCATGATTGGTGCACAGTTTGCGTCGAACGTACCGTAGGCTCGGAAATAGTATTGGAGGCACCCGATGGAACTCCTAGGTTACGTGGGTCATGTGGAATCTTGTTTCGATCTGTTTTAAAACAGTGTTAGCGTCGGTGCAAGATAGATGCTCGATTTGCGTCAAACGTACCATAGGTTCATAAATTGTTTTACAAGCACCCGCGGTACTCCTAGGTGATGAGGGTCTGGTGGAGATCTGTTTGGTCCGTTTGGATATAGTGCTATAGAAGATAGGTGCACGGTTTGCATTGAACGTACCATAGGTCATAAACAGTTTTGGACGCACCCGATGGAACTCGTAAGTGACGTGGGTCATGTGGAATCTTGTTTTAGTCCATTTAGAGATAGTGTTAGTGTTAGTGCAAGGTTGGAGCACGGTTTGCACCGAACATACCATAGGCATAGAAATCGTTTTGGACGATCTCGATCAGACTCCTATGTGACGAGGCTCAAGTGGAAGCTCTGTTCGGTCCGTTTCGGGGTAGTGCTTCTCTTGATGCAAGATTGGTGCTTGGTTTGCACCAAATGTAGCATAGGCATAGAAATCGTTTTGAACGCACTCGAGGGGACTCCTAGATGATGAGGCTCAAGTGGAAGCTCGATTCGGTACGTTTGGAGATAGTGCTACTCTTGATGCAAGATTGGTACTCGGTTTGCGTCGAATGTGCCGTAGGCTCAGAAATAGTATTGGAGGCACCCGATGGAACTCCTAGGTGACGTGGGTCATGTGGAATCTCGTTTTGATCTATTTTGAGATAGTGTTAGCGTCGTGCAAGATAGGGAAATCATTTTGAACACACTCGATGGGACTCCTAGGTGACGAGGCTCCAGTGGAAGCTCGGTACGATCCATTTGGCGACAGTGATACTCTTGATGCATGATTGGTGCACGGTTTGCGTCGAACGTACCGTAGGCTCGGAATTAGTATTGGAGGCACCTGATGGAACTCCTAGGTTACGTGGGTCATGTGGAATCTTGTTTTGATCTGTTTTGAAACAGTGTTAGCGTCAGTGCAAGATAGGTGCTCGGTTTGCGTCAAACGTACCATAGGTTCATAAATTGTTTTAGAAGCACCCGCGGTACTCCTAGGTGATGAGGGTCTGGTGGAGATCTGTTTTTGTCTGTTTGAATATAGTGCTACAGAAGATAGGTGCACGGTTTGCATTGAACGTACCATAGGTCATAAACTGTTTTGGACGCACCCGATGGAACTCGTAAGTGACGTGGGTCGTGTGGAATCTTGTTTTAGTCCATTTGGAGATAGTGTTAGTGTTAGTGCAAGTTTGGAGCACGGTTTGCACCGAACATACCATAGGCATAGAAATCGTTTTGGACGATCTCGATCCGACCCCTATGTGACGAGGCTCAAGTGGAAGCTCGGTTCGGTCCGTTTCGGGATAGTGCTTCTCTTGATGCAAGATTGGTGCTTGGTTTGCACCAAATGTAGCATAGGCATAGAAATCGTTTTGAACGCACCTGAGGGGACTCCTAGGTGATGAGGCTCAAGTGGAAGCTCGATTCGGTATGTTTGGAGATAGTGCTAATCTTGATGCAAGATTGGTGCTCGGTTTGCGTCGAATGTGCCGTAGGCTCAGAAATAGTATTGGAGGCACCCGATGGAACTCCTAGGTGACGTGGGTCATATGGAATCTCGTTTAGATCTATTTTGAGACAATGTTAGCGTCGGTGCAAGATAGGTGCACGGTTTGCACTGAACGTACCATGGGCATAGAAATCATTTTGGACACACTCGATGGGACTCCTAGGTGACGAGGCTCAAGTGGAAGCTCAGGTCGGTCCGTTTGGGGATAGTGCTTCTCTTGATGCAAGATTGGTGCTTGGTTTGCACCAAATGTAGCATAGGCATAGAAATCGTTTTGGACACACTCGAGGGGACTCCTAGGTGATGAGGCTCAAGTGGAAGCTTGATTCGGTACGTTTGGAGATAGTGCTACTCTTGATGCAAGATTGGTGCTCGGTTTGCGTCGAATGTGCCGTAGGCTCAGATATAGTATTGGAGGCATCTGATGGAACTCTTTGGTGACGTGGGTCATGTGGAATCTCGTTTTGATCTTTTTTGAGACAGTGTTAGCGTCGGTGCAAGATAGGTACACGGTTTGCACTGAACGTACCATAGGCATAGAAATCGTTTTGGACACACTCGATGGGACTCCTAGGTGACGAGGCTCCAGTGGAAGCTCGGTACGATCCATTTGGAGATAGTGCAACTCTTGATGCATGATTGGTGCACGGTTTGCGTCGAACGTACCGTAGGCTCGGAAATAGTATTGGAGGCACCCGATGGAACTCCTAGGTTACGTGGGTCATGTGGAATCTTGTTTCGATCTGTTTTAAAACAGTGTTAGCGTCGGTGCAAGATAGATGCTCGATTTGTGTCAAACGTACCATAGGTTCATAAATTGTTTTAGAAGCACCCGCGGTACTCCTAGGTGATGAGGGTCTGGTGGAGATCTGTTTGGTCCGTTTGGATATAGTGCTATAGAAGATAGGTGCACGGTTTGCATTGAACGTACCATAGGTCATAAACAGTTTTGGACGCACCCGATGGAACTCGTAAGTGACGTGGGTCATGTGGAATCTCGTTTTAGTCCATTTAGAGATAGTGTTAGTGTTAGTGCAAGGTTGGAGCACGGTTTGCACCGAACATACCATAGGCATAGAAATCGTTTTGGACGATCTCGATCAGACTCCTATGTGACGAGGCTCAAGTGGAAGCTCTGTTCGGTCCGTTTCGGGATAGTGCTTCTCTTGATGCAAGATTGGTGCTTGGTTTGCACCAAATGTAGCATAGGCATAGAAATCGTTTTGGACGCACTCGAGGGGACTCCTAGGTGATGAGGCTCAAGTGGAAGCTTGATTCGGTACGTTTGGACATAGTGCTACTCTTAATGCAAGATTGGTACTCGGTTTGCGTCGAATGTGCCGTAGGCTCAGAAATAGTATTGGAGGCACCCGATGGAACTCCTAGGTGACGGGGGTCATGTGGAATCTCGTTTTGATCTATTTTGAGATAGTGTTAGCGTCGTGCAAGATAGGTACACAGTTTGCATTCAACGTACCATAGGCATAGAAATCATTTTGGACACACTCGATGGGACTCCTAGGTGACGAGGCTCCAGTGGAAGCTCGGTACGATCCATTTGGCGACAGTGATACTCTTGATGCATGATTGGTGCACGGTTTGCGTCGAACGTACCGTAGGCTCGGAAATAGTATTGGAGGCACCTGATGGAACTCCTAGGTTACGTGGGTCATGTGGAATCTTGTTTTGATCTGTTTTGAAACAGTGTTAGCGTCGGTGCAAGATAGGTGCTCGGTTTGCGTCAAACGTACCATAGGTTCATAAATTGTTTTAGAAGCACCCGCGGTACTCCTAGGTGATGAGGGTCTGGTGGAGATCTGTTTTTGTCTGTTTGAATATAGTGCTACAGAAGATAGGTGCACAGTTTGCATTGAACGTACCATAGGTCATAAACTATTTTGGACGCACCCGATGGAACTCGTAAGTGACGTGGGTCGTGTGGAATCTCGTTTTAGTCCATTTGGAGATAGTGTTAGTGTTAGTGCAAGGTTGGAGCACGGTTTGCACCGAACATACCATAGGCATAGAAATCGTTTTGGACGATCTCGATCCGACCCCTATGTGACGAGGCTCAAGTGGAAGCTCGGTTCGGTCCGTTTCGGGATAGTGCTTCTCTTGATGCAAGATTGGTGCTTGGTTTGCACCAAATGTAGCATAGGCATAGAAATCGTTTTGAACGCACCTGAGGGGAATCCTAGGTGATGAGGCTCAAGTGGAAGCCCGATTCGGTATGTTTGGAGATAGTGCTAATCTTGATGCAAAATTGGTGCTCGGTTTGCGTCGAATGTGCCGTAGGCTCGGAAATAGTATTGGAGGCACCCGATGGAACTCCTAGGTGACGTGGGTCATGTGGAATCTCGTTTAGATCTATTTTGAGACAATGTTAGCGTCGGTGCAAGATAGGTGCACGGTTTGCACTGAACGTACCATGGGCATAGAAATCATTTTGGACACACTCGATGGGACTCCTAGGTGACGAGGCTCAAGTGGAAGCTCAGGTCGGTCCGTTTGGGGATAGTGCTTCTATTGATGCAAGATTGGTGCTTAGTTTGCACCAAATGTAGCATAGGCATAGAAATCGTTTTGGACGCACTCGAGGGGACTCCTAGGTGATGAGGCTCAAGTGGAAGCTTGATTCGGTACGTTTGGAGATAGTGCTACTCTTGATGCAAGATTGGTACTCGGTTTGCGTCGAATGTGCCGTAGGCTCAGAAATAGTATTGGAGGCACCCGATGGAACTCCTAGGTGACGGGGGTCATGTGGAATCTCGTTTTGATCTATTTTGAGATAGTGTTAGCGTCGTGCAAGATAGGTACACAGTTTGCATTGAACGTACCATAGGCATAGAAATCATTTTGGACACACTCGATGGGACTCCTAGGTGACGAGGCTCCAGTGGAAGCTCGGTACGATCCATTTGGAGATAGGGATACTCTTGATGCATGATTGGTGCACGGTTTGCGTCGAACGTACCGTAGGCTCGGAAATAGTATTGGAGGCACCTGATGGAACTCCTATGTTACGTGGGTCATGTGGAATCTTGTTTTGATCTATTTTGAAACAGTGTTAGCGTCGGTGCAAGATAGGTGCTCGGTTTGCGTCAAACGTACCATAGGTTCATAAATTATTTTAGAAGCACCCGCGGTACTCCTAGGTGATGAGGGTCTGGTGGAGATCTGTTTGGTGTGTTTGGATATAGTGCTACAGAAGATAGGTGCACGGTTTGCATTGAACGTACCATAGGTCATATACAGTTTTGGACGCACCCGATGGAACTCGTAAGTGACGTGGGTCGTGTGGAATCTCGTTTTAGTCCATTTGGAGATAGTGTTAGTGTTAGTGCAAGGTTGGAGCACGGTTTGCACCGAACACACCATAGGCATAGAAAATCGTTTTGGACGATCTCGATCCGACCCCTATGTGACGAGGCTCAAGTGGAAGCTCGGTTCGGTCCGTTTCGGGATAGTGCTTCTCTGGATGCAAGATTGGTGCTTGGTTTGCACCAAATGTAGCATAGGCATAGAAATCGTTTTGAACGCACCTGAGGGGAATCCTAGGTGATGAGGCTCAAGTGGAAGCTCGATTCGGTATGTTTGGAGATAGTGCTAATCTTGATGCAAGATTGGTGCTCGGTTTGCGTCGAATGTGCCGTAGGCTCAGAAATAGTATTGGAGGCACCCGATGGAACTCCTAGGTGACGTGGGTCATGTTGAATCTCGTTTAGATCTGTTTTGAGACAATGTTGGCGTCGGTGCAAGATAGGTGCACGGTTTGCACTGAACGTACCATGGGCATAGAAATCATTTTGGACACACTCGATGGGACTCCTAGGTGACGAGGCTCAAGTGGAAGCTCAGGTCGGTCCGTTTGGGGATAGTGCTTCTCTTGATGCAAGATTGGTGCTTAGTTTGCACCAAATGTAGCATAGGCATAGAAATCGTTTTGGACGCACTCGAGGGGACTCCTAGGTGATGAGGCTCAAGTGGAAGCTTGATTCGGTACGTTTGGAGATAGTGCTACTCTTGATGCAAGATTGGTGCTCGGTTTGCGTCGAATGTGCCGTAGGCTCAGAAATAGTATTGGAGGCACCCGATGGAACTCTTTGGTGACATGGGTCATGTGGAATCTCGTTTTGATCTTTTTTGAGACAGTGTTAGCGTCGGTGCAAGATAGGTACACGGTTTGCACTGAACGTACCATAGGCATAGAAATTGTTTTGGACACACTCGACGGGACTCCTAGGTGACGAGGCTCCAGTGGAAGCTCGGTACGATCCATTTGGAGATAGTGCTACTCTTGATGCATGATTGGTGCACAGTTTGCGTCGAACGTACCGTAGGCTCGGAAATAGTATTGGAGGCACCCGATGGAACTCCTAGGTTACGTGGGTCATGTGGAATCTTGTTTCGATCTGTTTTAAAACAGTGTTAGCGTCGGTGCAAGATAGATGCTCGATTTGCGTCAAACGTACCATAGGTTCATAAATTGTTTTACAAGCACCCGCGGTACTCCTAGGTGATGAGGGTCTGGTGGAGATCTGTTTGGTCCGTTTGGATATAGTGCTATAGAAGATAGGTGCACGGTTTGCATTGAACGTACCATAGGTCATAAACAGTTTTGGACGCACCCGATGGAACTCGTAAGTGACGTGGGTCATGTGGAATCTTGTTTTAGTCCATTTAGAGATAGTGTTAGTGTTAGTGCAAGGTTGGAGCACGGTTTGCACCGAACATACCATAGGCATAGAAATCGTTTTGGACGATCTCGATCAGACTCCTATGTGACGAGGCTCACGTGGAAGCTCTGTTCGGTCCGTTTCGGGATAGTGCTTCTCTTGAAGCAAGATTGGTGCTTGGTTTGCACCAAATGTAGCATAGGCATAGAAATCGTTTTGAACGCACTCGAGGGGACTCCTAGATGATGAGGCTCAAGTGGAAGCTTGATTCGGTACGTTTGGAGATAGTGCTACTCTTGATGCAAGATTGGTACTCGGTTTGCGTCGAATGTGCCGTAGGCTCAGAAATAGTATTGGAGGCACCCGATGGAACTCCTAGGTGACGTGGGTCATGTGGAATCTCGTTTTGATCTATTTTGAGATAGTGTTAGCGTCGTGCAAGATAGGGAAATCATTTTGGACACACTCGATGGGACTCCTAGGTGACGAGGCTCCAGTGGAAGCTCGGTACGATCCATTTGGAGATAGTGCTACTCTTGATGCATGATTGGTGCACGGTTTGCGTCGAACGTACCGTAGGCTCGGAAATAGTATTGGAGGCAACCGATGGAACTCCTAGGTTACGTGGGTCATGTGGAATCTTGTTTCGATCTGTTTTGAAACAGTGTTAGCGTCGGTGCAAGATAGATGCTCGATTTGCGTCAAACGTACCATAGGTTCATAAATTGTTTTAGAAAGCACCCGCGGTACTCCTAGGTGATGAGGGTCTGGTGGAGATCTGTTTGGTCCGTTTGGATATAGTGCTATAGAAGATAGGTGCAAGGTTTGCATTGAACGTACCATAGGTCATAAATAGTTTTGGACGCACCCGATGGAACTCGTAAGTGATGTGGGTCATGTGGAATCTCGTTTTAGTCCATTTAGAGATAGTGTTAGTGTTAGTGCAAGGTTGGAGCACGGTTTGCACCGAACATACCATAGGCATAGAAATCGTTTTGGACGATCTCGATCAGACTCCTATGTGACGAGGCTCAAGTGGAAGCTCTGTTCGGTCCGTTTCGGGATAGTGCTTCTCTTGATGCAAGATTGGTGCTTGGTTTGCACCAAATGTAGCATAGGCATAGAAATCGTTTTGAACGCACTCGAGGGGACTCCTAGATGATGAGGCTCAAGTGGAAGCTCGATTCGGTACGTTTGGAGATAGTGCTACTCTTGATGCAAGATTGGTACTCGGTTTGCGTCGAATGTGCCGTAGGCTCAGAAATAGTATTGGAGGCACCCGATGGAACTCCTAGGTGACGTGGGTCATGTGGAATCTCGTTTTGATCTATTTTGAGATAGTGTTAGCGTCGTGCAAGATAGGTACACAGTTTGCATTGAACGTACCATAGGCATAGAAATCATTTTGGACACACTCGATGGGACTCCTAGGTGACGAGGCTCCAGTGGAAGCTCGGTACGATCCATTTGGAGACAGCGATACTCTTGATGCATGATTGGTGCACGGTTTGCGTCAAACGTACCGTAGGCTCGGAAATAGTATTGGAGGCACCTGATGGAACTCCTAGGTTACGTGGGTCATGTGGAATCTTGTTTTGATCTGTTTTGAAACAGTGTTAGCGTCGGTGCAAGATAGGTGCTCGGTTTGCGTCAAACGTACCATAGGTTCATAAATTGTTTTAGAAGCACCCGCGGTACTCCTAGGTGATGAGGGTCTGGTGGAGATCTGTTTGGTGTGTTTGGATATAGTGCTACAGAAGATTGGTGCACGGTTTGCATTGAACGTACCATAGGTCATAAACAGTTTTGGACGCACCCGATGGAACTCGTAAGTGACGTGGGTCGTGTGGAATCTCGTTTTAGTCCATTTGGAGATAGTGTTAGTGTTAGTGCAAGGTTGGAGCACGGTTTGCACCGAACATACCATAGGCATAGAAATCGTTTTGGACGATCTCGATCCGACCCCTAGTGACGAGGCTCAAGTGGAAGCTCGGTTCGGTCCGTTTCGGGATAGTGCTTCTCTTGATGCAAGATTGGTGCTTGGTTTGCACCAAATGTAGCATAGGCATAGAAATCGTTTTGAACGCACCTGAGGGGAATCCTAGGTGATGAGGCTCACGTGGAAGCTCGATTCGGTATGTTTGGAGATAGTGCTAATCTTGATGCAAGATTGGTGCTCGGTTTGCGTCGAATGTGCCGTAGGCTCGGAAATAGTATTGGAGGCACCCGATGGAACTCCTAGGTGACGTGGGTCATGTTGAATCTCGTTTAGATCTATTTTGAGACAATGTTAGCATCGGTGCAAGATAGGTGCACGGTTTGCACTGAACGTACCATGGGCATAGAAATCATTTTGGACACACTCGTTGGGACTCCTAGGTGACGAGGCTCAAGTGGAAGCTCAGGTCGGTCCGTTTGGGGATAGTGCTTCTCTTGATGCAAGATTGGTGCTTAGTTTGCACCAAATGTAGCATAGGCATAGAAATCGTTTTGGACGCACTCGAGGGGACTCCTAGGTGATGAGGCTCAAGTGGAAGCTTGATTCGGTACGTTTGGAGATAGTGCTACTCTTGATGCAAGATTGGTACTCGGTTTGCGTCGAATGTGCCGTAGGCTCAGAAATAGTATTGGAGGCACCCGAAGGAACTCCTAGGTGACGTGGGTCATGTGGAATCTCGTTTTGATCTATTTTGAGATAGTGTTAGCGTCATGCAAGATAGGTACACAGTTTGCATTGAACGTACCATAGGCATAGAAATCATTTTGGACACACTCGATGGGACTCCTAGGTGACGAGGCTCCAGTGGAAGCTCGGTACGATCCATTTGGAGATAGTGATACTCTTGATGCATGATTGGTGCACGGTTTGCGTCGAACATACTGTAGGCTCAGAAATAGTATTGGAGGCACCTGATGGAACTCCTAGGTTACGTGGGTCATGTGGAATCTTGTTTTGATCTGTTTTGAAACAGTGTTAGCGTCGGTGCAAGATAGGTGCTCGGTTTGCGTCAAACGTACCATAGGTTCATAAATTGTTTTAGAAGCACCCGCGGTACTCCTAGGTGATGAGGGTCTGGTGGAGATCTGTTTGGTGTGTTTGGATATAGTGCTACAGAAGATAGGTGCACGGTTTGCATTGAACGTACTATAGGTCATAAACAGTTTTGGACGCACCCGATGGAACTCGTAAGTGACGTGGGTCGTGTGGAATCTCGTTTTAGTCCATTTGGAGATAGTGTTAGTGTTAGTGCACGGTTGGAGCACGGTTTGCACCGAGCATACCATAGGCATAGAAAATCATTTTGGATGATCTCGATCCGACCCCTATGTGACGACGCTCAAGTGGAAGCTCGGTTCGGTCTGTTTCGGGATAGTGCTTCTCTTGATGCAAGATTGGTGCTTGGTTTGCACCAAATGTAGCATAGGCATAGAAATCGTTTTGAACGCACCTGAGGGGAATCCTAGGTGATGAGGCTCAAGTGGAAGCTCGATTCTGTATGTTTGGAGATAGTGCTAATCTTGATGCAAGATTGGTGCTCGGTTTGCGTCGAATGTGCCGTAGGCTCGGAAATAGTATTGGAGGCACCCGATGGAACTCCTAGGTGACATGGGTCATGTTGAATCTCGTTTAGATCTATTTTGAGACAATGTTAGCGTCGATGCAAGATAGGTGCACGGTTTGCACTGAACGTACCATGGGCATAGAAATCATTTTGGACACACTCGATGGGACTCCTAGGTGACGAGGCTCAAGTGGAAGCTCAGGTCGGTCCGTTTGGGGATAGTGCTTCTCTTGATGCAAGATTGGTGCTTAGTTTGCACCAAATGTAGCATAGGCATAGAAATCGTTTTGGACGCACTCGAGGGGACTCCTAGGTGATGAGGCTCAAGTGGAAGCTTGATTCTGTATGTTTGGAGATAGTGCTAATCTTGATGCAAGATTGGTGCTCGGTTTGCGTCGAATGTGCCGTAGGCTCGGAAATAGTATTGGAGGCACCCGATGGAACTCCTAGGTGACATGGGTCATGTTGAATCTCGTTTTGATCTATTTTGAGATAGTGTTAGCGTCGTGCAAGATAGGTACACAGTTTGCATTGAACGTACCATAGGCATAGAAATCATTTTGGACACACTCGATGGGACTCCTAGGTGACGAGGCTCCAGTGGAAGCTCGGTACGATCCATTTGGAGACAGCGATACTCTTGATGCATGATTGGTGCACGGTTTGCGTCAAACGTACCGTAGGCTCGGAAATAGTATTGGAGGCACCTGATGGAACTCCTAGGTTACGTGGGTCATGTGGAATCTTGTTTTGATCTGTTTTGAAACAGTGTTAGCGTCGGTGCAAGATAGGTGCTCGGTTTGCGTCAAACGTACCATAGGTTCATAAATTGTTTTAGAAGCACCCGCGGTACTCCTAGGTGATGAGGGTCTGGTGGAGATCTGTTTGGTGTGTTTGGATATAGTGCTACAGAAGATTGGTGCACGGTTTGCATTGAACGTACCATAGGTCATAAACAGTTTTGGACGCACCCGATGGAACTCGTAAGTGACGTGGGTCGTGTGGAATCTCGTTTTAGTCCATTTGGAGATAGTGTTAGTGTTAGTGCAAGGTTGGAGCACGGTTTGCACCGAACATACCATAGGCATAGAAATCGTTTTGGACGATCTCGATCCGACCCCTAGTGTCGAGGCTCAAGTGGAAGCTCGGTTCGGTCCGTTTTGGGATAGTGCTTCTCTTGATGCAAGATTGGTGCTTGGTTTGCACCAAATGTAGCATAGGCATAGAAATCGTTTTGAACGCACCTGAGGGGAATCCTAGGTGATGAGGCTCACGTGGAAGCTCGATTCGGTATGTTTGGAGATAGTGCTAATCTTGATGCAAGATTGGTGCTCGGTTTGCGTCGAATGTGCCGTAGGCTCGGAAATAGTATTGGAGGCACCCGATGGAACTCCTAGGTGACGTGGGTCATGTTGAATCTCGTTTAGATCTATTTTGAGACAATGTTAGCATCGGTGCAAGATAGGTGCACGGTTTGCACTGAACGTACCATGGGCATAGAAATCATTTTGGACACACTCGTTGGGACTCCTAGGTGACGAGGCTCAAGTGGAAGCTCAGGTCGGTCCGTTTGGGGATAGTGCTTCTCTTGATGCAAGATTGGTGCTTAGTTTGCACCAAATGTAGCATAGGCATAGAAATCGTTTTGGACGCACTCGAGGGGACTCCTAGGTGATGAGGCTCAAGTGGAAGCTTGATTCGGTACGTTTGGAGATAGTGCTACTCTTGATGCAAGATTGGTACTCGGTTTGCGTCGAATGTGCCGTAGGCTCAGAAATAGTATTGGAGGCACCCGAAGGAACTCCTAGGTGACGTGGGTCATGTGGAATCTCGTTTTGATCTATTTTGAGATAGTGTTAGCGTCATGCAAGATAGGTACACAGTTTGCATTGAACGTACCATAGGCATAGAAATCATTTTGGACACACTCGATGGGACTCCTAGGTGACGAGGCTCCAGTGGAAGCTCGGTACGATCCATTTGGAGATAGTGATACTCTTGATGCATGATTGGTGCACGGTTTGCGTCGAACATACTGTAGGCTCAGAAATAGTATTGGAGGCACCTGATGGAACTCCTAGGTTACGTGGGTCATGTGGAATCTTGTTTTGATCTGTTTTGAAACAGTGTTAGCGTCGGTGCAAGATAGGTGCTCGGTTTGCGTCAAACGTACCATAGGTTCATAAATTGTTTTAGAAGCACCCGCGGTACTCCTAGGTGATGAGGGTCTGGTGGAGATCTGTTTGGTGTGTTTGGATATAGTGCTACAGAAGATAGGTGCACGGTTTGCATTGAACGTACTATAGGTCATAAACAGTTTTGGACGCACCCGATGGAACTCGTAAGTGACGTGGGTCGTGTGGAATCCCGTTTTAGTCCATTTGGAGATAGTGTTAGTGTTAGTGCACGGTTGGAGCACGGTTTGCACCGAGCATACCATAGGCATAGAAAATCATTTTGGATGATCTCGATCCGACCCCTATGTGACGACGCTCAAGTGGAAGCTCGGTTCGGTCTGTTTCGGGATAGTGCTTCTCTTGATGCAAGATTGGTGCTTGGTTTGCACCAAATGTAGCATAGGCATAGAAATCGTTTTGAACGCACCTGAGGGGAATCCTAGGTGATGAGGCTCAAGTGGAAGCTCGATTCTGTATGTTTGGAGATAGTGCTAATCTTGATGCAAGATTGGTGCTCGGTTTGCGTCGAATGTGCCGTAGGCTCGGAAATAGTATTGGAGGCACCCGATGGAACTCCTAGGTGACATGGGTCATGTTGAATCTCGTTTAGATCTATTTTGAGACAATGTTAGCGTCGATGCAAGATAGGTGCACGGTTTGCACTGAACGTACCATGGGCATAGAAATCATTTTGGACACACTCGATGGGACTCCTAGGTGACGAGGCTCAAGTGGAAGCTCAGGTCGGTCCGTTTGGGGATAGTGCTTCTCTTGATGCAAGATTGGTGCTTAGTTTGCACCAAATGTAGCATAGGCATAGAAATCGTTTTGGACGCACTCGAGGGGACTCCTAGGTGATGAGGCTCAAGTGGAAGCTCGATTCGGTACGTTTGGAGATAGTGCTACTCTTGATGCAAGATTGGTGCTCGGTTTGCGTCGAATGTGCCGTAGGCTCAGAAATAGTATTGGAGGCACCCGATGGAACTCTTTGGTGACGTGGGTCATGTGGAATCTCGTTTTGATCTTTTTTGAGACAGTGTTAGCATCGGTGCAAGATAGGTACACGGTTTGCACTGAACGTACCATAGGCATAGAAATCGTTTTGGACACACTCGACGGGACTCCTAGGTGACGAGGCTCCAGTGGAAGCTCGGTACGATCTATTTGGAGATAGTGCTACTCTTGATGCATGATTGGTGCACAGTTTGCGTCGAACGTACCGTAGGCTCGGAAATAGTATTGGAGGCACCCGATGGAACTCCTAGGTTACGTGGGTCATGTGGAATCTTGTTTCGATCTGTTTTGAAACAGTGTTAGCGTCGGTGCAAGATAGATGCTCGATTTGCGTCAAACGTACCATAGGTTCATAAATTGTTTTAGAAGCACCCGCGGTACTCCTAGGTTATGAGGGTCTGGTGGAGATCTGTTTGGTCCGTTTGGATATAGTGCTACAGAAGATAGGTGCACGGTTTGCATTGAACGTATCATAGGTCATAAACAGTTTTGGATGCACCCGATGGAACTCGTAAGTGACGTGGGTCATGTGGAATCTCGTTTTAGTCCATTTAGAGATAGTGTTAGTGTTAGTGCAAGGTTGGAGCACGGTTTGCACCGAACATACCATAGGCATAGAAATCGTTTTGGACGATCTCGATCAGACTCCTATGTGACGAGGCTCAAGTGGAAGCTCAGTTCGGTCCGTTTCGGGATAGTGCTTCTCTTGATGCAAGATTGGTGCTTGGTTTGCACCAAATGTAGCATAGGCATAGAAATCGTTTTGAACGCACTCGAGGGGACTCCTAGATGATGAGGCTCAAGTGGAAGCTCGATTCGGTACGTTTGGAGATAGTGCTACTCTTGATGCAAGATTGGTGCTCGGTTTGCGTCGAATGTGCCGTAGGCTCGGAAATAGTATTGGAGGCACCCGATGGAACTCCTAGGTGACGTGGGTCATGTGGAATCCCGTTTTGTTCTATTTTGAGACAGTGTTAGTATCGGTGCAAGATAGGTGCACGGTTTGCACTGAACGTACCATAGGTTCATAAATTGGTTTGGAAGCACCAGCGGTACTCCTAGGTGATGAGGGTCTGGTGGAGATCTGTTTGGTCCGTTTGGAGATAGTGCTATAGAAGATAGGTGCACGGTTTGCACTGAACGTACCATGGGCATAGAAATCATTTTGGACACATTCGATGGGACTCCTAGGTGACGAGGCTCAAGTGGAAGCTCAGGTCGGTCCGTTTGGGGATAGTGCTTCTCTTGATGCAAGATTGGTGCTTAGTTTGCACCAAATGTAGCATAGGCATAGAAATCGTTTTGGACGCACTCGAGGGGACTCCTAGGTGATGAGGCTCAAGTGGAAGCTTGATTCGGTACGTTTGGAGATAGTGCTACCCTTGATGCAAGATTGGTACTCGGTTTGCGTCAAATGTGCCGTAGGCTCAGAAATAGTATTGGAGGCACCCGATGGAACTCCTAGGTGACGTGGGTCATGTGGAATCTCGTTTTGATCTATTTTGAGATAGTGTTAGCGTCATGCAAGATAGGTACACAGTTTGCATTGAACGTACCATAGGCATAGAAATCATTTTGGACACACTCGATGGGACTCCTAGGTGACGAGGCTCCAGTGGAAGCTCGGTACGATCCATTTGGAGATAGTGATACTCTTGATGCATGATTGGTGCACGGTTTGCGTCGAACGTACTGTAGGCTCGGAAATAGTATTGGAGGCACCTGATGGAACTCCTAGGTTACGTGGGTCATGTGGAATCTTGTTTTGATCTGTTTTGAAACAGTGTTAGCGTCGGTGCAAGATAGGTGCTCGGTTTGCGTGAAACGTACCATAGGTTCATAAATTGTTTTAGAAGCACCCGCGGTACTCCTAGGTGATGAGGGTCTGGTGGAGATCTGTTTGGTGTGTTTGGATATAGTGCTACAGAAGATAGGTGCACGGTTTGCATTGAACGTACCATAGGTCATAAACAGTTTTGGACGCACCTGATGGAACTCGTAAGTGACGTCGGTCGTGTGGAATCTCGTTTTAGTCCATTTGGAGATAGTGTTAGTGTTAGTGCAAGGTTGGAGCACGGTTTGCACCGAACATACCATAGGCATAGAAAATCGTTTTGGACGATCTCGATCCGACCCCTATGTGACGACGCTCAAGTGGAAGCTCGGTTCGGTCCGTTTCGGGATAGTGCTTCTCTTGATGCAAGATTGGTGCTTGGTTTGCACCAAATGTAGCATAGGCATAGAAATCGTTTTGAACGCACCTGAGGGGAATCCTAGGTGATGAGGCTCACGTGGAAGCTCGATTCGGTATGTTTGGAGATAGTGCTAATCTTGATGCAAGATTGGTGCTCGGTTTGCGTCGAATGTGCCGTAGGCTCGGAAATAGTATTGGAGGCACCCGATGGAACTCCTAGGTGACGTGGGTCATGTTGAATCTCGTTTAGATCTATTTTGAGACAATGTTAGCATCGGTGCAAGATAGGTGCACGGTTTGCACTGAACGTACCATGGGCATAGAAATCATTTTGGACACACTCGTTGGGACTCCTAGGTGACGAGGCTCAAGTGGAAGCTCAGGTCGGTCCGTTTGGGGATAGTGCTTCTCTTGATGCAAGATTGGTGCTTAGTTTGCACCAAATGTAGCATAGGCATAGAAATCGTTTTGGACGCACTCGAGGGGACTCCTAGGTGATGAGGCTCAAGTGGAAGCTTGATTCGGTACGTTTGGAGATAGTGCTACTCTTGATGCAAGATTGGTACTCGGTTTGCGTCGAATGTGCCGTAGGCTCAGAAATAGTATTGGAGGCACCCGAAGGAACTCCTAGGTGACGTGGGTCATGTGGAATCTCGTTTTGATCTATTTTGAGATAGTGTTAGCGTCATGCAAGATAGGTACACAGTTTGCATTGAACGTACCATAGGCATAGAAATCATTTTGGACACACTCGATGGGACTCCTAGGTGACGAGGCTCCAGTGGAAGCTCGGTACGATCCATTTGGAGATAGTGATACTCTTGATGCATGATTGGTGCACGGTTTGCGTCGAACATACTGTAGGCTCAGAAATAGTATTGGAGGCACCTGATGGAACTCCTAGGTTACGTGGGTCATGTGGAATCTTGTTTTGATCTGTTTTGAAACAGTGTTAGCGTCGGTGCAAGATAGGTGCTCGGTTTGCGTCAAACGTACCATAGGTTCATAAATTGTTTTAGAAGCACCCGCGGTACTCCTAGGTGATGAGGGTCTAGTGGAGATCTGTTTGGTGTGTTTGGATATAGTGCTACAGAAGATAGGTGCACGGTTTGCATTGAACGTACTATAGGTCATAAACAGTTTTGGATGCACCCGATGGAACTCGTAAGTGACGTGGGTCGTGTGGAATCTCGTTTTAGTCCATTTGGAGATAGTGTTAGTGTTAGTGCACGGTTGGAGCACGGTTTGCACCGAACATACCATAGGCATAGAAAATCATTTTGGATGATCTCGATCCGACCCCTATGTGACGACGCTCAAGTGGAAGCTCGGTTCGGTCCGTTTCGGGATAGTGCTTCTCTTGATGCAAGATTGGTGCTTGGTTTGCATCAAATGTAGCATAGGCATAGAAATCATTTTGAACGCACCTGAGGGGAATCCTAGGTAATGAGGCTCAAGTGGAAGCTCGATTCTGTATGTTTGGAGATAGTGCTAATCTTGATGCAAGATTGGTGCTCGGTTTGCGTCGAATGTGCCGTAGGCTCGGAAATAGTATTGGAGGCACCCGATGGAACTCCTAGGTGACATGGGTCATGTTGAATCTCGTTTAGATCTATTTTGAGACAATGTTAGCGTCGATGCAAGATAGGTGCACGGTTTGCACTGAACGTACCATGGGCATAGAAATCATTTTGGACACACTCGATGGGACTCCTAGGTGACGAGGCTCAAGTGGAAGCTCAGGTCGGTCCGTTTGGGGATAGTGCTTCTCTTGATGCAAGATTGGTGCTTAGTTTGCACCAAATGTAGCATAGGCATAGAAATCGTTTTGGACGCACTCGAGGGGACTCCTAGGTGATGAGGCTCAAGTGGAAGCTCGATTCGGTACGTTTGGAGATAGTGCTACTCTTGATGCAAGATTGGTGCTCGGTTTGCGTCGAATGTGCCGTAGGCTCAGAAATAGTATTGGAGGCACCCGATGGAACTCTTTGGTGACGTGGGTCATGTGGAATCTCATTTTGATCTTTTTTGAGACAGTGTTAGCGTCGGTGCAAGATAGGTACACGGTTTGCACTGAACGTACCATAGGCATAGAAATCGTTTTGGACACACTCGACGGGACTCCTAGGTGACGAGGCTCCAGTGGAAGCTCGGTACGATCTATTTGGAGATAGTGCTACTCTTGATGCATGATTGGTGCACAGTTTGCGTCGAACGTACCGTAGGCTCGGAAATAGTATTGGAGGCACCCGATGGAACTCCTAGGTTACGTGGGTCATGTGGAATCTTGTTTCGATCTGTTTTGAAACAGTGTTAGCGTCGGTGCAAGATAGATGCTCGATTTGCGTCAAACGTACCATAGGTTCATAAATTGTTTTAGAAGCACCCGCGGTACTCCTAGGTGATGAGGGTCTGGTGGAGATCTGTTTGGTCCGTTTGGATATAGTGCTACAGAAGATAGGTGCACGGTTTGCATTGAACGTATCATAGGTCATAAACAGTTTTGGATGCACCCGATGGAACTCGTAAGTGACGTGGGTCATGTGGAATCTCGTTTTAGTCCATTTAGAGATAGTGTTAGTGTTAGTGCAAGGTTGGAGCACGGTTTGCACCGAACATACCATAGGCATAGAAATCGTTTTGGACGATCTCGATCAGACTCCTATGTGACGAGGCTCAAGTGGAAGCTCAGTTCGGTCCGTTTCGGGATAGTGCTTCTCTTGATGCAAGATTGGTGCTTGGTTTGCACCAAATGTAGCATAGGCATAGAAATCGTTTTGAACGCACTCGAGGGGACTCCTAGATGATGAGGCTCAAGTGGAAGCTCGATTCGGTACGTTTGGAGATAGTGCTACTCTTGATGCAAGATTGGTGCTCGGTTTGCGTCGAATGTGCCGTAGGCTCGGAAATAGTATTGGAGGCACCCGATGGAACTCCTAGGTGACGTGGGTCATGTGGAATCCCGTTTTGATCTATTTTGAGACAGTGTTAGTATCGGTGCAAGATAGGTGCACGGTTTGCACTGAACGTACCATAGGTTCATAAATTGGTTTAGAAGCACCAGCGGTACTCCTAGGTGATGAGGGTCTGGTGGAGATCTGTTTGGTCCGTTTGGAGATAGTGCTATAGAAGATAGGTGCACGGTTTGCACTGAACGTACCATGGGCATAGAAATCATTTTGGACACATTCGATGGGACTCCTAGTTGACGAGGCTCAAGTGGAAGCTCAGGTCGGTCCGTTTGGGGATAGTGCTTCTCTTGATGCAAGATTGGTGCTTAGTTTGCACCAAATGTAGCATAGGCATAGAAATCGTTTTGGACGCACTCGAGGGGACTCCTAGGTGATGAGGCTCAAGTGGAAGCTTGATTCGGTACGTTTGGAGATAGTGCTACCCTTGATGCAAGATTGGTACTCGGTTTGCGTCAAATGTGCCGTAGGCTCAGAAATAGTATTGGAGGCACCCGATGGAACTCCTAGGTGACGTGGGTCATGTGGAATCTCGTTTTGATCTATTTTGAGATAGTGTTAGCGTCATGCAAGATAGGTACACAGTTTGCATTGAACGTACCATAGGCATAGAAATCATTTTGGACACACTCGATGGGACTCCTAGGTGACGAGGCTCCAGTGGAAGCTCGGTACGATCCATTTGGAGATAGTGATACTCTTGATGCATGATTGGTGCACGGTTTGCGTCGAACGTACTGTAGGCTCGGAAATAGTATTGGAGGCACCTGATGGAACTCCTAGGTTACGTGGGTCATGTGGAATCTTGTTTTGATCTGTTTTGAAACAGTGTTAGCCTCGGTGCAAGATAGGTGCTCGGTTTGCGTCAAACGTACCATAGGTTCATAAATTGTTTTAGAAGCACCCGCGGTACTCCTAGGTGATGAGGGTCTGGTGGAGATCTGTTTGGTGTGTTTGGATATAGTGCTACAGAAGATAGGTGCACGGTTTGCATTGAACGTACCATAGGTCATAAACAGTTTTGGACGCACCTGATGGAACTCGTAAGTGACGTCGGTCGTGTGGAATCTCGTTTTAGTCCATTTGGAGATAGTGTTAGTGTTAGTGCAAGGTTGGAGCACGGTTTGCACCGAACATACCATAGGCATAGAAAATCGTTTTGGACGATCTCGATCCGACCCCTATGTGACGACGCTCAAGTGGAAGCTCGGTTCGGTCCGTTTCGGGATAGTGCTTCTCTTGATGCAAGATTGGTGCTTGGTTTGCACCAAATGTAGCATAGGCATAGAAATCGTTTTGAACGCACCTGAGGGGAATCCTAGGTGATGAGGCTCACGTGGAAGCTCGATTCGGTATGTTTGGAGATAGTGCTAATCTTGATGCAAGATTGGTGCTCGGTTTGCGTCGAATGTGCCGTAGGCTCGGAAATAGTATTGGAGGCACCCGATGGAACTCCTAGGTGACGTGGGTCATGTCGAATCTCGTTTAGATCTATTTTGAGACAATGTTAGCGTCGGTGCAAGATAGGTGCACGGTTTGCACTGAATGTACCATGGGCATAGAAATCATTTTGGACACACTCGATGGGACTCCTAGGTGACGAGGCTCAAGTGGAAGCTCAGGTCGGTCCGTTTGGGGATAGTGCTTCTCTTGATGCAAGATTGATGCTTAGTTTGCACCAAATGTAGCATAGGCATAGAAATCGTTTTGGACGCACTCGAGGGGACTCCTAGGTGATGAGGCTCAAGTGGAAGCTTGATTCGGTACGTTTGGAGATAGTGCTACTCTTGATGCAAGATTGGTACTCGGTTTGCGTCGAATGTGCCGTAGGCTCAGAAATAGTATTGGAGGCACCCGAAGGAACTCCTAGGTTTCGTGGGTCATGTGGAATCTCGTTTTGATCTATTTTGAGATAGTGTTAGCGTCATGCAAGATAGGTACACAGTTTGCATTGAACGTACCATAGGCATAGAAATCATTTTGGACACACTCGATGGGACTCCTAGGTGACGAGGCTCCAGTGGAAGCTCGGTACGATCCATTTGGAGATAGTGATACTCTTGATGCATGATTGGTGCACGGTTTGCGTCGAACGTACTATAGGCTCGGAAATAGTATTGGAGGCACCTGATGGAACTCCTAGGTTACGTGGGTCATGTGGAATCTTGTTTTGATCTGTTTTGAAACAGTGTTAGCGTCAGTGCAAGATAGGTGCTCGGTTTGTGTCAAACGTACCATAGGTTCATAAATTGTTTTAGAAGCACCCGCGGTACTCCTAGGTGATGAGGGTCTAGTGGAGATCTGTTTGGTGTGTTTGGATATATTGCTACAGAAGATAGGTGCACGGTTTGCATTGAACGTACCATAGGTCATAAACAGTTTTGGACGCACCCGATGGAACTCGTAAGTGACGTGGGTCGTGTGGAATCTCGTTTTAGTCCATTTGGAGATAGTGTTAGTGTTAGTGCACGGTTGGAGCACGGTTTGCACCGAACATACCATAGGCATAGAAAATCGTTTTGGACGATCTCGATCCGACCCCTATGTGACGACGCTCAAGTGGAAGCTCGGTTCGGTCCGTTTCGGGATAGTGCTTCTCTTGATGCAAGATTGGTGCTTGGTTTGCACCAAATGTAGCATAGGCATAGAAATCGTTTTGAACGCACCTGAGGGGAATCCTAGGTGATGAGGCTCAAGTGGAAGCTCAATTCGGTTTGTTTGGAGATAGTGCTAATCTTGATGCAAGATTGGTGCTCGGTTTGCGTCGAATGTGTCGTAGGCTCAGAAATAGTATTGGAGGCACCCGATGGAACTCCTAGGTGACGTGGGTCATGTTGAATCTCGTTTAGATCTATTTTGAGACAATGTTAGCGTCGGTGCAAGATAGGTGCACGGTTTGCATTGAACGTACCATGGGCATAGAAATCATTTTGGACACACTCGATGGGACTCCTAGGTGACGAGGCTCAAGTGGAAGCTCAGGTCGGTCCGTTTGGGGATAGTGCTTCTCTTGATGCAAGATTGGTGCTTAGTTTGCACCAAATGTAGCATAGGCATAGAAATCGTTTTGGACGCACTCGAGGGGACTCCTAGGTGATGAGGCTCAAGTGGAAGCTCGATTCGGTACGTTTGGAGATAGTGCTACTCTTGATGCAAGATTGGTGCTCGGTTTGCGTCGAATGTGCCGTAGGCTCAGAAATAGTATTGGAGGCACCCGATGGAACTCTTTGGTGACGTGGGTCATGTGGAATCTCGTTTTGATCTTTTTTGAGACAGTGTTAGCGTCGGTGCAAGATAGGTACACGGTTTGCACTGAACGTACCATAGGCATAGAAATCGTTTTGTACACACTCGATGGGACTCCTAGGTGACGAGGCTCCAGTGGAAGCTCGGTACGATCTATTTGGAGATAGTGCTACTCTTGATGCATGATTGGTGCACAGTTTGCGTCGAACGTACCGTAGGCTCGGAAATAGTATTGGAGGCACCCGATGGAACTCCTAGGTTACGTGGGTCATGTGGAATCTTGTTTCGATCTGTTTTGAAACAGTGTTAGCGTCGGTGCAATATAGATGCTCGATTTGCGTCAAACGTACCATAGGTTCATAAATTGTTTTAGAAGCACCCGCGGTACTCCTAGGTGATGAGGGTCTGGTGGAGATCTGTTTGGTCCGTTTGGATATAGTGCTACAGAAGATAGGTGCACGGTTTGCATTGAACGTATCATAGGTCATAAACAGTTTTGGATGCACCCGATGGAACTCGTAAGTGACGTGGGTCATGTGGAATCTCGTTTTAGTCCATTTAGAGATAGTGTTAGTGTTAGTGCAAGGTTGGAGCACGGTTTGCACCGAACATACCATAGGCATAGAAATCGTTTTGGACGATCTCGATCAGACTCCTATGTGACGAGGCTCAAGTGGAAGCTCAGTTCGGTCCGTTTCGGGATAGTGCTTCTCTTGATGCAAGATTGGTGCTTGGTTTGCACCAAATGTAGCATAGGCATAGAAATCATTTTGAACGCACTCGAGGGGACTCCTAGATGATGAGGCTCAAGTGGAAGCTCGATTCGGTACGTTTGGAGATAGTGCTACTTGTAACACCCCAGGTGTTTAGCTCCTTAATGGCATTGCATTTGCATGAGCATAAGCAAGCATCATTCATTTCATGCATAAGCTTATGATATGTTTATATTTCATGTGAAGTAAGAAGTAAGTAGTGTGCAAAACATAAGTACCTTATGTGCAATATTCCTTGTGAGACATGTCAACCACTTTAGTGTAACATAACTAGCAAGTGTTATGCAACACTCATGCAACATGTGCAACATGGGCTTGCAACATTTGGGTGAAAGTATTGAAATACTTGTTCCAAAGAATGTGACACTAGGAACTTTGTGCAACCAATATGTAGAGTGGTTAATTAGGTCTTATAACACCTTAATTACATTTAGGGTAAGTAGTGGAGCAATGTTCATGTTGACCAAAATTACCAAATTGCCCTTCCAAATGTTGTTGACCAAGTTTGGACCCTAGAGTGATCTGGTTTGACCAATTAAAAAGTCCAGCTTAGAAATCTTGCATGGAGGAGCAACCTTAAGCAAAGTTGTAGAGAATTTTATAAGGAACAAAAGTTCTAATATGGCCATCTCATGAAAATGACCAGAACATGCTCAAAAATGGCCCACAAGTCAGCTTGAGTGGTGATCAACACTTAGAAAAATTCTAAGTCTGGAAATTGGACTTTTCAGTTTCACTGTACCTCACTTTAGCAACTTGTAACTCACAAACTAGGCCAAACCAGTCCTGGAGCCAATTGACAAAGTTGTTGTCCACACATAGCTCTACAACATTGTCAATATCACCATCACCTAGTTCTAAATGGTCTAGGAGATATGGTGTCTAGAAAATCGGGTTTCAGTCGGCGTTATCTCTGAAACTGCATTTCAGTTTCAAGGGGCACCACTTTGGAGCCTTATAGTTTCAAATCCAGGCCGAACCAGCCCAAACTCCAATTGACAAACTTGTAGTCCTCATGTAGCTCTACAACATTGCCAACATCAACCACGCCTGGTTCTCACTGGTTTGGGAGTTAATCGGCGACAAAACTGCTCTGTCAGTCGAGCGAGGATAACCTCCATTCAGTAAACGGCGACGCCATGCAGCCGGCTCGCGTCGTGGCGCTCAGGCAGAGTCCGGTGGCCGCGTGGCGCGTGCGTGCTGCTGTCGTCTCCACGTCGCGAGCTCACGCGCGGGAGTGAAGTGGGAGTCGACACCTCCATCCCCAGCACTCACGCCACTCCCTCCTCCATTCCCTCGCTCTCTGGTCCGACGAGCAGTGCCACTCCGACCCCGCCGCGGCCGGGCGAGCTCACCACCGCACGGTAGCCTACCTAACCTCACCCACAGCTCCGCCTTAGGCGCCCGGACCTTCCCCTACATCGCGCTTGATCCATTTCGTAGAGGTGAGGAGGTATTGTCGATTTTCTCTCCACTGGAGCTCACCGGAGTATCGCCGCCGCCACGGTCCACCGTGGCCAGCTCCCCTCCCTCATTCTACTCCTGTCATGAACCTCGTTCTCACCTCCGTAATCTGTGGGGATGCTTGTGGCGAGACCTTACCGTGGGATGTGACCTCGCCGGAGCGGAACATGACGACCACCGTCGTCGCGCTCACCGTCCCGCATCACGGCGTTCCGTGGCCGGGGTGGTTAGGGCCTCTCTCCATCTCCCTTCTCTACCTCAATCAGTCCGCCTAGTTGCAGTGAAGCTCGTACTGAGCTCAGATGTGACCGTGCAGCCTCACCGGCGGTAGTACACCGCCACCCGACCCTCACCGGCCGCCGCTCACGACGGCGAGCCCCTCCCACTCCAACCCGAGCCTTCCTACTTGCACGAAGCAAAGCGTCGCGTGACGGGGAACGCGTGGGTGGGTTCGGTTTTCCGGGCGGGCTCCTCTCCGACGAGCTTGAGCTCGCCGGAGCGCGCGGTTCGCCGCGCCCCTGTCTCTCTCTCTCTGACGGCGGGTCCCGCCTGGCAGACCCACGCGCGCGGGCGGGACGACCGAGCAGGCCGCGCGCACATCATGGGCCGCGTCTTTCCAGGCCGGCCCAGTATAAATGAGATCTTTTTCATTTTTAATTATCTTGCTACAGAATTTTGGTTAAGTTTGGAAAATGTAGATCTAGGGTTTTACTTGCTCAAAAATCATGAGATAAATTTTGTTAGGATCTGCATGAGGTGTAGTATTTTAGAAAAATATGAGTTTGCTATGTGATGTTTAGTTTTTGGGATATTTAAATAAGTCTTTAAAATGTGTTTTAAATCACATGCAAACTTGTTTAAATTATATCTTGAGTTTCAGTATCCCAAAAATTATGAAATTTGGTGGGTAGGCTAACTTATACTTGCTCTAGCTCTGGTAAAAATTTGGACAGTAGTGCTTAAGTACTTTTCAAGTTATAATGCTATCTTGTTATTCTAGGAAATACTTAAATGAATTTTAGTAATTTTTCTACATGTGCAATGTTCTTATAAATTTTTGGAGAATGTCTTGGTACCCTAGAGTGTCTAAGAAAATTAAGAAATCTGTTGTTTGACACTTTTTACTGTGCTTTGTTATTTATACAAAAATCAGCCTTTTTGGCTTGGGAATTCTGTGTAGGAAGTTCTTGTGAATAAATTGAGTTCAAAATTTTATAGTAGTCTCTTTTTGGGTCAGAGAGTCTCCTGTAATGTTTGTAGAATTTTAGGAGCAGTTTACATACATGTTTGAAATTCCACTTAATTGCTTAAGTAAATTAAGAAATGAGTTTAAATAAATATTCTAGGTGGGCACACCTTACTTTCTGGTGTTTTTGTGACCTTTGTGAACTTGTAGTAGTATTAGTTTGGTCTTAGAGAATGTTTGCCACATCAATAAATATTTAACCTTTACAATTTTAGGTTTTCTGGACAGCTGATAGTATTTCTAGGTTTGACTTTGGATAAAGGTGGTTGCTAGAAAACTTGTAAATACCAAAGTTATAGTAAAATTGATAAATTAGCTTGTGTCAAAATTTGGGGGCATTTGGCTTAGTAGTTAGGGAGTTATTGCTGTTTAAAGTGACAGTCCAGAATTGATTGCTCTCTGTTTAGAGAGAACAGATTCTGGAACCCTGAAATTTCGACTAGGTAAACTTTGGAATTAAGTGTTGTAGTCTGAAAATATTTTGTGGTGCATTTCTTAAGCTTTCCAGATTGTCCTAGATCATATCTTTTGAAGTTGGGATTCTCCAGTTATGTTAGAATCTTTGAGCTGCTGTCCAGAATGTTTTTCTGGGGTAACCTAAGTAATATTACTCTTGTATTGTTAGGTGTTAGGGCCTTAACCGAAGAGGAACAACTATATCTTAGGTTGGGTAGATTAGGTAAGTACTTCTCCACCGGAGAAGAGATTTGCACGTACTAATAAAATAACTTGAATAGAGTATTTTATTTCTGAAATGCATTTCATTCCGAGCATGTTGCACCCATTTATGCATTCATGATATTTATTGTGCATTCATGCAATAGGTGTACCGGAGGGAGTAACTCTCCTCGAATTCGAGCCGGTAATTCCGGAGGAGAACCAGGAGCAGCAGGAGCCCGAGGAACCAGTCGGCGAAGGAGACGTCGCTGAAGACCTTCCTGAGTGCCCGGACCACAGGCCTGCAACCGTTCTGAAAGGCAAGCCCGGTGCATGCTGAACCTACGGTTTTATAAATTAATCTTGAGTACTTTTAATTGTTTACTGCATTAAGTTGTAGGAGTTGTATGAAAACAATTGTTGCATTATACCTGTCCTTGTCCAGATATCGTACTTAATCCTATATTAGGTTTAGGCACGTGTCAATGCTTAGCCCTGCTTAGTTCGGTAGAAGTCGGGTGATTTCCGGTCATCCGCGAGATGTAGGAAGGAGTCACGAGTGGCTTTATGGCTATCGTGGATGGAACCATGCCTTAAAATGAAATTGAGACCGGGCGGGAGTTCGATAGTACAGCCGCAAGACACTTCACGTCTTGGGTGTGGAGCTATGCCCGTCTGAGTCGTTTAAGGACCGATTCGCTGTACGTCCTTGAGTCATGTTGAACGCAGTCTAACACTTAGTTGGCCGGATAAGCCGTTCCGACCGCGAAGTCGAGTAGTATGGTTCAGGCCGGGAATCGAATGGTAGGTTGCATCTTGGAGGAGAGAAAGGATGTGCTTAGGGACATTGGCGTGAGACCAAGGGGGGGTTAGAGTCCCTATCACCTGGCAGAGTGTCGCCCTTGGGGACGCGACATTATTTGGGCCCGCGATTCCTAAACTGTACAAAAGATGACCTGAGCAGCCTTCGCCAGGCGTGACTCGGTGAGTGTTAGAAATACCCCTCCAGCTGGATAGGAATTCGATTCGAATCGCCGTCGCTCCCGGTTAGTGAGCACTTGACTTGAGCAGCGGCAACGTAGATCTCATTAAATGAACTGGTGGTTAAGGGAATGATACAATGTTGCCATAATGATATACCTGCTATGGATATAATAATCATGTTGTTTGATTATCATCAAGTGCATGTTTAGTACAGGTGCTAAGATAGATGACAGGTAAATGCTAAAAATAACGGCTAGTACAGGTTATAAGAGTCTCAATTACTTATGCCTTTATGCAAAAATGTGATGTCAGCTAGCCTCTTGTGTAAGCCTTGCATAATCCTTGGTGTCATCTTATTTCTGGTTTTCGACGGGTAAGTCTAGCTGAGTACATTCCAGTACTCAAGGTTTATTCCCTCCTGTTGCAGATGATATGCTCTATCAAGGCTTCTGCAAAACTTGTCTCCACCCTGCGGGTGAAGAAGACTAGATCACTTGGGCGTGATCATCTTTTATGTACTTTTCTCATGCTTTTGCGGGATGTTGATCATCAAGACTGGCAGTAGTTAAACAACTGGTGTGCGTTTGCTTCCGCTACTTTTATAAACTTGGTTTGTAATAATTGCGACTCCGTTTGTGTAAACTTATTTCAGAACTACTTGTGAAATGTAACGTATGATGTTGTATGTTGAATGATGCGATCCTGGTTGTAAGCGAGTTGGTTTGAAATCCTTCGTGGTTTCGATTGACTACCGGGATTATATGGGCTCAAGTTCGAAAATTTGAGCGCTTCGGTGCTTGTTTTTGTACTTGTGCTCTTATAATTTGGTCGGTTCTGTTACAGCTGGTACCGGAGCATAATTCAACATTAAACACATCGTACGAGTATTTAAAAACAAAAGTTTTTGATTATGAAAAAGGGTTAAAACACTAAAAAATTATTTTTTAGGTATGCCAGTGATCACATCCCTTAGCCCAAATAAGGACTGTTAGGTGGCTTATTATAAAGACTAACTTGGGGGCCTTGTTTGTTTTTGTTTCGTCGTCCATACGGCGTGATATTGTATGGATGCCATCCACTTGGTGGTAATGTATGGATCAATTGCCTCGACGCTCTGGTAAGTGTGAGTTGTGAGAGCATGATCGTCCAACCGGCGATCTAGGGGAGAGTAGTTTTGGTGACTTGCATACTTACATGTTTAAACCATGTAATTACGTAAGCACTTAATGGTGGGAACCTTTATATCGGGTAGCTTTGATACTGAAGTATATACATCAGGGGATGTGTATATGGAAAGTATTTAAATTACTGCTTTCTTGTTTGCATATATTGGGAAACTGTTGGGCTGAAATGAGGTTTTCTGCAGGTACACTAACAGCGTAACGAGTAGACCGATAGTTTCACTTATATGAGAGAACGTATGTATGCCACCGCCTAGCGTTGGAACTTTAGGTTTCTACTAAGGTGAGAGGGCGTACGGAACGTGCATGCATCATGTTTAATTATATCATACATATTATTTACTCCCTCCTTAAAAATTTCAGTACTCCCGACTAAAGTAAATTTCGTATCCCCTAAATGATCCTCACTTCAAGTCGTATATTGTTGCTACAGATGGCACGTACCAAGAGGACCGCTCGCAAGTCCACTGGGGGTAGGGCACCTCGTCACCAGCTCGCTCCACGTGAGCCCCGCCCTGAGCCTACTGAGGTGGAAAGGCTGAGGGCAGAGTTGGCTGAAGTGACTGCTGCCCGGAATGCAGCGCGTCAGCAACTGGAGCAAGTGATCCGTGATCGTGACTAGGAAACCCTTGCAGTCCAGAGATTGACAGTAGCAAACCGCAACTGTCAACGCATGCTGGGCCGTGTCATGAACCAGAGGGATGAAGCCTGGCACGAGGAGAACGTTCTGAGAGCTCGTCAGTTTAAGCTCGAGCAACAGTTGGAGAATGCTGAAGAGTACAATGACAACCTTCATGAAGAAGTGCACCGCCTGAACAACCAGCTAAACCCTCTGCTGCCTAGGAATATCAACGCAGATGAGGACATGGGTTCGGGAATCTTCATGGCTGAGAATGATGATGAAGTGGAGGTCAACGGACCCCAAGATGCCGCACCAGAAGAAGCACCAGGAGAAGAACCCGAAGAGGAAGAAGAAGATGAGGAGTTAGAGCCTGTTAGCGACGAGGATGGCGGGGAGATCCTTGACACCGACTCTGAGGGCGATGCTTAGTGTAGTCATCGCGTAGCTATAATGTTAGGATTGTCTTTTGTGCCCTCCCTGTGTTGGAGTGAGGCTTTGTAATAACTTGACTTTTGGGATGTAAGGTCGAACCCTATGTTTCCTGGATGTTTAGTTGGAGCCTGTTAATTTCGATCGCAATTGGATGTCTTGTTGTGTGGCGTTCGATGATGGTGTCACGATTAGCACCCTTCGGTGTCGCGACGAAACCGAGGGCCTCCTATGGCGCGCGACATAAGGTTGTGCTGCTTGGCACGCGCTGGTATCGAGGTGGCTAGTCATGATCCACCATGGAGCTCTACCGTTGAGAAGTCTCTTTGTGATCAGTTTGAAGTAGCCTTTCTCAGTCAACTAAACGCGTTGAAATTAAATCCCAGTCTCGGGCAAAAGATCAAAAATCACGTAGATTTTAACGTAAACGGTTCAGTAACTGCTGTGCTCCTTGTGTGTGAGCCTTTATCAAAGTACATCTTGTTGGATTCTCTCGCATGATTGCACCATTTGATCCGCTTGAATGGATTGTGCGGTTGTGATGAAGTATTGTGTCATGAGTATTTTGAGAAGTCTATTTCATGAAGTCAGTTTGACATATTTGCAATAATTCATCTACAAATTTCCCACATCGTCAATGCTCATTGGCTATGCATTTTGCAGATGTCGTACAATCTTCATCGGGGTCGTGGCAATGAGGATGAGGAACAGCCACCCCCTCCACCACCACCTACCCCGGCTGAGCTGATGCAGACAGTGGTCGAAGGGCAGCGCATGTTGGCGGATGCTATACGCCAGCTGGCCAACCGGGAAGCTCGTCCTGGCCGCCAGGGCCCAGAACCCAATCAATACAGTGATTTCAAGGACTTTCTTTATACTAAGCCCCCGCTCTTTAAGGAGGCGGAGGAACCACTGCAAGCTGATGAGTGGTTGAACACTATTGAACAAAAGTTTCGTCTGCTTCGCCTGACTGATGAGCTAAAGACTGAATATGCTTCTCACCAGTTGCATGGTCCAGCGGGTATTTGGTGGAGCCACTATCGTTCCACACTGCCTGCAAATGTTCCAATTGCTTGGGACCAGTTTAAGGCCGCATTCCGTGGAAACTATATTCCTCCAGGTCTTATGGCTATCAAACACACAGAATTCATGAGGTTGTCACAGGGAAATAAAAGCTTGACTAAATATCTACAATCTTTCAACAACCTGGCAAGGTATGCCACCGAGTTTGTGGATACCGATTCCAAGAAGATTGCTAGCTTTAAAAGAGGCCTCGGCCCAAAGCTGATGAAGACTATGGGCACTAGCAAGTGCACTACTTTCAATGAATTTATCAGTGATGCTCTGACTCAAGAGAACAATAATTCTATCTATGCTGCTTCTAAGAGCCGCAAGAGGGCCATTGAGGCGAGTGCTTCACAGTCTCGAGCTCCAGCTGCCCCGAGGGCTCCTTCTCGCCCTCCTGCCACGAATGCTAAGTTCCGCCCTCCACAAAAGAAGGCGCCAGTGAAGACTGGGTTTCGCAAGGCATATACAGTGGCTCTGCCAAAGAGTAATTCGGGCCAAGGTAGCTCCAGTGTCCCTCCTAGCAACATGCCTTGCTGGAACTGCAACAAGCCAGGCCATTGGTCCAGGAACTGCCCTTACCCTAAGAAGAATGTCAACCAAGGTGGCCGTCAGGGGCACGCTCATTATAACAGTATCGAGGAAATTCCATCTGGTGAGGTTGTCACCGCTGGTAAGTTCCTAGTTGACCAACATCCTGCAGTGGTACTTTTTGATTCGGGTGCTTCGCATTCCTTTATCAGTCCTAAGTTTGCATCAGAGTTTGTACACAAATTGCATACTGTTGAAGGTGGGGGTTATTGTATTAGCGCAGCAAGTGGGAATATTTCCACAAATAAAGTAGGGGGGAATCTTGAGCTTGAGATAGAAGGGCGAAAGTACTCGCTTGCCTTAGTGGTTTTGCCGGGTTTAGGCATAGATGTTATTCTGGGCATGAATTGGATGAGTCAGAATGGGGTACTCATTGATACATCCACTCGGGTAGTTATGCTCAGAGACCCTACAGATCAAAAGGGTTTTCTGGTACAACTTCCCAGAAAAGTTGATTTGTCTGGGGAAGTACATGCTGTGCAAGCCAAGGCGTTGGCTGAAATTCCCATAGTAAATGAGTTTCCGGACATTTTTCCCGATGATTTGCCGGGGCTCCCTCCAGATCGGGATGTGGAGTTTAAAATTGAGTTGTTGCCTGGCACAGCTCCCATCTCTAGGAGACCCTATAGGATGCCTCCGAATGAACTCGCTGAACTTAAGGTGCAATTGAATGAACTTTTGAAGAAGGGGTTGATTCGTCCTAGTTCGTCGCCGTGGGGATGTCCTGCTATCTTTGTAAAGAAGAAGGATTAGTCGTTGCGGATGTGCGTAGATTATAGACCTCTCAATGCAGTCACTGTCAAAAATAAGTACCCTCTACCGCGCATCGACATCTTGTTCGATCAGTTGTCTAAAGCTAAAGTTTTCTCCAAGATCGATCTAAGATCTGGCTACCATCAAATTAAAATCCGACCGGAAGATGTTCCAAAGACAGCCTTTTCTACCAGATACGGTCTTTATGAGTATCTTGTTATGTCCTTCGGCTTGACAAATGCCCCCGCACACTTCATGTACTTGATGAATTCGGTGTTTATGCCTGAATTGGACAAGTTTGTGGTGGTATTTATTGATGACATCCTGGTATATTCTGTGAATGAGGAAGATCACGCTGAACATCTGCGTATAGTCCTCACAAGACTGCGTGAACATCAACTATATGCAAAGTTCAGTAAGTGCGAATTCTGGCTTCGAGAAGTACCTTTCCTTGGGCATGTGTTGTCCGATGCAGGAATTATGGTGGACCCCGCCAAGGTACAGGAAGTACTGAACTGGAAGGCTCCTATCTCGGTTCACGAGGTCCGGAGTTTTCTTGGTTTGGCTGGCTATTATCGTCGCTTCATCCCGGATTTCTCCAAAATAGCCAAGCCAATGACTCGGTTGCTGCAAAAAGACACCAGGTTTGTCTGGACTCCTGAGTGTGATGCGGCTTTTCACCAACTGCGAACCCTCCTAACCTCAGCTCCGGTTTTGGCACAACCGGATATCGAGAAACCATTTGATGTTTATTGTGATGCCTCAGGCATAGGTTTGGGAGGTGTTCTGATGCAGGAAGGCCGAGTAATTGCATATACCTCTCGACAACTTCGGAAGCATGAGGCAAATTATCCAACGCATGACTTAGAACTCGCTGCAGTTGTTCATGCTTTGAAAGCCTAGCGACACTATCTGTTGGGCAATGTTTGCAATATCTACACAGACCACAAAAGCCTCAAATACATCTTCACCCAACCTGAGTTAAATATGCGTCAACGAAGATGGCTCGAGTTGATTAAGGATTATAACCTTCAAGTGCACTATCATCCTGGCAAGGCAAATGTGGTTGCGGATGCTTTAAGCCGTAAGTCTCATTGTCATTCCCTAGTTGAAACTGATTTTCATCGATCTCGCCTTCTACATCCCGCGGTCTTGTACAACATCACTGTCAGTTGTACTCTCAAAAGCAGAATTATTGAGCTCCAAAAGACTGACACTGGTATATTCCACATCAAGCGTAAGATGAAAGAGCAAGAAACTACACAGTTCAGGGTAGATGAAGAGGGTGTACTATGGTTCAAGGATAGGTTAGTTGTGCCTAAGGACCGGGAGCTTCGAAATGATATTATGTCTGAAGCACACTCCTCTAAGTTGTCCATCCATCCTGGCAGCAATAAGATGTATTATGATTTGAAGCATACTATTGGTGGACCAAGATGCGGAAAGAAATAGCTGCATATGTGGCTAGGTGTGACACCTGCTGTAGAGTTAAAGCTATGCATATGAAAGCTGGGTTGCTTCAACCACTTTCTATCCCAGGTTGGAAATGGGAAGAGATAAGTATGGATTTCATTGTCGGTCTTCCTCCTACTGTCAAAAATCATAACTCCATCTGGGTAATTGTGGATCGTTTGACCAAATCAGCTCACTTCATTCCAGTTAGAGTGGACTACCGTCCCACTGACTATGCTGAGTTGTACTTCAATCAGATAGTCCGGCTCCATGGGATACCTCGTACTATCATATCTGACCGTGGTCCCCAGTTCACTGCTCGCTTTTGGGAGCACTTGCATCATCTTCTGGGAACCAAGTTAGTGAGAAGCTCTGCTTATCACCCCCAGACGTCTGGACAGACGGAACGAGTTAACCAAATCTTGGAAGATCTGTTGCGGGCATGTGTCATTTCATCCAAGGGTTCTTGGGAAAAATGGTTACCTCTAGCCGAGTTTTCGTACAATAATAGTTATCAAGAGAGTATTAAGATGGCTCCATTCGAAGCTTTGTACGGTCGTAAGTGTAGAACTCCACTAAACTGGGTAGAAGCTGGTGAAAGGAGATTTTATGGTATTGCTTTTGTTGAGGAAGCTGAGGAACAAGTCCGTACCATCCAAAAACATATGGCTGCAGCCCAAGCTAGACAGAAAAGTTATGCTGATCGTCGTAGAAAACCACTCGAGTTTGAAGTTGGGGACTTCGTGTATCTGAAAGTTTCTCCAATGAAGAGTGTCCAACGTTTTGGTGTTAAGCGGAAACTTGCGCCAAGATACGTGGGTCCTATCCAGATCATAGGCAAGAGTGGAGCTGTTGCGTACAAGATCAACTACCTCCTGAAATGAGTGCCATATTCAACGTCTTCCATGTATCACAGCTCAAAAAGTGTCTTCGAGTTCCTGAGGAAAGAGTCCCTTTAGGAGATATCAGGCTGGAATCCGATCTAACTTACGAAGAAAAGCCAGTCCGAGTGATCGATACTCAGGAACGAGTAACTAGAAGCAAAGTGGTTAAGTGGTATAAAGTAATGTGGAGTAATCAGGGTAGTGAAAGTGACGCTACATGGGAACGGGAAGACTATTTACGGGATGGTTATAAGGAATTCTATGAAAAATGGTACGCTTTCCAAATCTCGGGACGAGATTTTTATAAGGGGGAGGGCTGTAACACCCCAGGTGTTTAGCTCCTTAATGGCATTGCATTTGCATGAGCATAAGCAAGCATCATTCATTTCATGCATAAGCTTATGATATGTTTATATTTCATGTGAAGTAAGAAGTAAGTAGTGTGCAAAACATAAGTACCTTATGTGCAATATTCCTTGTGAGACATGTCAACCACTTTAGTGTAACATAACTAGCAAGTGTTATGCAACACTCATGCAACATGTGCAACATGGGCTTGCAACATTTGGGTGAAAGTATTGAAATACTTGTTCCAAAGAATGTGACACTAGGAACTTTGTGCAACCAATATGTAGAGTGGTTAATTAGGTCTTATAACACCTTAATTACATTTAGGGTAAGTAGTGGAGCAATGTTCATGTTGACCAAAATTACCAAATTGCCCTTCCAAATGTTGTTGACCAAGTTTGGACCCTAGAGTGATCTGGTTTGACCAATTAAAAAGTCCAGCTTAGAAATCTTGCATGGAGGAGCAACCTTAAGCAATTGTAGAGAATTTTATAAGGAACAAAAGTTCTAATATGGCCATCTCATGAAAATGACCAGAACATGCTCAAAAATGGCCCACAAGTCAGCTTGAGTGGTGATCAACACTTAGAAAAATTCTAAGTCTGGAAATTGGACTTTTCAGTTTCACTGTACCTCACTTTAGCAACTTGTAACTCACAAACTAGGCCAACCAGTCCTGGAGCCAATTGACAAAGTTGTTGTCCACACATAGCTCTACAACATTGTCAATATCACCATCACCTAGTTCTAAATGGTCTAGGAGATATGGTGTCTAGAAAATCGGGTTTCAGTCGGCGTTATCTCTGAAACTGCATTTCAGTTTCAAGGGGCACCACTTTGGAGCCTTATAGTTTCAAATCCAGGCCGAACCAGCCCAAACTCCAATTGACAAACTTGTAGTCCTCATGTAGCTCTACAACATTGCCAACATCAACCACGCCTGGTTCTCACTGGTTTGGGAGTTAATCGGCGACAAAACTGCTCTGTCAGTCGAGCGAGGATAACCTCCATTCAGTAAACGGCGATGCCATGCAGCCGGCTCGCGTCGTGGCGCTCAGGCAGAGTCCGGTGGCCGCGTGGCGCGTGCGTGCTGCTGTCGTCTCCACGTCACGAGCTCACGCGCGGGAGTGAAGTGGGAGTCGACACCTCCATCCCCAGCACTCACGCCACTCCCTCCTCCATTCCCTCGCTCTCTGGTCCGACGAGCAGTGCCACTCCGACCCCGCCGCGGCCGGGCGAGCTCACCACCGCACGGTAGCCTACCTAACCTCACCCACAGCTCCGCCTTAGGCTCCCGGACCTTCCCCTACATCGCGCTTGATCCATTTCGTAGAGGTGAGGAGGTATTGTCGATTTTCTCTCCACTGGAGCTCACCGGAGTATCGCCGCCGCCACGGTCCACCGTGGCCAGCTCCCCTCCCTCATTCTACTCCTGTCATGAACCTCGTTCTCACCTCCGTAATCTGTGGGGATGCTTGTGGCGAGACCTTACCGTGGGATGTGACCTCGCCGGAGCGGAACACGACGACCACCGTCGTCGCGCTCACCGTCCCGCATCACGGCGTTCCGTGGCCGGGGTAGTTAGGGCCTCTCTCCATCTCCCTTCTCTACCTCAATCAGTCCGCCTAGTTGCAGTGAAGCTCGTGCCGAGCTCAGATGTGACCGTGCAGCCTCACCGGCGGCAGTACACCGCCACCCGACCCTCACCGGCCGCCGCTCACGACGGCGAGCCCCTCCCACTCCAACCCGAGCCTTCCTACTGGCACGAAGCAAAGCGTCGCGTGATGGGGAACGCGTGGGTGGGTTTGGTTTTCCGGGCGGGCTCCTCTCCGACGAGCTTGAGCTCGCCGGAGCGCGCGGTTCGCCGCGCCCCTGTCTCTCTCTCTCTGACGGCGGGTCCCGCCTGGCAGACCCACGCGCGCGGGCGGGACGGCCGAGCAGGCCGCGCGCACGTCATGGGCCGCGTCTTTCCGGGCCGGCCCAGTATAAATGAGATCTTTTTCATTTTTAATTATCTTGCTACAGAATTTTGGTTAAGTTTGGAAAATGTAGATCTAGGGTTTTACTTGCTCAAAAATCATGAGATAAATTTTGTTAGGATCTGCATGAGGTGTAGTATTTTAGAAAAATATGAGTTTGCTATGTGATGTTTAGTTTTTGGGATATTTAAATAAGTCTTTAAAATGTGTTTTAAATCACATGCAAACTTGTTTAAATTATATCTTGAGTTTTAGTGTCCCAAAAATTATGAAATTTGGTGGGTAGGCTAACTTATACTTGCTCTAGCTCTGGTAAAAATTTGGACAGTAGTGCTTAAGTACTTTTCAAGTTATAATGCTATCTTGTTATTCTAGGAAATACTTAAATGAATTTTAGTAATTTTTCTACATGTGCAATGTTCTTATAAATTTTTGGAGAATGTCTTGGTACCCTAGAGTGTCTAAGAAAATTAAGAAATCTGTTGTTTGACACTTTTTACTGTGCTTTGTTATTTATACAAAAATCAGCCTTTTTGGCTTGGGAATTCTGTGTAGGAAGTTCCTGTGAATAAATTGAGTTCAAAATTTTACAGTAGTCTCTTTTTGGGTCAGAGAGTCTCCTGTAATTTTTGTAGAATTTTAGGAGCAGTTTACATACATGTTTGAAATTCCACTTAATTGCTTAAGTAAATTAAGAAATGAGTTTAAATAAATATTCTAGGTGGGCACACCTTACTTTCTGGTGTTTTTGTGACCTTTGTGAACTTGTAGTAGTATTAGTTTGGTCTTAGAGAATGTTTGCCACATCAATAAATATTTAACCTTTACAATTTTAAGTTTTCTGGACAGCTGATAGTATTTCTAGGTTTGACTTTGGATAAAGGTGGTTGCTGGAAAACTTGTAAATACCAAAGTTATAGTAAAATTGATAAATTAGCTTGTGTCAAAATTTGGGGGCATTTGGCTTAGTAGTTAGGGAGTTATTGCTGTTTAAAGTGACAGTCCAGAATTGATTGCTCTCTGTTTAGAGAGAACAGATTCTGGAACCCTGAAATTTCGACTAGGTAAACTTTGGAATTAAGTGTTGTAGTCTGAAAATATTTTGTGGTGCATTTCTTAAGCTTTCCAGATTGTCCTAGATCATATCTTTTGAAGTTGGGATTCTCCAGTTATGTTAGAATCTTTAAGCTGCTGTCCAGAATGTTTTTCTGGGGTAACCTAAGTAATATTACTCTTGTATTGTTAGGTGTTAGGGCCTTAACCGAAGAGGAACAACTATATCTTAGGTTGGGTAGATTAGGTAAGTACTTCTCCACCGGAGAAGAGATTTGCACGTACTAATAAAATAACTTGAATAGAGTATATTATTTCTGAAATGCATTTCATTCTGAGCATGTTGCACCCATTTATGCATTCATCATATTTATTATGCATTCATGCAATAGGTGTACCGGAGGGAGTAACTCTCCTCGAATTCGAGCCGGTAATTCCGGAGGAGAACCAGGAGCAGCAGGAGCCCGAGGAACCAGTCGGCGAAGGAGACGTCGCTGAAGACCTTCCTGAGTGCCCGGACCACAGGCCTGCAACCTTTCTGAAAGGCAAGCCCCGGTGCATGCTGAACCTACGGTTTTATAAATTAATCTTGAGTACTTTTAATTGTTTACTGCATTAAGTTGTAGGAGTTGTATGAAAACAATTGTTGCATTATACCTGTCCTTGTCCAGATATCGTACTTAATCCTATATTAGGTTTAGGCACGTGTCAATGCTTAGCCCTGCTTAGTTCGGTAGAAGTCGGGTGATTTCCGGTCATCCGCGAGATGTAGGAAGGAGTCACGAGTGGCTTTATGGCTATCGTGGATGGAACCATGCCTTAAAATGAAATTGAGACCGGGCGGGAGTTCGATAGTACAGCCGCAAGACACTTCACGTCTTGGGTGTGGAGCTATGCCCGTCTGAGTCGTTTAAGGACCGATTCGCTGTACGTCCTTGAGTCATGTTGAACGCAGTCTAACACTTAGTTGGCCGGATAAGCCGTTCCGACCGCGAAGTCGAGTAGTATGGTTCAGGCCGGGAATCGAATGGTAGGTTGCATCTTGGAGGAGAGAAAGGATGTGCTTGGGGACATTGGCATGAGACCAAGGGGGGGTTAGAGTCCCTATCACCTGGCAGAGTGTCGCCCTTGGGGACGCGACATTATTCGGGCCCGCGATTCCTGAACTGTACAAAAGATGACCTGAGCAGCCTTCGCCAGGCGTGACTCGGTGAGTGTTAGAAATACCCCTCCAGCTGGATAGGAATTCGATTCGAATCGCCGTCGCTCCCGGTTAGTGAGCACTTGACTTGAGCAGCGGCAACGTAGATCTCATAAAATGAACTGGTGGTTAAGGGAATGATACAATGTTGCCATAATGATATACCTGCTATGGATATAATAATCATGTTGTTTGATTATCATCAAGTGCATGTTTAGTACAGGTGCTAAGATAGATGACAGGTAAATGCTAAAAATAACTGCTAGTACAGGTTATAAGAGTCTCAATTACTTATGCCTTTATGCAAAAATGTGATGTCAGCTAGCCTCTTGTGTAAGCCTTGCATAATCCTTGGTGTCATCTTATTTCTGGTTTTCGACGGGTAAGTCTAGCTGAGTACATTCCAGTACTCAGGGTTTATTCCCTCCTGTTGCAGATGATATGCTCTATCAAGGCTTCTGCAAAACTTGTCTCCACCCTGCGGGTGAAGAAGACTAGATCACTTGGGCGTGATCATCTTTTATGTACTTTTCTCATGCTTTTGCGGGATGTTGATCATCAAGACTGGCAGTAGTTAAACAACTAGTGTGCGTTTGCTTCCGCTACTTTTATAAACTTGGTTTGTAATAATTGCGACTCCGTTTGTGTAAACTTATTTCAGAACTACTTGTGAAATGTAACGTATGATGTTGTATGTTGAATGATGCGATCCTGGTTGTAAGCGAGTTGGTTTGAAATCCTTCGTGGTTTCGATTGACTACCGGGATTATATGGGCTCAAGTTCGAAAATTTGAGCACTTCGGTGCTTGTTTTTGTACTTGTGCTCTTATAATTTGGTCTGTTCTGTTACACTACTCTTGATGCAAGATTGGTACTCGGTTTGCGTCGAATGTGCCGTAGGCTCAGAAATAGTATTGGAGGCACCCGATGGAACTCCTAGGTGACGTGGGTCATGTGGAATCTCGTTTTGATCTATTTTGAGATAGTGTTAGCGTCGTGCAGGATAGGTACACGGTTTGCATTGAACGTACCATGGGCATAGAAATTATTTTGGACACACTCGATGGGACTCCTAGGTGACGAGGCTCTAGTGGAAGCTCGGTACGATCCATTTGGAGATAGTGCTACTCTTGATGCATGATTGGTGCACAGTTTGCGTCGAACGTACCGTAGGCTCGGAAATAGTATTGGAGGCACCCGATGGAACTCCTAGGTTACGTGGGTCATGTGGAATCTTGTTTCGATCTGTTTTGAAACAGAGTTAGCGTCGGTGCAAGATAGATGCTCGATTTGCGTCAAACGTACCATAGGTTCATAAATTGTTTTAGAAAGCACCCGCGGTACTCCTAGGTGATGAGGGTCTGGTGGAGATCTGTTTGGTCCATTTGGATATAGTGTTATAGAAGATAGGTGCACGTTTGCATTGAACGTACCATAGGTCATAAACAGTTTTGGACGCACCCGATGGAACTCGTAAGTGACGTGGGTCATGTGGAATCTCGTTTTAGTCCATTTAGAGATAGTGTTAGTGTTAGTGCAAGGTTGGAGCACGGTTTGCACCGAACATACCATAGGCATAGAAATCGTTTTGGACGATCTCGATCAGACTCCTATGTGACGAGGCTCAAGTGGAAGCTCTGTTCGGTCCGTTTCGGGATAGTGCTTCTCTTGATGCAAGATTGGTGCTTGGTTTGCACCAAATGTAGCATAGGCATAGAAATCGTTTTGAACGCACTCGAGGGGACTCCTAGATGATGAGGCTCAAGTGGAAGCTCGATTCGGTACGTTTGGAGATAGTGCTACTCTTGATGCAAGATTGGTACTCGGTTTGCATCGAATGTGCCGTAGGCTCAGAAATAGTATTGGAGGCACCCGATGGAACTCCTAGGTGACGTGGGTCATGTGGAATCTCGTTTTGATCTATTTTGAGATAGTGTTAGCGTCGTGCTGGATAGGTACACGGTTTGCATTGAACGTACCATAGGCATAGAAATTATTTTGGACACACTCGATGGGACTCCTAGGTGACGAGGCTCCAGTGGAAGCTCGGTACGATCCATTTGGAGATAGTGCCACTCTTGATGCATGATTGGTGCACAGTTTGCGTCGAACGTACCGTAGGCTCGGAAATAGTATTGGAGGCACCCGATGGAACTCCTAGGTTACGTGGGTCATGTGGAATCTTGTTTCGATCTGTTTTAAAACAGTGTTAGCGTCGGTGCAAGATAGATGCTCGATTTGCGTCAAACGTACCATAGGTTCATAAATTGTTTTACAAGCACCCGCGGTACTCCTAGGTGATGAGGGTCTGGTGGAGATCTGTTTGGTCCGTTTGGATATAGTGCTATAGAAGATAGGTGCACGGTTTGCATTGAACGTACCATAGGTCATAAACAGTTTTGGACGCACCCGATGGAACTCGTAAGTGACGTGGGTCATGTGGAATCTCGTTTTAGTCCATTTAGAGATAGTGTTAGTGTTAGTGCAAGGTTGGAGCACGGTTTGCACCGAACATACCATAGGCATAGAAATCGTTTTGGACGATCTCGATCAGACTCCTATGTGACGAGGCTCAAGTGGAAGCTCTGTTCGGTCCGTTTCGGGATAGTGCTTCTCTTGATGCAAGATTGGTGCTTGATTTGCACCAAATGTAGCATAGGCATAGAAATCGTTTTGAACGCACTCGAGGGGACTCCTAGATGATGAGGCTCAAGTGGAAGCTCGATTCGGTACGTTTGGAGATAGTGCTACTCTTGATGCAAGATTGGTACTCGGTTTGCGTCGAATGTGCCGTAGGCTCAGAAATAGTATTGGAGGCACCCGATGGAACTCCTAGGTGACGTGGGTCATGTGGAATCTCGTTTTTATCTATTTTGAGATAGTGTTAGCGTCGTGCAAGATAGGTACATAGTTTGCATTGAACATACCATAGGCATAGAAATCATTTTGGACACACTCGATGGGACTCTTAGGTGATGAGGCTCTAGTGGAAGCTCGGTACGATCCATTTGGAGACAGTGATACTCTTGATGCATGATTGGTGCACGGTTTGCGTCGAACGTACCGTAGGCTCGGAAATAGTATTGGAGGCACATGATGGAACTCCTAGGTTACGTGGGTCATGTGGAATCTTGTTTTGATCTGTTTTGAAACAGTGTTAGCGTCGGTGCAAGATAGGTGTTCGGTTTGCGTCAAACGTACCATAGGTTCATAAATTATTTTAGAAGCACCCGCGGTACTCCTAGGTGATGAGGGTCTGGTGGAGATCTATTTGGTGTGTTTGGATATAGTGCTACAGAAGATAGGTGCACGGTTTGCATTGAACGTACCATAGGTCATAAACAGTTTTGGACGCACCCGATGGAACTCGGAAGTGACGTGGGTTGTGTGGAATCTCGTTTTAGTCCATTTGGAGATAGTGTTAGTGTTAGTGCAAGGTTGGAGCACGGTTTGCACCGAACATACCATAGGCATAGAAATCATTTTGGATGATCTCGATCCGACCCCTATGTGACGAGGCTCAAGTGGAAGCTCGGTTCGGTCCGTTTCAGGATAGTGCTTCTCTTGATGCAAGATTGGTGCTTGGTTTGCACCAAATGTAGCATAGGCATAGAAATCGTTTTGAACGCACCTGAGGGGAATCCTAGGTGATGAGGCTCAAGTGGAAGCTCGATTCGGTATGTTTGGAGATAGTGCTAATCTTGATGCAAAATTGGTGCTCGGTTTGTGTCGAATGTGCCGTAGGCTTGGAAATAGTATTGGAGGCACCCGATGGAACTCCTAGATGACGTGGGTCATGTGGAATCTCGTTTTGATCTATTTTGAGACAATGTTAGCGTCGGTGCAAGATAGGTGCACGGTTTGCACTGAACGTACCATGGGCATAGAAATCATTTTGGACACACTCGATAGGACTCCTAGGTGACGAGGCTCAAGTGGAAGCTCAGGTCGGTCCGTTTGGGGATAGTGCTTCTCTTGATGCAAGATTGGTGCTTAGTTTGCACCAAATGTAGCATAGGCATAGAAATCGTTTTGGAGGCACTCGAGGGGACTCCTAGGTGATGAGGCTCAAGTGGAAGCTTGATTCGGTACGTTTGGAGATAGTGCTACTCTTGATGCAAGATTGGTACTCGGTTTGCGTCGAATGTGCCGTAGGCTCAGAAATAGTATTGGAGGCACCCGATGGAACTCCTAGGTGACATGGGTCATGTGGAATCTCGTTTTGATCTATTTTGAGACAGTGTTAGCATCGGTGCAAGATAGGTACACGGTTTGCACTGAACGTACCATAGGCATAGAAATCATTTTGGACACACTGGATGGGACTCCTAGGTGGCGAGGCTCCAGTGGAAGCTCGGTACGATCCATTTGGAGATAGTGATACTCTTGATGCATGATTGGTGCACGGTTTGCGTCGAACGTACCGTAGGCTCGGAAATAGTATTGGAGGCACCTGATGGAACTCCTAGGTTACGTGGGTCATGTGGAATCTTGTTTTGATCTGTTTTGAAACAGTGTTAGCGTCGGTGCAAGATAGGTGCTCGGTTTGCGTCAAACGTACCATAGGTTCATAAATTGTTTTAGAAGCACCCGCGGTACTCCTAGGTGATGAGGGTCTGGTGGAGATCTGTTTGGTGTGTTTGGATATAGTGCTACAGAAGATAGGTGCACGGTTTGTATTGAACGTACCATAGGTCATAAACAGTTTTGGACGCACCCGATGGAACTCGTAAGTGACGTGGGTCGTGTGGAATCTCGTTTTAGTCCATTTGGAGATATTGTTAGTGTTAGTGCAAGGTTGGAGCACGGTTTGCACCGAACATACCATAGGCATAGAAAATCGTTTTGGACGATCTCGATCCGACCCCTATGTGACGAGGCTCAAGTGGAAGCTCGATTCAGTCCGTTTCGGGATAGTGCTTCTCTTGATGCAAGATTGGTGCTTGGTTTGCACCAAATGTAGCATAGGCATAGAAATCGTTTTGAACGCACCTGAGGGGAATCCTAGGTGATGAGGCTCAAGTGGAAGCTCGATTCGGTATGTTTGGAGATAGTGCTAATCTTGATGCAAGATTGGTGCTCGGTTTGCGTCGAATGTGCCGTAGGCTCAGAAATAGTATTGGAGGCACCCGATGGAACTCCTAGGTGACGTGGGTCATGTTGAATCTCGTTTAGATCTATTTTGAGACAATGTTAGCGTCGGTGCAAGATAGGTGCACGGTTTGCACTGAACGTACCATGGGCATAGAAATCATTTTGGACACACTCGATGGGACTCCTAAGTGACGAGGCTCAAGTGGAAGCTCAGGTCGGTCCGTTTGGGGATAGTGCTTCTCTTGATGCAAGATTGGTGCTTAGTCTGCACCAAATGTAGCATAGGCATAGAAATCGTTTTGGACGCACTCGAGGGGACTCCTAGGTGATGAGGCTCAAGTGGAAGCTTGATTCGGTACGTTTGGAGATAGTGCTACTCTTGATGCAAGATTGGTGCTCGGTTTGCGTCGAATGTGCTGTAGGCTCAGAAATAGTATTGGAGGCACCCGATGGAACTCTTTGGTGACGTGGGTCATGTGGAATCTCGTTTTGATCTTTTTTGAGATAGTGTTAGCGTCGGTGCAAGATAGGTACACGGTTTGCACTGAACGTACCATAGAAATAGAAATCGTTTTGGACACACTCGATGGGACTCCTAGGTGACGAGGCTCCAGTGGAAGCTCGGCACGATCCATTTGGAGATAGTGCTACTCTTGATGCATGATTGGTGCACAGTTTGCGTCGAACGTACCGTAGGCTCGGAAATAGTATTGGAGGCACCCGATGGAACTCCTAGGTTACGTGGGTCATGTGGAATCTTGTTTCGATCTGTTTTGAAACAGTGTTAGCATCGGTGCAAGATAGGTGCTCGGTTTGCGTCAAACGTACCATAGGTTCATAAATTGTTTTAGAAGCACCCGCGGTACTCCTAGGTGATGAGGGTCTGGTGGAGATCTGTTTGGTGTGTTTGGATATAGTGCTACAGAAGATAGGTGCACGGTTTGCATTGAACGTACCATAGGTCATAAACAGTTTTGGACGCACCCGATGGAACTCGGAAGTGACGTGGGTCGTGTGGAATCTCGTTTTAGTCCATTTGGAGATAGTGTTAGTGTTAGTGCAAGGTTGGAGCACGGTTTGCACCGAACATACCATAGGCATAGAAATCGTTTTGGACGATCTCGATCAGACTCCTATGTGACGAGGCTCAAGTGGAAGCTCAGTTCGGTCCGTTTCGGGATAGTGCTTCTCTTGATGCAAGATTGGTGCTTGGTTTGCACCAAATGTAGCATAGGCATAGAAATCGTTTTGAACGCACTCGAGGGGACTCCTAGATGATGAGGCTCAAGTGGAAGCTCGATTCGGTACGTTTGGAGATAGTGCTACTCTTGATGCAAGATTGGTACTCGGTTTGCGTCGAATGTGCCGTAGGCTCAGAAATAGTATTGGAGGCACCCGATGGAACTCCTAGGTGACGTGGGTCATGTGGAATCTCGTTTTGATCTATTTTGAGATAGTGTTAGCGTCGTGCAAGATAGGTACACGGTTTGCACTGAACGTACCATAGGCATATAAATTGTTTTGGACACACTCGAGGGGACTCCTAGATGATGAGGCTCAAGTGGAAGCTCGATTCGGTACGTTTGGAGATAGTGCTACTCTTGATGCAGGATTGGTACTCGGTTTGCGTCGAATGTGCCGTAGGCTCAGAAATAGTATTGGAGGCACCCGATGGAACTCCTAGGTGACATGGGTCATGTGGAATCTCGTTTTGATCTATTTTGAGACAGTGTTAGCATCGGTGCAAGATAGGTACACGGTTTGCACTGAACGTACCATAGGCATAGAAATCATTTTGGACACACTCGATGGGACTCCTAGGTGACGAGGCTCCAGTGGAAGCTCGGTACGATCCATTTGGAGATAGTGATACTCTTGATGCATGATTGGTGCACGGTTTGCGTCGAACGTACCGTAGGCTCGGAAATAGTATTGGAGGCACCTGATGGAACTTCTAGGTTACGTGGGTCATGTGGAATCTTGTTTTGATCTGTTTTGAAACAGTGTTAGCGTCGGTGCAAGATAGGTGCTCGGTTTGCGTCAAACGTACCATAGGTTCATAAATTATTTTAGAAGCACCCGCGGTACTCCTAGGTGATGAGGGTCTGGTGGAGATCTGTTTGGTGTGTTTGGATATAGTGCTACAGAAGATAGGTGCACGGTTTGCATTGAACGTACCATAGGTCATAAACAGTTTTGGACGCACCCGATGGAACTTGTAAGTGACGTGGGTCGTGTGGAATCTCGTTTTAGTCCATTTGGAGATAGTGTTAGTGTTAGTGCAAGGTTGGAGCACGGTTTGCACCGAACATACCATAGGCATAGAAAATCGTTTTGGACGATCTCGATCCGACCCCTATGTGACGAGGCTCAAGTGGAAGCTCGGTTCGGTCCGTTTCGGGATAGTGCTTCTCTTGATGCAAGATTGGTGCTTGGTTTGCACCAAATGTAGCATAGGCATAGAAATCGTTTTGAACGCACCTGAGGGGAATCCTAGGTGATGAGGCTCAAGTGGAAGCTCCATTCGGTATGTTTGGAGATAGTGCTAATCTTGATGCAAGATTGGTGCTCGGTTTGCGTCGAATGTGCCATAGGCTTGGAAATAGTATTGGAGGCACCCGATGGAACTCCTAGGTGACGTGGGTCATGTTGAATCTCGTTTAGATCTATTTTGAGACAATGTTAGCGTCGGTGCAAGATAGGTGCACGGTTTGCACTGAACGTACCATGGGCATAGAAATCATTTTGGACACACTCGATGGGACTCCTAGGTGACGAGGCTCAAGTGGAAGCTCAGGTCGGTCTGTTTGGGGATAGTGCTTCTCTTGATGCAAGATTGGTGCTTAGTTTGCACCAAATGTAGCATAGGCATAGAAATCGTTTTGGACGCACTCGAGGGGACACCTAGGTGATGAGGCTCAAGTGGAAGCTTGATTCGGTACGTTTGGAGATAGTGCTACTCTTGATGCAAGATTGGTGCTCGGTTTGCGTCGAATGTGCCGTAGGCTCAGAAATAGTATTGGAGGCACCCGATGGAACTCTTTGGTGACGTGGGTCATGTGGAATCTCGTTTTGATCTTTTTTGAGACAGTGTTAGCGTCGGTGCAAGATAGGTACACGGTTTGCACTGAACGTACCATAGGCATAGAAATCGTTTTGGACACACTCGATGGAACTCCTAGGTGACGAGGCTCCAGTGGAAGCTCGGTACGATCCATTTGGAGATAGTGCTACTCTTGATGCATGTTTGGTGCACAGTTTGCGTCGAACGTACCGTAGGCTCGGAAATAGTATTGGAGGCACCCGATGGAACTCCTAGGTTACGTGGGTCATGTGGAATCTTGTTTCGATCTGTTTTGAAACAGTGTTAGCGTCGGTGCAAGATAGATGCTCGATTTGTGTCAAACGTACCATAGGTTCATAAATTGTTTTAGAAGCACCCGCGGTACTCCTAGGTGATGAGGGTCTGGTGGAGATCTGTTTGGTCCGTTTGGATATAGTGCTACAGAAGATAGGTGCACGGTTTGCATTGAACGTACCATAGGTCATAAACAGTTTTGGATGCACCCGATGGAACTCGTAAGTGACGTGGGTCATGTGGAATCTCGTTTTAGTCCATTTAGAGATAGTGTTAGTGTTAGTGCAAGGTTGGAGCACGGTTTGCACCGAACATACCATAGGCATAGAAATCGTTTTGGACGATCTCGATCAGACTCCTATGTGACGAGGCTCAAGTGGAAGCTCAGTTCGGTCCGTTTCGGGATAGTGCTTCTCTTGATGCAAGATTGGTGCTTGGTTTGCACCAAATGTAGCATAGGCATAGAAATCGTTTTGAACGCACTCGAGGGGACTCCTAAATGATGAGGCTCAAGTGGAAGCTCGATTCGGTACGTTTGGAGATAGTGCTACTCTTGATGCAAGATTGGTACTCGGTTTGCGTCGAATGTGCCGTAGGCTCAGAAATAGTATTGGAGGCACCCGATGGAACTCCTAGGTGACGTGGGTCATGTGGAATCTTGTTTTGATCTATTTTGAGATAGTGTTAGCGTCGTGCAAGATAGGTACACGGTTTGCACTGAACGTACCATAGGCATACAAATCGTTTTGGACACACTCGATGGGACTCTTGGTGACAAGGCTCTAGTGGAAGCTCGGTACGATCCATTTGGAGATAGTGCTACTCTTGATGCATGATTGTTGCACGGTTTGTGTCGAACGTACCGTAGGCTCGGAAATAGTATTGGAGGCACCCGATGGAACTCCTAGGTTACGTGGGTCATGTGGAATCTTGTTTCGATCTGTTTTGAAATAGTGTTAGCGTCGGTGCAATATAGGTGCTCGGTTTGCGTCAAACGTACCATAGGTTCATGAATTGTTTTAGAAGCACCCGCGGTACTCCTAGGTGATGAGGGTCTGGTGGAGATCTGTTTGGTTTGTTTAGATATAGTGCTACAGAAGATAGGTGCACGGTTTGCATTGAACGTACCATAGGTCATAAACAGTTTTGGACGCACCCGATGGAACTCGTAAGTGACGTGGGTCGTGTGGAATCTCGTTTTAGTCCATTTGGAGATAGTGTTAGTGTTAGTGCAAGGTTGGAGCACGGTTTGCACCGAACATACCATAGGCATAGAAATCGTTTTGGACGATCTCGATCTGACCCCTATGTGACGAGGCTCAAGTGAAAGCTCGGTTCGGTCCGTTTCGGGATAGTGCTTCTCTTGATGCAAGATTGGTGCTTGGTTTGCACCAAATGTAGCATTGGCATAGAAATCGTTTTGAACGCACCTGAGGGGACTCCTAGGTGATGAGGCTCAAGTGGAAGCTCGATTTGGTATGTTTGGAGATAGTGCTAATCTTGATGCAAGATTGGTGCTCGGTTTGCGTCGAATGTGCCGTAGGCTCGGAAATAGTATTGGAGGCACCCGATGGAACTCCTAGGTGACGTGGGTCATGTGGAATCTCGTTTAGATCTATTTTGAGACAATGTTAGCGTCGGTGCAAGATAGGTGCACGGTTTGCACTGAACGTACCATGGGCATAGAAATCATTTTGGACACACTCGATGGGACTCCTAGGTGACGAGGCTCAAGTGGAAGCTCAGTTCGGTCCTTTTCGGGATAGTGCTTCTCTTGATGCAAGATTGGTGCTTGGTTTGCACCAAATGTAGCATAGGCATAGAAATCGTTTTGGACGCACTCGAGGGGACTCCTAGGTGATGAGGCTCAAGTGGAAGCTTGATTCGGTACGTTTGGAGGTAGTGCTACTCTTGATGCAAGATTGGTGCTCGGTTTGCGTCGAATATGTCGTAGGCTCAGAAATAGTATTGGAGGCACCTGATGGAACACCTTGGTGACGTGGGTCATGTGGAATCTCGTTTTGATCTTTTTTGAGACAGTGTTAGCGTCGGTGCAAGATAGTTACACGGTTTGCACTGAACGTACCATAGGCATAGAAATCGTTTTGGACACACTCGATGGGATTCCTAGGTGACGAGGCTCCAGTGGAAGCTCAGTACGATCCATTTGGAGATAGTGCTACTCTTGATGCATGATTGGTGCACGGTTTGCGTCGAACGTACCGTAGGCTTAGAAATAGTATTGGAGGCACCCGATGGAACTCCTAGGTTACGTGGGTCATGTGGAATCTTGTTTCGATCTGTTTTAAAACAGTGTTAGCGTCGGTGCAAGATAGATGCTCGATTTGCGTCAAACGTACCATAGGTTCATAAATTGTTTTAGAAGCACCCGCGGTACTCCTAGGTGATGAGGGTCTGGTGGAGATCTGTTTGGTCCGTTTGGATATAGTGCTACAGAAGATAGGTGCACGGTTTGCATTGAACGTACCATTGGTCATAAACAGTTTTGGACGCACCCGATGGTACTCGTAAGTGACGTGGGTCATGTGGAATCTCGTTTTAGTCCATTTAGAGACAGTGTTAGTGTTAGTGTAAGGTTGGAGCACGGTTTGCACCGAACATACCATAGGCATAGAAATCGTTTTGGACGATCTCGATCAGACTCCTATGTGACGAGGCTCAAGTGGAAGCTCGGTTCGGTCCGTTTCGGGATAGTGCTTCTCTTGATGCAAGATTGGTGCTTGGTTTGCACCAAATGTAGCATAGGCATAGAAATCATTTTGAACGCACTCGAGGGGACTCCTAGATGATGAGGCTCAAGTGGAAGCTCGATTCGGTACGTTTAGAGATAATGCTACTCTTGATGCAAGATTGGTACTCGGTTTTGCGTCGAATGTGTCGTAGGCTCAGAAATAGTATTGGAGGCACCCGATGGAACTCCTAGGTGACGTGGGTCATGTGGAATCTCGTTTTGATCTATTTTGAGATAGTGTTAGCGTCGGTGCAAGATAGGTACACGGTTTGCACTGAACGTACCATAGGCATAGAAATCATTTTGGACACACTCGATGGGACTCCTAGGTGACGAGGCTCCAGTGGAAGCTCGGTACGATCCATTTGGAGATAGTGATACTCTTGATGCATGATTGGTGCACGATTTGCGTCGAACGTACCGTAGGCTCGAAAATAGTATTGGAGGCACCTGATGGAACTCCTAGGTTACGTGGGTCATGTGGAATCTTGTTTCGATCTGTGTTTGAAACAGTGTTAGCGTCGATGCAAGATAGGTGCTCGGTTTGCGTCAAACGTACCATAGGTTCATAAATTGTTTTAGAAGCACCCACGGTACTCCTAGGTGATGAGGGTCTGGTGGAGATCTGTTTGGTCCGTTTGGATATAGTGCTACAGAAGATAGGTGCACGATTTGCATTGAACGTACCATAGGTCATAAACAGTTTTGGACGCACCCAATGGAACTCGTAAGTGACGTGGGTCGTGTGGAATCTCGTTTTAGTCCATTTGGAGATAGTGTTAGTGTTAGTGCAAGGTTGGAGCACGGTTTGCACCGAACATACCACAGGCATAGAAATCGTTTTGGACGATCTCGATCAGACTCCTATGTGATGAGGCTCAAGTGGAAGCTCGGTTCGGTCCGTTTCGGGATAGTGCTTCTCTTGATGCAAGATTGGTGCTTGGTTTGCACCAAATGTAGCATAGGCATAGAAATCGTTTTGAACGCACTCGAGGGGACTCCTAGGTGATGACGCTCAAGTGGAAGCTCGATTCGCTACGTTTGGAGATAGTGCTACTCTTGATGCAAGATTGGTGCTCGGTTTGCGTCGAATGTGCCATAGGCTCAGAAATAGTATTGGAGGCACCCAATGGAACTCCTAGGTGACGTGGGTCATGTGGAATCTCGTTTTGATCTATTTTGAGACAGTGTTAGCATCAGTGCAAGATAGGTTGACGTTTTGCATTGACCATACCATAGGCATAGAAATCGTTTTGGACACACTCAATGGGACTCCTAGGTGATGAGGCTCCAGTAGAAGCTCGGTACGATCCATTTGGAGATAGTGCTACTCTTGATGCATGATTGGTGCACGGTTTGCATTAAACGTACCGTAGGCTCGGAAATAGTATTGGAGGCACCTGATGGAACTCCTAGGTTACGTGGGTCATGTGGAATCTTGTTTCGATATGTTTTGAAACAGTTTTAGTTTCGGTGCAAGATAGGTGCTCGGTTTGCGTCAAACGTATCATATGTTCATAAATTGTTTTAGAAGCACCCGCGGTACTCCTAGGTGATGAGGGTCTGGTGGAGATCTGTTTGGTCCGTTTGGATATAGTGCTACAGAAGATAGGTGCACGGTTTGCATTGAACGTACCATAGGTCATAAACAGTTTTGGACGCACCCGATGGAACTCGTAAGTGACGTGGGTCGTGTGGAATCTCGTTTTAGTCCATTTGAAGATAGTGTTAGTGTTAGTGCAAGGTTGGAGCACAGTTTGCACCGAACATACCTAGGCATAGAAATCGTTTTGGACGATCTCGATTAGACTCCTATGTGACGAGGCTCAAGTGGAAGCTCGGTTCGGTCCGTTTCGGGATAGTGCTTCTCTTGATGCAAGATTGGTGCTTGGTTTGCACCAAATGTAGCATAGGCATAGAAATCATTTTGAACGCACTCGAGGGGACTCCTAGATGATGAGGCCCAAGTGGAAGCTCGATTCGGTACGTTTGGAGATAGTGCTACTCTTGATGCAAGATTGGTGCTCGGTTTGCGTCGAATGTGCCGTAGGCTTAGAAATAGTATTGGAGGCACCCGACGGAACTCCTAGGTGACGTGGGTCATGTGGAATCTCGTTTAGATCTATTTTAAGACAGTGTTAGCGTCGGTGCAAGATAGGTGCACGGTTTGCACTGAACGTAACATGGGCAAAGAAATTGTTTTGGACACACACGATGGGACTCCTAGGTGACGAGGCTCAAGTGGAAGCTCAGCTTTGTCCGTTTGGGGATAGTGCTTCTCTTGATGCAAGATTGGTGCTTGGTTTGCACCAAATGTAGCATAGGCCTAGAAATAGTTTTGGACGCACTCGAGGGGACTCCTAGGTGACGAGGCTCAAGTGGAAGCTCGATTCGGTACGTTAGGAGATAGTGCTACTCTTGATGCAAGATTGGTGCTCGATTTGCGTCGAATGTGCCATAGGCTCGGAAATAGCATTGGAGGCACCCGATGGAACTCCTAGGTGACGTGGGTCGTGTGGAATCTCGTTTTGATCTATTTTGAGACAGTGTTAGCGTCGGTGCAAGATAGGTGCACGGTTTGCACTGAATGTACCATGGGCATAGAAATTGTTTTGGACACACTCGATGGGACTCCTAGGTGACGAGGCTCCAGTGGAAGCTCGGTACGATCCATTTGGAGATAGTGCTACTCTTGATGCATGATTGGTGCACGGTTTGTGTCGAACGTACCGTAGGCTCAGAAATAGTATTGGGGGCACCCGATGGAACTCCTAGGTTAGTGGTCATGTGGAATCTTGTTTCGATCTGTTTTGAAATAGTGTTAGCGTCGGTGCAAGATAGGTGCTCGATTTGCGTCAAACGTACCACAGGTTCATAAATTGTTTTAGAAGCTCCCACGGTACTCCTAGGTGATGAGGGTCTGGTGGAGATCTGTTTGGTCCGTTTGGATATAGTGCTACAGAAGATTGGTGCACGATTTGCATTGAACATACCATAGGTCATAAACAGTTTTGGACGCACTCGATGGAACTCGTAAGTGACGTGGGTCGTGTGGAATCTCGTTTTAGTCCATTTGGAGATAGTGTTAGTGTTAGTGCAAGGTTGGAGCACGGTTTGCACCGAACATACCATAGGCATAGAAAATCATTTTGGACGATCTCGATCCGACCCCTATGTGACGAGGCTCAAGTGGAAGCTCGGTTCGGTCCGTTTCGGGATAGTGCTTCTCTTGATGCAAGATTGGTGCTTGGTTTGCACCAAATGTAGCATAGGCATAGAAATCGTTTTGAACGCACCTGAGGGGAATCCTAGGTGATGAGGCTCAAGTGGAAGCTCGATTCGGTATGTTTGGAGATAGTGCTAATCTTGATGCAAGATTGGTGCTCGGTTTGCGTCGAATGTGCCGTAGGCTCAGAAATATTATTGGAGGCACCCGATGGAACTCCTAGGTGACGTGGGTCATGTTGAATCTCGTTTAGATCTATTTTGAGACAATGTTAGCGTCGGTGCAAGATAGGTGCACGGTTTGCACTGAACGTACCATGGGCATAGAAATCATTTTGGACACACTCGATGGGACTCCTAGGTGACGAGGCTCAAGTGGAAGCTCAGGTCGGTCCGTTTGGGGATAGTGCTTCTCTTGATGCAAGATTGGTGCTTAGTTTGCACCAAATGTAGCATAGGCATAGAAATCGTTTTGGACGCACTCGAGGGGACTCCTAGGTGATGAGGCTCAAGTGGAAGCTTGATTCGGTACGTTTGGAGATAGTGCTACTCTTGATGCAAGATTGGTGCTCGGTTTGCGTCGAATGTGCCGTAGGCTCAGAAATAGTATTGGAGGCACCCGATGGAACTCTTTGGTGACGTGGGTCATGTGGAATCTCGTTTTGATCTTTTTTGAGACAGTGTTAGCGTCGGTGCAAGATAGGTACACGGTTTGCATTGAACGTACCATAGGCATAGAAATCGTTTTGGACACACTCGATGGGACTCCTAGGTGACGAGGCTCCAGTGGAAGCTCGGTACGATCCATTTGGAGATAGTGCTACTCTTGATGCATGATTGGTGCACAGTTTGCGTCGAACGTACCGTAGGCTCGGAAATAGTATTGGAGGCACCCGATGGAACTCCTAGGTTATGTGGGTCATGTGGAATCTTGTTTCGATCTGTTTTGAAACAGTGTTAGCGTCGGTGCAAGATAGATGCTCGATTTGCGTCAAACGTACCATAGGTTCATGAATTGTTTTAGAAGCACCCGCGGTACTCCTAGGTGATGAGGGTCTGGTGGAGATCTGTTTGGTCCGTTTGGATATAGTGCTACAGAAGATAGGTGCACGGTTTGCATTGAACGTACCATAGGTCATAAAACAGTTTTGGATGCACCCGATGGAACTCGTAAGTGACGTGGGTCATGTGGAATCTCGTTATAGTCCATTTAGAGATAGTGTTAGTGTTAGTGCAAGGTTGGAGCACGGTTTGCACCGAACATACCATAGGCATAGAAATCGTTTTGGACGATCTCGATCAGACTCCTATGTGACGAGGCTCAAGTGGAAGCTCAGTTCGGTCCGTTTCGGGATAGTGCTTCTCTTGATGCAAGATTGGTGCTTGGTTTGCACCAAATGTAGCATAGGCATAGAAATCGTTTTGAACGCACTCGAGGGGACTCCTAGATGATGAGGCTCAAGTGGAAGCTCGATTCGGTATGTTTAGAGATAGTGCTACTCTTGATGCAAGATTGGAGCTCGGTTTGCGTCGAATGTGCCGTAGGCTCAGAAATAGTATTGGAGGCACCCGATGGAACTCCTAGGTGACGTGGGTCATGTGGAATCTCGTTTTGATCTATTTTGAGGTAGTGTTAGCGTCGTGCAAGATAGGTACACGGTTTGCACTGAACGTACCATAGGCATATAAATCGTTTTGGACACACTCGAGGGGACTCCTAGATGATGAGGCTCAAGTGGAAGCTCGATTCGGTACGTTTGGAGATAGTGCTTCTCTTGATGCAAGATTGGTACTCGGTTTGCGTCGAATGTGCCGTAGGCTCAGAAATAGTATTGGAGGCACCCGATGGAACTCCTAGGTGACATGGGTCATGTGGAATCTCGTTTTGATCTATTTTGAGACAGTGTTAGCATCGGTGCAAGATAGGTACACGGTTTGCACTGAACGTACCATAGGCATAGAAATCATTTTGGACACACTCGATGGGACTCCTAGGTGACGAGGCTCCAGTGGAAGCTCGGTACGATCCATTTGGAGATAGTGATACTCTTGATGCATGATTGGTGCACGGTTTGCGTCGAACGTACCGTAGGCTCGGAAATAGTATTGGAGGCACCTGATGGAACTTCTAGGTTACGTGGGTCATGTGGAATCTTGTTTTGATCTGTTTTGAAACAGTGTTAGCGTCGGTGCAAGATAGGTGCTCGATTTGCGTCAAACGTACCATAGGTTCATAAATTGTTTTAGAAGCACCCGCGGTACTCCTAGGTGATGAGGGTCTGGTGGAGATCTGTTTGGTGTGTTTGGATATAGTGCTACAGAAGATAGGTGCACGGTTTGCATTGAACGTACCATAGGTCATAAACAGTTTTGGACGCACCCGATGGAACTTGTAAGTGACGTGGGTCGTGTGGAATCTCGTTTTAGTCCATTTGGAGATAGTGTTAGTGTTAGTGCAAGGTTGGAGCACGGTTTGCACCGAACATACCATAGGCATAGAAAATCGTTTTGGACGATCTCGATCCGACCCCTATGTGACGAGGCTCAAGTGGAAGCTCGGTTCGGTCCGTTTCGGGATAGTGCTTCTCTTGATGCAAGATTGGTGCTTGGTTTGCACCAAATGTAGCATAGGCATAGAAATCGTTTTGAACGCACCTGAGGGGAATCCTAGGTGATGAGGCTCAAGTGGAAGCTCGATTCGGTATGTTTGGAGATAGTGCTAATCTTGATGCAAGATTGGAGCTCGGTTTGCGTCGAATGTGCCGTAGGCTTGGAAATAGTATTGGAGGCACCCGATGGAACTCCTAGGTGACGTGGGTCATGTTGAATCTCGTTTAGATCTATTTTGAGACAATGTTCGCGTCGGTGCAAGATAGGTGCACGGTTTGCACTGAACGTACCATGGGCATAAAAATCATTTTGGACACACTCGATGGGACTCCTAGGTGACGAGGCTCAAGTGGAAGCTCAGGTCGGTCCGTTTGGGGATAGTGCTTCTCTTGATGCAAGATTGGTGCTTAGTTTGCACCAAATGTAGCATAGGCATAGAAATCGTTTTGGACGCACTCGAGGGGACTCCTAGGTGATGAGGCTCAAGTGGAAGCTTGATTCGGTACGTTTGGAGATAGTGCTACTCTTGATGCAAGATTGGTGCTCGGTTTGCGTCGAATGTGCCGTAAGCTCAGAAATCGTATTGGAGGCACCCGATGGAACTCTTTGGTGACGTGGGTCATGTGGAATCTCGTTTTGATCTTTTTTGAGACAGTGTTAGCGTCGGTGCAAGATAGGTACACGGTTTGCACTGAACGTACCATAGGCATAGAAATCGTTTTGGACACACTCGATGGGACTCCTAGGTGACGAGGCTCCAGTGGAAGCTCGGTACGAACCATTTGGAGATAGTGCTACTCTTGATGCATGATTTGTGCACAGTTTGCGTCGAACGTACCGTAGGCTCGGAAATAGTATTGGAGGCACCCGATGGAACTCCTAGGTTACGTGGGTCATGTGGAATCTTGTTTCGATCTGTTTTGAAACAGTGTTAGTGTCGGTGCAAGATAGATGCTCGATTTGTGTCAAACGTACCATAGGTTCATAAATTTTTTTAGAAGCACCCGCGGTACTCCTAGGTGATGAGGGTCTGGTGGAGATCTGTTTGGTCCGTTTGGATATAGTGCTACAGAAGATAGGTGCACGGTTTGCATTGAACGTACCATAGGTCATAAACAGTTTTGGATGCACCCGATGGAACTCGTAAGTGACGTGGGTCATGTGGAATCTCGTTTTAGTCCATTTAGAGATAGTGTTAGTGTTAGTGCAAGGTTGGAGCACGGTTTGCACCGAACATACCATAGGCATAGAAATCGTTTTGGACGATCTTGATCAGACTCCTATGTGACGAGGCTCAAGTGGAAGCTCAGTTCGGTCCGTTTCGGGATAGTGCTTCTCTTGATGCAAGATTGGTGCTTGGTTTGCACCAAATGTAGCATAGGCATAGAAATCGTTTTGAACGCACTCGAGGGGACTCCTAGATGATGAGGCTCAAGTGGAAGCTCGATTCGGTACGTTTGGAGATAGTGCTACTCTTGATGCAAGATTGGTACTCGGTTTGCGTCGAATGTGCCGTAGGCTCAGAAATAGTATTGGAGGCACCCGATGGAACCCCTAGGTGACGTGGGTCATGTGGAATCTCGTTTTGATCTATTTTGAGATAGTGTTAGCGTCGTGCAAGATAGGTACACGGTTTGCACTGAACGTACCATAGGCATACAAATCGTTTTGGACACACTCGATGGGACTCTTGGTGACGAGGCTCTAGTGGAAGCTCGGTACGATCCATTTGGAGATAGTGCTACTCTTGATGCATGATTGTTGCACGGTTTGCGTCGAACGTACCGTAGGCTCGGAAATAGTATTGGAGGCACCCGATGGAACTCCTAGGTTACGTGGGTCATGTGGAATCTTGTTTTGATCTGTTTTGAAATAGTGTTAGCGCCGGTGCAAGATAGGTGCTCGGTTTGCGTCAAACGTACCATAGGTTCATGAATTGTTTTAGAAGCACCCGCGGTACTCCTAGGTGATGAGGGTCTGGTGGAGATCTGTTTGGTTTGTTTAGATATAGTGCTACAGAAGATAGGTGCACGGTTTGCATTGAACGTACCATAGGTCATAAACAGTTTTGGACGCACCCGATGGAACTCGTAAGTGACGTGGGTCGTGTGGAATCTCGTTTTAGTCCATTTGGAGGTAGTGTTAGTGTTAGTGCAAGGTTGGAGCACGGTTTGCACCGAACATACCATAGGCATAGAAATCGTTTTGGACGATCTCGATCCGACCCCTATGTGACGAGGCTCAAGTGAAAGCTCGGTTCGGTCCGTTTCGGGATAGTGCTTCTCTTGATGCAAGATTGGTGCTTGGTTTGCACCAAATGTAGCATAGGCATAGAAATCGTTTTGAACGCACCTGAGGGGACTCCTAGGTGATGAGGCTCAAGTGGAAGCTCGATTTGGTATGTTTGGAGATAGTGCTAATCTTGATGCAAGATTGGTGCTCGGTTTGCGTCGAATGTGCCGTAGGCTTGGAAATAGTATTGGAGGCACCCGATGGAACTCCTAGGTGACGTGGGTCATGTTGAATCTCGTTTAGATCTATTTTGAGACAATGTTCGCGTCGGTGCAAGATAGGTGCACGGTTTGCACTGAACGTACCATGGGCATAGAAATCATTTTGGACACACTCGATGGGACTCCTAGGTGACGAGGCTCAAGTGGAAGCTCAGGTCGGTCCGTTTGGGGATAGTGCTTCTCTTGATGCAAGATTGGTGCTTAGTTTGCACCAAATGTAGCATAGGCATAGAAATCGTTTTGGACGCACTCGAGGGGACTCCTAGGTGATGAGGCTCAAGTGGAAGCTTGATTCGGTACGTTTGGAGATAGTGCTACTCTTGATGCAAGATTGGTGCTCGGTTTGCGTCGAATGTGCCGTAAGCTCAGAAATCGTATTGGAGGCACCCGATGGAACTCTTTGGTGACGTGGGTCATGTGGAATCTCGTTTTGATCTTTTTTGAGACAGTGTTAGCGTCGGTGCAAGATAGGTACACGGTTTGCACTGAACGTACCATAGGCATAGAAATCGTTTTGGACACACTCGATGGGACTCCTAGGTGACGAGGCTCCAGTGGAAGCTCGGTACGATCCATTTGGAGATAGTGCTACTCTTGATGCATGATTGGTGCACAGTTTGCGTCGAACGTACCGTAGGCTCAGAAATAGTATTGGAGCACCCGATGGAACTCCTAGGTTACGTGGGTCATGTGGAATCTTGTTTCGATCTGTTTTGAAACAGTGTTAGCGTCGGTGCAAGATACGTGCTCGATTTGCGTCAAACGTACCATAGGTTCATAAATTGTTTTAGAAGCACCCGCGGTACTCCTAGGTGATGAGGGTCTGGTGGAGATCTATTTGGTCCGTTTGGATATAGTGCTACAGAAGATAGGTGCACGGTTTGCATTGAACGTACCATAGGTCATAAACAGTTTTGGATGCACCCGATGGAACTCGTAAGTGACGTGGGTGATGTGGAATCTCGTTTTAGTCCATTTAGAGATAGTGTTAGTGTTAGTGCAAGGTTGGAGCACGGTTTGCACCGAACATACCATAGGCATAGAAATCGTTTTGGACGATCTCGATCAGACTCCTATGTGACGAGGCTCAAGTGGAAGCTCAGTTTGGTCCGTTTCGGGATAGTGCTTCTCTTGATGCAAGATTGGTGGTTGGTTTGCACCAAATGTAGCATAGGCATAGAAATTGTTTTGAACGCACTCGAGGGGACTCCTAGATGATGAGGCTCAAGTGGAAGCTCGATTCGGTACGTTTGGAGATAGTGCTACTCTTGATGCAAGATTGGTACTCGGTTTGCGTCGAATGTGCCGTAGGCTCAGAAATAGTATTGGAGGCACCCGATGGAACTCCTAGGTGACGTGGTCATGTGGAATCTCGTTTTGATCTATTTTGAGACAATGTTAGCGTCGGTGCAAGATAGGTGCACGGTTTGCACAGAACGTACCATGGGCATAGAAATCATTTTGGACACACTCGATGGGACTCCTAGGTGACGAGGCTCAAGTGGAAGCTCAGTTCGGTCCGTTTCGGGATAGTGCTTCTCTTGATGCAAGATTGTTGCACGGTTTGCGTCGAACGTACCGTAGGCTCGGAAATAGAATTGGAGGCACCCGATGGAACTCCTAGGTTACGTGGGTCATGTGGAATCTTGTTTCGATCTGTTTTGAAATAGTGTTAGCGTCGGTGCAAGATAGGTGCTCGGTTTGCGTCAAACGTACCATAGGTTCATGAATTGTTTTAGAAGCACCCGCGGTACTCCTAGGTGATGAGGGTCTGGTGGAGATCTGTTTGGTTTGTTTAGATATAGTGCTACAGAAGATAGGTGCACGGTTTGCATTGAACGTACCATAGGTCATAAACAGTTTTGGACGCACCCGATGGAACTCGTAAGTGACGTGGGTCGTGTGGAATCTCGTTTTAGTCCATTTGGAGATAGTGTTAGTGTTAGTGCAAGGTTGGAGCACGGTTTGCTCCGAACATACCATAGGCATAGAAATCGTTTTGGACAATCTCGATCCGACCCCTATGTGACGAGGCTCAAGTGAAAGCTCGGTTCGGTCCGTTTCGGGATAGTGCTTCTCTTGATGCAAGATTGGTGCTTGGTTTGCACCAAATGTAGCATAGGCATAGAAATCGTTTTGAACGCACCTGAGGGGACTCCTAGGTGATGAGGCTCAAGTGGAAGCTCGATTTGGTATGTTTGGAGATAGTGCTAATCTTGATGCAAGATTGGTGCTCGGTTTGCGTCGAATGTGCCGTAGGCTCGGAAATAGTATTGGAGGCACCCGATGGAACTCCTAGGTGACGTGGGTCATGTGGAATCTCGTTTAGATCTATTTTGAGACAATGTTAGCGTCGGTGCAAGATAGGTGCACGGTTTGCACTGAACGTACCATGGGCATAGAAATCATTTTGGACACACTCGATGGGACTCCTAGGTGACGAGGCTCAAGTGGAAGCTCAGTTCGGTCCGTTTCGGGATAGTGCTTCTCTTGATGCAAGATTGGTGCTTGGTTTGCACCAAATGTAGCATAGGCATAGAAATCGTTTTGGACGCACTCGAGGGGACTCCTAGGTGATGAGGCTCAAGTGGAAGCTTGATTCGGTACGTTTGGAGGTAGTGCTACTCTTGATGCAAGATTGGTGCTCGGTTTGCGTCGAATATGCCGTAGGCTCAGAAATAGTATTGGAGGCACCTGATGGAACACCTTGGTGACGTGGGTCATGTGGAATCTCCTTTTGATCTTTTTTGAGACAGTGTTAGCGTCGGTGCAAGATAGGTACACGGTTTGCACTGAACGTACCATAGGCATAGAAATCGTTTTGGACACACTCGATGGGATTCCTAGGTGACGAGGCTCCAGTGGAAGCTCAGTACGATCCATTTGGAGATAGTGCTACTCTTGATGCATGATTGGTGCACGGTTTGCGACGAACGTACCGTAGGCTTGGAAATAGTATTGGAGGCACCCGATGGAACTCCTAGGTTACGTGGGTCATGTGGAATCTTGTTTCGATCTATTTTGAAACAGTGTTAGCGTCGGTGCAAGATAGATGCTCGATTTGCGTCAAACGTACCATAGGTTCATAAATTGTTTTAGAAGCACCCGCGGTACTCCTAGGTGATGAGGGTCTGGTGGAGATCTGTTTGGTCCGTTTGGATATAGTGCTACAGAAGATAGGTGCACGGTTTGCATTGAACGTACCATAGGTCATAAACAGTTTTGGACGCACCCGATGGTACTCGTAAGTGACGTGGGTCATGTGGAATCTCGTTTTAGTCCATTTAGAGATAGTGTTAGTGTTAGTGTAAGGTTGGAGCACGGTTTGCTCCGAACATACCATAGGCATAGAAATCGTTTTGGACGATCTCGATCAGACTCCTATGTGACGAGGCTCAAGTGGAAGCTCGGTTCGGTCCGTTTCGGGATAGTGCTTCTCTTGATGCAAGATTGGTGCTTGGTTTGCACCAAATGTAGCATAGGCATAGAAATCGTTTTGAACGCACTCGAGGGTACTCCTAGATGATGAGGCTCAAGTGGAAGCTCGATTCGGTACGTTCAGAGATAATGCTACTCTTGATGCAAGATTGGTACTCGGTTTTGCGTCGAATGTGTCGTAGGCTCAGAAATAGTATTGGAGGCACCCGATGGAACTCCTAGGTGACGTGGGTCATGTGGAATCTCGTTTTGATCTATTTTGAGATAGTGTTAGCGTCGGTGCAAGATAGGTACACGGTTTGCACTGAACGTACCATAGGCATAGAAATCATTTTGGACACACTCGATGGGACTCCTAGGTGACGAGGCTCCAGTGGAAGCTCGGTACGATCCATTTGGAGATAGTGATACTCTTGATGCATGATTGGTGCACGATTTGCGTCGAACGTACCGTAGGCTCGGAAATAGTATTGGAGGCACCTCATGGAACTCCTAGGTTACGTGGGTCATGTGGAATCTTGTTTCGATCTGTGTTTGAAACAGTGTTAGCGTCGATGCAAGATAGGTGCTCGGTTTGCGTCAAATGTACCATAGGTTCATAAATTGTTTTAGAAGCACCCGCGGTACTCCTAGGTGATGAGGGTCTGGTGGAGATCTGTTTGGTCCGTTTGGATATAGTGCTACAGAAGATAGGTGCACGATTTGCATTGAACGTACCATAGGTCATAAACAGTTTTGGACGCACCCGATGGAACTCGTAAGTGACGTGGGTCGTGTGGAATCTCGTTTTAGTCCATTTGGAGATAGTGTTAGTGTTAGTGCAAGGTTGGAGCACGGTTTGCACCGAACATACCACAGGCATAGAAATCGTTTTGGACGATCTCGATCAGACTCCTATGTGATGAGGCTCAAGTGGAAGCTCGGTTCGGTCCGTTTCGGGATAGTGCTTCTCTTGATGCAAGATTGGTGCTTGGTTTGCACCAAATGTAGCATAGGCATAGAAATCGTTTTGAACGCACTCGAGGGGACTCCTAGGTGATGACGCTCAAGTGGAAGCTCGATTCGCTACGTTTGGAGATAGTGCTACTCTTGATGCAAGATTGGTGCTCGGTTTGCGTCGAAAGTGCCATAGGCTCAGAAATAGTATTGGAGGCACCCAATGGAACTCCTATGTGACGTGGGTCATGTGAAATCTCGTTTTGATCTATTTTGAGACAGTGTTAGCATCAGTGCAAGATAGGTTCACGTTTTGCATTGACCATACCATAGGCATAGAAATCGTTTTGGACACACTCAATGGGACTCATAGGTGACGAGGCTCCAGTAGAAGCTCGGTACGATCCATTTGGAGATAGTGCTACTCTTGATGCATGATTGGTGCACGGTTTGCATTAAACGTACCGTAGGCTCGGAAATAGTATTGGAGGCACCTGATGGAACTCCTAGGTTACGTGGGTCATGTGGAATCTTGTTTCGATATGTTTTGAAACAGTTTTAGTTTCGGTGCAAGATAGGTGCTCGGTTTGCGTTAAACGTATCATATGTTCATAAATTGTTTTAGAAGCACCCGCGGTACTCCTAGGTGATGAGGGTCTGGTGGAGATCTGTTTGGTCCGTTTGGATATAGTGCTACAGAAGATAGGTGCACGGTTTGCATTGAACGTACCACAGGTCATAAACAGTTTTGGACGCACCCGATGGAACTCGTAAGTGACGTGGGTCATGTGGAATCTCGTTTTAGTCCATTTGAAGATAGTGTTAGTGTTAGTGCAAGGTTGGAGCACAGTTTGCACCGAACATACCTAGGCATAGAAATCGTTTTGGACGATCTCGATTAGACTCCTATGTGACGAGGCTCAAGTGGAAGCTCGGTTCGGTCCGTTTCGGGATAGTGCTTCTCTTGATGCAAGATTAGTGCTTGGTTTGCACCAAATGTAGCATAGGCATAGAAATCATTTTGAACGCACTCGAGGGGACTCCGAGGTGATGAGGCCCAAGTGGAAGCTCGATTCGGTACGTTTGGAGATAGTGCTACTCTTGATGCAAGATTGGTGCTCGGTTTGCGTCGAATGTGCCGTAGGCTTAGAAATAGTATTGGAGGCACCCGACGGAACTCCTAGGTGACGTGGGTCATGTGGAATCTCGTTTAGATCTATTTTAAGACAGTGTTAGCGTCGGTGCAAGATAGGTGCACGGTTTGCACTGAACGTAACATGGGCAAAGAAATTGTTTTGGACACACACGATGGGACTCCTAGGTGACGAGGCTCAAGTGGAAGCTCGGCTTTGTCCGTTTGGGGATAGTGCTTCTCTTGATGCAAGATTGGTGCTTGGTTTGCACCAAATGTAGCATAGGCATAGAAATCGTTTTGGACGCACTCGAGGGGACTCCTAGGTGATGAGGCTCAAGTGGAAGCTTGATTCGGTACGTTTGGAGGTAGTGCTACTCTTGATGCAAGATTGGTGCTCGGTTTGCGTCGAATATGCCGTAGGCTCAGAAATAGTATTGGAGGCACCTGATGGAACACCTTGGTGACGTGGGTCATGTGGAATCTCCTTTTGATCTTTTTTGAGACAGTGTTAGCGTCGGTGCAAGATAGGTACACGGTTTGCACTGAACGTACCATAGGCATAGAAATCGTTTTGGACACACTCGATGGGATTCCTAGGTGACGAGGCTCCAGTGGAAGCTCAGTACGATCCATTTGGAGATAGTGCTACTCTTGATGCATGATTGGTGCACGGTTTGCGTCGAACGTACCGTAGGCTTGGAAATAGTATTGGAGGCACCCGATGGAACTCCTAGGTTACGTGGGTCATGTGGAATCTTGTTTCGATCTATTTTGAAACAGTGTTAGCGTCGGTGCAAGATAGATGCTCGATTTGCGTCAAACGTACCATAGGTTCATAAATTGTTTTAGAAGCACCCGCGGTACTCCTAGGTGATGAGGGTCTGGTGGAGATCTGTTTGGTCCGTTTGGATATAGTGCTACAGAAGATAGGTGCACGGTTTGCATTGAACGTACCATAGGTCATAAACAGTTTTGGACGCACCCGATGGTACTCGTAAGTGACGTGGGTCATGTGGAATCTCGTTTTAGTCCATTTAGAGATAGTGTTAGTGTTAGTGTAAGGTTGGAGCACGGTTTGCTCCGAACATACCATAGGCATAGAAATCGTTTTGGACGATCTCGATCAGACTCCTATGTGACGAGGCTCAAGTGGAAGCTCGGTTCGGTCCGTTTCGGGATAGTGCTTCTCTTGATGCAAGATTGGTGCTTGGTTTGCACCAAATGTAGCATAGGCATAGAAATCGTTTTGAACGCACTCGAGGGTACTCCTAGATGATGAGGCTCAAGTGGAAGCTCGATTCGGTACGTTTAGAGATAATGCTACTCTTGATGCAAGATTGGTACTCGGTTTTGCGTCGAATGTGTCGTAGGCTCAGAAATAGTATTGGAGGCACCCGATGGAACTCCTAGGTGACGTGGGTCATGTGGAATCTCGTTTTGATCTATTTTGAGATAGTGTTAGCGTCGGTGCAAGATAGGTACACGGTTTGCACTGAACGTACCATAGGCATAGAAATCATTTTGGACACACTCGATGGGACTCCTAGGTGACGAGGCTCCAGTGGAAGCTCGGTACGATCCATTTGGAGATAGTGATACTCTTGATGCATGATTGGTGCACGATTTGCGTCGAACGTACCGTAGGCTCGGAAATAGTATTGGAGGCACCTCATGGAACTCCTAGGTTACGTGGGTCATGTGGAATCTTGTTTCGATCTGTGTTTGAAACAGTGTTAGCGTCGATGCAAGATAGGTGCTCGGTTTGCGTCAAATGTACCATAGGTTCATAAATTGTTTTAGAAGCACCCGCGGTACTCCTAGGTGATGAGGGTCTGGTGGAGATCTGTTTGGTCCGTTTGGATATAGTGCTACAGAAGATAGGTGCACGATTTGCATTGAACGTACCATAGGTCATAAACAGTTTTGGACGCACCCGATGGAACTCGTAAGTGACGTGGGTCGTGTGGAATCTCGTTTTAGTCCATTTGGAGATAGTGTTAGTGTTAGTGCAAGGTTGGAGCACGGTTTGCACCGAACATACCACAGGCATAGAAATCGTTTTGGACGATCTCGATCAGACTCCTATGTGATGAGGCTCAAGTGGAAGCTCGGTTCGGTCCGTTTCGGGATAGTGCTTCTCTTGATGCAAGATTGGTGCTTGGTTTGCACCAAATGTAGCATAGGCATAGAAATCGTTTTGAACGCACTCGAGGGGACTCCTAGGTGATGACGCTCAAGTGGAAGCTCGATTCGCTACGTTTGGAGATAGTGCTACTCTTGATGCAAGATTGGTGCTCGGTTTGCGTCGAAAGTGCCATAGGCTCAGAAATAGTATTGGAGGCACCCAATGGAACTCCTATGTGACGTGGGTCATGTGGAATCTCGTTTTGATCTATTTTGAGACAGTGTTAGCATCAGTGCAAGATAGGTTCACGTTTTGCATTGACCATACCATAGGCATAGAAATCGTTTTGGACACACTCAATGGGACTCCTAGGTGACGAGGCTCCAGTAGAAGCTCGGTACGATCCATTTGGAGATAGTGCTACTCTTGATGCATGATTGGTGCACGGTTTGCATTAAACGTACCGTAGGCTCGGAAATAGTATTGGAGGCACCTGATGGAACTCCTAGGTTACGTGGGTCATGTGGAATCTTGTTTCGATATGTTTTGAAACAGTTTTAGTTTCGGTGCAAGATAGGTGCTCGGTTTGCGTTAAACGTATCATATGTTCATAAATTGTTTTAGAAGCACCCGCGGTACTCCTAGGTGATGAGGGTCTGGTGGAGATCTGTTTGGTCCGTTTGGATATAGTGCTACAGAAGATAGGTGCACGGTTTGCATTGAACGTACCACAGGTCATAAACAGTTTTGGACGCACCCGATGGAACTCGTAAGTGACGTGGGTCGTGTGGAATCTCGTTTTAGTCCATTTGAAGATAGTGTTAGTGTTAGTGCAAGGTTGGAGCACAGTTTGCACCGAACATACCTAGGCATAGAAATCGTTTTGGACGATCTCGATTAGACTCCTATGTGACGAGGCTCAAGTGGAAGCTCGGTTCGGTCCGTTTCGGGATAGTGCTTCTCTTGATGCAAGATTGGTGCTTGGTTTGCACCAAATGTAGCATAGGCATAGAAATCATTTTGAACGCACTCGAGGGGACTCCGAGGTGATGAGGCCCAAGTGGAAGCTCGATTCGGTACGTTTGGAGATAGTGCTACTCTTGATGCAAGATTGGTGCTCGGTTTGCGTCGAATGTGCCGTAGGCTTAGAAATAGTATTGGAGGCACCCGACGGAACTCCTAGGTGACGTGGGTCATGTGGAATCTCGTTTAGATCTATTTTAAGACAGTGTTAGCGTCGGTGCAAGATATGTGCACGGTTTGCACTGAACGTAACATGGGCAAAGAAATTGTTTTGGACACACACGATGGGACTCCTAGGTGACGAGGCTCAAGTGGAAGCTCGGCTTTGTCCGTTTGGGGATAGTGCTTCTCTTGATGCAAGATTGGTGCTTGGTTTGCACCAAATGTAGCATAGGCATAGAAATAGTTTTGGACGCACTCGAGGGGACTCCTAGGTGACGAGGCTCAAGTGGAAGCTCGATTCGGTACGTTTGGAGATAGTGCTACTCTTGATGCAAGATTGGTGCTCGATTTGCGTCGAATGTGCCATAGGCTCGGAAATAGCATTGGAGGCACCCGATGGAACTCCTAGGTGACGTGGGTCGTGTGGAATCTCGTTTTGATCTATTTTGAGACAGTGTTAGCGTCGGTGCAAGATAGGTGCACGGTTTGCACTGAATGTACCATGGGCATAGAAATTGTTTTGGACACACTCGATGGGACTCCTAGGTGACGAGGCTCCAGTGGAAGCTCGGTACGATCCATTTGGAGATAGTGCTACTCTTGATGCATGATTGGTGCACGGTTTGTGTCGAACGTACCGTAGGCTCGGAAATAGTATTGGAGGCAACCGATGGAACTCCTAGGTTACGTGGGTCATGTGGAATCTTGTTTCGATCTGTTTTGAAACAGTGTTAGCGTCGGTGCAAGATAGGTGCTCGGTTTGCGTCAAACGTACCATAGGTTCATAAATTGTTTTAGAAGCACCCGCGGTACTCCTAGGTGATGAGGGTCTGGTGGAGATCTGTTTGGTCCATTTGGATATAGTGCTACAGAAGATAGGTGCACGGTTTGCATTGAACGTACAATAGGTCATAAACACTTTTGGACGCACCCGATGGAACCCGTAAGTGACGTGGGTCGTGTGGAATCTCGTTTTAGTCCATTTGGAGATAGTGTTAGTGTTATTGCAAGGTTGGAGCACGGTTTGCACCGAACATACCATAGGCATAGAAATCGTTCTGGACGATCTCGATCAGACTCCTATGTGACGAGGCTCAAGTGGAAGCTCGGTTCGGTCCATTTCGGGATAGTGCTTCTCTTGACGCAAGATTGGTGCTTGGTTTGCGCCAAATGTAGCATAGGCATAGAAATCGTTTTGAACGCACTCGAGGGGACTCCTAGGTGATGAGGCTCAAGTGGAAGCTCGATTCGGTACGTTTGGAGATAGTGCTACTGTTGATGCAAGATTGGTGCTCGGTTTGCGTCGAATGTGCCGTAGGCTCGGAAATAGTATTGGAGGCACCTGATGGAACTCCTAGGTGACGTGGGTCATGTGGAATCTCGTTTAGATCTATTTTGAGACAGTGTTAGCGTCGGTGCAAGATAAGTGCACGGTTTGCACCAGACGTACAATGGGCATAGAAATTGTTTTGGACACACTCGATGGGACACCTAGGTGACGAGGCTCAAGTGGAAGCTCAGTTTTGTCCGTTTGGGGATAGTGCTTCTCTTGATGCAAGATTGGTGCTTGGTTTGCACCAAATGTAGCATTGGCATAGAAATCATTTTGGACGCACTCGAGGGGACTCCTAGGTGATGAGGCTCAAGTGGAAGCTCGATTCGGTACGTTTAGAGATAGTGCTACTCTTGATGCACGATTGGTGCTTGGTTTGCGTCGAATGTGCCGTAGGCTCGGAAATAGTATTGGAGGCACCCAATGGAACTCCTAAGTGACGTGGGTCATGCGGAATCTCGTTTTGATCTATTTTGAGACAATGTTAGCGTCGGTGCAAGATAGGTGCACGGTTTGCACTGAACGTACCATAGGCATAGAAATCGTTTTGGACACACTCGATGGGACTCCTAGGTGACGAGGCTCCAGTGGAAGCTCAGTACGATCCATTTGGAGATAGTGCTACTCTTGATGCATGATTGGTGCATGGTTTGCGTCGAATGTACCGTAGGCCCGGAAATAGTATTGGAGGCACCCGATGGAACTCCTAGGTTACGTGGGTCATGTGGAATCTTGTTTCGATCTGTTTTGAAACAGTGTTAGCGTCGGTGCAAGATAGGTGCTCAGTTTGCGTCAAACGTACCATAGGTTCATAAATTGTTTTAGAAGCACCTGCGGTACTCCTAGGTGATGAGGGTCTGGTGGAGATCTGTTTGGTCCGTTTGGATATAGTGCTACAGAAGATAGGTGCACGGTTTGCATTGAACGTACCATAGGTCATAAACAGTTTTGGATGCACCCGATGGAACTCGTAAGTGACGTGGGTCGTGTGGAATCTCGTTTTAGTCCATTTGGAGATAGTGTTAGTGTTAGTGCAAGGTTGGAGCACAGTTTGCACCGAACATACCATAGGCATAGAAATCGTTTTGGACGATCTCGATCAGACTCCTATGTGACGAGGCTCAAGTGGAAGCTCGGTTCGGTCCGTTTTGGGATAGTGCTTCTCTTGATGCAAGATTGGTGCTTGGTTTGCACCAAATGTAGCATCGGCATAGAAATCATTTTGAACGCACTCGAGGGGACTCCTAGGTGATGAGGCTCAAGTGGAAGCTCGATTCGGTACGTTTGGAGATAGTGCTACTCTTGATGCAAGATTGGTGTTCGGTTTGGGTCGAATGTGCCGTAGGCTCGGAAATAGTATTGGAGGCACCCGATGGAACTCCTAGGTGACGTGGGTCATGTGGAATCTCGTTTAGATCTATTTTGAGACAGTGTTAGCGTCGGTGCAAGATAGGTGCACGGTTTGCACTAGACGTACAATGGGCATAGAAATTGTTTTGGACACACTCGATGGGACACCTAGGTGACGAGGCTCAAGTGGAAGCTCAGCTTTGTCCGTTTGGGGATAGTGCTTTTCTTGATGCAAGATTGGTGCTTGGTTTGCACCAAATGTAGCATTGGCATAGAAATCATTTTGGACGCACTCGAGGGGACTCCTAGGTGATGAGGCTCAAGTGGAAGCTCGATTCGGTACGTTTAGAGATAGTGCTACTCTTGATGCAAGATTGGTGCTTGGTTTGCGTCGAATGTGCCGTAGGCTTGGAAATAGTATTGGAGGCACCCAATGGAACTCCTAAGTGACGTGGGTCATGCGGAATCTCGTTTTGATCTATTTTGAGACAATGTTAGCGTCGGTGCAAGATAGGTGCACGGTTTGCACTGAACGTACCATAGGCATAGAAATCATTTTGGACACACTCGATGGGACTCCTAGGTGACGAGGCTCTAGTGGAAGCTCAGTACGATCCATTTGGAGATAGTGCTACTCTTGATGCATGATTGGTGCATGGTTTGCGTCGAATGTACCGTAGGCCCGGAAATAGTATTGGAGGCACCTGATGGAACTCCTAGGTTACGTGGGTCATGTGGAATCTTGTTTCGATCTGTTTTGAAATAGTGTTAGCGTCGGTGCAAGATAGGTGCTCGGTTTGCGTTAAACGTACCATAGGTTCATAAATTGTTTTAGAAGCACCCGCGGTACTCCTAGGTGATCAGGGTCTGGTGGAGATCTGTTTGGTCCGTTTGGATATAGTGCTACAGAAGATAGGTGCACGGTTTGCATTGAACGTACCATAGGTCATAAACAGTTTTGGATGCACCCGATGGAACTCGTAAGTGACGTGGGTCGTGTGGAATCTCGTTTTAGTCCATTTGGAGATAGTGTTAGTGTTAGTGCAAGGTTGGAGCACAGTTTGCACCGAACATACCAAAGGCATAGAAATCGTTTTGGACGATCTCGATCAGACTCCTATGTGACGAGGCTCAAGTGGAAGCTCGGTTCGGTCCGTTTTGGGATAGTGCTTCTCTTGATGCAAGATTGGTGCTTGGTTTGCACCAAATGTAGCATCGGCATAGAAATCATTTTGAACGCACTCGAGGGGACTCCTAGGTGATGAGGCTCAAGTGGAAGCTCGATTCGGTACGTTTGGAGATAGTGCTACTCTTGATGCAAGATTGGTGCTCGGTTTGCGTCGAATGTGCCGTAGGCTTAGAAATAGTATTGGAGGCACCCGACGGAACTCCTAGGTGACGTGGGTCATGTGGAATCTCGTTTAGATCTATTTTGAGACAGTGTTAGCGTCGGTGCAAGATAGGTGCACGGTTTGCACTGAACGTAACATGGGCAAAGAAATTGTTTTGGACACACACGATGGGACTCCTAGGTGACGAGGCTCAAGTGGAAGCTTGGCTTTGTCCGTTTGGGGATAGTGCTTCTCTTGATGCAAGATTGGTGCTTGGTTTGCACCAAATGTAGCATAGGCATAGAAATAGTTTTGGACGCACTCGAGGGGACTCCTAGGTGACGAGGCTCAAGTGGAAGCTCGATTCGGTACGTTTGGAGATAGTGCTACTCTTTGATGCAAGATTGGTGCTCGGTTTGCGTCGAATGTGCCGTAGGCTCAGAAATAGCATTGGAGGCACCCGATGGAACTCCTAGGTGACGTGGGTCGTGTGGAATCTTGTTTTGATCTATTTTGAGAAAGTGTTAGCGTCGGTGCAAGATAGGTGCACGGTTTGCACTGAATGTACCATGGGCATAGAAATTGTTTTGGACACACTCGATGGGACTCCTAGGTGACGAGGCTCCAGTGGAAGCTCGGTACGATCCATTTGGAGATAGTGCTACTCTTGATGCATGATTGGTGCACGGTTTGTGTCGAACGTACCATAGGCTCGGAAATAGTATTAGGGGCACCCGATGGAACTCCTAGGTTAGTGGGTCATGTGGAATCTTGTTTCGATCTGTTTTGAAACAGTGTTAGCGTCGGTGCAAGATAGGTGCTCGATTTGCGTCAAACGTACCATAGGTTCATAAATTGTTTTAGAAGCTCCCACGGTACTCCTAGGTGATGAGGGTCTGGTGGAGATCTGTTTGGTCCGTTTGGATATAGTGCTACAGAAGATTGGTGCACGGTTTGCATTGAACATACCATAGGTCATAAATAGTTTTGGACGCACCCGATGGAACTCGTAAGTGACGTGGGTCGTGTGGAATCTCGTTTTAGTCTATTTGGACATAGTGTTAATGTTAGTGCAAGGTTGGAGCACAGTTTGCACCGAACATACCATAGGCATAGAAATCGTTTTGGACGATCTTGATCAGGCTTCTATGTGACGAGGCTCAAGTGGAAGCTCGGTTCGGTCCGTTTCGGGATAGTGCTTCTCTTGATGCAAGATTGGTGCTTGGTTTGCACCAAATGTGGCATAGGCATAGAAATCATTTTGAACGCACTCGAGGGGACTCCTAGGTGATGAGGCTCAAGTGGAAGCTCGATTCGGTACATTTGGAGATAGTGCAACTCTTGATGCAAGATTGGTGCTCGGTTCGCTTCGAATGTGCCGTAGGCTTAGAAATAGGAGGCACCCGATGGAACTCCTAGGTGACGTGGGTCATGTGGAATCTCGTTTAGATCTATTTTGAGACAGTGTTAGCGTCGGTGCAAGACAGGTGCACGGTTTGCATTAAACGTACCATAGGCATAGAAATCGTTTTGGACACACTCGATGGGACACCTAGGTGACGAGGCTCAAGTGGAAGCTCAGCTTTGTCCGTTTGGGGATAGTGCTTCTCTTGATGCAAGATTGGTGCTTGGTTTGCACCAAATGTAGCATTGGCATAGAAATCATTTTGGACGCACTCGAGGGGACTCCTAGGTGATGAGGCTCAAGTGGAAGCTCGATTCGGTACGTTTAGAGATAGTGCTACTCTTGATGCAAGATTGGTGCTTGGTTTGCGTCGAATGTGCCGTAGGCTCGGAAATAGTATTGGAGGCACCCAATGGAACTCCTAAGTGACGTGGGTCATGCGGAATCTCGTTTTGATCTATTTTGAGACAATGTTAGCGTCGGTGCAAGATAGGTGCATGGTTTGCACTGAACGTACCATAGGCATAGAAATCGTTTTGGACACACTCGATGGGAGTCCTAGGTGACGAGGCTCCAGTGGAAGCTCGGTACGATCCATTTGGAGATAGTGCTACTCTTGATGCATGATTGGTGCATGGTTTGCGTCGAATGTACCGTAGGCCCGGAAATAGTATTGGAGGCACCCGATGGAACTCCTAGGTTACGTGGGTCATGTGGAATCTTGTTTCGATCTGTTTTGAAATAGTGTTAGCGTCGGTGCAAGATAGGTGCTCGGTTTGCGTTAAACGTACCATAGGTTCATAAATTGTTTTAGAAGCACCCGCGGTACTCCTAGGTGATGAGGGTCTGGTGGAGATCTGTTTGGTCTGTTTGGAGATAGTGCTACAGAAGATAGGTGCACGGTTTGCAATGAACATACCATAGGTCATAACACAGTTTTGGACGCACCCGTTGGAACTCGTAAGTGACGTGGGTCGTGTGGAATCTCGTTTTATTCCATTTGGAAATAGTTTTAGTGTTAGTGCAAGGTTGGAGCACGGTTTGCACCGAACATACCATAGGCATAGAAATCGTTTTGGACGATCTCGATCAGACTCCTATGTGACGAGACTCAAGTGGAAGCTCGGTTCGGTCCGTTTCGGGATAGTGCTTCTCTTGATGCAAGATTGGTGCTTGGTTTGCACCAAATGTAGCATAGGCATAGAAATCGTTTTGAACGCACTCGAGGGGACTCCTAGGTGATGAGGCTCAAGTGGAAGCCCGATTCGGTAAGTTAGGAGATAGTGCTACTCTTGATGCAAGATTGGTGCTCGGTTTGCGTCGAATGTGCCGTAGGCTTAGAAATAGTATTGGAGGCACCCGACGGAAGTCCTAGGTGACGTGGGTCATGTGGAATCTCGTTTAGATCTATTTTGAGACAGTGTTAGCGTCGGTGCAAGATAGGTGCACGGTTTGCACTGAACATAACATGGGCAAAGAAATTGTTTTGGACACACACGATGGGACTCCTAGGTGACGAGGCTCAAGTGGAAGCTTGGCTTTGTCCGTTTGGGGATAGTGCTTCTCTTGATGCAAGATTGGTGCTTGGTTTGCACCAAATGTAGCATAGGCATAGAAATAGTTTTGGACGCACTCGAGGGGACTCCTAGGTGACGAGGCTCAAGTGGAAGCTCGATTCAGTACGTTTGGAGATAGTGCTACTCTTGATGCAAGATTGGTGCTCGGTTTGCGTCGAATGTGCCGTAGGCTCGGATATAGCATTGGAGGCACCCGATGGAACTCCTAGGTGACGTGGGTGGTGTGGAATCTCGTTTTGATCTATTTTGAGACAGTGTTAGCGTTGGTGCAAGATAGGTGCACGGTTTGCACTGAATGTACCATAGGCATAGAAATTGTTTCGGACACACTCGATGGGACTCCTAGGTGACGAGGCTCCAGTGGAAGCTCGGTATGATCCATTTGGAGATAGTGCTACTCTTGATGCATGATTGGTGCACGGTTTGTGTCGAACGTACCATAGGCTCGGAAATAGTATTGGGGGCACCCGATGGAACTCCTAGGTTAGTGGGTCATGTGGAATCTTGTTTCGATCTGTTTTGAAACAGTGTTAGCGTCGGTGCAAGATAGGTGCTCGATTTGCGTCAAACGTACCATAGGTTCATAAATTGTTTTAGAAGCTCCCACGGTACTCCTAGGTGATGAGGGTCTGATGGAGATCTGTTTGGTCCGTTTGGATATAGTGCTACAGAAGATTGGTGCACGGTTTGCATTGAACATACCATAGGTCATAAACAGTTTTGGACGCACCCGATGGAACTCGTAAGTGACGTGGGTCGTGTGGAATCTCGTTTTAGTCTATTTGGAGATAGTGTTAATGTTAGTGCAAGGTTGGAGCACAGTTTGCACCGAACATACCATAGGCATAGAAATCGTTTTGGACGATCTCGATCAGACTTCTATGTGACGAGGCTCAAGTGGAAGCTCGGTTCGGTCCGTTTCGGGATAGTGCTTCTCTTGATGCAAGATTGGTGCTTGGTTTGCACCAAATGTAGCATAGGCATAGAAATCATTTTGAACGCACTCGAGGGGACTCCTAGGTGATGAGGCTCAAGTGGAAGCTCGATTCGGTACATTTGGAGATAGTGCAACTCTTGATGCAAGATTGGTGCTCGGTTTGCTTCGAATGTGCCGTAGGCTTAGAAATAGGAGGCACCCGATGGAACTCCTAGGTGACGTGGGTCATGTGGAATCTCGTTTTGATCTATTTTGAGACAGTGTTAGCGTCGGTGCAAGATAGGTACATGGTTTGCCTTGAACGTACCATAGGCATAGAAATCGTTTTGGACACACTCGATGGGACTCCTAGGTGATGAGGCTCCAGTGGAAGCTCGGTACGATCCATTTGGAGATAGTGCTACTCTTGATGCATGATTGGTGCACGGTTTGCGTCGAACGTACCGTAGGCCCGGAAATAGTATTGGAGGCACCCGATGGAACTCCTAGGTTACGTGGGTCATGTGGAATCTTGTTTCGATCTGTTTTGAAACAGTGTTAGCGTCGGTGCAAGATAGGTGCTCGGTTTGCGTCAAACGTACCATAGGTTCATAAATTGTTTTAGAAGCACCCGCGGTACTCCTAGGTGATGAGGGTCTGGTGGAGATCTGTTTGGTCCATTTGGATATAGTGCTACAGAAGATAGGTGCACGGTTTGCATTGAACGTACAATAGGTCATAAACAGTTTTGGACGCACCCGATGGAACCCGTAGGTGACGTGGGTCGTGTGGAATCTCGTTTTAGTCCATTTGGAAATAGTTTTAGTGTTAGTGCAAGGTTGGAGCACGGTTTGCACCGAACATACCATAGGCATAGAAATCATTTTGGACGATCTCGATCAGACTCCTATGTGACGAGGCTCAAGTGGAAGCTCGGTTCGGTCCGTTTCGGGTAGTGCTTCTCTTGATGCAAGATTGGTGCTTGGTTTGCACCAAATGTAGCATAGGCATAGAAATCGTTTTGAACGCACTCGAGGGGACTCCTAGGTGATGAGGCTCAAGTGGAAGCTTGATTCGGTAAGTTTGGAGATAGTGCTAGTCTTGATGCAAGATTGGTGCTCGGTTTGCGTCGAATGTGCCGTAGGCTCGGAAATAGTATTGGAGGCACCCGATGGAACTCCTAGGTGATGTGGGTCATGTGAAATCTCGTTTAGATCTATTTTGAGACAGTGTTAGCGTCGGTGCAAGATAGGTGCACGGTTTGCACTGAACGTACCATGGGCATAGAAATCGTTTTGGACACACTCGATGGGACTCCTAGGTGACGAGGCTCAAGTGGAAGCTCAGGTCGGTCTGTTTGGGGATAGTGCTTCTCTTGATGCAAGATTGGTGCTTGGTTTGCACCAAATGTAGCATAGTTATAGAAATCATTTTGGACGCACTCGAGGGGACTCCAAGGTGACGATGCTCAAGTGGAAGCTCGATTCGGTACGTTTGGAGATAGTGCTACTCTTGATGCAAGATTGGTGCTCGGTTTGCGTCGAATGTGCCGTAGGCTCAGAAATAGTATTGGAGGCATCCGATGGAACTCCTAGGTGACGTGGGTGATGTGGAATCTCGTTTTGATCTATTTTGAGACAGTGTTAGCATCGGTGCAAGATAGGTGCACGGTTTGCACTGAACATACCATAGGCATAGAAATCGTTTTGGACACACTCGATGGGACTCCTAGGTGACGAGGCTAGAGTAGAAGCTCGGTACGATCCATTTGGAGATAGTGCTACTCTTGATGCAAGATTGGTGCTCGGTTTGCGTCGCATGTGCCGTAGGCTCGAAAATAGTATTGGAGGCACCCGATGGAACTCCTAGGTGATGTGGGTCATGTGCAATCTCGTTTAGATCTATTTTGAGATAGTGTTAGCGTCGGTGCAAGATAGGTGCACGGTTTGCACTGGACGTACAATGGGCATAGAAATTGTTTTGGACACACTCGATGGGACACCTAGGTGACGAGGCTCAAGTGGAAGCTCAGCTTTGTCCGTTTGGGGATAGTGCTTCTCTTGATGCAAGATTGGTGCTTGGTTTGCACCAAATGTAGCATTGGCATAGAAATCATTTTGGACGCACTCGAGGGGACTCCTAGGTGATGAGGCTCAAGTGGAAGCTCGATTCGGTACGTTTGGAGATAGTGCTACTCTTGATGCAAGATTGGTGCTCGATTTGCGGCGAATGTGCCATAGGCTCAGAAATAGTATTGGAGGCACCCGATGGAACTCCTAGGTGACGTGGGTCATGTGGAATCTTGTTTAGATCTATTTTGAGACAAAGTTAGCGTCGGTGCAAGATAGGTGCACGGTTTGCACTGAACGTACCATGGGCATAGAAATCATTTTGGACACACTCGATGGGACTCCTAGGTGACGAGGCTCAAGTGGAAGCTCAAGTCGGTCCGTTTGGGGATAGTGCTTCTCTTGATGCAAGATTGGTGCTTGGTTTGCACCAAATGTAGCATAGGCATAGAAATCGTTTTGGACGCACTCGAGGGGACTCCTAGGTGACGAGGCTCAAGTGGAAGCTTGATTCGGTACGTTTGGAGATAGTGCTACTCTTGATGCAAGATTGGTGCTCGGCTTGCGTCGAATGTGTCGTAGGCTCAGAAATAGTATTGGAGGCACCCGATGGAACTCCTAGGTGACGTGGGTCATGTGGAATCTTGTTTTGATCTATTTTGAGACAGTGTTAGCGTCGGTGCAAGATATGTACACAGTTTGCACTGAATGTACCATAGGCATAGAAATCGTTTTGGACACACTCGATGGGAGTCCTAGGTGACGAGGCTCTAGTGGAAGCTCGGTACGATCCATTTGGAGATAGTGCTACTCTTGATGCATGATTGGTGCATGGTTTGCGTTGATCGTACCGTAGGCTCGGAACTAGTATTGGAGGCACCCGATGGAACTCCTAGGTTACGTGGGTTATGTGGAATCTTATTTCGATCTGTTTTGAAACAGTGTTAGCGTCGGTGCAAGATAGGTGCTCGGTTTGCGTTAAACGTACCATAGGTTCATAAAATTGTTTTAGAAGCACCTGCGGTACTCCAAGGTGATGAGGGTCTGGTGGAGATCTGTTTGGTCTGTTTGGAGATAGTGCTACAGAAGATAGGTGCACGGTTTGCATTGAACGTACCATGGGTCATAAACAGTTTTGGACGCACCCGATGGAACTCGTAAGTGACGTGGGTCGTGTGGAATCTCGTTTTAGTCCATTTGGAGATAGTGTTAGTGTTAGTGCAAGGTTGGAGCACGGTTTGCACCGAACATACCATAGGCATAGAAATCGTTTTGGACGATCTTGATCAGACTCCTATGTGACAAGGCTCAAGTGGAAGCTCGGTTCGGTCCGTTTCGGGATAGTGCTTCTCTTGATGCAAGATTGGTGCTTGGTTTGCACCAAATGTAGCATAGGCATAGAAATCATTTTGAACGCACTCGAGGGGACTCCTAGGTGATGAGGCTCAAGTGGAAGCTCGATTCGGTAAGTTTGGAGATAGTGCTACTCTTGATGCAAGATTGGTGCTTGGTTTGCGTCGAATGTGCCGTAGGCTCGGAAATAGTATTGGAGGCATCCGATGGAACTCCTAGGTGACGTGGGTCATGTGGAATCTCGTTTAGATCTATTTTGAGACAGTGTTAGCGTCGATGCAAGATAGGTGCACGGTTTGCACTGAACGTACCATGGGCATAGAAATCGTTTTGGACACACTCGATGGGACTCCTAGGTGACGAGGCTCAAGTGGAAGTTCAGGTCGGTCTGTTTGGGGATAGTGCTTCTCTTGATGCAAGATTGGTGCTTGGTTTGCACCAAATGTAGCATAGTTATAGAAATCATTTTGGACGCACTGGAGGGGACTCCTAGGTGACGAGGCTCAAGTGGAAGCTTGATTCGGTACGTTTGGAGATAGTGCTACTCTTGATGCAAGATTGGTGCTCGGTTTGCGTCGAATGTGCCGTAGGCTCAGAAATAGTATTGGAGGCATCCGATGGAAGTCCTAGGTGACGTGGGTGATGTGGAATCTCGTTTTGATCTATTTTGAGACAGTGTTAGCGTCGGTGCAAGATAGGTGCACGGTTTGCACTGAACATACCATAGGCATAGAAATCATTTTGGACACACTCGATGGGACTCCTAGGTGACGTGGCTCCAGTGGAAGCTCGGTATGATCCGTTTGGGGATAGTGCTACTCTTGATGCAAGATTGGTGCTCGGTTTGTGTCGCATGTGCCGTAGGTTCGGAAATAGTATTGGAGGCACCCGATGGAACTCCTAAGCGACGTGGGTCATGCAGAATCTCGTTTTGATCTATTTTGAGACAGTGTTAGCGTCGGTGCAAGATAGGTGCACGGTTTGCACTGAACGTACCATAGAAATAGAAATCGTTTTGGACACACTCGATGGGACTCCTAGGTGATGAGGCTCCTGTGGAAGCTCGGTACGATCCATTTGGAGATAGTGCTACTCTTGATGCATGATTGGTGCATGGTTTGCGTCGAATGTACCGTAGGCCCGGAAATAGTATTGGAGGCACCCGATGGAACTCCTAGGTTACGTGGGTCATGTGGAATCTTGTTTCGATCTGTTTTGAAATAGTGTTAGCGTCGGTGCAAGATAGGTCGTTTGCGTCAAACGTACCATAGGTTCATAAATTGTTTTAGAAGCACCTGCGGTACTCCTAGGTGATGAGGGTCTGGTGGAGATCTGTTTGGTCTGTTTGGAGATAGTGCTACAGAAGATAGGTGCACGGTTTGTATTGAACATACCATAGGTCATAAACAGTTTTGGACGCACCCGATGGAACTCATAAGTGACGTGGGTCGTGTGGAATCTCGTTTTAGTCCATTTGGAAATAGTTTTAGTGTTAGTGCAAGGTTGGAGCACTGTTTGCACCGAACATACCATAGGCATAGAAATCGTTTTGGACGATCTCGATCAGACTCCTATGTGACGAGGCTCAAGTGGAAGCTTGGTTCGGTCCGTTTCGGGATAGTGCTTCTCTTGTTGCAAGATTGGTGCTTGGTTTGCACCAAATATAGCATAGGCATAGAAATCGTTTTGAACACACTCGAGGGGACTCCTAGGTGATGAGGCTCAAGTGGAAGCTCGATTCGGTAAGTTTGGAGATATTGCTACTCTTGATGCAAGATTGGTGCTCGGTTTGCGTTGAATGTGCCGTAGGCTCGGAAATAGTATTGCAGGCACCCGATGGAACTCCTAGGTGACGTGGGTCATGTGGAATCTTGTTTAGATCTATTTTGAGACAGTGTTAGCGTCAGTGCAAGATAGGTGCACGGTTTGCAATGAACGTACCATGGGCATAGAAATCGTTTTGGACACACTCGATGGGACTCCTAGGTGACAAGGCTCAAGTGGAAGCTCAGGTCGGTCTGTTTGGGGATAGTGCTTCTCTTGATGCAAGATTGGTGCTTGGTTTGCACCAAATGTAGCATAGTTATAGAAATCATTTTGGACGCACTCGAGGGGACTCCTAGGTGATGATGCTCAAGTGGAAGCTCGATTCGGTACGTTTGGAGATAGTGCTACTCTTGATGCAAGATTGGTGCTCGGTTTGCGTCGAATGTGCCGTAGGGTCACAAATAGTATTGGAGGCACCCGATGGAACTCCTAGGTGACGTGGGTCATGTGGAATCTCGTTTAGATCTATTTTGAGATAGTGTTAGCGTCGGTGCAAGATAGGTGCACGGTTTGCACTGAACGTACAATGGGCATAGAAATTGTTTTGGACACACTCGATAGGACTCCTAGGTGACAAGGCTCAAGTGGAAGCTCAGCTTTGTCCGTTTGGTGATAGTGCTTCTCTTGATGCAAGATTGGTGCTTGGTTTGCACCAAATGTAGCATTGGCATAGAAATCCTTTTGGACGCACTCGAGGGGACTCCTAGGTGATAAGGCTCAAGTGGAAGCTCGATTCGGTACGTTTGGAGATAGTGCTACTCTTGATGCAAGATTGGTGCTCGGTTTGCGTCGAATGTGCCGTAGGCTCAGAAATAGTATTGGAGGCATCCGATGGAACTCCTAGGTGACGTGGGTGATGTGGAATCTCGTTTTGATCTATTTTGAGACAGTGTTAGCATCGGTGTAAGATAGGTGCACGGTTTGCACTGAACATACCATAGGCATAGAAATCGTTTTGGACACACTCGATGGGACTCCTAGGTGACGAGGCTAGAGTAGATGCTCGGTATGATCCATTTGGAGATAGTGCTACTCTTGATGCAAGATTGGTGCTCGGTTTGCGTCGCATGTGCCGTAGGCTCGGAAATAGTATTGGAGGCACCCGATGGAACTCCTAGGTTACGTGGGTCATGTGGAATCTTGTTTTGATCTGTTTTGAAACAGTGTTAGCGTCAATGCAAGATAGGTGCTCGGTTTGCGTCAAACGTACCATAGGTTCATAAATTGTTTTAGAAGCACCCGTGGTACTCCTAGGTGATGAGGGTCTGGTGGAGATCTGTTTGGTCTGTTTGTAGATAGTGCTACAGAAGATAGGTGCACGGTTTGCATTGAACGTACCATAGGTCATAAACAGTTTTGGACGCACCCGATGGAACTCGTAAGTGACGTGGGTCGTGTGGAATCTTGTTTTAGTCCATTTGGAGATAGTGTTAGTGTTATTGCAAGGTTGGAGCATGGTTTGCACCGAACATACCATTGGCATAGAAATTGTTTTGGACACACTCGATGGGACTACTAGGTGACGAGGCTCAAGTGGAAGATCAAGTCGGTCCGTTTGGGGATAGTGCTTCTCTTGATGCAAGATTGGTGCTTGGTTTGCACCAAATGTAGCATAGGCATAGAAATTGTTTTGGACTCACTCGAGGGGAGTCCTAGGTGACGAGGCTCAAGTGGAAGCTTGATTCGGTACGTTTGGAGATAGTGCTACTCTTGATGCAAGATTGGTGCTCGGCTTGCGTCGAATGTGCCGTAGGCTCGGATATAGCATTGGAGGCACCCGATGGAACTCCTAGGTGACGTGGGTGGTGTGGAATCTCGTTTTGATCTATTTTGAGACAGTGTTAGCGTTGGTGCAAGATAGGTGCACGGTTTGCACTGAATGTACCATAGGCATAGAAATTGTTTCGGACACACTCGATGGGACTCCTAGGTGACGAGGCTCCAGTGGAAGCTCGGTATGATCCATTTGGAGATAGTGCTACTCTTGATGCATGATTGGTGCACGGTTTGTGTCGAACGTACCATAGGCTCGGAAATAGTATTGGGGGCACCCGATGGAACTCCTAGGTTAGTGGGTCATGTGGAATCTTGTTTCGATCTGTTTTGAAACAGTGTTAGCGTCGGTGCAAGATAGGTGCTCGATTTGCGTCAAACGTACCATAGGTTCATAAATTGTTTTAGAAGCTCCCACGGTACTCCTAGGTGATGAGGGTCTGATGGAGATCTGTTTGGTCCGTTTGGATATAGTGCTACAGAAGATTGGTGCACGGTTTGCATTGAACATACCATAGGTCATAAACAGTTTTGGACGCACCCGATGGAACTCGTAAGTGACGTGGGTCGTGTGGAATCTCGTTTTAGTCTATTTGGAGATAGTGTTAATGTTAGTGCAAGGTTGGAGCACAGTTTGCACCGAACATACCATAGGCATAGAAATCGTTTTGGACGATCTCGATCAGACTTCTATGTGACGAGGCTCAAGTGGAAGCTCGGTTCGGTCCGTTTCGGGATAGTGCTTCTCTTGATGCAAGATTGGTGCTTGGTTTGCACCAAATGTAGCATAGGCATAGAAATCATTTTGAACGCACTCGAGGGGACTCCTAGGTGATGAGGCTCAAGTGGAAGCTCGATTCGGTACATTTGGAGATAGTGCAACTCTTGATGCAAGATTGGTGCTCGGTTTGCTTCGAATGTGCCGTAGGCTTAGAAATAGGAGGCACCCGATGGAACTCCTAGGTGACGTGGGTCATGTGGAATCTCGTTTTGATCTATTTTGAGACAGTGTTAGCGTCGGTGCAAGATAGGTACATGGTTTGCCTTGAACGTACCATAGGCATAGAAATCGTTTTGGACACACTCGATGGGACTCCTAGGTGATGAGGCTCCAGTGGAAGCTCGGTACGATCCATTTGGAGATAGTGCTACTCTTGATGCATGATTGGTGCACGGTTTGCGTCGAACGTACCGTAGGCCCGGAAATAGTATTGGAGGCACCCGATGGAACTCCTAGGTTACGTGGGTCATGTGGAATCTTGTTTCGATCTGTTTTGAAACAGTGTTAGCGTCGGTGCAAGATAGGTGCTCGGTTTGCGTCAAACGTACCATAGGTTCATAAATTGTTTTAGAAGCACCCGCGGTACTCCTAGGTGATGAGGGTCTGGTGGAGATCTGTTTGGTCCATTTGGATATAGTGCTACAGAAGATAGGTGCACGGTTTGCATTGAACGTACAATAGGTCATAAACAGTTTTGGACGCACCCGATGGAACCCGTAGGTGACGTGGGTCGTGTGGAATCTCGTTTTAGTCCATTTGGAAATAGTTTTAGTGTTAGTGCAAGGTTGGAGCACGGTTTGCACCGAACATACCATAGGCATAGAAATCATTTTGGACGATCTCGATCAGACTCCTATGTGACGAGGCTCAAGTGGAAGCTCGGTTCGGTCCGTTTCGGGTAGTGCTTCTCTTGATGCAAGATTGGTGCTTGGTTTGCACCAAATGTAGCATAGGCATAGAAATCGTTTTGAACGCACTCGAGGGGACTCCTAGGTGATGAGGCTCAAGTGGAAGCTTGATTCGGTAAGTTTGGAGATAGTGCTAGTCTTGATGCAAGATTGGTGCTCGGTTTGCGTCGAATGTGCCGTAGGCTCGGAAATAGTATTGGAGGCACCCGATGGAACTCCTAGGTGATGTGGGTCATGTGAAATCTCGTTTAGATCTATTTTGAGACAGTGTTAGCGTCGGTGCAAGATAGGTGCACGGTTTGCACTGAACGTACCATGGGCATAGAAATCGTTTTGGACACACTCGATGGGACTCCTAGGTGACGAGGCTCAAGTGGAAGCTCAGGTCGGTCTGTTTGGGGATAGTGCTTCTCTTGATGCAAGATTGGTGCTTGGTTTGCACCAAATGTAGCATAGTTATAGAAATCATTTTGGACGCACTCGAGGGGACTCCAAGGTGACGATGCTCAAGTGGAAGCTCGATTCGGTACGTTTGGAGATAGTGCTACTCTTGATGCAAGATTGGTGCTCGGTTTGCGTCGAATGTGCCGTAGGCTCAGAAATAGTATTGGAGGCATCCGATGGAACTCCTAGGTGACGTGGGTGATGTGGAATCTCGTTTTGATCTATTTTGAGACAGTGTTAGCATCGGTGCAAGATAGGTGCACGGTTTGCACTGAACATACCATAGGCATAGAAATCGTTTTGGACACACTCGATGGGACTCCTAGGTGACGAGGCTAGAGTAGAAGCTCGGTACGATCCATTTGGAGATAGTGCTACTCTTGATGCAAGATTGGTGCTCGGTTTGCGTCGCATGTGCCGTAGGCTCGAAAATAGTATTGGAGGCACCCGATGGAACTCCTAGGTGATGTGGGTCATGTGCAATCTCGTTTAGATCTATTTTGAGATAGTGTTAGCGTCGGTGCAAGATAGGTGCACGGTTTGCACTGGACGTACAATGGGCATAGAAATTGTTTTGGACACACTCGATGGGACACCTAGGTGACGAGGCTCAAGTGGAAGCTCAGCTTTGTCCGTTTGGGGATAGTGCTTCTCTTGATGCAAGATTGGTGCTTGGTTTGCACCAAATGTAGCATTGGCATAGAAATCATTTTGGACGCACTCGAGGGGACTCCTAGGTGATGAGGCTCAAGTGGAAGCTCGATTCGGTACGTTTGGAGATAGTGCTACTCTTGATGCAAGATTGGTGCTCGATTTGCGGCGAATGTGCCATAGGCTCAGAAATAGTATTGGAGGCACCCGATGGAACTCCTAGGTGACGTGGGTCATGTGGAATCTTGTTTAGATCTATTTTGAGACAAAGTTAGCGTCGGTGCAAGATAGGTGCACGGTTTGCACTGAACGTACCATGGGCATAGAAATCATTTTGGACACACTCGATGGGACTCCTAGGTGACGAGGCTCAAGTGGAAGCTCAAGTCGGTCCGTTTGGGGATAGTGCTTCTCTTGATGCAAGATTGGTGCTTGGTTTGCACCAAATGTAGCATAGGCATAGAAATCGTTTTGGACGCACTCGAGGGGACTCCTAGGTGACGAGGCTCAAGTGGAAGCTTGATTCGGTACGTTTGGAGATAGTGCTACTCTTGATGCAAGATTGGTGCTCGGCTTGCGTCGAATGTGTCGTAGGCTCAGAAATAGTATTGGAGGCACCCGATGGAACTCCTAGGTGACGTGGGTCATGTGGAATCTTGTTTTGATCTATTTTGAGACAGTGTTAGCGTCGGTGCAAGATATGTACACAGTTTGCACTGAATGTACCATAGGCATAGAAATCGTTTTGGACACACTCGATGGGAGTCCTAGGTGACGAGGCTCTAGTGGAAGCTCGGTACGATCCATTTGGAGATAGTGCTACTCTTGATGCATGATTGGTGCATGGTTTGCGTTGATCGTACCGTAGGCTCGGAACTAGTATTGGAGGCACCCGATGGAACTCCTAGGTTACGTGGGTTATGTGGAATCTTATTTCGATCTGTTTTGAAACAGTGTTAGCGTCGGTGCAAGATAGGTGCTCGGTTTGCGTTAAACGTACCATAGGTTCATAAAATTGTTTTAGAAGCACCTGCGGTACTCCAAGGTGATGAGGGTCTGGTGGAGATCTGTTTGGTCTGTTTGGAGATAGTGCTACAGAAGATAGGTGCACGGTTTGCATTGAACGTACCATGGGTCATAAACAGTTTTGGACGCACCCGATGGAACTCGTAAGTGACGTGGGTCGTGTGGAATCTCGTTTTAGTCCATTTGGAGATAGTGTTAGTGTTAGTGCAAGGTTGGAGCACGGTTTGCACCGAACATACCATAGGCATAGAAATCGTTTTGGACGATCTTGATCAGACTCCTATGTGACAAGGCTCAAGTGGAAGCTCGGTTCGGTCCGTTTCGGGATAGTGCTTCTCTTGATGCAAGATTGGTGCTTGGTTTGCACCAAATGTAGCATAGGCATAGAAATCATTTTGAACGCACTCGAGGGGACTCCTAGGTGATGAGGCTCAAGTGGAAGCTCGATTCGGTAAGTTTGGAGATAGTGCTACTCTTGATGCAAGATTGGTGCTTGGTTTGCGTCGAATGTGCCGTAGGCTCGGAAATAGTATTGGAGGCATCCGATGGAACTCCTAGGTGACGTGGGTCATGTGGAATCTCGTTTAGATCTATTTTGAGACAGTGTTAGCGTCGATGCAAGATAGGTGCACGGTTTGCACTGAACGTACCATGGGCATAGAAATCGTTTTGGACACACTCGATGGGACTCCTAGGTGACGAGGCTCAAGTGGAAGTTCAGGTCGGTCTGTTTGGGGATAGTGCTTCTCTTGATGCAAGATTGGTGCTTGGTTTGCACCAAATGTAGCATAGTTATAGAAATCATTTTGGACGCACTGGAGGGGACTCCTAGGTGACGAGGCTCAAGTGGAAGCTTGATTCGGTACGTTTGGAGATAGTGCTACTCTTGATGCAAGATTGGTGCTCGGTTTGCGTCGAATGTGCCGTAGGCTCAGAAATAGTATTGGAGGCATCCGATGGAAGTCCTAGGTGACGTGGGTGATGTGGAATCTCGTTTTGATCTATTTTGAGACAGTGTTAGCGTCGGTGCAAGATAGGTGCACGGTTTGCACTGAACATACCATAGGCATAGAAATCATTTTGGACACACTCGATGGGACTCCTAGGTGACGTGGCTCCAGTGGAAGCTCGGTATGATCCGTTTGGGGATAGTGCTACTCTTGATGCAAGATTGGTGCTCGGTTTGTGTCGCATGTGCCGTAGGTTCGGAAATAGTATTGGAGGCACCCGATGGAACTCCTAAGTGACGTGGGTCATGCAGAATCTCGTTTTGATCTATTTTGAGACAGTGTTAGCGTCGGTGCAAGATAGGTGCACGGTTTGCACTGAACGTACCATAGAAATAGAAATCGTTTTGGACACACTCGATGGGACTCCTAGGTGATGAGGCTCCTGTGGAAGCTCGGTACGATCCATTTGGAGATAGTGCTACTCTTGATGCATGATTGGTGCATGGTTTGCGTCGAATGTACCGTAGGCCCGGAAATAGTATTGGAGGCACCCGATGGAACTCCTAGGTTACGTGGGTCATGTGGAATCTTGTTTCGATCTGTTTTGAAATAGTGTTAGCGTCGGTGCAAGATAGGTCGTTTGCGTCAAACGTACCATAGGTTCATAAATTGTTTTAGAAGCACCTGCGGTACTCCTAGGTGATGAGGGTCTGGTGGAGATCTGTTTGGTCTGTTTGGAGATAGTGCTACAGAAGATAGGTGCACGGTTTGTATTGAACATACCATAGGTCATAAACAGTTTTGGACGCACCCGATGGAACTCATAAGTGACGTGGGTCGTGTGGAATCTCGTTTTAGTCCATTTGGAAATAGTTTTAGTGTTAGTGCAAGGTTGGAGCACTGTTTGCACCGAACATACCATAGGCATAGAAATCGTTTTGGACGATCTCGATCAGACTCCTAGGTGACGAGGCTCAAGTGGAAGCTTGGTTCGGTCCGTTTCGGGATAGTGCTTCTCTTGTTGCAAGATTGGTGCTTGGTTTGCACCAAATATAGCATAGGCATAGAAATCGTTTTGAACACACTCGAGGGGACTCCTAGGTGATGAGGCTCAAGTGGAAGCTCGATTCGGTAAGTTTGGAGATATTGCTACTCTTGATGCAAGATTGGTGCTCGGTTTGCGTCGAATGTGCCGTAGGCTCGGAAATAGTATTGCAGGCACCCGATGGAACTCCTAGGTGACGTGGGTCATGTGGAATCTTGTTTAGATCTATTTTGAGACAGTGTTAGCGTCAGTGCAAGATAGGTGCACGGTTTGCAATGAACGTACCATGGGCATAGAAATCGTTTTGGACACACTCGATGGGACTCCTAGGTGACAAGGCTCAAGTGGAAGCTCAGGTCGGTCTGTTTGGGGATAGTGCTTCTCTTGATGCAAGATTGGTGCTTGGTTTGCACCAAATGTAGCATAGTTATAGAAATCATTTTGGACGCACTCGAGGGGACTCCTAGGTGATGATGCTCAAGTGGAAGCTCGATTCGGTACGTTTGGAGATAGTGCTACTCTTGATGCAAGATTGGTGCTCGGTTTGCGTCGAATGTGCCGTAGGGTCACAAATAGTATTGGAGGCACCCGATGGAACTCCTAGGTGACGTGGGTCATGTGGAATCTCGTTTAGATCTATTTTGAGATAGTGTTAGCGTCGGTGCAAGATAGGTGCACGGTTTGCACTGAACGTACAATGGGCATAGAAATTGTTTTGGACACACTCGATAGGACTCCTAGGTGACAAGGCTCAAGTGGAAGCTCAGCTTTGTCCGTTTGGTGATAGTGCTTCTCTTGATGCAAGATTGGTGCTTGGTTTGCACCAAATGTAGCATTGGCATAGAAATCCTTTTGGACGCACTCGAGGGGACTCCTAGGTGATAAGGCTCAAGTGGAAGCTCGATTCGGTACGTTTGGAGATAGTGCTACTCTTGATGCAAGATTGGTGCTCGGTTTGCGTCGAATGTGCCGTAGGCTCAGAAATAGTATTGGAGGCATCCGATGGAACTCCTAGGTGACGTGGGTGATGTGGAATCTCGTTTTGATCTATTTTGAGACAGTGTTAGCATCGGTGTAAGATAGGTGCACGGTTTGCACTGAACATACCATAGGCATAGAAATCGTTTTGGACACACTCGATGGGACTCCTAGGTGACGAGGCTAGAGTAGATGCTCGGTATGATCCATTTGGAGATAGTGCTACTCTTGATGCAAGATTGGTGCTCGGTTTGCGTCGCATGTGCCGTAGGCTCGGAAATAGTATTGGAGGCACCCGATGGAACTCCTAGGTTACGTGGGTCATGTGGAATCTTGTTTTGATCTGTTTTGAAACAGTGTTAGCGTCAATGCAAGATAGGTGCTCGGTTTGCGTCAAACGTACCATAGGTTCATAAATTGTTTTAGAAGCACCCGTGGTACTCCTAGGTGATGAGGGTCTGGTGGAGATCTGTTTGGTCTGTTTGTAGATAGTGCTACAGAAGATAGGTGCACGGTTTGCATTGAACGTACCATAGGTCATAAACAGTTTTGGACGCACCCGATGGAACTCGTAAGTGACGTGGGTCGTGTGGAATCTTGTTTTAGTCCATTTGGAGATAGTGTTAGTGTTATTGCAAGGTTGGAGCATGGTTTGCACCGAACATACCATTGGCATAGAAATTGTTTTGGACACACTCGATGGGACTACTAGGTGACGAGGCTCAAGTGGAAGATCAAGTCGGTCCGTTTGGGGATAGTGCTTCTCTTGATGCAAGATTGGTGCTTGGTTTGCACCAAATGTAGCATAGGCATAGAAATTGTTTTGGACTCACTCGAGGGGAGTCCTAGGTGACGAGGCTCAAGTGGAAGCTTGATTCGGTACGTTTGGAGATAGTGCTACTCTTGATGCAAGATTGGTGCTCGGCTTGCGTCGAATGTGCCGTAGGCTCAGAAATAGTATTGGTGGCACCCAATGGATCTCCTAGGTGACGTGGGTCATGTGGAATCTCGTTTTGATCTATTTTGAGACAGAGTTAGCGTCGGTGCAAGATAGGTACACGGTTTGCACTGAACGTACCATGGGCATAGAAATCATTTTGGACACACTCGATGGGACTCCAAGGTGACCAGGCTCCAGTGGAAGCTCGGTACGATCCATTTGGAGATAGTGCTACCCTTGATGCATGATTGGTGCACGGTTTGCGTCGAACGTACCGTAGGCTCGGAAATAGTATTGGAGGCACCCGATGGAACTCCTAGGTTACGTGGGTCATGTGGAATCTTGTTTCGATCTGTTTTGAAACAGTGTTAGCGTCGGTGCAAGATAGGTGCTCGATTTGCGTCAAACGTACCATAGGTTCATAAATTGTTTTAGAAGCACCCGCGGTATCCTAGGTGATGAGGGTCTGGTGGAGATCTATTTGGTCCGTTTGGATATAGTGCTACAGAAGATAGGTGCATGGTTTGCATTGAACGTACCATAGGTCATAAACAGTTTTGGACGTACCCGATGGAACTCGTAAGTGACGTGGGTCGTGTGGAATCTCGTTTTAGTCCATTTGGAGATAGTGTTAGTGTTAGTGCAAGGTTGGAGCATAGTTTGCACCAAACATACCACAGGCATAGAAATCGTTTTGGACGATCTCGATCAGACTCCTATGTGATGAGGCTCGTGTGGAAGCTCGGTTCGGTCTGTTTCGGGATAGTGCTTTTCTTGATGCAAGATTGGTGCTTGGTTTGCACCAAATGTAGCATACACATAGAAATCGTTTTGAATGCACTCGAGGGGACAACTAGGTGATGAGGCTCAAGTGGAAGCTCGATTCGGTACGTTTGGAGATAGTGCTACTCTTGATGCAAGATTGGTGCTCGGTTTGTGTCGAATGTGCCGTAGGCTTAGAAATAGTATTGGAGGCACCCGATGGAACTCCTAGGTGACGTGGGTCATGTGGAATCTCATTTAGATCTAGTTTGGGACAGTGTTAGCGTCGGTGCAAGATAGGTGCACGGTTTGCTCTAAACATACCATGGGCTCCTAGGTGACGAGGCTCAAGTGGAAGCTCAGGTCCGTCCGTTTGGGGATAGTGCTTCTCTTGATGCAAGATTGGTGCTTGGTTTGCACCAAATGTAGCATAGGTATAGAAATCATTTTGGACGCACTCGAGGGGACTCCTAGGTGACGAGGCTCAAGTGGAAGCTCGATTCGGTACGTTTGGAGATAGTGCTACTCTTGATGCAAGATTGGTGCTCGGTGTGCGTCGAATGTGCCATAGGCTCAGAAATAGTGTTGGAGGCATCCGATGGAACTCCTAGGTGACATGGGTGATGTGGAATCTCGTTTTGATCTATTTTGAGACAGTGTTAGCGTCGGTTTGCACTGAATGTACCATAGGCATAGTTTTGATCTGTTTTGAAACAGTGTTAGCGTCGGTGCAACATAGGTGCTCGGTTTGCGTCAAACGTTCCATGGGTTCATAAATTGTTTTAGAAGCACCCGCGGTACTCCTAGGTGATGAAGGTCTGGCGGAGATCTGTTTGGTCCGTTTGGAGATAGTGCTACAGAAGACAGGTGCACGGTTTGCATTGAATGTACAATAGGTCATAAACGGTTTTGGACGCACCCGATGGAACTCGTAAGTGACGTGGGTCGTGTGGAATCTTGTTTTAGTCCATTTGGAGATAGTGTTAGTGTTAGTGCAAGGTTGGAGCACGGTTTGCACCGAACATACCATAGGCATAGAAAATCGTTTTGGACGATCTCAATCAGACTCCTATGTGACGAGGCTCAAGTGGAAGCTCGGTTCGGTCCGTTTCGGGATAGTGCTTCTCTTGATGCAAGATTGGTGCTTGGTTTGCACCAAATGTAGCATAGGCATAGAAATCGTTTTGAACGCACTCGAGGGGACTCCTAGGTGATGAGGCTCAAGTGGAAGCTCGATTCGGTATGTTTGGAGATAGTGCTACTCTTGATGCAAGATTGGTGCTCGGTTTGCGTCGAATGTGCCATAGGCTCAGAAATAGTACTGGAGGCATCCGATGGAACTCCTAGGTGACATGGGTGATGTGGAATCTTGTTTTGATCTATTTTGAGACAGTGTTAGCGTCGGTGCAAGATAGGTGCACGGTTTGCACTGAACGTACCATGGGCATAGAAATTGTTTTGGACACACTCGATGGTACTAATAGGTGACGAGGCTCAAGTGGAAGCTCAGCTTTGTCTGTTTGGGGATAGTGCTTCTCTTGATGCAAGATTGGTGCTTGGTATGCACCAAATGTTGCATTGGCATAGAAATCATTTTGGACGCACTCGAGGGGACTCCTAGGTGATGAGGCTCAAGTGGAAGCTCGATTCGGTACGTTTGGAGATAGTGCTACTCTTGATGCAAGATTAGTGCTCGGTTTGTGTCGAATATGCCGTAGGCTCAAAAATAGTATTGGAGGCACCCGATGGAACTCCTAGGTGACGTGGGTCATGTGGAATCTCGTTTAGATCTATTTTGAGACAGTGTTAGCGTCGGTGCAAGATAGGTGCACGGTTTGCACTGAACGTACCATAGGCATAGAAAATGGTTTTGGACACACTCGATGGGACTCCTAGGTGACGAGGCTCTAGTGGAAGCTTGGTACGATCCATTTGGAGATAGTGCTACTCTTGATGCATGATTGGTGCACGGTTTGCGTCGAACGTACCGTAGGCTCGAAAATAGTATTGGAGGCACCCGATGGAACTCCTAGGTTACGTGGGTCATGTGGAATCTTGTTTCGATCTGTTTTGAAACAGTGTTAGCGTCGGTGCAAGATAGGTGCTCGGTTTGCGTCAAACGTACCATAGGTTCATAAATTGTTTTAGAAGCACCCGCGGTATTCCTAGGTGATGAAGGTCTGGCGGAGATCTGTTTGGTCCGTTTGGAGATAGTGCTACAGAAGATAGGTGCACGGTTTGCATTGAACGTACCATAGGTCATAAACAGTTTTGGACGCACCCGATGGAACTCGTAAGTGACGTGGGTCGTGTGGAATCTTGTTTTAGTCCATTTGGAGATAGTGTTAGTGTTAGTGCAAGGTTGGAGCACGGTTTGCACCGAACATACCATAGGCATAGAAATCGTTTTGGACAATCTCGATCAGACTCCAATGTGACGAGGCTCAAGTGGAAGCTCGGTTCGGTCCGTTTCGGGATAGTGCTTCTCTTGATGCAAGATTGGTGCTTGGTTTGCACCAAATGTAATATAGGCATAGAAATCGTTTTGAACGCACTCGAGGGGACTCCTAGGTGACGAGGCTCAAGTGGAAGCTCGATTCAGTATGTTTGGAGATAGTGCTACTCTTAATGCAAGATTGGTGCTCGGTTTGCGTCGAATGTGCCACAGGCTCAGAAATAGTATTGGAGGCATCCGATGGAACTCCTAGGTGACATGGGTGATGTGGAATCTTGTTTTGATCTATTTTGAGACAGTGTTAGCGTCGGTGCAAGATAGGTGCACGGTTTGCACTGAACGTACCATAGGCATAGAAATCGTTTTGGACACAATCGATGGGACTCCTAGGTGACGAGGCTCCAGTGGAAGCTCGGTACGATCCATTTGGAGATAATGCTACTCTTGATGCAAGATTGGTGCTCGGTTTGCGTCGAATGTGCCGTAGGCTCAGAAATAGTATTGGAGGCACCCGATGGAACTCCTAGGTGACGTGGGTCATGTGGAATCTCGTTTAGATCTATTTTGAGACAGTGTTAGCGTCGGTGCAAGATAGGTGCACGGTTTGCATTGAACGTACAATAGGTCATAAACGGTTTTGGACGCACCCGATGGAACTCGTAAGTGACGTGGGTCGTGTGGAATCTTGTTTTAGTCCATTTGGAGATAGTGTTAGTGTTAGTGCAAGGTTGGAGCACGGTTTGCACCGAACATACCATAGGCATAGAAATCGTTTTGGACGATCTCAATCAGACTCCTATGTGACGAGGCTCAAGTGGAAGCTCGGTTCGGTCCGTTTCGGGATAGTGCTTTTCTTGATGCAAGATTGGTGCTTGGTTTGCACCAAATGTAGCATAGGCATAGAAATCGTTTTGAACGCACTCGAGGGGACTCCTAGGTGATGAGGCTCAAGTGGAAGCTCGATTCGGTATGTTTGGAGATAGTGCTACTCTTGATGCAAGATTGGTGCTCGGTTTGCGTCGAATGTGCCATAGGCTCAGAAATAGTACTAGAGGCATCCGATGGAACTCCTAGGTGACATGGGTGATGTGGAATCTTGTTTTGATCTATTTTGAGACAGTGTTAGCGTCGGTGCAAGATAGGTGCACGGCTTGCACTGAACGTACTATGGGCATAGAAATTGTTTTGGACACACTCGATGGGACTAATAGGTGACGAGGCTCAAGTGGAAGCTCAGCTTTGTCTGTTTGGGGATAGTGCTTCTCTTGATGCAAGATTGGTGCTTGGTTTGCACCAAATGTTGCATTGGCATAGAAATCATTTTGGACGCACTCGAGGGGACTCCTAGGTGATGAGGCTCAAGTGGAAGCTCGATTCGGTACGTTTGGAGATAGTGCTACTCTTGATGCAAGATTGGTGCTCAGTTTGTGTCGAATATGCCGTAGGCTCAAAAATAGTATTGGAGGCACACGATGGAACTCCTAGGTGACGTGGGTCATGTGGAATCTCGTTTAGATCTATTTTGAGACAGTGTTAGCGTCGGTGCAAGATAGGTGTACGGTTTGCACTGAACGTACCATAGGCATAGAAATGGTTTTGGACACACTCGATGGGACTCCTAGGTGACGAGGCTCTAGTGGAAGCTTGGTACGATCCATTTGGAGATAGTGCTACTCTTGACGCATGATTGGTGCATGGTTTGCGTCGAACGTACCGTAGGCTCGGAAATAGTATTGGAGGCACCCGATGGAACTCCTAGGTTACGTGGGTCATGTGGAATCTTGTTTCGATCTGTTTTGAAACAGTGTTAGCGTCGGTGCAAGATAGGTGCTCGGTTTGCGTCAAACGTACCATAGGTTCATAAATTGTTTTAGAAGCACCCGCGGTACTCCTAGGTGATGAAGGTCTGGCGGAGATCTGTTTGGTCCGTTTGGAGATAGTGCTACAGAAGATAGGTGCACGGTTTGCATTGAACGTACCATAGGTCATAAACAGTTTTGGACGCACCCGATGGAACTCGTAAGTGACGTGGGTCGTGTGGAATCTTGTTTTAGTCCATTTGGAGATAGTGTTAGTGTTAGTGCAAGGTTGGAGCATAGTTTGCACCGAACATACCATAGGCATAGAAATCGTTTTGGACAATCTCGATCAGACTCCAATGTGACGAGGCTCAAGTGGAAGCTCGGTTCGGTCCGTTTCGGGATAGTGCTTCTCTTGATGCAAGATTGGTGCTTGGTTTGCACCAAATGTAATATAGGCATAGAAATCGTTTTGAACGCACTCGAGGGGACTCCTAGGTGATGAGGCTCAAGTGGAAGCTCGATTCAGTATGTTTGGAGATAGTGCTACTCTTAATGCAAGATTGGTGCTCGGTTTGCGTCGAATGTGCCACAGGCTCAGAAATAGTATTGGAGGCATCCGATGGAACTCCTAGGTGACATGGGTGATGTGGAATCTTGTTTTGATCTATTTTGAGACAGTGTTAGCGTTGGTGCAAGATAGGTGCACGGTTTGCACTGAACGTACCATAGGCATAGAAATCGTTTTGGACACAATCGATGGGACTCCTAGGTGACGAGGCTCCAGTGGAAGCTCGGTACGATCCATTTGGAGATAATGCTACTCTTGATGCAAGATTGGTGCTCGGTTTGCGTCGAATGTGCCGTAGGCTCAGAAATAGTATTGGAGGCACCCGATGGAACTCCTAGGTGACGTGGGTCATGTGGAATCTCGTTTAGATCTATTTTGAGACAGTGTTAGCGTCGGTGCAAGATAGGTGCACGGTTTGCATTGAACGTACAATAGGTCATAAACGGTTTTGGACGCACCCGATGGAACTCGTAAGTGACGTGGGTCGTGTGGAATCTTGTTTTAGTCCATTTGGAGATAGTGTTAGTGTTAGTGCAAGGTTGGAGCACGGTTTGCACCGAACATACCATAGGCATAGAAATCGTTTTGGACGATCTCAATCAGACTCCTATGTGACGAGGCTCAAGTGGAAGCTCGGTTCGGTCCGTTTCGGGATAGTGCTTTTCTTGATGCAAGATTGGTGCTTGGTTTGCACCAAATGTAGCATAGGCATAGAAATCGTTTTGAATGCACTCGAGGGGACTCCTAGGTGATGAGGCTCAAGTGGAAGCTCGATTCGGTATGTTTGGAGATAGTGCTACTCTTGATGCAAGATTGGTGCTCGGTTTGCGTCGAATGTGCCATAGGCTCAGAAATAGTACTGGAGGCATCCGATGGAACTCCTAGGTGACATGGGTGATGTGGAATCTTGTTTTGATCTATTTTGAGACAGTGTTAGCGTCGGTGCAAGATAGGTGCACGGCTTGCACTGAACGTACTATGGGCATGGAAATTGTTTTGGACACACTCGATGGGACTAATAGGTGACGAGGCTCAAGTGGAAGCTCAGCTTTGTCTGTTTGGGGATAGTGCTTCTCTTGATGCAAGATTGGTGCTTGGTTTGCACCAAATGTTGCATTGGCATAGAAATCATTTTGGACGCACTCGAGGGGACTCCTAGGTGATGAGGCTCAAGTGGAAGCTCGATTCGGTACGTTTGGAGATAGTGCTACTCTTGATGCAAGATTGGTGCTCAGTTTGTGTCGAATATGCCGTAGGCTCAAAAATAGTATTGGAGGCACACGATGGAACTCCTAGGTGACGTGGGTCATGTGGAATCTCGTTTAGATCTATTTTGAGACAGTGTTAGCGTCGGTGCAAGATAGGTGCACGGTTTGCACTGAACGTACCATAGGCATAGAAATGGTTTTGGACACACTCGATGGGACTCCTAGGTGACGAGGCTCTAGTGGAAGCTTGGTACGATCCATTTGGAGATAGTGCTACTCTTGACGCATGATTGGTGCATGGTTTGCGTCGAACGTACCGTAGGCTCGGAAATAGTATTGGAGGCACCCGATGGAACTCCTAGGTTACGTGGGTCATGTGGAATCTTGTTTCGATCTGTTTTGAAACAGTGTTAGCGTCGGTGCAAGATAGGTGCTCGGTTTGCGTCAAACGTACCATAGGTTCATAAATTGTTTTAGAAGCACCCGCGGTACTCCTAGGTGATGAAGGTCTGGCGGAGATCTGTTTGGTCCGTTTGGAGATAGTGCTACAGAAGATAGGTGCACGGTTTGCATTGAACGTACCATAGGTCATAAACAGTTTTGGACGCACCCGATGGAACTCGTAAGTGACGTGGGTCGTGTGGAATCTTGTTTTAGTCCATTTGGAGATAGTGTTAGTGTTAGTGCAAGGTTGGAGCACGGTTTGCACCAAACATACCATAGGCATAGAAATCGTTTTGGACAATCTCGATCAGACTCCTATGTGACGAGGCTCAAGTGGAAGCTCGGTTCGGTCCGTTTCAGGATAGTGCTTCTCTTGATGCAAGATTGGTGCTTGGTTTGCACCAAATGTAGCATAGGCATAGAAATCGTTTTGAACGCACTCGAGGGGACTCCTAGGTGATGAGGCTCAAGTGGAAGCTCGATTCAGTATGTTTGGAGATAGTGCTACTCTTAATGCAAGATTGGTGCTCGGTTTGCGTCGAATGTGCCATAGGCTCAGAAATAGTATTGGAGGCATCCGATGGAACTCCTAGGTGACATGGGTGATGTGGAATCTTGTTTTGATCTATTTTGAGACAGTGTTAGCGTCGGTGCAAGATAGGTGCACGGTTTGCACTGAACGTACCATAGGCATAGAAATCGTTTTGGACACACTCGATGGGACTCCTAGGTGACGAGGCTCCAGTGGAAGCTCGATACGATCCATTTGGAGATAATGCTACTCTTGATGCAAGATTGGTGCTCGGTTTGCGTCGAATGTGCCGTAGGCTCAGAAATAGTATTGGAGGCACCCGATGGAACTCCTAGGTGACGTGGGTCTTGTGGAATCTCGTTTAGATCTATTTTGAGACAGTGTTAGCGTCGGTGCAAGATAGGTGCACGGCTTGCACTGAACGTACCATGGGCATAGAAATTGTTTTGGACACACTCGATGGGACTAATAGGTGACGAGGCTCAAGTGGAAGCTCAGCTTTGTCTGTTTGGGGATAGTGCTTCTCTTGATGCAAGATTGGTGCTTGGTTTGCACCAAATGTTGCATTGGCATAGAAATCATTTTGGACGCACTCGAGGGGACTCCTAGGCGATGAGGCTCAAGTGGAAGCTCGATTCGGTACGTTTGGAGATAGTGCTACTCTTGATGCAAGATTGGTGCTCGGTTTGTGTCGAATATGCCGTAGGCTCAAAAATAGTATTGGAGGCACCCGATGGAACTCCTAGGTGACGTGGGTCATGTGGAATCTCGTTTAGATATATTTTGAGACAGTGTTAGCGTCGGTGAAAGATAGGTGCACGGTTTGCACTGAACGTACCATAGGCATAGAAATGGTTTTGGATACACTCGATGGGACTCCTAGGTGACGAGGCTCTAGTGGAATCTTGGTACGATCCATTTGGAGATAGTGCTACTCTTGATGCATGATTGGTGCACGGTTTGCGTCGAACGTACCGTAGGCTCGGAAATAGTATTGGAGGCACCCGATGGAACTCCTAGGTTACGTGGGTCATGTGGAATCTTGTTTCGATCTGTTTTGAAACAGTGTTAGCGTCGGTGCAAGATAGGTGCTCGGTTTGCGTCAAACGTACCATAGGTTCATAAATTGTTTTAGAAGCACCCGCGGTACTCCTAGGTGATGAAGGTCTGGCGGAGATCTGTTTGGTCCGTTTGGAGATAGTGCTACAGAAGATAGGTGCACGGTTTGCATTGAACGTACCATAGGTCATAAACAGTTTTGGACGCACCCGATGGAACTCGTAAGTGACGTGGGTCGTGTGGAATCTTGTTTTAGTCCATTTGGAGATAGTGTTAGTGTTAGTGCAAGGTTGGAGCACGGTTTGCACCGAACATACCATAGGCATAGAAATCGTTTTGGACAATCTCGATCAGACTCCTATGTGACGAGGCTCAAGTGGAAGCTCTGTTCGGTCCGTTTCGGGATAGTGCTTCTCTTGATGCAAGATTGGTGCTTGGTTTGCACCAAATGTAGCATAGGCATAGAAATCGTTTTGAACGCACTCGAGGGGACTCCTAGGTGATGAGGCTCAAGTGGAAGCTCGATTCAGTATGTTTGGAGATAGTGCTACTCTTAATGCAAGATTGGTGCTCGGTTTGCGTCGAATGTGCCATAGGCTCAGAAATAGTATTGGAGGCATCCGATGGAACTCCTAGGTGACATGGGTGATGTGGAATCTTGTTTTGATCTATTTTGAGACAGTGTTAGCGTCGGTGCAAGATAGGTGCACGGTTTGCACTGAACGTACCATAGGCATAGAAATCGTTTCGGACACACTCGATGGGACTCCTAGGTGACGAGGCTCCAGTGGAAGCTCGGTACGATCCATTTGGAGATAATGCTACTCTTGATGCAAGATTGGTGCTCGGTTTGCGTCGAATGTGTTGTAGGCTCAAAAATAGTATTGGAGGCACCCGATGGAACTCCTAGGTGACGTGGGTCATGTGGAATCTCGTTTAGATCTATTTTGAGACAGTGTTAGCGTCGGTGCAAGATAGGTGCACAGTTTGCATTGAACGTACAATAGGTCATAAACGGTTTTGGACGCACCCGATGGAACTCGTAAGTGACGTGGGTCGTGTGGAATCTTGTTTTAGTCCATTTGGAGATAGTGTTAGTGTTAGTGCAAGGTTGGAGCACGGTTTGCACCGAACATACCGTAGGCATAGAAATCGTTTTGGATGATCTCAATCAGACTCCTATCTGTTGAGGCTCAAGTGGAAGCTTGGTTCGGTCCGTTTCGGGATAGTGCTTCTCTTGATGCAAGATTGGTGCTTGGTTTGCACCAAATGTAGCATAGGCATAGAAATCGTTTTGAACGCACTCGAGGGGACTCCTAGGTGATGAGGCTCAAGTGGAAGCTCGATTCGGTATGTTTGGAGATAGTGCTACTCTTAATGCAAGATTGGTGCTCGGTTTGCGTCGAATGTGCCATAGGCTCAGAAATAGTATTGGAGGCATCCGATGGAACTCCTAGGTGACATGGGTGATGTGGAATCTTGTTTTGATCTATTTTGAGACAGTGTTAGCGTTGGTGCGAGATAGGTGCACGGTTTGCACTGAACGTACCATAGGCATAGAAATCGTTTTGGACACACTCGATGGGACTCCTAGGTGACGAGGCTCCAGTGAAAGCTCGGTACGATCCATTTGGAGATAATGCTACTCTTGATGCAAGATTGGTGCTCGGTTTGCGTCGAATGTGCCGTAGGCTTAGAAATAGTATTGGAGGCACCCGATGGAACTCCTAGGTGACGTGGGTCATGTGGAATCTCGTTTAGATCTATTTTGAGACAGTGTTAGCGTCGGTGCAAGATAGGTGCACGGTTTGCACTGAACGTACCATGGGCATAGAAATTGTTTTGGACACACTCGATGGGACTCCTAGGTGACGAGGCTCAAGTGGAAGCTCAGCTTTGTCTGTTTGGGGATAGTGCTTTTCTTGATGCAAGATTGGTGCTTGGTTTGCACCAAATGTAGCATTGGCATAGAAATCATTTTGGACGCACTCGAGGGGACTCCTAGGTGATGAGGCTCAAGTGGAAGCTCGATTCGGTACGTTTGGAGATAGTGCTACTCTTGATGCAAGATTGGTGCTCGGTTTGTGTCAAATATGCCGTAGGCTCGGAAATAGTATTGGAGGCACCCGATGGAACTCCTAGGTGACGTGGGTCATGTGGAATCTCGTTTAGATCTATTTTGAGACAGTGTTAGCGTCGGTGCAAGATAGGTGCACGGTTTGCACTGAACGTACCATAGGCATAGAAATGGTTTTGGACACACTCGATGGGACTCCTAGGTGACGAGGCTCTAGTGGAAGCTTGGTACGATCCATTTGGAGATAGTGCTACTCTTGATGCATGATTGGTGCACGGTTTGCGTCGAACGTACCGTAGGCTCGAAAATAGTATTGGAGGCACCCGATGGAACTCCTAGGTTACGTGGGTCATGTGAAATCTTGTTTCGATCTGTTTTGAAACAGTGTTAGCGTCGGTGCAAGATAGGTGCTTGGTTTGCGTCAAACGTACCATAGGTTCATAAATTGTTTTAGAAGCACCCGCGGTACTCCTAGGTGATGAAGGTCTGGCGGAGATCTGTTTGGTCCGTTTGGAGATAGTACTACAGAAGATAGGTGCACGGTTTGCATTGAACGTACCATAGGTCATAAACAGTTTTGGACGCACCCGATGGAACTCGTAAGTGACGTGGGTCGTCTGGAATCTTGTTTTAGTCCATTTGGAGATAGTGTTAGTGTTAGTGCAAGGTTGGAGCACGGTTTGCACCGAACATACCATAGGCATAGAAATCGTTTTGGACAATCTCGATCAGACTCCTATGTGACGAGGCTCAAGTGGATGCTCGGTTCGGTCCGTTTCGGGATAGTGCTTCCTTGATGCAAGATTGGTGCTTGGTTTGCACCAAATGTAATATAGGCATAGAAATCGTTTTGAACGCACTCGAGGGGACTCCTAGGTGATGAGGCTCAAGTGGAAGCTCGATTCAGTATGTTTGGAGATAGTGCTACTCTTAATGCAAGATTGGTGCTCGGTTTGCGTCGAATGTGCCATAGGCTCAGAAATAGTATTGGAGGCATCCGATGGAACTCCTAGGTGACATGGGTGATGTGGAATCTTGTTTTGATCTATTTTGAGACAGTGTTAGCGTTGGTGCAAGATAGGTGCACGGTTTGCACTGAACGTACCATAGGCATAGAAATCGTTTTGGACACACTCGATGGGACTCCTAGGTGACGAGGCTCCAGTGAAAGCTCGGTACGATCCATTTGGAGATAATGCTACTCTTGATGCAAGATTGGTGCTCGGTTTGCGTCGAATGTGCCGTAGGCTCAGAAATAGTATTGGAGGCACCCGATGGAACTCCTAGGTGACGTGGGTCATGTGGAATCTCGTTTAGATCTATTTTGAGACAGTGTTAGCGTCGGTGCAAGATAGGTGCACGGTTTGCACTGAACGTACCATGGGCATAGAAATTGTTTTGGACACACTCGATTGGACTCCTAGGTGACGAGGCTCAAGTGGAAGCTCAGCTTTGTCTGTTTGGGGATAGTGCTTTTCTTGATGCAAGATTGGTGCTTGGTTTGCACCAAATGTAGCATTGGCATAGAAATCATTTTGGACGCACTCGAGGGGACTCCTAGGTGATGAGGCTCAAGTGGAAGCTCGATTCGGTACGTTTGGAGATAGTGCTACTCTTGATGCAAGATTGGTGCTCGGTTTGTGTCAAATATGCCGTAGGCTCGGAAATAGTATTGGAGGCACCCGATGGAACTCCTAGGTGATGTGGGTCATGTGGAATCTCGTTTAGATCTATTTTGAGACAGTGTTAGCGTCGGTGCAAGATAGGTGCACGGTTTGCACTGAACGTACCATAGGCATAGAAATGGTTTTGGACACACTCGATGGGACTCCTAGGTGACGAGGCTCTAGTGGAAGCTTGGTACGATCCATTTGGAGATAGTGCTACTCTTGATGCATGATTGGTGCACGGTTTGCGTCGAACGTACCGTAGGCTCGAAAATAGTATTGGAGGCACCCGATGGAACTCCTAGGTTACGTGGGTCATGTGAAATCTTGTTTTGATCTGTTTTGAAACAGTGTTAGCGTCGGTGCAAGATAGGTGCTCGGTTTGCGTCAAACGTACCATAGGTTCATAAATTGTTTTAGAAGCACCCGCGGTACTCCTAGGTGATGAAGGTCTGGCGGAGATCTGTTTGGTCCGTTTGGAGATAGTACTACAGAAGATAGGTGCACGGTTTGCATTGAACGTACCATAGGTCATAAACAGTTTTGGACGCACCCGATGGAACTCGTAAGTGACGTGGGTCGTGTGGAATCTTGTTTTAGTCCATTTGGAGATAGTGTTAGTGTTAGTGCAAGGTTGGAGCACGGTTTGCACCGAACATACCATAGGCATAGAAATCGTTTTGGACAATCTCGATCAGACTCCTATGTGACGAGGCTCAAGTGGATGCTCGGTTCGGTCCGTTTCGGGATAGTGCTTCTCTTGATGCAAGATTGGTGCTTGGTTTGCACCAAATGTAATATAGGCATAGAAATCGTTTTGAACGCACTCGAGGGGACTCCTAGGTGATGAGGCTCAAGTGGAAGCTCGATTCAGTATGTTTGGAGATAGTGCTACTCTTAATGCAAGATTGGTGCTCGGTTTGCGTCGAATGTGCCATAGGCTCAGAAATAGTATTGGAGGCATCCGATGGAACTCCTAGGTGACATGGGTGATGTGGAATCTTGTTTTGATCTATTTTGAGACAGTGTTAGCGTCGGTGCAAGATAGGTGCACGGTTTGCACTGAACGTACCATAGGCATAGAAATCGTTTCGGACACACTCGATGGGACTCCTAGGTGATGAGGCTCCAGTGGAAGCTCGGTACGATCCATTTGGAGATAATGCTACTCTTGATGCAAGATTGGTGCTCGGTTTGCGTCGAATGTGCTGTAGGCTCAAAAATAGTATTGGAGGCACCCGATGGAACTCCTAGGTGACGTGGGTCATGTGGAATCTCGTTTAGATCTATTTTGAGACAGTGTTAGCGTCGGTGCAAGATAGGTGCACGGTTTGCATTGAACGTACAATAGGTCATAAACGGTTTTGGACGCACCCGATGGAACTCGTAAGTGACGTGGGTCGTGTGGAATCTTGTTTACCATTTGGAGATAGTGTTAGTGTTAGTGCAAGGTTGGAGCACGGTTTGCACCGAACATACCATAGGCATAGAAATCATTTTGGACGATCTCAATCAGACTCCTATCTGTTGAGGCTCAAGTGGAAGCTCGGTTCGGTCCGTTTCGGGATAGTGCTTCTCTTGATGCAAGATTGGTGCTTGGTTTGCACCAAATGTAGCATAGGCATAGAAATCGTTTTGAACGCACTCGAGGGGACTCCTAGGTGATGAGGCTCAAGTGGAAGCTCGATTCGGTATGTTTGGAGATAGTGCTAATCTTGATGCAAGATTGGTGCTCGGTTTGCGTCGAATGTGCCATAGGCTCAGAAATAGTACTGGAGGCATCCGATGGAACTCCTAGGTGACATGGGTGATGTGGAATCTTGTTTTGATCTATTTTGAGACAGTGTTAGCGTCGGTGCAAGATAGGTGCACGGTTTGCACTGAACGTACCATGGGCATAGAAATTGTTTTGGACACACTCGATGGGACTAATAGGTGACGAGGCTCAAGTGGAAGCTCAGCTTTGTCTGTTTGGGGATAGTGCTTCTCTTGATGCAAGATTGGTGCTTGGTTTGCACCAAATGTTGCATTGGCATAGAAATCATTTTGGACGCACTCGAGGGGACTCCTAGGTGATGAGGCTCAAGTGGAAGCTCGATTCGGTAAGTTTGGAGATAGTGCTACTCTTGATGCAAGATTGGTGCTCGGTTTGTGTCGAATATGCCGTAGGCTCAAAAATAGTATTGGAGGCACCCAATGGAACTCCTAGGTGACGTGGGTCATGTGGAATCTCGTTTAGATATATTTTGAGACAGTGTTAGCGTCGGTGCAAGATAGGTGCACGGTTTGCACTGAACGTACCATAGGCATAGAAATGGTTTTGGACACACTCGATGGGACTGCTAGGTGACGAGGCTCTAGTGGAATCTTGGTACGATCCATTTGGAGATAGTGCTACTCTTGATGCATGATTGGTGCACGGTTTGCGTCGAACGTACCGTAGGCTCGAAAATAGTATTGGAGGCACCCGATGGAACTCCTAGGTTACGTGGGTCATGTGGAATCTTGTTTCGATCTGTTTTGAAACAGTGTTAGCGTCGGTGCAAGATAGGTGCTCGGTTTGCGTCAAACGTACCATAGGTTCATAAATTGTTTTAGAAGCACCCGCGGTACTCCTAGGTGATGAAGGTCTGGCGGAGATCTGTTTGGTCCGTTTGGAGATAGTGCTACAGAAGATAGGTGCACGGTTTGCATTGAACGTACCATAGGTCATAAACAGTTTTGGACGCACCGATGGAACTCGTAAGTGACGTGGGTCGTGTGGAATCTTGTTTTAGTCCATTTGGAGATAGTGTTAGTGTTAGTGCAAGGTTGGAGCACGGTTTGCACCGAACATACCATAGGCATAGAAATCGTTTTGGACAATCTCGATCAGACTCCTATGTGACGAGGCTCAAGTGGAAGCTCGGTTCGGTCCGTTTCGGGATAGTGCTTCTCTTGATGCAAGATTGGTGCTTGGTTTGCACCAAATGTAATATAGGCATAGAAATCGTTTTGAACGCACTCGAGGGGACTCCTAGGTGATGAGGCTCAAGTGGAAGCTCGATTCAGTATGTTTGGAGATAGTGCTACTCTTAATGCAAGATTGGTGCTCGGTTTGCGTCGAATGTGCCATAGGCTCAGAAATAGTATTGGAGGCATCCGATGGAACTCCTAGGTGACATGGGTGATGTGGAATCTTGTTTTGATCTATTTTGAGACAGTGTTAGCGTCGGTGCAAGATAGGTGCACGGTTTGCACTGAACGTACCATAGGCATAGAAATCGTTTTGGACACAATCGATGGGACTCCTAGGTGACGAGGCTCCAGTGGAAGCTCGGTACGATCCATTTGGAGATAATGCTACTCTTGATGCAAGATTGGTGCTCGGTTTGCGTCGAATGTGCCGTAGGCTCAGAAATAGTATTGGAGGCACCCGATGGAACTCCTAGGTGACGTGGGTCATGTGGAATCTCGTTTAGATCTATTTTGAGACAGTGTTAGCGTCGGTGCAAGATAGGTGCACGGTTTGCATTGAACGTACAATAGGTCATAAACGGTTTTGGACGCACCCGATGGAACTCGTAAGTGACGTGGGTCGTGTGGAATCTTGTTTTAGTCCATTTGGAGATAGTGTTAGTGTTAGTGCAAGGTTGGAGCACGGTTTGCACCGAACATACCATAGGCATAGAAATCATTTTGGACGATCTCAATCAGACTCCTATGTGACGAGGCTCAAGTGGAAGCTCGGTTCGGTCCGTTTCGGGATAGTGCTTTTCTTGATGCAAGATTGGTGCTTGGTTTGCACCAAATGTAGCATAGGCATAGAAATCGTTTTGAACGCACTCGAGGGGACTCCTAGGTGATGAGGCTCAAGTGGAAGCTCGATTCGGTATGTTTGGAGATAGTGCTACTCTTGATGCAAGATTGGTGCTCGGTTTGCGTCGAATGTGCCATAGGCTCAGAAATAGTATTGGAGGCATCTGATGGAACTCCTAGGTGACATGGGTGATGTGGAATCTTGTTTTGATCTATTTTGAGACAGTGTTAGCGTCGGTGCAAGATAGGTGCACGGTTTGCACTGAACGTACCATAGGCATAGAAATCATTTTGGACACACTCGATGGGACTCCTAGGTGACGAGGCTCCAGTGGAAGCTTGGTACGATCCATTTGGAGATAATGCTACTCTTGATGCAAGATTGGTGCTTGGTTTGCGTCGAATGTGCCGTAGGCTCAGAAATAGTATTGGAGGCACCCGATGGAACTCCTAGGTGACGTGGGTCATGTGGAATCTCGTTTAGATCTATTTTGAGACAGTGTTAGCGTCGGTGCAAGATAGGTGCACGGTTTGCACTGAACGTACCATGGGCATAGAAATTGTTTTGGACACACTCGATGGGACTCCTAGGTGACGAGGCTCAAGTGGAAGCTCAGCTTTGTCTGTTTGGGGATAGTGCTTTTCTTGATGCAAGATTGGTGCTTGGTTTGCACCAAATGTAGCATTGGCATAGAAATCATTTTGGACGCACTCGAGGGGACTCCTAGGTGATGAGGCTCAAGTGGAAGCTCGATTCGGTACGTTTGGAGATAGTGCTACTCTTGATGCAAGATTGGTGCTCGGTTTGTGTCAAATATGCCGTAGGCTCGGAAATAGTATTGGAGGCACCCGATGGAACTCCTAGGTGACGTGGGTCATGTGGAATCTCGTTTAGATCTATTTTGAGACAGTGTTAGCGTCGGTGCAAGATAGGTGCACGGTTTGCACTAAACGTACCATAGGCATAGAAATGGTTTTGGACACACTCGATGGGACTCCTAGGTGACGAGGCTCTAGTGGAAGCTTGGTACGATCCATTTGGAGATAGTGCTACTCTTGATGCATGATTGGTGCACGGTTTGCGTCGAACGTACCGTAGGCTCGGAAATAGTATTGGAGGCACCCGATGGAACTCCTAGGTTACGTGGGTCATGTGGAATCTTGTTTCGATCTGTTTTGAAACAGTGTTAGCGTCGGTGCAAGATAGGTGCTCGGTTTGCGTCAAACGTACCATAGGTTCATAAATTGTTTTAGAAGCACCCGCGGTACTCCTAGGTGATGAAGGTCTGGCGGAGATCTGTTTGGTCCGTTTGGAGATAGTGCTACAGAAGATAGGTGCACGGTTTGCATTGAACGTACCATAGGTCATAAACAGTTTTGGACGCACCCGATGGAACTCGTAAGTGACGTGGGTCGTGTGGAATCTTGTTTTAGTCCATTTGGAGATAGTGTTAGTGTTAGTGCAAGGTTAGAGCACGGTTTGCACCGAACATACCATAGGCATAGAAATCGTTTTGGACGATCTCGATCAGACTCCTATCTGTTTTGAAACAGTGTTAGCGTCGGTGCAAGATAGGTGCTCGGTTTGCGTCAAACGTACCATAGGTTCATAAATTGTTTTAGAAGCACCCGCGGTACTCCTAGGTGATGAAGGTCTGGCGGAGATCTGTTTGGTCCATTTGGAGATAGTGCTACAGAGATAGGTGCACGGTTTGCATTGAACGTACCATAGGTCATAAACAGTTTTGGACGCACCCGATGGAACTCGTAAGTGACGTGGGTCGTGTGGATTCTTGTTTTAGTCCATTTGGAGATAGTGTTAGTGTTAGTGCAAGGTTAGAGCACGGTTTGCACCGAACATACCATAGGCATAGAAATCGTTTTGGACGATCTCGATCAGACTCCTATGTGACGAGGCTCAAGTGGAAGCTCGGTTCGGTCCGTTTCGGGATAGTGCTTCTCTTGATGCAAGATTGGTGCTTGGTTTGCACCAAATGTAGCATAGGCATAGAAATCGTTTTGAACGCACTCGAGGGGACTCCTAGGTGATGAGGCTCAAGTGGAAGCTCGATTCGGTATGTTTGGAGATAGTGCTACTCTTGATGCAAGATTGGTGCTCGGTTTGCGTCGAATGTGCCATAGGCTCAGAAATAGTACTGGAGGCATCCGATGGAACTCCTAGGTGACATGGGTGATGTGGAATCTTGTTTGGATCTATTTTGAGACAGTGTTAGCGTCGGTGCAAGATAGGTGCACGGTTTGCACTGAACGTACCATGGGCATAGAAATTGTTTTGGACACACTCGATGGGACTAATAGGTGACGAGGCTCAAGTGGAAGCTCAGCTTTGTCTGTTTGGGGATAGTGCTTCTCTTGATGCAAGATTGGTGCTTGCTTTGCACCAAATGTTGCATTGGCATAGAAATCGTTTTGGACGCACTCGAGGGGACTCCTAGGTGATGAGGCTCAAGTGGAAGCTCGATTCGGTACGTTTGGAGATAGTGCTACTCTTGATGCAAGATTGGTGCTCGGTTTGTGTCGAATAGGCCGTAGGCTCAAATATAGTATTGGAGGCACCCGATGGAACTCCTAGGTGACGTGGGTCATGTGGAATCTCGTTTAGATCTATTTTGAGACAGTGTTAGCGTCGGTGCAAGATAGGTGCACGGTTTGCACTGAACGTACCATAGGCATAGAAATGGTTTTGGACACACTCGATGGGACTCCTAGGTGACGAGGCTCTAGTGGAATCTTGGTACGATCCATTTGGAGATAGTGCTACTCTTGATGCATGATTGGTGCACGGTTTGCGTCGAACGTACCGTAGGCTCGGAAATAGTATTGGAGGCACCCGATGGAACTCCTAGGTTACGTGGGTCATGTGGAATCTTGTTTCGATCTGTTTTGAAACAGTGTTAGCGTCGGTGCAAGATAGGTGCTCGGTTTGCGTCAAACGTACCATAGGTTCATAAATTGTTTTAGAAGCACCCGCGGTACTCCTAGGTGATGAAGGTCTGGCGGAGATCTGTTTGGTCCGTTTGGAGATAGTGCTACAGAAGATAGGTGCACGGTTTGCATTGAACGTACCATAGGTCATAAACAGTTTTGGACGCACCCGATGGAACTCGTAAGTGACGTGGGTCGTGTGGAATCTTGTTTTAGTCCATTTGGAGATAGTGTTAGTGTTAGTGCAAGGTTGGAGCACGGTTTGCACCGAACATACCATAGGCATAGAAATCGTTTTGGACAATCTCGATCAGACTCCTATGTGACGAGGCTCAAGTGGAAGCTCGGTTCGGTCCGTTTCGGGATAGTGCTTCTCTTGATGCAAGATTGGTGCTTGGTTTGCACCAAATGTAATATAGGCATAGAAATCGTTTTGAACGCACTCGAGGGGACTCCTAGGTGATGAGGCTCAAGTGGAAGCTCGATTCAGTATGTTTGGAGATAGTGCTACTCTTAATGCAAGATTGGTGCTCGGTTTGCGTCGAATGTGCCATAGGCTCAGAAATAGTATTGGAGGCATCCGATGGAACTCCTAGGTGACATGGGTGATGTGGAATCTTGTTTTGATCTATTTTGAGACAGTGTTAGCGTCGGTGCAAGATAGGTGCACGGTTTGCACTGAACGTACCATAGGCATAGAAATCGTTTTGGACACACTCGATGGGACTCCTAGGTGACGAGGCTCCAGTGGAAGCTCGGTACGATCCATTTGGAGATAATGCTACTCTTGATGCAAGATTGGTGCTCGGTTTGCGTCGAATGTGCCGTAGGCTCAGAAATAGTATTGGAGGCACCCGATGGAACTCCTAGGTGACGTGGGTCATGTGGAATCTCGTTTAGATCTATTTTGAGACAGTGTTAGCGTCGGTGCAAGATAGGTGCACGGTTTGCACTGAACGTACCATGGGCATAGAAATTGTTTTGGACACACTCGATGGGACTCCTAGGTGACGAGGCTCAAGTGGAAGCTTAGCTTTGTCTGTTTGGGGATAGTGCTTCTCTTGATGCAAGATTGGTGCTTGGTTTGCACCAAATGCAGCATTGGCATAGAAATCATTTTGGACGCACTCGAGGGGACTCCTAGGTGATGAGGCTCAAGTGGAAGCTCGATTCGGTACGTTTGGAGATAGTGCTACTCTTGATGCAAGATTGGTGCTCGGTTTGTGTCAAATATGCCGTAGGCTCGGAAATAGTATTGGAGGCACCCGATGGAACTCCTAGGTGACGTGGGTCATGTGGAATCTCGTTTAGATCTATTTTGAGACAGTGTTAGCGTCGGTGCAAGATAGGTGCACAGTTTGCACTAAACGTACCATAGGCATAGAAATGGTTTTGGACACACTCGATGGGACTCCTAGGTGACGAGGCTCTAGTGGAAGCTTGGTACGATCCATTTGGAGATAGTGCTACTCTTGATGCATGATTGGTGCACGGTTTGCGTCGAACGTACCGTAGGCTCGGAAATAGTATTGGAGGCACCCGATGGAACTCCTAGGTTACGTGGGTCATGTGGAATCTTGTTTCGATCTGTTTTGAAACAGTGTTAGCGTCGGTGCAAGATAGGTGCTCGGTTTGCGTCAAACGTACCATAGGTTCATAAATTGTTTTAGAAGCACCCGCGTACTCCTAGGTGATGAAGGTCTGGTGGAGATCTGTTTGGTCCGTTTGGAGATAGTGCTACAGAAGATAGGTGCACGGTTTGCATTGAATGTACCATAGGTCATAAACAGTTTTGGACGCACCCGATGGAACTCGTAAGTGACGTGGGTCGTGTGGAATCTTGTTTTAGTCCATTTGGAGATAGTGTTAGTGTTAGTGCAAGGTTAGAGCACGGTTTGCACCGAACATACCATAGGCATAGAAATCGTTTTGGACGATCTCGATCAGACTCCTATCTGTTTTGAAACAGTGTTAGCGTCGGTGCAAGATAGGTGCTCGGTTTGCGTCAAACGTACCATAGGTTCATAAATTGTTTTAGAAGCACCCGCGGTACTCCTAGGTGATGAAGGTCTGGCGGAGATCTGTTTGGTCCGTTTGGAGATAGTGCTACAGAGATAGGTGCACGGTTTGCATTGAACGTACCATAGGTCATAAACAGTTTTGGACGCACCCGATGGAACTCGTAAGTGACGTGGGTCGTGTGGAATCTTGTTTTAGTCCATTTGGAGATAGTGTTAATGTTAGTGCAAGGTTGGAGCACGGTTTGCACCGAACATACCATAGGCATAGAAATCGTTTTGGACAATCTCGATCAGACTCCTATGTGACGAGGCTCAAGTGGAAGCTCGGTTCGGTCCGTTTCGGGATAGTGCTTCTCTTGATGCAAGATTGGTGCTTGGTTTGCACCAAATGTAATATAGGCATAGAAATCGTTTTGAACGCACTCGAGGGGACTCCTAGGTGATGAGGCTCAAGTGGAAGCTCGATTCAGTATGTTTGGAGATAGTGGTACTCTTAATGCAAGATTGGTGCTCGGTTTGCGTCGAATGTGCCATAGGCTCAGAAATAGTATTGGAGGCATCCGATGGAACTCCTAGGTGACATGGGTGATGTGGAATCTTGTTTTGATCTATTTTGAGACAGTGTTAGCGTCGGTGCAAGATAGGTGCACGGTTTGCACTGAACGTACTATAGGCATAGAAATCGTTTTGGACACACTCGATGGGACTCCTAGGTGACGAGGCTCCAGTGGAAGCTCGGTACGATCCATTTGGAGATAATGCTACTCTTGATGCAAGATTGGTGCTCGGTTTGCGTCGAATGTGCCGTAGGCTCAGAAATAGTATTGGAGGCACCCGATGGAACTCCTAGGTGACGTGGGTCATGTGGAATCTCGTTTAGATCTATTTTGAGACAGTGTTAGCGTCGGTGCAAGATAGGTGCACGGTTTGCATTGAACGTACAATAGGTCATAAACGGTTTTGGACGCACCCGATGGAACTCGTAAGTGACGTGGGTCGTGTGGAATCTTGTTTTAGTCCATTTGGAGATAGTGTTAGTGTTAGTGCAAGGTTGGAGCACGGTTTGCACCGAACATACCATAGGCATAGAAATCGTTTTGGACGATCTCAATCAGACTCCTATGTGACGAGGCTCAAGTGGAAGCTCGGTTCGGTCCGTTTCGGGATAGTGCTTCTCTTGATGCAAGATTGGTGCTTGGTTTGCACCAAATGTAGCCAGGCATAGAAATCGTTTTGAACGCACTCGAGGGGACTCCTAGGTGATGAGGCTCAAGTGGAAGCTCGATTCGGTATGTTTGGAGATAGTGCTACTCTTGATGCAAGATTGATGCTCGGTTTGCGTCGAATGTGCCATAGGCTCAGAAATAGTACTGGAGGCATCCGATGGAACTCCTAGGTGACATGGGTGATGTGGAATCTTGTTTTGATCTATTTTGAGACAGTGTTAGCGTCGGTGCAAGATAGGTGCACGGCTTGCACTGAACGTACCATGGGCATAGAAATTGTTTTGGACACACTCGATGGGACTAATAGGTGACGAGGCTCAAGTGGAAGCTCAGCTTTGTCTGTTTGGGGATAGTGCTTCTCTTGATGCAAGATTGGTGCTTGGTTTGCACCAAATGTTGCATTGGCATAGAAATCATTTTGGACGCACTCGAGGGGACTCCTAGGTGATGAGGCTCAAGTGGAAGCTCGATTCGGTACGTTTGGAGATAGTGCTACTCTTGATGCAAGATTGGTGCTCGGTTTGTGTCGAATATGCCGTAGGCTCAAAAATAGTATTGGAGGCACCCGATGGAACTCCTAGGTGACGTGGGTCATGTGGAATCTCGTTTAGATATATTTTGAGACAGTGTTAGCGTCGGTGAAAGATAGGTGCACGGTTTGCACTGAACGTACCATAGGCATAGAAATGGTTTTGGATACACTCGATGGGACTCCTAGGTGACGAGGCTCTAGTGGAATCTTGGTACGATCCATTTGGAGATAGTGCTACTCTTGATGCATGATTGGTGCACGGTTTGCGTCGAACGTACCGTAGGCTCGGAAATAGTATTGGAGGCACCCGATGGAACTCCTAGGTTACGAGGGTCATGTGGAATCTTGTTTCGATCTGTTTTGAAACAGTGTTAGCGTCGGTTCAAGATAGGTGCTCGGTTTGCGTCAAACGTACCATAGGTTCATAAATTGTTTTAGAAGCACCCGCGGTACTCCTAGGTGATGAAGGTCTGGCGGAGATCTGTTTGGTCCGTTTGGAGATAGTGCTACAGAAGATAGGTGCACGGTTTGCATTGAACGTACCATAGGTCATAAACAGTTTTGGACGCACCCGATGGAACTCGTAAGTGACGTGGGTCGTGTGGAATCTTGTTTTAGTCCATTTGGAGATAGTGTTAGTGTTAGTGCAAGGTTGGAGCACGGTTTGCACCGAACATACCGTAGGCATAGAAATCGTTTTGGACAATCTCGATCAGACTCCTATGTGACGAGGCTCAAGTGGAAGCTCTGTTCGGTCCGTTTCGGGATAGTGCTTCTCTTGATGCAAGATTGGTGCTTGGTTTGCACCAAATGTAGCATAGGCATAGAAATCGTTTTGAACGCACTCGAGGGGACTCCTAGGTGATGAGGCTCAAGTGGAAGCTCGATTCAGTATGTTTGGAGATAGTGCTACTCTTAATGCAAGATTGGTGCTCGGTTTGCGTCGAATGTGCCATAGGCTCAGAAATAGTATTGGAGGCATCCGATGGAACTCCTAGGTGACATGGGTGATGTGGAATCTTGTTTTGATCTATTTTGAGACAGTGTTAGCGTCGGTGCAAGATAGGTGCACGGTTTGCACTGAACGTACCATAGGCATAGAAATCGTTTTGGACACACTCGATGGGACTCCTAGGTGACGAGGCTCCAGTGGAAGCTCGGTACGATCCATTTGGAGATAATGCTACTCTTGATGCAAGATTGGTGCTCGGTTTGCGTCGAATGTGCCGTAGGCTCAGAAATAGTATTGGAGGCACCCGATGGAACTCCTAGGTGACGTGGGTCATGTGGAATCTCGTTTAGATCTATTTTGAGACAGTGTTAGCGTCGGTGCAAGATAGGTGCACGGTTTGCACTGAACGTACCATGGGCATAGAAATTGTTTTGGACACACTCGATGGGACTCCTAGGTGACGAGGCTCAAGTGGAAGCTCAGCTTTGTCTGTTTGGGGATAGTGCTTCTCTTGATGCAAGATTGGTGCTTGGTTTGCACCAAATGTAGCATTGGCATAGAAATCATTTTGGACGCACTCGAGGGGACTCCTAGGTGATGAGGCTCAAGTGGAAGCTCGATTCGGTACGTTTGGAGATAGTGCTACTCTTGATGCAAGATTGGTGCTCGGTTTGTGTCAAATATGCCGTAGGCTCGGAAATAGTATTGGAGGCACCCGATGGAACTCCTAGGTGACATGGGTCATGTGGAATCTCGTTTAGATCTATTTTGAGACAGTGTTAGCGTCGGTGCAAGATAGGTGCACGGTTTGCACTAAACGTACCATAGGCATAGAAATGGTTTTGGACACACTCGATGGGACTCCTAGGTGACGAGGCTCTAGTGGAAGCTTGGTACGATCCATTTGGAGATAGTGCTACTCTTGATGCATGATTGGTGCACGGTTTGCGTCGAACGTACCGTAGGCTCGGAAATAGTATTGGAGGCACCCGATGGAACTCCTAGGTTACGTGGGTCATGTGGAATCTTGTTTCGATCTGTTTTGAAACAGTGTTAGCGTCGGTGCAAGATAGGTGCTCGGTTTGCGTCAAACGTACCATAGGTTCATAAATTGTTTTAGAAGCACCCGCGGTACTCCTAGGTGATGAAGGTCTGGTGGAGATCTGTTTGGTCCGTTTGGAGATAGTGCTACAGAAGATAGGTGCACGGTTTGCATTGAACGTACCATAGGTCATAAACAGTTTTGGACGCACCCGATGGAACTCGTAAGTGACGTGGGTCGTGTGGAATCTTGTTTTAGTCCATTTGGAGATAGTGTTAGTGTTAGTGCAAGGTTAGAGCACGGTTTGCACCGAACATACCATAGGCATAGAAATCGTTTTGGACGATCTCGATCAGACTCCTATCTGTTTTGAAACAGTGTTAGCGTCGGTGCAAGATAGGTGCTCGGTTTGCGTCAAACGTACCATAGGTTCATAAATTGTTTTAGAAGCACCCGCGGTACTCCTAGGTGATGAAGGTCTGGCGAAGATCTGTTTGGTCCGTTTGGAGATAGTGCTACAGAGATAGGTGCACGGTTTGCATTGAACGTACCATAGGTCATAAACAGTTTTGGACGCACCCGATGGAACTCGTAAGTGACGTGGGTCGTGTGGAATCTTGTTTTAGTCCATTTGGAGATAGTGTTAGTGTTAGTGCAAGGTTAGAGCACGGTTTGCACCGAACATACCATAGGCATAGAAATCGTTTTGGACGATCTCGATCAGACTCCTATGTGACGAGGCTCAAGTGGAAGCTCGGTTCGGTCCGTTTCGGGATAGTGCTTCTCTTGATGCAAGATTGGTGCTTGGTTTGCACCAAATGTAGCATAGGCATAGAAATCGTTTTGAACGCACTCGAGGGGACTCCTAGGTGATGAGGCTCAAGTGGAAGCTCGATTCGGTACGTTTAGAGATAGTGCTACTCTTGATGCAAGATTGGTGCTTGGTTTGCGTCGAATGTGCCGTAGGCTCGGAAATAGTATTGGAGGCACCCGATGGAACTCCTAGGTGACGTGGGTCATGTGGAATCTCGTTTAGATCTATTTTGAGACAGTGTGAGCGTTGGTGCAAGATTGGTGCGCGGTTTGCACTGAACGTACCATGGGCATAGAAATTGTTTTGGACACACTCGATGGGAGTCCTAGGTGACGAGGCTCAAGTGGAAGCTCGGCTTTGTCTGTTTGGGGATAGTGCTTCTCTTGATGCAAGATTGGTGCTTGGTTTGCACCAAATGTAGCAAAGGCATAGAAATCGTTTTGGACGCACTCGAGGGGACTCCTAGGTGACAAGGCTCAAGTGGAAGCTCGATTCGGTACGTTTGGAGATAGTGCTACTCTTGATGCAAGATTGGTGCTCGGTTTGCGTCGAATGTGCCGTAGGCTCGGAAATAGCATTGGAGGCACCCGATGGAACTCCTAGGTGACGTGGGTCATGTGGAATCTCGTTTTGATCTATTTTGAGACAATGTTAGCGTCGGTGCAAGATAGGTGCATGGTTTGCACTAAACGTACCATAGGCATAGAAATCGTTTTGGACACACTCGATGGGACTCCTAGGTGACGAGGCTCCAGTGGAAGCTTGGTACGATCCATTTGGAGATAGTGCTACTCTTGATGCATGATTGGTGCATAGTTTGCGTCGAACGTACCATAGGCTTGGAAATAGTATTGGAGGCACCCGATGGAAATCTTGTTTTGATCTGTTTTGAAACAGTGTTAGCGTCGATGCAAGATAGATGCTCGATTTGCGTCAAACGTACCATAGGTTCATAAATTGTTTTAGAAGCACCCGCGGTACTCCTTGGTGATGAGGGTCTGGTGGAGATCTGTTTGGTCCATTTGGATATAGTGCTACAGAAGATAGGTGCACGGTTTGCATTGAACGTACTATGGTCATAAACTGTTTTGGACGCACCCGATGGAACTCATAAGTGACGTGGGTCGTGTGGAATCTCGTTTTAGTCCATTTAGAGAAAGTGTTAGTGTTAGTACAAGGTTGGAGCACGGTTTGCACCGAACATACCATAGGCATAGAAATCGTTTTGGACGATCTCGATCAGACTCCTATGTGACGAGGCTCAAGTGGAAGCTCGGTTCGGTCCGTTTCGGGATAGTGCTTCTCTTGACGCAAGTTTGGTACTTGGTTTGCACCAAATGTAGCATTGGCATAGAAATCATTTTGAACGCACTCGAGGGGACTCCTAGGTGATGAGGCTCAAGTGGAAGCTCAATTTGGTACGTTTAGAGATAGTGCTACTCTTGATGCAAGATTGGTGCTCGGTTTGCATCGAATGTGCTGTAGGCTTAGAAATAGTATTGGAGGCACCCGATGGAACTCCTAGGTGACTTGGGTCATGTGGAATCTCGTTTAGATCTATTTTGAGACAGTGTTAGCGTCGGTGCAAGATAGGTGCACGGTTTGCACTGAACGTACCATGGGTATAGAAATTGTTTTGGACACACTCGACGGGACTCCTAGGTGACGAGGCTCAAGTGGAAGCTCGGCTTTGTCCGTTTGGGGACAGTGCTTCTCTTGATGCAAGATTGGTGCTTGGTTTGCACCAAATGTAGCATAGGCATAGAAATCGTTTTGGACGCACTCGAGGGGACCTTAGATGATGAGGCTCAAGTGGAAGCTCGATTCGGTACGTTTGGAGATAGTGCTACTCTTGATGCAAGATTGGTGCTCGGTTTGCGTTGAATGTGCCGTAGGCTCGGAAATAGCATTGGAGGCACCCGATGGAACTCCTAGGTGACGTGGGTCATGTGGAATCTCGTTTTGATCTATTTTGAGACAGTGTTAGTGTCAGTGCAAGATAGGTGCATGGTTTGCACTGAACGTACCATAGGCATAGAAATTGTTTTGGACACACTCGATGGGACTCCTAGGTGACGAGGCTCCAATGGAAGCTTGGTACGATCCATTTGGAGATAGTGCTACTCTTGATGCATGATTGGTGCACGGTTTGCGTCGAACGTACCGTAGGCTCGGAAATAGTATTGGAGCCACCCGATGGAAATCTTGTTTCGATCTGTTTTGAAACAGTGTTAGCGTCGGTGCAAGATAGATGATCGATTTGCGTCAAACATACCATAGGTTCATAAATTGTTTTAGAAGCACCCGCGGTACTCCTAGGTGATGAGGGTCTGGTGGAGATCTGTTTGGTCCATTTGGATATAGTGCAACAGAAGATAGGTGCACGGTTTGCATTGAACGTACCATAGGTCATAAACAGTTTTGGACGCACCCGATGGAACTCATAAGTGACGTGGGTCGTGTGGAATCTCGTTTTAGTCCATTTGGAGATAGTGTTAGTGTTAGTGCAAGGTTGGAGCATGGTTTGCACCGAACATACCATAGGCATAGAAATCGTTTTGGACGATCTCAATCAGACTCCTATGTGATGAGGCTCAAGTGGAAGCTCGGTTTGGTCCGTTTCGGGATAGTGCTTCTCTTGACGCAAGATTGGTGCTTGGTTTGCACCAAATGTAGCATAGGCATAGAAATCATTTTGAACGCACTCGAGGGGACTCCTAGGTGATGAGGCTCAAGTGGAAGCTCGATTCGGTACGTTTGGAGATAGTGGTACTCTTGATGCAAGATTGGTGCTCGTTTTGCGTCGAATGTGCCGTAGGCTTAGAAATAGTATTGGAGGCACCCGATGGAACTCCTAGATGACATGGGTCATGTGGAATCTCGTTTAGATCTATTTTGAGACAGTGTTAGCGTCGGTGCAAGATAGGTGCACGGTTTGCACTGAACGTACCATGGGCATAGAAATTGTTTTGGACACACTCGATGGGACTCCTAGGTGACGAGGCTCAAGTGGAAGCTCAGCTTTGTCTGTTTGGGGATAGTGCTTCTCTTGATGCAAGATTGGTGCTTGGTTTGCACCAAATGTAGCATTGGCATAGAATTCATTTTGGACGCACTCGAGGGGACTCCTAGGTGATGAGGCTCAAGTGGAAGCTCGATTCGGTACGTTTGGAGATAGTGCTACTCTTGATGCAAGATTGGTGCTCGGTTTGTGTCAAATATGCCGTAGGCTCGGAAATAGTATTGGAGGCACCCGATGGAACTCCTAGGTGACGTGGGTCATGTGGAATCTCGTTTAGATCTATTTTGAGACAGTGTTAGCGTCGGTGCAAGATAGGTGCACGGTTTGCACTAAACGTACCATAGGCATAGAAATGGTTTTAGACACACTCGATGGGACTCCTAGGTGACGAGGCTCTAGTGGAAGCTTGGTACGATCCATTTGGAGATAGTGCTACTCTTGATGCATGATTGGTGCACGGTTTGCGTCGAACGTACCGTAGGCTCAGAAATAGTATTGGAGGCACCCGATGGAACTCCTAGGTTACGTGGGTCATGTGGAATCTTGTTTCGATCTGTTTTGAAACAGTGTTAGCGTCGGTGCAAGATAGGTGCTCGGTTTGCGTCAAACGTACCATAGGTTCATAAATTGTTTTAGAAGCACCCGCGGTACTCCTAGGTGATGAAGGTCTGGCGGAGATCTGTTTGGTCCGTTTGGAGATAGTGCTACAGAAGATAGGTGCACGGTTTGCATTGAACGTACCATAGGTCATAAATAGTTTTGGACGCACCCGATGGAACTCGTAAGTGACGTAGGTCGTGTGGAATCTTGTTTTAGTCCATTTGTTGATAGTGTTAGTGTTAGTGCAAGGTTAGAGCACGGTTTGCACCGAACATACCATAGGCATAGAAATCGTTTTGGACGATCTCGATCAGACTCCTATCTGTTTTGAAACAGTGTTAGCGTCGGTGCAAGATAGGTGCTCGGTTTGCGTCAAACGTACCATAGGTTCATAAATTGTTTTAGAAGCACCCGCAGTACTCCTAGGTGATGAAGGTCTGGCAGAGATCTGTTTGGTCCGTTTGGAGATAGTGCTACAGAACATAGGTGCACGGTTTGCATTGAACGTACCATAGGTCATAAACAGTTTTGGACGCACCCGATGGAACTCGTAAGTGACGTGGGTCGTGTGGAATCTTGTTTTAGTCCATTTGGAGATAGTGTTAGTGTTAGTGCAAGGTTGGAGCACGGTTTGCACCGAACATACCATAGGCATAGAAATTGTTTTGGACAATCTCGATCAGACTCCTATGTGACGAGGCTCAAGTGGAAGCTCTGTTTGGTCCGTTTCGGGATAGTGCTTCTCTTGATGCAAGATTGGTGCTTGGTTTGCACCAAATGTAGCATAGGCATAGAAATCGTTTTGAACGCACTCGAGGGGACTCCTAGGTGATGAGGCTCAAGTGGAAGCTCGATTCGGTACGTTTGGAGATAGTGCTACTCTTGATGCAAGATTGGTGCTTGGTTTGCGTCGAATGTGCCGTAGGCTCGGAAATAGTATTGGAGGAACCCGATGGAACTCCTAGGTGACGTGGGTCATGTGGAATCTCGTTTAGATCTATTTTGAGACAGTGTGAGCGTCGGTGCAAGATTGGTGCGCGGTTTGCACTGAACGTACCATAGGCATAGAAATGGTTTTAGACACACTCGATGGGACTCCTAGGTGACGAGGCTCTAGTGGAAGCTTGGTACGATCCATTTGGAGATAGTGCTACTCTTGATGCATGATTGGTGCACGGTTTGCGTCGAACGTACCGTAGGCTCAGAAATAGTATTGGAGGCACCCGATGGAACTCCTAGGTTACGTGGGTCATGTGGAATCTTGTTTCGATCTGTTTTGAAACAGTGTTAGCGTCGGTGCAAGATAGGTGCTCGGTTTGCGTCAAACGTACCATAGGTTCATAAATTGTTTTAGAAGCACCCGCGGTACTCCTAGGTGATGAAGGTCTGGCGGAGATCTGTTTGGTCCGTTTGGAGATAGTGCTACAGAAGATAGGTGCACGGTTTGCATTGAACGTACCATAGGTCATAAATAGTTTTGGACGCACCCGATGGAACTCGTAAGTGACGTAGGTCGTGTGGAATCTTGTTTTAGTCCATTTGTTGATAGTGTTAGTGTTAGTGCAAGGTTAGAGCACGGTTTGCACCGAACATACCATAGGCATAGAAATCGTTTTGGACGATCTCGATCAGACTCCTATCTGTTTTGAAACAGTGTTAGCGTCGGTGCAAGATAGGTGCTCGGTTTGCGTCAAACGTACCATAGGTTCATAAATTGTTTTAGAAGCACCCGCAGTACTCCTAGGTGATGAAGGTCTGGCAGAGATCTGTTTGGTCCGTTTGGAGATAGTGCTACAGAACATAGGTGCACGGTTTGCATTGAACGTACCATAGGTCATAAACAGTTTTGGACGCACCCGATGGAACTCGTAAGTGACGTGGGTCGTGTGGAATCTTGTTTTAGTCCATTTGGAGATAGTGTTAGTGTTAGTGCAAGGTTGGAGCACGGTTTGCACCTAACATACCATAGGCATAGAAATTGTTTTGGACAATCTCGATCAGACTCCTATGTGACGAGGCTCAAGTGGAAGCTCTGTTCGGTCCGTTTCGGGATAGTGCTTCTCTTGATGCAAGATTGGTGCTTGGTTTGCACCAAATGTAGCATAGGCATAGAAATCGTTTTGAACGCACTCGAGGGGACTCCTAGGTGATGAGGCTCAAGTGGAAGCTCGATTCGGTACGTTTGGAGATAGTGCTACTCTTGATGCAAGATTGGTGCTTGGTTTGCGTCGAATGTGCCGTAGGCTCGGAAATAGTATTGGAGGAACCCGATGGAACTCCTAGGTGACGTGGGTCATGTGGAATCTCGTTTAGATCTATTTTGAGACAGTGTGAGCGTCGGTGCAAGATTGGTGCGCGGTTTGCACTGAACGTACCATGGGCATAGAAATTGTTTTGGACACACTCGATGGGACTCCTAGGTGACGAGGCTCAAGTGGAAGCTCGGCTTTGTCTGTTTGGGGATAGTGCTTCTCTTGATGCAAGATTGGTGCTTGGTTTGCACCAAATGTAGCATAGGCATACAAATCGTTTTGGACGCACTCGAGGGGACTCCTAGGTGACAAGGCTCAAGTGGAAGCTCGATTCGGTACGTTTGGAGATAGTGCTACTCTTGATGCAAGATTGGTGCTCGGTTTGCGTCGAATGTGCCGTAGGCTCGGAAATAGCATTGGAGGCACCCGATGGAACTCCTAGGTGACGTGGGTCGTGTGGAATCTCGTTTTGATCTATTTTGAGACAGTGTTAGCGTCGGTGCAAGATAGGTGCATGGTTTGCACTAAACGTACCATAGGCATAGAAATCGTTTTGGACACACTCGATGGGACTCCTAGGTGACGAGGCTCCAGTGGAAGCTTGGTACGATCCATTTGGAGATAGTGCTACTCTTGATGCATGATTGGTGCACAGTTTGCGTCGAACGTACCATAGGCTTGGAAATAGTATTGGAGGCACCCGATGGAAATCTTGTTTTGATCTGTTTTGAAACAGTGTTAGCGTCGATGCAAGATAGATGCTCGATTTGCGTCAAACGTACCATAGGTTCATAAATTGTTTTAGAAGCACCCGCGGTACTCCTAGGTGATGAGGGTCTGGTGGAGATCTGTTTGGTCCATTTGGATATATTGCTACAGAAGATAGGTGCACGGTTTGCATTGAACGTACCATAGGTCATAAACTGTTTTGGACGCACCCGATGGAAGTCATAAGTGACGTGGGTCGTGTGGAATCTCGTTTTAGTCCATTTATAGATAGTGTTAGTGTTAGTACAAGGTTAGAGCACGGTTTGCACCGAACATACCATAGGCATAGAAAATCGTTTTGGACGATCTCGATCAGACTCCTATGTGATGAGGCTCAAGTGGAAGCTCGGTTTGGTCCGTTTCGGGATAGTGCTTCTCTTGACGCAAGATTGGTGCTTGGTTTGCACCAAATGTAGCATAGGCATAGAAATCATTTTGAACGCACTCGAGGGGACTCCTAGGTGATGAGGCTCAAGTGGAAGCTCGATTCGGTACGTTTGGAGATAATGCTACTCTTGATGCAAGATTGGTGCTCATTTTGCGTCGAATGTGCCGTAGGCTTAGAAATAGTATTGGAGGCACCCGATGGAACTCCTAGATGACATGGGTCATGTGGAATCTCGTTTAGATCTATTTTGAGACAGTGTTAGCGTCGGTGCAAGATAGGTGCACGGTTTGCACTGAACGTACCATGGGCATAGAAATTGTTTTGGACACACTCGATGGGACTCCTAGGTGACGAGGCTCAAGTGGAAGCTCAGCTTTGTCTGTTTGGGGATAGTGCTTCTCTTGATGCAAGATTGGTGCTTGGTTTGCACCAAATGTAGCATTGGCATAGAATTCATTTTGGACGCACTCGAGGGGACTCCTAGGTGATGAGGCTCAAGTGGAAGCTCGATTCGGTACGTTTGGAGATAGTGCTACTCTTGATGCAAGATTGGTGCTCGGTTTGTGTCAAATATGCCGTAGGCTCGGAAATAGTATTGGAGGCACCCGATGGAACTCCTAGGTGACGTGGGTCATGTGGAATCTCGTTTAGATCTATTTTGAGACAGTGTTAGCGTCGGTGCAAGATAGGTGCACGGTTTGCACTAAACGTACCATAGGCATAGAAATGGTTTTAGACACACTCGATGGGACTCCTAGGTGACGAGGCTCTAGTGGAAGCTTGGTACGATCCATTTGGAGATAGTGCTACTCTTGATGCATGATTGGTGCACGGTTTGCGTCGAACGTACCGTAGGCTCAGAAATAGTATTGGAGGCACCCGATGGAACTCCTAGGTTACGTGGGTCATGTGGAATCTTGTTTCGATCTGTTTTGAAACAGTGTTAGCGTCGGTGCAAGATAGGTGCTCGATTTGCGTCAAACGTACCATAGGTTCATAAATTGTTTTAGAAGCACCCGCGGTACTCCTAGGTGATGAAGGTCTGGCGGAGATCTGTTTGGTCCGTTTGGAGATAGTGCTACAGAAGATAGGTGCACGGTTTGCATTGAACGTACCATAGGTCATAAATAGTTTTGGACGCACCCGATGGAACTCGTAAGTGACGTGGGTCGTGTGGAATCTTGTTTTAGTCCATTTGTTGATAGTGTTAGTGTTAGTGCAAGGTTAGAGCACGGTTTGCACCGAACATACCATAGGCATAGAAATCGTTTTGGACGATCTCGATCAGACTCCTATCTGTTTTGAAACAGTGTTAGCGCCGGTGCAAGATAGGTGCTCGGTTTGCGTCAAACGTACCATAGGTTCATAAATTGTTTTAGAAGCACCCGCGGTACTCCTAGGTGATGAAGGTCTGGCGGAGATCTGTTTGGTCCGTTTGGAGATAGTGCTACAGAACATAGGTGCACGGTTTGCATTGAACGTACCATAGGTCATAAACAGTTTTGGACGCACCCGATGGAACTCGTAAGTGACGTGGGTCGTGTGGAATCTCGTTTTGATCTATTTTGAGACAGTGTTAGCATCGGTGCAAGATAGGTGCACAGTTTGCATTGAACGTACCATAGGCATACAAATCGTTTTGGACACACTCGATGGGACTCCTATGTGACGAGGCTCAAGTGGAAGCTCTGTTCGGTCCGTTTCGGGATAGTGCTTCTCTTGATGCAAGATTGGTGCTTGGTTTGCACCAAATGTAGCATAGGCATAGAAATCGTTTTGAACGCACTCGAGGGGACTCCTAGGTGATGAGGCTCAAGTGGAAGCTCGATTCGGTACGTTTGGAGATAGTGCTACTCTTGATGCAAGATTGGTGCTTGGTTTGCGTCGAATGTGCCGTAGGCTCGGAAATAGTATTGGAGGAACCCGATGGAACTCCTAGGTGACGTGGGTCATGTGGAATCTCGTTTAGATCTATTTTGAGACAGTGTGAGCATCGGTGCAAGATTGGTGCGCGGTTTGCACTGAACGTACCATGGGCATAGAAATTGTTTTGGACACACTCGATGGGACTCCTAGGTGACGAGGCTCAAGTGGAAGCTCGGCTTTGTCTGTTTGGGGATAGTGCTTCTCTTGATGCAAGATTGGTGCTTGGTTTGCACCAAATGTAGCATAGGCATACAAATCGTTTTGGACGCACTCGAGGGGACTCCTAGGTGACAAGGCTCAAGTGGAAGCTCGATTCGGTACGTTTGGAGATAGTGCTACTCTTGATGCAAGATTGGTGCTCGGTTTGCGTCGAATGTGCCGTAGGCTCGGAAATAGCATTGGAGGCACCCGATGGAACTCCTAGGTGACGTGGGTCGTGTGGAATCTCGTTTTGATCTATTTTGAGACAGTGTTAGCGTCGGTGCAAGATAGGTGCATGGTTTGCACTAAACGTACCATAGGCATAGAAATCGTTTTGGACACACTCGATGGGACTCCTAGGTGACGAGGCTCCAGTGGAAGCTTGGTACGATCCATTTGGAGATAGTGCTACTCTTGATGCATGATTGGTGCACAGTTTGCGTCGAACGTACCATAGGCTTGGAAATAGTATTGGAGGCACCCAATGGAAATCTTGTTTTGATCTGTTTTGAAACAGTGTTAGCGTCGATGCAAGATAGATGCTCGATTTGCGTCAAACGTACCATAGGTTCATAAATTGTTTTAGAAGCACCCGCGGTACTCCTAGGTGATGAGGGTCTGGTGGAGATCTGTTTGGTCCATTTGGATATATTGCTACAGAAGATAGGTGCACGGTTTGCATTGAACGTACCATAGGTCATAAACTGTTTTGGACGCACCCGATGGAAGTCATAAGTGACGTGGGTCGTGTGGAATCTCGTTTTAGTCCATTTATAGATAGTGTTAGTGTTAGTACAAGGTTAGAGCACGGTTTGCACCGAACATACCATAGGCATAGAAATCGTTTTGGACGATCTCGATCAGACTCCTATGTGATGAGGCTCAAGTGGAAGCTCGGTTTGGTCCGTTTCGGGATAGTGCTTCTCTTGACGCAAGATTGGTGCTTGGTTTGCACCAAATGTAGCATAGGCATAGAAATCATTTTGAACGCACTCGAGGGGACTCCTAGGTGATGAGGCTCAAGTGGAAGCTCGATTCGGTACGTTTGGAGATAATGCTACTCTTGATGCAAGATTGGTGCTCATTTTGCGTCGAATGTGCCGTAGGCTTAGAAATAGTATTGGAGGCACCCGATGGAACTCCTAGATGACATGGGTCATGTGGAATCTCGTTTAGATCTATTTTGAGACAGTGTTAGCGTCGGTGCAAGATAGGTGCACGGTTTGCACTGAACGTACCATGGGCATAGAAATTGTTTTGGACACACTCGATGGGACTCCTAGGTGACGAGGCTCAAGTGGAAGCTCAGCTTTGTCTGTTTGGGGATAGTGCTTCTCTTGATGCAAGATTGGTGCTTGGTTTGCACCAAATGTAGCATTGGCATAGAATTCATTTTGGACGCACTCGAGGGGACTCCTAGGTGATGAGGCTCAAGTGGAAGCTCGATTCGGTACGTTTGGAGATAGTGCTACTCTTGATGCAAGATTGGTGCTCGGTTTGTGTCAAATATGCCGTAGGCTCGGAAATAGTATTGGAGGCACCCGATGGAACTCCTAGGTGACGTGGGTCATGTGGAATCTCGTTTAGATCTATTTTGAGACAGTGTTAGCGTCGGTGCAAGATAGGTGCACGGTTTGCACTAAACGTACCATAGGCATAGAAAATGGTTTTAGACACACTCGATGGGACTCCTAGGTGACGAGGCTCTAGTGGAAGCTTGGTACGATCCATTTGGAGATAGTGCTACTCTTGATGCATGATTGGTGCACGGTTTGCGTCGAACGTACCGTAGGCTCGGAAATAGTATTGGAGGCACCCGATGGAACTCCTAGGTTACGTGGGTCATGTGGAATCTTGTTCCGATCTGTTTTGAAACAGTGTTAGCGTCGGTGCAAGATAGGTGCTCGGTTTGCGTCAAACGTACCATAGGTTCATAAATTGTTTTAGAAGCACCCGCGGTACTCCTAGGTGATGAAGGTCTGGCGGAGATCTGTTTGGTCCGTTTGGAGATAGTGCTACAGAAGATAGGTGCACGGTTTGCATTGAACGTACCATAGGTCATAAACAGTTTTGGACGCACCCGATGGAACTCGTAAGTGACGTGGGTCGTGTGGAATCTTGTTTTAGTCCATTTGTTGATAGTGTTAGTGTTAGTGCAAGGTTAGAGCACGGTTTGCACCGAACATACCATAGGCATAGAAATCGTTTTGGACGATCTCGATCAGACTCCTATCTGTTTTGAAACAGTGTTAGCGCCGGTGCAAGATAGGTGCTCGGTTTGCGTCAAACGTACCATAGGTTCATAAATTGTTTTAGAAGCACCCGCGGTACTCCTAGGTGATGAAGGTCTGGCGGAGATCTGTTTGGTCCGTTTGGAGATAGTGCTACAGAACATAGGTGCACGGTTTGCATTGAACGTACCATAGGTCATAAACAGTTTTGGACGCACCCGATGGAACTCGTAAGTGACGTGGGTCGTGTGGAATCTCGTTTTGATCTATTTTGAGACAGTGTTAGCATCGGTGCAAGATAGGTGCACAGTTTGCACTGAACGCACCATAGGCATACAAATCGTTTTGGACACACTCGATGGGACTCCTAGGTGACGAGGCTCCAGTGGAAGCTCGGTACGATCCATTTGGAGATAGTGCTACTCTTGATGCAAGATTGGTGCTCGGTTTGCGTCGAATGTGCCGTAGGCTCGGAAATAGAATTGGAGGCACCCGATGGAACTCCTAGGTGACGTGGGTCATGTGGAATCCCGTTTTGATCTATTTTGAGACAGTGTTAGCATCGGTGCAAGATAGGTGCACGGTTTGCACTTAACGTACCATAGGCATAGAAATCGTTTTGGACACACTCGATGGGACTCCTAGGTGAGGAGGCTCCAGTGGAAGCTTGGTATGATCCATTTGGAGATAGTGCTACTCTTGATGCATGATTGGTGCACGGTTTGCGTCGAACGTACCGTAGGCTCGGAAATAGTATTGGAGGCACCCGATGGAAATCTTGTTCTGATCTGTTTTGAAACAGTGTTAGCGTCGGTGCAAGATAGATGCTCGATTTGCGTCAAACGTACCACAGGATCATAAATTGTTTTAGAAGCACCCGCGGTACTCCTAGGTGATGAGGGTCTGGTGGAGATCTGTTTGGTCCATTTGGATATAGTGCTACAGAAGATAGGTGCACGGTTTGCATTGAACGTACCATAGGTCATAAACTGTTTTGGACGCACCCGATGGAACTCATAAGTGACGTGGGTCGTGTGGAATCTCGTTTTAGTCCATTTGGAGATAGTGTTAGTGTTAGTGCAAGGTTGGAGCATGGTTTGCACCGAACATACCATAGGCATAGAAATCGTTTTGGACGATCTCGATCAGACTCCTATGTGACGAGGCTCAAGTGGAAGCTCGGTTCGGTCCGTTTCGGGATAGTGCTTCTCTTGACGCAAGATTGGTGCTTGGTTTGCACCAAATGTAGCATAGGCATAGAAATCATTTTGAACGCACTCGAGGGGACTCCTAGGTGATGAGGCTCAAGTGGAAGCTCGATTCGGTACGTTTGGAGATAGTGCTACTCTTGATGCAAGATTGGTGCTCGTTTTGCGTCGAATGTGCCGTAGGCTTAGAAATAGTATTGGAGGCACCCGATGGAACTCCTAGGTGACATGGGTCATGTGGAATCTCGTTTAGATCTATTTTGAGACAGTGTTAGCGTCGGTGCAAGATAGGTGCACGGTTTGCACTGAACGTAACATGGGCATAGAAATCGTTTTGGACACACTCGATGGGACTCCTAGGTGACAAGGCTCAAGTGGAAGCTCGGCTTTGTCCGTTTGGGGATAGTGCTTCTCTTGATGCAAGATTGGTGCTTGGTTTGCACCAAATGTAGCATAGGCATAGAAATCGTTTTGGACGCACTCGAGGGGACTCCTAGGTGATGAGGCTCAAGTGGAAGCTCGATTCGGTACGTTTGGAGATAGTGCTACTCTTGATGCAAGATTAGTGCTCGGTTTGCGTCGAATGTGCCGTAGGCTCAGAAATAGCATTGGAGGCACCCGATGGAACTCCTAGGTGACGTGGGTCATGTGGAATCTCGTTTTGATCTATTTTGAGACAGTGTTAGCATCGGTGCAAGATAGGTGCTCGGTTTGCACTGAACGTACCATAGGCATACAAATCGTTTTGGACACACTTGATGGGACTCCTAGGTGACGAGGCTCCAGTGGAAGCTCGGTACGATCCATTTGGAGATAGTGCTACTCTTGATGCATGATTGGTGCACGGTTTGCGTCGAACGTACCATAGGCTTGGAAATAGTATTGGAGGCACCCGATGGAAATCTTGTTTTGATCTGTTTTGAAACAGTGTTAGCGTCGATGCAAGATAGATGCTCGATTTGCGTCAAACGTACCATAGGTTCATAAATTGTTTTAGAAGCACCCGCGGTACTCCTAGGTGATGAGGGTCTGGTGGAGATCTGTTTGGTCCATTTGGATATAGTGCTACAGAAGATAGGTGCACGGTTTGCATTGAACGTACCATAGGTCATAAACTGTTTTGGACGCACCCGATGGAACTCATAAGTGACGTGGGTCGTGTGGAATCTCGTTTTAGTCCATTTAGAGATAGTGTTAGTGTTAGTGCAAGGTTAGAGCACGGTTTGCACCGAACATACCATAGGCATAGAAATCGTTTTGGACGATCTCGATCAGACTCCTATGTGATGAGGCTCAAGTGGAAGCTCGGTTTGGTCCGTTTCGGGATAGTGCTTCTCTTGACGCAAGATTGGTGCTTGGTTTGCACCAAATGTAGCATAGGCATAGAAATCATTTTGAACGCACTCGAGGGGACACCTAGGTGATGAGGCTCAAGTGGAAGCTCGATTCGGTACGTTTGGAGATAGTGCTACTCTTTGATGCAAGATTGGTGCTCGTTTTGCGTCGAATGTGCCGTAGGCTTAGAAATAGTATTGGAGGCACCCGATGGAACTCCTAGATGACATGGGTCATGTGGAATCTCGTTTAGATCTATTTTGAGATAGTGTTAGCGTCGGTGCAAGATAGGTGCACGGTTTGCACTGAACGTACCATGGGCATAGAAATTGTTTTGGACACACTCGATGGGACTCCTAGGTGACGAGGCTCAAGTGGAAGCTCAGCTTTGTCTGTTTGGGGATAGTGCTTCTCTTGATGCAAGATTGGTGCTTGGTTTGCACCAAATGTAGCATTGGTATAGAATTCATTTTGGACGCACTCGAGGGGACTCCTAGGTGATGAGGCTCAAGTGGAAGCTCGATTCGGTACGTTTGGAGATAGTGCTACTCTTGATGCAAGATTGGTGCTCGGTTTGTGTCAAATATGCCGTAGGCTCGGAAATAGTATTGGAGGCACCCGATGGAACTCCTAGGTGACGTGGGTCATGTGGAATCTCGTTTAGATCTATTTTGAGACAGTGTTAGCGTCGGTGCAAGATAGGTGCACGGTTTGCACTAAACGTACCATAGGCATAGAAATGGTTTTAGACACACTCGATGGGAATCCTAGGTGACGAGGCTCTAGTGGAAGCTTGGTACGATCCATTTGGAGATAGTGCTACTCTTGATGCATGATTGGTGCACGGTTTGCGTCGAACGTACCGTAGGCTCGGAAATAGTATTGGAGGCACCCGATGGAACTCTTAGGTTACGTGGGTCATGTGGAATCTTGTTTCGATCTGTTTTGAAACAGTGTTAGCGTCGGTGCAAGATAGGTGCTCGGTTTGCGTCAAACGTACCATAGGTTCATAAATTGTTTTAGAAGCACCCGCGGTACTCCTAGGTGATGAAGGTCTGGCGGAGATCTGTTTGGTCCGTTTGGAGATAGTGCTACAGAAGATAGGTGCACGGTTTGCATTGAACGTACCATAGGACATAAATAGTTTTGGACGCACCCGATGGAACTCGTAAGTGACGTGGGTCGTGTGGAATCTTGTTTTAGTCCATTTGTTGATAGTGTTAGTGTTAGTGCAAGGTTAGAGCACGGTTTGCACCGAACATACCATAGGCATAGAAATCGTTTTGGACGATCTCGATCAGACTCCTATCTGTTTTGAAACAGTGTTAGCGTCGGTGCAAGATAGGTGCTCGGTTTGCGTCAAACGTACCATAGGTTCATAAATTGTTTTAGAAGCACCCGCAGTACTCCTAGGTGATGAAGGTCTGGCGGAGATCTGTTTGGTCCGTTTGGAGATAGTGCTACAGAACATAGGTGCACGGTTTGCATTGAACGTACCATAGGTCATAAACAGTTTTGGACGCACCCGATGGAACTCGTAAGTGACGTGGGTCGTGTGGAATCTTGTTTTAGTCCATTTGGAGATAGTGTTAGTGTTAGTGCAAGGTTAGAGCACGGTTTGCACCAAACATACCATAGGCATAGAAATCGTTTTGGACGATCTCGATCAGACTCCTATGTGACGAGGCTCAAGTGGAAGCTCGGTTCGGTCCGTTTCGGGATAGTGCTTCTCTTGATGCAAGATTGGTGCTTGGTTTGCACCAAATGTAGCATAGGCAAAGAAATCGTTTTGAACGCACTCGAGGGGACTCCTAGGTGATGAGGCTCAAGTGGAAGCTCGATTCGGTACGTTTGGAGATAGTGCTACTCTTGATGCAAGATTGGTGCTTGGTTTGCGTCGAATGTGCCGTAGGCTCGGAAATAGTATTGGAGGCACCCGATGGAACTCCTAGGTGACGTGGGTCATGTGGAATCTCGTTTAGAACTATTTTGAGACAGTGTGAGCGTCGGTGCAAGATTGGTGCGCGGTTTGCACTGAACGTACCATGGGCATAGAAATTGTTTTGGACACACTCGATGGGACTCCTAGGTGACGAGGCTCAAGTGGAAGCTCGGCTTTGTCTGTTTGGGGATAGTGCTTCTCTTGATGCAAGATTGGTGCTTGGTTTGCACCAAATGTAGCATAGGCATAGAAATCGTTTTGGACGCACTCTAGGGGACTCCTAGGTGATGAGGCTCAAGTGGAAGCTCGATTCGGTACGTTTGGAGATATTGCTACTCTTGATGCAAGATTGGTGCTTGGTTTGTGTCAAATATGCCGTAGGCTCGGAAATAGTATTGGAGGCACCCGATAGAACTTCTAGGTGACGTGGGTCATGTGGAATCTCGTTTAGATCTATTTTGAGACAGTGTTAGCGTCGGTGCAAGATAGGTGCACGGTTTGCACTAAACGTACCATAGGCATAGAAATGGTTTTAGACACACTCGATGGGACTCCTAGGTGACGAGGCTCTAGTGGAAGCTTGGTACGATCCATTTGGAGATAGTGCTACTCTTGATGCATGATTGGTGCACGGTTTGCGTCGAACGTACCGTAGGCTCAGAAATAGTATTGGAGGCACCCGATGGAACTCCTAGGTTACGTGGGTCATGTGGAATCTTGTTTCGATCTGTTTTGAAACAGTGTTAGCGTCGGTGCAAGATAGGTGCTCGGTTTGCGTCAAACGTACCATAGGTTCATAAATTGTTTTAGAAGCACCCGCGGTACTCCTAGGTGATGAAGGTCTGGCGGAGATCTGTTTGGTCCGTTTGGAGATAGTGCTACAGAAGATAGGTGCACGGTTTGCATTGAACGTACCATAGGTCATAAATAGTTTTGGACGCACCCGATGGAACTCGTAAGTGACGTGGGTCGTGTGGAATCTTGTTTTAGTCCATTTGTTGATAGTGTTAGTGTTAGTGCAAGGTTAGAGCACGGTTTGCACCGAACATACCATAGGCATAGAAATCGTTTTGGACGATCTCGATCAGACTCCTATCTATTTTGAAACAGTGTTAGCGTCGGTGCAAGATAGGTGCTCGGTTTGCGTCAAACGTACCATAGGTTCATAAATTGTTTTAGAAGCACCCGCAGTACTCCTAGGTGATGAAGGTCTGGCGGAGATCTGTTTGGTCCGTTTGGAGATAGTGCTACAGAACATAGGTGCACGGTTTGCATTGAACGTACCATAGGTCATAAACAGTTTTGGACGCACCCGATGGAACTCGTAAGTGACGTGGGTCGTGTGGAATCTTGTTTTAGTCCATTTGGAGATAGTGTTAGTGTTAGTGCAAGGTTAGAGCACGGTTTGCACCGAACATACCATAGGCATAGAAATCATTTTGGACGATCTCGATCAGACTCCTATGTGACGAGGCTCAAGTGGAAGCTCGGTTCGGTCCGTTTCGGGATAGTGCTTCTCTTGATGCAAGATTGGTGCTTGGTTTGCACCAAATGTAGCATAGGCATAGAAATCGTTTTGAACGCACTCGAGGGGACTCCTAGGTGATGAGGCTCAAGTGGAAGCTCGATTCGGTACGTTTGGAGATAGTGCTACTCTTGATGCAAGATTGGTGCTTGGTTTGCGTCGAATGTGCCGTAGGCTCGGAAATAGTATTGGAGGCACCCGATGGAACTCCTAGGTGACGTGGGTCATGTGGAATCTCGTTTAGAACTATTTTGAGATAGTGTGAGCGTCGGTGCAAGATTGGTGCGCGGTTTGCACTGAACGTACCATGGGCATAGAAATTGTTTTGGACACACTCGATGGGACTCCTAGGTGACGAGGCTCAAGTGGAAGCTCGGCTTTGTCTGTTTGGGGATAGTGCTTCTCTTGATGCAAGATTGGTGCTTGGTTTGCACCAAATGTAGCATAGGCATAGAAATCGTTTTGGACGCACTCGAGGGGACTCCTTGGTGACAAGGCTCAAGTGGAAGCTCGATTCGGTACGTTTGGAGATAGTGCTACTCTTGATGCAAGATTGGTGCTCGGTTTGCGTCGAATGTGCCGTAGGCTCGGAAATAGCATTGGAGGCACCCGATGGAACTCCTAGGTGACGTGGGTCATGTGGAATCTCGTTTTGATCTATTTTGAGACAGTGTTAGCGTCGGTGCAAGATAGGTGCATGGTTTGCACTAAACGTACCATAGGCATAGAAATCGTTTTGGACACACTCGATGGGACTCCTAGGTGACGAGGCTCCAGTGAAAGCTTGGTACGATCCATTTGGAGATAGTGCTACTCTTGATGCATGATTGGTGCACAGTTTGCGTCGAACGTACCATAGGCTTGGAAATAGTATTGGAGGCACCCGATGGAAATCTTGTTTTGATCTGTTTTGAAACAGTGTTAGCGTCGATGCAAGATAGATGCTCGATTTGCGTCAAACGTACCATAGGTTCATAAATTGTTTTAGAAGCACCCGCGGTACTCCTAGGTGATGAGGGTCTGGTGGAGATCTGTTTGGTCCATTTGGATATAGTGCTACAGAAGATAGGTGCACGGTTTGCATTGAACGTACCATAGGTCATAAACTGTTTTGGACGCACCCGATGGAACTCATAAGTGACGTGGGTCGTGTGGAATCTCGTTTTAGTCCTTTTAGAGATAGTGTTAGTGTTAGTACAAGGTTAGAGCACGGTTTGCACCGAACATACCATAGGCATAGAAATCGTTTTGGACGATCTCGATCAGACTCCTATGTGATGAGGCTCAAGTGGAAGCTCGGTTTGGTCCGTTTCGGGATAGTGCTTCTCTTGACGCAAGATTGGTGCTTGGTTTGCACCAAATGTAGCATAGGCATAGAAATCATTTTGAACGCACTCGAGGGGACTCCTAGGTGATGAGGCTCAAGTGGAAGCTCGATTCGGTACGTTTGGAGATAATGCTACTCTTGATGCAAGATTGGTGCTCGTTTTGCGTCGAATGTGCCGTAGGCTTAGAAATAGTATTGGAGGCACCCGATGGAACTCCTAGATGACATGGGTCATGTGGAATCTCGTTTAGATCTATTTTGAGACAGTGTTAGCGTCGGTGCAAGATAGGTGCACGGTTTGCACTGAACGTACCATGGGCATAGAAATTGTTTTGGACACACTCGATGGGACTCCTAGGTGACGAGGCTCAAGTGGAAGCTCAGCTTTGTCTGTTTGGGGATAGTGCTTCTCTTGATGCAAGATTGGTGCTTGGTTTGCACCAAATGTAGCATTGGCATAGAATTCATTTTGGACGCACTCGAGGGGACTCCTAGGTGATGAGGCTCAAGTGGAAGCTCGATTCGGTACGTTTGGAGATAGTGCTACTCTTGATGCAAGATTGGTGCTCGGTTTGTGTCAAATATGCCGTAGGCTCGGAAATAGTATTGGAGGCACCCGATGGAACTCCTAGGTGACGTGGGTCATGTGGAATCTCGTTTAGATCTATTTTGAGACAGTGTTAGCGTCGGTGCAAGATAGGTGCACGGTTTGCACAAAACGTACCATAGGCATAGAAATGGTTTTAGACACACTCGATGGGACTCCTAGGTGACGAGGCTCTAGTGGAAGCTTGGTACGATCCATTTGGAGATAGTGCTACTCTTGATGCATGATTGGTGCACGGTTTGCGTCGAACGTACCGTAGGCTCGGAAATAGTATTGGAGGCACCCGATGGAACTCCTAGGTTACGTGGGTCATGTGGAATCTTGTTTCGATCTGTTTTGAAACAGTGTTAGCGTCGGTGCAAGATAGGTGCTCGGTTTGCGTCAAACGTACCATAGGTTCATAAATTGTTTTAGAAGCACCCGCGGTACTCCTAGGTGATGAAGGTCTGGCAGAGATCTGTTTGGTCCGTTTGGAGATAGTGCTACAGAAGATAGGTGCACGGTTTGCATTGAACGTACCATAGGTCATAAACAGTTTTGGACGCACCCGATGGAACTCGTAAGTGACGTGGGTCGTGTGGAATCTTGTTTTAGTCCATTTGTTGATAGTGTTAGTGTTAGTGCAAGGTTAGAGCACGGTTTGCACCGAACATACCATAGGCATAGAAATCGTTTTGGACGATCTCGATCAGACTCCTATCTGTTTTGAAACAGTGTTAGCGCCGGTGCAAGATAGGTGCTCGGTTTGCGTCAAACGTACCATAGGTTCATAAATTGTTTTAGAAGCACCCGCGGTACTCCTAGGTGATGAAGGTCTGGCGGAGATCTGTTTGGTCCGTTTGGAGATAGTGCTACAGAACATAGGTGCACGGTTTGCATTGAACGTACCATAGGTCATAAACAGTTTTGGACGCACCCGATGGAACTCGTAAGTGACGTGGGTCGTGTGGAATCTCGTTTTGATCTATTTTGAGACAGTGTTAGCATCGGTGCAAGATAGGTGCACGGTTTGCACTGAACGTACCATAGGCATACAAATCGTTTTGGACACACTCGATGGGACTCCTAGGTGACGAGGCTCCAGTGGAAGCTCGGTACGATCTATTTGGAGATAGTGCTACTCTTGATGCAAGATTGGTGCTCGGTTTGCGTCGAATGTGCCGTAGGCTCGGAAATAGCATTGGAGGCACCCGATGGAACTCCTAGGTGACGTGGGTCATGTGGAATCTCGTTTTGATCTATTTTGAGACAGTGTTAGCGTCGGTGCAAGATAGGTGCACGGTTTGCACTGAACGTACCATAGGCATAGAAATCGTTTTGGACACACTCGATGGGACTCCTAGGTGAGGAGGCTCCAGTGGAAGCTTGGTATGATCCATTTGGAGATAGTGCTACTCTTGATGCATGATTGGTGCACGGTTTGCGTCGAACGTACCGTAGGCTCGGAAATAGTATTGGAGGCACCCGATGGAAATCTTGTTCTGATCTGTTTTGAAACAGTGTTAGCGTCGGTGCAAGATAGATGCTCGATTTGCGTCAAACGTACCATAGGATCATAAATTGTTTTAGAAGCACCCGCGGTACTGCTAGGTGATGAGGGTCTGGTGGAGATCTGTTTGGTCCATTTGGATATAGTGCTACAGAAGATAGGTGCACGGTTTGCATTGAACGTACCATAGGTCATAAACTGTTTTGGACGCACCCGATGGAACTCATAAGTGACGTGGGTCGTGTGGAATCTCGTTTTAGTCCATTTGGAGATAGTGTTAGTGTTAGTGCAAGGTTAGAGCACGGTTTGCACCGAACATACCATAGGCATAGAAATCGTTTTGGACGATCTCGATCAGACTCCTATGTGATGAGGCTCAAGTGGAAGCTCGGTTTGGTCCGTTTCGGGATAGTGCTTCTCTTGACGCAAGATTGGTGCTTGGTTTGCACCAAATGTAGCATAGGCATAGAAATCATTTTGAACGCACTCGAGGGGACACCTAGGTGATGAGGCTCAAGTGGAAGCTCGATTCGGTACGTTTGGAGATAGTGCTACTCTTGATGCAAGATTGGTGCTCGTTTTGCGTCGAATGTGCCGTAGGCTTAGAAATAGTATTGGAGGCACCCGATGGAACTCCTAGATGACATGGGTCATGTGGAATCTCGTTTAGATCTATTTTGAGATAGTGTTAGCGTCGGTGCAAGATAGGTGCACGGTTTGCACTGAACGTACCATGGGCATAGAAATTGTTTTGGACACACTCGATGGGACTCCTAGGTGACGAGGCTCAAGTGGAAGCTCAGCTTTGTCTGTTTGGGGATAGTGCTTCTCTTGATGCAAGATTGGTGCTTGGTTTGCACCAAATGTAGCATTGGCATAGAATTCATTTTGGACGCACTCGAGGGGACTCCTAGGTGATGAGGCTCAAGTGGAAGCTCGATTCGGTACGTTTGGAGATAGTGCTACTCTTGATGCAAGATTGGTGCTCGGTTTGTGTCAAATATGCCATAGGCTCAGAAATAGTATTGGAGGCACCCGATGGAACTCCTAGGTGACGTGGGTCATGTGGAATCTCGTTTAGATCTATTTTGAGACAGTGTTAGCGTCGGTGCAAGATAGGTGCACGGTTTGCACTAAACGTACCATAGGCATAGAAATGGTTTTAGACACACTCGATGGGACTCCTAGGTGACGAGGCTCTAGTGGAAGCTTGGTACGATCCATTTGGAGATAGTGCTACTCTTGATGCATGATTGGTGCACGGTTTGCGTCGAACGTACCGTAGGCTCGGAAATAGTATTGGAGGCACCCGATGGAACTCCTAGGTTACGTGGGTCATGTGAAATCTTGTTTCGATCTGTTTTGAAACAGTGTTAGCGTCGGTGCAAGATAGGTGCTCGGTTTGCGTCAAACGTACCATAGGTTCATAAATTGTTTTAGAAGCAGCCGCGGTACTCCTAGGTGATGAAGGTCTGGCGGAGATCTGTTTGGTCCGTTTGGAGATAGTGCTACAGAAGATAGGTGCACGGTTTGCATTGAACGTACCATAGGTCATAAACAGTTTTGGACGCACCCGATGGAACTCGTAAGTGACGTGGGTCGTCTGGAATCTTGTTTTAGTCCATTTGGAGATAGTGTTAGTGTTAGTGCAAGGTTAGAGCACGGTTTGCACCGAACATAGCATAGGCATAGAAATCGTTTTGGACGATCTCGATCAGACTCCTATCTGTGTTTGAAACAGTGTTAGCGTCGGTGCAAGATAGGTGCTCGGTTTGCGTCAAACGTACCATAGGTTCATAAATTGTTTTAGAAGCACCCGCGGTACTCCTAGGTGATGAAGGTCTGGCGGAGATCTGTTTGGTCCGTTTGGAGATAGTGCTACAGAACATAGGTGCACGGTTTGCATTGAACGTACCATAGGTCATAAACAGTTTTGGATGCACCCGATGGAACTCGTAAGTGACGTGGGTCGTGTGGAATCTTGTTTTAGTCCATTTGGAGATAGTGTTAGTGTTGGTGCAAGGTTAGAGCACGGTTTGCACCGAACATACCATAGGCATAGAAATCGTTTTGGACGATCTTGATCAGACTCCTATGTGACGAGGCTCAAGTGAAAGCTCGGTTCGGTCCGTTTCGGGATAGTGCTTCTCTTGATGCAAGATCGGTGCTTGGTTTGCACCAAATGTAGCATAGGCATAGAAATCGTTTTGAACGCACTCGAGGGGACTCCTAGGTGATGAGGCTCAAGTGGAAGCTTGATTCGGTACGTTTGGAGATAGTGCTACTCTTGATGCAAGATTGGTGCTTGGTTTGCGTCGAATGTGTCGTAGGCTCGGAAATAGTATTGGAGGCACCCGATGGAACTCCTAGGTGACGTGGGTCTTGTGGAATCTCGTTTAGATCTATTTTGAGATAGTGTGAGCGTCGGTGCAAGATTGGTGTGCGGTTTGCACTGAACGTACCATGGGCATAGAAATTGTTTTGGACACACTTGATGGGACTCCTAGGTGACAAGGCTCAAGTGGAAGCTCGGCTTTGTCTGTTTGGGGATAGTGCTTCTCTTGATGCAAGATTGGTGCTTGGTTTGCACCAAATGTAGCATAGGCATAGAAATCGTTTTGGACGCACTCGAGGGGACTCCTAGGTGACAAGGCTCAAGTGGAAGCTCGATTCGGTACGTTTGGAGATAGTTCTAATCTTGATGCAAGATTGGTGCTCGGTTTGCGTCGAATGTGCCGTAGGCTCGGAAATAGCATTGGAGGCACCCGATGGAACTCCTAGGTGACGTGGGTCATGTGGAATCTCGTTTTGATCTATTTTGAGACAGTGTTAGCGTCGGTGCAAGATAGGTGCATGGTTTGCACTAAACGTACCATAGGCATAGAAATCGTTTTGGACACACTCGATGGGACTCCTAGGTGACGAGGCTCCAGTGTAAGCTTGGTACGATCCATTTGGAGATAGTGCTACTCTTGATGCATGATTGGTGCACAGTTTGCGTCGAACGTACCATAGGCTTGCTAATAGTATTGGAGGCAGCCGATGGAAATCTTGTTTTGATCTGTTTTGAAACAGTGTTAGCGTCGATGCAAGATAGATGCTCGATTTGCGTCAAACGTACCATAGGTTCATAAATTGTTTTAGAAGCACCCGCGGTACTCCTAGGTGATGAGGGTCTGGTGGAGATCTGTTTGGTCCATTTGGATATAGTGCTATAGAAGATAGGTGCACGGTTTGCATTGAACGTACCATAGGTCATAAACTGTTTTGGACGCACCCGATGGAACTCATAAGTGACGTGGGTCGTGTGGAATCTCGTTTTAGTCCATTTAGAGATAGTGTTAGTGTTAGTACAAGGTTAGAGCACGGTTTGCACCGAACATACCATAGGCATAGAAATCGTTTTGGACGATCTCGATCAGACTCCTATGTGACGAGGCTCAAGTGGAAGCTTGGTTCGGTCCGTTTCGGGATAGTGCTTCTCTTGACGCAAGATTGGTACTTGGTTTGCACCAAATGTAGAATAGGCATAGAAATCATTTTGAACGCACTCGAGGGGACTCCTAGGTGATGAGGCTCAAGTGGAAGCTCAATTCGGTACGTTTGGAGATAGTGCTACTCTTGATGCAAGATTTGTGCTCGGTTTGCATCGAATGTGATGTAGGCTTAGAAATAGTATTGGAGGCACCCGATGGAACTCCTAGGTGACGTGGGTCATGAGGAATCTCGTTTAGATCTATTTTGAGACAGTGTTAGCGTCGGTGCAAGATAGGTGCACGGTTTGCACTGAACGTACCATGGGCATAGAAATTGTTTTGGACACACTCGACGGGACTCCTAGGTGACGAGGCTCAAGTGGAAGCCCGGCTTTGTCCGTTTGGGGATAGTGCTTCTCTTGATGCAAGATTGGTGCTTGGTTTGCACCAAATGTAGCATAGGCATAGAAATCGTTTTGGACGCACTCGAGGGGACTCCTAGGTGATGAGGCTCAAGTGGAAGCTCGATTCGGTACGTTTGGAGATAGTGCTACTCTTGATGCAAGATTGGTGCTCGGTTTGCGTCGAATGTGCCGTAGGCTCAGAAATAGCATTGGAGGCACCCGATGGAACTCCTAGGTGACGTGGGTCATGTGGAATCTCGTTTTGATCTATTTTGAGACAGTGTTAGCGTCGGTGCAAGATAGGTGCACGGTTTGCACTGAACGTACCATAGGCATAGAAATCGTTTTGGACACACTCGATGGGACTCCTAGGTGACGAGGCTCCAGTGGAAGCTCGGTACGATCCATTTGGAGATAGTGCTACTCTTGATGCATGATTGGTGCACGGTTTGCGTCGAACGTACCGTAGGCTCGGAAATAGTATTGGAGGCACCCGATGGAACTCCTAGGTTACGTGGGTCATGTGGAATCTTGTTTCGATCTGTTTTGAAACAGTGTTAGCGTCGGTGCAAGATAGGTGCTCGATTTGCGTCAAACGTACTATAGGTTCATAAATTGTTTTAGAAGCACCCGCGGTACTCCTAGGTGATGAGGGTCTGGTGGAGATCTGTTTGGTCCGTTTGGATATAGTGCTACAGAAGATAAGTGCACGGTTTGCATTGAACATACCATAGGTCATAAACAGTTTTGGACGCACCCGATGTAACTCGTAAGTGACGTGGGTCGTGTGGAATCTCGTTTTAGTCCATTTGGAGATAGTGTTAGTGTTAGTGCATGGTTTGGAGCACGGTTTGCACCGAACATACCATAGACATAGAAATCGTTTTGGACGATCTCGATCAGACTCCTATGGGACGAGGCTCAAGTGGAAGCTCGGTTCGGTTCGTTTCGGGATAGTGATTCTCTTGATGCAAGATTGGTGCTTGGTTTGCACCAAATGTAGCATAGGCATAGAAATCGTTTTGAACGCACTCGAGGGGACTCCTAGGTGATGAGGCTCAAGTGGAAGCTCGATTCGGTACGTTTGGAGATAGTGCTACTCTTGATACAAGATTGGTGCTCGGTTTGCGTCGAATGTGCCGTAGGCTCGGAAATAGTATTGGAGGCACCCGATGGAACTCCTAGGTGACGTGGGTCATGTGGAATCTCGTTTAGATCTATTTTGAGACAGTGTGAGCGTCGGTGCAAGATAGGTGCGCGGTTTGCACTGAACGTACCATAGGCATAGAAATCGTTTTGGACACACTCGATGGGACTCCTAGGTGATGAGGCTCTAGTGGAAGCTTGGTATGATCCATTTGGAGATAGTGCTACTCTTGATGCATGATTGGTGCATGGTTTGCGTCGAACGTACCGTAGGCTCGGAAATAGTATTGGAGGCACCCGATGGAAATCTTGTTTTGATCTGTTTTGAAACAGTGTTAGCGTCGGTGCAAGATAGATGCTCGATTTGCGTCAAACGTACCATAGGATCATAAATTGTTTTAGAAGCACCCGCGGTACTCCTAGGTGATGAGGGTCTGGTGGAGATCTGTTTGGTCCATTTGGATATAGTGCTACAGAAGATAGGTGCACGGTTTGCATTGAACGTACCATAGGTCATAAACTGTTTTGGACGCACCCGATGGAACTCATAAGTGACGTGGGTCGTGTGGAATCTCGTTTTAGTCCATTTGGAGATAGTGTTAGTGTTAGTGCATGGTTTGGAGCACGGTTTGCACCGAACATACCATAGACATAGAAATCGTTTTGGACGATCTCGATCAGACTCCTATGGGACGAGGCTCAAGTGGAAGCTCGGTTCGGTTCGTTTCGGGATAGTGATTCTCTTGATGCAAGATTGGTGCTTGGTTTGCACCAAATGTAGCATAGGCATAGAAATCGTTTTGAACGCACTCGAGGGGACTCCTAGGTGATGAGGCTCAAGTGGAAGCTCGATTCGGTACGTTTGGAGATAGTGCTACTCTTGATACAAGATTGGTGCTCGGTTTGCGTCGAATGTGCCGTAGGCTCGGAAATAGTATTGGAGGCACCCGATGGAACTCCTAGGTGACGTGGGTCATGTGGAATCTCGTTTAGATCTATTTTGAGACAGTGTGAGCGTCGGTGCAAGATAGGTGCGCGGTTTGCACTGAACGTACCATGGGCATAGAAATTGTTTTGGACACACTCGATGGGACTCCTAGGTGATGAGGCTCAAGTGGAAGCTCGGCTTTGTCCGTTTGGGGATAGTGCTTCTCTTGATGCAAGATTGGTGCTTGGTTTGCACCAAATGTAGCATAGGCATAGAAATCGTTTTGGACGCACTCGAGGGGACTCCTAGGGGACAAGGCTCAAGTGGAAGCTCGATTCGGTACGTTTGGAGATAGTGCTACTCTTGATGCAAGATTGGTGCTCGGTTTGCGTCGAATGTGCCGTAGGCTCGGAAATAGCATTGGAGGCACCCGATGGAACTCCAAGGTGACGTGGGTCATGTGGAATCTCGTTTTGATCTATTTTGAGACAGTGTTAGCGTCGATGCAAGATAGGTGCACAGTTTGCACTGAAGGTACCATAGGCATAGAAATCGTTTTGGACACACTCGATGGGACTCCTAGGTGACGAGGCTCAAGTGGAAGCTCGGCTTTGTCCATTTGGGGATAGTGCTTCTCTTGATGCAAGATTGGTGCTTGGTTTGCACCAAATGTAGCATAGGCATAGAAATCGTTTTGGACGCACTCGAGGGGACTCCTAGGTGATGAGGCTCAAGTGGAAGCTCGATTCGGTACGTTTGGAGATAGTGCTACTCTTGATGCAAGATTGGTGCTCGGTTTGCGTCGAATGTGCCGTAGGCTCAGAAATAGCATTGGAGGCACACGATGGAACTCCTAGGTGACGTGGGTCATGTGGAACCTCGTTTTGATCTATTTTGAGACAGTGTTAGCGTCGGTTGTTTTAGAAGCATGATCCATTTGGAGATAGTGCTACTTTTGATGCATGATTGGTGCACGGTTTGCGTCGAACGTACCGTAGGCTCGGAAATAGTATTGGAGGCACCCGATGGAAATCTTGTTTTGATCTGTTTTGAAACAGTGTTAGCGTCGGTGCAAGATAGATGCTCGATTTGCGTCAAACGTACCATAGGATCATAAATTGTTTTAGAAGCACCCGCGGTACTCCTAGGTGATGAGGGTCTGGTGGAGATCTGTTTGGTCCATTTGGATATAGTGCTACAGAAGATAGGTGCACGGTTTGCATTGAACGTACCATAGGTCATAAACTGTTTTGGACGCACCTGATGGAACTCATAAGTGACGTGGGTCGTGTGGAATCTCGTTTTAGTCCATTTGGAGATAGTGTTAGTGTTAGTGCAAGGTTGGAGCATGGTTTGCACCGAACATACCATAGGCATAGAAATCGTTTTGGACGATCTCGATCAGACTCCTATGTGACGAGGCTCAAGTGGAAGCTCGGTTCGGTCCGTTTCGGGATAGTGCTTCTCTTGACGCAAGATTGGTGCTTGGTTTGCACCAAATGTAGCATAGGCATAGAAATCATTTTGAACGCACTCGAGGGGACTCCTAGGTGATGAGGCTCAAGTGGAAGCTCGATTCAGTACGTTTGGAGATAGTGCTACTCTTGATGCAAGATTGGTGCTCGTTTTGCGTCGAATGTGCCGTAGGCTTAGAAATAGTATTGGAGGCACCCGATGGAACTCCTAGGTGACATGGGTCATGTGGAATCTCGTTTAGATCTATTTTGAGACAGTGTTAGCGTCGGTGCAAGATAGGTGCACGGTTTGCACTGAACGTACCATGGGCATAGAAATCGTTTTGGACACACTCGATGGGACTCCTAGGTGACGAGGCTCAAGTGGAAGCTCGGCTTTGTCCGTTTGGGGATAGTGCTTCTCTTGATGCAAGATTGGTGCTTGGTTTGCACCAAATGTAGCATAGGCATAGAAATCGTTTTGTACGCACTCGAGGGGACTCCTAGGTGATGCGGCTCAAGTGGAAGCTCGATTCGGTACGTTTGGAGATAGTGCTACTCTTGATGCAAGATTAGTGCTCGGTTTGCGTCGAATGTGCCGTAGGCTCAGAAATAGCATTGGAGGCACCCGATGGAACTCCTAGGTGACGTGGGTCATGTGGAATCTCGTTTTGATCTATTTTGAGACAGTGTTAGCATCGGTGCAAGATAGGTGCACGGTTTGCACTGAACGTACCATAGGCATACAAATCGTTTTGGACACACTCGATGGGACTCCTAGGTGACGAGGCTCCAGTGGAAGCTCGGTACGATCCATTTGGAGATAGTGTTACTCTTGATGCATGATTGGTGCACGGTTTGCGTCGAACGTACCGTAGGCTCGGAAATAGTATTGGAGGCACCCGGTGGAACTCCTAGGTTACGTGGGTCATGTGGAATCTTGTTTCGATCTGTTTTGAAACAGTGTTAGCGTCGGTGCAAGATAGGTGCTCGATTTGCATCAAACGTACTATAGGTTCATAAATTGCTTTAGAAGCACCCGCGGTACTCCTAGGTGATGAGGGTCTGGTGGAGATCTGTTTGGTCCGTTTGGATATAGTGCTACAGAAGATAAGTGCACGGTTTGCATTGAACATACCATAGGTCATAAACAGTTTTGGACGCACCCGATGTAACTCGTAAGTGACGTGGGTCGTGTGGAATCTTGTTTTAGTCCATTTGGAGATAGTGTTAGTGTTAGTGCAAGGTTGGAGCACGGTTTGCACCGAACATACCATAGGCATAGAAATCGTTTTGTATGATCTCGATCAGACTCCTATGGGACGAGGCTCAAGTGGAAGCTCGGTTCGGTCTGTTTCGGGATAGTGCTTCTCTTGATGCAAGATTGGTGCTTGGTTTGCACCAAATGTAGCATAGGCATAGAAATCGTTTTGAACGCACTCGAGGGGACTCCTAGGTGATGAGGCTCAAGTGGAAGCTCGATTCGGTACGTTTGGAGATAGTGCTACTCTTGATAAAAGATTGGTGCTCGGTTTGCGTCGAATGTGCCGTAGGCTCGAAAATAGTATTGGAGGCACCCGATGGAACTTCTAGGTGACGTGGGTCATGTGGAATCTCGATTAGATCTATTTTGAGACAGTGTGAGCGTCGGTGCAAGATAGGTGCGCGGTTTGCACTGAACGTACCATGGGCATAGAAATTGTTTTGGACACACTCGATGGGACTCTAGGTGATGAGGCTCCAGTGGAAGCTTGGTACGATCCATTTGGAGATAGTGCTACTCTTGATGCATGATTGGTGCACAGTTTGCGTCGAACGTACCATAGGCTTGGAAATAGTATTGGAGGCACCCGATGGAAATCTTGTTTTGATCTGTTTTGAAACAGTGTTAGCGTCGATGCAAGATAGATGCTCGATTTGCGTCAAACGTACCATAGGTTCATAAATTGTTTTAGAAGCACCCGCGGTACTCCTAGGTGATGAGGGTCCGGTGGAGATCTGTTTGGTCCATTTGGATATAGTGCTACAGAAGATAGGTGCACGGTTTGCATTGAACGTACCATAGGTCATAAACTGTTTTGGACGCACCCGATGGAACTCATAAGTGACATGGGTCGTGTGGAATCTCGTTTTAGTCCATTTAGAGATAGTGTTAGTGTTAGTACAAGGTTAGAGCACAGTTTGCACCGAACATACCATAGGCATAGAAATCGTTTTGGACGATCTCGATCAGACTCCTATGTGATGAGGCTCAAGTGGAAGCTCGGTTTGGTCCGTTTCGGGATAGTGCTTCTCTTGACGCAAGATTGGTGCTTGGTTTGCACCAAATGTAGCATAGGCATAGAAATCATTTTGAACGCACTCGAGGGGACTCCTAGGTGATGAGGCTCAAATTAAAGCTCGATTCGGTACGTTTGGAGATAGTGCTACTCTTGATGCAAGATTGGTGCTCGTTTTGCGTCGAATGTGCCGTAGGCTTAGAAATAGTATTGGAGGCACCCGATGGAACTCCTAGATGACATGGGTCATGTGGAATCTCGTTTAGATCTATTTTGAGACAGTGTTAGCGTCGGTGCAAGATAGGTGCACGGTTTGCACTGAACGTACCATGGGCATAGAAATTGTTTTGGACACACTCGATGGGACTCCTAGATGACGAGGCTCAAGTGGAAGCTCAGCTTTGTCTGTTTGGGGATAGTGCTTCTCTTGATGCAAGATTGGTGCTTGGTTTGCACCAAATGTAGCATTGGCATAGAATTCATTTTGGACGCACTCGAGGGGACTCCTAGGTGATGAGGCTCAAGTGGAAGCTCGATTCAGTACGTTTGGAGATAGTGCTACTCTTGATGCAAGATTGGTGCTCGGTTTGTGTCAAATATGCCGTAGGCTCGGAAATAGTATTGGAGGCACCCGATGGAACTCCTAGGTGACGTGGGTCATGTGGAATCTCGTTTAGATCTATTTTGAGACAGTGTTAGCGTCGGTGCAAGATAGGTGCACGGTTTGCACTAAACGTACCATAGGCATAGAAATGGTTTTAGACACACTCGATGGGACTCCTAGGTGACGAGGCTCTAGTGGAAGCTTGGTACGATCCATTTGGAGATAGTGCTACTCTTGATGCATGATTGGTGCACGGTTTGTGTCGAACGTACCGTAGGCTCGAAAATAGTATTGGAGGCACCCAATGGAACTCCTAGGTTACGTGGGTCATGTGGAATCTTGTTTCGATCTGTTTTGAAACAGTGTTAGCGTCGGTGCAAGATAGGTGCTCGGTTTGCGTCAAACGTACCATAGGTTCATAAATTGTTTTAGAAGCACCCGCGGTACTCCTAGGTGATGAAGGTCTGGCGGAGATCTGTTTGGTCCGTTTAGAGATAGTGCTACAGAAGATAGGTGCACGGTTTGCATTGAACGTACCATAGGGCATAAACAGTTTTGGACGCACCCGATGGAACTCGTAAGTGACGTGGGTCGTGTGGAATCTTGTTTTAGTCCATCTGGAGATAGTGTTAGTGTTAGTGCAAGGTTAGAGCACGGTTTGCACCGAACATACCATAGGCATAGAAATCGTTTTGGACGATCTCGATCAGACTCCTATCTGTTTTGAAACAGTGTTAGCGTCGGTGCAAGATAGGTGCTCGGTTTGCGTCAAACGTACCATAGGTTCATAAATTGTTTTAGAAGCACCCGCGGTACTCCTAGGTGATGAAGGTCTGGCGGAGATCTGTTTGGTCCGTTTGGAGATAGTGCTACAGAACATAGGTGCACGGTTTGCATTGAACGTACCATAGGTCATAAACAGTTTTGGACGCACCCGATGGAACTCGTAAGTGACGTGGGTCGTGTGGAATCCTGTTTTAGTCCATTTGGAGATAGTGTTAGTGTTAGTGCAAGGTTAGAGCACGGTTTGCACCGAACATACCATAGGCATAGAAATCGTTTTGGACGATCTCGATCAGACTCCTATGTGACGAGGCTCAAGTGGAAGCTCGGTTCGGTCCGTTTCGGGATAGTGCTTCTCTTGATGCAAGATTGGTGCTTGGTTTGCACCAAATGTAGCATAGGCATAGAAATCATTTTGAACGCACTCGAGGGGACTCCTAGGTGATGAGGCTCAAGTGGAAGCTCGATTCGGTACGTTTGGAGATAGTGCTACTCTTGATGCAAGATTGGTGCTTGGTTTGCGTCGAATGTGCCGTAGGCTCGGAAATAGTATTGGAGGCACCCGATGGAACTCCTAGGTGACGTGGGTCATGTGGAAACTCGTTTAGATCTATTTTGAGACAGTGTGAGCGTCGGTGCAAGATTGGTGCGCGGTTTGCACTGAACGTACCATGGGCATAGAAATTGTTTTGGACACACTCGATGGGACTCCTAGGTGACGAGGCTCAAGTGGAAGCTCGGCTTTGTCTGTTTGGGGATAGTGCTTCTCTTGATGCAAGATTGGTGCTTGGTTTGCACCAAATGTAGCATAGGCATAGAAATCGTTTTGGACGCACTCGAGGGGACTCCTAGGTGACAAGGCTCAAGTGGAAGCTCGATTCGGTACGTTTGGAGATAGTGCTACTCTTGATGCAAGATTGGTGCTCGGTTTGCGTCGAATGTGCCGTAGGCTCGGAAATAGCATTGGAGGCACCCGATGGAACTCCTAGGTGACGTGGGTCATGTGGAATCTCGTTTTGATCTATTTTGAGACAGTGTTAGCGTCGGTGCAAGATAGGTGCACGGTTTGCACTGAACGTACCATAGGCATAGAAATCGTTTTGGACACACTCGATGGGACTCCTAGGTGACGAGGCTCCAGTGGAAGCTTGTTATGATCCATTTGGAGATAGTGCTACTTTTGATGCATGATTGGTGCACGGTTTGCGTCGAACGTACCGTAGGCTCGGAAATAGTATTGGAGGCACCCGATGGAAATCTTGTTTTGATCTGTTTTGAAACAGTGTTAGCGTCGGTGCAAGATAGATGCTCGATTTGCGTCAAACGTACCATAGGATCATAAATTATTTTAGAAGCACCTGCGGTACTCCTAGGTGATGAGGGTCTGGTGGAGATCTGTTTGGTCCATTTGGATATAGTGCTACAGAAGATAGGTGCACGGTTTGCATTGAACGTACCATAGGTCATAAACTGTTTTGGACGCACCCGATGGAACTCATAAGTGACGTGGGTCGTGTGGAATCTCGTTTTAGTCCATTTGGAGATGGTGTTAGTGTTAGTGCAAGGTTGGAGCATGGTTTGCACCGAACATACCATAGGCATAGAAATCGTTTTGGACGATCTCGATCAGACTCCTATGTGACGAGGCTCAAGTGGAAGCTCGGTTCGGTCCGTTTCGGGATAGTGCTTCTCTTGACGCAAGATTGGTGCTTGGTTTGCACCAAATGTAGCATAGGCATAGAAATCGTTTTGAACGCACTCGAGGGGACTCTTAGGTGATGAGGCTCAAGTGGAAGCTCGATTCGGTACGTTTGGAGATAGTGCTACTCTTGATACAAGATTGGTGCTCGGTTTGCGTCGAATGTGCCGTAGGCTCGGAAATAGTATTGGAGGCACCCGATGGAACTCCTAGGTGACGTGGGTCATGTGGAATCTCGTTTAGATCTATTTTGAGACAGTGTGAGCGTCGGTGCAAGATAGGTGCGCGGTTTGCACTGAACGTACCATGGGCATAGAAATTGTTTTGGACACACTCGATGGGACTCCTAGGTGATGAGGCTCAAGTTGAAGCTCAGTTTTGTCCGTTTGGGGATAGTGCTTCTCTTGATGCAAGATTGGTGCTTGGTTTGCACCAAATGTAGCATAGGCATAGAAATCGTTTTGGACGCACTCGAGGGGACTCCTAGGTGACAAGGCTCAAGTGGAAGCTCGATTCGGTACGTTTGGAGATAGTGCTACTCTTGATGCAAGATTGGTGCTCGGTTTGCGTCGAATGTGCCGTAGGCTCGGAAATAGCATTGGAGGCACCCGATGGAACTCATAGGTGACGTGGGTCATGTGGAATCTCGTTTTGATCTATTTTGAGACAGTGTTAGCGTCGGTGCAAGATAGGTGCACGGTTTGCACTGAACGTACCATAGGCATAGAAATCGTTTTGGACACACTCGATGGGACTCCTAGGTGATGAGGCTCTAGTGGAAGCTTGGTATGATCCATTTGGAGATAGTGCTACTCTTGATGCATGATTGGTGCATGGTTTGCGTCGAACGTACCGTAGGCTCGGAAATAGTATTGGAGGCACCCGATGGAAATCTTGTTTTGATCTGTTTTGAAACAGTGTTAGCGTCGGTGCAAGATAGATGCTCGATTTGCGTCAAACGTACCATAGGATCATAAATTGTTTTAGAAGCACCCGCGGTACTCCTAGGTGATGAGGGTCTGGTGGAGATCTGTTTGGTCCATTTGGATATAGTGCTACAGAAGATAGGTGCACGGTTTGCATTGAACGTACCATAGGTCATAAACTGTTTTGGACGCACCCGATGGAACTCATAAGTGACGTGGGTCGTGTGGAATCTCGTTTTAGTCCATTTGGAGATAGTGTTAGTGTTAGTGCATGGTTTGGAGCGCGGTTTGCACCGAACATACCATAGACATAGAAATCGTTTTGGACGATCTCGATCAGACTCCTATGGGACGAGGCTCAAGTGGAAGCTCGGTTCGGTTCGTTTCGGGATAGTGATTCTCTTGATGCAAGATTGGTGCTTGGTTTGCACCAAATGTAGCATAGGCATAGAAATCGTTTTGAACGCACTCGAGGGGACTCCTAGGTGATGAGGCTCAAGTGGAAGCTCGATTCGGTACGTTTGGAGATAGTGCTACTCTTGATACAAGATTGGTGCTCGGTTTGCGTCGAATGTGCCGTAGGCTCGGAAATAGTATTGGAGGCACCCGATGGAACTCCTAGGTGACGTGGGTCATGTGGAATCTCGTTTAGATCTATTTTGAGACAGTGTGAGCGTCGGTGCAAGATAGGTGCGCGGTTTGCACTGAACGTACCATGGGCATAGAAATTGTTTTGGACACACTCGATGGGACTCCTAGGTGATGAGGCTCAAGTGGAAGCTCGGCTTTGTCCGTTTGGGGATAGTGCTTCTCTTGATGCAAGATTGGTGCTTGGTTTGCACCAAATGTAGCATAGGCATAGAAATCGTTTTGGACGCACTCGAGGGGACTCCTAGGGGACAAGGCTCAAGTGGAAGCTCGATTCGGTACGTTTGGAGATAGTGCTACTCTTGATGCAAGATTGGTGCTCGGTTTGCGTCGAATGTGCCGTAGGCTCGGAAATAGCATTGGAGGCACCCGATGGAACTCCAAGGTGACGTGGGTCATGTGGAATCTCGTTTTGATCTATTTTGAGACAGTGTTAGTGTCGATGCAAGATAGGTGCACAGTTTGCACTGAAGGTACCATAGGCATAGAAATCGTTTTGGACACACTCGATGGGACTCCTAGGTGACGAGGCTCAAGTGGAAGCTCGGCTTTGTCCATTTGGGGATAGTGCTTCTCTTGATGCAAGATTGGTGCTTGGTTTGCACCAAATGTAGCATAGGCATAGAAATCGTTTTGGACGCACTCGAGGGGACTCCTAGGTGATGAGGCTCAAGTGGAAGCTTGATTCGGTACGTTTGGAGATAGTGCTACTCTTGATGCAAGATTGGTGCTCGGTTTGCGTCGAATGTGCCGTAGGCTCAGAAATAGCATTGGAGGCACACGATGGAACTCCTAGGTGACGTGGGTCATGTGGAACCTCGTTTTGATCTATTTTGAGACAGTGTTAGCGTCGGTTGTTTTAGAAGCATGATCCATTTGGAGATAGTGCTACTTTTGATGCATGATTGGTGCACGGTTTGCGTCGAACGTACCGTAGGCTCGGAAATAGTATTGGAGGCACCCGATGGAAATCTTGTTTTGATCTGTTTTGAAACAGTGTTAGCGTCGGTGCAAGATAGATGCTCGATTTGCGTCAAACGTACCATAGGATCATAAATTGTTTTAGAAGCACCCGCGGTACTCCTAGGTGATGAGGGTCTGGTGGAGATCTGTTTGGTCCATTTGGATATAGTGCTACAGAAGATAGGTGCACGGTTTGCATTGAACGTACCATAGGTCATAAACTGTTTTGGACGCACCTGATGGAACTCATAAGTGACGTGGGTCGTGTGGAATCTCGTTTTAGTCCATTTGGAGATAGTGTTAGTGTTAGTGCAAGGTTGGAGCATGGTTTGCACCGAACATACCATAGGCATAGAAATCGTTTTGGACGATCTCGATCAGACTCCTATGTGACGAGGCTCAAGTGGAAGCTCGGTTCGGTCCGTTTCGGGATAGTGCTTCTCTTGACGCAAGATTGGTGCTTGGTTTGCACCAAATGTAGCATAGGCATAGAAATCATTTTGAACGCACTCGAGGGGACTCCTAGGTGATGAGGCTCAAGTGGAAGCTCGATTCAGTACGTTTGGAGATAGTGCTACTCTTGATGCAAGATTGGTGCTCGTTTTGCGTCGAATGTGCCGTAGGCTTAGAAATAGTATTGGAGGCACCCGATGGAACTCCTAGGTGACATGGGTCATGTGGAATCTCGTTTAGATCTATTTTGAGACAGTGTTAGCGTCGGTGCAAGATAGGTGCACGGTTTGCACTGAACGTACCATGGGCATAGAAATCGTTTTGGACACACTCGATGGGACTCCTAGGTGACGAGGCTCAAGTGGAAGCTCGGCTTTGTCCGTTTGGGGATAGTGCTTCTCTTGATGCAAGATTGGTGCTTGGTTTGCACCAAATGTAGCATAGGCATAGAAATCGTTTTGTACGCACTCGAGGGGACTCCTAGGTGATGCGGCTCAAGTGGAAGCTCGATTCGGTACGTTTGGAGATAGTGCTACTCTTGATGCAAGATTAGTGCTCGGTTTGCGTCGAATGTGCCGTAGGCTCAGAAATAGCATTGGAGGCACCCGATGGAACTCCTAGGTGACGTGGGTCATGTGGAATCTCGTTTTGATCTATTTTGAGACAGTGTTAGCATCGGTGCAAGATAGGTGCACGGTTTGCACTGAACGTACCATAGGCATACAAATCGTTTTGGACACACTCGATGGGACTCCTAGGTGACGAGGCTCCAGTGGAAGCTCGGTACGATCCATTTGGAGATAGTGTTACTCTTGATGCATGATTGGTGCACGGTTTGCGTCGAACGTACCGTAGGCTCGGAAATAGTATTGGAGGCACCCGGTGGAACTCCTAGGTTACGTGGGTCATGTGGAATCTTGTTTCGATCTGTTTTGAAACAGTGTTAGCGTCGGTGCAAGATAGGTGCTCGATTTGCGTCAAACGTACTATAGGTTCATAAATTGTTTTAGAAGCACCCGCGGTACTCCTAGGTGATGAGGGTCTGGTGGAGATCTGTTTGGTCCGTTTGGATATAGTGCTACAGAAGATAAGTGCACGGTTTGCATTGAACATACCATAGGTCATAAACAGTTTTGGACGCACCCGATGTAACTCGTAAGTGACGTGGGTCGTGTGGAATCTTGTTTTAGTCCATTTGGAGATAGTGTTAGTGTTAGTGCAAGGTTGGAGCACGGTTTGCACCGAACATACCATAGGCATAGAAATCGTTTTGTATGATCTCGATCAGACTCCTATGGGACGAGGCTCAAGTGGAAGCTCGGTTCGGTCTGTTTCGGGATAGTGCTTCTCTTGATGCAAGATTGGTGCTTGGTTTGCACCAAATGTAGCATAGGCATAGAAATCGTTTTGAACGCACTCGAGGGGACTCCTAGGTGATGAGGCTCAAGTGGAAGCTCGATTCGGTACGTTTGGAGATAGTGCTACTCTTGATAAAAGATTGGTGCTCGGTTTGCGTCGAATGTGCCGTAGGCTCGAAAATAGTGTTGGAGGCACCCGATGGAACTTCTAGGTGACGTGGGTCATGTGGAATCTCGATTAGATCTATTTTGAGACAGTGTGAGCGTCGGTGCAAGATAGGTGCGCGGTTTGCACTGAACGTACCATGGGCATAGAAATTGTTTTGGACACACTCGATGGGACTCTAGGTGATGAGGCTCCAGTGGAAGCTTGGTACGATCCATTTGGAGATAGTGCTACTCTTGATGCATGATTGGTGCACAGTTTGCGTCGAACGTACCATAGGCTTGGAAATAGTATTGGAGGCACCCGATGGAAATCTTGTTTTGATCTGTTTTGAAACAGTGTTAGCGTCGATGCAAGATAGATGCTCGATTTGCGTCAAACGTACCATAGGTTCATAAATTGTTTTAGAAGCACCCGCGGTACTCCTAGGTGATGAGGGTCCGGTGGAGATCTGTTTGGTCCATTTGGATATAGTGCTACAGAAGATAGGTGCACGGTTTGCATTGAACGTACCATAGGTCATAAACTGTTTTGGACGCACCCGATGGAACTCATAAGTGACATGGGTCGTGTGGAATCTCGTTTTAGTCCATTTAGAGATAGTGTTAGTGTTAGTACAAGGTTAGAGCACAGTTTGCACCGAACATACCATAGGCATAGAAATCGTTTTGGACGATCTCGATCAGACTCCTATGTGATGAGGCTCAAGTGGAAGCTCGGTTTGGTCCGTTTCGGGATAGTGCTTCTCTTGACGCAAGATTGGTGCTTGGTTTGCACCAAATGTAGCATAGGCATAGAAATCATTTTGAACGCACTCGAGGGGACTCCTAGGTGATGAGGCTCAAATTAAAGCTCGATTCGGTACGTTTGGAGATAGTGCTACTCTTGATTTGAGACAGTGTTAGCGTCGGTGCAAGATAGGTGCACGGTTTGCACTGAACGTACCATGGGCATAGAAATTGTTTTGGACACACTCGATGGGACTCCTAGATGATGAGGCTCAAGTGGAAGCTCAGCTTTGTCTGTTTGGGGATAGTGCTTCTCTTGATGCAAGATTGGTGCTTGGTTTGCACCAAATGTAGCATTGGCATAGAATTCATTTTGGACGCACTCGAGGGGACTCCTAGGTGATGAGGCTCAAGTGGAAGCTCGATTCAGTACGTTTGGAGATAGTGCTACTCTTGATGCAAGATTGGTGCTCGGTTTGTGTCAAATATGCCGTAGGCTCGGAAATAGTATTGGAGGCACCCGATGGAACTCCTAGGTGACGTGGGTCATGTGGAATCTCGTTTAGATCTATTTTGAGACAGTGTTAGCGTCGGTGCAAGATAGGTGCACGGTTTGCACTAAACGTACCATAGGCATAGAAATGGTTTTAGACACACTCGATGGGACTCCTAGGTGACGAGGCTCTAGTGGAAGCTTGGTACGATCCATTTGGAGATAGTGCTACTCTTGATGCATGATTGGTGCACGGTTTGCGTCGAACGTACCGTAGGCTCGGAAATAGTATTGGAGGCACCCAATGGAACTCCTAGGTTACGTGGGTCATGTGGAATCTTGTTTCGATCTGTTTTGAAACAGTGTTAGCGTCGGTGCAAGATAGGTGCTCGGTTTGCGTCAAACGTACCATAGGTTCATAAATTGTTTTAGAAGCACCCGCGGTACTCCTAGGTGATGAAGGTCTGGCGGAGATCTGTTTGGTCCGTTTAGAGATAGTGCTACAGAAGATAGGTGCACGGTTTGCATTGAACGTACCATAGGGCATAAACAGTTTTGGACGCACCCGATGGAACTCGTAAGTGACGTGGGTCGTGTGGAATCTTGTTTTAGTCCATTTGGAGATAGTGTTAGTGTTAGTGCAAGGTTAGAGCACGGTTTGCACCGAACATACCATAGGCATAGAAATCGTTTTGGACGATCTCGATCAGACTCCTATCTGTTTTGAAACAGTGTTAGCGTCGGTGCAAGATAGGTGCTCGGTTTGCGTCAAACGTACCATAGGTTCATAAATTGTTTTAGAAGCACCCGCGGTACTCCTAGGTGATGAAGGTCTGGCGGAGATCTGTTTGGTCCGTTTGGAGATAGTGCTACAGAACATAGGTGCACGGTTTGCATTGAACGTACCATAGGTCATAAACAGTTTTGGACGCACCCGATGGAACTCGTAAGTGACGTGGGTCGTGTGGAATCCTGTTTTAGTCCATTTGGAGATAGTGCTAGTGTTAGTGCAAGGTTAGAGCACGGTTTGCACCGAACATACCATAGGCATAGAAATCGTTTTGGACGATCTCGATCAGACTCCTATGTGACGAGGCTCAAGTGGAAGCTCGGTTCGGTCCGTTTCGGGATAGTGCTTCTCTTGATGCAAGATTGGTGCTTGGTTTGCACCAAATGTAGCATAGGCATAGAAATCATTTTGAACGCACTCGAGGGGACTCCTAGGTGATGAGGCTCAAGTGGAAGCTCGATTCGGTACGTTTGGAGATAGTGCTACTCTTGATGCAAGATTGGTGCTTGGTTTGCGTCGAATGTGCCGTAGGCTCGGAAATAGTATTGGAGGCACCCGATGGAACTCCTAGGTGACGTGGGTCATGTGGAAACTCGTTTAGATCTATTTTGAGACAGTGTGAGCGTCGGTGCAAGATTGGTGCGCGGTTTGCACTGAACGTACCATGGGCATAGAAATTGTTTTGGACACACTCGATGGGACTCCTAGGTGACGAGGCTCAAGTGGAAGCTCGGCTTTGTCTGTTTGGGGATAGTGCTTCTCTTGATGCAAGATTGGTGCTTGGTTTGCACCAAATGTAGCATAGGCATAGAAATCGTTTTGGACGCACTCGAGGGGACTCCTAGGTGACAAGGCTCAAGTGGAAGCTCGATTCGGTACGTTTGGAGATAGTGCTACTCTTGATGCAAGATTGGTGCTCGGTTTGCGTCGAATGTGCCGTAGGCTCGGAAATAGCATTGGAGGCACCCGATGGAACTCCTAGGTGACGTGGGTCATGTGGAATCTCGTTTTGATCTATTTTGAGACAGTGTTAGCGTCGGTGCAAGATAGGTGCACGGTTTGCACTGAACGTACCATAGGCATAGAAATCGTTTTGGACACACTCGATGGGACTCCTAGGTGACGAGGCTCCAGTGGAAGCTTGTTATGATCCATTTGGAGATAGTGCTACTTTTGATGCATGATTGGTGCACGGTTTGCGTCGAACGTACCGTAGGCTCGGAAATAGTATTGGAGGCACCCGATGGAAACCTTGTTTTGATCTGTTTTGAAACAGTGTTAGCGTCGGTGCAAGATAGATGCTCGATTTGCGTCAAACGTACCATAGGATCATAAATTATTTTAGAAGCACCCGCGGTACTCCTAGGTGATGAGGGTCTGGTGGAGATCTGTTTGGTCCATTTGGATATAGTGCTACAGAAGATAGGTGCACGGTTTGCATTGAACGTACCATAGGTCATAAACTGTTTTGGACGCACCCGATGGAACTCATAAGTGACGTGGGTCGTGTGGAATCTCGTTTTAGTCCATTTGGAGATAGTGTTAGTGTTAGTGCAAGGTTGGAGCATGGTTTGCACCGAACATACCATAGGCATAGAAATCGTTTTGGACGATCTCGATCAGACTCCTATGTGACGAGGCTCAAGTGGAAGCTCGGTTCGGTCCGTTTCGGGATAGTGCTTCTCTTGACGCAAGATTGGTGCTTGGTTTGCACCAAATGTAGCATAGGCATAGAAATCATTTTGAACGCACTCGAGGGGACTCCTAGGTGATGAGGCTCAAGTGGAAGCTCGATTCGGTACGTTTGGAGATAGTGCTACTCTTGATGCAAGATTGGTGCTCGTTTTGCGTCGAATGTGCCGTAGGCTTAGAAATAGTATTGGAGGCACCCGATGGAACTCCTAGGTGACATGGGTCATGTGGAATCTCGTTTAGATCTATTTTGAGACAGTGTTAGCGTCGGTGCAAGATAGGTGCACGGTTTGCACTGAACGTACCATGGGCATAGAAATCGTTTTGGACACACTCGATGGGACTCCTAGGTGACGAGGCTCAAGTGGAAGCTCGGCTTTGTCCGTTTGGGGATAGTGCTTCTCTTGATGCAAGATTGGTGCTTGGTTTGCACCAAATGTAGCATAGGCATAGAAATCGTTTTGGACGCACTCGAGGGGACTCCTAGGTGATGAGGCTCAAGTGGAAGCTCGATTCGGTACGTTTGGAGATAGTGCTACTCTTGATGCAAGATTAGTGCTCGGTTTGCGTCGAATGTGCCGTAGGCTCAGAAATAGCATTGGAGGCACCCGATGGAACTCCTAGGTGACGTGGGTCATGTGGAATCTCGTTTTGATCTATTTTGAGACAGTGTTAGCATCGGTGCAAGATAGGTGCACGGTTTGCACTGAACGTACCATAGGCATACAAATCGTTTTGGACACACTCGATGGGACTCCTAGGTGACGAGGCTCCAGTGGAAGCTCGGTACGATCCATTTGGAGATAGTGCTACTCTTGATGCATGATTGGTGCACGGTTTGCGTCGAACGTACCGTAGGCTCAGAAATAGTATTGGAGGCACCCGGTGGAACTCCTAGGTTACGTGGGTCATGTGGAATCTTGTTTCGATCTGTTTTGAAACAGTGTTAGCGTCGGTGCAAGATAGGTGCTCGATTTGCGTCAAACGTACTATAGGTTCATAAATTGTTTTAGAAGCACCCGCGGTACTCCTAGGTGATGAGGGTCTGGTGGAGATCTGTTTGGTCCGTTTGGATATAGTGCTACAGAAGATAAGTGCACGGTTTGCATTGAACATACCATAGGTCATAAACAGTTTTGGACGCACCCGATGTAACTCGTAAGTGACGTGGGTCGTGTGGAATCTTGTTTTAGTCCATTTGGAGATAGTGTTAGTGTTAGTGCAAGGTTGGAGCACGGTTTGCACCGAACATACCATAGGCATAGAAATTGTTTTGGATGATCTCGATCAGACTCCTATGGGACGAGGCTCAAGTGGAAGCTCGGTTCGGTCTGTTTCGGGATAGTGCTTCTCTTGATGCAAGATTGGTGCTTGGTTTGCACCAAATGTAGCATAGGCATAGAAATCGTTTTGAACGCACTCGAGGGGACTCCTAGGTGATGAGGCTCAAGTGGAAGCTCGATTCGGTACGTTTGGAGATAGTGCTACTCTTGATACAAGATTGGTGCTCGGTTTGCGTCGAATGTGCCGTAGGCTCGGAAATAGTATTGGAGGCACCCGATGGAACTTCTAGGTGACGTGGGTCATGTGGAATCTCGTTTAGATCTATTTTGAGACAGTGTGAGCGTCGGTGCAAGATAGGTGCGCGGTTTGCACTGAACGTACCATGGGCATAGAAATTGTTTTGGACACACTCGATGGGACTCCTAGGTGATGAGGCTCAAGTGGAAGCTCGGCTTTGTCCGTTTGGGGATAGTAATTCTCTTGATGCAAGATTGGTGCTTGGTTTGCACCAAATGTAGCATAGGCATAGAAATCGTTTCGGACGCACTCGAGGGGACTCCTAGGTGACAAGGCTCAAGTGGAAGCTCGATTCGGTACGTTTGGAGATAGTGCTACTCTTGATGCAAGATTGGTGCTCGGTTTGCGTCGAATGTGCCGTAGGCTCGGAAATAGCATCGGAGGCACCCGATGGAACTCCTAGGTGACGTGGGTCATGTGGAATCTCGTTTTGATCTATTTTGAGACAGTGTTAGCGTCGGTGCAAGATAGGTGCACGGTTTGCACTGAACGTACCATAGGCATAGAAATCGTTTTGGACACACTCGATGGGACTCCTAGGTGACGAGGCTCCAGTGGAAGCTTGGTATGATCCATTTGGAGATAGTGCTACTCTTGATGCATGATTGGTGCACGGTTTGCGTCGAACGTACCGTAGGCTCGGAAATAGTATTGGAGGCACCCGATGGAAATCTTGTTTTGATCTGTTTTGAAACAGTGTTAGCGTCGGTGCAAGATAGATGCTCGATTTGCGTCAAACGTACCATAGGATCATAAATTGTTTTAGAAGCACCCGCGGTACTCCTAGGTGATGAGGGTCTGGTGGAGATCTGTTTGGTCCATTTGGATATAGTGCTACAGAAGATAGGTGAACGGTTTGCATTGAACGTACCATAGGTCATAAACAGTTTTGGACGCACCCGATGGAACTCATAAGTGACGTGGGTCGTGTGGAATCTCGTTTTAGTCCATTTGGAGATAGTGTTAGTGTTAGTGCAAGGTTGGAGCACGGTTTGCACCGAACATACCATAGGCATAGAAATCGTTTTGGACGATCTCGATCAGACTCCTATGTGACGAGGCTCAAGTGGAAGCTCGGTTCGGTCCGTTTCGGGATAGTGCTTCTCTTGACGCAAGATTGGTGCTTGGTTTGCACCAAATGTAGCATAGGCATAGAAATCATTTTGAACGCACTCGAGGGGACTCCTAGGTGATGAGGCTCAAGTGGAAGCTCGATTCGGTACGTTTGGAGATAGTGCTACTCTTGATGCAAGATTGGTGCTCGTTTTGCGTCGAATGTGCCGTAGGCTTAGAAATAGTATTGGAGGCACCCGATGGAACTCCTAGGTGACATGGGTCATGTGGAATCTCGTTTAGATCTATTTTGAGACAGTGTTAGCGTCGGTGCAAGATAGGTGCACGGTTTGCACTGAACGTACCATGGGCATAGAAATCGTTTTGGACACACTCGATGGGACTCCTAGGTGACGAGGCTCAAGTGGAAGCTCGGCTTTGTCCGTTTGGGGATAGTGCTTCTCTTGATGCAAGATTGGTGCTTGGTTTGCACCAAATGTAGCATAGGCATAGAAATCGTTTTGGACGCACTCGAGGGGACTCCTAGGTGATGAGGCTCAAGTGGAAGCTCGATTCGGTACGTTTGGAGATAGTGCTACTCTTGATGCAAGATTAGTGCTCGGTTTGCGTCGAATGTGCCGTAGGCTCAGAAATAGCATTGGAGGCACCCGATGGAACTCCTAGGTGACGTGGGTCATGTGGAATCTCGTTTTGATCTATTTTGAGACAGTGTTAGCATCGGTGCAAGATAGGTGCACGGTTTGCACTGAACGTACCATAGGCATACAAATCGTTTTGGACACACTCGATGGGACTCCTAGGTGACGAGGCTCCAGTGGAAGCTCGGTACGATCCATTTGGAGATAGTGCTACTCTTGATGCATGATTGGTGCACGGTTTGCGTCGAACGTACCGTAGGCTCAGAAATAGTATTGGAGGCACCCGGTGGAACTCCTAGGTTACGTGGGTCATGTGGAATCTTGTTTCGATCTGTTTTGAAACAGTGTTAGCGTCGGTGCAAGATAGGTGCTCGATTTGCGTCAAACGTACTATAGGTTCATAAATTGTTTTAGAAGCACCCGCGGTACTCCTAGGTGATGAGGGTCTGGTGGAGATCTGTTTGGTCCGTTTGGATATAGTGCTACAGAAGATAAGTGCACGGTTTGCATTGAACATACCATAGGTCATAAACAGTTTTGGATGCACCCGATGTAACTCGTAAGTGACGTGGGTCGTGTGGAATCTTGTTTTAGTCCATTTGGAGATAGTGTTAGTGTTAGTGCAAGGTTGGAGCACGGTTTGCACCGAACATACCATAGGCATAGAAATCGTTTTGGATGATCTCGATCAGACTCCTATGGGACGAGGCTCAAGTGGAAGCTCGGTTCGGTCTGTTTCGGGATAGTGCTTCTCTTGATGCAAGATTGGTGCTTGGTTTGCACCAAATGTAGCATAGGCATAGAAATCGTTTTGAACGCACTCGAGGGGACTCCTAGGTGATGAGGCTCAAGTGGAAGCTCGATTCGGTACGTTTGGAGATAGTGCTACTCTTGATACAAGATTGGTGCTCGGTTTGCGTCGAATGTGCCGTAGGCTCGGAAATAGTATTGGAGGCACCCGATGGAACTTCTAGGTGACGTGGGTCATGTGGAATCTCGTTTAGATCTATTTTGAGACAGTGTGAGCGTCGGTGCAAGATAGGTGCGCGGTTTGCACTGAACGTACCATGGGCATAGAAATTGTTTTGGACACACTCGATGGGACTCCTAGGTGATGAGGCTCAAGTGGAAGCTCGGCTTTGTCCGTTTGGGGATAGTAATTCTCTTGATGCAAGATTGGTGCTTGGTTTGCACCAAATGTAGCATAGGCATAGAAATCGTTTCGGACGCACTCGAGGGGACTCCTAGGTGACAAGGCTCAAGTGGAAGCTCGATTCGGTACGTTTGGAGATAGTGCTACTCTTGATGCAAGATTGGTGCTCGGTTTGTGTCGAATGTGCCGTAGGCTCGGAAATAGCATTGGAGGCACCCGATGGAACTCCTAGGTGACGTGGGTCATGTGGAATCTCGTTTTGATCTATTTTGAGACAGTGTTAGCGTCGGTGCAAGATAGGTGCACGGTTTGCACTGAACGTACCATAGGCATAGAAATCGTTTTGGACACACTCGATGGGACTCCTAGGTGACGAGGCTCCAGTGGAAGCTTGGTATGATCCATTTGGAGATAGTGCTACTCTTGATGCATGATTGGTGCACGGTTTGCGTCGAACGTACCGTAGGCTCGGAAATAGTATTGGAGGCACCCGATGGAAATCTTGTTTTGATCTGTTTTGAAACAGTGTTAGCGTCGGTGCAAGATAGATGCTCGATTTGCGTCAAACGTACCATAGGATCATAAATTGTTTTAGAAGCACCCGCGGTACTCCTAGGTGATGAGGGTCTGGTGGAGATCTGTTTGGTCCATTTGGATATAGTGCTACAGAAGATAGGTGAACGGTTTGCATTGAACGTACCATAGGTCATAAACAGTTTTGGACGCACCCGATGGAACTCATAAGTGACGTGGGTCGTGTGGAATCTCGTTTTAGTCCATTTGGAGATAGTGTTAGTGTTAGTGCAAGGTTGGAGCATGGTTTGCACCGAACATACCATAGGCATAGAAATCGTTTTGGACGATCTCGATCAGACTCCTATGTGACGAGGCTCAAGTGGAAGCTCGGTTCGGTCCGTTTCGGGATAGTGCTTCTCTTGACGCAAGATTGGTGCTTGGTTTGCACCAAATGTAGCATAGGCATAGAAATCATTTTGAACGCACTCGAGGGGACTCCTAGGTGATGAGGCTCAAGTGGAAGCTCGATTCGGTACGTTTGGAGATAGTGCTACTCTTGATGCAAGATTGGTGCTCGTTTTGCGTCGAATGTGCCGTAGGCTTAGAAATAGTATTGGAGGCACCCGATGGAACTCCTAGGTGACATGGGTCATGTGGAATCTCGTTTAGATCTATTTTGAGACAGTGTTAGCGTCGGTGCAAGATAGGTGCACGGTTTGCACTGAACGTACCATGGGCATAGAAATCGTTTTGGACACACTCGATGGGACTCCTAGGTGACGAGGCTCAAGTGGAAGCTCGGCTTTGTCCGTTTGGGGATAGTGCTTCTCTTGATGCAAGATTGGTGCTTGGTTTGCACCAAATGTAGCATAGGCATAGAAATCGTTTTGGACGCACTCGAGGGGACTCCTAGGTGATGAGGCTCAAGTGGAAGCTCGATTCGGTACGTTTGGAGATAGTGCTACTCTTGATGCAAGATTAGTGCTCGGTTTGCGTCGAATGTGCCGTAGGCTCAGAAATAGCATTGGAGGCACCCGATGGAACTCCTAGGTGACGTGGGTCATGTGGAATCTCGTTTTGATCTATTTTGAGACAGTGTTAGCATCGGTGCAAGATAGGTGCACGGTTTGCACTGAACGTACCATAGGCATACAAATCGTTTTGGACACACTCGATGGGACTCCTAGGTGACGAGGCTCTAGTGGAAGCTCGGTACGATCCATTTGGAGATAGTGCTACTCTTGATGCATGATTGGTGCACGGTTTGCGTCGAACGTACCGTAGGCTCGGAAATAGTATTGGAGGCACCCGGTGGAACTCCTAGGTTACGTGGGTCATGTGGAATCTTGTTTCGATCTGTTTTGAAACAGTGTTAGCGTCGATGCAAGATAGGTGCTCGATTTGCGTCAAATGTACTATAGGTTCATAAATTGTTTTAGAAGCACCCGCGGTACTCCTAGGTGATGAGGGTCTGGTGGAGATCTGTTTGGTCCGTTTGGATATAGTGCTACAGAAGATAAGTGCACGGTTTGCATTGAACATACCATAGGTCATAAACAGTTTTGGACGCACCCGATGGAACTCGTAAGTGACGTGGGTCATGTGGAATCTCGTTTTAGTCTATTTGGAGATAGTGTTAGTGTTAGTGCAAGGTTAGACCACGGTTTGCACCGAACATACCATAGGCATAGAAATCGTTTTGGACGATCTCGATCAGACTTCTATGTGACGAGGCTCAAGTGGAAGCTCGGTTCGGTTCATTTCGGGATAGTGCTTCTCTTGATGCAAGATTGGTGCTTGGTTTGCACCAAATGTAGCATAGGCATAGAAATCGTTTTGAACACACTCGAGGGGACTCCTAGGTGATGAGGCTCAAGTGGAAGCTCGATTCGGTACGTTTGGAGATAGTGCTACTCTTGATGCCAGATTGGTGCTCGGTTTGCGTCGAATGTGCCGTAGGCTCAGAAATAGTATTGGAGGCACCCGATGGAACTCCTAGGTGACATGGGTCATGTGGAATATCGTTTTGATCTATTTTGAGACAGTGTTAGCGTTAGTGCAAGATAGGTGCACGGTTTGCACTGAACGTACCATGGGCATAGAAATCGTTTTGGACACACTCGATGGGACTCCTAGGTGACGAGGCTCAACTGGAAGCTCAGGTCGGTCTGTTGGGGATAGTGCTTCTCTTGATGCAAGATAGGTGCATGGTTTGCACTGAATGTACCATGGGCATAGAAATTGTTTTGGACACACTCGATGGGACTACTAGGTGACGAGGCTCAAGTGGAAGATCAAGTCGGTCCGTTTCGGGATACTGCTTCTCTTGACGCAAGATTGGTGCTTGTTTTGCACCAAATGTAGCATAGGCATAGAAATTGTTTTGGACGCACTCGAGGGGACTCCTAGGTGACGAGGCTCAAGTGGAAGCTTGATTCGGTACGTTTGGAGATAGTGCTACTCTTGATGCAAGATTGGTGCTCGGTTTGTGTCAAATGTGCCGTAGGCTTAGAAATAGTATTGGAGGCACCCGATGGAACTCCTAGGTGACGTGGGTCATGTGGAATCTCGTTTTGATCTATTTTGAGACAGTGTTAGCATCAGTGCAAGATAGGTGCACGGTTTGCACTGAACGTACCATGGGCATAGAAATCGTTTTGGACACAGTCGATGGGACTCCTAGGTGACGAGGCTCAAGTGGAAGCTCAGGTCGGTCTGTTTGGGGATAGTGCTTCTCTTGATGCAAGATTGGTGCTTGGTTTGCACCAAATGTAGCATAGTTATAGAAATCATTTTGGACGCACTCGAGGGGACTCCTAGGTGACGATGCTCAAGTGGAAGCTCGATTCGGTACATTTGGAGATAGTGCTACTCTTGATGCAAGATTGGTGCTCGGTTTGCGTCGATTGTGCCGTAGGCTCAGAAATAGTATTGGAGGCATCCGATGGAACTCCTAGGTGACGTGGGTGATGTGGAATCTCGTTTTGATCTATTTTAAGACAGTGTTAGCGTCGGTGCAAGATAGGTGCACGGTTTGCACTGAACGTACCATAGGCATAGAAATCGTTTTGGACACACTCGATGGGACTCCTAGGTGACGAGGCTCAAGTGGAAGCTTAGGTCGGTCTGTTTGGGGATAGTGCTTCTCTTGATGCAAGATTGGTGCTTGGTTTGCACCAAATGTAGCATAGTTATAGAAATCATTTTGGACGCACTCGAGGGGACTCCTATGTGACGATGCTCAAGTGAAAGCTCGATTCGGTACGTTTGGAGATAGTGCTACTCTTGATGCAAGATTGGTGCTCGGTTTGCGTCGAATGTGCCGTAGGCTCAGAAATAGTATTGGAGGCATCCGATGGAACTCCTAGGTGACGTGGGTGATGTGGAATCTCATTTTGATCTATTTTGTGACAATGTTAGCGTCGGTGCAAGATAGGTGCACGGTTTGCACTGAACGTACCATAGGCATAGAAATCGTTTTGGACACACTCGATGGGACTCCTAGGTGACGAGGCTCAAGTGGAAGCTTAGGTCGGTCTGTTTGGGGATAGTGCTTCTCTTGATGCAAGATTGGTGCTTGGTTTGCACCAAATGTAGCATAGTTATAGAAATCATTTTGGACGCACTCGAGGGGACTCCTATGTGACGATGCTCAAGTGAAAGCTCGATTCGGTACGTTTGGAGATAGTGCTACTCTTGATGCAAGATTGGTGCTCGGTTTGCGTCGAATGTGCCGTAGGCTCAGAAATAGTATTGGAGGCATCCGATGGAACTCCTAGGTGACGTGGGTGATGTGGAATCTCATTTTGATCTATTTTGTGACAATGTTAGCGTCGGTGCAAGATAGGTGCACGGTTTGCACTGAACATACCATAGGCATAGAAATCATTTTGGACACACTCGATGGGACTCCTAGGTGACGAGGCTATAGTAGAAGCTCGGTACGATCCATTTGGAGATAGTGCTACTCTTGATGCAAGATTGGTGCTCGGTTTGCGTCGCATGTGCCGTAGGCTCGGAAATAGTATTGGAGGCACCCGATGGAACTCCTAGGTGATGTGGGTCATATGGAATCTCGTTTAGATCTATTTTGAGACAGTGTTACCGTCGGTGCAAGATAGGTGCACGGTTTGCACTGAACGTACCATGGGCATAGAAATTGTTTTAGACACACTCGATGGGACTCCTAGGTGACGAGGTTCAAGTGGAAGCTCAGCTTTGTCCGTTTGGGGATAGTGTTTCTCTTGATGCAAGATTGGTGCTTGGCTTGCACCAAATGTAGCATTGGCATAGAAATCATTTTGGACGCACTCGAGAGGACTCCTAGGTGATGAGGCTCTAGTGGAAGCTCGATTCGGTACGTTTGGAGATAGTGCTACTCTTGATGCAAGATTGGTGCTCGGTTTGCGTCGAATGTGCCGTAGGGTCGGAAATAGTATTGGAGGCACCCGATGGAACTCCTAGGTGACTTGGTCATGTGGAATCTCGTTTTGATCTATTTTGAGACAGTGTTAGCGTTGGTGCAAGATAGGTGTACGGTTTGCACTAACGTACCATAGGCATAGAAATCGTTTTGGACACACTCGATGGGACTCCTAGGTGACGAGGCTCCAGTGGAAGCTCGGTACGATCCATTTGGAGATAGTGCAACTCTTGATGCATGATTGGTGCACGGTTTGCGTCGAACGTACCGTAGGCTTAGAAATAGTATTGTAAGCACCCGATGGAACTCCTAGGTTACGTGGGTCATGTGGAATCTTGTTTTGATCTGTTTTGAAACAGTGTTAGCGTCGGTGCAAGATAGGTGCTCGGTTTGCGTCATACGTACCACAGGTTCATAAATTGTTTTAGAAGCACCCGCGGTACTCCTAGGTGATGAGGGTCTGGTGGAGATCTGTTTGGTCTGTTTGGAGATAGTGCTACAGAAGATAGGTGCACGGTTTGCATTGAACGTACCATAGGTCATAAACAGTTTTGGACGCACCCGATGGAAGCTCGATTCGGTACGTTTAGAGATAGTGCTACTCTTGATGCAAGATTGGTGCTCGGTTTGCGTCGAATGTGCCGTAGGCTCGGAAATAGTATTGGAGGCACCCGATGGAGCTCCTAGGTGACGTGGGTCATGTGGAATCTCGTTTTGATCTATTTTGAGACAGTGTTAGCGTCGGTGCAAGATAGGAGCACGGTTTGCACTGAACGTAACATAGGCATACAAATCGTTTTGGACACACTCGATGGGACTCCTAGGTGACGAGGCTCCAATGGAAGCTCGGTACGATCCATTTGGAGATAGTGCTACTCTTGATGCATGATTGGTGCACGGTTCGCGTCGAACGTACCGTAGGCTCGGAAATAGTATTGGAGGCACCCGATGGAACTCCTAGGTGACTTGGTCATGTGGAGTCTCGTTTTGATCTATTTTGAGACAGTGTTAGCGTCGATGCAAGATAGGTGTACGGTTTGCACTAACATACCATAGGCATAGAAATCGTTTTGGACACACTCGATGGGACTCCTAGGTGACGAGGCTCCAGTGGAAGCTCGGTATGATCCATTTGGAGATAGTGCAACTCTTGATGCATGATTGGTGCACGGTTTGCGTCGAACATACCGTAGGCTCAGAAATAGTATTGTAAGCACCCAATGGAACTCCTAGGTTACGTGAGTCATGTGGAATCTTGTTTTGATCTGTTTTGAAACAGTGTTAGCGTCGGTGCAAGATAGGTTCTCGGTTTGCGTCATACGTACCACAGGTTCATAAATTGTTTTAGAAGCACCCGCGGTACTCCTAGGTGATGAGGGTCTGGTGGAGATCTGTTTGGTCTGTTTGGAGATAGTGCTACAGAAGATAGGTGCACGGTTTGCATTGAACGTACCATAGGTCATAAACAGTTTTGGACGCACCCGATGGAACTCGTAAGTGACGTGGGTCGTGTGGAATCTCGTTTTAGTCCATTTGGAGATCGTGTTAGTGTTAGTGCAAGGTTGGAGCATGGTTTGCACCGAACATACCATAGGCATAGAAATCGTTTTGGACGATCTCGATCAGACTCCTATGTGACGAGGCTCAAGTGGAAGCTCGGTTCGGTCCGTTTCGGGATTGTGCTTCTCTTGACGCAAGATTGGTGCTTGGTTTGCACCAAATGTAGCATAGGCATAGAAATCATTTTGAACGCAATCGAGGGGACTCCTAGGTGATGAGGCTCAAGTGGAAGCTCAATTCGGTACGTTTGGAGATAGTGCTCCATTTGATGCAAGATTGGTGCTCGGTTTGCGTCGAATGTGCCGTAGGCACGGAAATATTATTGGAGGCACCCGATGGAACTCCTAGGTGACGTGGGTCATGTGAAATCTCGTTTAGATCTATTTTGAGACAGTGTTAGCGTCAGTGTAAGATAGGTGCACGGTTTGCACTGAATGTACCATGTGAATAGAAATCGTTTTGGACACACTCGATGGGACTCCTAGGTGACGAGGCTTAAGTGGAAGCTCGGCTCGGTCTGTTTGGGGATAGTGCTTCTCTTGATGCAAGATTGGTGCTTTGTTTGCACCAAATGTAGCATAGGCATAGAAATCATTTTGGACGCAATCGAGCGGACTCCTAGGTGACGAGGCTCAAGTGGAAGCTCGATTCAGTACGTTTGGAGATAGTGCTACTCCTGATGCAAGATTGGTGCTCGGTTTGCGTCGAATGTGCTGTAGGCTTAGAAATAGTATTGGAGCCACCCGATGGAGCTCCTAGGTGACGTGGGTCATGTGGAATCTCATTTTGATCTATTTTGAGACAGTGTTAGTGTCGGTGCAAGATAGGTGCACGGTTTGCACAGAACGTACCATAGGCATAGAAATCGTTTTGGACACACTCGATGGGACTCCTAGGTGACGAGGCTCTAGTGGAAGCTCGGTACGATCTGTTTGGGGATAGTGCTACTCTTGATGCATGATTGGTGCACGGTTTGCGTCGAACGTACCGTAGGCTCAGAAATAGTATTGGAGGCACCCGATGGAACTCCTAGGTTACGTGGGTCATGTGGAATCTTGTTTCGATCTATTTTGAAACAGTGTTAGCGTCGGTGCAAGATAGGAGCTTGGTTTGCGTCAAACGTACCATTGGTTCATAAATTGTTTTAGAAGCACCCGCGGTACTCCTAGGTGATGAAGGTCTGGTGGAGATCTGTTTGGTCCGTTTGGAGATAGTGCTACAGAAGATAGGTGCACGGTTTGCATTGAATATACCATAGGTCATAAATAGTTTTGGACGCACCCGATGGAACTCGTAAGTGACGTGGGTCATGTGAAATCTCGTTTTAGTCCATTTGGAGATAGTGTTAGTGTTAGTGCAAGGTTGGAGCACGGTTTGCACCAAACATACCATAGGCATAGAAATCGTTTTGGATGATCTCGATCAGACTCCTATGTGACGAGGCTCAAGTGGAAGCTCGGTTCGGTCCGTTTTGGGATAGTGCTTCTCTTGACGCAAGATTGGTGCTTGGTTTGCACCAAATGTAGCATAGGCATAGAATGGAACGCACTCGAGGGGACTCCTAGGTGATGAGGCTCAAGTGGAAGCTCGATTCGGTACGTTTGGAGATAGTGCTACTCTTGATGCAAGATTGGTGCTCGTTTTGCGTCGAATGTGCCGAAGGCTTAGAAATAGTATTGGAGGCACCCGATGGAACTCCTAGGTGATGTGGGTCATGTGGAATCTCGTTTAGATCTATTTTGAGATAGTGTTAGCGTCGGTGCAAGATAGGTGCACGGTTTGCACTGAACGTACCATGGGCATAGAAATTGTTTTGGACACACTCGATGGGACTCCTATGTGACGAGGCTCAAGTGGAAGCTCGGCTTTGTCCGTTTAGGGATAGTGCTTCTCTTGATGCAAGATTGGTGCTTGGTTTGCACCAAATATAGCATAGCATAGAAATCGTTTTGGACGCACTCGAGGGGACTCCTAGGTGATGAGGCTCAAGTGGAAGCTCGATTCGGTACGTTTGGAGATAATGCTACTCTTGATGCAAGATTGGTGCTCGGTTTGCGTCGAATGTGCCATAGGCTCGGAAATAGCATTGGAGGCACCAGATAGAACTCCTAGGTGACGTGGGTCATGTGGAATCTCGTTTTGATCTATTTTGAGACAGTGTTAGCGTCGGTGCAAGATAGGTGCACGGTTTGCACTGAACGTACCATAGGCATACAAATCGTTTTGGACACACTCGATGGGACTCCTAGGTGACGAGGCTCCAATGGAAGCTCGGTACGATCCATTTGGAGATAGTGCTACTCTTGATGCATGATTGGTGCACGGTTCGCGTCGAACGTACCGTAGGCTCGGAAATAGTATTGGAGGCACCCGATGGAACTCCTAGGTTACGTGGGTCATGTGGAATCTTGTTTCGATCTGTTTTGAAACAGTGTTAGCGTCGATGCAAGATAGGTGCTCGATTTGCGTCAAACGTACTATAGGTTCATAAATTGTTTTGGAAGCACCCGTGGTACTCCTAGGTGATGAGGGTCTGGTGGAGATCTGTTTGGTCTGTTTGGATATAGTGCTACAGAAGATAGGTGCACGGTTTGCATTGAACGTACCATAGGTCATAAACAGTTTTGGACGCACCCGATGGAACTCGTAAGTGACGTGGGTCGTGTGGAATCTCGTTTTAGTCTATTTGGAGATAGTGTTAGTGTTAGTGTAAGGTTGGACCACGGTTTGAACCGAACATACCATAGGCATAGAAATCGTTTTGGACGATCTCGATCAGACTTCTATGTGACGAGGCTCAAGTGGAAGCTCGGTTCGGTCCGTTTCGGGATAGTGCTTCTCTTGATGCAAGATTGGTGCTTGGTTTGCACCAAATGTAGCATAGGCATAGAAATCGTTTTGAATGCACTTGAGGGGACTCCTAGGTGATGAGGCTCAAGTGGAGGCTCGATTCAGTACGTTTGGAGATAGTGCTACTTTGATGCCAGATTGGTGCTCGGTTTGCGTCGAATGTGCCGTAGGCTCAGAAATAGTATTGGAGGCACCCGATGTAACTCCTAGGTGACGTGGGTCATGTGAAATCTCGTTTTGATCTATTTTGAGACAGTGTTAGCGTCGGTGCAAGATAGGTACACGGTTTGCATTGAACGTACCATAGGCATAGAAATCGTTTTGGACAGACTCGATGGGACTCCTAGGTGACGAGGCTCCAGTGGAAGCTCAGTACGATCCATTTGGAGATAGTGCTACTCTTGATGCATGATTGGTGCACAGTTTGCGTCGAACGTACCGTAGGCTCTGAAATAGTATTGGAGGCACCTGATGGAACTCCTACGTTACGTGGGTCATGTGGAATCTTGTTTCGATCTGTGTTTGAAACAGTGTTAGTGTCGGTGCAAGATAGGTGCTCGGATTGCGTCAAACGTACCATAGGTTCATAAATTGTTTTAGAAGCACCCGCGATACTCCTAGGTGATGAGGGTCTGGTGGAGATCTGTTTGGTCCGTTTGGATATAGTGCTACAGAACATAGGTGCACGGTTTGCATTGAACATACCATAGGTCATGAACAGTTTTGGACACACCCGATGGAACTCGTAAGTGACGTGGGTCATGTGGAATCTCGTTTTAGTCCATTTGGAGATAGTGTTAGTGTTAGTGCAAGGTTGGAGCACGGTTTGCACCGAACATACCATAGGCATAGAAATCGTTTTGGACAATCTCGATTTATCTCCTATGTGACGAGGCTCAAGTGCAAGCTCGGTTCGGTCCGTTTCGGGATAGTGCTTCTCTTGATAAAAGATTGGTGCTTGGTTTGCACCAAATGTAGCATAGGCATAGAAATTGTTTTGAACGCACTCGAGGGGACTCCTAGGTGATGAGACTCAAGTGGAAGCTCGATTCGCTATGTTTGGAGATAGTGCTACTCTTGATGCTATATTGGTGCTCGGTTTGCGTCGAATGTGCCGTAGGCTCGGAATAGTTTTGGAGGCACTCGATGGAACTCCTAGATGACGTGGGTCATGTGGAATCTCGTTTAGATCTATTTTGAGACAGTGTTAGCGTCGGTGCAAGATAGGTGCACGGTTTGCACTGAAGGTACCATGTGCATAGAAATCATTTTGGACACACTCGATGGGACTCCTAGGTGACGAGGCTCAAGTGGAAGCTCGGCTCAATCCGTTTGGGATAGTGCTTCTCTTGATGCAAGATTGGTGCTTGGTTTGCAGCAAATGTAGCGTAGGCATAGAAATCGTATTGGACGCACTCGAGGGGACTCCTTGGTGACGAGGCTCAAGTGGAAGCTCGATTCAGTACGTTTAGAGATAGTGCTACTCTTGATGCAAGATTGGTGCTCGGTTTGCGTCGAATGTGCCGTAGGCTCGGAAATAGTATTGGAGGCACCCGATGGAGCTCCTAGGTGACGTGGGTCATGTGGAATCTCGTTTTGATCTATTTTGAGACAGTGTTAGCGTCGGTGCAAGATAGGTGCACGGTTTGCGCTGAACGTACCATAGGCATAGAAATCGTTTTGGACACACTCGATGGGACTCCTAGGTGACGAGGCTCTAGTGGAAGCTTGGTACGGTCCATTTAGAGATAGTGCTACTCTTGATGCATGATTGTTGCACGGTTTGCGTCGAACGTACCGTAGGCTCAGAAATAGTATTGGAGGCACTAGATGGAACTCCTAGGTGACGTGGGTCATGTGGAATCTCGTTTTGATCTATTTTGAGACAGTGTTAGCGTTGGTGCAAGATAGGTGCACAGTTTGCACTGAACGTACCATAGGCATAGAAATCATTTTGGACACACTCAATGAGACTCCTCGGTGATGAGGCTCTAGTGGAAGCTTGGTACGATCCATTTGGAGATAGTGCTACTCTTGATGCATGATTGGTGCACGGTTTGCGTCGAACGTACCGTAGGCTCTGAAATAGTATTGGGGGCACCTGATGGAACTCCTAGGTTACGTGGGTCATGGGAAATCTTGTTTCGATCTGTTTTGAAACAGTGTTAGCGTCGGTGCAAGATAGATGCTCGATTTGCGTCAAACATACCACAGGTTCATAAATTGTTTTAGAAGCACCCGCGGTACTCCTAGGTGATGAGGGTCTGGTGGAGATCTATTTGGTCCATTTGGATCTAGTGCTACAGAAGATAGGTGCACGGTTTGCATTGAACGTACCATAGGTCATAAACAGTTTTGGACGCACCCGATGGAACTCATAAGTGACGTGGGTCGTGTGGAACCTCGTTTCAATCCATTGGGAGATCGTGTTAGTGTTAGTGCAAGGTTGGAGCACGGTTTGCACCGAACATACCATAGGCATAGAAATCGTTTTGGACGATCTCGATCAGACTCCTATGTGACGAGGCTCAAGTGGAAGCTCGGTTCGGTCCGTTTCGGGATAGTGCTTCTCTTGACGCAAGATTGGTGCTTGGTTTGCACCAAATGTAGCATAGGCATAGAAATCATTTTGAACGCACTCGAGGGGACTCCTAGGTGATGAGGCTCAAGTGGAAGCTCGATTCGGTATGTTTGGAGATAGTGCAACTCTTGATGCAAGATTGGTGCTCGGTTTGCGTCGAATGTGCCGTAGGCTCGGAAATAATAGTATTGGAGGCATCCGATGGAACTCCTAGGTGACGTGGGTCTTGTGGAATCTCGTGTAGATCTATTTTGAGACAGTGTTAGCGTCAGTGCAAGATAGGTGCACGGTTTGCACTGAATGTACCATGTGCATAGAAATCGTTTTGGACACACTCGATGGGACTCCTAGGTGACGAGGCTCAAGTGGAAGCTCGGCTCGGTCCGTTTGGGGATAGTGCTTCTCTTGATGCAAGATTGGTGCTTTGTTTGCACCAAATGTAGCATAGGCATAGAAATCGTTTTGGACGCACTCGAGGGGACTCCTAGGTGACGAGGCTCAAGTGGAAGCTCGATTTAGTACGTTTCGAGATAGTGCTACTCCTGATGCAAGATTGGTGCTCGGTTTGCGTCGAATGTGCCGTAGGCTCAGAAATAGTATTGGAGGCACCCGATGGGGCTCCTAGGTGACGTGGGTCATGTGGAATCTCGTTTTGATCTATTTTGAGACAGTGTTAGCGTCGGTGCAAGATAGGTGCACGGTTATCACTGAACGTACCATAGGCATACAAATCGTTTTGGACACACTCGATGGGACTCCTAGGTGACGAGGCTCCAATGGAAGCTTGGTACGATCCATTTGGAGATAGTGCTACTCTTGATGCATGATTGGTGCACGGTTCGCGTCGAACGTACCGTAGGCTCGGAAATAGTATTGGAGGCACCCGATGGAACTCCTAGGTTACGTGGGTCATGTGGAATCTTGTTTCGATCTGTTTTGAAACAGTGTTAGCGTCGATGCAAGATAGGTGCTCGATTTGCGTCAAACGTACTATAGGTTCATAAATTGTTTTGGAAGCACCCGTGGTACTCCTAGGTGATGAGGATCTGGTGGAGATCTGTTTGGTCCGTTTGGATATAGTGCTACAGAAGATAGGTGCACGGTTTGCATTGAACGTACTATAGGTCATAAACAGTTTTGGACGCACCCGATGGAACTCGTAAGTGACGTGGGTCGTGTGGAATCTCGTTTTAGTCTATTTGGAGATAGTGTTAGTGTTAGTGCAAGGTTGGACCACGGTTTGAACCGAACATACCATAGGCATAGAAATCGTTTTGGACAATCTCGATCAGACTCCTATGTGACGAGGCTCAAGTGCAAGCTCGGTTCGGTCCGTTTCGGGATAGTGCTTCTCTTGATGCAAGATTGGTGCTTGGTTTGCACCAAATGTAGCATAGGCATAGAAATCATTTTGAACGCACTCGAGGGGACTCCTAGGTGATGAGACTCAAGTGGAAGCTCGATTCGCTATGTTTGGAGATAGTGCTACTCTTGATGCTATATTGGTGCTCGGTTTGCGTCGAATGTGCCGTAGGCTCGGAATAGTATTGGAGGCACTCGATGGAACTCCTAGGTGACGTGGGTCATGTGGAATCTCGTTTAGATCTATTTTGAGACAGTGTTAGCGTCGGTGCAAGATAGGTGCACGGTTTGCACTGAAGGTACCATGTGCATAGAAATCATTTTGGACACACTCGATGGGACTCCTAGGTGACGAGGCTCAAGTGGAAGCTCGGCTCGATCCGTTTTGGATAGTGCTTCTCTTGATGCAAGATTGGTGCTTGGTTTGCACCAAATGTAGCATAGGCATAGAAATCGTTTTGGACGCACTCGATGGGACTCCTAGGTGACGAGGCTCAAGTGGAAGCTCGATTCAGTACGTTTAGAGATAGTGCTACTCTTGATGCAAGATTGGTGCTCGGTTTGCGTCGAATGTGCCGTAGGCTCGGAAATAGTATTGGAGGCACCCGATGGAGCTCCTAGGTGACGTGGGTCATGTGGAATCTCGTTTTGATCTATTTTGAGACAGTGTTAGCGTCGGTGCAAGATAGGTGCACGGTTTGCGCTGAACGTACCATAGGCATAGAAATCGTTTTGGACACACTCGATGGGACTCCTAGGTGACGAGGCTCTAGTGGAAGCTTGGTACGGTCCATTTAGAGATAGTGCTACTCTTGATGCATGATTGTTGCACGGTTTGCGTCGAACGTACCGTAGGCTCGGAAATAGTATTGGAGGCACTAGATGGAACTCCTAGGTGACGTGGGTCATGTGGAATCTCGTTTTGATCTATTTTGAGACAGTGTTAGCGTTGGTGCAAGATAGGTGCACAGTTTGCACTGAACGTACCATAGGCATAGAAATCATTTTGGACACACTCAATGGGACTCCTCGGTGATGAGGCTCTAGTGGAAGCTTGGTACGATCCATTTGGAGATAGTGCTACTCTTGATGCATGATTGGTGCACGGTTTGCGTCGAACGTACCGTAGGCTCTGAAATAGTATTGGAGGCACCTGATGGAACTCCTAGGTTACGTGGGTCATGGGAAATCTTGTTTCGATCTGTTTTGAAACAGTGTTAGCGTCGGTGCAAGATAGATGCTCGATATTCGTCAAACATACCATAGGTTCATAAATTGTTTTAGAAGCACCCGCGGTACTCCTAGGTGATGAGGGTCTGGTGGAGATCTGTTTGGTCCATTTGGATATAGTGCTACAGAAGATAGGTGCACGATTTGCATTGAACGTACCATAGGTCATAAACAGTTTTGGACGCACCCGATGGAACTCATAAGTGACGTGGGTCATGTGGAATCTCGTTTCAGTCCATTTGGAGATCGTGTTAGTGTTAGTGCAAGGTTGGAGCATGGTTTGCACCGAACATACCATAGGCATAGAAATCGTTTTGGACGATCTCGATCAGACTCCTATGTGACGAGGCTCAAGTGGAAGCTCGGTTCGGTCCGTTTTGGGATAGTGCTTCTCTTGACGCAAGATTGGTGCTTGGTTTGCACCAAATGTAGCATAGGCATAGAAATCATTTTGAACGCACTCGAGGGGACTCCTAGGTGATGAGGCTCAAGTGGAAGCTCGATTCGGTACGTTTGGAGATAGTGCAACTCTTGATGCAAGATTGGTGCTCGGTTTGCGTCGAATGTGCCGTAGTCTCGGAAATAATAGTATTGGAGGCATCCGATGGAACTCCTAGGTGACGTGGGTCTTGTGGAATCTCGTGTAGATCTATTTTGAGACAGTGTTAGCGTCAGCGCAAGATAGGTGCACGGTTTGCACTGAATGTACCATGTGCATAGAAATCGTTTTGGACACACTCGATGGGACTCCTAGGTGACGAGGCTCAAGTGGAAGCTCGGCTCGGTCCGTTTGGGGATAGTGCTTCTCTTGATGCAAGATTGGTGCTTTGTTTGCACCAAATGTAGCGTAGGCATAGAAATCGTTTTGGACGCACTCGAGGGGACTCCTAGGTGACGAGGCTCAAGTGGAAGCTCGATTTAGTACGTTTCGAGATAGTGCTACTCCTGATGCAAGATTGGTGCTCGGTTTGCGTCGAATGTGCCGTAGGCTCAGAAATAGTATTGGAGGCACCCGATGGGGCTCCTAGGTGACGTGGGTCATGTGGAATCTCGTTTTGATCTATTTTGAGACAGTGTTAGCGTCGGTGCAAGATAGGTGCACGGTTTGCACTGAACGTACCATAGGCATACAAATCGTTTTGGACACACTCGATGGGACTCCTAGGTGACGAGGCTCCAATGGAAGCTCGGTACGATCCATTTGGAGATAGTGCTACTCTTGATGCATGATTGGTGCACGGTTCGCGTCGAACGTACCGTAGGCTCAGAAATAGTATTGGAGGCACCCGATGGAACTCCTAGGTTACGTGGGTCATGTGGAATCTTGTTTCGATCTGTTTTGAAACAGTGTTAGCGTCGATGCAAGATAGGTGCTCGATTTGCGTCAAACGTACTATAGGTTCATAAATTGTTTTGGAAGCACCCGTGGTACTCCTAGGTGATGAGGGTCTGGTGGAGATCTGTTTGGTCCGTTTGGATATAGTGCTACAGAAGATAGGTGCACGGTTTGCATTGAACGTACCATAGGTCATAAACAGTTTTGGACGCACCCGATGGAACTCATAAGTGACGTGGGTCGTGTGGAATCTCGTTTCAGTCCATTTGGAGATTGTGTTAGTGTTAGTGCAAGGTTGGAGCACGGTTTGCACCGAACATACCATAGGCATAGAAATCGTTTTGGACGATCTCGATCAGACTCCTATGTGACGAGGCTCAAGTGGAAGCTCGGTTCGGTCCATTTTGGGATAGTGCTTCTCTTGACGCAAGATTGGTGCTTGGTTTGCACCAAATGTAGCATAGGCATAGAAATCATTTTGAACGCACTCGAGGGGACTCCTAGGTGATGAGGCTCAAGTGGAAGCTCGATTCGGTACGTTTGAAGATAGTGCAACTCTTGATGCAAGATTGGTGCTCGGTTTGCGTCGAATGTGCCGTAGGCTCGGAAATAATAGTATTGGAGGCATCCGATGGAACTCCTAGGTGACGTGGGTCTTGTGGAATCTCGTGTAGATCTATTTTGAGACAGTGTTAGCGTCAGTGCAAGATAGGTGCACGGTTTGCACTGAATGTACCATGTGCATAGAAATCGTTTTGGACACACTCGATGGGACTCCTAGGTGACGAGGCTCAAGTGGAAGCTCGGCTCGGTCCGTTTGGGGATAGTGCTTCTCTTGATGCAAGATTGGTGCTTTGTTTGCACCAAATGTAGCGTAGGCATAGAAATCGTTTTGGACGCACTCGAGGGGACTCCTAGGTGACGAGGCTCAAGTGGAAGCTCGATTTAGTACGTTTGGAGATAGTGCTACTCCTGATGCAAGATTGGTGCTCGGTTTGTGTCGAATGTGCCGTAGGCTCAGAAATAGTATTGGAGGCACCCGATGGGGCTCCTAGGTGACGTGGGTCATGTGGAATCTCGTTTTGATCTATTTTGAGACAGTGTTAGCGTCGGTGCAAGATAGGTGCACGGTTTGCACTGAACGTACCATAGGCATACAAATCGTTTTGGACACACTCGATGGGACTCCTAGGTGACGAGGCTCCAATGGAAGCTCGGTACGATCCATTTGGAGATAGTGCTACTCTTGATGCATGATTGGTGCACGGTTCGCGTCGAACGTACCGTAGGCTCAGAAATAGTATTGGAGGCACTCGATGGAACTCCTAGGTTACGTGGGTCATGTGGAATCTTGTTTCGATCTGTTTTGAAACAGTGTTAGCGTCGATGCAAGATAGGTGCTCGATTTGCGTCAAACGTACTATAGGTTCATAAATTGTTTTGGAAGCACCCGTGGTACTCCTAGGTGATGAGGGTCTGGTGGAGATCTGTTTGGTCCGTTTGGATATAGTGCTACAGAAGATAGGTGCACGGTTTGCATTGAACGTACCATAGGTCATAAACAGTTTTGGACGCACCCGATGGAACTCGTAAGTGACGTGGGTCGTGTGAAATCTCGTTTTAGTCTATTTGGAGATAGTGTTAGTGTTAGTGCAAGGTTGGACCACGGTTTGAACCGAACATACCATAGGCATAGAAATCGTTTTGGACGATCTCGATCAGACTCCTATGTGACGAGGCTCAAGTGCAAGCTCGGTTCGGTCCGTTTCGGGATAGTGCTTCTCTTGATGCAAGATTGGTGCTTGGTTTGCACCAAATGTAGCATAGGCATAGAAATCGTTTTGAACGCACTCGAGGGGACTCCTAGGTGATGAGACTCAAGTGGAAGCTCGATTCGCTATGTTTGGAGATAGTGCTACTCTTGATGCTATATTGGTGCTCGGTTTGCGTCGAATGTGCCGTAGGCTCGGAATAGTATTGGAGGCACTCGATGGAACTCCTAGGTGACGTGGGTCATGTGGAATCTCGTTTAGATCTATTTTGAGACAGTGTTAGCGACAGTGCAAGATAGGTGCACGGTTTGCACTGAAGGTACCATGTGCATAGAAATCATTTTGGACACACTCGATGGGACTCCTAGGTGACGAGGCTCAAGTGGAAGCTCGGCTCGATCCGTTTGGGATAGTGCTTCTCTTGATGCAAGATTGGTGCTTGGTTTGCACCAAATGTAGCATAGGCATAGAAATCATTTTGGACGCACTCGAGGGGACTCCTAGGTGACGAGGCTCAAGTGGAAGCTCGATTCAGTACGTTTAGAGATAGTGCTACTCTTGATGCAAGATTGGTGCTCGGTTTGCGTCGAATGTGTCGTAGGCTCAAAATAGTATTGGAGGCACCCGATGGAGCTCCTAGGTGACGTGGGTCATGTGGAATCTCGTTTTGATCTATTTTGAGACAGTGTTAGCGTCGGTGCAAGATAGGTACACGGTTTGCATTGAACGTACCATAGGCATAGAAATCGTTTTGGACAGACTCGATGGGACTCCTAGGTGACGAGGCTCCAGTGGAAGCTTAGTACGATCCATTTGGAGATAGTGCTACTGTTGATAAATGATTGGTGCACGGTTTGCGTCGAACATACCGTAGGCTCGGAAATAGTATTGGAGGCACCTGATGGAACTCCAAGGTTACGTGGGTCATGTGGAATCCTGTTTCGATCTGTGTTTGAAACAGTGTTAGTGTCGGTGCAAGATAGGTGCTCGGATTGCGTCAAACGTACCATAGGTTCATAAATTGTTTTAGAAGCACCCGCGGTACTCCTAGGTGATGAGGGTCTGGTGGAGATCTGTTTGGTCCGTTTGGATATAGTGCTACAGAACATAGGTGCACGGTTTGCATTGAACGTACCATAGGTCATGAACAGTTTTGGACACACCCGATGGAACTCGTAAGTGACGTGGGTCATGTGGAATCTCGTTTTAGTCCATTTGGAGATAGTGTTAGTGTTAGTGCAAGGTTGGAGCACGGTTTGCACCGAACATACCATAGGCATAGAAATCGTTTTGGACAATCTCGATCAGACTCCTATGTGACGAGGCTCAAGTGCAAGCTCGGTTCGGTCCGTTTTGGGATAGTGCTTCTCTTGATGCAAGATTGGTGCTTGGTTTGCACCAAATGTAGCATAGGCATAGAAATCATTTTGAACGCACTCGAGGGGACTCCTAGGTGATGAGACTCAAGTGGAAGCTCGATTCGCTATGTTTGGAGATAGTGCTACTCTTGATGCTATATTGGTGCTCGGTTTGCGTCGAATGTGCCGTAGGCTCAGAATAGTATTGGAGGCACTCGATGGAACTCCTAGGTGACGTGGGTCATGTGGAATCTCGTTTAGATCTATTTTGAGACAGTGTTAGCGTCGGTGCAAGATAGGTGCACGGTTTGCACTGAAGGTACCATGTGCATAGAAATCATTTTGGACACACTCGATGGGACTCCTAGGTGACGAGGCTCAAGTGGAAGCTCGGCTCGATCCGTTTGGGATAGTGCTTCTCTTGATGCAAGATTGGTGCTTGGTTTGCACCAAATGTAGCATAGGCATAGAAATCATTTTGGACGCACTCGAGGGGACTCCTAGGTGACGAGGCTCAAGTGGAAGCTCGATTAAGTACGTTTAGAGATAGTGCTACTCTTGATGCGAGATTGGTGCTCGATTTGCGTCGAATGTGCCGTAGGCTCAGAAATAGTATTGGAGGCACCCGATGGAGCTCCTAGGTGACGTGGGTCATGTGGAATCTCGTTTTGATCTATTTTGAGACAGTGTTAGCGTCGGTGCAAGATAGGTACACGGTTTGCATTGAACGTACCATAGGCATAGAAATCGTTTTGGACAGACTCGATGGGACTCCTAGGTGACGAGGCTCCAGTGGAAGCTCAGTACGATCCATTTGGAGATAGTGCTACTCTTGATGCATGATTGGTGCACGGTTTGCGTCGAACATACCGTAGGCTCGGAAATAGTATTGGAGGCACCTGATGGAACTCCTAGGTTACGTGGGTCATGTGGAATCTTGTTTCGATCTGTGTTTGAAACAGTGTTAGTGTCGGTGCAAGATAGGTGCTCGGATTGCGTCAAACGTACCATAGGTTCATTAATTGTTTTAGAAGCACCCGCGGTACTCCTAGGTGATGAGGGTCTGGTGGAGATCTGTTTGGTCCGTTTGGATATAGTGCTACAGAACATAGGTGCACGGTTTGCATTGAACGTACCATAGGTCATGAACAGTTTTGGACACACCCGATGGAACTCGTAAGTGACGTGGGTCATGTGGAATCTCGTTTTAGTCCATTTGGAGATAGTGTTAGTGTTAGTGCAAGGTTGGAGCACGGTTTGCACCGAACATACCATAGGCATAGAAATCGTTTTGGACAATCTCGATCAGACTCCTATGTGACGAGGCTCAAGTGCAAGCTCGGTTCGGTCCGTTTCGGGATAGTGCTTCTCTTGATGCAAGATTGGTGCTTGGTTTGCACCAAATGTAGCATAGGCATAGAAATCGTTTTGAACGCACTCGAGGGGACTCCTAGGTGATGAGACTCAAGTGGAAGCTCGATTCGCTATGTTTGGAGATAGTGCTACTCTTGATGCTATATTGGTGCTCGGTTTGCGTCGAATGTGTCGTAGGCTCGGAATAGTATTGGAGGCACTCGATGGAACTCGTAGGTGACGTGGGTCATGTGGAATCTCGTTTAGATCTATTTTGAGACAGTGTTAGCGTCGGTGCAAGATAGGTGCACGGTTTGCACTGAAGGTACCATGTGCATAGAAATCATTTTGGACACACTCGATGGGACTCCTAGGTGACGAGGCTCAAGTGGAAGCTCGGCTCGATCCGTTTGGGATAGTGCTTCTCTTGATGCAAGATTGGCGCTTGGTTTGCACCAAATGTAGCATAGGCGTAGAAATCGTTTTGGACGCACTCGAGGGGACTCCTAGGTGACGAGGCTCAAGTGGAAGCTCGATTAAGTACGTTTAGAGATAGTGCTACTCTTGATGCAAGATTGGTGCTCGGTTTGCGTCGAATGTGCCGTAGGCTCGGAAATAGTATTGGAGGCACCCGATGGAGCTCCTAGGTGACGTGGGTCATGTGGAATCTCGTTTTGATCTATTTTGAGACAGTGTTAGCGTCGGTGCAAGATAGGTGCACGGTTTGCGCTGAACGTACCATAGGCATAAAAATCGTTTTGGACACACTCGATGGGACTCCTAGGTGACGAGGCTCTAGTGGAAGCTTGGTACGGTCCATTTAGAGATAGTGCTACTCTTGATGCATGATTGTTGCACGGTTTGCGTCGAATGTACCGTAGGCTCGGAAATAGTATTGGAGGCACTAGATGGAACTCCTAGGTGACGTGGGTCATGTGGAATCTCGTTTTGATCTATTTTGAGACAGTGTTAGCGTTGGTGCAAGATAGGTGCACAGTTTGCACTGAACGTACCATAGGCATAGAAATCACTTTGGACACACTCAATGGGACTCCTCGGTGATGAGGCTCTAGTGGAAGCTTGGTACGATCCATTTGGAGATAGTGCTACTCTTGATGCATGATTGGTGCACGGTTTGCGTCGAACGTACCGTAGGCTCTCAAATAGTATTGGAGGCACCTGATGGAACTCCTAGGTTACGTGGGTCATGGGAAATCTTGTTTCGATCTGTTTTGAAACAGTGTTAGCGTCGGTGCAAGATAGATGCTCGATTTGTGTCAAACATACCATAGGTTCATAAATTGTTTTAGAAGCACCCGCGGTACTCCTAGGTGATGAGGGTCTGGTGGAGATCTGTTTGGTCCTTTGGATCTAGTGCTACAGAAGATAGGTGCATGGTTTGCATTGAACGTACCATAGGTCATAAACAGTTTTGGACGCACCCGATGGAACTCATAAGTGACGTGGGTCGTGTGGAATCTCGTTTCAGTCCATTTGGAGATCGTGTTAGTGTTAGTGCAAGGTTGGAGCACGGTTTGCACCGAACATACCATAGGCATAGAAATCGTTTTGGACGATCTCGATCAGAGTCCTATGTGACGAGGCTCAAGTGGAAGCTCGGTTCGGTCCGTTTCGGGATAGTGCTTCTCTTGATACAAGATTGGTGCTTGGTTTGCACCAAATGTAGCATAGGCATAGAAATCATTTTGAACGCACTCGAGGGGACTCCTAGGTGATGAGGCTCAAGTGGAAGCTCGATTCGGTACGTTTGGAGATAGTGCAACTCTTGATGCAAGATTGGTGCTCGGTTTGTGTCGAATGTGCCGTAGGCTCGTAAATAATAGTATTGGAGGCATCCGATGGAACTCCTAGGTGACGTGGGTCTTGTGGAATCTCGTGTAGATCTATTTTGAGACAGTGTTAGCGTCAGTGCAAGATAGGTGCACGGTTTGCACTGAATGTACCATGTGCATAGAAATCGTTTTGGACACACTCGATGGGACTCCTAGGTGACGAGGCTCAAGTGGAAGCTCGGCTCGGTCCGTTTGGGGATAGTGCTTCTCTTGATGCAAGATTGGTGCTTTGTTTGCACCAAATGTAGCATAGGCATAGAAATCGTTTTGGACGCACTCGAGGGGACTCCTAGGTGACGAGGCTCAAGTGGAAGCTCGATTTAGTACGTTTGGAGATAGTGCTACTCCTGATGCAAGATTGGTGCTCGGTTTGCGTCGAATGTGCCGTAGGCTCAGAAATAGTATTGGAGGCACCCGATGGGGCTCCTAGGTGACGTGGGTCATGTGGAATCTCGTTTTGATCTATTTTGAGACAGTGTTAGCGTCGGTGCAAGATAGGTGCACGGTTTGCACTGAACGTACCATAGGCATACAAATCGTTTTGGACACACTCGATGGGACTCCTAGGTGATGAGGCTCCAATGGAAGCTCGGTACGATCCATTTGGAGATAGTGCTACTCTTGATGCATGATTGGCGCATGGTTCGCGTCGAACGTACCGTAGGCTCGGAAATAGTATTGGAGGCACCCGATGGAACTCCTAGGTTACGTGGGTCATGTGGAATCTTGTTTCGATCTGTTTTGAAACAGTGTTAGCGTCGATGCAAGATAGGTGCTCGATTTGCGTCAAACGTACTATAGGTTCATAAATTGTTTTGGAAGCACCCGTGGTACTCCTAGGTGATGAGGGTCTGGTGGAGATCTGTTTGGTCCGTTTGGATATAGTGCTACAGAAGATAGGTGCACGGTTTGCATTGAACGTACCATAGGTCATAAACAGTTTTGGACGCACCCGATGGAACTCGTAAGTGACGTGGGTCGTGTGAAATCTCGTTTTAGTCTATTTGGAGATAGTGTTAGTGTTAGTGCAAGGTTGGACCACGGTTTGAACCGAACATACCATAGGCATAGAAATCGTTTTGGACGATCTCGATCAGACTTCTATGTGACGAGGCTCAAGTGGAAGCTCGGTTCGGTCCGTTTCGGGATAGTGCTTCTCTTGATGCAAGATTGGTGCTTGGTTTGCACCAAATGTAGCATAGGCATAGAAATCATTTTGAACGCACTCGAGGGGACTCCTAGGTGATGAGGCTCAAGTGGAAGCTCGATTCAGTACGTTTGGATATAGTGCTACTTTGATGCCAGATTGGTGCTCGGTTTACGTCGAATGTGCCGTAGGCTCAGAAATAGTATTGGAGGCACCCGATGGAACTCCTAGGTGACGAGGGTCATGTGAAATCTCGTTTTGATCTATTTTGAGACAGTGTTAGCATCGGTGCAAGATAGGTACACGGTTTGCATTGAACGTACCATAGGCATAGAAATCGTTTTGGACAGACTCGATGGGACTCCTAGGTGACGAGGCTCCAGTGGAAGCTCAGTACGATCCATTTGGAGATAGTGCTACTCTTGATGCATGATTGGTGCACGGTTTGCGTCGAACATACCGTAGGCTCGGAAATAGTATTGGAGGCACCTGATGGAACTCCTAGGTTACGTGGGTCATGTGGAATCTTGTTTCGATCTGTGTTTGAAACAGTGTTAGTGTCGGTGCAAGATAGGTGCTCGGATTGCGTCAAACGTACCATAGGTTCATAAATTGTTTTAGAAGCACCCGCGGTACTCCTAGGTGATGAGGGTCTGGTGGAGATCTGTTTGGTCCGTTTGGATATAGTGCTACAGAACATAGGTGCATGGTTTGCATTGAACGTACCATAGGTCATGAACAGTTTTGGACACACCCGATGGAACTCGTAAGTGACGTGGGTCATGTGGAATCTCGTTTTAGTCCATTTAGAGATAGTGTTAGTGTTAGTGCAAGGTTGGAGCACGGTTTGCACCGAACATACCATAGCCATAGAAATCATTTTGGACAATCTCGATCAGACTCCTATGTGACGAGGCTCAAGTGCAAGCTCGGTTCGGTCCGTTTCGGGATAGTGCTTCTCTTGATGCAAGATTGGTGCTTGGTTTGCACCAAATGTAGCATAGGCATAGAAATCATTTTGAACGCACTCGAGGGGACTCCTAGGTGATGAGACTCAAGTGGAAGCTCGATTCGCTATGTTTGGAGATAGTGCTACTCTTGATGCTATATTGGTGCTCGGTTTGCGTCGAATGTGCCGTAGGCTCGGAATAGTATTGGAGGCACTCGATGGAACTCCTAGGTGACGTGGGTCATGTGGAATCTCGTTTAGATCTATTTTGAGACAGTGTTAGCGTCGGTGCAAGATAGGTGCACGGTTTGCACTGAAGGTACCATGTGCATAGAAATCATTTTGGACACACTCGATGGGACTCCTAGGTGACGAGGCTCAAGTGGAAGCTCGGCTCGATCCGTTTGGGATAGTGCTTCTCTTGATACAAGATTGGTGCTTGGTTTGCACCAAATGTAGCATAGGCATAGAAATCGTTTTGGACGCACTCGAGGGGACTCCTAGGTGACGAGGCTCAAGTGGAAGCTCGATTCAGTACGTTTAGAGATAGTGCTACTCTTGATGCAAGATTGGTGCTCGGTTTGCGTCGAATGTGCCGTAGGCTCGGAAATAGTATTGGAGGCACCCGATGGAGCTCCTAGGTGACGTGGGTCATGTGGAATCTCGTTTTGAAATATTTTGAGACAGTGTTAGCGTCGGTGCAAGATAGGAGCACGGTTTGCACTGAACGTAACATAGGCATACAAATCGTTTTGGACACACTCGATGGGACTCCTAGGTGACGAGGCTCTAGTGGAAGCTTGGTACGGTCCATTTAGAGATAGTGCTAATCTTGATGCATGATTGTTGCACGGTTTGCGTCGAATGTACCGTAGGCTCGGAAATAGTATTGGAGGCACTAGATGGAACTCCTAGGTGACGTGGGTCATGTGGAATCTCGTTTTGATCTATTTTGAGACAGTGTTAGCGTTGGTGCAAGATAGGTGCACAGTTTGCACTGAATGTACCATAGGCATAGAAATCATTTTGGACACACTCAATGGGAATCCTCGGTGATGAGGCTCTAGTGGAAGCTTGGTACGATCCATTTGGAGATAGTGCTACTCTTGATGCATGATTGGTGCACGGTTTGCGTCGAACGTACCGTAGGCTCTGAAATAGTATTTGAGGCACCTGATGGAACTCCTAGGTTACGTGGGTCATGGGAAATCTTGTTTCGATCTGTTTTGAAACAGTGTTAGCGTCGGTGCAACATAGATGCTCGATTTGCGTCAAACATACCATAGGTTCATAAATTGTTTTAGAAGCACCCGCGGTACTCCTAGGTGATGAGGGTCTGGTGGAGATCTGTTTGGTCCATTTGGATCTAGTGCTACAGAAGATAGGTGCACGGTTTGCATTGAACGTACCATAGGTCATAAACAGTTTTGGACGCACCCGATGGAACTCATAAGTGACGTGGGTCGTGTGGAATCTCGTTTCAGTCCATTTGGAGATCGTGTTAGTGTTAGTGCAAGGTTGGAGCACGGTTTGCACCGAACATACCATAGGCATAGAAATCGTTTTGGACGATCTCGATCAGACTCCTATGTGACGAGGCTCAAGTGGAAGCTCGGTTCGGCCCGTTTCGGGATAGTGCTTCTCTTGACGCAAGATTGGTGCTTGGTTTGCACCAAATGTAGCATAGGCATAGAAATCATTTTGAACGCACTCGAGGGGACTCCTAGGTGATGAGGCTCAAGTGGAAGCTCGATTCGGTACGTTTGGAGATAGTGCAACTCTTGATGCAAGATTGGTGCTCGGTTTGCGTCGAATGTGCCGTTGGCTTGGAAATAATAGTATTGGAGGCATCCGATAGAACTCCTAGGTGACGTGGGTCTTGTGGAATCTCGTGTAGATCTATTTTGAGACAGTGTTAGCGTCAGTGCAAGATAGGTGCACGGTTTGCACTGAATGTACCATGTGCATAGAAATCGTTTTGGACACACTCGATGGGACTCCTAGGTGACGAGGCTCAAGTGGAAGCTCGGCTCGGTCCATTTGGGGATAGTGCTTCTCTTGATGCAAGATTGGTGCTTTGTTTGCACCAAATGTAGCGTAGGCATAGAAATCGTTTTGGACGCACTCGAGGGGACTCTTAGGTGACGAGGCTCAAGTGGAAGCTCGATTTAGTACGTTTGGAGATAGTGCTACTCCTGATGCAAGATTGGTGCTCGGTTTGCGTCAAATGTGCCGTAGGCTCAGAAATAGTATTGGAGGCACCCGATGGCGCTCCTAGGTGACGTGGGTCATGTGGAATCTCGTTTTGATCTATTTTGAGACAGTGTTAGCGTCGGTGCAAGATAGGTGCACGGTTTGCACTGAACGTACCATAGGCATACAAATCATTTTGGACACACTCGATGGGACTCCTAGGTGACGAGGCTCCAATGGAAGCTCGGTACGATCCATTTGGGGATAGTGCTACTCTTGATGCATGATTGGTGCACGGTTTGCGTCGAACGTACCGTAGGCTCAGAAATAGTATTGGAGGCACCCGATGGAACTCCTAGGTTACGTGGGTCATGTGGAATCTTGTTTCGATCTGTTTTGAAACAGTGTTAGCGTCGATGCAAGATAGGTGCTCGATTTGCGTCAGACGTACTATAGGTTCATAAATTGTTTTGGAAGCACCCGTGGTACTCCTAGGTGATGAGGGTCTGGTGAAGATCTGTTTGGTCCGTTTGGATATAGTGCTACAGAAGATAGGTGCACGGTTTGCATTGAACGTACCATAGGTCATAAACAGTTTTGGACGCACCCGATGGAACTCGTAAGTGACGTGGGTCATGTGGAATCTCGTTTTAGTCCATTTGGAGATAGTGTTAGTGTTAGTGCAAGGTTGGAGCATGGTTTGCACCGAACATACCGTAGGCATAGAAATCGTTTTGGACGATCTCGATCAGACTCCTATGTGACGAGACTCAAGTGGATGCTCGGTTCGGTCCGTTTCGGGATAGTGCTTCTCTTGACGCAAGATTGGTGCTTGGTTTGCACCAAATGTAGCATAGGCATAGAAATCATTTTGAACGCACTCGAGGGGACCCCTAGGTGATGAGGCTCAAGTGGAAGCTCGATTCGGTACGTTTGGAGATAGTGCTACTCTTGATGCAAGATTGGTGCTCGTTTTGCGTCGAATGTGCCATAGGCTTAGAAATAGTATTGGAGGCACCCGATGGAACTCCTAGGTGACATGGGTCATGTGGAATCTCGTTTAGATCTATTTTGAGACAGTGTTAGCGTCGGTGCAAGATAGGTGCACGGTTTGCACTGAACGTACCATGGGCATAGAAATCATTTTGGACACACTCGATGGGACTCCTAGGTGACGCGGCTCAAGTGGAAGCTCGGCTTTGTCCGTTTGGGGATAGTGCTTCTCTTGATGCAAGATTGGTGCGTGGTTTGCACCAAATGTAGCATAGGCATAGAAATCGTTTTGGACGCACTCGAGGGGACTCCTAGGTGATGAGGCTCAAGTAGAAGCTCGATTCGGTACGTTTGGAGATAGTGCTACTCTTGATGCAAGATTGGTGCTCGGTTTGCGTCGAATGTGCCGTAGGCTCAGAAATAGCATTGGAGGCACCCGATGGAACTCCTAGGTGACGTGGGTCATGTGGAATCTCGTTTTGATCTATTTTGAGACAGTGTTAGCGTCGGTGCAAGATAGGTGCACAGTTTGCACTAAACGTACCATAGGCATACAAATCGTTTTGGACACAATCGATGGGACTCCTAGGTGACGAGGCTCTAGTGGAAGCTCGACACGATCCATTTGGAGATAGTGCTACTCTTGATGCATGATTTGTGCACGGTTTGCGTCGAACGTACCGTAGGCTCGGAAATAGTATTGGAGGCACCCGATGGAACTCCTAGGTTACGTGGGTCATGTGGAATCTTGTTTCGATCTGTTTTAAAACAGTGTTAGCGTCGGTGCAAGATAGGTGCTCGATTTGCGTCAAACGTACTATAGGTTCATAAATTGTTTTAGAAGCACCCCGGTACTCCTAGGTGATGAGGGTCTGGTGGAGATCTGTTTGGTCCATTTGGATATAGTGCTACAGAAGATAAGTGCACGGTTTGCATTGAACATACCATAGGTCATAAACAGTTTTGGACGCACCCGATGTAACTCGTAAGTGACGTGGGTCGTGTGGAATCTTGTTTTAGTCCATTTGGAGATAGTGTTAGTGTTAGTGCAAGGTTGGAGCACGGTTTGCACCGAACATACCATAGGCATAGAAATCGTTTTGGACGATCTCGATCAGACTCCTATGGGACGATGCTCAAGTGGAAGCTCGGTTCGGTACGTTTCGGGATAGTGCTTCTCTTGATGCAAGATTGGTGCTTGGTTTGCACCAAATGTAGCATAGGCATAGAAATCGTTTTGAACGCACTCGAGGGGACTCCTAGGTGATGAGGCTCAAGTGGAAGCTCGATTCGGTACGTTTGGAGATAGTGCTACTCTTGATACAAGATTGGTGCTCGGTTTGCGTCGAATGTGCCGTAGGCTCGGAAATAGTATTGGAGGCACCCGATGAAACTCCTAGGTGACGTGGGTCATGTGGAATCTCGTTTAGATCTATTTTGAGACAGTGTGAGCGTCGGTGCAAGATAGGTGCGTGGTTTGTACTGAACGTACCATGGGCATAGAAATTGTTTTGGACACACTCGATGGGACTCCTAGGTGACGAGGCTCAAGTGGAAGCTCGGCTTTGTCCATTTGGGGATAGTGCTTCTCTTGATGCAAGATTGGTGCTTGGTTTGCACCAAATGTAGCATAGGCATAGAAATCGTTTTAGACGCACTCGAGGGGACTCCTAGGTGACAAGGCTCAAGTGGAAGCTCGATTCGGTACGTTTGGAGATAGTGCTACTCTTGATGCAAGATTGGTGCTCGGTTTGCGTCGAATGTGCCGTAGGCTCGGAAATAGCATTGGAGGCACCCGATGGAACTCCTAGGTGACGTGGATCATGTGGAATCTCGTTTTGATCTATTTTGAGACAGTGTTAGCGTCGGTGCAAGATAGGTGCACGGTTTGCACTGAACGTACCATGGGCATAGAAATCATTTTGGACACACTCGATGGGACTCCTAGGTGACGCGGCTCAAGTGGAAGCTCGGCTTTATCCGTTTGGGGATAGTGCTTCTCTTGATGCAAGATTGGTGCGTGGTTTGCACCAAATGTAGCATAGGCATAGAAATCGTTTTGGACGCACTCGAGGGGACTCCTAGGTGATGAGGCTCAAGTAGAAGCTCGATTCGGTACGTTTGGAGATAGTGCTACTCTTGATGCAAGATTGGTGCTCGGTTTGCGTCGAATGTGCCGTAGGCTCAGAAATAGCATTGGAGGCACCCGATGGAACTCCTAGGTGACGTGGGTCATGTGGAATCTCGTTTTGATCTATTTTGAGACAGTGTTAGCGTCGGTGCAAGATAGGTGCACAGTTTGCACTAAACGTACCATAGGCATACAAATCGTTTTGGACACAATCGATGGGACTCCTAGGTGACGAGGCTCTAGTGGAAGCTCGACACGATCCATTTGGAGATAGTGCTACTCTTGATGCATGATTTGTGCACGGTTTGCGTCGAACGTACCGTAGGCTCGGAAATAGTATTGGAGGCACCCGATGGAACTCCTAGGTTACGTGGGTCATGTGGAATCTTGTTTCGATCTGTTTTGAAACAGTGTTAGCGTCGGTGCAAGAAAGGTGCTCGATTTGCGTCAAACGTACTATAGGTTCATAAATTGTTTTAGAAGCACCCCGGTACTCCTAGGTGATGAGGGTCTGGTGGAGATCTGTTTGGTCCATTTGGATATAGTGCTACAGAAGATAAGTGCACGGTTTGCATTGAACATACCATAGGTCATAAACAGTTTTGGACGCACCCGATGTAACTCGTAAGTGACGTGGGTCGTGTGGAATCTTGTTTTAGTCCATTTGGAGATAGAGTTAGTGTTAGTGCAAGGTTGGAGCACGGTTTGCACCGAACATACCATAGGCATAGAAATCGTTTTGGACGATCTCGATCATACTCCTATGGGACGATGCCCAAGTGGAAGCTCGGTTCGGTACGTTTCGGGATAGTGCTTCTCTTGATGCAAGATTGGTGCTTGGTTTGCACCAAATGTAGCATAGGCATAGAAATCGTTTTGAACGCACTCGAGGGGACTCCTAGGTGATGAGGCTCAAGTGGAAGCTCGATTCGGTACGTTTGGAGATAGTGCTACTCTTGATACAAGATTGGTGCTCGGTTTGCGTCGAATGTGCTGTAGGCTCGGAAATAGTATTGGAGGCACCCGATGAAACTCCTAGGTGACGTGGGTCATGTGGAATCTCGTTTAGATCTATTTTGAGACAGTGTGAGCGTCGGTGCAAGATAGGTGCGTGGTTTGTACTGAACGTACCATGGGCATAGAAATTGTTTTGGACACACTCGATGGGACTCCTAGGTGACGAGGCTCAAGTGGAAGCTCGGCTTTGTCCGTTTGGGGATAGTGCTTCTCTTGATGCAAGATTGGTGCTTGGTTTGCACCAAATGTAGCATAGGCATAGAAATCGTTTTGGACGCACTCGAGGGGACTCCTAGGTGATGAGGCTCAAGTAGAAGCTCGATTCGGTACGTTTGGAGATAGTGCTACTCTTGATGCAAGATTGGTGCTCGGTTTGCGTCGAATGTGCCGTAGGCTCAAAAATAGCATTGGAGGCACCCGATGGAACTCCTAGGTGACGTGGGTCATGTGGAATCTCGTTTTGATCTATTTTGAGACAATGTTAGCGTCGGTGCAAGATAGGTGCACAGTTTGCACTAAACGTACCATAGGCATACAAATCGTTTTGGACACAATCGATGGGACTCCTAGGTGACGAGGCTCTAGTGGAAGCTCGACACGATCCATTTGGAGATATTGCTACTCTTGATGCATGATTTGTGCACGGTTTGCGTCGAACGTACCGTAGGCTCGGAAATAGTATTGGAGGCACCCGATGGAACTCCTAGGTTACGTGGGTCATGTGGAATCTTGTTTCGATCTGTTTTGAAACAGTGTTAGCGTCGGTGCAAGATAGGTGCTCGATTTGCGTCAAACGTACTATAGGTTCATAAATTGTTTTAGAAGCACCCCGGTACTCCTAGGTGATGAGGGTCTGGTGGAGATCTGTTTGGTCCATTTGGATATAGTGCTACAGAAGATAAGTGCACGGTTTGCATTGAACATACCATAGGTCATAAATAGTTTTGGACGCACCCGATGGAACTCGTAAGTGACGTGGGTCATGTGGAATCTCGTTTTAGTCTATTTGGAGATAGTGTTAGTGTTAGTGCAAGGTTGGACCACGGTTTGCACCGAACATACCATAGGCATAGAAATCGTTTAGGACGATCTCGATCAGACTTCTATGTGACGAGGCTCAAGTGGAAGCTCGGTTCGGTTCGTTTAGGGATAGTGCTTCTCTTGATGCAAGATTGGTGCTTGGTTTGCACCAAATGTAGCATAGGCATAGAAATCGTTTTGAACACACTCGAGGGGACTCGTAGGTGATGAGGCTCAAGTGGAAGCTCGATTCGGTACGTTTGGAGATAGTGCTACTCTTGATGCCAGATTGGTGCTCGATTTGCGTCGAATGTGCCGTAGGCTCAGAAATAGTATTGGAGGCACCCGATGGAACTCCTAGGTGACATGGGTCATGTGGAATCTCATTTTGATCTATTTTGAGACAGTGTTAGCGTTAGTGCAAGATAGGTACACGGTTTGCATTGAACATACCATAGGCATAGAAATCGTTTTGGACACACTCGTTGGGACTCCTAGGTGACGAGGCTCCAGTGGAAGCTCAGTACGATCCATTTGGAGATAGTGCTACTCTTGATGAATGATTGGTGCACGGTTTGCGTCAAACATACCGTAGGCTCGGAAATAGTATTGGAGGCACCTGATGGAACTCCTAGGTTACGTGGGTCATGTGGAATCTTGTTTCGATCTGTTTTGAAACAGTGTTAGTGTCAGTGCAAGATAGGTGCTCGGATTGCATCAAACGTACCATAGGTTCATAAATTGTTTTAGAAGCACCCGCGGTACTCCTAGGTGATGAGGGTCTGGTGGAGATCTGTTTGGTCCGTTTGGATATAGTGCTACAGAACATAGGTGCACGGTTTGCATTGAACGTACCATAGGTCATAAACAGTTTTGGACACACCCGATGGAACTCGTAAGTGACGTGGGTCATGTGGAATCTCGTTTTAGTCCATTTGGAGATAGTGTTAGTGTTAGTGCAAGGTTGGAGCACGGTTTGCACCGAACATACCATAGGCATAGAAATCATTTTGGACGATCTCGATCAGACTCCTATGTGACAAGGCTCAAGTGGAAGCTCGGTTCGGTCCGTTTCGGGATACTGCTTCTCTTGACGCAAGATTGGTGCTTGTTTTGCACCAAATGTACCAAAGGCATAGAAATCATTTTGGACGCACTCGAGGGGACTCCTAGGTGACGAGGCTCAAGTGGAAGCTTGATTCGGTACGTTTGGAGATAGTGCTACTCTTGATGCAAGATTGGTGCTCGGTTTGTGTCGAATGTGCCGTAGGCTTAGAAATAGTATTGGAGGCACCCGATGGAACTCCTAGGTGACGTGGATCATGTGGAATCTCGTTTTGATCAGTTTTGAGACAGTGTTAGCGTCGGTGCAAGATAGGTGCACATTTTGCACTGAACGTACCATGGGCATACAAATCGTTTTGGACACACTCGATGGGACTCCTAGGTGACGAGGCTCCAGTGGAAGCTCGGTACGATCCATTTGGAGATAGTGCTACACTTGATGCATGATTGATGCACGGTTTGCGTCGAACGTACCATAGGCTCAGAAATAGTATTGGAGGCACCCGATGGAACTCCTAGGTTACGTGGGTCATGTGGAATCTTGTTTCGATCTGTTTTGAAACAGTGTTAGCGTCGGCGCAAGATAGGTGCTCGGTTTGCGTCAAACATACCATAGGTTCATAAATTGTTTTAGAAGCACCCACGGTACTCCTAGGTGATGAGGGTCTGGTGGAGATCTGTTTGGTCCGTTTGGAGATAGTGCTACAGAAGATAGGGGCACGGTCTGCATTGAACGTACCATAGGTCATAAACAGTTTTGGACGCACCCGATGGAACTCGTAAGTGACGTGGGTTCTGTGGAATCTCGTTTTAGTCCATTTGGAGATAGTGTTAGTGTTAGTGCAAGGTTGGAGCACGGTTTGCACCGAACATACCATAAGCATTGAAATCGTTTTGGACAATCTCGATCAGACTCCTATGTGACGAGGCTCAAGTGTAAGCTCGGTTCGGTCCGTTTCGGGATAGAGCTTCTCTTGACGCAAGATTGGTGCTTGGTTTGCACCCAATGTAGCATAGGCATAGAAATCATTTTGAACGCACTCGAGGGTACTCCTAGGTGATGAGGCTCAAGTGGAAGCTCCATTCGGTACGTTTGGAGATAGTGCTACTTTTGATGCAAGATTGGTGCTCGGTTTGCGTCGAATGTGCCGTAGGCACGGAAATAGTATTGGAGGCACCCGATGGAACTCCTTGGTGACGTGGGTCATGTGGAATCTCGTTTAGATCTATTTTGAGACAGTGTTAGCGTCGGTGTAAGATAGGTGCACGGTTTGCACTGAATGTACCATGTGCATAGAAATCATTTTGGACACACTCGATGGGACTCCTAGGTGACGAGGCTCAAGTGGAAGCTCGGCTCGGTCCGTTTGGGGATAGTGCTTCTCTTGATGCAAGATTGGTGCTTTGTTTGCACCGAATGTAGCATAGGCATAGAAATCGTTTTGGACGCACTCGAGGGGACTCCTAGGTGACGAGGCTCAAGTGGAAGCTCGATTCAGTACATTTGGAGATAGTGCTACTCCTGATGCAAGATTGGTGCTCGGTTTGCGTCGAATGTGCTGTAGGCTCAGAAATAGTATTGGAGCCACCCGATGGAGCTCCTAGGTGACGTGGGTCATGTGGAATCTCGTTTTGATCTATTTTGAGACAGTGTTAGTGTCGGTGCAAGATAGGTGCACGGTTTGCGCTGAACGTACCATAGGCGTAGAAATCGTTTTGGACACACTCGATGGGACTCCTAGGTGACGAGGCTCCAGTGGAAGCTCGGTACGGTCCATTTGGGGATAGTGCCACTCTTGATGCATGATTGGTGCACGGTTTGCGTCGAACGTACCGTAGGCTTGGAAATAGTATTGGAGGCACCCGATGGAACTCCTAGGTTACGTGGGTCATGTGGAATCTTGTTTTGATCTATTTTGAAACAGTGTTAGCGTCGGTGCAAGATAGGAGCTTGGTTTGCGTCAAACGTACCATAGGTTCATAAATTGTTTTAGAAGCACCCGCGGTACTCCTAGGTGATGAGGGTCTGGTGGAGATCTGTTTGGTTCGTTTGGAGATAGTGCTACAGAAGATAGGTGCACGGTTTGCATTGAATATACCATAGGTCATAAATAGTTTTGGACGCACCCGTTGGAACTCGTAAGTGACGTGGGTCATGTGGAATCTCGTTTTAGTCCATTTGGAGATAGAGTTAGTGTTAGTGCAAGGTTGGAGCACGGTTTGCACCGAACATACCATAGGCATAGAAACCATTTTGGACGATCTCGATCAGACTCCTATGTGACGAGGCTCAAGTGGAAGCTCGGTTCGGTCTGTTTTGGGATAGTGCTTCTCTTGACGCAAGATTGGTGCTTGGTTTGCACCAAATGTAGCATAGGCATAGAAATAATTTTGAACGCACTCGAGGGGACTCCTAGGTGATGAGACTCAAGTGGAAGCTTGATTCGGTACGTTTGGAGATAGTGCTACTCTTGATGCAAGATTGGTGCTCGTTTTGCGTCGAATGTGCCGTAGGCTTAGAAATAGTATTGGAGGCACCCGATGGAACTCCTAGGTGACGTGGGTCATGTGGAATCTCGTTTTGATCAATTTTGAGACAGTGTTAGCGTCGGTGCAAGATAGGTGCACATTTTGCACTGAACGTACCATAGGCATACAAATCGTTTTGGACACACTCGATGGGACTCCTAGGTGACGAGGCTCCAGTGGAAGCTCGGTACGATCCATTTGGAGATAGTGCTACACTTGATGCATGATTGATGCACGGTTTGCATCGAACGTACCATAGGCTCAGAAATAGTATTGGAGGCACCCGATGGAACTCCTAGGTTACGTGGGTCATGTGGAATCTTGTTTCGATCTGTTTTGAAACAGTGTTAGCGTCGGCGCAAGATAGGTGCTCGGTTTGCGTCAAACATACCATAGGTTCATAAATTGTTTTAGAAGCACCCACGGTACTCCTAGGTGATGAGGGTCTGGTGGAGATCTGTTTGGTCCGTTTGGAGATAGTGCTACAGAAGATAGGGGCACGGTCTGCATTGAACGTACCATAGGTCATAAACAGTTTTGGACGCACCCGATGGAACTCGTAAGTGACGTGGGTTCTGTGGAATCTCGTTTTAGTCCATTTGGAGATAGTGTTAGTGTTAGTGCAAGGTTGGAGCACGGTTTGCACCGAACATACCATAAGCATAGAAATCGTTTTGGACAATCTCGATCAGACTCCTATGTGACGAGGCTCAAGTGTAAGCTCGGTTCGGTCCGTTTCGGGATAGAGCTTCTCTTGACGCAAGATTGGTGCTTGGTTTGCACCCAATGTAGCATAGGCATAGAAATCATTTTGAACGCACTCGAGGGTACTCCTAGGTGATGAGGCTCAAGTGGAAGCTCCATTCGGTACGTTTGGAGATAGTGCTACTTTTGATGCAAGATTGGTGCTCGGTTTGCGTCGAATGTGCCGTAGGCACGGAAATAGTATTGGAGGCACCCGATGGAACTCCTTGGTGACGTGGGTCATGTGGAATCTCGTTTAGATCTATTTTGAGACAGTGTTAGCGTCGGTGTAAGATAGGTGCACGGTTTGCACTGAATGTACCATGTGCATAGAAATCATTTTGGACACACTCGATGGGACTCCTAGGTGACGAGGCTCAAGTGGAAGCTCGGCTCGGTCCGTTTGGGGATAGTGCTTCTCTTGATGCAAGATTGGTGCTTTGTTTGCACCAAATGTAGCATAGGCATAGAAATCGTTTTGGACGCACTCGAGGGGACTCCTAGGTGACGAGGCTCAAGTGGAAGCTCGATTCAGTACGTTTGGAGATAGTGCTACTCCTGATGCAAGATTGGTGCTCGGTTTGCGTCGAATGTGCTGTAGGCTCAGAAATAGTATTGGAGCCACCCGATGGAGCTCCTAGGTGACGTGGGTCATGTGGAATCTCGTTTTGATCTATTTTGAGACAGTGTTAGTGTCGGTGCAAGATAGGTGCACGGTTTGCGCTGAACGTACCATGGGCGTAGAAATCGTTTTGGACACACTCGATGGGACTCCTAGGTGACGAGGCTCCAGTGGAAGCTCGGTACGGTCCATTTGGGGATAGTGCCACTCTTGATGCATGATTGGTGCACGGTTTGCGTTGAACGTACCGTAGGCTCGGAAATAGTATTGGAGGCACCCGATGGAACTCCTAGGTTACGTGGGTCATGTGGAATCTTGTTTCGATCTATTTTGAAACAGTGTTAGCGTCGGTGCAAGATAGGAGCTTGGTTTGCGTCAAACGTACCATAGGTTCATAAATTGTTTTAGAAGCACCCGCGGTACTCCTAGGTGATGAGGGTCTGGTGGAGATCTGTTTGGTTCGTTTGGAGATAGTGCTACAGAAGATAGGTGCACGGTTTGCATTGAATATACCATAGGTCATAAATAGTTTTGGACGCACCCGATGGAACTCGTAAGTGACGTGGGTCATGTGGAATCTCGTTTTAGTCCATTTGGAGATAGAGTTAGTGTTAGTGCAAGGTTGGAGCACGGTTTGCACCGAACATACCATAGGCATAGAAACCATTTTGGACGATCTCGATCAGACTCCTATGTGACGAGGCTCAAGTGGAAGCTCGGTTCGGTCTGTTTTGGGATAGTGCTTCTCTTGACGCAAGATTGGTGCTTGGTTTGCACCAAATGTAGCATAGGCATAGAAATCATTTTGAACGCACTCGAGGGGACTCCTAGGTGATGAGGCTCAAGTGGAAGCTCGATTCGGTACGTTTGGAGATAGTGCTACTCTTGATGCAAGATTGGTGCTCGTTTTGCGTCGAATGTGCCGTAGGCTTAGAAATAGTATTGGAGGCACCCGATGGAACTCCTAGGTGACGTGGATCATGTGGAATCTCGTTTTGATCTATTTTGAGACAGTGTTAGCGTCGGTGCAAGATAGGTGCACGGTTTGCACTGAACGTACCATAGGCATACAAATCATTTTGGACACACTCGATGGGACTCCTAGGTGACGAGGCTCCAGTGGAAGCTCGGTACGATCCATTTGGAGATAGTGCTACTCTTGATGCATGATTGTTGCACGGTTTGCGTCGAACGTACCGTAGGCTCGGAAATAGTATTGGAGGCACCCGATGGAACTCCTAGGTTACGTGGGTCATGTGGAATCTTGTTTCAATCTGTTTTGAAACAGTGTTAGCGTCGGTGTAAGATAGGTGCTCGATTTGCGTCAAACGTACTATAGGTTCATAAATTGTTTTAGAAGCACCCGTGGTACTCCTAGGTGATGAGGGTCTGGTGGAGATCTATTTGGTCCATTTGGATACTCTACAAAAGATAAGTGCACGGTTTGCATTGAACATACCATAGGTCATAAACAGTTTTGGACGCACCCGATGGAACTCGTAAGTGACGTGGGTCATGTGGAATCTCGTTTTAGTCTATTTGGAGATAGTGTTAGTGTTAGTGCAAGGTTGGACCACGGTTTGCACCAAACATACCATAGGCATAGAAATCGTTTTGGACGATCTCGATCAGACTTCTATGTGACGAGGCTCAAGTGGAAGCTTGGTTCGGTTCGTTTCGGGATAGTGCTTCTCTTGATGCAAGATTGGTGCTTGGTTTGCACTAAATTTAGCATAGGCATAGAAATCGTTTTGAACACACTCGAGGGGACTCCTAGGTGATGAGGCTCAAGTGGAATCTCGATTCGGTACGTTTGGAGATAGTGCAACTCTTGATGCCAGATTGGTGCTCGGTTTGCGTCGAATGTGCCGTAGGCTCAGAAATAGTATTGGAGGCACCCGATGGAACTCCTAGGTGACATTGGTCATGTGCAATCTCGTTTTGATCTATTTTGAGATAGTGTTAGCATCAGTGCAAGATAGGTACATGGTTTGCATTGAACATACCATAGGCATAGAAATCGTTTTGGACACACTCGATGGGACTCCTAGGTGACGAGGCTCCAGTGGAAGCTCAGTACGATCCATTTGGAGATAGTGCTACTCTTGATGCATGATTGGTGCACGGTTTGCATCGAACATACCGTAGGCTCGGAAATAGTATTGGAGGCACCTGATGGAACTCCTAGGTTACGTGGGTCATGTGGAATCTTGTTTCAATCTGTTTTGAAACAGTGTTAGTGTCAGTGCAAGATAGGTGCTCGGATTGCGTCAAACGTACCATAGGTTCATAAATTGTTTTAGAAGCACCCGCGGTACTCCTAGTTGATGAGGGTCTGGTGGAGATCTGTTTGGTCCGTTTGGATATAGTGCTACAGAACATAGGTGCACGGTTTGCATTGAACGTACCATAGGTCATAAACAGTTTTGGACACACCCGATGGAACTCGTAAGTGACGTGGGTCATGTGGAATCTCGTTTTAGTCCATTTGGAGATAGTGTTAGTGTTAGTGCAAGGTTGGAGCACGGTTTGCACCGAACATACCATAGGCATAGAAATCATTTTGGACGATCTCGATCAGACTCCTATGTGACAAGGCTCAAGTGGAAGCTCGGTTCGGTCCGTTTCGGGATACTGCTTCTCTTGACGCAAGATTGGTGCTTGTTTTGCACCAAATGTAGCATAGGCATAGAAATCATTTTGGACGCACTCGAGGGGACTCCTAGGTGACGAGGCTCAAGTGGAAGCTTGATTCGGTACGTTTGGAGATAGTGCTACTCTTGATGCAAGATTGGTGCTCGGTTTGTGTCAAATGTGCCGTAGGCTTAGAAATAGTATTGGAGGCACCCGATGGAACTCCTAGGTGACGTGGGTCATGTGGAATCTCGTTTTGATCAATTTTGAGACAGTGTTAGCGTCGGTGCAAGATAGGTGCACATTTTGCACTGAACGTACCATAGGCATAGAAATCGTTTTGAACACACTCGATGGGACTCCTAGGTGACGAGGCTCCAGTGGAAGCTCGGTACGATCCATTTGGAGATAGTGCTACACGTGATGCATGATTGGTGCACGGTTTGCGTCGAACGTACCATAGGCTCGGAAATAGTATTGGAGGCACCCGATGGAACTCCTAGGTTACGTGGGTCATGTGGAATCATGTTTCGATCTGTTTTGAAACAGTGTTAGCGTCGGCGCAAGATAGGTGCTCGGTTTGCGTCAAACGTACCATAGGTTCATAAATTGTTTTAGAAGCACCCATGGTACTCCTAGGTGATGAGGGTCTGGTGGAGATCTGTTTGGTCCGTTTGGAGATAGTGCTACAAAAGATAGGTGCACGGTCTGCATTGAACGTACCATAGGTCATAAACAGTTTTGGACGCACCCGATGGAACTCGTAAGTGACGTGGGTCGTGTGGAATCTCGTTTTAGTCCATTTGGAGATAGTGTTAGTGTTAGTGCAAGGTTGGAGCACGGTTTGCACCGAACATACCATAAGCACAGAAATCGTTTTGGACAATCTCGATCAGACTCCTATGTGACAAGGCTCAAGTGCAAGCTCGGTTCGGTCCGTTTCGGGATAGTGCTTCTCTTGATGCAAGATAGGTGCTTGGTTTGCACCAAATATAGCATAGGCATAGAAATCATTTTGAACGCACTCGAGGGGACTCCTAGGTGATGAGACTCAAGTGGAAGCTCGATTCGGTATTTTTGGAGATAGTGCTACTCTTGATGCAAGATTGGTGCTCGGTTTGCGTCGAATGTGCCGTAGGCTCGGAAATAGTATTGGAGGCACCCGATGGAACTCCTAGGTGACGTGGGTCATGTGGAATCTCGTTTAGATCTATTTTGAGACAGTGTTAGCGTCGGTGCAAGATAGGTGCATGGTTTGCACTGAATGTACCATAGGCATAGAAATCATTTTGGACACGCTCGATGGGCCTCCTCGGTGATGAGGCTCTAGTGGAAGCTTGGTACGCTCTATTTGGAGATAGTGCTACTCTTGATGCATGATTGGTGCATGGTTTGCGTCGAACGTACCGTAGGCTCTGAAATAGTATTGGAGGCACCCGATGGAACTCCTAGGTTACGTGGGTCATGGGAAATCTTGTTTTGATCTGTTTTGAAACAGTGTTAGCGTCGGTGCAAGATAGATGCTCGATTTGCGTCAAACATACCATAGGTTCATAAATTGTTTTAGAAGCACCCGCGGTACTCCTAGGTGATGAGGGTCTGGTGGAGATCTGTTTGGTCCATTTGGATATAGTGCTACAGAAGATAGGTGCACGGTTTGCATTAAACGTACCATAGGTCATAAACAGTTTTGGACGCACCGGATGGAACTCATAAGTGACGTGGGTCATGTGGAATCTCGTTTTAGTCCATTTGGAGATAGTGTTAGTGTTAGTGCAAGGTTGGAGCACGGTTTGCACCGAACATACCATAGGCATAGAAATCGTTTTGGACAATCTCGATCAGACTCCTATGTGACGAGGCTCAAGTGCAAGCTCGGTTCGGTCCGTTTCGGGATAGTGCTTCTCTTGATGCAAGATTGGTGCTTGGTTTGCACCAAATGTAGCATAGGCATAGAAATCATTTTGAACGCACTCGAGGGGACTCCTAGGTGATGAGACTCAAGTGGAAGCTCGATTCGCTATGTTTGGAGATAGTGCTACACTTGATGCAAGATTGGTGCTCGGATTGCGTCGAATGTGCCGTAGGCTCGGAAATAGTATTGGAGGCACTCGATGGAACTCCTAGGTGACGTGGGTCATGTGGAATCTCGTTTAGATCTATTTTGAGACAGTGTTAGCGTCGGTGCAAGATAGGTGCACGGTTTGCACTGAAGGTACCATGTGCATAGAAATCATTTTGGACACACTCGATGGGACTCCTAGGTGACGAGGCTCAAGTGGAAGCTCGGCTCGATCCGTTTGGGGATAGTGCTTCTCTTGATGCAAGATTGGTGCTTGGTTTGCACCAAATGTAGCATAGGCATAGAAATCGTTTTGGACGCACTCGAGGGGACTCCTAGATGACGAGGCTCAAGTGGAAGCTCGATTCAGTACGTTTAGAGATAGTGCTACTCTTGATGCAAGATTGGTGCTCGGTTTGCGTCGAATGTGCTGTAGGCTTGGAAATAGTATTGGAGGCACCCGATGGAGCTCCTAGGTGACGTGGGTCATGTGGAATCTTGTTTTGATCTATTTTGAGACAGTGTTAGCGTCGGTGCAAGATAGGTGCACGGTTTGCGCTGAACGTACCATAGGCATAGAAATCGTTTTGGACACACTCGATGGGACTCCTAGGTGATGAGGCTCTAGTGGAAGCTTGGTACGGTCCATTTAGAGATAGTGCTACTCTTGATGCATGATTGTTGCACGGTTTGCGTCAAACGTACCGTAGGCTCGGAAATAGTATTGGAGGCACCAGATGGAACTCCTAGGTGACGTGGGTCATGTGGAATCTCGTTTTGATCTATTTTGAGACAGTGTTAGCGTTGGTGCAAGATAGGTGCACAGTTTGCACTGAACGTACCATAGGCATAGAAATCATTTTGGACACACTCAATGGGACTCCTCGGTGATGAGGCTCTAGTGGAAGCTTGGTACGATCCATTTGGAGATAGTGCTACTCTTGATGCATGATTGGTGCACGGTTTGCGTCAAACGTACCGTAGGCTCTGAAATAGTATTGGAGGCACCCGATGGAACTCCTAGGTTACGTGGGTCATGGGAAATCTTGTTTTGATCTGTTTTGAAACAGTGTTAGCGTCGGTGCAAGATAGATGCTCGATTTGCGTCAAACATACCATAGGTTCATACATTGTTTTAGAAGCACCCGCGGTACTCCTAGGTGATGAGGGTCTGGTGGAGATCTGTTTGGTCCATTTGGATATAGTGCTACAGAAGATAGGTGCACGGTTTGCATTGAACGTACCATAGGTCATAAACAGTTTTGGACGCACCCGATGGAACTCATAAGTGACGTGGGTCGTGTGGAATCTCGTTTCAGTCCATTTGGAGATCGTGTTAGTGTTAGTGCAAGGTTGGAGCACGGTTTGCACCGAACATACCATAGGCATAGAAATCATTTTGAACGCACTCGAGGAGACTCCTAGGTGATGAGGCTCAAGTGGAAGCTCGATTCGGTACGTTTGGAGATAGTGCTACTCTTGATGCAAGATTGGTGCTCGGTTTGCGTCGAATGTGCCGTAGGCTCGAAAATAGTATTGGAGGCACCCGTTGGAACTCCTAGGTGACGTGGGTCATGTGGAATCTCGTGTAGATCTATTTTGAGACAGTGTTAGCGTCGGTGCAAGATAGGTGCACATTTGCACTGAATGTACCATGTGCATAGAAATCGTTTTGGACACACTCGATGGGACTCCTAGGTGACGAGGCTCCAGTGGAAGCTCGGTACGATCCATTTGGGGATAGTGTTACTCTTGATGCATGATTGGTGCACGGTTTGCGTCGAACGTACCGTAGGCTCGGAAATAGTATTGGAGACACCCGACGGAACTCCTAGGTTACGTGGGTCATGTGGAATCTTGTTTCGATCTGTTTTGAAACAGTGTTAGCGTCGGTGCAAGATAGGAGCTTGGATTGCGTCAAACGTACCATAGGTTCATAAATTGTTTTAGAAGCACCCGCGGTACTCCTAGGTGATGAGGGTCCGGTGGAGATCTGTTTGGTCCATTTGGAGATAGTGCTACAGAAGATAGGTGCACGGTTTGCATTGAATGTACCATAGGTCATAAACAGTTTTGGACGCACCCGATGGAACTCGTAAGTGACGTGGGTCATGTGGAATCTCGTTTTAGTCCATTTGGAGATAGTGTTAGTGTTAGTGCAAGGTTGGAGCACGGTTTGCACCGAACATACCATAGGCATAGAAATCGTTTTGGATGATCTCGATCAGACTCCTATGTGATGAGGCTCAAGTGGAACCTCGGTTCGGTCCGTTTTGGGATTGTGCTTCTCTTGACGCAAGATTGGTGCTTGGTTTGCACCAAATGTAGCATAGCATAGAAATCGTTTTGGACGCACTCGAGGGGACTCCTAGGTGATGAGGCTCAAGTGGAAGCTCGATTCGGTACGTTTGGAGATAGTGCTACTCTTGATGCAAGATTGGTGCTCGGTTTGCGTCGAATGTGCCATAGGCTCGGAAATAGCATTGGAGGCACCCGATGGAACTCCTAGGTGACGTGGGTCATGTGGAATCTCGTTTTGATCTATTTTGAGACAGTGTTAGCGTCGGTGCAAGATAGGTGCACGGTTTGCACTGAACGTACCATAGGCATACAAATCGTTTTGGACACACTCGATGGGACTCCTAGGTGACGAGGCTCCAGTGGAAGCTCGGTACGATCCATTTGGAGATAGTGCTACTCTTGATGCATGATTGGTGCACGGTTTGCGTCGAACGTACCGTAGGCTCGGAAATAGTATTGGAGGCACCTGATGGAACTCCTAGGTTACGTGGGTCATGTGGAATCTTGTTTCGATCTGTTTTGAAACAGTGTTAGCGTCGGTGCAAGATAGGTGCTCGATTTGCGTCAAACGTACTATAGGTTCAAAAATTGTTTTGGAAGCACCCGCGGTACTCCTAGGTGATGAGGGTTTGGTGGTGATCTGTTTGGTCCGTTTGGATATAGTGCTACAGAAGATATGTGCACGGTCTGCATTGAACGTACCATAGGTCATAAACAGTTTTGGACGCACCCGATGGAACTCGTAAGTGACGTGGGTCGTGTGGAATCTCGTTTTAGTCTTTTTGGAGATAGTGTTAGTGTTAGTGCAAGGTTGGACCACGGTTTGCACCGAACATACCATAGGCATAGAAATCGTTTTGGACGATCTCGATTAGACTTCTATATGACGAGGCTCAAGTGGAAGCTCGGTTCGGTCCGTTTCGGGATAGTGCTTCTCTTGACGCAAGATTGGTGCTTGGTTTGCACCAAATATAGCATAGGCATAGAAATCGTTTTGAACGCACTCGAGGGGACTCCTAGGTGATGAGACTCAAGTGGAAGCTCGATTTGGTACGTTTGGAGATAGTGCTACTCTTGATGCAAGATTGGTGCTCGGTTTGCGTCGAATGTGCCGTAGGCTCGCATATAGTATTGGAGGCACCCGATGGAACTCCTAGGTGACGTGGGTCATGTGGAAACTCGTTTAGATCTATTTTGAGACAGTGTTAGCGTCAGTGCAAGATAGGTGCACGGTTTGCACTGTTTACCGTGTGCATAGAAATCATTTTGGACACACTTGATGGGACTCCTAGGTGACGAGGCTCAAGTGGAAGCTCGGCTCGATCCGTTTGGGGATAGTGCTTCTCTTGATGCAAGATTGGTGCTTGGTTTGCACCAAATGTAGCATAGGCACAGAAATCATTTTGGACGCACTCGAGGGGACTCCTAGGTGACGAGGCTCAAGTGGAAGCTTGATTCAGTACGTTTGGAGATAGTGCTACTCTTGATGCAAGATTGGTGCTCGGTTTGCGTCGAATGTGCCGTAGGCTTGGAAATAGTATTGGAGGAACCCGATGGAGCTCCTAGGTGATGTGGGTCATGTGGAATCTCGTTTTGATCTATTTTGAGACAGTGTTAGCGTCGGTGCAAGATAGGTGCACGGTTTGCGCTGAACGTACCATAGGCATAGAAATCGTTTTGGACACACTCGATGGGACTCCTAGGTGACGAGGCTCCAGTGGAAGCTCGGTACGGTCCATTTGGAGATAGTGCTACTCTTGATTCATGATTGTTGCACGGTTTGCGTCGAACTTACCGTAGGCTCGGAAATAGTGTTGGAGGCACCAGATGGAACTCCTAGGGGACGTGGGTCATGTGGAATCTCATTTTGATCTATTTTGAGACAGTGTTAGCGTCGGTGCAAGATAGGTGCACGGTTTGCACTGAACGTGCCATAGGCATAGAAATCGTTTTGGACACACTCGATGGGACTCCTCGGTGATGAGGCTCCAGTGGAAGCTTGGTACAATCCATTTGGAGATAGTGCTACTCTTGATGCATGATTGGTGCACGGTTTGCGTCGAACGTACCGTAGGCTCGGAAATAGTATTGGAGGCACCCGATGGAACTCCTAGGTTACGTGGGTCATGGGGAATCTTGTTTCGATCTGTTTTGAAACAGTGTTAGCGTCGGTGCAAGATAGGTACTCGGTTTGCGTCAAACGTACCATAAGTTCATAAATGGTTTTAGAAGCACCCGCGGTACTCCTAGGTGATGAGGGTCTGGTGGAGATTTGTTTGGTCCGTTTGGAGATAGTGCTATAGAAGATAGGTGCACGGTTTGTATTGAATGTACCACAGGTCATAAATTGTTTTGGACGCACCCGATGGAACTCGTAAGTGATGTGGGTCGTGTGGAATCTCATTTTAGTCCATTTGGAGATAGTGTTAGTGTTGGTGCCAGGTTGGAGCACGGTTTGCACCGAACATACCACAGGCATAGAAATCATTTTGGACGATCTCGATCAGACTCCTATGTGACGAGGCTCAAGTGGAAGCTCGGTTCGGTCCGTTTCGGGATAGTGCTTCTCTTGATGCAAGATTGGTGCTTGGTTTGCACCAAATGTAGCATAGGCATAGAAATCGTTTTGAACGCACTCGAGGGGACTCCTAGGTGATAAGGCTCAAGTGGAAGCTCGATTCGGTACGTTTGGAGATAGTGCTACTCTTGATGAAAGATTGGTGCTCGGTTTGCGTCGAATGTGCCGTAGGCTCGGAAATAGTATTGGAGGCACCTGATGGAACACCTAGGTGACGTGGGTCATGTGGAATCTCGTTTAGATCTATTTTGGGACAGTGTTAGCGTTGGTGCAAGATAGGTGCACGGTTTGCACTGAATGTACCATGTCCAAAGAAATCGTTTTGGACACACTCGATGGGACTCCAAGGTGACGAGGCTCAAGTGGAAGCTCGGCTCGGTCCGTTTGGGGATAGTGCTTCTCTTGATGCAAGATTGGTGCTTGGTTTGCACCAAATGTAGCATAGGCATAGAAATCGTTTTGGACGCACTCGAGGGGACTCCTAGGTGACGAGGTTCAAGTGGAAGCTCACTTCAGTATGTTTGGAGATAGTGCTACTCTTGATGCAAGATTGGTGCTCGGTTTGCGTCGAATGTGCCGTAGGCTCGGAAATAGTATTAGAGGCACCTGATGGAACTCCTAGGTGACGTGGGTCATGTGGAATCTCATTTAGATCTATTTTGAGACAGTGTTAGCGTCGGTGCAAGATAGGTGCACGGTTTGCACTGAATGTACCATGTCCATAGAAATCATTTTGGACACACTCGATGGGACTCCTAGGTGACGAGGCTCAAGTGGAAGCTCGGCTCGGTCCGTTTGGGGATAGTGCTTCTCTTGATGCAAGATTGGTGCTTGGTTTGCACCAAATGTAGCATAGGCATAGAAATCGTTTTGGACGCACTCGAGGGGACTCCTAGATGACGAGGCTCAAGTGGAAGCTCAATTCAGTACGTTTAGAGATAGTGCTACTCTTGATGCAAGATTGGTGCTCGGTTTGCGTCGAATGTGCCGTAGGCTCAGAAATAGTATTGGAGGCACCCGATGGAGCTCCTAGGTGACGTGGTTCATGTGGAATCTCGTTTTGATCTATTTTGAGACAGTGTTAGCGTCGGTGCAAGATAGGTGCACGGTTTGCACTGAATGTACCATAGGCATAGAAATCGTTTTGGACACACTCGATGGGACTCCTAGGTGACGAGGCTCTAGTGGAAGCTCGATACGATCCATTTGGGGATAGTGCTACTCTTGATGCATGATTGGTGCACGGTTTGCGTTGAACGTACCGTAGGCTCGGAAATAGTATTGGAGGCACCCGATGGAACTCCTAGGTTACGTGGGTCATGTGGAATCTTGTTTCGATCTGTTTTGAAACAGTGTTAGCATCGGTGCAAGATAGGAGCTCGGTTTGCGTCAAACGTACCATAGGTTCATAAATTGTTTTAGAAGCACCCGCGGTACTCGTAGGTGATGAGGGTCTGGTGGAGATCTGTTTGGTCCGTTTGGAGATAGTGCTACAGAAGATAGGTGCACGGTTTGCATTGAACATACCATAGGTCATAAACAGTTTTGGACGCACCCGATGGAACTCGTAAGTGACGTGGGTCGTGTGGAATCTCGTTTTAGTCCATTTGGAGATAGTGTTAGTGTTAGTGCCAGGTTGGAGCACGGTTTGCACCGAACATACCATAGGCATAGAAATCGTTTTGGACGATCTCGATCAGACTCCCATGTGACAAGGCTCAAGTGGAAGCTCGGTTCGTTCCGTTTCGGGATAGTGCTTCTCTTGATGCAAGATTGGTGCTTGGTTTGCACCAAATGTAGCATAGGCATAGAAATCATTTTGAACGCACTCGAGGGGACTCCTAGGTGATGAGGCTCAAGTGGAAGCTCGATTTGGTACGTTTGGAGATAGTGCTACTCTTGATGCAAGATTGGTGCTCGGTTTGCGTCGAATGTGCCGTAGGCTCGTAAATACTATTGGAGGCACCCGATGGAACTCCTAGGTGACGTGGGTCATGTGGAAGCTCGTTTAGATCTATTTTGAGACAGTGTTAGCGTCGGTGCAAGATAGGTGCATGGTTTGCACTTAATGTACCATGTGCATTGAAATCATTTTGGACACACTCGATGGGACTCCTAGGTGACGAGGCTCAAGTGGAAGCTCGGCTCGGTCCGTTTGGGGATGGTGCTTCTCTTGATGCAAGATTGGTGCTTGGTTTGCACCAAATGTAGCATAGGCATAGAAATCGTTTTGGACGCACTCGAGGGGACTCCTAGGTGATGAGGCTCAAGTAGAAGCTCGATTCGGTACGTTTGGAGATAGTGCTACTCTTGATGCAAGATTGGTGCTCGGTTTGCGTCGAACGTACTATAGGCTCGGAAATAGTATTGGAGGCACCAGATGGAACTCTTAGGTGACGTGGGTCATGTGGAATCTCGTTTTGATCTATTTTGAGACAGTGTTAGCGTCGGTGCAAGATAGGTGCACGGTTTGCACTGAATGTACCATAGGCATAGAAATCGTTTTGGACACACTCGATGGGACTCCTCGGTGATGAGGCTCTAGTGGAAGCTTGGTACGATCCATTTGGAGATAGTGCTACTCTTGATGCATGATTGGTGCACGGTTTGCGTCGAACGTACCGTAGGCTCGGAAATAGTATTGGAGGCACCCGATGGAAATCCTAGGTTACATGGGTCATGGGGAATCTTGTTTCGATCTGTTTTGAAACAGTGTTAGCGTCGGTGCAAGATAGGTGCTCGGTTTGCGTCAAACGTACCATAGGTTCATAAATTGTTTTAGAAGCACCCACGGTACTCCTAGGTGATGAGGGTCTGGTGGAGATCTGTTTGGTCCGTTTGGAGATAGTGCAACAGAAGATAGGTGCATGGTTTGCATTGAATGTACCATAGGTCATAAACAGTTTTGGACGCACCCGATGGAACTCGTAAGTGACGTGGGTCGTGTGGAATCTCATTTTAGTCCATTTGGAGATAGTGTTAGTGTTAGTGCCAGGTTGGAGCACGGTTTGCACCGAACATACCATAGGCATAGAAATCATTTTGGACGATCTCGATCAGACTACTAGGTGACGAGGCTCAAGTGGAAGCTCGGTTCGGTCCGTTTCGGGATAGTGCTTCTCTTGATGCAAGATTGGTGCTTGGTTTGCACCAAATGTAGCATAGGCTTAGAAATCGTTTTGGACGCACTCGAGGGGACTCCTAGGTGACGAGGCTCAAGTGGAAGCTCGATTTAGTATGTTTGGAGATAGTGCTACTCTTGATGCAAGATTGGTGCTCGGTTTGCGTCGAATGTGCCGTAGGCTCAGAAATAGTATTGGAGGCACCTGATGGAGCTCCTAGGTGACGTGGGTCATGTGGAATCTCGTTTTGATCTATTTTGAGACAGTGTTAGCGTCGGTGCAAGATAGGTGCTCGGTTTGCGTCAAACGTACCATAGGTTCATAAATTGTTTTAGAAGCACCCGCGGTACTCCTAGGTGATGAGGGTCTGGTGGAGATCTGTTTGGTCCGTTTGGAGATAGTGCTACAGAAGATAGGTGCACGGTTTGCATTGAACGTACCATAGGTCATAAACAGTTTTGGACGCACCCGATGGAACTCGTAAGTGACGTGGGTCGTGTGGAATCTCGTTTTAGTCCATTTGGAGATAGTGTTAGTGTTAGTGCCAGGTTGGAGCACGGTTTGAACCGAACATACCATAAGCATAGAAATAATTTTGGACGATCTTGATCAGACTCCTATGTGACGAGGCTCAAGTGGAAGCTCGGTTCGGTCCGTTTCGGGATAGTGCTTCTCTTGATGCAAGATTGGTGCTTGGTTTGCACCAAATGTAGCATAGGCATAGAAATCGTTTTAAACGCACTCGAGGGGACTCCTAGGTGACGAGGCTCAAGTGGAAGCTCGATTCGGTACGTTTGGAGATAGTGCTACTCTTGATGCAAGATTGGTGCTCGGTTTAAGTCGAATGTGCCGTAGGCTCGGAAATAGTATTGGAGGCACCCGATGGAACTCCTAGGTGACGTGGGTCATGTGGAAGCTCATTTAGATCTATTTTGAGACAGTGTTAGCGTCGGTGCAAGATAGGTGCACGGTTTGTACTGAATGTACCATGTCCATAGAAATCGTTTTGGACACACTCGATGGGACTCCTAGGTGACGTGGCTCAAGTGGAAGCTCGGCTCGGTCCATTTCGGGATAGTGCTTCTCTTGATGCAAGATTGGTGCTTGGTTTGCACCAAATGTAGCATAGGCATAGAGATCGTTTTGGACGCACTCGAGGGGACTCCTAGGTGACGAGGCTCAAGTGGAAGCTCGATTCAGTATGTTTGGAGATAGTGCTACTCTTGCTGCAAGATTGGTGCTCGGTTTGCGTCGAATGTGCCGTATGCTCGGAAATAGTATTGGAGGCACCTGATGGAGCTCCTAGGTGACGTGGGTCATGTGGAATCTCGTTTTGATCTATTTTGAGACAGTGTTAGCGTCGGTGCAAGATAGGTGCTCGGTTTGCGTCAAACGTACCATAGGTTCATAAATTGTTTGAGAAGCACCCGCGGTACTCCTAGGTGATGAGGGTCTAGTGGAGATCTGTTTGGTCCGTTTGGAGATATTGCTACAGAAGATAGGTGCACGGTTTGCATTGAACGTACCATAGGTCATAAACAGTTTTGGACGCACCCGATGGAACTCGTAAGTGACGTGGGTCGTGTGGAATCTCGTTTTAGTCCATTTGGAGATAGTGTTAGTGTTAGTGCCAGGTTGGAGCATGGTTTGCACCGAACATACCATAGGCATAGAAATCATTTTGGACGATCTCGATCAGACTCCTATGTGACGAGGCTCAAGTGGAAGCTTGGTTCGGTCCGTTTCGGGATAGTGCTTCTCTTGATGCAAGATTGGTGCTTGGTTTGCACCAAATGTAGCATAGGCATAGAAATCGTTTTGAACGCACTCGAGGGGATTCCTAGGTGATGAGGCTCAAGTGGAAGCTCAATTCGGTACGTTTAGAGATAGTGCTACTCTTGATGCAAGATTGGTGCTCGGTTTGCGTCGAATGTGCCGTAGGCTCAGAAATAGTATTGGAGGCACCCGATGGAACTCCTAGGTGACATGGGTCATGTGGAATCTCGTTTAGATCTATTTTGAGACAGTGTTAGCGTCGGTGCAAGATAGGTGCATGGTTTGCACTAAATGTACCATGTGCATAGAAATCGTTTTGGACACACTCGATGGGACTCCTAGGTGACGAGGCTCCAGTGGAAGCTCGGTACGGTCCATTTGGAGATAGTGCTAATCTTGATGCATGATTGTTGCACGGTTTGCGTCGAACGTACCATAGGCTCGGAAATAGTATTGGAGGCACCCGATGGAAATCCTAGGTGACGTGGGTCATGTGGAATCTCGTTTTGATCTATTTTGAGACAGTGTTAGCGTCGGAGCAAGATAGGTGCACGGTTTGCGCTGAACGTACCATAGGCATAGAAATCATTTTGGACACACTCGATGGGACTCCTCGGTGATGAGGCTCCAGTGGAAGCTTGGTACGATCCATTTGGAGATAGTGCTACTCTTGATGCATGATTGGTGCACGGTTTGCGTCGAACGTACCGTCGGCTCGAAAATAGTATTGGAGGCACCCGATGGAACTCCTAGTTACGTGGGTCTTGGGGAATCTTGTTTCGATCTGTTTTCAAACAGTGTTAGCGTTGGTGCAAGATAGGTGCTCGGTTTGCGTCAAACGTACCATAGGTTCATAAATTGTTTTAGAAGCACCCACGGTACTCCTAGGTGATGAGGGTCTGGTGGAGATCTGTTTGGTCCGTTTGGAGATAGTGCTACAGAAGATAGGTGCACGGTTTGCATTGAACGTACCATAGGTCATAAACAGTTTTGGACGCACCCGATGGAACTCGTAAGTGACGTGGGTCATGTGGAATCTCGTTTTAGTCCATTTGGAGATAGTGTTAGTGTTAGTGCCAGGTTGGAGCACGGTTTGCACCGAACATACCACAGGCATAGAAATCATTTTGGACGATCTCGATCAGACTACTAGGTGACGAGGCTCAAGTGGAAGCTCGGTTCGGTCCGTTTCGGGATAGTGCTTCTCTTGATGCAAGATTGGTGCTTGGTTTGCACCAAATGTAGCATAGGCTTAGAAATCGTTTTGGACGCACTCGAGGGGACTCCTAGGTGACGAGGCTCAAGTGGAAGCTCGATTCAGTATGTTTGGAGATAGTGCTACTCTTGATGCAAGATTGGTGCTCGGTTTGCGTCGAATGTGCCGTAGGCCCAGAAATAGTATTGGAGGCACCTGATGGAGCTCCTAGATGACGTGGGTCATGTGGAATCTCGTTTTGATCTATTTTGAGACAGTGTTAGCGTCGGTGCAAGATAGGTGCTCGGTTTGCGTCAAACGTACCATAGGTTCATAAATTGTTTTAGAAGCACCCGCGGTACTCCTAGGTGATGAGGGTCTGGTGGAGATCTGTTTGGTCCGTTTGGAGATAGTGCTACAGAAGATAGGTGCACGGTTTGCATTGAACGTACCATAGGTCATAAACAGTTTTGGACGCACCCGATGGAACTCGTAAGTGACGTGGGTCGTGTGGAATCTCGTTTTAGTCCATTTGGAGATAGTGTTAGTGTTGGTGCCAGGTTGGAGCACGGTTTGAACCGAACATACCATAAGCATAGAAATAATTTTGGACGATCTCGATCAGACTCCTATGTGACGAGGCTCAAGTGGAAGCTCGGTTCGGTCCGTTTCGGGATAGTGCTTCTCTTGATGCAAGATTGGTGCTTGGTTTGCACCAAATGTAGCATAGGCATAGAAATCGTTTTAAACGCACTCGAGGGGACTCCTAGGTGACGAGGCTCAAGTGGAAGCTCGATTCGGTACGTTTGGAGATAGTGCTACTCTTGATGCAAGATTGGTGCTCGGTTTAAGTCGAATGTGCCGTAGGCTCGGAAATAGTATTGGAGGCACCCGATGGAACTCCTAGGTGACGTGGGTCATGTGGAAGCTCATTTAGATCTATTTTGAGACAGTGTTAGCGTCGATGCAAGATAGGTGCATGGTTTGTACTGAATGTACCATGTCCATAGAAATCGTTTTGGACACACTCGATGGGACTCCTAGGTGACGTGGCTCAAGTGGAAGCTCGGCTCGGTCCATTTCGGGATAGTGCTTCTCTTGATGCAAGATTGGTGCTTGGTTTGCACCAAATGTAGCATAGGCATAGAGATAGTTTTGGACGCACTCGAGGGGACTCCTAGGTGACGAGGCTCAAGTGGAAGCTCGATTCAGTATGTTTGGAGATAGTGCTACTCTTGCTGCAAGATTGGTGCTCGGTTTGCGTCGAATGTGCCGTATGCTCGGAAATAGTATTGGAGGCACCTGATGGAGCTCCTAGGTGACGTGGGTCATGTGGAATCTCGTTTTGATCTATTTTGAGACAGTGTTAGCGTCGGTGCAAGATAGGTGCTCGGTTTGCATCAAACGTACCATAGGTTCATAAATTGTTTTAGAAGCACCCGCGGTACTCCTAGGTGATGAGGGTCTAGTGGAGATCTGTTTGGTCCGTTTGGAGATAGTGCTACAGAAGATAGGTGCACGGTTTGCATTGAACGTACCATAGGTCATAAACAGTTTTGGACGCACCCGATGGAACTCGTAAGTGACGTGGGTCGTGTGGAATCTCGTTTTAGTCCATTTGGAGATAGTGTTAGTGTTAGTGCCAGGTTGGAGCACGGTTTGAACCGAACATACCATAAGCATAGAAATAATTTTGGACGATCTTGATCAGACTCCTATGTGACGAGGCTCAAGTGGAAGCTCGGTTCGGTCCGTTTCGGGATAGTGCTTCTCTTGATGCAAGATTGGTGCTTGGTTTGCACCAAATGTAGCATAGGCATAGAAATCGTTTTAAACGCACTCGAGGGGACTCCTAGGTGACGAGGCTCAAGTGGAAGCTCGATTCGGTACGTTTGGAGATAGTGCTACTCTTGATGCAAGATTGGTGCTCGGTTTAAGTCGAATGTGCCGTAGGCTCGGAAATAGTATTGGAGGCACCCGATGGAACTCCTAGGTGACGTGGGTCATGTGGAAGCTCATTTAGATCTATTTTGAGACAGTGTTAGCGTCGGTGCAAGATAGGTGCACGGTTTGTACTGAATGTACCATGTCCATAGAAATCGTTTTGGACACACTCGATGGGACTCCTAGGTGACGTGGCTCAAGTGGAAGCTCGGCTCGGTCCATTTCGGGATAGTGCTTCTCTTGATGCAAGATTGGTGCTTGGTTTGCACCAAATGTAGCATAGGCATAGAGATCGTTTTGGACGCACTCGAGGGGACTCCTAGGTGACGAGGCTCAAGTGGAAGCTCGATTCAGTATGTTTGGAGATAGTGCTACTCTTGCTGCAAGATTGGTGCTCGGTTTGCGTCGAATGTGCCGTATGCTCGGAAATAGTATTGGAGGCACCTGATGGAGCTCCTAGGTGACGTGGGTCATGTGGAATCTCGTTTTGATCTATTTTGAGACAGTGTTAGCGTCGGTGCAAGATAGGTGCTCGGTTTGCGTCAAACGTACCATAGGTTCATAAATTGTTTGAGAAGCACCCGCGGTACTCCTAGGTGATGAGGGTCTAGTGGAGATCTGTTTGGTCCGTTTGGAGATATTGCTACAGAAGATAGGTGCACGGTTTGCATTGAACGTACCATAGGTCATAAACAGTTTTGGACGCACCCGATGGAACTCGTAAGTGACGTGGGTCGTGTGGAATCTCGTTTTAGTCCATTTGGAGATAGTGTTAGTGTTAGTGCCAGGTTGGAGCATGGTTTGCACCGAACATACCATAGGCATAGAAATCATTTTGGACGATCTCGATCAGACTCCTATGTGACGAGGCTCAAGTGGAAGCTTGGTTCGGTCCGTTTCGGGATAGTGCTTCTCTTGATGCAAGATTGGTGCTTGGTTTGCACCAAATGTAGCATAGGCATAGAAATCGTTTTGAACGCACTCGAGGGGATTCCTAGGTGATGAGGCTCAAGTGGAAGCTCAATTCGGTACGTTTAGAGATAGTGCTACTCTTGATGCAAGATTGGTGCTCGGTTTGCGTCGAATGTGCCGTAGGCTCAGAAATAGTATTGGAGGCACCCGATGGAACTCCTAGGTGACATGGGTCATGTGGAATCTCGTTTAGATCTATTTTGAGACAGTGTTAGCGTCGGTGCAAGATAGGTGCATGGTTTGCACTAAATGTACCATGTGCATAGAAATCGTTTTGGACACACTCGATGGGACTCCTAGGTGACGAGGCTCCAGTGGAAGCTCGGTACGGTCCATTTGGAGATAGTGCTAATCTTGATGCATGATTGTTGCACGGTTTGCGTCGAACGTACCATAGGCTCGGAAATAGTATTGGAGGCACCCGATGGAAATCCTAGGTGACGTGGGTCATGTGGAATCTCGTTTTGATCTATTTTGAGACAGTGTTAGCGTCGGAGCAAGATAGGTGCACGGTTTGCGCTGAACGTACCATAGGCATAGAAATCATTTTGGACACACTCGATGGGACTCCTCGGTGATGAGGCTCCAGTGGAAGCTTGGTACGATCCATTTGGAGATAGTGCTACTCTTGATGCATGATTGGTGCACGGTTTGCGTCGAACGTACCGTCGGCTCGAAAATAGTATTGGAGGCACCCGATGGAACTCCTAGTTACGTGGGTCTTGGGGAATCTTGTTTCGATCTGTTTTCAAACAGTGTTAGCGTTGGTGCAAGATAGGTGCTCGGTTTGCGTCAAACGTACCATAGGTTCATAAATTGTTTTAGAAGCACCCACGGTACTCCTAGGTGATGAGGGTCTGGTGGAGATCTGTTTGGTCCGTTTGGAGATAGTGCTACAGAAGATAGGTGCACGGTTTGCATTGAACGTACCATAGGTCATAAACAGTTTTGGACGCACCCGATGGAACTCGTAAGTGACGTGGGTCATGTGGAATCTCGTTTTAGTCCATTTGGAGATAGTGTTAGTGTTAGTGCCAGGTTGGAGCACGGTTTGCACCGAACATACCACAGGCATAGAAATCATTTTGGACGATCTCGATCAGACTACTAGGTGACGAGGCTCAAGTGGAAGCTCGGTTCGGTCCGTTTCGGGATAGTGCTTCTCTTGATGCAAGATTGGTGCTTGGTTTGCACCAAATGTAGCATAGGCTTAGAAATCGTTTTGGACGCACTCGAGGGGACTCCTAGGTGACGAGGCTCAAGTGGAAGCTCGATTCAGTATGTTTGGAGATAGTGCTACTCTTGATGCAAGATTGGTGCTCGGTTTGCGTCGAATGTGCCGTAGGCCCAGAAATAGTATTGGAGGCACCTGATGGAGCTCCTAGATGACGTGGGTCATGTGGAATCTCGTTTTGATCTATTTTGAGACAGTGTTAGCGTCGGTGCAAGATAGGTGCTCGGTTTGCGTCAAACGTACCATAGGTTCATAAATTGTTTTAGAAGCACCCGCGGTACTCCTAGGTGATGAGGGTCTGGTGGAGATCTGTTTGGTCCGTTTGGAGATAGTGCTACAGAAGATAGGTGCACGGTTTGCATTGAACGTACCATAGGTCATAAACAGTTTTGGACGCACCCGATGGAACTCGTAAGTGACGTGGGTCGTGTGGAATCTCGTTTTAGTCCATTTGGAGATAGTGTTAGTGTTGGTGCCAGGTTGGAGCACGGTTTGAACCGAACATACCATAAGCATAGAAATAATTTTGGACGATCTCGATCAGACTCCTATGTGACGAGGCTCAAGTGGAAGCTCGGTTCGGTCCGTTTCGGGATAGTGCTTCTCTTGATGCAAGATTGGTGCTTGGTTTGCACCAAATGTAGCATAGGCATAGAAATCGTTTTAAACGCACTCGAGGGGACTCCTAGGTGACGAGGCTCAAGTGGAAGCTCGATTCGGTACGTTTGGAGATAGTGCTACTCTTGATGCAAGATTGGTGCTCGGTTTAAGTCGAATGTGCCGTAGGCTCGGAAATAGTATTGGAGGCACCCGATGGAACTCCTAGGTGACGTGGGTCATGTGGAAGCTCATTTAGATCTATTTTGAGACAGTGTTAGCGTCGATGCAAGATAGGTGCATGGTTTGTACTGAATGTACCATGTCCATAGAAATCGTTTTGGACACACTCGATGGGACTCCTAGGTGACGTGGCTCAAGTGGAAGCTCGGCTCGGTCCATTTCGGGATAGTGCTTCTCTTGATGCAAGATTGGTGCTTGGTTTGCACCAAATGTAGCATAGGCATAGAGATAGTTTTGGACGCACTCGAGGGGACTCCTAGGTGACGAGGCTCAAGTGGAAGCTCGATTCAGTATGTTTGGAGATAGTGCTACTCTTGCTGCAAGATTGGTGCTCGGTTTGCGTCGAATGTGCCGTATGCTCGGAAATAGTATTGGAGGCACCTGATGGAGCTCCTAGGTGACGTGGGTCATGTGGAATCTCGTTTTGATCTATTTTGAGACAGTGTTAGCGTCGGTGCAAGATAGGTGCTCGGTTTGCATCAAACGTACCATAGGTTCATAAATTGTTTTAGAAGCACCCGCGGTACTCCTAGGTGATGAGGGTCTAGTGGAGATCTGTTTGGTCCGTTTGGAGATAGTGCTACAGAAGATAGGTGCACGGTTTGCATTGAACGTACCATAGGTCATAAACAGTTTTGGACGCACCCGATGGAACTCGTAAGTGACGTGGGTCGTGTGGAATCTCGTTTTAGTCCATTTCGAGATAGTGTTAGTGTTAGTGCCAGGTTGGAGCATGGTTTGCACCGAACATACCATAGGCATAGAAATCATTTTGGACGATCTCGATCAGACTCCTATGTGACGAGGCTCAAGTGGAAGCTTGGTTCGGTCCGTTTCGGGATAGTGCTTCTCTTGATGCAAGATTGGTGCTTGGTTTGCACCAAATGTAGCATAGGCATAGAAATCGTTTTGAACGCACTCGAGGGGACTCTTAGGTGATGAGGCTCAAGTGGAAGCTCAATTCGGTACGTTTAGAGATAGTGCTACTCTTGATGCAAGATTGGTGCTCGGTTTGCGTCGAATGTGTCGTAGGCTCGGAAATAGTATTGGAGGCACCCAATGGAACTCCTAGGTGACATGGGTCATGTGGAATCTCGTTTAGATCTATTTTGAGACAGTGTTAGCGTCGGTGCAAGATAGGTGCATGGTTTGCACTAAATGTACCATGTGCATAGAAATCGTTTTGGACACACTCGATGGGACTCCTAGGTGACGAGGCTCCAGTGGAAGCTCGGTACGGTCCATTTGGAGATAGTGCTAATCTTGATGCATGATTGTTGCACGGTTTGCGTCGAACGTACCATAGGCTCGGAAATAGTATTGGAGGCACCCGATGGAAATCCTAGGTGACGTGGGTCATGTGGAATCTCGTTTTGATCTATTTTGAGACAGTGTTAGCGTCGGAGCAAGATAGGTGCACGGTTTGCGCTGAACGTACCATAGGCATAGAAATCATTTTGGACACACTCGATGGGACTCCTCGGTGACGAGGCTCCAGTGGAAGCTTGGTACGATCCATTTGGAGATAGTGCTACTCTTGATGCATGATTGGTGCACGGTTTGCGTCGAACGTACCGTCGGCTCGAAAATAGTATTGGAGGCACCCGATGGAACTCCTAGTTACGTGGGTCTTGGGGAATCTTGTTTCGATCTGTTTTCAAACAGTGTTAGCGTCGGTGCAAGATAGGTGCTCGGTTTGCGTCAAATGTACCATAGGTTCATAAATTGTTTTAGAAGCACCCACGGTACTCCTAGGTGATGAGGGTCTGGTGGAGATCTGTTTGGTCCGTTTGGAGATAGTGCTACAGAAGATAGGTGCACGGTTTGCATTGAACGTACCATAGGTCATAAACAGTTTTGGACGCACCCGATGGAACTCGTAAGTGACGTGGGTCATGTGGAATCTCGTTTTAGTCCATTTGGAGATAGTGTTAGTGTTAGTGCCAGGTTGGAGCACGGTTTGCACCGAACATACCATAGGCATAGAAATCGTTTTGGACGATCTCGATCAGACTCCTATGTGACGAGGCTCAAGTGGAAGCTCGGTTCGATCCGTTCGGGATAGTGCTTCTCTTGATGCAAGATTGGTGCTTGGTTTGCACCAAATGTAGCATAGGCATAGAAATCATTTTGAACGCACTCGAGGGGACTCCTAGGTGACGAGGCTCTAGTGGAAGCTCGGTTCGGTTCGTTTCGGGATAGTGCTTCTCTTGATGCAAGATTGGTGCTTGGTTTGCACCAAATGTAGCATAGCTATAGGAATCATTTTGGACGCACTCGAGGGGACTCCTAGGTGACGAGGCTCAAGTGGAAGCTCGATTCGGTACGTTTGGAGATAGTGCTACTCTTGATGCAAGATTGGTGCTCGGTTTGCGTCGAATGTGCCGTAGGCTCGGAAATAGTATTGGAGGCACCCGATGGAACTCCTAGGTGGCGTAGGTCATGTGGAGTCTTGTTTAGATCTATTTTGAGACAGTGTTAGCGTCGGTGCAAGATAGGTGCACGGTTTGCACTGAACGTACCATGGGCATAGAAATCATTTTGGACACACTTGATGGGACTCCTAGGTGACGAGGCTCAAGTGGAAGCGTGGCTCGGTCTGTTTGGGGATAGTGCTTCTCTTGATGCAAGATTGGTGCTTGGTTTCCACCAAATGTAGCATAGGCATAGAAATCGTTTTGGACGCACTCGAGGGGACTCCTAGGTGACGAGGCTCAAGGGGAAGCTCGATTCGGTACATTTGGAGATAGTGCTACTCTTGATGCAAGATTGGTGCTCGATTTGCGTCGAATGTGCCATAGGCTCAGAAATAGTATTGGAGGCACCCGATGGAACTCCTAGGTGACGTGGGTCATGTGGAATCTTGTTTTGATCTATTTTGAGACAGTGTTAGCGTTCGTGCAAGATAGGTGCACGGTTTGCGCTGAACGTACCATAGGCATAGAAATCATTTTGGACACACTCGATGGGACTCCTAGGTGTCGAGGCTCCAGTGGAAGCTCGGTACGGTCCATTTGGATATAGTGCTACTCTTGATGCATGATTGTTGCACGGTTTGCGTCGAACGTACCGTAGGCTCGGAAATAGTATTGGAGGCACCCGATGGAACTCCTAGGTGACGTGGGCCATGTGGAATCTCGTTTTGATCTATTTTGAGACAGTGTTAGCGTCGGTGCAAGATAGGTGCACGGTTTGCACTGAATGTACCATAGGCATAGAAATCATTTTGGACACACTAGATGGGACTCCTCGGTGACGAGGCTCCAGTGGAAGCTTGGTACGATCCATTTGGAGATAGTGCTACTCTTGATGCATGATTGGTGCACGGTTTGCGTCGAACGTACCGTAGGCTCGAAAATAGTATTGGAGGCACCCGATGGAACTCCTAGGTTACGTGGGTCATGTGGAATCTTGTTTCGATCTGTTTTGAAACAGTGTTAGCGTCGGTGCAAGATAGGTGCTCGGTTTGCGTCAAACGTACCATAGGTTCATAAATTGTTTTAGAAGCACCTGCGGTACTCCTAGGTGATGAGGGTCTGGTGGAGATCTGTTTGATAGGTGCACGGTTTGCATTGAACGTACCATAGGTCATAAACAGTTTTGGACGCACCCGATGGAACTCGTAAGTGATGTGGGTCGTGTGGAATCTCATTTTAGTCCATTTGGAGATAGTGTTAGTGTTAGTGCAATGTTGGAGCACAGTTTGCACTGAACATACCATAGGCATAGAAATCGTTTTGGACGATCTCGACCAGACTCCTATGTGACAAGGCTCAAGTGGAAGCTCGGTTCGGTCTGTTTCAGGATAGTGCTTCTCTTGATGCAAGATTGGTGCTTGGTTTGCACCAAATGTAGCATAGGCGTAGAAATCGTTTTGAACGCACTCAAGGGGACCCTAGGTGATGAGGCTCAAGTGGAAGCTCGATTCGGTACGTTTGGAGATAATGCTACTCTTGATGCAAGATTGGTGCTCGGTTTGCGTCGAATGTGCCGTAGGCTTAGAAATAGAATTGGAGGCACCCGGTGGAACTCCTAGGTGACGTGCGTCATGTGGAATCTCGTTTAGATCTATTTTGAGACAGTGTTAGCGTCGGTGCAAGATAGGTGCACGGTTTGCACTGAATGTACCATGGGCATAGAAATCGTTTTGGACACACTCGATGGGAACTCCTAGGTGACAAGGCTCAAGTGGAAGATCAGGTCGGTCCGTGTGGGGATAGTGCTTCTCTTGATGCAAGATTGGTGCTTGGTTTGCACCAAATGTAGCATACGCATAGAAATCGTTTTGGACGCACTCGAGGGGACTCCTTGGTGACGAGGCTCAAGTGGAAGCTCGATTCGGTACGTTTGCAGATAGTGCTACTCTTGATGCAAGATTGGTGCTCGGTTTGCGTCGAATGTGCTGTAGGCTCAGAAATAGTATTGGAGGCACCCGATGGAACTACTAGGTGACGTGGTTCATGTGGAATCTCATTTTGATCTATTTTGAGACAGTGTTAGCGTTGGTGCAAGATAGGTGCACGGTTTGCACTGAACGTACCATAGGCATAGAAATCATTTTGGACACACTCGATGGCACTCCTAGGTGACGAGGCTCCAGTGGAAGCTCGGTACGATTTATTTGGAGATAGTGCTACTCTTGATGCATGATTGGTGCACGATTTGCGTCGAACGTACCGTAGGCTCGGAAATAGTATTGGAGGCACACGCTAGAACTCCTAGGTTACGTGGGTAATTTGGAATCTTGTTTCGATCTGTTTTGAAACAGTGTTAGCGTCGGTGCAAGATAGGTGCTCGGTTTGCGTCAAACATACCATAGGTTCATAAATTGTTTTAGAAGCACCTGCGGTATGCCTAGGTGATGAGGGTCTAGTGGAGATCTGTTTGGTCCGTTCGGAGATAGTGCTACAGAAGATAGGTGCACGGTTTGCATTGAATGTACCATAGGTCATAAACAGTTTTGGACGCACCCGATAGAACTCGTAAGTGATGTGGGTCGTATGGAATCTCGTTTTAGTCCATTTGGAGATAGTGTTAGTGTTAGTGCAAGGTTGGAGCACAGTTTGCACCGAACATACCATAGGCATAGAAATCGTTTTGGACGATCTCGATCAGACTCCTATCTGTTTTGAAACAGTGTTAGCGTCGGTGCAAGATAGGTGCTCGGTTTGCGTCAAACGTACCATAGGTTCATAAATTGTTTTAGAAGCACCCGCGGTACTCCTAGGTGATGAGGGTCTGGTGGAGATCTGTTTGGTCCGTTTGGAGATAGTGCTATAGAAGATAGGTGCACGGTTTGCATTGAACGTACCATAGGTCATAAATAGTTTTGGACGCACCCGATGGAACTCGTAACTGACGTGGGTCGTGTGGAATCTCGTTTTAGTCCATTTGGAGATAGTGTAAGTGTCGGTGCAAGATAGGTGCACGGTTTGCACTGAACGTACCATGGGTATAGAAATCATTTTGGACACACTCGATGAGACTCCTAGGTGACGACGCTCAAGTGGAAGCTCGGCTCGGTCCGTTTGGGGATAGTGCTTCTCTTGATGCAAGATTGGTGCTTGGTTTGCACCAAATGTAGCATAGGCATAGAAATTGTTTTGGACGCACTCGAGGGGACTCCTAGGTGACGAGGCTCAAGTGGAAGCTCGATTCGGTATGTTTAGAGATAGTGCTACTTTTGATGCAAGATTGGTGCTCGGTTTGCGTCGAATGTGCCGTAGGCTCGGAAATAGTATTAGAGGCACCCGATGGAACTTCTTGGTGATGTAGGTCATGTGGAATCTCATTTAGATCTATTTTGAGACAGTGTTAGCGTCGGTGCAAGATAGGTGCACGGTTTGCAGTGAACGTACCATGGGCATAGAAATCATTTTGGACACACTCGATGGGACTCCTAGGTGACGAGGCTCAAGTGGAAGCTCGGCTCGGTCCGTTTAGGGATAGTGCTTCTCTTGATGCAAGATTGGTGCTTGGTTTGCACCAAATGTAGCATAGGCATAGAAATCATTTTGGACGCACTCGAGGGGACTCCTAGGTGACGAGAATCAAGTGGAAGCTCGATTCGGTACGTTTACAGATAGTGCTACTCTTGATGCAAGATTGGTGCTCGGTTTACGTCGAATGTGTTGTAGGCTCAGAAATAGTATTGGAGGCACCCGATGGAACTACTAGGTGACGTGGTTCCTGTGGAATCTCATTTTGATCTATTTTGAGACAGTGTTAGCGTCGGTGCAAGATAGGTGCACGGTTTGCACTGAACGTACCATAGGCATAGAAATCGTTTTGGACACACTCGATGGGACTCCAAGGTGACGAGGCTCCAGTGGAAGCTTGGTACGGTCCATTTGGAGATAGTGCTACTCTTGATGCATGATTGGCGCACGATTTGCGTCGAACGTACCGTAGGCTCAGAAATAGTATTGGAGGCACCCGCTAGAACTCCTAGGTTACGTGGGTAATTTGGAATCTTGTTTCGATCTGTTTTGAAACAGTGTTAGCGTCGGTGCAAGATAGGTGCTCGGTTTGCGTCAAACGTACCATAGGTTCATAAATTGTTTTAGAAGCACCCGCGGTACTCCTAGGTGATGAGGGTCTGGTGGAGATATGTTTGGTCCGTTTGGAGATAGTGCTATAGAAGATAGGTGCACGGTTTGCATTGAACGTACCATAGGTCATAAATAGTTTTGGACGCACCCGATGGAACTCGTAAGTGACGTGGGTCGTGTGGAATCTCGTTTTAGTCCATTTGGAGATAGTGTAAGTGTCGGTGCAAGATAGGTGCACGGTTTGCACTGAACGTACCATGGGTATAGAAATCATTTTGGACACACTCGATGGGACTCCTAGGTGACGACGCTCAAGTGGAAGCTCGGCTCGGTCCGTTTGGGGATAGTGCTTCTCTTGATGCAAGATTGGTGCTTGGTTTGCACCAAATGTAGCATAGGCATAGAAATTGTTTTGGACGCACTCGAGGGGACTCCTAGGTGACGAGGCTCAAGTGGAAGCTCGATTCGGTACGTTTGGAGATAGTGCTACTCTTGATGCAAGATTGGTGCTCGGTTTGCATTGAATGTGCCATAGGCTCGGAAATAGTATTGGAGGCACCCGATGGAACTCCTAGGTGACATGGGTCATGTGGAATCTCGTTTTGACCAATTTTGAGACAGTGTTAGTATCGGTGCAAGATAGGTGCACGGTTTGCACTCAACGTACCATAGGCATAGAAATCGTTTTGGACACACTCGATGGGACTCCTAGGTGATGACGCTCTAGTGGAAGCTCGGTACGGTCCATTTGGAGATAGTGCTACTCTTGATGCATGATTGTTGCACGGTTTGTGTCGAACGTACCATAGGCTCGGAAATAGTATTGGAGGCACCTAATGGAACTCCTAGGTTACGTGAGTCATGTGGAATCTTGTTTTGATCTGTTTTGAAACGGTGTTAGCATCGGTGCAGATAGGTGTTCGGTTTGCGTCAAACGTACCATAGGTTCATAAATTGTTTTAGAAGCACCCACGGTACTCCTAGGTGATGAGGGTCTTGTGGAGATCTGTTTAGTCCGTTTGGAGATAGTGCTACAGAAGATAGGTGCACGGTTTGCATTGAACGTACCATAGGTCATAAACAGTTTTGGACGCACCCGATGGAACTCGTAACTGACGTGGGTCGTGTGGAATCTCATTTTAGTCCATTTGGAGATAGTGTTAGTGTTAGTGCAAGGTTGGAGCACGGTTTGCACCGAACATACCATAGGCATAGAAATCGTTTTGGACGATCTCGATTAGACTCCTAGGTGACGAGGCTCAAGTGGAAGCTCGGTTCGGTCCGTTTCGGGATAGTGCTTCTCTTGATGCAAGATTGGTGCTTGGTTTACACCAAATGTAGCATAGGCATAGAAATTGTTTTGAACGCACTCCAGGGGACTCCTAGGTGACGAGGCTCAAGTGGAAGCTCGATTCAGTACATTTGGAGATAGTGCTACTCTTGATGCAAGATTGGTGCTCGATTTGCGTCGAATGTGCCGTAGTCTCAGAAATAGTATTGGAGGCACTCAATGGAACTCCTAGGTGACGTGGGTCATGTGGAATCTCGTTTAGATCTATTTTGAGACAGTGTTAGCGTCAGTGCAAGATAGGTGCACGGTTTGCACTGAACGAACCATGTGCATAGAAATCGTTTTGGACACACTCGATGGAACTCCTAGGTGACGAGGCTCAAGTGGAAGCTCGGCTTGGTCCGTTTGGGGATAGTGCTTCTCTTGATGCAAGATTGGTGCTTGGTTTGCACCAAATGTAGCATAGGCATAGAAATCGTTTTGGACGCACTTGAGGGGACTCCTTGGTGACGAGGCTCAAGTGGAAGCTCGATTCGGTACGTTTGGAGATAGTGCTACTCTTGATGCATGATTGGTGCACGGTTTGCGTCGAACATACTGTAGGCTCGAAAATAGTATTGGAGGCACCCGATGGAACTCCTTGGTTACGTGGGTCATGTGGAATCTTGTTTCAATCTGTTTTGAAACAGTGTTAGCGTCGGTGCAAGATAGGTGCTCGGTTTGCGTCAAACGTACCATAGGTTCATAAATTATTTTAGAAGCACCCGTGGTACTCCTAGGTGATGAGGGTCTGGTGGAGATCTGTTTGGTCCATTTGGAGATAGTGCTACAGAAGATAGGTGCACGGTTTGCATTGAACGTACCATAGGTCATAAATAGTTTTGCACGCACCCGATGGAACTCGTAAGTGACGTAGGTCATGTGGAATCTCGTTTAGATCTATTTTGAGACAGTGTTAGCGTCGGTGCAAGATAGGTGCACGGTTTGCACTGAACGTACCATGGGCATAGAAATCATTTTGGACACACTTGATGGGACTCCTAGGTGACGAGGCTCAAGTGGAAGCTCGGCTCGGTCCGTTTGGGGATAGTGCTTCTCTTTTGCAAGATTGGTGCTTGGTTTGCACCAAATGTAGCATAGGCATAGAAATCGTTTTGGACGCACTTGAGGGGACTCCTAGGTGACGAGGCTCAAGTGGAAGCTCGATTCGGTACGTTTGGAGATAGTGCTACTCTTGATGCATGATTGGTGCACGGTTTGCGTCGAACATACTGTAGGCTTGAAAATAGTATTGGAGGCACCCGATGGAACTCCTTGGTTACGTGGGTCATGTGGAATCTTGTTTCGATCTGTTTTGAAACAGTGTTAGCGTCGGTGCAAGATAGGTGCTCGGTTTGCGTCAAACGTACCATAGGTTCATAAATTGTTTTAGAAGCACCTGCGGTACTCCTAGGTGATGAGGGTCTGGTGGAGATCTGTTTGGTCCATTTGGAGATAGTGCTACAGAAGATAGGTGCACGGTTTGCATTGAACGTACCATAGGTCATAAATAGTTTTGCACGCACCCGATGGAACTCGTAAGTGACGTAGGTCATGTGGAATCTCGTTTAGATCTATTTTGAGACAGTGTTAGCGTCGGTGCAAGATAGGTGCACGGTTTGCACTGAACGTACCATGGGCATAGAAATCATTTTGGACACACTTGATGGGACTCCTAGGTGACGAGGCTCAAGTGGAAGCTCGGCTCGGTCCGTTTGGGGATAGTGCTTCTCTTTTGCAAGATTGGTGCTTGGTTTGCACCAAATGTAGCATAGGCATAGAAATCGTTTTGGATGCACTCGAGGGGACTTCTAGGTGACGAGGCTCAAGTGGAAGCTCGATTCGGTACGTTTGGAGATAGTGCTACTCTTGATGCAAGATTGGTGCTTGGTTTGCGTTGAATACGTAGGCTCGGAAATAGTATTGGAGGCACCCGATAGAACTCCTAGGTGACGTGGGTCATGTGGAATCTCATTTTGATGTATTTTGAGACAGTGTTAGCGTCGGTGCAAGATAGGTGCACGGTTTGCACTGAACGTACCATAGGCATAGAAATCGTTTTGGACACACTCGATGGGACTCCAAGGTGACGAGGCTCCAGTGGAAGCTTGGTACGGTCCATTTGGAGATAGTGCTACTCTTGATGCATGATTGGTGCACGATTTGTGTTGAACGTACCGTAGGCTCAGAAATAGTATTGGAGGCACCCACTAGAACTCCTAGGTTACGTGGGTAATTTGGAATTTTGTTTCGATCTGTTTTGAAACAGTGTTAGCGTCGGTGCAAGATAGGTGCTCGGTTTGCGTCAAACGTACCATAGGTTCATAAATTGTTTTAGAAGCACCCGCGGTACTCCTAGGTGATGAGGGTCTGGTGGAGATCTGTTTGGTCCGTTTGGAGATAGTGCTATAGAAGATAGGTGCACGGTTTGCATTGAACGTACCATAGGTCATAAATAGTTTTGGACGCACCCGATGGAACTCGTAAGTGACGTGGGTCGTGTGGAATCTCGTTTTAGTCCATTTGGAGATAGTGTAAGTGTCGGTGCAAGATAGGTGCACGGTTTGCACTGAACGTACCATGGGTATAGAAATCATTTTGGACACACTCGATGGGACTCCTAGGTGACGACGCTCAAGTGGAAGCTCGGCTCGGTCCGTTTGGGGATAGTGCTTCTCTTGATGCAAGATTGGTGCTTGGTTTGCACCAAATGTAGCATAGGCATAGAAATTGTTTTGGACGCACTCGAGGGGACTCCTAGGTGACGAGGCTCAAGTGGAAGCTCGATTCGGTATGTTTAGAGATAGTACTACTCTTGATGCAAGATTGGTGCTCGGTTTGCGTCGAATGTGCCGTAGGCTCGGAAATAGTATTAGAGGCACCCGATGGAACTCCTAGGTGATGTAGGTCATGTGGAATCTCATTTAGATCTATTTTGAGACAGTGTTAGCGTCGGTGCAAGATAGGTGCACGGTTTGCAGTGAACGTACCATGGGCATAGAAATCATTTTGGACACACTCAATGGGACTCCTAGGTGACGAGGCTCAAGTGGAAGCTCGGCTCGGTCCGTTTAGGGATAGTGCTTCTCTTGATGCAAGATTGGTGCTTGGTTTGCACCAAATGTAGCATAGGCATAGAAATCATTTTGGACGCCCTCGAGGGGACTCCTAGGTGACGAAGCTCAAGTGGAAGCTCGATTCGGTACGTTTGGAGATAGTGCTACTCTTGATGCAAGATTGGTGCACGGTTTGCATTGAATGTGCCATAGGCTCAGAAATAGTATTGGAGGCACCCGATGGAACTCCTAGGTGACATGGGTCATGTGGAATCTCGTTTTGACCTATTTTGAGACAGTGTTAGCATCGGTGCAAGATAGGTGCACGGTTTGCACTCAACGTACCATAGGCATAGAAATCGTTTTGGACACACTCGATGGGACTCCTAGGTGATGACGCTCCAGTGGAAGCTCGGTACGGTCCATTTGGAGATAGTGCTACTCTTGATGCATGATTGGTGCTCGGTTTGTGTCGAACGTACCGTAGGCTCAGAAATAGTATTGGAGGCACCTAATGGAACTCCTAGGTTACGTGGGTCATGTGGAATCTTGTTTTGATTTGTTTTGAAACAGTGTTAGCATCGGTGCAGATAGGTGTTCGGTTTGCGTCAAACGTACCATAGGTTCATAAATTGTTTTAGAAGCACCCGCGGTACTCCTAGGTGATGAGGGTCTGGTGGAGATCTGTTTGGTCCGTTTGGAGATAGTGCTACAGAAGATAGGTGCACGGTTTGCATTGAACGTACCATAGGTCATAAACAGTTTTGGACGCACCCGATGGAATTCGTAACTGACGTGGGTCGTGTGGAATCTCATTTTAGTCCATTTGGAGATAGTGTTAGTGTTAGTGCAAGGTTGGAGCACGGTTTGCACCGAACATACCATAGGCATAGAAATCGTTTTGGACGATCTCGATTAGACTCCTAGGTGACGAGGCTCATGTGGAAGCTCGGTTCGGTCCGTTTCGGGATAGTGCTTCTCTTGATGCAAGATTGGTGCTTGGTTTACACCAAATGTAGCATAGGCATAGAAATTGTTTTGAACGCACTCCAGGGGACTCCTAGGTGACGAGGCTCAAGTGGAAGCTCGATTCAGTACGTTTGGAGATAGTGCTACTCTTGATGCAAGATTGGTGCTCGATTTGCGTCAAATGTGCCGTAGTCTTAGAAATAGTATTGGAGGCACCCAATGGAACTCCTAGGTGACGTGGGTCATGTGGAATCTCGTTTAGATCTATTTTGAGATAGTGTTAGCGTCAGTGCAAGATAGGTGCACGGTTTGCACTGAACGTACCATGTGCATAGAAATCGTTTTGGACACACTCGATGGAACTCCTAGGTGACGACGCTCAAGTGGAAGCTCGGCTTGGTCCGTTTGGGGATAGTGCTTCTCTTGATGCAAGATTGGTGCTTGGTTTGCACCAAATGTAGCATAGGCATAGAAATCGTTTTGGACGCACTTGAGGGGACTCCTAGGTAACGAGGCTCAAGTGGAAGCTCGATTCGGTACGTTTGGAGATAGTGCTACTCTTGATGCATGATTGGTGAACAGTTTGCGTCGAACATACTGTAGGCTCGAAAATAGTATTGGAGGCACCCGATGGAACTCCTTGGTTACGTGGGTCATGTGGAATCTTGTTTCGATCTGTTTTGAAACAGTGTTAGCGTCGGTGCAAGATAGGTGCTCGGTTTGCGTCAAACGTACCATAGGTTCATAAATTGTTTTAGAAGCACCCGCGGTACTCCTAGGTGATGAGGGTCTGGTGGAGATCTGTTTGGTCCATTTGGAGATAGTGCTACAGAAGATAGGTGCACGGTTTATATTGAACGTACCATAGGTCATAAATAGTTTTGCACGCACCCGATGGAACTCGTAAGTGACGTAGGTCATGTGGAATCTTGTTTAGATCTATTTTGAGACAGTGTTAGTGTCGGTGCAAGATAGGTGCACTGTTTGCACTGAACGTACCATGGGCATAGAAATCATTTTGGACACACTTGATGGGACTCCTAGGTGACGAGGCTCAAGTGGAAGCTCGGCTCGGTCCGTTTGGGGATAGTGCTTCTCTTTTGCAAGATTGGTGCTTGGTTTGCACCAAATGTAGCATAGGCATAGAAATCGTTTTGGATGCACTCGAGGGGACTCCTAGGTGACGAGGCTCAAGTGGAAGCTCGATTTGGTACGTTTAGAGATAGTGCTACTCTTGATGCAAGATTGGTGCTCGGTTTGCGTTGAATACGTAGGCTCGGAAATAGTATTGGAGGCACCCGATAGAACTCCTAGGTGACGTGGGTCATGTGGAATCTCATTTTGATGTATTTTGAGACAGTGTTAGCGTCGGTGCAAGATAGGTGCACGGTTTGCACTAAATGTACCATAGGCATAGAAATCGTTTTGGACACACTCGATGGGACTCCAAGGTGACGAGGCTCCAGTGGAAGCTTGGTACGGTCCATTTGGAGATAGTGCTACTCTTGATGCATGATTGGTGCACGATTTGCGTCAAACGTACCGTAGGCTCAGAAATAGTATTGGAGGCACCCGCTAGAACTCCTAGGTTACGTGGGTAATTTGGAATCTTGTTTCGATCTGTTTTGAAACAGTGTTAGCGTCGGTGCAAGATAGGTGCTCGGTTTGCGTCAAACGTACCATAGGTTCATAAATTGTTTTAGAAGCACCCGCGGTACTCCTAGGTGATGAGGGTCTGGTGGAGATCTGTTTGGTCCGTTTGGAGATAGTGCTATAGAAGATAGGTGCACGGTTTGCATTGAACGTACCATAGGTCATAAATAGTTTTGGACGCACCCGATGGAACTCGTAAGTGACGTGGGTCGTGTGGAATCTCGTTTTAGTCCATTTGGAGATAGTGTAAGTGTCGGTGCAAGATAGGTGCACGGTTTGCACTGAACGTACCATGGGTATAGAAATCATTTTGGACACACTCGATGGGACTCCTAGGTGACGACGCTCAAGTGGAAGCTCGGCTCGGTCCGTTTGGGGATAGTGCTTCTCTTGATGCAAGATTGGTGCTTGGTTTGCACCAAATGTAGCATAGGCATAGAAATTGTTTTGGACGCACTCGAGGGGACTCCTAGGTGACGAGGCTCAAGTGGAAGCTCGATTCGGTATGTTTAGAGATAGTGCTACTCTTGATGCAAGATTGGTGCTCGGTTTGCGTCGAATGTGCCGTAGGCTCAGAAATAGTATTAGAGGCACCCGATGGAACTCCTAGGTGATGTAGGTCATGTGGAATCTCATTTAGACCTATTTTGAGACAGTGTTAGCGTCGGTGCAAGATAGGTGCACAGTTTGCAGTGAACGTACCATGGGCATAGAAATCATTTTGGACACACTCGATGGGACTCCTAGGTGACGAGGCTCAAGTGGAAGCTCGGCTCGGTCCGTTTAGGGATAGTGCTTCTCTTGATGCAAGATTGGTGCTTGGTTTGCACCAAATGTAGCATAGGCATAGAAATCATTTTGGACGCACTCGAGGGGACTCCTAGGTGACGAAGCTCAAGTGGAAGCTCGATTCGGTACGTTTGGAGATAGTGCTACTCTTGATGCAAGATTGGTGCTCGGTTTGCATTGAATGTGCCATAGGCTCGGAAATAGTATTGGAGGCACCCGATGGAACTCCTAGGTGACATGGGTCATGTGGAATCTCGTTTTGACCTATTTTGAGACAGTGTTAGCATCGGTGCAAGATAGGTGCACGGTTTGCACTCAACATACCATAGGCATAGAAATCGTTTTGGACACACTCGATGGGACTCCTAGGTGATGACGCTCCAGTGGAAGCTCGGTACGGTCCATTTGGAGATAGTGCTACTCTTGATGCATGATTGGTGCACGGTTTGTGTCGAACGTACCGTAGGCTCGGAAATAGTATTGGAGGCACCTAATGGAACTCCTAGGTTACGTGGGTCATGTGGAATCTTTTTTTGATCTGTTTTGAAACAGTGTTAGCATCGGTGCAGATAGGTGTTCGGTTTGCGTCAAACGTACCATAGGTTCATAAATTGTTTTAGAAGCACCCGCGGTACTCCTAGGTGATGAGGGTCTGGTGGAGATCTGTTTGGTCCGTTTGGAGATAGTGCTACAGAAGGTAGGTGCACGGTTTGCATTGAACGTACCATAGGTCATAAACAGTTTTGGACGCACCCGATGGAACTCGTAACTGACGTGGGTCGTGTGGAATCTCATTTTAGTCCATTTGGAGATAGTGTTATTGTTAGTGCAAGGTTGGAGCACGGTTTGCACCGAATATACCATAGGCATAGAAATCGTCTTGGACGATCTCGATTAGACTCCTAGGTGACGAGGCTCAAGTGGAAGCTCGGTTCGGTCCGTTTCGGGATACTGCTTCTCTTGATGCAAGATTGGTGCTTGGTTTACACCAAATGTAGCATAGGCATAGAAATTGTTTTGAACGCACTCAACGTACCATAGGCATAGAAATCGTTTTGGACACACTCGATGGAACTCCTAGGTGACGAGGCTCAAGTGGAAGCTCGGCTTGGTCCGTTTGGGGATAGTGCTTCTCTTGATTCAAGATTGGTGCTTGGTTTGCACCAAATGTAGCATAGGCATAGAAATCGTTTTGGATGCACTCGAGGGGACTCCTATGTGACGAGGCTCAAGTGGAAGCTCGATTCGGTACGTTTGGAGATAGTGCTACTCTTGATGCAAGATTGGTGCACGGTTTGCGTTGAACATACCGTAGGCTCGAAAATAGTATTGGAGGCACCCGATGGAACTCCTTGGTTACGTGGGTCATGTGGAATCTTGTTTTGATCTATTTTGAAACAGTGTTAGCGTCGGTGCAAGATAGGTGCTCGGTTTGCGTCAAACGTACCATAGGTTCATAAATTGTTTTAGAAGCACCCGTGGTACTCCTAGGTGATGAGGGTCTGGTGGAGATCTGTTTGGTCCATTTGGAGATAGTGCTACAGAAGATAGGTGCACGGTTTGCATTGAACGTACCATAGGTCATAAATAGTTTTGCACGCACCCGATGGAACTCGTAAGTGACGTAGGTCATGTGGAATCTCGTTTAGATCTATTTTGAGACAGTGTTAGCGTCGGTGCAAGATAGGTGCACGGTTTGCACTGAACGTACCATGGGCATAGAAATCATTTTGGACACACTTGAAGGGACTCCTAGGTGACGAGGCTCAAGTGGAAGCTCGGTTCGGTCCGTTTGGGGATAGTGCTTCTCTTATGCAAGATTGGTGCTTGGTTTGCACCAAATGTAGCATAGGCATAGAAATCGTTTTGGACGCACTTGAGGGGACTCCTAGGTGACAAGGCTCAAGTGGAAGCTCGATTCGGTACGTTTGGAGATAGTGCTACTCTTGATGCATGATTGGTGCACGGTTTGCGTCGAACATACCGTAGGCTCGAAAATAGTATTGGAGGCACCCGATGGAACTCCTTGGTTACGTGGGTCATGTGGAATCTTGTTTTGATCTGTTTTGAAACAGTGTTAGCGTCGGTGCAAGATAGGTGCTCGGTTTGCGTCAAACGTACCATAGGTTCATAAATTGTTTTAGAAGCACCCGTGGTACTCCTAGGTGATGAGGGTCTAGTGGAGATCTGTTTGGTCCATTTGGAGATAGTGCTATAGAAGATAGGTGCATGGTTTGCATTGAACGTACCATAGGTCATAAATAGTTTTGCACGCACCCGATGGAACTCGTAAGTGACGTTGGTCATGTGGAATCTCGTTTAGATCTATTTTGAGACAGTGTTAGCGTCGGTGCAAGATAGGTGCACGGTTTGCACTGAACGTACCATGGGCATAGAAATCATTTTGGACACACTTGAAGGGACTCCTAGGTGACGAGGCTCAAGTGCAAGCTCGGTTCGGTCCGTTTGGGGATATGCTTCTCTTATGCAAGATTGGTGCTTGGTTTGCACCAAATGTAGCATAGGCATAGAAATCATTTTGGATGCACTCGAGGGGACTCCTAGGTGACGAGGCTGAAGTGTAAGCTCGATTCGGTACGTTTGGAGATAGTGCTACTCTTGATGCAAGATTGGTGCTTGGTTTGCGTTGAATGTGCCGTAGGCTCGGAAATAGTATTGGAGGCACCCGATAGAACTCCTAGGTGACGTGGGTCGTGTGGAATCTCATTTTGATCTATTTTGAGACAGTGTTAGATTCGGTGCAAGATAGGTGCACGGTTTGCACTGAACGTACCATAGGCATAGAAATCGTTTTGGACACACTCGATGGGACTCCAAGGTGATGGGGCTCCAGTGGAAGCTTGGTACGGTCCATTTGGAGATAGTGCTACTCTTGATGCATGATTGGTGAACGGTTTGCGTCGAACGTACCGTAGGCTCGGAAGTAGTATTGGAGGCACCCAATGGAACACCTAGGTTACGTGGGTCATGTGGAATCTTGTTTTGATCTATTTTGAAACAGTGTTAGCATCGGTGCAGATAGGTGTTCGGTTTGCGTCAAACGTACCATAGGTTCATAAATTGTTTTAGAAGCACCCACGGTACTCCTAGGTGATGAGGGTCTGGTGGAGATCTGTTTGGTCTGTTTGGAGATAGTGCTACAGAAGATAGGTGCACGGTTTGCTTTGAACATACCATAGGTCATAAACAGTTTTGGAGGCACCCGATGGAACTCGTAAGTGACGTGGGTCATGTGGAATCTCGTTTTAGTCCATTTAGAGATAGTGTTAGTGTTAGTGCAAGGTTTTGGACGATCTCAATCAGACTCCTATGTGACGAGGCTCGAGTGGAAGCTCGGTTCAGTGCAAGGATGGAGCACGGTTTGCACCGAACATACCATAGGCATAGAAATCATTTTGGACGATCTCGATCAGACTCCGAGGTGACGAGGCTCAAGTGGAAGCTCGGTTCGGTCAGTTTCGGGATAGTGCTTCTCTTGATGCAAGATTGGTGCTTGGATTGCACCAAATGTAGCATAGGCATAGAAATCATTTTGAACGCACTCGAGGGGACTCCTAGGTGACGAGGCTCAAGTGGAAGCTCAATTCGGTACGTTTGGAGATAGTGCTACTCTTGATGCAAGATTGGTGCTCGGTTTGCGTCGAATGTGCCGTAGGCTCAAAAATAGTATTGGAGGCACCCGATGGAACTCCTAGGTGACGTGGGTCATGTGGAATCTCGTTTTGATCTATTTTGAGACAGTGTTAGCGTCAGTGCAAGATAGGTGCAGGTTTGCACTGAATGTACCATAAGCATAGAAATCGTTTTGGACACACTCGATGGGACTCCTAGGTGACGAGGCTACTGTGGAAGCTCGGTACGATCCATTTAGAGATAGTACTACTCTTGATGCACGATTGGTGCACGGTTTGCGTCGAACGTACCGTAGGCTCGGAAATAGTATTGGAGGCACCCGATGGAACTCCTAGGTGACGTGGGTCATGTGGAATCTTGTTTTCGATCTGTGTTTGAAACAGTATTAGCGTCGGTGCAAGATAGGTGCTCGGTTTGCGTCAAACATACCATAGGTTCATAAATTGTTTTAGAAGCACCCACGGTACTCCTAGGTGATGAGGGTCTGGTGGAGATCTGTTTGGTCCGTTTGGAGATAGTGCTACAGAAGATAGGTGCACGGTTTGCATTGAACGTACCATAGGTCATAAACAGTTTTGGACGCACCTGATGGAACTCGTAAGTGACGTGGGTCGTGTGGAATCTCGTTTTAGTCCATTTAGAGATAGTGTTAGTGTTAGTGCAAGGTTTTGGACGATCTCGATCAGACTCCTATGTGACGAGGCTCGAGTGGAAGCTCGGCTCGGTCCGTTTGATGATAGTGCTTCTCTTGATGCAAGATTGGTGCTTGGTTTGCACCAAATGTAGCATAGGCATAGGAATCATTTTGGACGCACTCGAGGGGACTCCTAGGTGACGAGGCTGAAGTGGAAGCTCGATTCGGTACGTTTGGAGATAGTGCTACTCTTGATGCAAGATTGGTGCTCGGTTTGCGTCGAATGTGCCGTAGGCTCGGAAATAGTATTGGAGGCACCCGATGGAGCTCCTAGGTGATGCGGGTCATGTGGAATCTCGTTTTGATCTATTTTGAGACAGTGTTAGCATTGGTGCAAGATAGGTGCATGGTTTGCACTGAACGTACCATAGGTATAGAAAAAAAATTTGGACACACTCGATGGGACTCCTAGGTGACGAGGCTCCAGTGGAAGCTCGGTACGATCCATTTGGGGATTGTGCTACTCTTGATGCATGATTGGTGCACGGTTTGCGTCGAACGTACCGTAGGCTCGGATATAGTATTGGAGGCACCCGATGGAACTCCTAGGTTACGTGGGTCATGTGGAATCTTGTTTCGATCTGCTTTGAAATAGTGTTAGCGTCAGTGCAAGATAGGTGCTCGGTTTGCGTCAAACGTACCATAGGTTCATAAATTGTTTTAGAAGCACCCGCGGTACTCCTAGGTGATGAGGGTCTGGTGGAGATCTGTTTGGTCCATTTGGAGATCGTGCTACAGAAGATAGGTGCACGGTTTGCATTGAATGTACCATAGGTCATAAACAGTTTTGGACGCACCCGATGGAACTCGTAAGTGACGTGGGTCGTGTGGAATCTCGTTTTAGTCCATTTGGAGATAGTGTTAGTGTTAGTGCCAGGTTGGAGCATGGTTTGCACCGAACAGACCATAGGCATAGAAATCATTTTGGATGATCTCGATCAGACTCCTATGTGACGAGGCTCAAGTGGAAGCTCGGTTCGGTCCGTTTTGGGATAGTGCTTCTCTTGATGCAAGATTGGTGCTTGGTTTGCACCAAATGTAGCATAGGCATAGAAATCGTTTTGAACGCACTCGAGGGGACTGCTAGGTGACGAGGCTCAAGTGGAAGCTCGATTCGGTACGTTTGGAGATAGTGCTACTCTTGATGCAAGATTGGTGCTCGATATGCGTCGAATGTGCTGTAGGCTCGGAAATAACATTGGAGACACCCGATGGAACTCCTAGGTGACGTAGGTCATGTGGAATCTCGTTTAGATCTATTTTTGAGACAGTGTTAGCGTCGGTGCAAGATAGGTGCACGGTTTGCACTGAACGTACCATGGGCATAGAAATCATTTTGGACACACTCGATGGGACTCCTAGGTGACGAGGCTCAAGTGGAAGCTCGGCTCGGTCCGTTTGATGATAGTGCTTCTCTTGATGCAAGATTGGTGCTTGGTTTGCACCAAATGTAGCATATGCGTAGGAATCGTTTTGGACGCACTCGAGGGGACTCCTAGGTGACAAGGCTCAAGTGGAAGCTCGATTCAGTACGTCTGGAGATTGTGCTACTCTTGATGCAAGATTGGCGCTCGGTTTGTGTCGAATGTGCCGTAGGCTCGGAAATAGTATTGGAGGCACCCGATGGAACTCCTAGGTGACGTAGGTCATGTGGAATCTCGTTTAGATCTATTTTGAGACAGTGTTAGTGTCGGTGCAAGATAGGTGCACGGCTTGCACTGAACATACCATGGGCATAGAAATCATTTTGGACACACTCGATGGGACTCCTAGGTGACGAGGCTCAAGTGGAAGCTTGGCTCGGTCCGTTTGATGATAGTGCTTATCTTGATGCAAGATTGGTGCTTGGTTTGCAAGAAATGTAGCATAGGCATAGGAATCGTTTTGGATGCACTCGAGGGGACTCCTAGGTGACGAGGCTGAAGTGGAAGCTCGATTCGGTACATTTGGAGATAGTGCTACTCTTGATGCAAGATTGGTGCTCGGTTTGCGTCGAATGTGCCGTAGGCTCGGAAATAGTATTGGAGGCACCCGATGCAACTCCAAGGTGACGTAGGTCATGTGGAATCTCGTTTAGATCTATTTCGAGATAGTGTTAGCGTCAGTGCAAGATAGGTGCACGGTTTGCATTGAAAGTATCATGGGCATAGAAATCATTTTGGACACACTCGATGGGACTCCTAGGTGACGAGGCTCAATGATGAGGACATCCTCCACTATTACCCGCTGGCAAAGACGCAACAAAAAAGGGCCAAGTGACCTAGTTGTAGTCGGGCGGCGACCGTGTGAGCCTCTGAATAATCCCACCTTGCTTAGCTTGGGAGGAGGAAGCCACCTTAAAAGAGAGAGCCACCCTTCCCCTATCAGACTAGTCTTTTAGGGATATTGGGCCTTTCCCCGAGTGAGTGTGCATAAGAACTGTTGGGGTCCGGACAACCTTAATTTATTAGGCCTCGGCCAACCCCACCTGGGCCGGATGTATCATTTGGTATCAAAGCTGGGCCCTTGTTTAAGGGGGTGGGAATGATGAGGACATCCTCCACTATTACCCGCTGGCAAAGACGCAACAAAAAAGGGCCAAGTGACCTAGTTGTAGTCGGGCGGCGACCGTGTGAGCCTCTGAATAATCCCACCTTGCTTAGCTTGGGAGGAGGAAGCCACCTTAAAAGAGAGAGCCACCCTTCCCCTATCAGACTAGTCTTTTAGGGATATTGGGCCTTTCCCCGAGTGGGTGTGCATAAGAACTGTTGGGGTCCGGACAACCTTAATTTATTGGGCCTCGGCCAACCCCACCTGGGCCGGATGTATCACTCAAGTGGAAGCTCGGCTCGGTCCATTTGGGGATAGTGCTTCTCTTGATGCAAGATTGGTGCCTGGTTTCCACCAAATGTAGCATAGGCATAGAAATCGTTTTGGACGCACTCGAGGGGACTCCTAGGTGACAAGGCTCAAGTGGAAGCTCGATTCGGTACATTTGGAGATAGTGCTAGTCTTGATGCAAGATTGGTGCTCGGTTTGTGTCGAATGTGCCGTAGGCTCGGAAATAGTATTGGAGGCACCCGATGGAGCTCCTAGGTGACGTGGGTCATGTGGAATCTCGTTTTGACCTATTTTGATATAGTGTTAGCATCGGTGCAAGATAGGTGCACGGTTTGCACTGAACGTACCATGGGCATAGAAATCATTTTGGACACACTCGATGGGACTCCTAGGTGACGAGGCTCAAGTGGAAGCTCGGCTCGGTCCGTTTGATGATAGTGCTTCTCTTGATGCAAGATTGGTGCTTGGTTTGCACCAAATGTAGCATAGGCATAGGAATCATTTTGGACGCACTCGAGGGGACTCCTAGGTGACAAGGCTCAAGTAGAAGCTCGATTCAGTACGTCTGGAGATTGTGCTACTCTTGATGCAAGATTGGCGCTCGGTTTGCGTCGAATGTGCCGTAGGCTCGGAAATAGTATTGGAGGCACCCGATGGAACTCCTAGGTGACGTAGGTCATGTGGAATCTCGTTTAGATCTATTTTGAGACAGTGTTAGTGTCAGTGCAAGATAGGTGCACAGTTTACACTGAACGTACCATGGGCATAGAAATCATTTTGGACACACTCGATGGGACTCCTAGGTGACGAGGCTCAAGTGGAAGCTCGGCTCGGTCCGTTTGATGATAGTGCTTATCTTGATGCAAGATTGGTGCTTGGTTTGCAAGAAATGTAGCATAGGCATAGGAATCGTTTTGGATGCACTCGAGGGGACTCCTAGGTGACGAGGCTCAAGTGGAAGCTCGATTCGGTACGTTTGGAGATAGTGCTACTCTTGATGCATGATTGGTGCTCGGTTTGTGTAACAGAACCGACCAAATTATAAGACCACAAATACAAAAACAAGCACCGAAGCGCTCAAATTTTCGAACTTGAGCCCATATAATCCCGGTAGTCAATCGAAACCACGAGGGATTTCAAACCAACTCGCTTACAACCAGGATCGCATCATTCAACATACAACATCATACGTTACATTTCACAAGTAGTTCTAAAATAAGTTTACACAAACGGAGTCGCAATTATTACAAACCAAGTTTATAAAGTAGCGGAAGCATAAACACACCAGTTATTTAACTACTGCCAGTCTTGATGATCAACAACCCACAAAAGCATGAGGAAAGTACATAAAAGATGATCACGCCCAAGTGATCTAGTCTTCTTCACCCGCAGGGTGGAGACAAGTCTTGCAGAAGCCTTGATAGAGCATATCATCTGCAACAGGAGGGAATAAACCCTGAGTACTGGAATGTACTTAGCTAGACTTACCCGTCGAAAACCAGAAATAAGATGACACCAAGGATTATGCAAGGCTTACACAAGAGGCTAGCTGACATAACATTTTGCATAAAGGCATAAGTAATTGAAACTCTTATAGCCTGTACTAGCAGTTATTTTTAGCATTTACCTGTCATCTATCTTAGCACCTGTACTAAACATGCACTTGATTATAATCAAACAATTATCATCATTATATCAAGAGCAGGTATGAATTGTGGCAACATTGTATCATTCCCTTAACCACCGGTTCATTTTATGAGATCTACGTTGCCGCTGCTCAAGTCAAGTGCTCACTAACCGGGAGCGACGGCGATTCGAATCGAATTCCTATCCAGCTGGAGGGGTATTTCTAACACTCACCGTGCAGACCCCTGCCAGGGTCGCACAAGCCACCGTTTCATATGATTCAGGAATCGCGGGTCCGAATAATGTCGCGACCCCAAGGGCGACACTCTGCCAGGTGATAGGGACTCTAACCCCCTCTTGGTCTCACGCCAATGTCCCCAAGCACATCCTTTCTCTCCTCCAAGAAGCAACCTACCATTCGATTCCCGGCCTGAACCACATTACTCGGCTTCGCGGTCGGAACGACTTATCCGGCCAACTAAGTGTTAGACTGCGTTCAACATGACTCAAGGACGTACAGCGAATCGGTCCTTAAACGACTCAGACGGGCATAGCTCCACACCCAAGACGTGAAGTGTCTTGCGGCTGTACTATCGAACTCCCGCCCGGTCTCAATTTCATTTTTAAGCATGGTTCCATCCACGATAGCCATAAAGCCACTCGTGACTCCTTCCTACATCTCGCGGATGACCGGAAATCACCCGACTTCTACCGTACTAAGCAGGGCTAAGCATTGACACGTGCCTAAACCTAATATAGGATTAAGTACGATATCTGGACAAGGACAGGTATAATGTAACAAGTGTTTTCATATAACTCCTACAACTTAATGCAGTAAACAATTAAAATACTCAAGATTAATTTATAAAACGATGGGTTCAGCATGCACCGGGGCTTGCCTTTCAGAAAGGTTGCGGGTCTGTGGTCCGGACACTCGGGTAGATCTTCTGACGGAGCTTCCCCGACGTTGGGTTCTTCTGCTAATTCCTCCGGTTGACTCAGCACCTCCTCCGGTATCTCTTGTTCGAATTCGAGGAGTGTCACCCCCTCCGGTACACCTATTGCATGAGTGCATAATAAATCCCATGAATGCATAATGAAAGATGCAATATGCTCGGAATGAAATGCATTACAACAATTTAACGCTCTATTCAAATCACTTCAAAAGAGTAGGTGCAAATTTCCTCTCCGGTAGAGAAGTACTCACCTAATCTACTTAACCTAAGATAAAGCTGCTCATCCTCAGTTAAGGCCCTAACACCTAACAATTACAAAAGTAGCATGTCTTAGGATATCACACCATATCAATCAGCAAAACACCACAGTAAGCATTCTGGACAGCAGCTACTTGTTTTTATCACAACTGGAGATTTACAATTCCAAAAGATATGATCTAAGACAATCTGGAAAGCCTAAGAAATGCACTACAATTCATTTTCAGACCTCAACTCCAAACTCCTAAGTTTTCCATGTCAAACTTCACAAGTTCCAGAATCTGTCCTCTCAAAACAGAGAGTAGCAGATTTTGAACTGCCACTTTAAACAACAGTAACTCTCAAACTACTAAGCCAAATGCTTCCAAATTTTGACACAAGCTAGTTCATCAAGTTTACTCCAACTTTGGTATTTACAAGTTTTCCAGCAACCAATTTTATCAAAGCCAAATTTAGAATTACTACTAGCTATCCAGAAAACCTAAGATTGTAAAGGTTAAATATTTATTGATGTGGCAAACATTCTCTAAGACCAAACTAATACTACTACCAGTTCACAAAGGTCACAAAAACACCAGAAAGTAAGGTGTGCCCACCTAGAATATTTATTTAAACTCATTTCTTAATTTACTTAAGTAATTAAGTGGAATTTCAAACATGTATGTAAACTGCTCCTAAAATTCTACAAAAATTACAGGAGACTCTCTGGCCCAAAAAGAAGCTACTGTAAAAATTTGAACTAAATTTATTCACAGGAACTTCCTACACCAAATTCCCAAGCCAAAAAGGCTGATTTTTGTATAAATAACAAAGCACAGTAAAAAGTGTCAAACAACAGATTTCTAAATTTTCTTGGACACTCTAGGGTACCAAGACATTCTCCAAAAAGTTACAAGAACATTGCACATGTAGAAAAATTACAAAAATTCCTTCAATTATCTCCTAGAATAAAATGATAGCCTTATAACTTGGAAATTACTTAAGCACTGATCCCCAAATTTTTACCAGAGCTAGGGCTAGCATAGAGTAACCTACCCACCAAATTTCATGATTTATGGAACACTACAGCTCAAGTTATAAATTTAACAAATTTGCATGCATTCCAAAACACATTTAAAGGATCTATTAAATTCTTACAGAATTTAAACATCTCATTCCAGATCCATATTTTTCTAAAATACTACACATCATGTAGACCCTAACAAAATTTATCTCATGATTTTTGGATCATTAAAACCCTAGATCTATATTTTTCCAACTTGTACAAAAATCAGTGACAAAATAATAAAAATGAATTTCATTTCGGATGAACTGGGCCGGCCCGGAAAACTCGGCCCACACACTCGCGCGCGCGCGGCCCGCTCAGCGCCCCCGCCCGCGCGCGACACTGACGGGCGGGCCCCCGCGGTCAGTGACCGGAGACAGGGGAGGCGGAGACCCGCGAGCTCCGACGAGCTCGAGCTCGCCGGAGAAGAGCTCGCTCGGCCAATCAAACACCGCCTCGTGTTCTCCGTCACCCGGTGCATCGATTGGTGCTCGTGGAATGGATGGGGATGGGGTGGAAGGGGCTTGTCACCGCGAGTGGCGGCCGGTGATGTCCGGTGGCGGCGCACCGTCGCCGGTGAGGATGTACGATGCGGTCTAGGCTCGGTACGAGCTTCACCGAAGCTAGGCGGATCCATTTTGATAGGAAGGGAGGATGGAGAGAGACCCGAAGCACCCCGACCACGGTGAGGTCCCATGGCAGGCTCCGGTGACCTCTCGGAGACGGGGAAGAAAGCAATGCGGCTCACCTTGAGTCGAATCGCGGGCTTCGGTGGGTCAAGGGGATGGAGGGTGGTGAGGTGGAGGGAGTGGCGAGGTCTGGCGGCCGGGGATGCGGTGTAGCTCGCGCTTGAGCTCGCCGGAGAAGAACAGCAATGGCGGCTCGGTTTCGGTGTTTTTGCAACTGGAAGAGAGGGGGCGGAGGAATGGAGGTCGGCTCGCGCGTCGTGGCGTCTTGAAGGCGTCGCGGCCGGACTGGTGGGGCCAGGGCCGGCGTACGGGCGCCACCGCGCCTCCACGCGTCGGCGAGACCCTGTGGCCGGTCGGCCACTCCCCCTGCTGACGAAACTGAATCGCGGTGAATGGTGACATCGACGACCGACTGACAGAGCGACTTCCACGATGATTATCTCCCAAACCGGTTCGAATTAGTCGAAGATGATTACACCAATTTTGTAGAGCTACATGAGGTCTACAAGTTTGTCAATTGGAGTTTGGGCTGGTTCGGCCTAGATTTGAAACTACATGGCCTCAAAGTAGTGCTTGATGAAACTGAAACCGGGGTTCAGTTAACGATGCCGACTGACAGCCTAAGTTCATGACACGATATCTCTTGAACCATTGAGAACCAGGCTTGGGTGATGTTGACAAAGTTGTAGGGTTACATGTGATCTACAAGTTTGTCAATATGAGTGAAAGCTGGTTTGGCCTGGTTTGCAAACTAAAAGCTCCTAAAGTAGGCATCAGTAAAACTGTAGGGTCAGATTCCAGACTTAGAAAAATTCTAAGTCTTAGAGCTACCTCTCTAACTGACTTGTGGGCCACTTTTGAGCATGTTAGGGTCAATTTCATGAGATGGTCATATTGAGACTTTTGTTCCCCATGAATTTCTTTACAACTTTGCCTAAGGGTGCTCTTCCATGCAAGGTCTCTAAATTAGACTTTTTAATTGGTCAAACTAGAGCCTTCTAGGGTCAAATGGTGGTCAAACTTCTCTTGGAGGGCAAATTTGTAATTTTGGTCAACATGAACCTTGTTCCAAATGTTACCCTAAGTATAACTAAGGTGTTGTAGGTCATGATTGGCTACCTTACCTTTTTGTTACACCAACTATCAAATACTTCATGAAATAAATCAAACAAACCCTAGAACAATCACATGTGTTGCATCACATAAAATAACAAACATGAATGATGCATACTTATGCTTATGCAAATGCAAATGCAATGCAATTAAGGACTAAACACTTGAAGTGTTACAGCCCTCCCCCCTTATAAAAATCTCGTCCCGAGATTTGGAAAGCGTACCATTTTTCATAGAATTCTTTATAACCATCCCGCAAATAATCCTCCCGTTCCCACGTAGCATCACTCTCACTTCCCTGATTACTCCACATCACTTTGTACCACTTAACCACTTTACTTCTAGTTACTCGTTCCTGAGTATCGATCACTCGGACTGGCTTTTCTTCATAGGTTAGGTCGGATTCCAGCCTGATATCACCTAAAGGAACTTGTTCCTCAGGAACTCGAAGACACTTTTTAAGCTGAGATATATGGAAAACGTTGAATATGGCTCTCATCTCAGGAGGCAACTGGATTTTGTACGCAACAGCTCCACTCTTGCCTATGATCTGGAAAGGACCCACGTATCTTGGTGCAAGTTTCCGTTTAACACCAAAACGTTGGACACTCTTCATTGGAGAAACTTTCAAATAAACGAAGTCTCCAACTTCAAATTCGAGTGGTTTTCTACGACGATCCGCATAGCTTTTCTGTCTCGCTTGTGCTGCAGCCATGTGTTTCTGGATGGTACGGACTTGTTCCTCGGCTTCCTGGACAAAATCAATGCCATAATACCTTCTTTCCCCAGCTTCTACCCAGTTTAGTGGAGTTCGACACTTTCGACCGTACAAAGCTTCGAATGGGGCCATCTTAATACTCTCTTGATAACTGTTATTGTACGAGAATTCGGCTAAAGGTAACCATTTTTCCCAAGAACCCTTGGATGAAATGACGCATGCTCGCAACAGATCTTCCAAGATTTGGTTAACTCGTTCTGTCTGACCCGATGTCTGGGGGTGATAAGCAGAGCTTCTCACTAACTTGGTTCCCAAAAGGTGATGCAAATGCTCCCAAAAGCGAGCAGTGAACTAGGGACCACGGTCAGATATGATAGTACGAGGTATCCCATGGAGCCGGACTATCTGATTGAAGTACAACTCAGCATAGTCAGTGGGACGATAGTCCACTCTAACTGGAATGAAGTGAGCTGATTTGGTCAAACGATCCACAATTACCTAGATGGAGTTATGATTTTTGACAGTAGGAGGAAGACCGACAATGAAATCCATACTTATCTCTTCCCATTTTCAGCCTGGAATGGAAAGTGGCTGAAGCAACCCAGCTTTCATATGCACAGCTTTAACTCTACAGCAGGTGTCACACCTAGCCACATATGCAGCTATTTCTTTCCGCATCTTGGCCCACCAATAGTATGGCTTCAAATCATAATACATCTTATTGCTGCCAGGGTGGATGGACAACTTAGAGGAGTGTGCTTCAGACATAATATCATTTCGAAGCTCCCGGTCCTTAGGCACAACTAACCTATCCTTGAACCATAGTACACCCTCTTCATCTACCCTGAACTGTGTAGTTTCTTGCTCTTTCATCTTACGCTTGATGTGGAATATACCAGTGTCAGTCTTTTGGAGCTCAATAATTCTGCTTTTGAGGGTACAACTGACAGTGATGTTGTACAAGACTGCTGGATGTAGAAGGCGAGATCGATGAAAATCAGTTTCAACTAAGGAATGGCAATGAGACTTACGGCTTAAAGCATCCGCAACCACATTTGCTTTGCCAGGATGATAGTGCACTTGAAGGTTATAGTCCTTAATCAACTCGAGCCATCTTCTCTGACGCATATTTAACTCAGGTTGGGTGAAGATGTATTTGATGCTTTTGTGGTCTGTGTAGATATTGCAAACATTGCCCAACAGATAGTGTCACCAAGCTTTCAAAGCATGAACAACTGCGGCGAGTTCTAAGTCATGCGTTGGATAATTCACCTCATGCTTCCGAAGTTGTCGAGAGGTATATGCAATCACTCGGCCTTCCTGCATCAGAACACCTCCCAAACCTATGCCTGAGGCATCACAATAAACATCAAATGGTTTCTCGATATCCGGTTGTGCCAAAACCGGAGCTGAGGTTAGGAGGGTTCGCAGTTGGTGAAAAGCTGCATCACACTCAGGAGTCCAGACAAACATGGTGTCTTTTTGCAGCAACCGAGTCATTGGCTTGGCTATTTTGGAGAAATCCGGGATGAAGCGACGATAATAGCCAGTCAAACCAAGAAAACTCCGGACCTCGTGAACCGAGATAGGAGCCTTCCAGTTCAGTACTTCCTGTACCTTGGCGGGGTCCACCATAATTCCTCCATCGGACAACACATGCCCAAGGAAAGGTACTTCACGAAGCCAGAATTCGTACTTACTGAACTTTGCATATAGTTGATGTTCACGCAGTCTTGTGAGGACTATACGCAGATGTTCAGCGTGATCCTCCTCATTCACAGAATATACCAGGATATCATCAATAAATACCACCACAAACTTGTCCAATTCAGGCATAAACACCGAATTCATCAAGTACATGAAGTGTGCGGGGGCATTTGTCAAGCCGAAAGACATAACAAGATACTCATAAAGACCGTATCTGGTAGAAAAGGCTGTCTTTGGAACATCTTCTGGGCGGATTTTAATTTGATGGTAGCCAGATCTTAGATCGATCTTGGAGAAAACTTTAGCTTTAGACAACTGATCGAACAAGATGTCGATACGTGGCAGAGGGTACTTATTTTTGACAGTGACTGCATTCAGAGGTCTATAATCTACGCACATCCGCAACGACTGATCCTTCTTCTTTACAAAGATAGCAGGACATCCCCACGGCGACGAACTAGGACGAATCAACCCCTTCTTCAAAAGTTCATTCAGTTGCACCTTAAGTTCAGCGAGTTCATTCGGAGGCATCCTATAGGGTCTCCTAGAGATGGGAGCCGTGCCAGGCAACAACTCAATTTTAAACTCCACATCCCGATCCGGAGGGAGTCCCGGCAAATCATCGGGAAAGACGTCCGGAAATTCATTTAGTACGGAAATTTCAGCCAACGCCTTGGCTTGCACAGCATGTACTTCCTCAGACAAATCAACTTTTCTGGGAAGTTGTACCAGAAAACCCTTTTGATCTGTAGGGTCTCTGAGCATAACTACCCGAGTGGATGTATCAATGAGTACCCCATTCTGACTCATCCAATTCATGCCCAGAATAACATCTATGCCTAAACCCGGCAAAACCACTAAGGCAAGCGAGTACTTTCGCCCTTCTATCTCAAGCTCAAGATTCCCCACTACTTTATTTGTGGAAATATTCCCACTTGCTGCGCTAATACAATAACCCCCACCTTCAACAGTATGCAATTTGTGTACAAACTCTGATGCAAACTTAGGACTGATAAAGGAATGCGAAGCACCCGAATCAAAAAGTACCACTGTAGGATGTTGGTCAACTAGGAACTTACCAGCAGTGACAACCTCACCAGATGGAATTTCCTCAATACTGTTATAATGAGCGTGCCCTTGACGACTACCTTGGTTGACATTTTTCTTAGGGTAAGGCAGTTCCGGGCCCAATGACCTGGCTTGTTCCAATTCCAGCAAGGCATATTGCTAGGAGGAACACTAGAGCTGCTCTGTCCAGAAGTCCCCTTTGGCAGAGCGATGGTATAAGCCTTACGGAACCCCGTTTTTGCAGCAGGCTTCTTCTGCGGCGGACGGAACTTTGTATTCTGAGCAGGTGGGCGAGGGGAAGACCTCGGTGCCGCTGAGGCCCTTGACTGAGAAGCACTTGCCTCAAGGGCCCTTTTACGGCTCTTAGAGGCAGAATAAATAATATTGTTGTTCTCCTGGGTCAAAGCATCACTGATGAAATCATTGAAAGTAGTACATTTGCTAGTGCCCATAATAATTAAGGCACAATAATTCATCACAACCGCACAATCCATTCTAGCGCATCATTTGACGAGATCATACTTGGTAATCCAACAAGATGCTCTTTGATAAAGGCTCACTCACAGGGAGCACAACGGTTACCGGACCGTTTACGTTGCTATCTACGTGATTTTTGACCTTTTGCACGGTACTTGGATTCGATCTCAAGATTTTTAGTTGACTGTGAAAGGCTACTTCAAACTGATCACAAAGAGGCTTCTCAACGATAGAGTTCCATGGTGGATCATGACTAGCCACCTCGATACCAGCGCGTGCCAAGCAGCACAGCCTTATGTCGCGCGCCATAGGAGGCCCTCGGTTTCGTCGCGGCACCGAAGGGTGCTAATCGTGACACCATCATCGAACGCAACATAATAAGCCATCAGGTTGTGATCGAAATTAACAGGTTCAAACTAACATTCAGGAAACATACGGTTCAACCTTACATCCCAAAAGTCAAGTTATTACAAAGCCTCATTCCAACACAGGGAAGGCACAAAAGACAACCCTAACATTATAGCTACGTGATAACTACTCTAAGCATCGTCCTCAAAGTCGGTGCCAAGGAGCTCCCCGCCGTCCTCATCACTAACAGGCTCTAACTCCTCGTCTTCTTCTTCTTCTGGCTCTTCCTCTGGTGCTTCTGCAGGTGGGGCATCCTGTGGTCCATCAACCTCCACTTCATCATCATCCTCAGCCATGAAGATTCCTAATCCCATATCTTCATATACATTGTTGTTTCTAGGTAGCAGGGGATTAAGCTGGTTATTCAGGCGGTGCACTTCTTCATGAAGGTTGTCATTGTACTCTTCAGTATTCTCCAACTGTTGCTCGAGCTCAAACTGACGAGCTCTCAGAACGTTCTCCTCGTGCCAGGCTTCATCCCTCTGGTTCATGACACGGACCAGCATGCGTTGACAGTTGCGGTTTGCTATTGTCAATCTCTGGACTGCAAGGGTTTCCTGGTCACGATCACGAATCACTTGCTCTAGTTGCTGACGCGCTGCATTCCTGGCAGCAGTCACTTCAGCCAACTCTGCCCTCAGCCTTTCCACCTTAGTAGGCTCAGGGCGGGGCTCACGTGGAGCGAGCTGGTGACGAGGTGCCCTGCCCCCAGTGGACTTACGAGCGGTCCTCTTGGTACGTGCCATCTGTAGCAACAAGATAAGATACGACTTAAAGTGAGGATCATTTAGGGGATACAAAATTTACTTTAGTCGGGAGTACTGAAATTTTTAAGGAGGGAGTAAATGATATGTATGATATAATTAAACATGATGCATGCACGTTTCGTACGCCCTCTCACCTTAGTAGAAACCTAAAGGGCTAACGCTAAGCGGTGGCATACATACGTTCTCTCATATAAGCGAAACTATCGGTCTACTCGTTACGCTGTTAGTGTACCTGCAGAAAATTTCATTGCAGCCCAACAATTCCCAAAATATCACACAAGAAAGCAGTAATTTAAATACTTTCCATATACACATCCCCTGATGTATATACTTCAGTATCAAAGCTACCCGATATAAAGGTTCCCACAATTAAGTGCTTACGTAATTACATGGTTTAAACATGTAAGTATGCAAGTCACCAAAACTACTCTCCCCTAGATCGCCGGTTGGACGATCATGCTCTCACAACTCACACTTACCAGAGCGTCGAGGCAATTGATCCATACATTACCACCCAAGTGGATGGCATCCATACAATATCACGCCGTATGGACGACGAAACAGAACAAACAAGGCCCCCAAGTTAGTCTTTATAATAAGCCACCTAAGAGTCCTTATTTGGGCTAAGGGATGTGATCACTGGCATACCTATAAAATAATTTTTAGAGTTTAACCCTTTTTCATAATCAAATACTTTTGTTTTTAAATACTCATATGATGTGTTTAATGTTGAATTATGCTCCAATACCAGCTGTAACAGAACCGACCAAATTATAAGAGCACAAGTACAAAAACAAGCACCGAAGCGCTCAAATTTTCGAACTTGAGCCCATATAATCCCGGTAGTCAATCGAAACCACGAGGGATTTCAAACCAACTCGCTTACAACCAGGATCGCATCATTCAACATACAACATCATACGTTACATTTCACAAGTAGTTCTGAAATAAGTTTACACAAACGGAGTCGCAATTATTACAAACCAAGTTTATAAAGTAGCGGAAGCATAAACACACCAGTTATTTAACTACTGCCAGTCTTGATGATCAACAACCCACAAAAGCATGAGGAAAGTACATAAAAGATGATCACGCCCAAGTGATCTAGTCTTCTTCACCCGCAGGGTGGAGACAAGTCTTGCAGAAGCCTTGATAGAGCATATCATCTGCAACAGGAGGGAATAAACCCTGAGTACTGGAATGTACTCAGCTAGACTTACCCGTCGAAAACCAGAAATAAGATGACACCAAGGATTATGCAAGGCTTACACAAGAGGCTAGCTGACATAACATTTTGCATAAAGGCATAAGTAATTGAAACTCTTATAGCCTGTACTAGCAGTTATTTTTAGCATTTACCTGTCATCTATCTTAGCACCTGTACTAAACATGCACTTGATTATAATCAAACAATTATCATCATTATATCCAGAGCAGGTATGAATTGTGGCAACATTGTATCATTCCCTTAACCACCGGTTCATTTAATGAGATCTACGTTGCCGCTGCTCAAGTCAAGTGCTCACTAACCGGGAGCGATGGCGATTCGAATTGAATTCCTATCCAGCTGGAGGGGTATTTCTAACACTCACCGTGCAGACCCCTGCCAGGGTCGCACAGGCCACCGTTTCATATGATTCAGGAATCGCGGGTCCGAATAATGTCGCGACCCCAAGGGCGACACTCTGCCAGGTGATAGGGACTCTAACCCCCCCTTGGTCTCACGCCAATGTCCCCAAGCACATCCTTTCTCTCCTCCAAGAAGCAACCTACCATTCGATTCCTGGCCTGAACCACATTACTCGGCTTCGCGGTCGGAACGACTTATCCGGCCAACTAAGTGTTAGACTGCGTTCAACATGACTCAAGGACGTACAGTGAATCGGTCTTTAAACGACTCAGACGGGCATAGCTCCACACCCAAGACGTGAAGTGTCTTGCGGCTGTACTATCGAACTCCCGCCCGGTCTCAATTTCATTTTTAAGCATGGTTCCATCCACGATAGCCATAAAGCCACTCGTGACTCCTTCCTACATCTCGCGGATGACCGGAAATCACCCGACTTCTACCGTACTAAGCAGGGCTAAGCATTGACACGTGCCTAAACCTAATATAGGATTAAGTACGATATCTGGACAAGGACAGGTATAATGCAACAAGTGTTTTCATATAACTCCTACAACTTAATGCAGTAAACAATTAAAATACTCAAGATTAATTTATAAAACGATGGGTTCAGCATGCACCGGGGCTTGCCTTTCAGAAAGGTTGCGGGTCTGTGGTCCGGACACTCGGGTAGATCTTCTGACGGAGCTTCCCCGACGTTGGGTTCTTCTGCTAATTCCTCCGGTTGACTCAGCACCTCCTCCGGTATCGCTTGTTCGAATTCGAGGAGTGTCACCCCCTCCGGTACACCTATTGCATGAGTGCATAATAAATCCCATGAATGCATAATGAAAGATGCAATATGCTCGGAATGAAATGCATTACAACAATTTAACGCTCTATTCAAATCACTTCAAAAGAGTAGGTGCAAATTTCCTCTCCGGTAGAGAAGTACTCACCTAATCTACTTAACCTAAGATAAAGCTGCTCATCCTCAGTTAAGGCCCTAACACCTAACAATTACAAAAGTAGCATGTCTTAGGATATCACACCATATCAATCAGCAAAACACCACAGTAAGCATTCTGGACAGCAGCTACTTGTTTTTATCACAACTGGAGATTTACAATTCCAAAAGATATGATCTAAGACAATCTGGAAAGCCTAAGAAATGCACTACAATTCATTTTCAGACCTCAACTCCAAACTCCTAAGTTTTCCATGTCAAACTTCACAAGTTCCAGAATCTGTCCTCTCAAAACAGAGAGTAGCAGATTTTAAACTGCCACTTTAAACAACAGTAACTCTCAAACTACTAAGCCAAATGCTTCCAAATTTTGACACAAGCTAGTTCATCAAGTTTACTCCAACTTTGGTATTTACAAGTTTTCCAGCAACCAATTTTATCAAAGCCAAATTTAGAATTACTACTAGCTGTCCAGAAAACCTAAAATTGTAAAGGTTAAATATTTATTGATGTGGCAAACATTCTCTAAGACCAAACTAATACTACTACCAGTTCACAAAGGTCACAAAAACACCAGAAAGTAAGGTGTGCCCACCTAGAATATTTATTTAAACTCATTTCTTAATTTACTTAAGTAATTAAGTGGAATTTCAAACATGTATGTAAACTGCTCCTAAAATTCTACAAAAATTACAGGAGACTCTCTGGCCCAAAAAGAAGCTACTGTAAAAATTTGAACTAAATTTATTCACAGGAACTTCCTACACCAAATTCCCAAGCCAAAAAGGCTGATTTTTGTATAAATAACAAAGCACAGTAAAAAGTGTCAAACAATAGATTTCTAAATTTTCTTCGACACTCTAGGGTACCAAGACATTCTCCAAAAAGTTACTAGAACATTTCACATGTAGAAAAATTACAAAAATTCCTTCAATTATCTCCTAGAATAAAATGATAGCCTTATAACTTGGAAATTACTTAAGCACTGATGCCCAAATTTTTACCAGAGCTAGGGCTAGCATATAGTAACCTACCCACCAAATTTCATGATTTATGGAACAATACAGCTCAAGTTATAAATTTAACAAATTTGCATGCATTCCAAAACACATTTAAAGGATCTATTAAATTCTTACAGAATTTAAACATCTCATGCCAGATCCATATTTTTCTAAAATACTACACATCATGTAGACCCTAACAAAATTTATCTCATGATTTTTGGATCATTAAAACCCTAGATCTATATTTTTCCAACTTGTACAAAAATCAGTGACAAAATAATAAAAATGAATTTCATTTCGGATGAACTGGGCCGGCCCAGAAAACTCGGCCCACACACTCGCGCGCGCGCGGCCCGCTCAGCGCCCCCGCCCGCGCGCGACACTGACGGCTGGGCCCCCGCGGTCAGTGACCGGAGACAGGGGAGGCGGAGACCCGCGAGCTCCGACGAGCTCGAGCTCGCCGGAGAAGAGCTCGCTCGGCCAATCAAACACCGCCTCGTGTTCTCCGTCACCCGGTGCGTCGATTGGTGCTCGTGGAATGGATGGGGATGGGGTGGAAGGGGCTTGTCACCGCGAGCGGCGGCCGGTGATGTCCGGTGGCGGCGCACCGTCGCCGGTGAGGATGTACGGTGCGGTCTAGGCTCGGTACGAGCTTCACCGAAGCTAGGCGGATCCATTTTGATAGGAAGGGAGGATGGAGAGAGACCCGAAGCACCCCGACCACGGTGAGGTCCCATGGCGGGCTCCGGCGACCTCTCGGAGACGGGGAAGAAAGCAATGCGGCTCACCTTGAGTCGAATCGCGGGCTTCGGTGGGTCAAGGGGATGGAGGGTGGTGAGGTGGAGGGAGTGGCGAGGTCTGGCGGCCGGGGATGCGGTGTAGCTCGCGCTTGAGCTCGCCGGAGAAGAACAGCAATGGCGGCTCGGTTTCGGTGTTTTTGCAACTGGAAGAGAGGGGGCGGAGGAATGGAGGCCGGCTCGCGCGTCGTGGCGTCTTGAAGGCGTCGCGGCCTGACTGGTGGGGCCAGGGCCGGCGTACGGGCGCCACCGCGCCTCCACGCATCGGCGAGACCCTGTGGCCGGTCGGCCACTCCCCTTGCTGACGAAACTGAATCGCGGTGAATAGTGACATCGACGACCGACTGACAGAGCGACTTCCACGATGATTATCTCCCAAACCGGTTCGAATTAGTCGAAGATGATTACACCAATTTTGTAGAGCTACATGAGGTCTACAAGTTTGTCAATTGGAGTTTGGGCTGGTTCGGCCTAGATTTGAATCTACATGGCCTCAAAGTAGTGCTTGATGAAACTGAAACCGGGGTTCAGTTAATGATGCCGACTGACAGCCTAAGTTCATGACACGATATCTCTTGAACCATTGAGAACCAGGCTTGGGTGATGTTGACAAAGTTGTAGGGTTACATGTGATCTACAAGTTTGTCAATATGAGTGAAAGCTGGTTTGGCCTGGTTTGCAAACTAAAAGCTCCTAAAGTAGGCATCAGTAAAACTGTAGGGTCAGATTCCAGACTTAGAAAAATTCTAAGTCTTGGAGCTACCTCTCTAACTGACTTGTGGGCCACTTTTGAGCATGTTAGGATCAATTTCATGAGATGGTCATATTGAGACTTTTGTTCCCCATGAATTTCTTTACAACTTTGCCTAAGGGTGCTCTTCCATGCAATGTCTCTAAATTAGACTTTTTAATTGGTCAAACTAGAGCCTTCTAGGGTCAAATGGTGGTCAAACTTCTCTTGGAATGCAAATTTGTAATTTTGGTCAACATGAACCTTGTTCCAAATGTTACCCTAAGTATAACTAAGGTGTTGTAGGTCATGATTGGCTACCTTACCTTTTTGTTACACCAACTATCAAATACTTCATGAAATAAATCAAACAAACCCTAGAACAATCACATGTGTTGCATCACATAAAATAACAAACATGAATGATGCATACTTATGCTTATGCAAATGCAAATGCAATGCAATTAAGGACTAAACACTTGAAGTGTTACAGTTTGCGTCGAATGTGCCGTAGGCTCAGAAATAGTATTGGAGGCACCCGATGGAACTCCTAGGTGACGTAGGTCATGTGGAATCTTGTTTAGATCTATTTTGAGATAGTGTTAGCGTCGGTGCAAGATAGGTGCACGGTTTGCATTGAACATACCATGGGCATAGAAATCATTTTGGACACACTCGATGGGACTCCTAGGTGACGAGGCTCAAGTGGAAGCTCGGCTCGGTCCATTTGGGGATAGTGCTTCTCTTGATGCAAGATTGGTGCTTGGTTTCCACCAAATGTAGCATAGGCATAGAAATCATTTTGGACGCACTCGAGGGGACTCCTAGGTGACGAGGCTCAAGTGGAAGCTCGATTCGGTACATTTGGAGATAGTGCTACTCTTGATGCAAGATTGGTGCTTGGTTTGCGTCGAATGTGCCGTAGGCTCGGAAATAGTATTGGAGGCACCCGATGGAGCTCCTAGGTGACGTGGGTCATGTGAAATCTCGTTTTAATCTATTTTGAGACAGTGTTAGCATCGGTGCAAGATAGGTGCACGGTTTGCACTGAACGTACCATAGGCATAGAAATCGTTTTGCACACACTCGATGGGACTCCTAGGTGATGAGGCTCCAGTGGAAGCTCGGTACGATCCATTTGGGGATAGTGCTACTCTTGATGCATGATTGGTGCACGGTTTGCGTCGAACGTACCGTAGGCTCGGAAATAGTATTGGAGGCACCCGATGGAACTCCTAGGTTACGTGGGTCATGTGGAATCTTGTTTCGATCTGTTTTGAAACAGTGTTAGCGTCAGTGCAAGATCGGTGCTCAGTTTGCGTCAAACGTACCATAGGTTCATAAATTGTTTTAGAAGCACCCGCAGTACTCCTAGGTGATGAGGGTCTGGTGGAGATCTGTTTGGTCCGTTTGGAGATAGTGCTACAGAAGATAGGTGCACGGTTTGCATTGAATGTACCATAGGTCATAAACAGTTTTGGACTTACCCGATGGAACTCGTAAGTGACGTGGGTCGTGTGGAATCTCGTTTTAGTCCATCTAGAGATAGTGTTAGTGTTAGTGCCAGGTTGGAGCACAGTTTGCACCAAACATACCATAGGCATAGAAATCTTTTTGGACGATCTCGATCAGACTCCTATGTGACGAGGCTCAAGTGGAAGCTCAGTTCGGTCCGTTTCGGGATAGTGCTTCCCTTGATGCAAGATTGGTGCTTGGTTTGCACCAAATGTAGCATAGGCATAGAAATCGTTTTGAACGCACTCGAGGGGACACCTAGGTGACGAGGCTCTAGTGGAAGCTCGATTCAATATGTTTGGAGATAGTGCTACTCTTGATGCAAGATTGGTGCCCGATTTGCGTCGAATGTGTCGTCGGCTCAGAAATAGTATTGGAGGCACCCGATGGAACTCTTAGGTGACGTAGGTCATGTGGAATCTCATTTAGATCTATTTTGAGACAGTGTTAGCGTCGGTGCAAGATAGGTGCACGGTTTGCACTGAACGTACCATGGGCACAGAAAACATTTTGGATACACTCGATGGGACTCCTTGGTGATGAGGCTCAAGTGGAAGCTCGGCTCGGTCCGTTTGATGATAGTGCTTCTCTTGATGCAAGATTGGTGCTTGGTTTGCACCAAATGTAGCTTAGGCATAGGAATCATTTTGGACGCACTCGAGGAGACTCCTAGGTGACGAGGCTCAAGTGGAAGCTCGATTCGGTACGTTTTGAGATAGTGCTACTCTTGATGCAAGATTGGTGCTCGGTTTGCGTCGAATGTGCCGTAGGCTTGGAAATAGTATTGGAGGCACCCGATGGAACTCCTAGGTGACGTAGGTCATGTGGAATCTCGTTTAGATCTATTTTGAGACAGTGTTAGCGTCGGTGCAAGATAGGTGCACGGTTTGCACTGAATGTACCATGGGCATAGAAATCATTTTGGACACACTCGATGGGACTCCTAGGTGACGAGGCTCTAGTGGAAGCTCGGCTCGGTCCATTTGGGGATAGTGCTTCTCTTGATGCAAGATTGGTGCTTGGTTTGCACCAAATGTAGCATAGGCATAGAAATCGTTTTGGACGCACTCGAGGGGACTCCTAGGTGACGAGGCTCAAGTGGAAGCTCGATTCGGTACGTTTGGAGATAGTGCTACTCTTGATGCAAGATTGGTGCTCGGTTTGCGTCGAATGTGCCGTAGGCTCAGAAATAGTATTGGAGGCACCCGATGGAACTCCTAGGTGACGTCGGTCATGTGGAATCTCGTTTTGATCTATTTTGAGACAGTGTTAGCGTCGGTGCAAGATAGGTGCACGGTTTGCACTGAACGTACCATAGGCATAGAAATCGTTTTGGACACACTCGATGGGACTCCTAGGTGACGAGGCTCCAGTGGAAGCTCGGTACGGTCCATTTGGAGATAGTGCTACTCTTGATGCACGATTGGTGCACGGTTTGCGTCGAATGTACCATAGGCTCGGAAATAGTATTGGAGGCACCCAATGGAACTCCTAGGTTACGTGGGTCATGTGGAATCTCGTTTAGATCTATTTTGAGACAATGTTAGCGTCGATGCAAGATAGGTGCACGGTTTGCACTGAACGTACCATGGGCATAGAAATCATTTTGGACACGTAACCTAGGAGTTAAGTGGAAGCTCGGCTCGGTCCGTTTGATGATAGTGCTTCTCTTGATGCAAGATTGGTGCTTGGTTTGCACCAAATGTAGCATAGGCATAGGAATCGTTTTGGACGCACTCGAGGGGACTCCTAGGTGACGAGGCTCAAGTGGAAGCTCGATTCGGTATGTTTAGAGATAGTGCTACTCTTGATGCAAGATTGGTGCTCGGTTTGCGTCGAATGTGCCGTAGGCTCGAAAATAGTATTGGAGGCACCCGATGGAACTCCTAGGTGACGTAGGTCATGTGGAATCTCGTATAGATCTATTTTGAGACACTGTTAGCGTCGGTGCAAGATAGGTGCACGGTTTGCACTGAACGTACCATGGGCATAGAAATCGTTTTGGACACACTCGATGGGACTCCTAGGTGACGAGGCTCAAGTGGAAGCTCGGTACGGTCCATTTGGGGATAGTGCTTCTCTTGATGCAAGATTGGTGCTTGGTTTGCACCAAATGTAGCATAGGCATAGAAATCGTTTTGGACGCACTCGAGGGGACTCCTAGGTGACGAGGCTCAAGTGGAAGCTCGATTTGGTACGTTTGGAGATAGTGCTACTCTTGATGCAAGATTGGTGCTCGGTTTGCGTCGAATGTGCGGTAGGCTCGGAAATAGTATTGGAGGCACCCGATGGAACTCCTTGGTGACGTGGGTCATGTGGAATCTCGTTTTGATCTATTTTGAGACAGTGTTAGCGTCAGTGCAAGATAGGTGCACGGTTTGCACTAAACGTATCATAGGCATAGAAATCGTTTTGGACACACTCGATGGGACTACTAGTTGACGAGGCTCCAGTGGAAGCTCGATACGGTCGATTTGGAGATAGTGCTACTCTTGATGCATGATTGGTGCACGGTTTGCGTCGAACGTACCGTAGGCTCGGAAATAGTATTGCAGGCACCCAATGGAACTCCTAGGTTACGTGGGTCATGTTGAATCTTGTTTTGATCTGTTTTGAAACAGTGTTAGCATCGGTGCAGATAGGTGTTCAGTTTGCGTCAAACGTACCATAGGTTCATAAATTGTTTTAGAAGCACCCGCGGTACTCCTAGGTGATGAGGGTCTGGTGGAGATCTGTTTGGTCTGTTTGGAGATAGTGCTATGGAAGATAGGTGCATGGTTTGCATTGAACGTACCATAGGTCACAAACAGTTTTGGACGCACCCGACGGAACACGTAGTGACGTGGGTCATGTGGAATCTCATTTTAGTCCATTTGGAGATAGTGTTAGTGTCAGTGCAAGGTTGGAGCACGGTTTGCACCGAACATACCATAGGCATAGAAATCATTTTGGACAATCTCGATCAGACTCCTAGGTGACGAGGCTCAAGTGGAAGCTCGGTTCAGTCCGTTTCGGGATAGTGCTTCTCTTGATGCAAGATTGGTGCTTGGTTTGTACCAAATGTAGCATAGGCTTAGAAATCGTTTTGAATGCACTCGAGGGGACTCCTAGGTGACGAGGCTCAAGTAGAAGCTCGATTCGGTACGTTTGGAGATAGTGCTACTCTTGATGCAAGATTGGTGCTCGATTTGCATCGAATGTGCCGTAGGCTCGGAAATAGTATTGGAGGCACCTAATGGAACTCCTAGGTGAGGTGGGTCATGTGGAATCTCGTTTAGATCTATTTTGAGACAGTGTTAGCGTCGGTGCAAGATAGGTGCACGGTTTGCACTGAATGTACCATAGGCATAGATATCGTTTTGGACACACTCGATGGGACTCCTAGGTGACGAGGCTCCAGTGGAAGCTCGGTACGATCCATTTGGAGATAGTGCTACTCTTGATGCATGGTTGGTGCACGGTTTGCGTTGAACGTACCGTAGGCTCGGAAGTAGTATTGGAGGCACCCGATGGAACTCCTAGGTTACGTGGGTCATGTGGAATCTTGTTTCGATCTGTTTTGAAACAGTGTTAGCATCCGTGCAAGATAGGTGCACGGTTTGCGTCAAACGTACCATAGGTTCATAAATTGTTTTAGAAGCACAAGTGTTACTCCTAGGTGATGAGGGTCTGGTGGAGATCTGTTTGGTCCGTTTGGAGATAGTGCTATAGAAGATAGGTGCACGGTTTGCATTGAACGTACCATAGGTCACAAACAGTTTTGGACGCACCCGATGGAACTCGTAAGTGACGCGGGTCGTGTGGAATCTCGTTTTAGTCCATTTGGAGATAGTGTTAGTGTCAGTGCAAGGTTGGAGCATGGTTTGCACCGAACACACCATAGGCATAGAAATCATTTTGGACGATCTCGATCAGACTCCTAGGTGATGAGGCTCAAGTGGAAGCTCGATTTAGTACGTTTGGAGACAGTGCTACTCTTGATGCAAGATTGGTGCTCGATTTGCGTTGAATGTGCCGTAGGCTCAGAAATAGTATTGGAGGCACCCAATGGAACTCCTAGGCGAGGTGGGTCATGTGGAATCTCATTTTGATGTATTTTGAGACAGTGTTTGCGTCGGTGCAAGATAGGTGCATGGTTTGCACTGAACGTACCATGGGCATAGAAATCATTTTGGACACACTCGGTGGGACTCCTAGGTGACGAGGCTCAAGTGGAAGCTCGACTCGGTCCGTTTGGGGGATAGTGCTTCTCTTGATGCAAGATTGGTGCTTGGTTTGCACCAAATGTAGCATAGGCATAGAAATCGTTTTGGACAATCTCGATCAGACTCCTAGGTGATGAGGCTCAAGTGGAAGCTCGGTTCGGTCCGTTTCGGGATAATGCTTTTCTTGATGCAAGATTGGTGCTTGGTTTGCACCAAGTGTAGCATAGGCATAGAAATCGTTTTGAATGCACTAGAGGGGACTCCTCGCTGACGAGGCTCAAGTGGAAGCTCGATTCGGTACGTTTGGAGATAGTGCTACTCTTGATGCAAGATTGGTGCTAGATTTGCATCGAATGTGCCGTAGGCTCGGAAATAGTATTGGAGGCACCCAATGGAACTCCTCGGTGAGGTGGGTCATGTGGAATCTCATTTAGATCTATTTTGAGACAGTGTTAGCGTCGGTGCAAGATAGGTGCACGGTTTGCACTGAACATACCATGTGCATAGAAATCATTTTGGACACAATCGATGGGACTCCTAGGTGACGAGGCTCAAGTGGAAGCTCGGCTCGGTCCGTTTGGGGATAGTGCTTCTCTTGATACAAGATTGGTGCTTGGTTTGCACCAAATGTAGCATAGGCATAGAAATCGTTTTGGACGCACTTGAGGGGACTCCTAGCTGACGAGGCTCAAGTGGAAGCTCGATTCGGTATGTTTGGAGATAGTGCTACTCTTGATGCAAGATTGGTGCTCGGTTTGCGTCGAATGTGCCGTAGGCTCAGAAATAGTATTGGAGGCACCCGATGGAACTCCTAGGTGACGTGGGTCATGTGGAATCTCGTTTTGATCTATTTTGAGACAGTGTTAGCATCGGTGCAAGATAGGTGCAGGTTTGCACTGAATGTACCTTAGGCATAGAAATCGTTTTGGACACACTCGATGGGACTCCTAGGTGACGAGGCTCTAGTGGAAGCTCGGTACGATCCATTTGGAGATAGTGCTACTCTTGATGCATGGTTGGTGCATGGTTTGCGTTGAACGTACCGTAGGCTCGGAAGTAGTATTGGAGGCACCCAATGGAACTCCTAGGTTACGTGGGTCATGTGGAATCTTGTTTCGATCTGTTTTGAAACAGTGTTAGCATCCGTGCAAGATAGGTGCACGGTTTGCGTCAAACGTACCATAGGTTGATAAATTGTTTTAGAAGTACTAGCATTACTCCTAGGTGATGAGGGTCTGGTGGAGATCTGTTTGGTCCGTTTGGAGATAGTGCTATAGAAGATAGGTTCACGGTTTGCATTGAACGTACCATAGGTCACAAACAGTTTTGGACGCACCCGATGGAACTCGTAAGTGACGTGGGTCGTGTGGAATCTCGTTTTAGTCCATTTGGAGATAGTGTTAGTGTTAGTGCAAGGTTGGAGCACGGTTTGCACCGAATATACCATAGGCATAGAAATCATTTTGGACGATCTCGATCAGACTCCTATGTGACGAGGCTCAACTGGAAGCTTGGTTCGGTGCGTTTCGGGATAGTGCTTCTCTTGATGCAAGATTGGTGCTTGGTTTGCACCAAATGTAGCATAGGCATAGAAATCATTTTGAACGCACTCGAGGGGACTCCTAGGTGACGAGGCTCAAGTGGAAGCTCGATTTGGTACGTTTGGAGATAGTGCTACTCTTGATGCAAGATTGGTGCTCGGTTTGTGTCGAATGTGCCTTAGGCTCGGAAATAGTATTGGAGGCACCCGATGGAACTCCTAGGTGACGTAGGTCATGTGGAATCTCATTTAGATCTATTTTGAGATAGTGTTAGCATCGGTGCAAGATAGGTGCACGGTTTGCACTGAATGTACCATGGGCATAGAAATCATTTTGGACACACTCGATGGGACTCCTAGGTGACGAGGCTCAAGTGGAAGCTCGGCTCAGTCCATTTGGGGATAGTGCTTCTCTTGATGCAAGATTGGTGCTTGGTTTGCACCAAATGTAGCATAGGCATAGAAATCGTTTTGGACGCACTCGAGGGGAGTCCTAGGTGACGAGGCTCAAGTGAAAGCTCGATTCGGTACGTTTGGAGATAGTGGTACTCTTGATGCAAGATTGGTGCTCGGTTTGCGTCGAATGTGCCATAGGCTCAAAAGTAGTATTGATGGCACCCGATGGAACTCTTAGGTGACGTAGGTCATGTGGAATCTCGTTTAGATCTATTTTGAGACAGTGTTAGCGTCGGTGCAAGATAGGTGCACGGTTTGCACTGAACGTACCATGGGCATAGAAATTGTTTTGGACACACTCGATGGGACACCTAGGTGATGAGGCTCAAGTGGAAGCTCGGCTCGGTCCGTTTGGGGATAGTTCTTCTCTTGATGCAAGATTGGTGCTTGGTTTGCACCAAATGTAGCATAGGCATAGAAATCGTTTTGGATGCACTCGAGGGGACTCCTAGGTGATGAGGCTCAAGTGGAAGCTCGATTCGGTACGTTTGGAGATAGTGCTACTCTTGATGGAAAATTGGTGCTCGGTTTGCGTCGAATGTGTCGTAGGCTCAGAAATAGTATTGGAGGCACCCGATGGAACTCCTAGGTGACGTAGGTCATGTGGAATCTCGTTTTGATCTATTTTGAGACAGTGTTAGCGTCGGTGCAAGATAGGTGCACGGTTTGCACTGAACGTACCATAGGCATAGAAATCGTTTTAGACACACTCGATGGGACTCCTAGGTGATGAGGCTCCAGTGGAAGCTCGGTACGGTCCATTTGGAGATAGTGCTACTCTTGATGCATGATTGGTGCATGGTTTGCGTCGAACGTACCGTAGGCTCGACAATAGTATTGGAGGCACCCAATGGAACTCCTAGGTTACGTGGGTCATGTGGAATCTTGTTTTGATCTGTTTTGAAACAGTGTTAGCGTCGGTGAAGATAGGTGCTCGGTTTGCGTCAAACATACCATAGGTTCATAAATTGTTTTAGAAGCACCCGCGGTACTCCTAGGTGATGAGGGTCTGGTGGAGATCTGTTTGGTCCGTTTGGAGATAGTGCTATAGAAGATAGGTGCACGGTTTGCATTGAACGTACCATAGGTCATAAACAGTTTTGGACGCTCCCAATGGAACTCGTAAGTGACGTGGGTCGTGTGGAATTCGTTTTAGTCCATTTGGAGATAGTGTTAGTGTCAGTGCAAGGTTGGAGCACGGTTTGCACCGAACATACCATAGGCATAGAAATCATTTTGGACGAACTCGATCGGACTCCTAGGTGACGAGGCTCAAGGGGAAGCTCGGTTCGGTCCATTTGGGGATAGAGCTTCTCTTGATGCAAGATTGGTGCTTGGTTTGCACCAATTGTAGCATAGGCATAGAAATCGTTTTGGATGCACTCGAGGGGACTCCTAGGTGACGAGGCTCAAGTGGAAGTTCGATTCGGTACGTTTGGAGATAGTGCTACTCATGATGCAAGATTGCTGCTTGGTTTGCGTCGAATGTGCCGTAGGCTCAGAAATAGTATTGGAGGCACCCGATGGAACTCCTAGGTGACGTGGGTCATGTGGAATCTCGTTTTGATCTATTTTGAGATAGTGTTAGCGTCAGTGCAAGATAGGTGCATAGTTTGCACTGAACGTACCACATGCATAGAAATCGTTTTGGACACACTCGATGGGACTCCTAGGTGACGAGGCTCAAGTGGAAGATCGGTACGGTCCATTTGGAGATAGTGCTACTCTTGATGCATGATTGGTGCTCGGTTTGCGTCGAATGTGCCGTAGGCTCGGATATAGTATTGGAGGCACCCGATGGAACTCCTAGGTGACGTGGGTCATGTGGAATCTTGTTTTGATCTATTTTGAGACAGTGTTAGCATCGGTGCAAGATAGGTGCAGGTTTGCACTGAATGTACCATAGGCATAGAAATCGTTTTGGACACACTCGATGGGACTACTAGGTGACGAGGCTCCAGTGGAAGCTCGGTACGATCCATTTGGAGATAGTGCTACTCTTGATGCATGGTTGGTGCACGGTTTGCGTTGAACGTACTGTAGGCTCGGAAGTAGTATTGGAGGCACCCGATGGAACTCCTAGGTTACGTGGGTCATGTGGAATCTTGTTTTGATCTGTTTTGAAACAGTGTTAGCATCCGTGCAAGATAGGTGCACGGTTTGCGTCAAACGTACCATAGGCTCATAAATTGTTTTAGAAGCACAAGCGTTACTCCTAGGTGATGAGGGTCTGGTGGAGATCTGTTTGGTCCGTTTGGAGATAGTGCAATGAAGATAGGTGCACAGTTTGCATTGAACATACCATAGGTCACAAATAGTTTTGGACGCACCCGATGGAACTCGTAAGTGACGTGGGTCGTGTGGAATCTCGTTTTAGTCCATTTGGAGATAGTGTTAGTGTTAGTGTTAGTGCAAGGTTGGAGCACGGTTTGCACCGAACATACCATAGGCATAGAAATCGTTTTGGACGATCTTGATCAGACTCCTATGTGACGAGGCTCAACTAGAAGCTTGGTTCGGTGCGTTTCGGGATAGTGCTTCTCTTGATGCAAGATTGGTGCTTGGTTTGCACCAAATGTAGCATAGGCATAGAAATCATTTTAAACGCACTCGAGGGGACTCCTAGGTGACGAGGCTCAAGTGGAAGCTCGATTCGGTACGTTTGGAGATAGTGCTACTCTTGATGCAAGATTGGTGCTCGGTTTGTGTCGAATGTGCCGTAGGCTCGGAAATAGTATTGGAGGTAGCCGATGGAACTCCTAGGTGACGTAGGTCATGTGGAATCTCGTTTAGATCTATTTGAGACAGTGTTAGCATCGGTGCAAGATAGGTGCACGGTTTGCACTGAACGTACCATGGGCATAGAAATCATGTTGGACACACTCGATGGTACTCCTAGGTGACGAGGCTCAAGTGGAAGCTCGGCTCGGTCCGTTTGGGGATAGTTCTTCTCTTGATGCAAGATTGGTGCTTGGTTTGCACCAAATGTAGCATAGGCATAGAAATCGTTTTGGACAATCTCGATCAGACTCCTAGGTGACGAGGCTCAAGTGGAAGCTCGGTTCGGTCCGTTTCGGGATAGTGCTTCTCTTGATGCAAGATTGGTGCTTGGTTTGCACCAAATGTAGCATAGGCATAGAAATCGTTTTGAATGCACTCGAGGGGACTCCTAGGTGACGAGGCTCAAGTGGAAGCTCGATTCGGTACGTTTGGAGATAGTGCTACTCTTGATGCAAGATTGGTGCTCGATTTGCATCGAATGTGCTGTAGGCTCGGAAATAGTATCGGAGACACCCAATGGAACTCCTAGGTGAGGTGGGTCATGTGGAATCTCATTTAGATCTATTTTGAGACAGTGTTAGCGTCGGTGCAAGATAGGTGCACGGTTTGCACTGAACATACCATGTGCATAGAAATCGTTTTGGACACAATCGATGGGACTCCTAGGTGACGAGGCTCAAGTGGAAGCTCGGCTCGGTCCGTTTGGGGATAGTGCTTCTCTTGATGCAAAATTGGTGCTTGGTTTGCACCAAATGTAGCATAGGCATAGAAATCGTTTTGGACGCACTTGAGGGGACACCTAGCTGACGAGACTCAAGTGGAAGCTCGATTCGGTATGTTTGGAGATAGTGCTACTCTTGATGCAAGATTGGTGCTCGGTTTGCGTCGAATGTGCCGTAGGCTCGGAAATAGTATTGGAGGCACCCGATGGAACTCCTAGGTGGCGTGGGTCATGTGGAATCTCGTTTTGATCTATTTTGAGACAGTGTTAGCATCGGTGCAAGATAGGTGCAGGTTTGCACTGAATGTACCATAGGCATAGAAATCATTTTGGACACACTCGATGGGACTCCTAGGTGACGAGGCTCCAGTGGAAGCTCGGTACGATCCATTTGGAGATAGTGCTACTCTTGATGCATGGTTGGTGCACGGTTTGCGTTGAACGTACCGTAGGCTCGGAAGTAGTATTGGAGGCACCCGATGGAACTCCTAGGTTACGTGGGTCATGTGGAATCTTGTTTCGATCTGTTTTGAAACAGAGTTACCATCCGTGCAAGATAGGTGCACGGTTTGCGTCAAACGTACCATAGGTTCATAAATTGTTTTAGAAGCACAAGCGTTACTCCTAGGTGATGAGGGTCTGGTGGAGATCTGTTTGGTCCGTTTGGAGATAGTGCTATAGAAGATACGTGCACGGTTTGCATTGAACGTACCATAGGTCACAAACAGTTTTGGACGCACCCGATGGAACTCGTAAGTGACGTGGGTCGTGTGGAATCTCGTTTTAGTCCATTTGGAAATAGTGTTAGTGTTAGTGCAAGGTTGGAGCACGGTTTGCACCAAACATACCATAGGCATAGAAATCATTTTGGACGATCTCGATCAGACTCCTATGTGACGAGGCTCAACTGGAAGCTTGGTTCGGTGCGTTTCGGGATAGTGCTTCTCTTGATGCAAGATTGGTGCTTGGTTTACACCAAATGTAGCATAGGCATAGAAATCATTTTGAACGCACTCGAGGGGACTCCTAGGTGACGAGGCTCCAGTGGAAGCTCGATTCGGTACGTTTGGAGATAGTGCTACTCTTGATGCAAGATTGGTGCTCGGTTTGTGTCGAATGTGCCGTAGGCTCGGAAATAGTATTGGAGGCACCCGATGGAACTCCTAGGTGACGTAGGTCATGTGGAATCTCATTTAGATCTATTTTGAGACAGTGTTAGCGTCGATGCAAGATAGGTGCACTTTTTGCACTGAACGTACCATGGGCATAGAAATCATTTTGGACACACTCGATGGGACTCCTAGGTGACGAGGCTCAAGTGGAAGCTCGGCTCGGTCCGTTTGGGGATAGTGCTTCTCTTGATGCAAGATTGGTGCTTGGTTTGCACCAAATGTAGCATAGGCATAGAAATCGTTTTGGACAAACTCGAGGGGACTCCTAGGTGACGAGGCTCAAGTGGAAGCTCGATTCGGTACGTTTGGAGATAGTGCTACTCTTGATGCAAGATTGGTGCTCGGTTTAAGTCGAATGTGCCGTAAGCTCAAAAATAGTATTGGAGGCACCCGATGGAACTCTTAGGTGACGTAGGTCATGTGAAATCTCGTTTTGATCTATTTTGAGACAGAGTTAGCGTCGGTGCAAGATAGGTGCACGGTTTGCACTGAACGTACCATGGGCATAGAAATTGTTTTGGACACACTCGATGGGACTCCTAGGTGATGAGGCTCAAGTGGAAGCTCGGCTCGGTCCGTTTGGGGATAGTTCTTCTCTTGATGCAAGATTGGTGCTTGGTTTGCACCAAATGTAGCATAGGCATAGAAACTGTTTTGGATGCACTCGAGGGGACTCCTAGGTGACGAGGCTCAAGTGGAAGCTTGATTCGGTACGTTTGGAGATAGTGCTACTCTTGATGGAAAATTGGTGCTCGGTTTGCGTCAAACGTGTCGTAGGCTCAGAAATAGTATTGGAGGCACCCGATGGAACTCCTAGGTGAAATGGGTCATGTGGAATCTCGTTTTGATTTATTTTGAGACAGTGTTAGGGTCGGTGCAAGATAGGTGCACGGTTTGCACTGAACATACCATAGGCATAGAAATCGTTTTGGACACACTCGATGGGTCTCCTAGGTGATGAGGCTCCAGTGGAAGCTCGGTACGGTCCATTTGGAGATAGTGCTACTCTTGATGCATGATTGGTGCATGGTTTGCGTCGAACGTACCGTAGGCTCGGCATTAGTATTGGAGGCACCCAATGGAACTCCTAGGTTACGTGGGTCATGTGGAATCTTGTTTTGATCTGTTTTGAAACAGTGTTAGCGTCGGTGCAGATAGGTGTTCGGTTTGCGTCAAACATACCATAGGTTCATAAATTGTTTTAGAAGCACCCGCGGTACTCCTAGGTGATGAGGGTCTGGTGGAGATCTGTTTGGTCCGTTTGGAGATAGTGCTATAGAAGATAGGTGCACGGTTTGCATTGAACGTACCATAGGTCATAAACAGTTTTGGACGCTCCCAATGGAACTCGTAAGTGACGTGGGTCGTGTGGAATCTCGTTTTAGTCCCTATGGAGATAGTGTTAGTGTCAGTGCAAGGTTGGAGCACGGTTTGCACCAAACATACCATAGGCATAGAAATCGTTTTGGACGAACTCGATCAGACTCCTAGGTGACGAGGCTCAAGGGGAAGCTCGGTTCGGTCCATTTTGGGATAGTGCTTCTCTTGATGCAAGATTGGTGCTTGGTTTGCACCAAAGGTAGCATAGGCATAGAAATCATTTTGGACGCACTCGAGGGGACTCCTAGGTGACGAGGCTCAAGTGGAAGTTCGATTCGGTACGTTTGGAGATAGTGCTACTCATGATGCAAGATTGCTGCTTGGTTTGCGTCGAATGTGCCGTAGGCTCAGAAATAGTATTGGAGGCACCCGATGGAACTCCTAGGTGACGTGGGTCATGTCGAATCTCGTTTTGATCTATTTTGAGATAGTGTTAGCGTCAGTGCAAGATAGGTGCATAGTTTGCACTGAACGTACCACAGGCATAGAAATCGTTTTGGACACACTCGATGGGACTCCTAGGTGACGAGGCTCAAGTGGAAGCTCGGTACGGTCCATTTGGAGATAGTGCTACTCTTGATGCATGATTGGTGCCCGGTTTGCGTTGAACGTACCGTAGGCTCGGAAATAGTATTGGAGGCACCCGATGGAACTCCAAGGTTACGTGGGTCATGTGGAATCTTGTTTCGATCTTGTTTTGAAACAGTGTTAGCATCCGTGCAAGAAAGGTGCACGGTTTGCGTCAAACGTACCATAGGTTTATAAATCGTTTTAGAAGCACCCGCGGTACTCCTAGGTGATGAGGGTCTGGTGGAGATCTGTTTGGTCCGTTTGGAGATAGTGCTACAGAAGATAGGTGCATGGTCTACATTGAATGTACCATAGGCATTGAAATCGTTTTGGACAAACTCGATCAGAGTCCTAGGTGACGAGGCTCAAGGGGAAGCTCGGTTTGGTCTGTTTGGGGATAGTGCTTCTCTTGATGCAAGATTGGTGCTTGGTTTGCACCAAATGTAGCATAGGCATAGAAATCATTTTGGACGCACTCGAGGGGACTCCTAGGTGACAAGGCTCAAGTGGAAGTTCGATTCGATAAGTTTGGAGATAGTGCTACTCTTGATGCAAGATTGGTGCTCGGTTTGCGTCGAATGTGCCGTAGGCGCAGAAATAGTATTGGAGGCACCCGATGGAACTCCTAGGTGACATGGGTCATGTGGAATCTCGTTTTGATCTATTTTTGAGATAGTGTTAGCGTCGGTGCAAGATAGGTGCACAGTTTGCACTGAACGTACCATAGGCATAGAAATCATTTTGGACACACTCGATGGGACTCCTAGGTGACGAGGCTCAAGTGGAAGCTCGGTATGGTCCATTTGGAGATAGTGCTACTCTCGACGCATGATTGGTGCACGGTTTGCGTTGAACGTACCGTAGGTTCGGAAATAGTATTGGAGGCACCCGATGGAACTCCTAGGTTACATGGGTCATGTGGAATCTTGTTTCGATCTATTTTGAAACAGTGTTAGCATCCGTGCAAGATAGGTGCACGGTTTGCGTCAAACGTACCAGCGGTTCATAAATCGATTTAGAAGCACCCGCGGTACTCCTAGGTGATGAGGGTCTGGTGGAGATCTGTTTGGTCCGTTTGAAGATAGTGCTACAGAAGATAGGTGCATGGTCTGCATTGAACACACCATAGGTCATAAATAGTTTTGGACGCACCCGATGGAACTCGTAAGTGACGTGGGTCGTGTGTAATCTTGTTTTAGTCCATTCGGAGATAGTGTTAGTGTCAGTGCAAGGTTGGAGCACAGTTTGCACCGAACATACCATAGGCATAGAAATCGTTTTGGACGAACTCGATCAGACTCCTAGGTGACGAGGCTCAAGGGGAAGCTCGGTTCGGTCCATTTGGGGATAGTGCTTCTCTTGATGCAAGATTGGTGCTTGGTTTGCACCAAATGTAGCATAGGCATAGAAATCGTTTTGGACGCACTCGAGGGGACTCCTAGGTGACGAGGCTCAAGTGGAAGTTCGATTCGGTATGTTTGGAGATAGTGCTACTCATGATGCAAGATTGCTACTTGGTATGCGTCGAATGTGCCGTAGGCTCAGAAATAGTATTGGAGGCACCCGATGGAACTCCTAGGTGACGTGGGTCATGTGGAATCTTGTTTTGATCTATTTTGAGACAGTGTTAGCGTTGGTGCAAGATAGGTGCATAGTTTGCATTGAACGTACCATAGGCACAGAAATCATTTTGGACACACTCGATGGGACTCCTAGGTGATGAGGCTCAAGTGGAAGCTCTGCTCGGTCCGTTTGGGGATAGTGCTTCTCTTGGTGCAGGATTGGTGCTTGGTTTGCACCAAATGTAGTATAGGCATAGAAATCATTTTGGACGCACTCGAGGGGACTCCTAGGTGACGAGGCTCAGGTGGAAGCTCGATTCGGTACGTTTGGAGATAGTGCTACTCTTGATGCAAGATTGGTGCTTGGTTTGCGTCGAATGTGCCGTAGGCTTGGAAATAGTATTGGAGGCACCCGATGGAACTCCTAGGAGACGTGGGTCATGTGCAATCTCGTTTTGATCTATTTTGAGACAGTGTTAGCGTCGGTGCAAGATAGGTGCATGGTTTGCACTGAACGTACCATAGGCATAGAATTCATTTTGGACACACTCGATGGGACTCCTAGGTGATGAGGCTCTAGTGGAAGCATGGTACGGTCCATTTGGAGTGCTACTCTTGATGCATGATTGGTGCACAGTTTGCGTCGAACGTACCGTAGGCTCGGAAATAGTATTGGAGGCACCCGATGGAACTCCTAGGTTACGTGGGTCATGTGGAATCTTGTTTCGATCTGTTTTGAAACAGTGTTAGCGTCGGTGCAAGATAGGTGCTCAGTTTGCGTCAAACGTACAATAGGTTCATAAATTGTTTTAGAAACGCCCGCGGTACTCCTAGGTGACAAGGGTCTGGGGGAGATCTATTTGGTCCGTTCAGAGATAATGCTACAGAAGATAAGTGCACGGTTTGCATTGAACGTACCATAGGGCATAAACAGTTTCGGATGCACCCGATGGAACTCGTAAGTGATGTGGGTCGTGTGGAATCTCGTTTTAGTCCATTTGGAGATAGTGTTAGCGTCAGTGCAAGGTTGGAGCACGGTTTGCACCGAACATACCATAGGCATAGAAATCGTTTTGGACGATCTCGATCAGACTTCTAGGTGACGAGGCTCAAGTGGAAGTTCGGCTCGGTCCGTTTGGGGATAGTGCTTCTCTTGGTGCAGGATTGGTGCTTGGTTTGCACCAAATGTAGCATAGGCATAGAAATCATTTTGGATGCACTCGAGGGGACTCCTAGGTGACGAGGCTCAAGTGGAAGCTCGATTCAGTACGTTTGGAGATAGTGCTACTCTTGATGCAAGATTGGTGCTTGGTTTGCGTCGAATGTGCCGTAGGCTCGGAAATAGTATAGGAGGCACCCGATGGAACTCCTAGGTAACGTGGGTCATGTGGAATCTCATTTTGATCTATTTTGAGACAGTGTTAGCGTCGGTGCAAGATAGGTGCACGGTTTGCACTGAACGTACCATAGGCATAGAAATCATTTTGGACACACTCGATGGGACTCCTAGGTGACGAGGCTCCAGTGGAAGCTCGGTATGGTTCATTTGGAGATAGTGCTACTCTTGATGCATGATTGGTGCACGGTTTGTGTCGAACGTAGCGTAGGCTCAGAAATAGTATTGGAGGCACCCGATGGAACTCCTAGGTTACATGGGTCATGTGGAATCTTGTTTCGATCTGTTTTGAAACAGTGTTAGTGTCGGTGCAAGATATGTGCTCGGTTTGCGTCAAATGTACGATAGGTTCATAAATTGTTTTAGAAGCACTTGCGGTACTCCTAGGTGATGAGGGTCTGGTGGAGATCTGTTTGGTCCGTTCGGAGATAATGCTACAGAAGATAGGTGCACGGTTTGCATTGAACGTACCATAGGGCATAAACAGTTTTGGATGCACCCGATGGAACTCGTAAGTGACGTGGGTCGTGTGGAATCTCATTTTAGTCCATTTGAAGATAGTGTTAGTGTCACTGCAAGGTTGGAGCACGGTTTGCACCGAGCATACCATAGGCATAGAAATTGTTTTGGATGATCTCGATCAGACTCCTATGTGACGAGGCTCAAGTGGAAGCACGCTTCGGTCCGTTTCGGGATAGTGCTTCTCTTGATGCAAGATTGGTGCTTGGTTTGCACCAAATGTAGCATAGGCATAGAAATCATTTTGGACACACTTGAGGGGACTCCTAGGTAACGAGGCTCAAGTGGAAGCTCGATTTGGTACGTTTGGAGATAGTGCTACTCTTGATGCAAGATTGGTGCTCGGTTTGCGTCGAAGGTGCCGTAGGCTCAGAAATAGTATTGGAGGCACGCGATGGAACTCCTAGGTGACATGGGTCATGTGGAATCTCGTTTTGACCTATTTTGAGACAGTGTTAGCGTCGGTGCAAGATAGGTGCACAGTTTGCACTGGACGTACCATAGGCATAGAAATTGTTTTGGACACACTCGATGGGACTCCTAGGTGACGAGGCTCAAGTGGAAGCTCGGTACGGTCCATTTGGAGATAGTGCTACTCTTGATGCATGATTGGTGCACGGTTTGCGTTGAACGTACCGTAGGCTCAGAAATAGTATTGGAGGCACCCGATGGAACTCCTAGGTTACGTGGGTCATGTGGAATCTTGTTTCGATCTGTTTTGAAACAGTGTCACCATCCGTGCAAGATAGGTGCATGATTTGCGTCAAACGTACCATCGGTTCATAAATCATTTTAGAAGAACCATGGTACTCCTAGGTGATGAGGGTCCAGTGGAGATCTGTTTGGTCCGTTTGGAGATAGTGCTATAGAAGATAGGTGCATGGTCTGCATTGAACGTACCATAGGTCATAAATAGTTTTGGATGCACCTGATGGAACTCGTAAGTGACGTGAGTCGTGTGGAATCTCGTTTTAGTCCATTTGGAGATAGTGTTAGTGTTAGTGCAAGGTTGGATCACGGTTTGCACCGAACATACCATAGGCATAGAAATCATTTTGGACGAACTCGATCAGACTCCTAGGTGACGAGGCTCAAGGGGAAGCTCGGTTCAGTCCGTTTGGGGATAGTGCTTCTCTTGATGCAATTGGTGCTTGGTTTGCACCAAATGTAGCATAGGCATAGAAATCATTTTGGACGCACTCGAGGGGACTCCTAGGTGATGAGGCTCAAGTGGAAGTTCGATTCGGTACGTTTGGAGATAGTGCTTGATGAGGACATCAACACCGATCATACATCCACGCCGTCCACGCCGACAACTGCTAGTCCTATTACTCGTGCTCGTGCTCGAAAAGTTAATCATCAAGTGAGTTCCTTCTTGAGCTCTTGTCCATCCTGTTTAGATCTTGGAGACACGTGCACTCTTGTTTTGATTAGGAATCAAGGAGAAGACCAAAAGGGAAAAGGACTCGCGTAGGCTGGATTCGGACTGCAGCAGACCTTCAACTTGCGACGGTCGCCACGGTTACATACGGAGTCGGATTGGGGTGATTCTGGACTTGTTGGAAAGCTAATAAAGTCTACTTTCATATGGATCTGACATCATACTCATACCTGCTCAGAAGCAGCGTCAACAGTCCAAAAATCACCGAGAGGTCTATTCTGTCCAGGGTGCTGCGCCACCTTAAGTTAGCCCAATGGGCTTGTATCGTTTAGAGTCCAGTAGGGACGTGTCCTAGGGTTGAAGCACGACCCAAACTCTCTTGTGGTCGTCCTCCACACGTTATATACCCCTTAGCCGCCACCAGGAACACTCGGGTTTTGTTTAGATCAAGTTTAGCCATCGCTACTTGCTTGTAGGCGCGCGTGCTGATCCAGTCGCCCGTCTCCTTGTCTTCGGAACCCCACTCATAATAAGATTCAGTGTGAAACCTTCAATTTTATCTTGCAATTTCAGTGCTTGTTTCCTCGTTCTTGCTAGTTCTTCGATTGCTTGCAGGACGGGAGCCCTAGGGGCTGGTTGTCATACTCCACAAGATCGTGACGGCCTTGGAAAGTGGTGTATCGGTCGCTAAGGCGCAGTCTTGGAAGGCTGTAGTCGGGCCGTGAACGTCATCTCCATCCACCAATCGAGTTATCTCACGCTTCTCATCGAAAGATCGACCACAAACCCTTGCGGGTTCATATCAATTGGTATCAGAGCAAGGTTTATCGGTGAGAGACTTCCAATCCTTCACTGTTTTATTTTTCCTATAGTCCAGAAAAGCCAAAAAAATAGTAGATTAGTTTCCTGCAATCCTATAGACCTTTGAGCCGTGGCTAGTGCTACCTAGTTAGGGTTTGTTGAATATTCGGTTGCATCAGGTGTGTCGGATTGCTGGTCTTAGTTTATTCCCTTAGAGTTTCGAGTTCTTGTCACTTTCCTATCACAACACGCGCTATCATATAGTCTCTCTGTTGGCCGAATCCAAGTAGGGTTTGAAGTTTGAGTCGGATCAAGGGATCGGTTATTCCTCGCTGTTGGCCAAGTCTGAGTAGAATTGGAAGTTCCAATCGGACGAGGAATTAGTTCACCCTGTGCTACAAATATCAAACTAACCACGCAGCAAGTATTCATATCTAAACGAGTAGCTTACTCTAGAGAGAGAGAGAGAGAGAGAAAAAGTGTGTGTGCTGAGTTACTCTTTGGGAGTGTTCTTGTTCATATAATCAGTTTTGAGTGCCCCCTGAAAAAAAAAGAGAAAAAAAAGAAGAAAAAAAAAGAAAAAAAAAGAAGAAAAAAAAAGAAGAAAAAAAAAAGAAGAGAAAGGGGCTGATCTTAGAGATTTTTCGTTCACTTTGGGTGGTGTGTTGTGCTTTCCTTTGTGTCCAGGCTCGCGTCTCTAGCACGGTCTAGACTAGGACCAGCACAGTACCGCCGGTTGAACGATTATTCAGCTTGCCTTTTGTAACTAACGTGGTGCTAGTTCGTTCCTTGTTTCAGCCCACCTATAGCTCCACATATTCTACAGCTTGACAGGTCTTGTGCTACGGCACCGATACACTTCATCCATTGCTGCAGACTTGTTGGTAGACGACCCCTCCTATCGAGCAAGGTAAGAACTGGTAAGAACTTGTGTAGCAGGTGGAGAGTGAGCGACTTGCTGTAGCTACATCCTAGTAGTTGTAGGGCTTTTATTTCTTCACTTGTCTTCTTGTTGTCTTTGTCTTTGAACCATGCCAGGGTCCGACGAAGATAACCAAATTCCACATTCTCCGCGCACAAAGGGCATCATTCAACATTTTGAAAGGAAAGTGAAGTTGCACACGGAGGGACTTGATAATGACTTGCAGGTGACAAATGACAAACTTGGACAGTTGGAGGCTACGCAGATTGCCGCAAACAACAAGCTTGCAGGTTTGGAGAAGTCCATTGCTAGTGTGGACAAAAGCCTTGCTGCTCTGCTGAGGCGTTTTGATGACCTCCACAACAATGATAAAGACCAGCATGATGAACAAAAGAAGGAGGAAGATCGAGAGGATGGTAGTTATGATGAAGAATACACAGGTGATACTGAACATGATGATCGAGACACTCGTGATCGACGTCGCCTACGTCACAACCGTAGAGGTATGGGTGGCCGCCGCCGACGCGAGGTACACAATAATGATGATGCTTTCAGTAAGATTAAATTTAAAATACCTCCTTTTGATGGTAAATATGACCCTGATGCATACATTACTTGGGAGATTGCTGTTGATCAAAAGTTTGCATGCCATGAATTTCCTGAGAACACACGTGTTAGGGCTGCTACTAGTGAGTTCACAGATTTTGCTTCTATTTGGTGGATCGAATATGGCAAAAAAAATCCTAATAACATACCTAAAACTTGGGATGCGCTGAAACGAGCCATGAGAGCTAGATTTGTTCCATCTTACTATGCCCGTGATATGATAAATAAGTTGCAGCAATTGAGACAAGGTTCTAAAAGTGTAGAAGAATACTATCAGGAATTACAAACGGGTATGTTGCGTTGTAAATTAGAGGAGGATGAGGAACCTGCTATGGCTAGATTTTTAGGTGGGTTAAATCGGGAAATTCAGGATATCCTCGCTTACAAAGAATACAATAACGTAACCAAACTGTTTCATCTTGCTTGTAAAGCTGAACGGGAAGTGCAGGGACGACGTGCTAGCGCAAGGACTAATGTTTCTGTAGGGAAAGCTAGTTCATGGCATCAGCGCATGTCTACAACTCCGTCTACATGTACTCCTACGCCATCATCTAGTGACAAGACTCGAGCTGCCCCCACCAATTCAGTCGCGAAGACAGCGCAAAAGCCGGCTGCGAGTACTTCATCCGTGGCATCGACCGGTAGAACAAGCAACATACAATGTCATCGGTGCAAGGGATATGGCCATATGATGCGTGACTGCCCAAACAAGCGTGTTATGATTGTCAAAGATGATGGTGAGTGTTCATCTGCTAGTGATTTTGATGAAGATACACTTGCATTGCTTGCAGCTGACTATGCAGGTAGTGAGGAACACATAGAAGAACACATTAATGCAGGTGACGCGGAGCACTATGAGAGCTTGATTGTACAGCGAGTGCTTAGTGTACAAATAGAGAAGGTAGAGCAAAATCAGCGACACACTTTATTTCAAACAAAGTGTGTCATCAAGGAGCGTTCGTGCCGCATGATCATTGATGGAGGTAGCTGCAACAACTTGGCAAGTAGCGACATGGTACAGAAGCTCGCCCTCACCACCAAACCACACCCCCATCCCTACTACATCCAATGGCTGAACAACAGTGGTAAGGCAAAGGTAACGAGACTTGTGCAAATTGATTTTGCCATCGGATCATACAAAGATATTGTTGAATGTGATGTTGTGCCTATGCAAGCTTGTAATATTCTGCTAGGTAGACCATGGCAATTTGATAGAGATTCGATGCATCATGGTAGATCAAATCAATATTCGTTTCTATACCATGATCGAAAAATTGTGTTGCATCCTATGTCTCCTGAAGCTATTATGCAATCTGATGTTACTAAGGCTGCAAAAGCAAAGAGCGAGAGCAATAAAAATGACAAATCTGTTGTTGATGACAAAGATGAGATAAAATTGAAAGGACGTTGTATGCTTGCTACAAAATCTGATATTAATGAGTTCAATGCATCCACCTCTGTTGCTTATGCTTTGGTATGCAAGGATGCTTTGATTTCATATGAGGATATGCAACGTTCTTTGCCCCCTGTTGCTGCTAACATTTTGCAGGAGTATTCTGATGTGTTCCCCATTGAGATACCAGCGGGCTGCCACCAATACGTGGGATTGAGCACCAAATTGATCTTATCCTTGGAGCATCTTTGCCAAACCGTGCGCCATACAGGACCAATCCGGAAGAAGCGAAGGAAATTCAGCGACAAGTGCAAGAACTACTAGACAAAGGTTATGTGCGTCAGTCTCTTAGTCCTTGTGCCGTTCCAGTGATTTTAGTGCCTAAGAAAGATGGAACATGGCGCATGTGTGTTGATTGTAGGGCTATTAATAATATCACCATTCGATATCGACACCCTATTCCACAATTAGATGATATGCTTGATGAATTGAGTGGTGCTATTGTGTTTTCAAAGGTTGATTTGCGTAGTGGGTACCACCAGATTCGTATGAAATTGGGAGATGAATGGAAAACTGCTTTCAAAACTAAGTTCGGTCTATATGAGTGGTTAGTCATGCCTTTTGGGTTAACTAATGCACCTAGTACTTTCATGAGATTAATGAACGAGGTTTTGCGTGCTTTCATTGGGAAATTTGTTGTCGTCTACTTTGATGATATACTGATTTATAGCAAATCCATGGATGAACACCTTGATCACTTACGTGCTGTTTTCAATGCTCTACGTGATGCACGTTTGTTTGGTAACCTTGAGAAGTGCACTTTCTGCACCAATCGAGTATCGTTTCTTGGCTATGTTGTCACTCCACAGGGAATTGAGGTTGATAAAGCCAAGGTGGAAGCTATACAAGGATGGCCTATACCCATGACGGTTACACAAGTGCGGAGTTTCCTAGGACTTGCTGGTTTCTATCGCCGTTTCGTGAAGGACTTCAGCACCATTGCTGCACCATTGAATGAGCTTACAAAGAAGGGAGTGCCCTTTTCTTGGGGCAAAGCACAAGAGCACGCCTTCCATGTGCTGAAAGATAAGTTAACACATGCACCTCTACTCCAACTCCCTGATTTTAATAAGACTTTCGAGCTTGAATGTGATGCGAGTGGAATTGGATTGGGTGGTGTTTTGTTGCAAGAAGGCAAACCTGTTGCATACTTTAGTGAGAAATTGAGCGGGCCTATTCTTAATTATTCTACATATGATAAGGAATTATATGCTCTAGTGCGGACATTAGAAACATGGCAGCATTATTTGTGGCCCAAAGAATTTGTTATACATTCTGATCATGAATCTTTGAAGCATATTCGTAGTCAAGGAAAACTGAATCGTAGACATGCAAAATGGGTTGAATTTATTGAATCTTTTCCTTATGTTATCAAACACAAGAAAGGGAAAGATAATATCATTGCAGATGCATTGTCTAGGAGATATACTTTGCTGAATCAACTTGATTACAAGATCTTTGGGTTAGAAACAATTAAAGATCGATATGCTCATGATGCTGATTTTAAAGAAGTGCTGCTGCATTGTAAAGATGGGAAAACGTGGAACAAATTCATCGTCAATGATGGGTTTGTGTTTAGAGCTAACAAGCTATGCATTCCAGCTAGCTCCGTTCGCTTGTTGTTGCTGCAGGAAGCGCATGGAGGTGGCTTGATGGGGCATTTTGGAGCGAAGAAGACGGAGGATATTCTTGCTGGTCATTTCTTTTGGCCAAAGATGCGACGAGACGTGGAGAGATTTGTTGCTCGCTGCACAACATGTCAAAAGGCTAAGTCCCGGTTGAATCCACACGGTTTGTATATGCCTCTTCCTGTTCCTAGTGCTCCTTGGGAGGATATTTCTATGGATTTTGTGTTGGGATTGCCACGAACTAGGAAAGGGCGAGATAGTGTTTTTGTGGTTGTGGATTGATTCTCTAAAATGGCACATTTCATACCATGTCATAAAACTGATGATGCTACAAATATTGCTGATTTGTTCTTTCGAGAAGTTGTTCGCTTGCATGGTGTGCCAAATACAATTGTTTCTGATCGTGATGCTAAATTTCTTAGCCATTTTTGGAGAACTTTATGGGCTAAATTGGGGACTAAGCTTTTATTTTCCACCACTTGTCACCCCCAAACTGATGGTCAAACTGAAGTTGTGAATAGAACTTTGTCTACTATGTTAAGGACTATTTTAAAGAAGAATATTAAGATGTGGGAAGATTGTTTGCCTCATATTGAGTTTTCTTATAATCGTTCACTGCATTCTACTACGAAGATGTGTCCCTTTGAGATTGTTTATGGATTGTTACCACGTGCTCCTATTGATTTAATGCCATTGCCAAGTTCTGAAAAGTTGAATTTTGATGCTAAGCAACGTGCTGAATTGATGCTAAAACTACATGAAACCACTAAAGAAAACATAGAGCGCATGAATGCTAAGTACAAATTTGCTGGAGATAAAGGTAGAAGGGAATTGATTCTTGAACCTGGAGATTTGGTTTGGTTGCATTTGCGAAAGGATAGGTTTCCTGAATTAAGAAAATCTAAATTGATGCCTAGAGCGGATGGTCCTTTTAAAGTGATGCAACGAATAAATGAGAATGCATATAAGCTTGATCTTCCTGCAGATTTTGGGGTTAGTCCCACATTTAACATTGCAGATTTGAAGCCTTATTTGGGTGAGGAAGATGAGCTTGAGTCGAGGACGACTCAAATTCAAGAAAGGGAGGATGATGAGGACATCAACACCGATCATACATCCACGCCATCCACGCCGACAACTGCTGGTCCTATTACTCGTGCTCGTGCTCGAAAAGTTAATCATCAAGTGAGTTCCTTCTTGAGATCTTGTCCATCCTGTTTAGATCTTGGAGACACGTGCACTCTTGTTTTGATTAGGAATCAAGGAGAAGACCGAAAGGGAAAAGGACTCGCGTAGGCTGGATTCGGACTGCAGCAGACCTTCAACTTGCGACGGTCGCCACGGTTACATACGGAGTCGGATTGGGGTGATTCTGGACTTGTTGGAAAGCTAATAAAGTCTACTTTCATATGGATCTGACATCATACTCATACCTGCTCAGAAGCAGCGTCAACAGTCCAAAAATCACCGAGAGGTCTATTCTGTCCAGGGTGCTGCGCCACCTTAAGTTAGCCCAATGGGCTTGTATCGTTTAGAGTCCAGTAGGGACGTGTCCTAGGGTTGAAGCACGACCCAAACTCTCTTGTGGTCGTCCTCCACACGTTATATACCCCTTAGCCGCCACCAGGAACACTCGGGTTTTGTTTAGATCAAGTTTAGCCATCGCTACTTGCTTGTAGGCGCGCGTGCTGATCCAGTCGCCCGTCTCCTTGTCTTCGGAACCCCACTCATAATAAGATTCAGTGTGAAACCTTCAATTTTATCTTGCAATTTCAGTGCTTGTTTCCTCGTTCTTGCTAGTTCTTCGATTGCTTGCAGGACGGGAGCCCTAGGGGCTGGTTGTCATACTCCACAAGATCGTGACGGCCTTGGAAAGTGGTGTATCGGTCGCTAAGGCGCAGTCTTGGAAGGCTGTAGTCGGGCCGTGAACGTCATCTCCATCCACCAATCGAGTTATCTCACGCTTCTCATCGAAAGATCGACCACAAACCCTTGCGGGTTCATATCAGTGCTACTCTTGATGCAAGATTGGTGCTCGGTTTGCATCGAATGTGCCGTAGGCTCAGAAATAGTATTGGAGGCACCCGATGGAACTCCTAGGTGACGTGGGTCATGTGGAATCTCGTTTTGATCTATTTTGAGACAGTGTTAGCATCGGTGCAAGATAGGTGCATAGTTTGCACTAAACGTACCATAGGCATAGAAATCATTTTGGACACACTCGATGGGCCTCCTAGGTGACGAGGCACAAGTGGAAGCTCGGCTCGGTCCGTTTGGGGATAGTGCTTCTCTTGATGCAGGATTGGTGCTTGGTTTGCACCAAATGTAGCATAGGCATAGAAATCATTTTGGACGCACTCGAGGGGACTCCTAGGTGACGAGGCTCAAGTGACAGCTCGATTTGGTACGTTTGGAGATAGTGCTACTCTTGATGCAAGATTGGTGCTTGGTTTGCGTCGAATGTGCCGTAGGCTCAAATATAGTATTGGAGGCACCCGATGGAACTCCTAAGTGACATGGGTCATATGGAATCTCGTTTTGATCTATTTTGAGACAGTGTTAGCGTTGGTGCAAGATAGGTGCACGGTTTGCACTGAACGTACCATAGGCATTGATGAGGACATCCTCCACTATTATCCGCTAGCAAAGACGCAACAAAAAAAGGCCAAGTGTCCTAGTTGTAGTCGGGCGGCGACCGTGTGAGCCTCTGAATAATCCCACCTTGCTTAGCTTGGGAGGAGGAAGCCACCTTAAAAGAGAGAGCCACCCTTTCCCTATCGGACTAGTCTTTTAGGGACATTGGGCCTTTCCCCGAGTGGGTGTGCATAAGAACTGTTGGGGTCTGGGCAACCTTAATTTATTGGGCCTCGGCCAACCCCACCTGGGCCGGATGTATCATTTGGTATCAAAGCTAGGCCCTTGTTTAAGGGGATGGGAATGATGAGGACATCCTCCACTATTATCCGCTGGCAAAGACGCAACGAAAAAACGCCAAGTGGCCTAGTTGTAGTCGGGCGGTGACCGTGTGAGCCTCTGAATAATCTCATCTTGCTTAGCTTGGGAGGAGGAAGCCACCTTAAAAGAGAGAGCCACCCTTTCCCTATCGGACTAGTCTTTTAGGGACATTCGGCCTTTCCCCCAGTGGGTGTGCATAAGAACTGTTAGGGTCCGGGCAACCTTAATTTTTTGGACCTCGGCCAACCCCACCTGGGCCGGATGTATCAGGCATAGAAATCATTTTGGACACACTCGATGGGACTCCTAGGTGACGAGGCTCAAGTGGAAGCTCGGTACGGTCCATTTGGAGACAGTGCTACTCTTGATGCATGATTGGCGCACGGTTTGCGTTGAACGTACCGTAGGCTTGGAAATAGAATTGGAGGCACCCGATGGAACTCCTAGGTTACATGGGTCATGTGGAATCTTGTTTCGATCTGTTTTGAAACAGTGTTAGCATCCGTGCTAGATAGCTACACGGTTTGCGTCAAACGTACCATAGGTTCATAAATCATTTTAGAAGCACCCGCGGTACTCCTAGGTGATGAGGGTCTGGTGGAGATCTGTTTGGTCCATTTAGAGATACTGCTACAGAAGATAGGTGCATGGTCTGCATTGAACGTACCATAGGTCATAAATAGTTTTGGATGCACCCGATGAAACTCGTAAGTGACGTGGGTCGTGTGGAATCTTGTTTTAGTCCATTTGGAGATAGTGTTAGTGTCAGTGCAGGGTTGGAGCACGGTTTGCACCGAACATACCATAGGCATAGGAATCGTTTTGGACGAACTCGATCAGACTCCTAGGTGACGAGGCCCAAGTGGAAGCTCGGTTCGGTCCGTTTGGGGATAGTGCTTCTCTTGATGCAAGATTGGTGCACAGTTTGCACCAAATGTAGCATAGGCATAGAAATCATTTTGGACACACTCGAGGGGACTCCTAGGTGACGAGGCTCCAGTGGAAGCTCGATTCTGTATGTTTGGAGATAGTGCTACTCTTGATGCAAGATTGGTGCTTGATTTGCGTCGAATGTGCCGTAGGCTCGGAAATAGTATTGGAGGCACCCAATGGAACTCCTAGGTGACGTGGGTCATGTGGAATCTCGTTTTGATCTATTTGAGACAGTGTTAGCGTCGGTGCAAGATAGGTGCATGGTTTGCACTGAACGTACCATAGGCATAGAAATTATTTTGGACACACTCGATGGGACTCCTAGGTGACGAGGCTCAAGTGGAAGCTTGGTACGGTCCATTTGGAGATAGTGCTACTCTTGATGCATGATTGGTGCACGGTTTGCGTCGAATGTACCGTAGGCTCGGAAATAGTATTGGAAGCACCCGATGGAACTCCTAGGTTACGTGGGTCATGTGGAATCTTGTTTCGTTCTATTTTGAAACAGTGTTAGCATCCGTGCAAGATAGGTGCTCGATTTGCGTCAAACGTACGATAGTTTCATAAATTGTTTTAGAAGTGCCCGCGGTACTCCTAGGTGATGAGGGTCTAGTGGAGATCTGTTTGGTCCATTTGGAGATAATGCTACAGAAGATAGTTGCACGGTTTGCATTGAACATACCATAGGTCATAAATAGTTTTGGACGCACTCGATGGAACTCGTAAGTGACGTGGGTCATGTGGAATCTTGTTTTAGTCCATTTGGAGATAGTGTTAGTGTCAGTGCAGGGTTGGAGCATGGTTTGCACCGAACATACCATAGGCATAGGAATCGTTTTGGACGAACTCGATCAGACTCCTAGGTGACGAGGCTCAAGTGGAAGCTCGGTTCGGTCTGTTTGGGGATAGTGCTTCTCTTGATGCAAGATTGGTGCTTGGTTTGCACCAAATGTAGCATAGGCATAGAAATTGTTTTGGACGCACTCGAGGGGACTCCTAGGTGACGAGGCTCAAGTGGAAGCTCGATTCTGTACGTTTGGAGATAGTGCTACTCTTGATGCAAGATTGGTGCTCGATTTGCGTCGAATGTGCCGTAGGCTTAGAAATAGTATTGGAAGCACCCAATAGAACTCCTAGGTGGCGTGGGTCATGTGGAATCTCGTTTTGATCTATTTTGAGACAGTGTTAGCTTTGGTGCAGGATAGGTGCACGGTTTGCGCTGAACGTACCATAGGCATAGAAATCATTTTGGACACACTCGATGGGACTCCTAGGTGACGAGGCTCAAGTGGAAGCTCGGTACGGTCCATTTGGAGATAGTGCTACTCTTGATGCATGATTGGTGCACGGTTTGCGTTGAACGAACCGTAGGCTCGGAAGTAGTATTGGTGGCACCCGATGGAACTCCTAGGTTACATGGGTCATGTGGAATCTTGTTTCGATCTGTTTTGAAACAGTGTTAGCATCCATGCAAGATAGGTGCACGGTTTGCGTCAAACGTACCATAGGTTCATAAATCGTTTTAGAAGCACCCGCGGTACTCCTAGGTGATGAGGGTCTGGTGAAGATCTGTTTGGTCCATTTGGAGATAGTGCTACAGAAGATAGGTGCATGGTCTGCATTGAACGTACCATAGGTCATAAATAGTTTTGGACACACCCGATGGAACTCGTAAGTGACGTGCGTCATGTGGAATCTCGTTTTAGTCCATTTGGAGATAGTGTTAGTGTCAGTGCAGGGTTGGAGCATGGTTTGCACCGAACATACCATAGGCATAGGAATCGTTTTGGACGAACTCGATCAGACTCCTAGGTGACGAGGCTCAAGTGGAAGCTCGGTTCGGTCCGTTTGGGGATAGTGCTTCTCTTGATGCAAGATTGGTGCTTGGTTTGCACCAAATGTAGCATAGGCATAGAAATTGTTTTGGACGCACTCGAGGGGACTCCTAGGTGATGAGGCTCAAGTGGAATCTCGATTCGGTACGTTTGGAGATAGTGCTACTCTTGATGCAAGATTGGTGCTCGATTTGCGTCGAATGTGCCGTAGGCTCAGAAATAGTATTGGAGGCACACAATGGAACTCCTAGGTGGCGTGGGTCATGTGGAATCTCGTTTTGATCTATTTTGAGACAGTGTTAGCTTCGGTGCAAGATAGGTGCACGGTTTGCGCTGAACGTACCATAGGCATAGAAATCATTTTGGACACACTCGATGGGACTCCTAGGTGACGAGGCTCAAGTGGAAGCTCGGTACGGTCCATTTGGAGATAGTGCTACTCTTGATGCATGATTGGCGCACGGTTTACGTTGAACGTACCGTAGGCTCGGAAGTAGTATTGGAGGCACCCGATGGAACTCCTAGGTTACATGGGTCATGTGGAATCTTGTTTCGATCTATTTTGAAATAGTGTTAGCATCCGTGCAAGATAGGTGCACGGTTTGCGTCAAACGTACCATAGGTTCATAAATCGTTTTAGAAGCACCCGCGGTACTCCTAGGTGATGAGGGTCTGGTGGAGATCTGTTTGGTCCGTTTGGAGATAGTGCTACAGAAGATAGGTGCATGGTCTGCATTGAACGTACCATAGGTCATAAATAGTTTTGGACACACCCGATGGAACTCGTAAGTGACGTGCGTCGTGTGGAATCTCATTTTAGTCCATTTGGAGATAGTGTTAGTGTCAGTGCAGGGTTGGAGCACGATTTGCACCGAACATACCATAGGCATAGGAATCATTTTGGACGAACTCGATCAGACTCCTAGGTGACGAGGCTCAAGTGGAAGCTCAACTCGGTCCGTTTGGGGATAGTGCTTCTCTTGATGCAAGATTGGTGCTTGGTTTGCACCAAATATAGCATAGGCATAGAAATCGTTTTGGATGCACTCGAGGGTCTCCTAGGTGATGAGGCTCAAGTGGAAGGTCGATTCGGTACGTTTGGAGATAGTGCTACTCTTGATGCAAGATTGGTGCTCGGTTTGCGTCGAATGTGCCGTAGGCTCGGAAATAGTATTGGAGGTACCCAATGGAACTCCTAGGTGGCATGGGTCATGTGGAATCTCGTTTTGATCTATTTTGAGACAGTGTTAGCTTCAGTGCAAGATAGGTGCATGGTTTGCACTGAACGTACTATAGGCATAGAAATCATTTTGGACACACTCGATTGGACTCCTAGGTGACGAGGCTCAAGTGGAAGCTCGGTACGGTCCATTTGGAGATAGTGCTACTCTTGATGCATGATTGGTGCATGGTTTGCGTTGAACGTACCGTAGGCTCGGAAGTAGTATTGGAGGCACCTAATGGAACTCCTAGGTTACGTGGGTCATGTGGAATCTTGTTTCCATCTGTTTTGAGACAGTGTTAGCGTCCGTACACGATAGGTGCACGGTTTGCGTCAAACGTACCATAGGTTCATAAATCGTTTTAGAAGCACCCGCGGTACTCCTAGGTGATGAGGGTCTGGTGGAGATCTGTTTGGTCCGTTTGGAGATAGTGCTATAGAAGATAGGTGCATGGTCTGCATTGAACGTACCATAGGTCATAAATAGTTTTGGACGCACCCGATGGAACTCATAAGTGACGTGCGTCGTGTGGAATCTCGTTTTAGTCCATTTGAAGATAGTGTTAGTGTCAGTGCAGGGTTGGAGCACGGTTTGCCCCGAACATACCATAGGCATAGGAATCATTTTGGATGAACTCGATCAGACTCCTAGGTGACGAGGCTCAAGTGGAAGCTCAGCTCGGTCCGTTTGGGGATAGTGCTTCTCTTGATGGAAGATTGGTGCTTGGTTTGCACCAAATGTAGCATAGGCATAGAAATCGTTTTGGACGCACTCGAGGGGTTTCCTAGGTGACGAGGCTCAAGTGGAAGCTCGATTCGGTACATTTGGAGATAGTGCTACTCTTGATGCAAGATTGTGCTCGGTTTGCGTCGAATGTGCTGTAGTCTCGGAAATAGTATTGGAGGCACCTAATGGAACTCCTTGGTGGCGTGGGTCATGTGGAATCTCGTTTTGATCTATTTTGAGACAGTGTTAGCTTCGGTGCAAGATAGGTGCACGGTTTGCACTGAACGTACCATAGGCATAGAAATCGTTTTGGACACACTCGATGGGACTCCTAGGTGACGAGGCTCCAGTGGAAGCTCGGTACGATCCATTTGGAGATAATGCTACTCTTGATGCATGATTGGTGCACGGTTTGCGTTGAAGGTACCGTAGGCTCGGAAGTAGTATTGCATGCCCCCGATGGAACTCCTAGGTTACGTGGGTCATGTGGAATCTTGTTTCGATCTGTTTTGAGATAGTGTTAGCGTCCGTGCGAGATAGGTGCACAGTTTGCGTCAAACGTACCATAGGTTCATAAATCGTTTTAGAAGCACCCGCGGTACTCCTAGGTGATGAGGGTCTGGTGGAGATATGTTTGGTCCGTTTGGAGATAGTGCTACAGAAGATAGGTGCATGGTCTGCATTGAACGTACCATAGGTCATAAATAGTTTTGGACGCACCCGATGGAACTCATAATTGACGTGGGTCGTGTGGAATCTCGTTTTAGTCCATTTGGAGATAGTGTTAGTGTTAGTGTCAGGGCAAGGTTGGAGCACGGTTTGCACCGAACATACCATAGGCATAGAAATCGTTTTGGATGAACTCGATCAGACTCCTAGGTGACGAGGCTCAAGTGGAAGCTCAGCTCAGTCCGTTTGGGGATAGTGCTTCTCTTGATGCAAGATTAGTGCTTTGTTTGCACCAAATGTAGCATAGGCATAGAAATCATTTTGGACGCACTCGAGGGGACTCCTAGGTGACGAGGCTCAAGTGGAAGTTCGATTTGGTACGTTTGGAGATAGAGCTACTCTTGATGCAAGATTGGTGCTCGGTTTGCGTCGAATATGCCGTAGGCTCGGAAATAGTATTGGAGGCACCCGATGGAACTCCTCGGTGACGTGGGTCAAGTGGAATCTCGTTTTGATCTATTTTGAGAAAGTGTTAGCGTCGGTGCAAGAAAGTTGCACAGTTTGCACCGAACGTACCATAGGCTTAGAAATCATTTTGGACACACTCGATGGGACTCCTAGGTGACGAGGCTCTAGCGAAAGCTCGGTACGGTCCATTTTTAGATAGTGCTACTCTTGATGCATGATTGGTGCACGGTTTGCGTTGAATGTGCCGTAGGCTCGGAAATAGTATTGGAGGCACCCGATGGAACTTCTAGGTGACGTGGGTCATGTGGAATCTCGTTTTGATCTATTTTGAGACAGTGTTAGCGTCGGTGCAAGATAGGTGCACGGTTTGCACTGAACGTAACATAGGCGTAGAAATCGTTTTGGACACACTCGATGGGACTCCTAGGTGACGAGGCTCTAGTGGAAGCTCGGTACGGTCCATTTGGAGATAGTGCTACTCTTGATGCATGATTGGTGCACGGTTTGCGTCGAATATACCGTAGGCTCAGAAATAGTATTGGAGGCACCCGATGGAACTCCTAGGTTATGTGGGTCTTGTGGAATCTTGTTTCGATCTGTTTTGAAATAGTGTTAGCGTCGGTGCAAGATAGGTGCTCGGTTTAAGTCAAAAGTACGATAGGTTCATAAATTATTTTAGAAGCGCCCACGGTACTCCTAGGTGATGAGGGTCTGGTGGAGATCTGTTTGGTCCATTTGGAGATAATGCTACAGAAGATAGTTGCATGGTTTGCATTGAACATACCATAGGTCATAAACAGTTTTGGACGCACCCGATGGAACTCGTAAGTGACGTGGGTCGTGTGGAATCTCGTTTTAGTCCATTTGGAGATAGTGTTGGTGTTAGTGCAAGGTTGGAGCACGGTTTGCACCGAACACACCATAGGCACAGAAATCGTTTTGGACGAACTCGTTCAGACTCCTAGGTGACGAGGCTCAAGTGGAAGCTCGGTTCGGTCCGTTTGGGGATAGTGCTTCTCTTGATGCAAGATTGGTGCTTGGTTTGCACCAAATGTAGCATAGGCATAGAAATTGTTTTGGACGCACTCGACAGGACTCCTAGGTGACGAGGCTCAAGTGGAAGCTCGATTTGGTACGTTTGGAGATAGTGCTACTCTTGATGCAAGATTGGTGCTCGATTTGCAACGAATGTGCCGTAGGCTCAGAAATAGTATTGAAGGCACCCGATGGAACTCCTAGGTGACGTGGGTCATGTGGAATCTCGTTTTGATCTATTTTGAGATAGTTTTAGCGTTGGTGCAAGATAAGTGCACGGTTTGCACTGAACATACCATAGGCATAGAATTCGTTTTGCACACACTCGATGGGACTCCTAGGTGACGAGGCTCAAGTGGAAGCTCGGTACGGTCCATTTGGAGATAGGGCTACTCTTGATGCATGATTGGTGCACGGTTTGCGTTGAACGTACCGTAGGCTCAGAAATAGTATTGGAGGCACTCGATGGAACTCCTAGGTTACGTGGGTCATGTGGAATCTTGTTTCGATCTGTTTTGAAACAGTGTTAGCGTCGGTGCAAGATAGGTGCTCAGTTTGCATCAAATGTACCATAGGTTCATAAATTGTTTTCGAAGCGCCCGCGGTACTCCTAGGTAATGAGGGTCTGGTGGAGATCTGTTTGGTCCATTTGGAGATAATGCTACAGAAGACAGGTGCACGGTTTGCATTGAACGTACCATAGGTCATAAATAGTTTTGGACACACCCGATGGAACTCGTAAGTGACGTGGGTCATGTGGAATCTCGTTTTAGTCCATTGGAGATAGTGTTAGTGTCAGTGCAAGATTGGAGCACGGTTTGCACCGAACATACCATAGGCGTAGGAATCGTTTTGGACGAACTCGATCAGACTCCTAGGTGACGAGGCTCAAGTGGAAGCTCGGTTTGGTCCGTTTGGGGATAGTGCTTCTCTTGATGCAAGATTGGTGCTTGGTTTGCACCAAAGGTAGCATAGGCATAGAAATTGTTTTGGACGCACTCGAGGGGACTCCTAGGTCACGAGGCTCAAGTGGAAGCTCGATTCGGTACGTTTTGGAGATAGTGCTACTCTTGATGCAAGATTGGTGCTCGATTTGCGTCGAATGTGCCGTAGGCTCGGAAACAGTATTGGAGGCACCCAATGGAACTCCTAGGTGACGTGGGTCATGTGGAATCTCATTTTGATCTATTTTGAGACAGTGTTAGCATCGGTGCGAGATAGGTGCACGGTTCGCATTGAACGTACCATAGACATAGAAATCATTTTGGACACACTCGAGGGGACTCCTAGGTGACGAGGATCAAGTGAAAGCTCGATTTGGTACGGTTGGAGATAGTGCTACTCTTGATGCAAGATTGGTGCTCGATTTGCGTCGAATGTGCCGTAGGCTCAGAAATAGTATTGGAGGCACCCAATGGAACTCCTAGGTGACGTGGGTCATGTGGAATCTCGTTTTGATCTATTTTGAGACAGTGTTAGCGTCGGTGCAAGATAGGTGCACGATTTGCACTGAACGTACCATAGGCATAGAAATCGTTTTGGACACACTCGATGGGACTCCTGGTGACGAGGCTCAAGTGGAAGCTCGGTACGGTCCATTTGGAGATAGTGCTACTCTTGATGCACGATTGGTGCACGGTTTGCGTTGAACGTATCGTAGGCTCGGAAATAGTATTGGAGGCACGCGATGGAACTCCTAGGTTACGTGGGTCATGTGGAATCTTGTTTCGTTCTATTTTGAAACAGTGTTAGCATCCGTGCAAGATAGGTGCACGGTTTGCGTCAAACGTACCATAGGTTCATAAATCATTTTAGAAGCACCCGCGGTACTCCTAGGTGATGAGGGTCTGGTGGAGATCTGTTTGGTCCGTTTGGAGACAGTGCTACAGAAGATAGGTGCATGGTCTGCATTGAACGTACCATAGGTCATAAATAGTTTTGGACGCACCCGATGGAACACGTAAGTGACGTGGGTCGTGTGGAATCTCATTTTAGTCCATTTAGAGATAGTGTTAGTGTCAGTGCAAGGTTAGAGCACGGTTTGCACCAAACATACCATAGGCATAGAAATCGTTTTGGATGAACTCGATCAGACTCCTAGGTGACGAGGCTCAAGTGGAAGCTCTGTTCGGTCCGTTTGGGGATAGTGCTTCTCTTGATGCAAGATTGGTGCTTGGTTTGCACCAAATGTAGCATAGGCATAGAAATTGTTTTGGACGTACTCGAGGGGACTCCTAGGTGACGAGGCTCAAGTGGAAGCTCGATTCAGTACGTTTGGAGATAGTGCTACTCTTGATGCATGATTGGTGCTCGATTTGCGTCGAATGTGCCGTAGGCTCAGAAATAGTATTGGAGGAACCCAATGGAACTCCTAGGTGATGTGGGTCATGTGGAATCTCGTTTTGATCTATTTTGAGACAGTGTTTGCGTCGTTGCAAGATAGGTGCACGGTTTGCACTGAACGTACCATAGGCATAGAAATCGTTTTGTACACACTCGATGGGACTCCTAGGTGACGAGGCTCAAGTGGAAGCTCGATATGGTCCATTTGGAGATAGTGCTACTCTTGATGCATGATTGGTGCACGGTTTGCGTCGAACGTACCGTAGGCTCAGAAATAGTATTTGAGGCACCTGATGGAACTCCTAGGTTACGTGGGTCATGTGGAATCTTGTTTCGATCTGTTTTGAAACAGTGTTAGCGTCGGTGCAAGATAGGTGCTCGGTTTGCATCAAATGTACCATAGGTTCATAAATTGTTTTAGAAGCGCCCGCGGTACTCCTAGTTGATGAGGGTCTGGTGGAGATCTGTTTGGTCCGTTTGGAGATAATGCTATAGAAGATAGGTGCACGGTTTGCATTGAACGTACCATAGGTCATAAATAGTTTTGGACGCACCCGATGGAACTCGTAAGTGACGTGGGTCGTGTGAAATCTCGTTTTAGTCCATTTGGAGATAGTGTTAGTGTCGGTGCAAGGTTAGAGCACGGTTTGCACCAAACATACCATAGGCATAGAAATCGTTTTGGACGAACTCGATCAGACTCCTTGGTGACGAGGCTCAAGTGGAAGCTCGGTTCGGTCCGTTTGGGGTTAGTGCTTCTCTTGATGCAAGATTGGTGCTTGGTTTGCACCAAATGTAGCATAGGCATAGAAATTGTTTTGGACGCACTCGAGGGGACTCCTAGGTGACGAGGCTCAAGTGGAAGCTCGATTCGGTACGTTTGGAGATAGTGCTACTCTTGATGCAAGATTGGTGCTCGATTTGCGTCGAATGTGCCGTAGGCTCAGAAATAGTATTGGAGGCACCCAATGGAACTCCTAGGTGACGTGGGTCATGTGGAATCTCATTTTGATCTATTTTGAGATAGTGTTAGCGTCGGTGCAAGATAGGTGCACGGTTTGCATTGAACGTACCATAGGCATAGAAATCATTTTGGACACACTCGATGGGACTCCTAGGTGACGAGGATCAAGTGGAAGCTCGGTACGGTCCGTTTGGAGATAGTGCTACCCTTGATGCATGATTGTTGCTCGATTTGCGTTGAACGTACCGTAGGCACGGAAATAGTATTGGAGGCACCCAATGGAACTCCTAGGTTACGTCGGTCATGTGGAATCTTGTTTCGATCTATTTTGAGACAGAGTTAGCGTCGGTGCATGATAGGTGCTCGGTTTGCGTCAAATGTACCATAGGTTCATAAATTGTTTTAGAAGCGCCGCGGTACTCCTAGGTGATGAGGGTCTGGTGGAGATCTGTTTGGTCCATTTGGAGATAATGCTTCAGAAGATAGGTGCACGGTTTGCATTGAACGTACCATAGGTCATAAACAGTTTTGGAGGCACCCGATGGAACTCATAAGTGACGCGGGTCGTGTGGAATCTCGTTTTAGTCCATTTGGAGATAGTGTTAGTGTCAGTGCAAGGTTGGAGCATGGTTTCACCGAACACACCATAGGCATAGAAATCGTTTTGGATGAACTCGATCAGACTCCTAGGTGATGAGGCTCAAGTGGAAGCTCGATTCAGTACGTTTGGAGATAGCGCTACTCTTGATGCATGATTGGTGCACGGTTTGCGTCGAACGTACCGTAGGCTCGGAAATAGTATTGGAGGCACCTGGTGGAACTCCTAGGTTACGTGGGTCATGTGGAATCTTGTTTTGATCTGTTTTGAAACAGTGTTAGCGTCGGTGCAAGATAGGTGCTCGGTTTGCATCAAATGTACCATAGGTTCATCAATTGTTTTAGAAGCGCCCGTGGTACTCCTAGGTGATGAGGGTCTGGTGGAGATCTATTTGGTCCGTTTGGAGATAATGCTACAGAAGATAGGTGCACGGTTTGCATTGAACGTACCATAGGTCATAAATAGTTTTGGACGCACCCGATGGAACTCGTAAGTGACGTGGGTCGTGTGGAATCTCGTTTTAGTCCATTTAGAGATAGTGTTAGTGTCAATGCAAGGTTGGAGCACGGTTTGCACCAAACATACCATAGGCATAGAAATCGTTTTGGACGAACTCGATCAGACTCCTTGGTGACGAGGCTCAAGTGGAAGCTCGGTTCGGTCCGTTTGGGGTTAGTGCTTCTCTTGATGGGTGCTTGGTTCGCACCAAATGTAGCATAGGCATAGAAATTATTTTGGACGCACTCGAGGGGACTCCTAGGTGACGAGGCTCAAGTGGAAGCTCGATTCAGTATGTTTGGAGATAGTGCTACTCTTGATGCAAGATTGGTGCTCGATTTGCGTCGAATGTGCCGTAGGCTCGGAAACAGTATTGGAGGCACCCAATGGAACTCCTAGGTGACGTGGGTCATGTGGAATCTCATTTTGATCTATTTTGAGACAGTGTTAGCGTCGGTGCAAGATAGGTGCACGGTTCGCATTGAACGTACCATAGACATAGAAATCATTTTGGACACACTCGAGGGGACTCCTAGGTGACGAGGATCAAGTGGAAGCTCGATTTGGTACGTTTGGAGATAGTGCTACTCTTGATGCAAGATTGGTGCTCGATTTGCGTCGAATGTGCCGTAGGCTCAGAAATAGTATTGGAGGCACCCAATGGAACCCCTAGGTGACGTGGGTCATGTGGAATCTCGTTTTGATCTATTTTGAGATAGTGTTAGCGTCGGTGCAAGATAGGTGCACGATTTGCACTGAACGTACCATAGGCATAGAAATCATTTTGGACACACTCGATGGGACTCCTAGGTGACGAGGCTCAAGTGGAAGCTCGGTACGGTCCATTTGGAGATAGTGCTACTCTTGATGCATGATTGGTGCACGGTTTGCGTTGAACGTATCGTAGGCTCAGAAATAGTATTGGAGGCACCCGATGGAACTCCTAGGTTACGTGGGTCATGTGGAATCTTGTTTCGTTCTATTTTGAAACAGTGTTAGCATCCGTGCAAGATAGGTGCACGGTTTGTGTCAAACGTACCATTGGTTCATAAATCATTTTAGAAGCACCCGCGGTACTCCTAGGTGATGAGGATCTGGTGGAGATCTGTTTGGTCCGTTTGCAGACAGTGCTACAGAAGATAGGTGCATGGTCTGCATTGAACGTACCATAGGTCATAAATAGTTTTGGACGCACCCGATGGAACTCGTAAGTGACGTGGGTCGTGTGGAATCTCATTTTAGTCCATTTAGAGATAGTGTTAGTGTCAGTGCATGGTTAGAGCACGGTTTGCACCAAACATACCATAGGCATAGAAATCGTTTTGGACGAACTCGATCAGACTCCTAGGTGACGAGGCTCAAGTGGAAGCTCTGTTCGGTCCGTTTGGGGATAGTGCTTCTCTTGATGCAAGATTGGTGCTTGGTTTGCACCAAAGGTAGCATAGGCATAGAAATTGTTTCGGACGCACTCGAGGGGACTCCAAGGTGACGAGGCTCAAGTCGAAGCTCGATTCAGTACGTTTGGAGATAGTGCTACTCTTGATGCAAGATTGGTGCTCGATTTGCGTCGAATGTGCCGTAGGCTCGGAAACAGTATTGGAGGCACCCAATGGAACTCCTAGGTGACGTGGGTCATGTGGAATCTCATTTTGATCTATTTTGAGACAGTGTTAGCGTCGGTGCGAGATAGGTGCACGGTTCGCATTGAACGTACCATAGACATAGAAATCATTTTGGACACACTCGAGGGGACTCCTAGGTGACGAGGATCAAGTGGAAGCTCGATTTGGTACGTTTGGAGATAGTGCTACTCTTGATGCAAGATTGGTGCTCGATTTGCGTCAAATGTGCCGTAGGCTCAGAAATAGTATTGGAGGCACCCAATGGAACCCCTAGGTGACGTGGGTCATGTGGAATCTCGTTTTGATCTATTTTGAGATAGTGTTAGCGTCGGTGCAAGATAGGTGCACGATTTGCACTGAACGTACCATAGGCATAGAAATCATTTTGGACACACTCGATGGGACTCCTAGGTGACGAGGCTCAAGTGGAAGCTCGGTACGGTCCATTTGGAGATAGTGCTACTCTTGATGCATGATTGGTGCACGGTTTGCGTTGAACGTATCGTAGGCTCAGAAATAGTATTGGAGGCACCCGATGGAACTCCTAGGTTACGTGGGTCATGTGGAATCTTGTTTCGTTCTATTTTGAAATAGTGTTAGCATCCGTGCAAGATAGGTGCACGGTTTGTGTCAAACGTACCATTGGTTCATAAATCATTTTAGAAGCACCCGCGGTACTCCTAGGTGATGAGGGTCTGGTGGAGATCTGTTTGGTCCGTTTGGAGACAGTGCTACAGAAGATAGGTGCATGGTCTGCATTGAACGTACCATAGGTCATAAATAGTTTTGGACGCACCCGATGGAACTCGTAAGTGACGTGGGTCGTGTGGAATCTCATTTTAGTCCATTTAGAGATAGTGTTAGTGTCAGTGCATGGTTAGAGCACGGTTTGCACCAAACATACCATAGGCATAGAAATCGTTTTGGACGAACTCGATCAGACTCCTAGGTGACGAGGCTCAAGTGGAAGCTCTGTTCGGTCCGTTTGGGGATAGTGCTTCTCTTGATGCAAGATTGGTGCTTGGTTTGCACCAAAGGTAGCATAGGCATAGAAATTGTTTTGGACGCACTCGACGGGACTCCTAGGTGACGAGGCTCAAGTGGAAGCTCGATTCAGTACGTTTGGAGATAGTGCTACTCTTGATGCAAGATTGGTGCTCGATTTGCGTCGAATGTGCCGTAGGCTCGGAAACAGTATTGGAGGCACCCAATGGAACTCCTAGGTGACGTGGGTCATGTGGAATCTCATTTTGATCTATTTTGAGACAGTGTTAGCGTCGGTGCGAGATAGGTGCACGGTTCGCATTGAACGTACCATAGACATAGAAATCATTTTGGACACACTCGAGGGGACTCCTAGGTGACGAGGATCAAGTGGAAGCTCGATTTGGTACGTTTGGAGATAGTGCTACTCTTGATGCAAGATTGGTGCTCGATTTGCGTCGAATGTGCCGTAGGCTCAGAAATAGTATTGGAGGCACCCAATGGAACTCCTAGGTGACGTGGGTCATGTGGAATCTCATTTTGATCTATTTTGAGACAGTGTTAGCGTCGGTGCAAGATAGGTGCACGATTTGCACTGAACGTACCATAGGCATAGGAATCGTTTTGGACACACTCGATGGGACTCCTGGTGACGAGGCTCAAGTGGAAGCTCGGTACGGTCCATTTGGAGATAGTGCTACTCTTGATGCATGATTGGTGCACGGTTTGCGTTGAACGTATCGTAGGGTCGGAAATAGTATTGGAGGCACCCGATGGAACTCCTAGGTTACGTGGGTCATGTGGAATCTTGTTTCGTTCTATTTTGAAACAGTGTTAGCATCCGTGCAAGATAGGTGCACGGTTTGCGTCAAACGTACCATAGGTTCATAAATCATTTTAGAAGCACCCGCGGTACTCCTAGGTGATGAGGGTCTGGTGGAGATCTGTTTGGTCCGTTTGGAGATAGTGCTACAGAAGATAGGTGCATGGTCTCCATTGAACGTACCATAGGTCATAAATAGTTTTGGACGCACCCGATGGAACACGTAAGTGACGTGGGTCGTGTGGAATCTCATTTTAGTCCATTTAGAGATAGTGTTAGTGTCAGTGCAAGGTTAGAGCACGGTTTGCACCAAACATACCATAGGCATAGAAATCGTTTTGGATGAACTCGATCAGACTCCTAGGTGACGAGGCTCAAGTGGAAGCTCTGTTCGGTCCATTTGGGGATAGTGCTTCTCTTGATGCAAGATTGGTGCTTGGTTTGCACCAAATGTAGCATAGGCATAGAAATTGTTTTGGACGTACTCGAGGGGACTCCTAGGTGACGAGGCTCAAGTGGAAGCTCGATTCAGTACGTTTGGAGATAGTGCTACTCTTGATGCATGATTGGTGCTCGATTTGCGTCGAATGTGCCGTAGGCTCAGAAATAGTATTGGAGGAACCCAATGGAACTCCTAGGTGACGTGGGTCGTGTGGAATCTCGTTTTGATCTATTTTGAGACAGTGTTTGCGTCGTTGCAAGATAGGTGCACGGTTTGCACTGAACGTACCATAGGCATAGAAATCATTTTGGACACACTCGATGGGACTCCTAGGTGACGAGGCTCAAGTGGAAGCTCGGTATGGTCCATTTGGAGATAGTGCTACTCTTGATGCATGATTGGTGCACGGTTTGCGTCGAACGTACCGTAGGCTCAGAAATAGTATTTGAGGCACCTGATGGAACTCCTAGGTTACGTGGGTCATGTGGAATCTTGTTTCGATCTGTTTTGAAACAGTGTTAGCGTCGGTGCAAGATAGGTGCTCGGTTTGCATCAAATGTACCATAGGTTCATAAATTGTTTTAGAAGCGCCCGCGGTACTCCTAGGTGATGAGGGTCTGGTGGAGATCTGTTTGGTCCGTTTGGAGATAATGCTATAGAAGATAGGTGCACGGTTTGCATTGAACGTACCATAGGTCATAAATAGTTTTGGACGCACCCGATGGAACTCGTAAGTGACGTGGGTCGTGTGAAATCTCGTTTTAGTCCATTTGGAGATAGTGTTAGTGTCGGTGCAAGGTTGGAGCACGGTTTGCACCAAACATACCATAGGCATAGAAATCGTTTTGGACGAACTCGATCAGACTCCTTGGTGACGAGGCTCAAGTGGAAGCTCGGTTCGGTCCGTTTGGGGTTAGTGCTTCTCTTGATGCAAGATTGGTGCTTGGTTTGCACCAAATGTAGCATAGGCATAGAAATTGTTTTGGACGCACTCGAGGGGACTCCTAGGTGACGAGGCTCAAGTGGAAGCTCGATTCGGTACGTTTGGAGATAGTGCTACTCTTGATGCAAGATTGGTGCTCGATTTGCGTCGAATGTGCCGTAGGCTCGGAAATAGTATTGGAGGCACCCAATGGAACTCCTAGGTGACGTGTGTCATGTGGAATCTCATTTTGATCTATTTTGAGATAGTGTTAGCGTCGGTGCAAGATAGGTGCACGGTTTGCATTGAACGTACCATAGGCATAGAAATCATTTTGGACACACTCGATGGGACTCCTAGGTGACGAGGATCAAGTGGAAGCTCGGTACGGTCTGTTTGGAGATAGTGCTACTCTTGATGCAAGATTGGTGCTCGATTTGCGTCGAATGTGCCATAGGCTCAGAAATAGTATTGGAGGCACCCAATGGAACCCCTAGGTGACGTGGGTCATGTGGAATCTTGTTTCGATCTATTTTGAGCCAGAGTTAGCGTCGGTGCATGATAGGTGCTCGGTTTGCGTCAAATGTACCATAGGCATAGAAATCATTTTGGACACACTCGATGGGACTCCTAGGTGACGAGGCTCAAGTGGAAGCTCGGTACGGTCCATTTGGAGATAGTGCTACTCTTGATGCATGATTGGTGCACGGTTTGCGTTGAACGTATCGTAGGCTCAGAAATAGTATTGGAGGCACCCGATGGAACTCCTAGGTTACGTGGGTCATGTGGAATCTTGTTTCGTTCTATTTTGAAACAGTGTTAGCATCCGTGCAAGATAGGTGCACAGTTTGTGTCAAACGTACCATTGGTTCATAAATCATTTTAGAAGCACCCGCGGTACTCCTAGGTGATGAGGGTCTGGTGGAGATCTGTTTGGTCCGTTTGGAGACAGTGCTACAGAAGATAGGTGCATGGTCTGCATTGAACGTACCATAGGTCATAAATAGTTTTGGACGCACCCGATGGAACTCGTAAGTGACGTGGGTCGTGTGGAATCTCATTTTAGTCCATTTAGAGATAGTGTTAGTGTCAGTGCATGGTTAGAGCACGGTTTGCACCAAACATACCATAGGCATAGAAATCGTTTTGGACGAACTCGATCAGACTCCTAGGTGACGAGGCTCAAGTGGAAGCTCTGTTCGGTCCGTTTGGGGATAGTGCTTCTCTTGATGCAAGATTGGTGCTTGGTTTGCACCAAAGGTAGCATAGGCATAGAAATTGTTTTGGACGCACTCGACGGGACTCCTAGGTGACGAGGCTCAAGTGGAAGCTCGATTCAGTACGTTTGGAGATAGTGCTACTCTTGATGCAAGATTGGTGCTCGATTTGCGTCGAATGTGCCGTAGGCTCGGAAACAGTATTGGAGGCACCCAATGGAACTCCTAGGTGACGTGGGTCATGTGGAATCTCATTTTGATCTATTTTGAGACAGTGTTAGCGTCGGTGCGAGATAGGTGCACGGTTCGCATTGAACGTACCATAGACATAGAAATCATTTTGGACACACTCGAGGGGACTCCTAGGTGACGAGGATCAAGTGGAAGCTCGATTTGGTACGTTTGGAGATAGTGCTACTCTTGATGCAAGATTGGTGCTCGATTTGCGTCGAATGTGCCGTAGGCTCAGAAATAGTATTGGAGGCACCCAATGGAACTCCTAGGTGACGTGGGTCATGTGGAATCTCATTTTGATCTATTTTGAGACAGTGTTAGCGTCGGTGCAAGATAGGTGCACGATTTGCACTGAACGTACCATAGGCATAGGAATCGTTTTGGACACACTCGATGGGACTCCTGGTGACGAGGCTCAAGTGGAAGCTCGGTACGGTCCATTTGGAGATAGTGCTACTCTTGATGCATGATTGGTGCACGGTTTGCGTTGAACGTATCGTAGGCCCGGAAATAGTATTGGAGGCACCCGATGGAACTCCTAGGTTACGTGGGTCATGTGGAATCTTGTTTCGTTCTATTTTGAAACAGTGTTAGCATCCGTGCAAGATAGGTGCACGGTTTGCGTCAAACGTACCATAGGTTCATAAATCATTTTAGAAGCACCCGCGGTACTCCTAGGTGATGAGGGTCTGGTGGAGATCTGTTTGGTCCGTTTGGAGATAGTGCTACAGAAGATAGGTGCATGGTCTCCATTGAACGTACCATAGGTCATAAATAGTTTTGGACGCACCCGATGGAACACGTAAGTGACGTGGGTCGTGTGGAATCTCATTTTAGTCCATTTAGAGATAGTGTTAGTGTCAGTGCAAGGTTAGAGCACGGTTTGCACCAAACATACCATAGGCATAGAAATCGTTTTGGATGAACTCGATCAGACTCCTAGGTGACGAGGCTCAAGTGGAAGCTCTGTTCGGTCCGTTTGGGGATAGTGCTTCTCTTGATGCAAGATTGGTGCTTGGTTTGCACCAAATGTAGCATAGGCATAGAAATTGTTTTGGACGTACTCGAGGGGACTCCTAGGTGACGAGGCTCAAGTGGAAGCTCGATTCAGTACGTTTGGAGATAGTGCTACTCTTGATGCATGATTGGTGCTCGATTTGCGTCGAATGTGCCGTAGGCTCAGAAATAGTATTGGAGGAACCCAACGGAACTCCTAGGTGACGTGGGTCATGTGGAATCTCGTTTTGATCTATTTTGAGACAGTGTTTGCGTCGTTGCAAGATAGGTGCACGGTTTGCACTGAACGTACCATAGGCATAGAAATCATTTTGGACACACTCGATGGGACTCCTAGGTGACGAGGCTCAAGTGGAAGCTCGGTATGGTCCATTTGGAGATAGTGCTACTCTTGATGCATGATTGGTGCACGGTTTGCGTCGAACGTACCGTAGGCTCAGAAATAGTATTTGAGGCACCTGATGGAACTCCTAGGTTACGTGGGTCATGTGGAATCTTGTTTCGATCTGTTTTGAAACAGTGTTAGCGTCGGTGCAAGATAGGTGCTCGGTTTGCATCAAATGTACCATAGGTTCATAAATTGTTTTAGAAGCGCCCGCAGTACTCCTAGGTGATGAGGGTCTGGTGGAGATCTGTTTGGTCCGTTTGGAGATAATGCTATAGAAGATAGGTGCACGGTTTGCATTGAACGTCCCATAGGTCATAAATAGTTTTGGACGCACCCGATGGAACTCGTAAGTGACGTGGGTCGTGTGAAATCTCGTTTTAGTCCATTTGGAGATAGTGTTAGTGTCGGTGCAAGGTTGGAGCACGGTTTGCACCAAACATACCATAGGCATAGAAATCGTTTTGGACGAACTCGATCAGACTCCTTGGTGACGAGGCTCAAGTGGAAGCTCGGTTCGGTCCGTTTGGGGTTAGTGCTTCTCTTGATGCAAGATTGGTGCTTGGTTTGCACCAAATGTAGCATAGGCATAGAAATTGTTTTGGACGCACTCGAGGGGACTCCTAGGTGACGAGGCTCAAGTGGAAGCTCGATTCGGTACGTTTGGAGATAGTGCTACTCTTGATGCAAGATTGGTGCTCGATTTGCGTCGAATGTGCCGTAGGCTCGGAAATAGTATTGGAGGCACCCAATGGAACTCCTAGGTGACGTGTGTCATGTGGAATCTCATTTTGATCTATTTTGAGATAGTGTTAGCGTCGGGGCAAGATAGGTGCACGGTTTGCATTGAACGTACCATAGGCATAGAAATCATTTTGGACACACTCGATGGGACTCCTAGGTGACGAGGATCAAGTGGAAGCTCGGTACGGTCTGTTTGGAGATAGTGCTACTCTTGATGCAAGATTGGTGCTCGATTTGCGTCGAATGTGCCGTAGGCTCAGAAATAGTATTGGAGGCACCCAATGGAACCCCTAGGTGACGTGGGTCATGTGGAATCTTGTTTCGATCTATTTTGAGCCAGAGTTAGCGTCGGTGCATGATAGGTGCTCGGTTTGCGTCAAATGTACCATAGGCATAGAAATCATTTTGGACACACTCGATGGGACTCCTAGGTGACGAGGCTCAAGTGGAAGCTCGGTACGGTCCATTTGGAGATAGTGCTACTCTTGATGCATGATTGGTGCACGGTTTGCGTTGAACGTATCGTAGGCTCAGAAATAGTATTGGAGGCACCCGATGGAACTCCTAGGTTACGTGGGTCATGTGGAATCTTGTTTCGTTCTATTTTGAAACAGTGTTAGCATCCGTGCAAGATAGGTGCACGGTTTGTGTCAAACGTACCATTGGTTCATAAATCATTTTAGAAGCACCCGCGGTACTCCTAGGTGATGAGGATCTGGTGGAGATCTGTTTGGTCCGTTTGCAGACAGTGCTACAGAAGATAGGTGCATGGTCTGCATTGAACGTACCATAGGTCATAAATAGTTTTGGACGCACCCGATGGAACTCGTAAGTGACGTGGGTCGTGTGGAATCTCATTTTAGTCCATTTAGAGATAGTGTTAGTGTCAGTGCATGGTTAGAGCACGGTTTGCACCAAACATACCATAGGCATAGAAATCGTTTTGGACGAACTCGATCAGACTCCTAGGTGACGAGGCTCAAGTGGAAGCTCTGTTCGGTCCGTTTGGGGATAGTGCTTCTCTTGATGCAAGATTGGTGCTTGGTTTGCACCAAAGGTAGCATAGGCATAGAAATTGTTTCGGACGCACTCGAGGGGACTCCAAGGTGACGAGGCTCAAGTCAAAGCTCGATTCAGTACGTTTGGAGATAGTGCTACTCTTGATGCAAGATTGGTGCTCGATTTGCGTCGAATGTGCCGTAGGCTCGGAAACAGTATTGGAGGCACCCAATGGAACTCCTAGGTGACGTGGGTCATGTGGAATCTCATTTTGATCTATTTTGAGACAGTGTTAGCGTCGGTGCGAGATAGGTGCACGGTTCGCATTGAACGTACCATAGACATAGAAATCATTTTGGACACACTCGAGGGGACTCCTAGGTGACGAGGATCAAGTGGAAGCTCGATTTGGTACGTTTGGAGATAGTGCTACTCTTGATGCAAGATTGGTGCTCGATTTGCGTCGAATGTGCCGTAGGCTCAGAAATAGTATTGGAGGCACCCAATGGAACTCCTAGGTGACGTGGGTCATGTGGAATCTCATTTTGATCTATTTTGAGACAGTGTTAGCGTCGGTGCAAGATAGGTGCATGATTTGCACTGAACGTACCATAGGCATAGGAATCGTTTTGGACACACTCGATGGGACTCCTGGTGACGAGGCTCAAGTGGAAGCTCGGTACGGTCCATTTGGAGATAGTGCTACTCTTGATGCATGATTGGTGCACGGTTTGCGTTGAACGTATCGTAGGCTCGGAAATAGTATTGGAGGCACCCGATGGAACTCCTAGGTTACGTGGGTCATGTGGAATCTTGTTTCGTTCTATTTTGAAACAGTGTTAGCATCCGTGCAAGATAGGTGCACGGTTTGCGTCAAACGTACCATAGGTTCATAAATCATTTTAGAAGCACCCGCGGTACTCCTAGGTGATGAGGGTCTGGTGGAGATCTGTTTGGTCCGTTTGGAGATAGTGCTACAGAAGATAGGTGCATGGTCTCCATTGAACGTACCATAGGTCATAAATAGTTTTGGACGCACCCGATGGAACACGTAAGTGACGTGGGTCGTGTGGAATCTCATTTTAGTCCATTTAGAGATAGTGTTAGTGTCAGTGCAAGGTTAGAGCACGGTTTGCACCAAACATACCATAGGCATAGAAATCGTTTTGGATGAACTCGATCAGACTCCTAGGTGACGAGGCTCAAGTGGAAGCTCTGTTCGGTCCGTTTGGGGATAGTGCTTCTCTTGATGCAAGATTGGTGCTTGGTTTGCACCAAATGTAGCATAGGCATAGAAATTGTTTTGGACGTACTCGAGGGGACTCCTAGGTGACGAGGCTCAAGTGGAAGCTCGATTCAGTACGTTTGGAGATAGTGCTACTCTTGATGCATGATTGGTGCTCGATTTGCGTCGAATGTGCCGTAGGCTCAGAAATAGTATTGGAGGAACCCAGTGGAACTCCTAGGTGACGTGGGTCATGTGGAATCTCGTTTTGATCTATTTTGAGACAGTGTTTGCGTCGTTGCAAGATAGGTGCACGGTTTGCACTGAACATACCATAGGCATAGAAATCATTTTGGACACACTCGATGGGACTCCTAGGTGATGAGGCTCAAGTGGAAGCTCGGTATGGTCCATTTGGAGATAGTGCTACTCTTGATGCATGATTGGTGCACGGTTTGCGTCGAACGTACCGTAGGCTCAGAAATAGTATTTGAGGCACCTGATGGAACTCCTAGGTTACGTGGGTCATGTGGAATCTTGTTTCGATCTGTTTTGAAACAGTGTTAGCGTCGGTGCAAGATAGGTGCTCGGTTTGCATCAAATGTACCATAGGTTCATAAATTGTTTTAGAAGCGCCCGCGGTACTCCTAGGTGATGAGGGTCTGGTGGAGATCTGTTTGGTCCGTTTGGAGATAATGCTATAGAACATAGGTGCACGGTTTGCATTGAACGTACCATAGGTCATAAATAGTTTTGGACGCACCCGATGGAACTCGTAAGTGACGTGGGTCGTGTGAAATCTCGTTTTAGTCCATTTGGAGATAGTGTTAGTGTCGGTGCAAGGTTGGAGCACGGTTTGCACCAAACATACCATAGGCATAGAAATCGTTTTGGACGAACTCGATCAGACTCCTTGGTGACGAGGCTCAAGTGGAAGCTCGGTTCGGTCCGTTTGGGGTTAGTGCTTCTCTTGATGCAAGATTGGTGCTTGGTTTGCACCAAATGTAGCATAGGCGTAGAAATTGTTTTGGACGCACTCGAGGGGACTCCTAGGTGACGAGGCTCAAGTGGAAGCTCGATTCGGTACGTTTGGAGATAGTGCTACTCTTGATGCAAGATTGGTGCTCGATTTGCGTCGAATGTGCCGTAGGCTCGGAAATAGTATTGGAGGCACCCAATGGAACTCCTAGGTGACGTGTGTCATGTGGAATCTCATTTTGATCTATTTTGAGATAGTGTTAGCGTCGGTGCAAGATAGGTGCACGGTTTGCATTGAACGTACCATAGGCATAGAAATCGTTTTGGACACACTCGATGGGACTCCTGGTGACGAGGCTCAAGTGGAAGCTTGGTACGGTCCATTTGGAGATAGTGCTACTCTTGGTGCATGATTGGTGCACGGTTTGCGTTGAACGTATCGTAGGCTCAGAAATAGTATTGGAGGCACCCGATGGAACTCCTAGGTTACGTGGGTCATGTGGAATCTTGTTTCGTTCTATTTTGAAACAGTGTTAGCATCCGTGCAAGATAGGTGCACGGTTTGCGTCAAACGTACCATAGGTTCATAAATCATTTTAGAAGCACCCGCGGTACTCCTAGGTGATGAGGGTCTGGTGGAGATCTGTTTGGTCCGTTTGGAGATAGTGCTACAGAAGATAGGTGCATGGTCTCCATTGAACGTACCATAGGTCATAAATAGTTTTGGACGCACCCGATGGAACACGTAAGTGACGTGGGTCGTGTGGAATCTCATTTTAGTCCATTTAGAGATAGTGTTAGTGTCAGTGCAAGGTTAGAGCACGGTTTGCACCAAACATACCATAGGCATAGAAATCGTTTTGGATGAACTCGATCAGACTCCTAGGTGACGAGGCTCAAGTGGAAGCTCTGTTCGGTCCGTTTGGGGATAGTGCTTCTCTTGATGCAAGATTGGTGCTTGGTTTGCACCAAATGTAGCATAGGCATAGAAATTGTTTTGGACGTACTCGAGGGGACTCCTAGGTGACGAGGCTCAAGTGGAAGCTCGATTCAGTACGTTTGGAGATAGTGCTACTCTTGATGCATGATTGGTGCTCGATTTGCGTCGAATGTGCCGTAGGCTCAGAAATAGTATTGGACGAACCCAATGGAACTCCTAGGTGACGTGGGTCATGTGGAATCTCGTTTTGATCTATTTTGAGACAGTGTTTGCGTCGTTGCAAGATAGGTGCACGGTTTGCACTGAACGTACCATAGGCATAGAAATCATTTTGGACACACTCGATGGGACTCCTAGGTGACGAGGCTCAAGTGGAAGCTCGGTATGGTCCATTTGGAGATAGTGCTACTCTTGATGCATGATTGGTGCATGGTTTGTGTCGAACGTACCGTAGGCTCAGAAATAGTATTTGAGGCACCTGATGGAACTCCTAGGTTACGTGGGTCATGTGGAATCTTGTTTCGATCTGTTTTGAAACAGTGTTAGCGTCGGTGCAAGATAGGTGCTCGGTTTGCATCAAATGTACCATAGGTTCATAAATTGTTTTAGAAGCGCCCGCGGTACTCCTAGGTGATGAGGGTCTGGTGGAGATCTGTTTGGTCCGTTTGGAGATAATGCTATAGAAGATAGGTGCACGGTTTGCATTGAACGTACCATAGGTCATAAATAGTTTTGGACGCACCCGATGGAACTCGTAAGTGACGTGGGTCGTGTGAAATCTCGTTTTAGTCCATTTGGAGATAGTGTTAGTGTCGGTGCAAGGTTGGAGCACGGTTTGCACCAAACATACCATAGGCATAGAAATCGTTTTGGACGAACTCGATCAGACTCCTTAGTGACGAGGCTCAAGTGGAAGCTCGGTTCGGTCCGTTTGGGGTTAGTGCTTCTCTTGATGCAAGATTGGTGCTTGGTTTGCACCAAATGTAGCATAGGCATAGAAATTGTTTTGGATGCACTCGAGGGGACTCCTAGGTGACGAGGCTCAAGTGGAAGCTCGATTCGGTACGTTTGGAGATAGTGCTACTCTTGATGCAAGATTGGTGCTCGAGTTGCGTCGAATGTGCCGTAGGCTCAGAAATAGTATTGGAGGCACCCAATGGAACTCCTAGGTGACGTGTGTCATGTGGAATCTCATTTTGATCTATTTTGAGATAGTGTTAGAGTCGGTGCAAGATAGGTGCACGGTTTGCATTGAACGTACCATAGGCATAGAAATCATTTTGGACACACTCGATGGGACTCCTAGGTGACGAGGATCAAGTGGAAGCTCGGTACGGTCTGTTTGGAGATAGTGCTACCCTTGATGCATGATTGGTGCTCGATTTGCGTTGAACGTACCGTAGGCACGGAAATAGTATTGGAGGCACCCAATGGAACTCCTAGGTTACGTCGGTCATGTGGAATCTTGTTTCGATCTATTTTGAGACAGAGTTAGCGTCGGTGCATGATAGGTGCTCGGTTTGCGTCAAATGTACCATAGATTCATAAATTGTTTTAGAAGCGCCGCGGTACTCCTAGGTGATGAGGGTCTGGTGGAGATCTGTTTGGTCCATTTGGAGATAATGCTTCAGAAGATAGGTGCACGGTTTGCATTGAACGTACCATAGGTCATAAACAGTTTTGGAGGCACCCGATGGAACTCATAAGTGACGCGGGTCGTGTGGAATCTCGTTTTAGTCCATTTGGAGATAGTGTTAGTGTCAGTGCAAGGTTGGAGCATGGTTTCACCGAACACACCATAGGCATAGAAATCGTTTTGGATGAACTCGATCAGACTCCTAGGTGATGAGGCTCAAGTGGAAGCTCGATTCAGTACGTTTGGAGATAGTGCCACTCTTGATGCAAGATTGGTGCTCGATTTGCGTCGAATGTGCCGTAGGCTTGGAAATAGTATTGGAGGCACCCAATGAACTACTAGGTGACATGGGTCATGTGGAATATCGTTTTGATCTATTTTGAGACAGTGTTTGCGTCGGTGCAAGATAGGTGCACAGTTTGCACTGAACATACCATAGGCATAGAATTTGTTTTGCACACACTCGATGGGACTCCTAGGTGACGAGGCTCAAGTGGCAGCTCGGTACGTTCCATTTGGAGATAGCGCTACTCTTGATGCATGATTGGTGCACGGTTTGCGTCGAACGTACCGTAGGCTCGGAAATAGTATTGGAGGCACCTGATGGAACTCCTAGGTTACGTGGGTCATGTGGAATCTTGTTTCGATCTGTTTTGAAACAGTGTTAGCGTCGGTGCAAGATAGGTGCTCGGTTTGCATCAAATGTACCATAGGTTCATCAATTGTTTTAGAAGCGCCCGCGGTACTCCTAGGTGATGAGGGTCTGGTGGAGATCTGTTTGGTCCGTTTGGAGATAATGCTACAGAAGATAGGTGCACGGTTTGCATTGAACGTACCATAGGTCATAAATAGTTTTGGACGCACCCGATGGAACTCGTAAGTGACGTGGGTCGTGTGGAATCTCGTTTTAGTCCATTTAGAGATAGTGTTAGTGTCAGTGCAAGGTTGGAGCACGGTTTGCACCAAACATACCATAGGCATAGAAATCGTTTTGGACGAACTCGATCAGACTCCTTGGTGACGAGGCTCAATTTGAAGCTCGGTTCGGTCCGTTTGGGGTTAGTGCTACTCTTGATGGGTGCTTGGTTCGCACCAAATGTAGCATAGGCATAGAAATTATTTTGGACGCACTCGAGGGGACTCCTAGGTGAAGCTCGATTCAGTACGTTTGGAGATAGTGCCACTCTTGATGCAAGATTGGTGCTCGATTTGCGTCGAATGTGCCGTAGGCTCGGAAACAGTATTGGAGGCACCCAATGGAACTCCTAGGTGACGTGGGTCATGTGGAATCTCATTTTGATCTATTTTGAGACAGTGTTAGCGTCGGTGCAAGATAGGTGCACGGTTCGCATTGAATGTACCATAGATATAGAAATCATTTTGGACACACTCGAGGGGACTCCTAGGTGACGAGGATCAAGTGGAAGCTCGATTTGGTACGTTTGGAGATAGTGCTACTCTTGATGCAAGATTGGTGCTCGATTTGCGTCGAATGTGCCGTAGGCTCAGAAATAGTATTGGGAGCACCCAATGGAACTCCTAGGTGACGTGGGTCATGTGGAATCTCATTTTGATCTATTTTGAGACAGTGTTAGCGTCGGTGCAAGATAGGTGCACGGTTCGCATTGAACGTAACATAGACAGAGAAATCATTTTGGACACACTCGAGGGGACTCCTAGGTGACGAGGATCAAGTGGAAGCTCGATTTGGTACGTTTGGAGATAGTGCTACTCTTGATGCAAGATTGGTGCTCGATTTGCGTCGAATGTGCCGTAGGCTCAGAAATAGTATTGGAGGCACCCAATGGAACCCCTAGGTGACGTGGGTCATGTGGAATCTCATTTTGATCTATTTTGAGATAGTGTTAGCGTCGGTGCAAGATAGGTGCACGATTTGCACTGAACGTACCATAGGCATAGAAATCGTTTTGGATACACTCGATGGGACTCCTAGGTGACGAGGCTCAAGTGGAAGCTCGGTACGGTCCATTTGGAGATAGTGCTACTCTTGATGCATGATTGGTGCACGGTTTGCGTTGAACGTATCGTAGGCTCAGAAATAGTATTGGAGGCACCCGATGGAACTCCTAGGTTACGTGGGTCATGTGGAATCTTGTTTCGTTCTATTTTGAAACAGTGTTAGCATCCGTGCAAGATAGGTGCACGATTTGTGTCAAACGTACCATAGGTTCATAAATCATTTTAGAAGCACTCGCGGTACTCCTAGTTGATGAGGGTCTGGTGGAGATCTGTTTGGTCCGTTTGGAGACAGTGCGACAGAAGATAGGTGCATGGTCTGCATTGAACGTACCATAGGTCATAAATAGTTTTGGACGCACCCGATGGAACTCGTAAGTGACGTGGGTCGTGTGGAATCTCATTTTAGTCCATTTAGAGATAGTGTTAGTGTCAGTGCAAGGTTAGAGCACGGTTTGCACCAAACATACCATAGGCATAGAAATCGTTTTGGACGAACTCGATCAGACTCCTAGGTGACGAGGCTCAAGTGGAAGCTCCGTTCGGTCCGTTTGGGGATAGTGCTTCTCTTGATGCAAGATTGGTGCTTGGTTTGCACCAAAGGTAGCATAGGCATAGAAATTGTTTTGGACGCACTCGACGGGACTCCTAGGTGACGAGGCTCAAGTGGAAGCTCGATTCAGTACGTTTGGAGATAGTGCTACTCTTGATGCAAGATTGGTGCTCGATTTGCGTCGAATGTGCTGTAGGCTCGGAAACAGTATTGGAGGCACCCAATGGAACTCCTAGGTGACGTGGGTCATGTGGAATCTCATTTTGATCTATTTTGAGACAGTGTTAGCGTCGGTGCGAGATAGGTGCACGGTTCGCATTGAACGTACCATAGACAAAGAAATCATTTTGGACACACTCGAGGGGACTCCTAGGTGACGAGGATCAAGTGGAAGCTCGATTTGGTACGTTTGGAGATAGTGCTACTCTTGATGCAAGATTGGTGCTCGATTTTGCGTCGAATGTGCCGTAGGCTCAGAAATAGTATTGGAGGCACCCAATGGAACTCCTAGGTGACGTGGGTCATGTGGAATCTCGTTTTGATCTATTTTGAGACAGTGTTAACGTCGGTGCAAGATAGGTGCACGATTTGCACAGAACGTACCATAGGCATAGAAATCGTTTTGGACACACTCGATGGGACTCCTAGGTGACGAGGCTTAAGTGGAAGCTTGGTACGGTCCATTTGGAGATAGTGCTACTCTTGATGCATGATTGGTGCATGGTTTGCGTTGAACGTATCGTAGGCTCAGAAATAGTGTTGGAGGCACCCGATGGAACTCCTAGGTTACGTGGGTCATGTGGAATCTTGTTTCGTTCTATTTTGAAACAGTGTTAGCATCCGTGCAAGATAGGTGCACGGTTTGCGTCAAATGTACCATAGGTTCAAAAATTGTTTTAGAAGCGCCGCGGTACTCCTAGTTGATGAGGTCTGGTGGAGATCTGTTTGGTCCATTTGGAGATAATGCTATAGAAGATAGGTGCACGGTTTGCATTGAACGTACCATAGGTCATAAACAGTTTTGGAGGCACCCGATGGAACTCGTAAGTGACGCGGGTCGTGTGGAATCTTGTTTTAGTCCGTTTGGATATAGTGTTAGTGTCAGTGCAAGGTTGGAGCATGGTTTGCACCGAACACACCATAGGCATAGAAATCGTTTTGGACGAACTCGATCAGACTCCTAGGTGACGAGGCTCAAGTGGAAGCTCGGTTTGGTCCGTTTGGGGATAGTGCTTCTCTTGATGCAAGATTGGTAATTGGTTTGCACCAAATGTAGCATAGCATAGAAATTGTTATGGACACACTCGAGGGGACTCCTAGGTGATGAGGCTCAAGTCGAAGCTCGATTCAGTACGTTTGGAGATAGTGCTACTCTTGATGCAAGATTGGTGCTCGATTTGCGTCGAATGTGCCGTAGGCTCGGAAATAGTATTGGAGGCACCCAATGGAACTCCTAGGTGACGCGGGTCATGTGGAATCTCGTTTTGATCTATTTTGAGACAGTGTTAGCATCCGTGCAAGATAGGTGCACGATTTGTGTCAAACGTACCATAGGTTCATAAATCATTTTAGAAGCACTCGTGGTACTCCTAGTTGATGAGGGTCTGGTGGAGATCTGTTTGGTCCGTTTGGAGATAATGCTACAGAAGATAGGTGCACGGTTTGCATTGAACGTACCATAGGTCATAAATAGTTTTGGACGCACCCGATGGAACTCGTAAGTGACGTGGGTCGTGTAGAATCTCGTTTTAGTCCATTTAGAGATAGTGTTAGTGTCAGTGCAAGGTTGGAGCACGGTTTGCACCAAACATACCATAGGCATAGAAATCGTTTTGGACGAACTCGATCAGACTCCTTAGTGACGAGGCTCAAGTGGAAGCTCGGTTCGGTCCGTTTGGGGTTAGTGCTTCTCTTGATGCAAGATTGGTGCTTGGTTTGCACCAAATGTAGCATAGGCATAGAAATTGTTTTGGACGCACTCGAGGGGACTCCTAGGTGACGAGACTCAAGTGGAAGCTTGATTCGGTACGTTTGGAGATAGTGCTACTCTTGATGCAAGATTGGTGCTCGATTTGCGTCGAATGTGCCATAGGCTTGGAAATAGTATTGGAGGCACCCAATGGAACTCCTAGGTGACGTGGGTCATGTGGAATCTCATTTTGATCTATTTCGAGACAGTGTTAGCGTCGGTGCAAGATAGGTGCACCGTTCGCATTGAACGTACCATAGGCATAGAAATCATTTTGGACACACTTGAGGGGACTCCTAGGTGACGAGGATCAAGTGGAAGCTCGATTTGGAACGTTTGGAGATAGTGCTACTCTTGATGCAAGATTGGTGTTCGATTTGCGTCGAATGTGCCGTAGGCTCAGAAATAGTATTGGAGGCACCCAATGGAACTCCTAGGTGACGTGGGTCATGTGGAATCTCGTTTTGATCTATTTTGAGACAGTGTTAGCGTCGGTGCAAGATAGGTGCACGATTTGCACTGAACGTACCATAGGCATAGAAATCGTTTTGGACACAATCGATGGGACTCCTAGGTGACGAGGCTCAAGTGGAAACTCGGTACGGTCCATTTGGAGGTAGTGCTACTCTTGATGCATGATTGGTGCACGGTTTGCGTCGAACGTACCGTAGGCTCGGAAATAGTATTAGAGGCACCCGATGGAACTCCTAGGTTACGTGGGTCATGTGGAATCTTGTTTCGTTCTATTTTGAAACAGTGTTAGCATCCGTGCAAGATAGGTGCATGGTTTGTGTCAAACGTACCATAGGTTCATAAATCATTTTAGAAGCACCCGCGGTACTCCTAGGTTATGAGGGTCTGGTGGAGATCTGTTTGGTCCGTTTGGAGACAGTGCTACAGAAGATAGGTGCATGGTCTGCATTGAATGTACCATAGGTCATAAATAGTTTTGGACGCACCCGATGGAACTCGTAAGTGACGTGGGTCGTGTGGAATCTCATTTTAGTCCATTTAGAGATATTGTTAGTGTCAGTGCAAGGTTAGAGCATGGTTTGCACCAAACATACCATAGGCATAGAAATCATTTTGGACGAACTCGATCAGACTCCTAGGTGACGAGGCTCAAGTGGAAGCTCTGTTCGGTCCGTTTGGGGATAGTGCTTCTCTTGATGCAAGATTGGTGCTTGGTTTGCACCAAAGGTAGCATAGGCATAGAAATTGTTTTGGACGCACTGGAGGGGACTCCTAAGTGACGAGGCTCAAGTGGAAGCTCGATTCAGTATGTTTGGAGATAGTGCTACTCTTGATGCAAGATTAGTGCTCGATTTGCGTCGAATGTGCCGTAGGCTCGGAAACAGTATTGGAGGCACCCAATGGAACTCCTAGGTGACGTGGGTCATTTGGAATCTCATTTTGATCTATTTTGAGACAGTGTTAGCGTCGGTGCAAGATAGGTGCACGGTTCGCATTGAACGTACCATAGACATAGAAATCATTTTGGACGCACTCGAGGGGACTCCTAGGTGACGAGGATCAAGTGGAAGCTTGATTTGGTATGTTTGGAGATAGTGCTACTCTTGATGCAAGATTGGTGCTCGATTTGCGTCGAATGTGCCATAGGCTCAGAAATAGTATTGGGATCACCCAATGGAACTACTAGGTGACGTGGGTCATGTGGAATCTCGTTTTGATCTATTTTGAGACAGTGTTAACGTCGGTGCAAGATAGTTGCACGATTTGCACTGAACGTACCATAGGCATAGAAATCGTTTTGGACACACTCGATGGGACTCCTAGGTGATGAGGCTCAAGTGGAAGCTCGGTACGGTCCATTTGGAGATAGTGCTACTCTTGATGCATGATTGGTGCAGGGTTTGCGTTGAACGTATCGTAGGCTCAGAAATAGTATTGGAGGCACCCCATGGAACTCCTAGGTTACGTGGGTCATGTGGAATCTTGTTTCGTTCTATTTTGAAACAGTGTTAGCATCCGTGCAAGATAGGTGCACGGTTTGCGTCAAATGTACCATAGGTTCATAAATTGTTTTAGAAGCGCCGCGGTACTCCTAGGTGATGAGGGTCTGGTGGAGATCTGTTTGGTCCATTTGGAGATAATGCTACAGAAGATAGGTGCACGGTTTGCATTGAACGTACCATAGGTCATAAACAGTTTTGGAGGCACCCGATGGAACTCGTAAGTGACGCGGGTCGTGTGGAATCTCGTTTTAGTCCATTTGGATATAGTGTTAGTGTCAGTGCAAGGTTGGAGCATGGTTTGCACCGAACACACCATAGGCATAGAAATCGTTTTGGACGAACTCGATCAGACTCCTAGGTGACGAGGCTCAAGCGGAAGCTCGGTTTGGTCCGTTTGGGGATAGTGCTTCTCTTGATGCAAGATTGGTGCTTGGTTTGCACCAATTGTAGCATAGCATAGAAATTGTTTTGGACACACTCGAGGGGACTCCTAGGTGATGAGGCTCAAGTCGAAGCTCGATTCAGTACGTTTGGAGATAGTGCTACTCTTGATGCAAGATTGGTGCTCGGTTTGCGTCGAATGTGCCGTAGGCTCAGAAATAGTATTGGAGGCACCCAATGGAACTCCTAGGTGACGTGGGTCATGTGGAATCTCGTTTTGATCTATTTTGAGACAGTGTTTTGCGTCGGTGCAAGATAGGTGCACGGTTTGCACTGAACATACCATAGGCATAGAATTTGTTTTCCACACACTCGATGGGACTCCTAGGTGACGAGGCTCAAGTGGAAGCTCGGTACGGTCCATTTGGAGATAGTGCTACTCTTGATGCATGATTGGTGCACGGTTTGCGTCGAACGTACCGTAGACTCGGAAATAGTATTGGAGGCACCTGATGGAACTCCTAGGTTACGTGGGTCATGTGGAGTCTTGTTTCGATCTGTTTTGAAACAGTGTTAGCGTCGGTGCAAGATAGGTGCTCGGTTTGCATCAAATGTACCATAGGTTCATCAATTGTTTTAGAAGCGCCCGCGGTACTCCTAGGTGATGAGGGTCTGGTGGAGATCTGTTTGGTCCGTTTGGAGATAATGCTACAGAAGATAGGTGCACGGTTTGCATTGAACGTACCATAGGTCATAAATAGTTTTGGACGCACCCGATGGAACTCGTAAGTGACGTGGGTCGTGTAGAATCTCGTTTTAGTCCATTTGGAGATAGTGTTAGTGTCAGTGCAAGGTTGGAGCATGGTTTGCACCGAACACACCATAGGCATAGAAATCGTTTTGGACGAACTCGATCAGACTCCTAGGTGACGAGGCTCAAGTGGAAGCTCGGTTTGGTCCGTTTGGGGATAGTGCTTCTCTTGATGCAAGATTGGTGCTTGGTTTGCACCAAATGTAGCATAGCATAGAAATTGTTTTGGACACACTCGAGGGGACTCCTAGGTGACGAGGCTCAAGTCGAAGCTCGATTCAGTACGTTTGGAGATAGTGCTACTCTTGATGCAAGATTGGTGCTCGATTTGCGTCGAATGTGCCGTAGGCTCAGAAATAGTATTGGAGGCACCCAATGGAACTCCTAGGTGACGTGGGTCATGTGGAATCTCGTTTTGATCTATTTTGAGACAGTGTTTTGCGTCGGTGCAAGATAGGTGCACGGTTTGCACTGAACATACCATAGGCATAGAATTTGTTTTCCACACACTCGATGGGACTCCTAGGTGACGAGGCTCAAGTGGAAGCTCGGTACGGTCCATTTGGAGATAGTGCTACTCTTGATGCATGATTGGTGCACGGTTTGCGTCGAACGTACCGTAGACTCAGAAATAGTATTGGAGGCACCTGATGGAACTCCTAGGTTACGTGGGTCATGTGGAGTCTTGTTTCGATCTGTTTTGAAACAGTGTTAGCGTCGGTGCAAGATAGGTGCTCGGTTTGCATCAAATGTACCATAGGTTCATCAATTGTTTTAGAAGCGCCCGCGGTACTCCTAGGTGATGAGGGTCTAGTGGAGATCTGTTTGGTCCGTTTGGAGATAATGCTACAGAAGATAGGTGCACGGTTTGCATTGAACGTACCATAGGTCATAAATAGTTTTGGACGCACCCGATGGAACTCGTAAGTGACGTGGGTCGTGTAGAATCTCGTTTTAGTCCATTTAGAGATAGTGTTAGTGTCAGTGCAAGGTTGGAGCACGGTTTGCACCAAACATACCATAGGCATAGAAATCGTTTTGGACGAACTCGATCAGACTCCTTGGTGACGAGGCTCAAGTGGAAGCTCGGTTCGGTCCGTTTGGGGTTAGTGCTTCTCTTGATGCAAGATTGGTGCTTGGTTTGCACCAAATGTAGCATAGGCATAGAAATTGTTTTGGACGCACTCGAGGGGACTCCTAGGTGACGAGACTCAAGTGGATGCTTGATTCGGTACGTTTGGAGATAGTGCTACTCTTGATGCAAGATTGGTGCTCGATTTGCATCGAATGTGCCGTAGGCTCGGAAATAGTATTGGAGGCACCCAATGGAACTCCTAGGTGACGTGTGTCATGTGGAATCTCATTTTGATCTATTTTGAGACAGTGTTAGCGTCGGTGCAAGATAGGTGCACGGTTCGCATTGAACGTACCATAGGCATAGAAATCATTTTGGACACACTCGAGGGGACTCCTAGGTGACGAGGATCAAGTGGAAGCTCGATTTGGAACGTTTGGAGATAGTGCTACTCTTGATGCAAGATTGGTGCTCGATTTGCGTCGAATGTGCCGTAGGCTCAGAAATAGTATTGGAGGCACCCAATGGAACTGCTAGGCGACGTGGGTCATGTGGAATCTCGTTTTGATCTATTTTGAGACAGTGTTAGCGTCGGTGCAAGATAGGTGCACGATTTGCACTGAACGTACCATAGGCATAGAAATCGTTTTGGACACACTCGATGGGACTCCTAGGTGACGAGGCTCAAGTGGAAGCTCGGTACGGTCCATTTGGAGATAGTGCTACTCTTGATGCATGATTGGTGCACGGTTTGCGTCGAACGTACCGTAGGCTCGGAAATAGTATTGGAGGCACCGGATGGAACTCCTAGGTTACGTGGGTCATGTGGAATCTTGTTTCGTTCTATTTTGAAACAGTGTTAGCATCCGTGCAAGATAGGTGCACGGTTTGTGTCAAACGTACCATAGGTTCATAAATCATTTTAGAAGCACCCGCGGTACTCCTAGGTGATGAGGGTCTGGTGGAGATCTGTTTGCTCCGTTTGGAGACAGTGCTACAGAAGATAGGTGCATGGTCTGCATTGAACGTACCATAGGTCATAAATAGTTTTGGACGCACCCGATGGAACTCGTAAGTGACGTGGGTCGTGTGGAATCTCATTTTAGTCCATTTAGAGATAGTGTTAGTGTCAGTGCAAGGTTAGAGCACGGTTTGCACCAAACATACCATAGGCATAGAAATAGTTTTGGACGAACTCGATCAGACTCCTAGGTGACGAGGCTCAAGTGGAAGCTCTGTTCGGTCCGTTTGGGGATAGTGCTTCTCTTGATGCAAGATTGGTGCTTGGTTTGCACCAAAGGTAGCATAGGCATAGAAATTGTTTTGGACGCACTCGAGGGGACTCCAAGGTGACGAGGCTCAAGTCGAAGCTCGATTCGGTATGTTTGGAGATAGTGCTACTCTTGATGCAAGATTGGTGCTCGATTTGCGTCGAATGTGCCGTAGGCTCGGAAATAGTATTGGAGGCACCCAATGGAACTGCTAGGTGACGTGGGCCATGTGGAATCTCGTTTTGATCTATTTTGAGACAGTGTTTGCGTCGGAGCAAGATAGGTGCACGGTTTGCACTGAACATACCATAGGCATAGAATTCATTTTACACACACTCGATGGGACTCCTAGGTGACGAGGCTCAAGTGGAAGCTCGGTACGGTCCATTTGGAGATAGTGCTACTCTTGATGCATGATTGGTGCAAAGTTTGCATCGAACGTACCGTAGGCTCGGAAATAGTATTGGAGGCACCTGATGGAACTCCTAGGTTACGTGGGTCATGTGGAATCTTGTTTCGATCTGTTTTGAAACAGTGTTAGCGTCGGTGCAAGATAGATGCTCGGTTTGCATCAAATGTACCATAGGTTCATAAATTGTTTTAGAAGCACCCGCGGTAGTCCTAGGTGATGAGGGTCTGGTGGAGATCTGTTTGGTCCGTTTGGAGATAATGCTACAGAAGATAGGTGCACGGTTTGCATTGAACGTACCATAGGTCATAAATAGTTTTGGACGCACCCGATGGAACTCGTAAGTGACGTGGGTCGTGTCGAATCTCGTTTTAGTCCATTTAGAGATAGTGTTAGTGTCAGTGCAAGGTTGGAGCACGGTTTGCACCAAACATACCATACGCATAGTAATCGTTTTGGACGAACTCGATCAGACTCCTTGGTGACGAGGCTCAAGTGGAAGCTCGGTTTGGTCCGTTTGCGGTTAGTGCTTCTCTTGATGCAAGATTGGTGCTTGGTTTGCACCAAATGTAGCATAGGCATAGAAATTGTTTTGGACGCACTCGAGGGGACTCCTAGGTGACGAGACTCAAGTGGAAGCTTGATTCGGTACGTTTGGAGATAGTGCTACTCTTGATGCAAGATTGGTGCTCGATTTGCGTCGAATGTGCCGTAGGCTCGGAAATAGTATTGGAGGCACCCAATGGAACTCCTAGGTGACGTGGGTCATGTGGAATCTCATTTTGATCTATTTTGAGACAGTGTTAGCGTCGGTGCAAGATAGGTGCACGGTTCGCATTGAACGTACCATAGGCATAGAAATCATTTTGGACACACTCGAGGGGACTCCTAGGTGACGAGGATCAACTGGAAGCTCGATTTGGAACGTTTGGAGATAGTGCTACTCTTGATGCAAGATTGGTGCTCGATTTGCGTCGAATGTGCTGTAGGCTCAGAAATAGTATTGGAGGCACCCAATGGAACTCCTAGGCGACGTGGGTCATGTGGAATCTCGTTTTGATCTATTTTGAGACAGTGTTAGCGTCGGTGCAAGATAGGTGCACGATTTGCACTGAACGTACCATAGGCATAGAAATCGTTTTGGACACACTCGATGGGACTCCTAGGTGACGAGGCTCAAGTGGAAGCTTGGTACGGTCCATTTGGAGATAGTGCTACTCTTGATGCATGATTGGTGCACGGTTTGCGTCGAACGTACCGTAGGCTCGGAAATAGTATTGGAGGCACCGGATGGAACTCCTAGGTTACGTGGGTCATGTGGAATCTTGTTTCGTTCTATTTTGAAACAGTGTTAGCATCCGTGCAAGATAGGTGCACGGTTTGTGTCAAACGTACCATAGGTTCATAAATCATTTTAGAAGCACCCGCGGTACTCCTAGGTGATGAGGGTCTGGTGGAGATCTGTTTGCTCCGTTTGGAGACAGTGCTACAGAAGATAGGTGCATGGTCTGCATTGAACGTACCATAGGTCATAAATAGTTTTGGACGCACCCGATGGAACTCCGTAAGTGACGTGGGTCGTGTGGAATCTCATTTTAGTCCATTTAGAGATAGTGTTAGTGTCAGTGCAAGGTTAGAGCACGGTTTGCACCAAACATACCATAGGCATAGAAATCGTTTTGGACGAACTCGATCAGACTCCTAGGTGACGAGGCTCAAGTGGAAGCTCTGTTCGGTCCGTTTGGGGATAGTGCTTCTCTTGATGCAAGATTGGTGCTTGGTTTGCACCAAAGGTAGCATAGGCATAGAAATTGTTTTGGACGCACTCGAGGGGACTCCTAGGTGACGAGGCTCAAGTCGAAGCTCGATTCGGTATGTTTGGAGATAGTGCTACTCTTGATGCAAGATTGGTGCTCGATTTGCGTCGAATGTGCCGTAGGCTCGGAAATAGTATTGGAGGCACCCAATGGAACTGCTAGGTGACGTGGGTCATGTGGAATCTCGTTTTGATCTATTTTGAGACAGTGTTTGCGTCGGTGCAAGATTGGTGCACGGTTTGCACTGAACATACCATAGGCATAGAATTCATTTTACACACACTCGATGGGACTCCTAGGTGACGAGGCTCAAGTGGAAGCTCGGTACGGTCCATTTGGAGATAGTGCTACTCTTGATGCATGATTGGTGCAAAGTTTGCATCGAACGTACCGTAGGCTCGGAAATAGTATTGGAGGCACCTGATGGAACTCCTAGGTTACGTGGGTCATGTGGAATCTTGTTTCGATCTGTTTTGAAACAGTGTTAGCGTCGGTGCAAGATAGGTGCTCGGTTTGCATCAAATGTACCATAGGTTCATAAATTGTTTTAGAAGCGCCCGCGGTACTCCTAGGTGATGAGGGTCTGGTGGAGATCTGTTTGGTCCGTTTGGAGATAATGCTACAGAAGATAGGTGCACGGTTTGCATTGAACGTACCATAGGTCATAAATAGTTTTGGACGCACCCGATGGAACTCGTAAGTGACGTGGGTCGTGTGGAATCTCGTTTTAGTCCATTTAGAGATAGTGTTAGTGTCAGTGCAAGGTTGGAGCACGGTTTGCACCAAACATACCATACGCATAGTAATCGTTTTGGATGAACTCGATCAGACTCCTTGGGGACGAGGCTCAAGTGGAAGCTCGGTTCGGTCCGTTTGCGGTTAGTGCTTCTCTTGATGCAAGATTGGTGCTTGGTTTGCACCAAATGTAGCATAGGCATAGAAATTGTTTTGGACGCACTCGAGGGGACTCCTAGGTGACGAGACTCAAGTGGAAGCTTGATTCGGTACGTTTGGAGATAGTGCTACCCTTGATGCAAGATTGGTGCTCGATTTGCGTCGAATGTGCCGTAGGCTCGGAAATAGTATTGGAGGCACCCAATGGAACTCCTAGGTGACGTGGGTCATGTGGAATCTCATTTTGATCTATTTTGAGACAGTGTTAGCGTCGGTGCAAGATAGGTGCACGGTTCGCATTGAACGTACCATAGGCATAGAAATCATTTTGGACACACTCGAGGGGACTCCTAGGTGACGAGGATCAACTGGAAGCTCGATTTGGAACGTTTGGAGATAGTGCTACTCTTGATGCAAGATTGGTGCTCGATTTGCGTCGAATGTGCTGTAGGCTCAGAAATAGTATTGGAGGCACCCAATGGAACTCCTAGGCGACGTGGGTCATGTGGAATCTCGTTTTGATCTATTTTGAGACAGTGTTAGCGTCGGTGCAAGATAGGTGCACGATTTGCACTGAACGTACCATAGGCATAGAAATCGTTTTGGACACACTCGATGGGACTCCTAGGTGACGAGGCTCAAGTGGAAGCTCGGTACGGTCCATTTGGAGATAGTGCTACTCTTGATGCATGATTGGTGCACGGTTTGCGTCGAACGTACCGTAGGCTCGGAAATAGTATTGGAGGCACCGGATGGAACTCCTAGGTTACGTGGGTCATGTGGAATCTTGTTTCGTTCTATTTTGAAACAGTGTTAGCATCCGTGCAAGATAGGTGCACGGTTTGTGTCAAACGTACCATAGGTTCATAAATCATTTTAGAAGCACCCGTGGTACTCCTAGGTGATGAGGGTCTGGTGGAGATCTGTTTGCTCCGTTTGGAGACAGTGCTACAGAAGATAGGTGCATGGTCTGCATTGAACGTACCATAGGTCATAAATAGTTTTGGACGCACCCGATGGAACTCCGTAAGTGACGTGGGTCGTGTGGAATCTCATTTTAGTCCATTTAGAGATAGTGTTAGTGTCAGTGCAAGGTTAGAGCATGGTTTGCACCAAACATACCATAGGCATAGAAATCGTTTTGGACGAACTCGATCAGACTCCTAGTGACGAGGCTCAAGTCGAAGCTCGATTCGGTATGTTTGGAGATAGTGCTACTCTTGATGCAAGATTGGTGCTCGATTTGCGTCGAATGTGCCATAGGCTCGGAAATAGTATTGGAGGCACCCAATGGAACTGCTAGGTGACGTGGGTCATGTGGAATCTCGTTTTGATCTATTTTGAGACAGTGTTTGCGTCGGTGCAAGATTGGTGCACGGTTTGCACTGAACATACCATAGGCATAGAATTCATTTTACACACACTCGATGGGACTCCTAGGTGACGAGGCTCAAGTGGAAGCTCGGTACGGTCCATTTGGAGATAGTGCTACTCTTGATGCATGATTGGTGCAAAGTTTGCATCGAACGTACCGTAGGCTCGGAAATAGTATTGGAGGCACCTGATGGAACTCCTAGGTTACGTGGGTCATGTGGAATCTTGTTTCGATCTGTTTTGAAACAGTGTTAGCGTCGGTGCAAGATAGGTGCTCGGTTTGCATCAAATGTACCATAGGTTCATAAATTGTTTTAGAAGCGCCCGCGGTACTCCTAGGTGATGAGGGTCTGGTGGAGATCTGTTTGGTCCGTTTGGAGATAATGCTACAGAAGATAGGTGCACGGTTTGCATTGAACGTACCATAGGTCATAAATAGTTTTGGACGCACCCGATGGAACTCGTAAGTGACGTGGGTCGTGTGGAATCTCGTTTTAGTCCATTTAGAGATAGTGTTAGTGTCAGTGCAAGGTTGGAGCACGGTTTGCACCAAACATACCATACGCATAGTAATCGTTTTGGATGAACTCGATCAGACTCCTTGGGGACGAGGCTCAAGTGGAAGCTCGGTTCGGTCCGTTTGCGGTTAGTGCTTCTCTTGATGCAAGATTGGTGCTTGGTTTGCACCAAATGTAGCATAGGCATAGAAATTGTTTTGGACGCACTCGAGGGGACTCCTAGGTGACGAGACTCAAGTGGAAGCTTGATTCGGTACGTTTGGAGATAGTGCTACTCTTGATGCAAGATTGGTGCTCGATTTGCGTCGAATGTGCCGTAGGCTCGGAAATAGTATTGGAGGCACCCAATGGAACTCCTAGGTGACGTGGGTCATGTGGAATCTCATTTTGATCTATTTTGAGACAGTGTTAGCGTCGGTGCAAGATAGGTGCACGGTTCGCATTGAACATACCATAGGCATAGAAATCATTTTGGACACACTCGAGGGGACTCCTAGGTGACGAGGATCAACTGGAAGCTCGATTTGGAACGTTTGGAGATAGTGCTACTCTTGATGCAAGATTGGTGCTCGATTTGCGTCGAATGTGCCGTAGGCTCAGAAATAGTATTGGAGGCACCCAATGGAACTCCTAGGCGACGTGGGTCATGTGGAATCTCGTTTTGATCTATTTTGAGACAGTGTTAGCGTCGGTGCAAGATAGGTGCACGATTTGCACTGAACGTACCATAGGCATAGAAATCGTTTTGGACACACTCGATGGGACTCCTAGGTGACGAGGCTCAAGTGGAAGCTCGGTACGGTCCATTTGGAGATAGTGCTACTCTTGATGCATGATTGGTGCACGGTTTGCGTCGAACGTACCGTAGGCTCGGAAATAGTATTGGAGGCACCGGGTGGAACTCCTAGGTTACGTGGGTCATGTGGAATCTTGTTTCGTTCTATTTTGAAACAGTGTTAGCATCCGTGCAAGATAGTTGCACGGTTTGTGTCAAACGTACCATAGGTTCATAAATCATTTTAGAAGCACCCGCGGTACTCCTAGGTGATGAGGGTCTGGTGGAGATCTGTTTGCTCCGTTTGGAGACAGTGCTACAGAAGATAGGTGCATGGTCTGCATTGAACGTACCATAGGTCATAAATAGTTTTGGACGCACCCGATGGAACTCCGTAAGTGACGTGGGTCGTGTGGAATCTCATTTTAGTCCATTTAGAGATAGTGTTAGTGTCAGTGCAAGGTTAGAGCACGGTTTGCACCAAACATACCATAGGCATAGAAATCGTTTTGGACGAACTCGATCAGACTCCTAGTGACGAGGCTCAAGTCGAAGCTCGATTCGGTATGTTTGGAGATAGTGCTACTCTTGATGCAAGATTGGTGCTCGATTTGCGTCGAATGTGCCATAGGCTCGGAAATAGTATTGGAGGCACCCAATGGAACTGCTAGGTGACGTGGGTCATGTGGAATCTCGTTTTGATCTATTTTGAGACAGTGTTTGCGTCGGTGCAAGATTGGTGCACGGTTTGCACTGAACATACCATAGGCATAGAATTCATTTTACACACACTCGATGGGACTCCTAGGTGACGAGGCTCAAGTGGAAGCTCGGTACGGTCCATTTGGAGATAGTGCTACTCTTAATACATGATTGGTGCAAAGTTTGCATCGAACGTACCGTAGGCTCGGAAATAGTATTGGAGGCACCTGATGGAACTCCTAGGTTACGTGGGTCATGTGGAATCTTGTTTCGATCTGTTTTGAAACAGTGTTAGCGTCGGTGCAAGATAGGTGCTCGGTTTGCATCAAATGTACCATAGGTTCATAAATTGTTTTAGAAGCGCCCGCGGTACTCCTAGGTGATGAGGGTCTGGTGGAGATCTGTTTGGTCCGTTTGGAGATAATGCTACAGAAGATAGGTGCACGGTTTGCATTGAACGTACCATAGGTCATAAATAGTTTTGGACGCACCCGATGGAACTCGTAAGTGACGTGGGTCGTGTGGAATCTCGTTTTAGTCCATTTAGAGATAGTGTTAGTGTCAGTGCAAGGTTGGAGCACGGTTTGCACCAAACATACCATACGCATAGTAATCGTTTTGGACGAACTCGATCAGACTCCTTGGGGACGAGGCTCAAGTGGAAGCTCGGTTCGGTCCGTTTGCGGTTAGTGCTTCTCTTGATGCAAGATTGGTGCTTGGTTTGCACCAAATGTAGCATAGGCATAGAAATTGTTTTGGACGCACTCGAGGGGACTCCTAGGTGACGAGACTCAAGTGGAAGCTTGATTCGGTACGTTTGGAGATAGTGCTACTCTTGATGCAAGATTAGTGCTCGATTTGCGTCGAATGTGCCGTAGGCTCGGAAATAGTATTGGAGGCACCCAATGGAACTCCTAGGTGACGTGGGTCATGTGGAATCTCATTTTGATCTATTTTGAGACAGTGTTAGCATCGGTGCAAGATAGGTGCACGGTTTGCATTGAACGTACCATAGGCATAGAAATCATTTTGGACACACTCGAGGGGACTCCTAGGTGACGAGGATCAAGTGGAAGCTCGATTTGGTACGTTTGGAGATAGTGCTACTCTTGATGCAAGATTGGTGCTCGATTTGCGTCGAATGTGCCGTAGGCTCAGAAATAGTATTGGAGGCACCCAATAGAACTCCTAGGTGACATGGGTCATGTGGAATCTCGTTTTGATCTATTTTGAGACAGTGTTAGCGTCGGTGCAAGATAGGTGCACGATTTGCACAGAACGTACCATAGGCATAGAAATCGTTTTGGACACACTCGATGGGACTCCTAGGTGACGAGGCTCAAGTGGAAGCTCGGTACGGTCCATTTGGAGATAGTGCTACTCTTGATGCATGATTGGTGCACGGTTTGCGTTGAACGTATCGTAGGCTCGGAAATAGTATTGGAGGCACCCGATGGAACTCCTAGGTTACGTGGGTCATGTGGAATCTTGTTTCGATCTGTTTTGAAATAGTGTTAGCGTCGGTGCAAGAAAGGTGCTCGGTTTGCATCAAATATACCATAGGTTCATAAATTGTTTTAGAAGCGCCCGCGGTACTCCTAGGTGATGAGGGTCTGGTGGAGATCTGTTTGGTCCGTTTGGAGATAATGCTACAGAAGATAGGTGCACAGTTTGCATTGAACGTACCATAGGTCATAAATAGTTTTGGACGCACCCGACGGAACTCGTAAGTGACGTGGGTCGTGTGGAATCTCGTTTTAGTCCATTTGGAGATAGTGTTAGTGTCGGTGCAAGGTTGGAGCACGGTTTGCACCAAACATACCATAGGCATAGAAATCGTTTTGGACGAACTCGATCAGACTCCTTGGTGACGAGGCTCAAGTGGAAGCTCGGTTCGGTCCGTTTGGGGTTAGTGCTTCTCTTGATGCAAGATTGGTGCTTGGTTTGCACCAAATGTAGCATAGGCAAAGAAATTGTTTTGGACGCACTCAAGGGGACTCCTAGGTGACGAGGCTCAAGTGGAAGCTCGATTCGGTAAGTTCGGAGATAGTGCTACTCTTGATGCAAGATTGGTGCTCCATTTGCGTCGAATGTGCCGTAGGCTCGGAAATAGTATTGGAGGCATCCAATGGAACTCCTAGGTGACGTGGGTCATGTAGAATCTCATTTTGATCTATTTTGAGACAGTGTTAGCGTCGGTTGAAGATAGGTGCACAGTTTGCGTTGAACGTACCATAGGCATAGAAATCATTTTGGACACACTCGATGGGACTCCTAGGTGACGAGGATCAAGTGGAAGCTCGGTACGGTACGTTTGGAGATAGTGCTACTCTTGATGCATGATTGGTGCTCGATTTGCGTTGAACGTACCGTAGGCACGGAAATAGTATTGGAGGCACCCAATGGAACTCCTAGGTTACGTCGGTCATGTGGAATCTTGTTTCGATCTATTTTGAGACATTGTTAGCGTCGGTGCATGATAGGTGCTCGGTTTACGTCAAATGTACCATAGGTTCATAAATTGTTTTAGAAGCGCCCGGTACTCCTAGGTGATGAGGGTCTGGTGGAGATCTGTTTGGTCCTTTTGGAGATAATGCTACAGAAGATAGGTGCACGGTTTGCATTGAACGTACCATAGGTCATAAACAGTTTTGGAGGCACCCGATGGAACTCGTAAGTGACGAGGGTCGTGTGGAATCTCGTTTTAGTCCATTTAGAGATAGTGTTAGTGTCAGTGCAAGGTTGGAGCATGGTTTGCACCGAACACACCATAGGCATAGAAATCGTTTTGGACGAACTCGATCAGACTCCTAGGTGACGAGGCTCAAGTGGAAGCTCAGTTTGGTCCGTTTGGGGATAGTGCTTCTCTTGATGCAAGATTGGTGCTTGGTTTGCACCAAATGTAGCATAGCATAGAAATTGTTTTGGACACACTCGAGGGGACTCCTAGGTGACGAGGCTCAAGTCGAAGCTCGATTCGGTACGTTTGGAGATAGTGCTACTCTTGATGCAAGATTGGTGCTCGATTTGCGTCGAATGTGCCATAGGCTCGGAAATAGTATTGGAGGCACCCAATGGAACTCCTTGGTGACGTGGGTCATGTGGAATCTCGTTTTGATCTATTTTGAGACAGTGTTTGCGTCGGTGTAAGAAAGGTGCACGGTTTGCACTGAACGTACCATAGGCATAGAAATCATTTTGGACACACTCGATGGGACTCCTAGGTGACGAGGCTCAAGTGGAAGCTCGGTACGGTCCATTTGGAGATAGTGCTACTCTTAATACATGATTGGTGCAAAGTTTGCATCGAACGTACCGTAGGCTCGGAAATAGTATTGGAGGCACCTGATGGAACTCCTAGGTTACGTGGGTCATGTGGAATCTTGTTTCGATCTGTTTTGAAACAGTGTTAGCGTCGGTGCAAGATAGGTGCTCGGTTTGCATCAAATGTACCATAGGTTCATAAATTGTTTTAGAAGCGCCCGCGGTACTCCTAGGTGATGAGGGTCTGGTGGAGATCTGTTTGGTCCGTTTGGAGATAATGCTACAGAAGATAGGTGCACGGTTTGCATTGAACGTACCATAGGTCATAAATAGTTTTGGACGCACCCGATGGAACTCGTAAGTGACGTGGGTCGTGTGGAATCTCGTTTTAGTCCATTTAGAGATAGTGTTAGTGTCAGTGCAAGGTTGGAGCACGGTTTGCACCAAACATACCATACGCATAGTAATCGTTTTGGACGAACTCGATCAGACTCCTTGGGGACGAGGCTCAAGTGGAAGCTCGGTTCGGTCCGTTTGCGGTTAGTGCTTCTCTTGATGCAAGATTGGTGCTTGGTTTGCACCAAATGTAGCATAGGCATAGAAATTGTTTTGGACGCACTCGAGGGGACTCCTAGGTGACGAGACTCAAGTGGAAGCTTGATTCGGTACGTTTGGAGATAGTGCTACTCTTGATGCAAGATTAGTGCTCGATTTGCGTCGAATGTGCCGTAGGCTCGGAAATAGTATTGGAGGCACCCAATGGAACTCCTAGGTGACGTGGGTCATGTGGAATCTCATTTTGATCTATTTTGAGACAGTGTTAGCATCGGTGCAAGATAGGTGCACGGTTTGCATTGAACGTACCATAGGCATAGAAATCATTTTGGACACACTCGAGGGGACTCCTAGGTGACGAGGATCAAGTGGAAGCTCGATTTGGTACGTTTGGAGATAGTGCTACTCTTGATGCAAGATTGGTGCTCGATTTGCGTCGAATGTGCCGTAGGCTCAGAAATAGTATTGGAGGCACCCAATAGAACTCCTAGGTGACATGGGTCATGTGGAATCTCGTTTTGATCTATTTTGAGACAGTGTTAGCGTCGGTGCAAGATAGGTGCACGATTTGCACAGAACGTACCATAGGCATAGAAATCGTTTTGGACACACTCGATGGGACTCCTAGGTGACGAGGCTCAAGTGGAAGCTCGGTACGGTCCATTTGGAGATAGTGCTACTCTTGATGCATGATTGGTGCACGGTTTGCGTTGAACGTATCGTAGGCTCGGAAATAGTATTGGAGGCACCCGATGGAACTCCTAGGTTACGTGGGTCATGTGGAATCTTGTTTCGATCTGTTTTGAAATAGTGTTAGCGTCGGTGCAAGAAAGGTGCTCGGTTTGCATCAAATATACCATAGGTTCATAAATTGTTTTAGAAGCGCCCGCGGTACTCCTAGGTGATGAGGGTCTGGTGGAGATCTGTTTGGTCCGTTTGGAGATAATGCTACAGAAGATAGGTGCACAGTTTGCATTGAACGTACCATAGGTCATAAATAGTTTTGGACGCACCCGACGGAACTCGTAAGTGACGTGGGTCGTGTGGAATCTCGTTTTAGTCCATTTGGAGATAGTGTTAGTGTCGGTGCAAGGTTGGAGCACGGTTTGCACCAAACATACCATAGGCATAGAAATCGTTTTGGACGAACTCGATCAGACTCCTTGGTGACGAGGCTCAAGTGGAAGCTCGGTTCGGTCCGTTTGGGGTTAGTGCTTCTCTTGATGCAAGATTGGTGCTTGGTTTGCACCAAATGTAGCATAGGCAAAGAAATTGTTTTGGACGCACTCAAGGGGACTCCTAGGTGACGAGGCTCAAGTGGAAGCTCGATTCGGTAAGTTCGGAGATAGTGCTACTCTTGATGCAAGATTGGTGCTCCATTTGCGTCGAATGTGCCGTAGGCTCGGAAATAGTATTGGAGGCATCCAATGGAACTCCTAGGTGACGTGGGTCATGTAGAATCTCATTTTGATCTATTTTGAGACAGTGTTAGCGTCGGTTGAAGATAGGTGCACAGTTTGCGTTGAACGTACCATAGGCATAGAAATCATTTTGGACACACTCGATGGGACTCCTAGGTGACGAGGATCAAGTGGAAGCTCGGTACGGTACGTTTGGAGATAGTGCTACTCTTGATGCATGATTGGTGCTCGATTTGCGTTGAACGTACCGTAGGCACGGAAATAGTATTGGAGGCACCCAATGGAACTCCTAGGTTACGTCGGTCATGTGGAATCTTGTTTCGATCTATTTTGAGACATTGTTAGCGTCGGTGCATGATAGGTGCTCGGTTTACGTCAAATGTACCATAGGTTCATAAATTGTTTTAGAAGCACCCGGTACTCCTAGGTGATGAGGGTCTGGTGGAGATCTGTTTGGTCCTTTTGGAGATAATGCTACAGAAGATAGGTGCACGGTTTGCATTGAACGTACCATAGGTCATAAACAGTTTTGGAGGCACCCGATGGAACTCGTAAGTGACGAGGGTCGTGTGGAATCTCGTTTTAGTCCATTTAGAGATAGTGTTAGTGTCAGTGCAAGGTTGGAGCATGGTTTGCACCGAACACACCATAGGCATAGAAATCGTTTTGGACGAACTCGATCAGACTCCTAGGTGACGAGGCTCAAGTGGAAGCTCAGTTTGGTCCGTTTGGGGATAGTGCTTCTCTTGATGCAAGATTGGTGCTTGGTTTGCACCAAATGTAGCATAGCATAGAAATTGTTTTGGACACACTCGAGGGGACTCCTAGGTGACGAGGCTCAAGTCGAAGCTCGATTCGGTACGTTTGGAGATAGTGCTACTCTTGATGCAAGATTGGTGCTCGATTTGCGTCGAATGTGCCATAGGCTCGGAAATAGTATTGGAGGCACCCAATGGAACTCCTTGGTGACGTGGGTCATGTGGAATCTCGTTTTGATCTATTTTGAGACAGTGTTTGCGTCGGTGTAAGAAAGGTGCACGGTTTGCACTGAACGTACCATAGGCATAGAAATCATTTTGGACACACTCGATGGGACTCCTAGGTGACGAGGCTCAAGTGGAAGCTCGGTACGGTCCATTTGGAGATAGTGCTACTCTTAATGCATGATTGGTGCACGGTTTGCGTCGAACGTACCGTAGGCTCGGAAATAGTATTTGAGGCACCTGATGGAACTCCTAGGTTACGTGGGTCATGTGGAATCTTGTTTCGATCTGTTTTGAAACAGTGTTAGCGTCGGTGCAAGTTAGGTGCTCGGTTTGCATCAAATGTACCATATGTTCATAAATTGTTTTAGAAGCGCCCGCGGTACACCTAGGTGATGAGGGTCTGGTGGAGATCTGTTTGGTCCGTTTGGAGATAATGCTACAGAAGATAGGTGCACGGTTTGCATTGAACGTACCATAGGTTATAAATAGTTTTGGACGCACCCGATGGAACTCGTAAGTGACGTGGGTCGTGGGGAATCTCGTTTTAGTCCATTTAGAGATAGTGTTAGTGTTAGTGCAAGGTTGGAGCACGGTTTGCACCAAACATACCATAGGCATAGAAATTGTTTTGGACGAACTCGATCAGACTCCTTGGTGACGAGGCTCAAGTGGAAGCTCGGTTCGGTCCGTTTGGGGTTAGTGCTTCTCTTGATGCAAGATTGGTGCTTGGTTTGCACCAAATGTAGCATAGGCATAGAAATTGTTTTGGACGCACTCGAGGGGACTCCTAGGTGACGAGACTCAAGTGGAAGCTTGATTCGGTACGTTTGGAGATAGTGCTACTCTTAATGCAAGATTGGTGCTCGATTTGCGTCGAATGTGCCGTAGGCTCGGAAATAGTATTGGAGGCACCCAATGGAACTCCTAGGTGACGTGGGTCATGTGGAATCTCATTTTGATCTATTTTGAGACAGTGTTAGCGTCGGTGCAAGATAGGTGCACGGTTTGCATTGAACGTACCATAGGCATAGAAATCATTTTGGACACAGTCGAGGGGACTCCTAGGTGATGAGGATCAAGTGGAAGCTCGATTTGGTACGTTTGGAGATAGTGCTACTCTTGATGCAAGATTGGTGCTCGATTTGCGTCGAATGTGCCGTAGGCTCAGAAATAGTATTGGAGGCACCCAATGGAACTCCTAGGCGACGTGGGTCATGTGGAATCTCGTTTTGATCTATTTTGAGACAGTGTTAGTGTCGGTGCAAGATAGGTGCACGATTTGCACTGAATGTACCATAGGCATAGAAATTGTTTTGGACACACTCGATGGGACTCCTAGGTGACGAGGCTCAAGTGGAAGCTCGGTACGATCCATTTGGAGATAGTGCTACTCTTGATGCATGATTGGTGCACGGTTTGCGTTGAATGTATAGTAGGCTCGGAAATAGTATTGGAGGCACCCGATGGAACTCCTAGGTTACGTGGGTCATGTGAAATCTTATTTCGTTCTATTTTGAAACAGTGTTAGCATCCGTGCAAGATAGGTGCACGGTTTGCGTCAAACGTACCATAGGTTCATAAATCATTTTAGAAGCACCCGTGGTACTCCTAGGTGATGAGGGCCTGGTGGAGATCTGTTTGGTCCATTTGGAGATAGTGCTATAGAAGATAGGTGTATGGTCTGCATTGAACGTACCATAGGTCATAAATAGTTTTGGATGCACCCGATGGAACTCGTAAGTGACGTGGGTCGTGTGGAATCTCATTTTAGTTCATTTAGAGATAGTGTTAGTGTCAGTGCAAGGTTAGAGCACGGTTTGCACCAAACATACCATAGGCATAGAAATCATTTTGGACGAAGTCGATCAGACTCCTAGGTGACGAGGCTCAAGTGGAAGCTCTGTTCGGTCCGTTTGGGGATAGTGCTTCTCTTGATGCAAGATTGGTGCTTGGTTTGCACCAAATGTAGCATAGGCATAGAAAATTGTTTTGGACGCACTCGAGGGGACTCCTAGGTGACGAGGCTCAAGTGGAAGCTCGATTCAGTACGTTTGGAGATAGTGCTACTCTTGATGCAAGATTGGTGCTCGATTTGTGTCGAATGTGCCGTAGGCTCGGAAATAGTATTGGAGGCACCCAATGGAACTCCTAGGTGACGTGGGTCATGTGGAATCTCGTTTTGATCTATTTTGAGACAGTGTTTGCGTCGGTGTAAGAAAGGTGCACGGTTTGCACTGAACGTACCATAGGCATAGAAATCGTTTTGGACACACTCGATGGGACTCCTAGGTGACGAGGCTCAAGTGGAAGCTCGGTACGGTCCATTTGGAGATAGTGCTACTCTTGATGCATGATTGGTGCACGGTTTGCGTCGAACGTACCGTAGGCTCGGAAATAGTATTTGAGGCACCTGATGGAACTCCTAGGTTACGTGGGTCATGTGGAATCTTGTTTCGATCTGTTTTGAAACAGTGTTAGCGTCGGTGCAAGAAAGGTGCTCGGTTTGCATCAAATATACCATAGGTTCATAAATTGTTTTAGATGCGCCCGCGGTACTCCTAGGTGATGAGGGTCTGGTGGAGATCTGTTTGGTCCGTTTGGAGATAATGCTACAGAAGATAGGTGCACAGTTTGCATTGAACGTACCATAGGTCATAAATAGTTTTGGACGCACCCGACGGAACTCGTAAGTGACGTGGGTCGTGTGGAATCTCGTTTTAGTCCATTTGGAGATAGTGTTAGTGTCGGTGCAAGGTTGGAGCACGGTTTGCACCAAACATACCATAGGCATAGAAATCGTTTTGGACGAACTCGATCAGACTCCTTGGTGACGAGGCTCAAGTGGAAGCTCGGTTCGGTCCGTTTGGGGTTAGTGCTTCTCTTGATGCAAGATTGGTGCTTGGTTTGCACCAAATGTAGCATAGGCAAAGAAATTGTTTTGGACGCACTCAAGGGGACTCCTAGGTGATGAGGCTCAAGTGGAAGCTCAATTCCGTAAGTTCGGAGATAGTGCTACTCTTGATGCATGATTGGTGCTCGATTTGCGTTGAACGTACCGTAGGCACGAAAATAGTATTGGAGGCACCCAATGGAACTCCTAGGTTACATGGGTCATGTGGAATCTTGTTTCGATCTATTTTGAGACATTGTTAGCGTCGGTGCATGATAGGTGCTCGGTTTACGTCAAATGTACCATAGGTTCATAAATTGTTTTAGAAGCGCCCGGTACTCCTATGTGATGAGGGCCTGGTGGAGATCTGTTTGGTCCTTTTGGAGATAATGCTACAGAAGATAGGTGCACGGTTTGCATTGAACGTACCATAGGTCATAAACAGTTTTGGAGGCACCCGATGGAACTCGTAAGTGACGAGGGTCGTGTGGAATCTCGTTTTAGTCCATTTAGAGATAGTGTTAGTGTCAGTGCAAGGTTGGAGCATGGTTTGCACCGAACACACCATAGGCATAGAAATCGTTTTGGACGAACTCGATCAGACTCCTTGGTGACGAGGCTCAAGTGGAAGCTCGGTTTGGTCCGTTTGGGGATAGTGCTTCTCTTGATGCAAGATTGGTGCTTGGTTTGCACCAAATGTAGCATAGCATAGAAATTGTTTTGGACACACTCGAGGGGACTCCTAGGTGACGAGGCTCAAGTCGAAGCTCGATTCGGTACGTTTGGAGATAGTGCTACTCTTGATGCAAGATTGGTGCTCGATTTGCGTCGAATGTGCCATAGGCTCGGAAATAGTATTGGAGGCACCCAATGGAACTCCTTGGTGACGTGGGTCATGTGGAATCTCGTTTTGATCTATTTTGAGACAGTGTTTGCGTCGGTGTAAGAAAGGTGCACGGTTTGCACTGAACGTACCATAGGCATAGAAATCATTTTGGACACACTCGATGGGACTCCTAGGTGACGAGGCTCAAGTGGAAGCTCGGTACGGTCCATTTGGAGATAGTGCTACTCTTAATGCATGATTGGTGCACGGTTTGCGTCGAACGTACCGTAGGCTCGGAAATAGTATTTGAGGCACCTAATGGAACTCCTAGGTTACGTGGGTCATGTGGAATCTTGTTTCGATCTGTTTTGAAACAGTGTTAGCGTCGGTGCAAGTTAGGTGCTCGGTTTGCATCAAATGTACCATATGTTCATAAATTGTTTTAGAAGCGCCCGCGGTACTCCTAGGTGATGAGGGTCTGGTGGAGATCTGTTTGGTCCGTTTGGAGATAATGCTACAGAAGATAGGTGCACGGTTTGCATTGAACGTACCATAGGTTATAAATAGTTTTGGACGCACCCGATGGAACTCGTAAGTGACGTGGGTCGTGGGGAATCTCGTTTTAGTCCATTTAGAGATAGTGTTAGTGTTAGTGCAAGGTTGGAGCACGGTTTGCACCAAACATACCATAGGCATAGAAATTGTTTTGGACGAACTCGATCAGACTCCTTGGTGACGAGGCTCAAGTGGAAGCTCGGTTCGGTCCGTTTGGGGTTAGTGCTTCTCTTGATGCAAGATTGGTGCTTGGTTTGCACCAAATGTAGCATAGGCATAGAAATTGTTTTGGACGCACTCGAGGGGACTCCTAGGTGACGAGACTCAAGTGGAAGCTTGATTCGGTACGTTTGGAGATAGTGCTACTCTTGATGCAAGATTGGTGCTCGATTTGCGTCGAATGTGCCGTAGGCTCGGAAATAGTATTGGAGGCACCCAATGGAACTCCTAGGTGACGTGGGTCATGTGGAATCTCATTTTGATCTATTTTGAGACAGTGTTAGCGTCGGTGCAAGATAGGTGCACGGTTTGCATTGAACGTACCATAGGCATAGAAATCATTTTGGACACAGTCGAGGGGACTCCTAGGTGATGAGGATCAAGTGGAAGCTCGATTTGGTACGTTTGGAGATAGTGCTACTCTTGATGCAAGATTGGTGCTCGATTTGCGTCGAATGTGCCGTAGGCTCAGAAATAGTATTGGAGGCACCCAATGGAACTCCTAGGCGACGTGGGTCATGTGGAATCTCGTTTTGATCTATTTTGAGACAGTGTTAGTGTCGGTGCAAGATAGGTGCACGATTTGCACTGAATGTACCATAGGCATAGAAATTGTTTTGGACACACTCGATGGGACTCCTAGGTGACGAGGCTCAAGTGGAAGCTCGGTACGATCCATTTGGAGATAGTGCTACTCTTGATGCATGATTGGTGCACGGTTTGCGTTGAATGTATAGTAGGCTCGGAAATAGTATTGGAGGCACCCGATGGAACTCCTAGGTTACGTGGGTCATGTGAAATCTTATTTCGTTCTATTTTGAAACAGTGTTAGCATCCGTGCAAGATAGGTGCACGGTTTGCGTCAAACGTACCATAGGTTCATAAATCATTTTAGAAGCACCCGTGGTACTCCTAGGTGATGAGGGCCTGGTGGAGATCTGTTTGGTCCATTTGGAGATAGTGCTATAGAAGATAGGTGTATGGTCTGCATTGAACGTACCATAGGTCATAAATAGTTTTGGATGCACCCGATGGAACTCGTAAGTGACGTGGGTCGTGTGGAATCTCATTTTAGTTCATTTAGAGATAGTGTTAGTGTCAGTGCAAGGTTAGAGCACGGTTTGCACCAAACATACCATAGGCATAGAAATCATTTTGGACGAAGTCGATCAGACTCCTAGGTGACGAGGCTCAAGTGGAAGCTCTGTTCGGTCCGTTTGGGGATAGTGCTTCTCTTGATGCAAGATTGGTGCTTGGTTTGCACCAAATGTAGCATAGGCATAGAAAATTGTTTTGGACGCACTCGAGGGGACTCCTAGGTGACGAGGCTCAAGTGGAAGCTCGATTCAGTACGTTTGGAGATAGTGCTACTCTTGATGCAAGATTGGTGCTCGATTTGTGTCGAATGTGCCGTAGGCTCGGAAATAGTATTGGAGGCACCCAATGGAACTCCTAGGTGACGTGGGTCATGTGGAATCTCGTTTTGATCTATTTTGAGACAGTGTTTGCGTCGGTGTAAGAAAGGTGCACGGTTTGCACTGAACGTACCATAGGCATAGAAATCGTTTTGGACACACTCGATGGGACTCCTAGGTGACGAGGCTCAAGTGGAAGCTCGGTACGGTCCATTTGGAGATAGTGCTACTCTTGATGCATGATTGGTGCACGGTTTGCGTCAAACGTACCGTAGGCTCGGAAATAGTATTTGAGGCACCCAATGGAACTCCTAGGTTACGTGGGTCATGTGGAATCTTGTTTCGATCTGTTTTGAAACAGTGTTAGCGTCGGTGCAAGATAGGTGCTCGGTTTGCATCAAATGTACCATAGGTTCATAAATTGTTTTAGAAGCGCCTGCGGTACTCCTAGGTGATGAGGGTCTGGTGGAGATCTGTTTGGTCCATTTGGAGATAATGCTACAGAAGATAGGTGCACAGTTTGCATTGAACGTACCATAGGTCATAAATAGTTTTGGACGCAGCAGATGGAACTCGTAAGTGACGTGGGTCGTGTGGAATCTCGTTTTAGTCCATTTGGAGATAGTGTTAGTGTCGGTGCAAGGTTGGAGCACGGTTTGCACCAAACATACCATAGGCATAGAAATCGTTTTGGACGAACTCGATCAGACTCCTTGGTGACGAGGCTCAAGTGGAAGCTCGGTTCGGTCCGTTTGGGGTTAGTGCTTCTCTTGATGCAAGATTGGTGCTTGGTTTGCACCAAATGTAGCATAGGCATAGAAATTGTTTTGGACGCACTCGAGGGGACTCCTAGGTGACGAGACTCAAGTGGAAGCTTGATTCGGTATGTTTGGAGATAGTGCTACTCTTGATGCAAGATTGGTGCTCGATTTGCGTCGAATGTGCCGTAGGCTCGGAAATAGTATTGGAGGCACCCAATGGAACTCCTAGGTGACGTGGGTCATGTGGAATCTCATTTTGATCTATTTTGAGACAGTGTTAGCGTCGGTGCAAGATAGGTGCATGGTTTGCATTGAACGTACCATAGGCATAGAAATCATTTTGGACACACTCGATGGGACTCCTAGGTGACGAGGATCAAGTGGAAGCTCGGTACGGTCCGTTTGGAGATAGTGCTACTCTTGATGCATGATTGGTGCTCGATTTGCGTTGAACGTACCGTAGGCACGGAAATAGTATTGGAGGCACCCAATGGAACTCCTAGGTTACATGGGTCATGTGGAATCTTGTTTCGATCTATTTTGAGACAGTGTTAGCGCCGGTGCATGATAGGTGCTCGGTTTGCGTCAAATGTACCATAGGTTCATAAATTGTTTTAGAAGCGCCGCGGTACTCCTAGGAGATGAGGGTCTGGTGGAGATCTGTTTGGTCCATTTGGAGATAATGCGACAGAAGATAGGTGTACGGTTTGCATTGAACGTACCATAGGTCATAAACAGTTTTGAAGGCACCCGATGGAACTCGTAAGTGACGCGGGTCGTGTGGAATCTCGTTTTAGTCCATTTAGAGATAGTGTTATTGTCAGTGCAAGGTTGGAGCATGGTTTGCACCGAACACACCATAGGCATAGAAATCGTTTTGGACGAACTCGATCAGACTCCTAGGTGACGAGGCTCAAGTGGAAGCTCGGTTTGGTCCGTTTGGGGATAGTGCTTCTCTTGATGCAAGATTGGTGCTTGGTTTGCACCAAATGTAGCATAGCATAGAAATTGTTTTGGACACACTCGAGGGGACTCCTAGGTGACAAGGCTCAAGTCGAAGCTCGATTCGGTACGTTTGGATATAGTGCTACTCTTGATGCAAGATTGGTGCTCCATTTGCGTCGAATGTGCCGTAGGCTCGAAAATAGTATTGGAGGCACCCAATGGAACTCCTAGGTGACGTGGGTCATGAGGAATCTCGTTTTGATCTATTTTGAGACAGTGTTAGCGTCGGTGCAAGATAGGTGCACGATTTGCACTGAACGTACCATAGGCATAGGAATCGTTTTGGACACACTCGATGGGACTCCTGGTGACGAGGCTCAAGTGGAAGCTCGGTACGGTCCATTTGGAGATAGTGCTACTCTTGATGCATGATTGGTGCACGGTTTGCGTTGAACGTACTGTAGGCTCGGAAATAGTATTGGAGGCACCCGATGGAACTCCTAGGTGACGTGTGTCATGTGGAATCTTGTTTTGATCTGTTTTGAAACAGTGTTAGCATCGGTGCAAGATAGGTGCTCGGTTTGCGTCAAATGTACCATAGGTTCATAAATTGTTTTCGAAGCGCCCGCGGTACTCCTAGGTGATGAGGGTCTGGTGGAGATCTGTTTGGTCCATTTGGAGATAATGCTACAGAAGATAGGTGCACGGTTTGCATTGAATGTACCATAGGTCATAAACAGTTTTGGACGCACCCGATGGAACTCGTAAGTGACGTGGGTCGTGTGGAATCTCGTTTTAGTCCATTTGGAGATAGTGTTAGTGTCAGTGCAAGGTTGAAGCACGGTTTGCACCGAACATACCATAGGCGTAGGAATCGTTTTGGACGAACTCGATCAGACTCCTAGGTGACGAGGCTCAAGTCGAAGCTTGGTTCGGTCCGTTTGGGGATAGTGCTTCTCTTGATGCAAGATTGGTGCTTGGTTTGCACCAAATGTAGCATAGGCATAGAAATTGTTTTGGACGCACTCAAGGGGACTCCTAGGTGACGAGGCTCAAGTGGAAGCTCGATTCGGTACGTTTGGAGATAGTGCTACTCTTGATGCAAGATTGGTGCTCGATTTGCGTCGAATGTGCCGTAGGCTCGGAAATAGCATTGGAGGCACCCAATGGAACTCCTAGGTGACGTGGGTCATGTGGAATCTCGTTTTGATCTATTTTGAGACAGTGTTTGCGTCGGTGTAAGAAAGGTGCACGGTTTGCCCTGAACGTACCATAGGCACAGAAATCGTTTTGGACACACTCGATGGGACTCCTAGGTGACGAGGCTCAAGTGGAAGCTCGGTACGGTCCATTTGGAGATAGTGCTACTCTTGAAGCATGATTGGTGCACGGTTTGCGTCGAACGTACCATAGGCTCGGAAATAGTATTTGAGGCACCTGATGGAACTCCTAGGTTATGTGGGTCATGTGGAATCTTGTTTCGATCTGTTTTGAAACAGTGTTAGCGTCGGTGCAAGATAGGTGCTCGGTTTGCATCAAATGTACCATAGGTTCATAAATTGTTTTAGAAGCGCCCGCGGTACTCCTAGGTGATGAGGGTCTGGTGGAGATCTGTTTGGTCCGTTTGGAGATAATGCTACAGAAGATAGGTGCACAGTGTGCATTGAACGTACCATAGGTCATAAATAGTTTTGGACGCACTCGATGGAACTCGTAAGTGACGTGGGTCGTGTGGAATCTCGTTTTAGTCCATTTGGAGATAGTGTTAGTGTCGGTGCAAGGTTGGAGCACGGTTTGCACCAAACATACCATAGGCATAGAAATCGTTTTGGACGAACTCGATCAGACTCCTTGGTGACGAGGCTCAAGTGGAAGCTCGGTTCGGTCCGTTTGGGGTTAGTGCTTCTCTTGATGCAAGATTGGTGCTTGGTTTGCACCAAATGTAGCATAGGCATAGAAATTGTTTTGGACGCACTCAAGGGGACTCCTAGGTGACGAGGCTCAAGTCGAAGCTCGATTCGGTAAGTTTGGAGATAGTGCTACTCTTGATGCAAGATTGGTGCTCGATTTGCGTCGAATGTGCCGTAGGCTCGGAAATAGCATTGGAGGCACCCAATGGAACTCCTAGGTGACGAGGCTCAAGTGGAAGCTCGGTACGGTCCATTTGGAGATAGTGCTACTCTTGATGCATGATTGGTTCACGGTTTGCGTCGAACGTACCGTAGGCTCGGAAATAGTATTGGAGGCACCTGATGGAACTCCTAGGTGACGTGGGACATGTGGAATCTCATTTTGATCTATTTTGAAACAGTGTTAGCGTCGGTGCAAGATAGGTGCACGGTTTGCATTGAACGTACCATAGACATAGAAATCATTTTGGACACACTCGATGGGACTCCTAGGTGATGAGGCTCAAGTGGAAGCTCGGTACGGTCCGTTTGGAGATAGTGCTACTCTTGATGCATGATTGGTGCTCGATTTGCGTTGAACGTACCGTAGGCACGGAAATAGTATTGGAGGCACCCAATGGAAATCCTAGGTTACGTCGGTCATGTGGAATCTTGTTTCGATCTATTTTGAGACAGTGTTAGCGTCGGTGCATGATAGGTGCTCGGTTTGCGTCAAATGTACCATAGGTTCATAAATTGTTTTAGAAGCGCCGCGGTACTCCTAGGTGATGAGGGTCTGGTGGAGATCTGTTTGGTCCATTTAGAGATAATGCTACAGAAGATAGGTGCACGGTTTGCATTGAACGTACCATAGGTCATAAATAGTTTTGGAGGCACCCGATGGAACTCGTAAGTGACGCGGGTCGTGTGGAATCTCGTTTTAGTCCATTTAGAGATAGTGTTAGTGTCAGTGCAAGGTTGGAGCATGGTTTGCACCGAACACACCATAGGCATAGAAATCGTTTTGGACGAACTCGATCAGACTCCTAGGTGATGAGGCTCAAGTGGAAGCTCTGTTCGGTCCGTTTGGGGATAGTGCTTCTCTTGATGCAAGATTGGTGCTTGGTTTGCACCAAATGTAGCATAGGCATAGAAATTGTTTTGGACGCACTCGAGGGGACTCCTTGGTGACGAGGCTCAAGTGGAAGCTCGATTCGGTACGTTTGGAGATTGTTCTACTCTTGATGCAAGATTGGTGCTCGATTTGCGTCGAATGTGCCGTAGGCTCGGAAATAGCATTGGAGGCACCCAATGGAACTCCTAGGTGACGAGGCTCAAGTGGAAGCTTGGTACGGTCCATTTGGAGATAGTGCTACTCTTGATGCATGATTGGTTCACGGTTTGCGTCGAACGTACCGTAGGCTCGGAAATAGTATTGGAGGCACCTGATGGAACTCCTAGGTTACATGGGTCATGTGGAATCTTGTTTCGATCTGTTTTGAAATAGTGTTAGCGTCGGTGCAAGATAGGTGCTCGGTTTGCGTCAAATGTACCATAGGTTCATAAATTGTTTTAGAAGCGCCCGCGGTACTCCTAGGTGATGAGGGTCTGGTGGAGATCTGTTTGGTCCGTTTGGAGATAATGCTACTGAAGATAGGTGCACGGTTTGCATTGAACGTACCATAGGTCATAAATAGTTTTGGACGCACCCGATGGAACTCGTAAGTGACGTGGCTCGTGTGGAATCTCGTTTTAGTCCATTTGGAGATAGTGTTAGTGTCGGTGCAAGGTTGGAGCACGGTTTGCACCGAACATACCATAGGCATAGAAATCGTTTTGGACGAACTCGATCAGACTCCTTGGTGATGAGGCTCAAGTGGAAGCTCGGTTCGGTCCGTTTGGGGTTAGTGCTTCTCTTGATGCAAGATTGGTGCTTGGTTTGCACCAAATGTAGCATAGGCATAGAAATTGTTTTGGACGCACTCGAGGGGACTCCTAGGAGACGAGGCTCAAGTGGAAGCTCGATTCGGTAAGTTTGGAGATAGTGCTACTCTTGATGCAAGATTGGTGCTCGATTTGCGTCGAATGTGCCGTAGGCTCGGAAATAGCATTGGAGGCACCCAATGGAACTCCTAGGTGACGTGGGTCATGTGGAATCTCGTTTTGATCTATTTTGAGACAGTGTTAGCGTTGGTGTAAGAAAGGTGCACGGTTTGCACTGAACGTACCATAGGCATAGAAATCGTTTTGGACACACTCGATGGGACTCCTAGGTGACGAGGCTCAAGTGGAAGCTCGGTACGGTCCATTTGGAGATAGTGCTACTCTTGATGCATGATTGGTGCACGGTTTGCGTCGAACGTACCGTAGGCTCGGAAATAGTATTTGAGGCACCTGATGGAACTCCTAGGTTACGTCGGTCATGTGGAATCTTCGATCTATTTTGAAACAGTGTTAGCGTCGGTGCATGATAGGTGCTCGGTTTACATCAAATGTACCATAGGTTCATAAATTGTTTTAGAAGCGCCGCGGTACTCCTAGGTGATGAGGGTCTGGTGGAGATCTATTTGGTCCGTTTGGAGATAATGCTACAGAAGATAGGTGCACAGTGTGCATTGAACGTACCATAGGTCATAAACAGTTTTGGACGCACCCGATGGAACCCGTAAGTGACGCGGGTCGTGTGGAATCTAGTTTTAGTCCATTTGGAGATAGTGTTAGTGTCGGTGCAAGGTTGGAGCGTGGTTTGCACCGAACATACCATAGGCATAGAAATTGTTTTGGACGAACTGGATCAGACTCCTTGGTGACGAGGCTCAAGTGGAAGCTCGGTTCGGTCCGTTTGGGGTTAGTGCTTCTCTTGATGCAAGATTGGTGCTTGGTTTGCACCAAATGTAGCATAGGCATAGAAATTGTTTTGGACGCACTTGAGGGGACTCCTAGGAGATGAGGCTCAAGTGGAAGCTCGATTCGGTAAGTTTGGAGATAGTGCTGCTCTTGATGCAAGATTGGTGCTCGATTTGCGTCGAATGTGCCATAGACTCGGAAATAGTTTTGGAGGCACCCAATGGAACTCCTAGGTGACGTGGGTCATGTGGAATCTCATTTTGATCTATTTTGAGACAGTGTTAGCGTCGGTGCAAGATAGGTGCACGGTTTGCATTGAACGTACCATAGGCATAGAAATCATTTTGGACACACTCGATGGGACTCCTAGGTGACGAGGATCAAGTGGAAGCTCGGTACGGTCCGTTTGGAGATAGTGCTACTCTTGATGCATGATTGGTGCTCGATTTGCGTTGAACGTACCGTAGGCACGAAAATAGTGTTGGAGGCATCCAATGGAACTCCTAGGTTACGTCGGTCATGTGGAATCTTGTTTCGATCTATTTTGAAACAGTGTTAGCGTCGGTGCATGATAGGTGCTCGGTTTGCGTCAAATGCACCATAGGTTCATAAATTGTTTTAGAAGCGCCGCGGTACTCCTAGGTGATGAGGGTCTGGTGGAGATCTGTTTGGTCCATTTGGAGATAATGCTACAGAAGATAGGTGCACGGTTTGCATTGAATGTACCATAGGTCATAAACAGTTTTGGAGGCACCCAATGGAACTCGTAAGTGACGCGGGTCGTGTGGAATCTCGTTTCAGTCCATTTAGAGATAGTGTTAGTGTCAGTGCAAGGTTGGAGCATGGTTTGCACCGAACACACCATAGGCATAGAAATCGTTTTGGACGAACTCGATCAGACTCCTAGGTGATGAGGCTCAAGTGGAAGCTCTGTTCGGTCCGTTTGGGGATAGTGCTTCTCTTGATGCAAGATTGGTGCTTGGTTTGCACCAAATGTAGCATAGGCATAGAAATTGTTTTGGACGCACTCGAGGGGACTCCTTGGTGACGAGGCTCAAGTGGAAGCTCGATTCGGTACGTTTGGAGATAGTTCTACTCTTGATGCAAGATTGTTGCTCGATTTTGCGTCGAATGTGCCGTAGGCTCGGAAATAGTATTGGAGGCACCCAATGGAACTCCTAGGTGACGTGGGTCATGTGGAATCTCGTTTTGATCTATTTCGAGACAGTGTTTGCGTCGGTGCAAGATAGGTGCACGGTTTGCACTGAACGTACCATAGGCATAGAAATCATTTTGGACACACTCAATGGGACTCCTAGGTGACGAGGCTCAAGTGGAAGCTCGGTACGGTCCATTTGGAGATAGTGCAACTCTTGATGCATGATTGGTTCACGGTTTGCGTCGAACGTACCGTAGGCTCGGAAATAGTATTGGAGGCACCTGATGGAACTCCTAGGTTACATGGGTCATGTGGAATCTTGTTTCAATCTGTTTTGAAACAGTGTTAGCGTCGGTGCAAGATAGGTGCTCGGCTTGCGTCAAATGTACCATAGGTTCATAAATTGTTTTAGAAGCGCCCGTGGTACTCCTAGGTGATGAGGGTCTGGTGGAGATCTGTTTGGTCCGTTTGGAGATAATGCTACAGAAGATAGGTGCACGGTTTGCATTGAACGTACCATAGGTCATAAATAGTTTTGGACGCACCCGATGGAACTCGTAAGTGACGTGGCTCGTGTGGAATCTCGTTTTAGTCCATTTGGAGATAGTGTTAGTGTCGGTGCAAGGTTGGAGCACGGTTTGCACCGAACATACCATAGGCATAGAAATCGTTTTGGACGAACTCGATCAGACACCTTGGTGATGAGGCTCAAGTGGAAGCTTGGTTCGGTCCATTTGGGGTTAGTGCTTCTCTTGATGCAAGATTGGTGCTTGGTTTGCACCAAATGTAGCATAGGCATAGAAATTGTTTTGGACGCACTCGAGGGGACTCCTAGGAGACGAGGCTCAAGTGAAAGCTCGATTCGGTAAGTTTGGAGATAGTGCTACTCTTGATGCAAGATTGGTGCTCGATTTGCGTCGAATGTGCCGTAGGCTCGGAAATAGCATTGGAGGCACCCAATGGAACTCCTAGGTGACGTGGGTCATGTGGAATCTCGTTTTGATCTATTTTGAGACAGTGTTAGCATCGGTGTAAGAAAGGTGCACGGTTTGCACTGAACGTACCATAGGCATAGAAATCGTTTTGGACACACTCGATGGGACTCCTAGGTGACGAGGCTCAAGTGGAAGCTCGGTACGGTCCATTTGGAGATAGTGCTACTCTTGATGCATGATTGGTGCACGGTTTGCGTCGAACGTACCGTAGGCTCGGAAATAGTATTTGAGGCACCTGATGGAACTCCTAGGTTACGTCGGTCATGTGGAATCTTGTTTCGATCTATTTTGAAACAGTGTTAGCGTCGGTGCATGATAGGTGCTCGGTTTGCATCAAATGTACCATAGGTTCATAAATTGTTTTAGAAGCGCCGCGGTACTCCTAGGTGATGAGGGTCTGGTGGAGATCTATTTGGTCCGTTTGGAGATAATGCTACAGAAGATAGGTGCACAGTGTGCATTGAACGTACCACAGGTCATAAACAGTTTTGGACGCACCCGATGGAACTCGTAAGTGACGCGGGTCGTGTGGAATCTAGTTTTAGTCCATTTGGAGATAGTGTTAGTGTCGGTGCAAGGTTGGAGCATGGTTTGCACAGAACATACCATAGGCATAGAAATCGTTTTGGACGAACTGGATCAGACTCCTTGGTGACGAGGCTCAAGTGGAAGCTCGGTTCGGTCCGTTTGGGGTTAGTGCTTCTCTTGATGCAAGATTGGTGCTTGGTTTGCACCAAATGTAGCATAGGCATAGAAATTGTTTTGGACGCACTTGAGGGGACTCCTAGGAGACGAGGCTCAAGTGGAAGCTCAATTCGGTAAGTTTGGAGATAGTGCTACTCTTGATGCAAGATTGGTGCTCGATTTGCGTCGAATGTGCCATAGACTCGGAAAAAGTTTTGGAGGCACCCAATGGAACTCCTAGGTGACGTGGGTCATGTGGAATCTCATTTTGATCTATTTTGAGACAGTGTTAGCGTCGGTGCAAGATAGGTGCACGGTTTGCATTGAACGTACCATAGGCATAGAAATCATTTTGGACACACTCGATGGGACTCCTAGGTGACGAGGATCAAGTGGAAGCTCGGTACGGTCCGTTTGGAGATAGTGCTACTCTTGATGCATGATTGGTGCTCGATTTGCGTTGAACGTACCGTAGGCACGAAAATAGTGTTGGAGGCATCCAATGGAACTCCTAGGTTACGTCAGTCATGTGGAATCTTGTTTCGATCTATTTTGAAACAGTGTTAGCGTCGGTGCATGATAGGTGCTCGGTTTGCGTCAAATGTACCATAGGTTCATAAATTGTTTTAGAAGCGCCGTGGTACTCCTAGGTGATGAGGGTCTGGTGGAGATCTGTTTGGTCCATTTGGAGATAATGCTACAGAACATAGGTGCACGGTTTGCATTGAACGTACCATAGGTCATAAACAGTTTTGGAGGCACCCGATGGAACTCGTAAGTGACGCGGGTCATGTGGAATCTCGTTTTAGTCCATTTGGAGATAGTGTTAGTGCAAGGTTGAAGCACGGTTTGCACCGAACACACCATAGGCATAGAAATCATTTTGGACGAACTCGATCAGACTCCTAGGTGACGAGGCTCAAGTGGAAGCTCGGTTCGGTCCGTTTGGGGATAGTGCTTCTCTTGATGCAAGATTGGTGCTTGGTTTGCACCAAATGTAGCATAGGCATAGAAATTGTTTAGGACGCACTCAAGGGGACTCCTAGGTGACGAGGCTCAAGTGGAAGCTCGATTCGGTACGTTTGGAGATAGTGCTACTCTTGATGCAAGATTGGTGCTCGATTTGCGTCGAATGTGCCGTAGGCTCAAAAATAGAATTGGAGGCACCCAATGGAACTCCTAGGTGACGTGGGTCATGTGGAATCTCGTTTTGATCTATTTTGAGACAGTGTTAGCGTCAGTGCAAGATAGGTGCACGGTTTGCACTGAACGTACCATAGGCATAGAAATCATTTTGGACACACCCGATGGAACTCCTAGGTGACGAGGATCAAGTGGAAGCTCGGTACGGTCCGTTTGGAGATAGTGCTACTCTTGATGCATGATTGGTGCTCGATTTGCGTTGAACGTACCGTAGGCACGAAAATAGTGTTGGAGGCATCCAATGGAACTCCTAGGTTACGTCGGTCATGTGGAATCTTGTTTCGATCTATTTTGAAACAGTGTTAGCGTCGGTGCATGATAGGTGCTCGGTTTGCGTCAAATGCACCATAGGTTCATAAATTGTTTTAGAAGCGCCGCGGTACTCCTAGGTGATGAGGGTCTGGTGGAGATCTGTTTGGTCCATTTGGAGATAATGCTACAGAAGATAGGTGCACGGTTTGCATTGAATGTACCATAGGTCATAAACAGTTTTGGAGGCACCCAATGGAACTCGTAAGTGACGCGGGTCGTGTGGAATCTCGTTTCAGTCCATTTAGAGATAGTGTTAGTGTCAGTGCAAGGTTGGAGCATGGTTTGCACCGAACACACCATAGGCATAGAAATCGTTTTGGACGAACTCGATCAGACTCCTAGGTGATGAGGCTCAAGTGGAAGCTCTGTTCGGTCCGTTTGGGGATAGTGCTTCTCTTGATGCAAGATTGGTGCTTGGTTTGCACCAAATGTAGCATAGGCATAGAAATTGTTTTGGACGCACTCGAGGGGACTCCTTGGTGACGAGGCTCAAGTGGAAGCTCGATTCGGTACGTTTGGAGATAGTTCTACTCTTGATGCAAGATTGTTGCTCGATTTTGCGTCGAATGTGCCGTAGGCTCGGAAATAGTATTGGAGGCACCCAATGGAACTCCTAGGTGACGTGGGTCATGTGGAATCTCGTTTTGATCTATTTCGAGACAGTGTTTGCGTCGGTGCAAGATAGGTGCACGGTTTGCACTGAACGTACCATAGGCATAGAAATCATTTTGGACACACTCAATGGGACTCCTAGGTGACGAGGCTCAAGTGGAAGCTCGGTACGGTCCATTTGGAGATAGTGCAACTCTTGATGCATGATTGGTTCACGGTTTGCGTCGAACGTACCGTAGGCTCGGAAATAGTATTGGAGGCACCTGATGGAACTCCTAGGTTACATGGGTCATGTGGAATCTTGTTTCAATCTGTTTTGAAACAGTGTTAGCGTCGGTGCAAGATAGGTGCTCGGCTTGCGTCAAATGTACCATAGGTTCATAAATTGTTTTAGAAGCGCCCGTGGTACTCCTAGGTGATGAGGGTCTGGTGGAGATCTGTTTGGTCCGTTTGGAGATAATGCTACAGAAGATAGGTGCACGGTTTGCATTGAACGTACCATAGGTCATAAATAGTTTTGGACGCACCCGATGGAACTCGTAAGTGACGTGGCTCGTGTGGAATCTCGTTTTAGTCCATTTGGAGATAGTGTTAGTGTCGGTGCAAGGTTGGAGCACGGTTTGCACCGAACATACCATAGGCATAGAAATCATTTTGGACGAACTCGATCAGACACCTTGGTGATGAGGCTCAAGTGGAAGCTTGGTTCGGTCCATTTGGGGTTAGTGCTTCTCTTGATGCAAGATTGGTGCTTGGTTTGCACCAAATGTAGCATAGGCATAGAAATTGTTTTGGACGCACTCGAGGGGACTCCTAGGAGACGAGGCTCAAGTGAAAGCTCGATTCGGTAAGTTTGGAGATAGTGCTACTCTTGATGCAAGATTGGTGCTCGATTTGCGTCGAATGTGCCGTAGGCTCGGAAATAGCATTGGAGGCACCCAATGGAACTCCTAGGTGACGTGGGTCATGTGGAATCTCGTTTTGATCTATTTTGAGACAGTGTTAGCATCGGTGTAAGAAAGGTGCACGGTTTGCACTGAACGTACCATAGGCATAGAAATCGTTTTGGACACACTCGATGGGACTCCTAGGTGACGAGGCTCAAGTGGAAGCTCGGTACGGTCCATTTGGAGATAGTGCTACTCTTGATGCATGATTGGTGCACGGTTTGCGTCGAACGTACCGTAGGCTCGGAAATAGTATTTGAGGCACCTGATGGAACTCCTAGGTTACGTCGGTCATGTGGAATCTTGTTTCGATCTATTTTGAAACAGTGTTAGCGTCGGTGCATGATAGGTGCTCGGTTTGCATCAAATGTACCATAGGTTCATAAATTGTTTTAGAAGCGCCGCGGTACTCCTAGGTGATGAGGGTCTGGTGGAGATCTATTTGGTCCGTTTGGAGATAATGCTACAGAAGATAGGTGCACAGTGTGCATTGAACGTACCACAGGTCATAAACAGTTTTGGACGCACCCGATGGAACTCGTAAGTGACGCGGGTCGTGTGGAATCTAGTTTTAGTCCATTTGGAGATAGTGTTAGTGTCGGTGCAAGGTTGGAGCATGGTTTGCACAGAACATACCATAGGCATAGAAATTGTTTTGGACGAACTGGATCAGACTCCTTGGTGACGAGGCTCAAGTGGAAGCTCGGTTCGGTCCGTTTGGGGTTAGTGCTTCTCTTGATGCAAGATTGGTGCTTGGTTTGCACCAAATGTAGCATAGGCATAGAAATTGTTTTGGACGCACTTGAGGGGACTCCTAGGAGACGAGGCTCAAGTGGAAGCTCAATTCGGTAAGTTTGGAGATAGTGCTACTCTTGATGCAAGATTGGTGCTCGATTTGCGTCGAATGTGCCATAGACTCGGAAAAAGTTTTGGAGGCACCCAATGGAACTCCTAGGTGACGTGGGTCATGTGGAATCTCATTTTGATCTATTTTGAGACAGTGTTAGCGTCGGTGCAAGATAGGTGCACGGTTTGCATTGAACGTACCATAGGCATAGAAATCATTTTGGACACACTCGATGGGACTCCTAGGTGACGAGGATCAAGTGGAAGCTCGGTACGGTCCGTTTGGAGATAGTGCTACTCTTGATGCATGATTGGTGCTCGATTTGCGTTGAACGTACCGTAGGCACGAAAATAGTGTTGGAGGCATCCAATGGAACTCCTAGGTTACGTCAGTCATGTGGAATCTTGTTTCGATCTATTTTGAAACAGTGTTAGCGTCGGTGCATGATAGGTGCTCGGTTTGCGTCAAATGTACCATAGGTTCATAAATTGTTTTAGAAGCGCCGTGGTACTCCTAGGTGATGAGGGTCTGGTGGAGATCTGTTTGGTCCATTTGGAGATAATGCTACAGAACATAGGTGCACGGTTTGCATTGAACGTACCATAGGTCATAAACAGTTTTGGAGGCACCCGATGGAACTCGTAAGTGACGCGGGTCATGTGGAATCTCGTTTTAGTCCATTTGGAGATAGTGTTAGTGCAAGGTTGAAGCACGGTTTGCACCGAACACACCATAGGCATAGAAATCATTTTGGACGAACTCGATCAGACTCCTAGGTGACGAGGCTCAAGTGGAAGCTCGGTTCGGTCCGTTTGGGGATAGTGCTTCTCTTGATGCAAGATTGGTGCTTGGTTTGCACCAAATGTAGCATAGGCATAGAAATTGTTTAGGACGCACTCAAGGGGACTCCTAGGTGACGAGGCTCAAGTGGAAGCTCGATTCGGTACGTTTGGAGATAGTGCTACTCTTGATGCAAGATTGGTGCTCGATTTGCGTCGAATGTGCCGTAGGCTCAGAAATAGAATTGGAGGCACCCAATGGAACTCCTAGGTGACGTGGGTCATGTGGAATCTCGTTTTGATCTATTTTGAGACAGTGTTAGCGTCAGTGCAAGATAGGTGCACGGTTTGCACTGAACGTACCATAGGCATAGAAATCATTTTGGACACACCCGATGGAACTCCTAGGTGACGAGGATCAAGTGGAAGCTCGGTACGGTCCGTTTGGAGATAGTGCTACTCTTGATGCATGATTGGTGCTCGATTTGCGTTGAACGTACCGTAGGCACGGAAATAGTGTTGGAGGCATCCAATGGAACTCCTAGGTTACGTCAGTCATGTGGAATCTTGTTTCGATCTATTTTGAAACAGTGTTAGCGTCGGTGCATGATAGGTGCTCGGTTTGCGTCAAATGTACCATAGGTTCATAAATTGTTTTAGAAGCGCCGTGGTACTCCTAGGTGATGAGGGTCCGGTGGAGATCTGTTTGGTCCATTTGGAGATAATGCTACAGAACATAGGTGCACGGTTTGCATTGAACGTACCATAGGTCATAAACAGTTTTGGAGGCACCCGATGGAACTCGTAAGTGACGCGGGTCATGTGGAATCTCGTTTTAGTCCATTTGGAGATAGTGTTAGTGTTAGTGCAAGGTTGAAGCACGGTTTGCACCGAACACACCATAGGCATAGAAATCATTTTGGACGAACTCGATCAGACTCCTAGGTGACGAGGCTCAAGTGGAAGCTCGGTTCGGTCCGTTTGGGGATAGTGCTTCTCTTGATGCAAGATTGGTGCTTGGTTTGCACCAAATGTAGCATAGGCATAGAAATTGTTTAGGACACACTCAAGGGGACTCCTAGGTGACAAGGCTCAAGTGGAAGCTCGATTCGGTACGTTTGGAGATAGTTCTACTCTTGATGCAAGATTGGTGCTCGATTTGCGTCGAATGTGCCGTAGGCTCAGAAATAGAATTGGAGGCACCCAATGGAACTCCTAGGTGACGTGGGTCATGTGGAATCTCGTTTTGATCTATTTTGAGACAGTATTAGCGTCGGTGCAAGATAGGTGCACGGTTTGCACTGAATGTACCATAGGCATAGAAATCATTTTGGACACACCCGATGGAACTCCTAGGTGACGTAGGTCTGGTGGAATCTCGTTTAGATCTATTTTTGAGACAGTGTTAGCGTCGGTGCAAGATAGGTGCACGGTTTGCACTGAACGTACCATAGGCATAGAAATCGTTTTGGACACACTCAATGGGACTCCTAGGTGACGAGGCTCAAGTGGAAGCTCGGTACGGTCCATTTGGAGATAGTGCTACTCTTGATGCATGATTGGTGCACGGTTTGCGTTGAACGATCATAGGCTCGGAAATAGTATTTGAGGCACCCGATGGAACTTCTAGGTTACGTGGGTCATGTGGAATCTTGTTTCGTTCTATTTTGAAACAGTGTTAGCATCCGTGCAAGATAGGTGCACGGTTTGCGTCAAACGTACCATAGTTTCATAAATCATTTTAGAAGCACCCGCGGTACTCCTAGGTGATGAGGGTCTGGTGGAGATCTGTTTGGTCCGTTTGGAGATAGTGCTACAGAAGATAGGTGCATGGTCTGCATTGAACGTACCGACGCACCCGATGGAACTCGTAAGTGACGTGGGTCGTGTGGAATCTTGTTTTAGTACATTTATAGATAGTGTTAGTGTCAGTGCAAGGTTGGAGCATGGTTTGCACCAAACATACCATAGGCATAGAAATCATTTTGGACGAACTCGATCAGACTCCTAGGTGATGAGGCTCAAGTGGAAGCTCTGTTCGGTCCGTTTGGGGATAGTGCTTCTCTTGATGCAAGATTGGTGCTTGGTTTACACCAAATGTAGCATAGGCATAGAAATTGTTTTGGACGCACTCGAGGGGACTCCTTGGTGATGAGGCTCAAGTGGAAGCTCGATTCGGTATGTTTGGAGATAGTGCTACTCTTGATGCAAGATTGTTGCTCGATTTTGCGTCGAATGTGCCGTAGGCTCGGAAATAGTATTGGTGGCACCCAATGGAACTTCTAGGTGACGTGGGTCATGTGGAATCTCGTTTTGATCTATTTTGAGACAGTGTTTGCGTCGGTGCAAGATAGGTGCACGGTTTGCACTGAACGTACCATAGGCATAGAAATCATTTTGGACACACTCGATGGGACTCCTAGGTGACGAGGCTCAAGTGGAAGCTCGGTACGGTCCATTTGGAGATAGTGCTACTCTTGATGCATGATTGGTGCATGGTTTGTGTCGAACGTACCGTAGGCTCGGAAATAGTATTGGAGGCACCTGATAGAACTCCTAGGTTACGTGGGTCATGTGGAATCTTGTTTCGATCTGTTTTGAAACAGTGTTAGCGTCGGTGCAAGATAGGTGCTCAGTTTGCGTCAAATGTACCATAGGTTCATAAATTGTTTTAGAAGCGCCCGCGGTACTCCTAGGTGATGAGGGTCTGGTGGAGATCTGTTTGGTCCGTTTGGAGATAATGCTACAGAAGATAGGTGCACGGTTTGCATTGAACGTACCATAGGTCATAAACAGTTTTTGAGGCACCCGATGAAACTCGTAAGTGACGCGGGTCGTGTGGAATCTCGTTTTAGTCCATTTGGAGATAGTGTTAGTGTCAGTGCAAGGTTGGAGCATGGTTTGCACTGAACACACCATAGGCATAGAAATCATTTTGGATGAACTCGATCAGACTCCTAGGTGATGAGGCTCAAGTGGAAGCTCGGTTTGGTCCGTTTGGGGATAGTGCTTCTCTTGATGCAAGGTTGGTGCTTGGTTTGCACCAAATCTAGCATAGCACAGAAATTGTTTCGGACACACTCGAGGGGACTCCTAGGTGACGAGGCTCAAGTCGAAGCTCGATTCGGTATGTTTGGATGTAGTGCTACTCTTGATGCAAGATTGGTGCTCGATTTGCGTTGAATGTGCCGTAGGCTCAGAAATAGTATTGGAGGCACCCAATGGAACTCCTTGGTGACGTGGGTCATGAGGAATCTCGTTTTGATCTATTTTGAGACAGTGTTAGCGTCGGTGCAAGATAGGTGCACGGTTTGCACTGAACGTACCATAGGCATAGAAATCGTTTTGCACACACTCGATGGGACTCCTAGGTGACGAGGCTCAAGTGGAAGCTCGGTACGGTCCATTTGGAGATAGTGCTACTCTTGATGCATGATTGGTGCACGGTTTGTGTTGAACATACCGTAGGCTCGGAAATAGTATTGGAGGCACCCGATGGAACTCCTAGGTTACGTGGGTCATGTGGAATCTTGTTTTGATCTGTTTTGAAATAGTGTTAGCGTCGGTGCAAGATAGGTGCTCGGTTTGTGTAAAATATACCATAGGTTCATAAATTGTTTTCGAAGCGCCCGCGGTACTCCTAGGTGATGAGGGACTGGTGGAGATCTGTTTGGTCCATTTGGAGATAATGCTACAGAAGATATGTGCACGGTTTGCATTGAACATACCATAGGTCATAAACAGTTTTGGACGCACCCGATGGAACTCGTATGTGATGTGGGTCATGTGGAATCTCGTTTTAGTCCATTTGGAGATAGTGTTAGTGTCAGTGCAAGGTTGGAGCACGGTTTGCACCGAACATACCATAGGCGTAGGAATCGTTTTGGACGAACTCGATCAGACTCCTAGGTGACGAGGCTCAAGTCGAAGCTCGGTTCGGTCCGTTTGGGGATAGTGCTTCTCTTGATGCAAGATTGGGGCTTGGTTTGCACCAAATGTAGCATAGGCATAGAAATTGTTTTGGACGCACTCGAGGGGACTCCTAGGTGACAAGGCTCAAGTGGAAGCTCGATTCGGTACGTTTGGAGATAGTGCTACTCTTGATGCAAGATTGGTGCTCGATTTGCGTCGAATGTGCCGTAGGCTCAGAAATAGTATTGGAGGCACCCAATGGAACTCCTAGGTGACGTGGGTCATGTGGAATCTTGTTTCGATCTGTTTTGAAACAGTGTTTGCGTCGGTGCAAGATAGGTGCACGGTTTGCACTGAACGTACCATAGGCATAGAAATTATTTTGGACACACTCGATGGGACTCCTAGGTGACGAGGCTCAAGTGGAAGCTCGGTACGGTCCATTTGGAGATAGTGCTACTCTTGATGCATGATTGGTGCATGGTTTGCGTCGAACGTACCGTAGGCTCGGAAATAGTATTGGAGGCACCTGATGGAACTCCTAGGTTACGTGGGTCATGTGGAATCTTGTTTCGATCTGTTTTGAAATAGTGTTAGCGTCGGTGCAAGATAGGTGCTCGGTTTGCGTCAAATGTACCATAGGTTCATAAATTGTTTTAGAAGCGCCCGCGGTACTCCTAGGTGATGAGGGTCTGGTGGAGATCTGTTTGGTCCGTTTGGAGATAATGCTACAGAAGATAGGTGCACGGTTTGCATTGAACGTACCATAGGTCATAAATAGTTTTGGATGCACCCGATGGAACTCGTAAGTGACGTGGCTCGTGTGGAATCTCGTTTTAGTCCATTTGAAGATAGTTTTAGTGTCGGTGCAAGGTTGGAGCACGGTTTGCACCGAACATACCATAGGCATAGAAATCGTTTTGGACGAACTCGATCAGACTCCTTGGTGACGAGGCTCAACTGGAAGCTCGGTTCGATCCGTTTGGGGTTAGTGCTTCTCTTGATGCAAGATTGGTGCTTGGTTTGCACCAAATGTAGCATAGGCATAGAAATTGTTTTGGACGCACTCGAGGGGACTCCTAGGTGACGAGGCTCAAGTGGAAGCTCGATTCGGTACGTTTGGAGATAGTGCTACTCCTGATGCAAGATTGGTGCTCGATTTGCGTCGAATGTGCCATAGGCTCGGAAATAGTATTGGAGGCACCCAATGGGAGTCCTAGGTGACGTGGGTCATGTGGAATCTCATTTTGATCTATTTTGAGTCAGTGTTAGCGTCGGTGCAAGATAGGTGCATGGTTTGCATTGAACGTACCATAAGCATAGAAATTGTTTTGGACACACTCGATGGGACTCCTAGGTGACGAGGCTCCAGTGGAAGCTCGGTACGGTCCATTTGGAGATAGTGCTACTCTTGATGCATGATTGGTGCACGGTTTGCGTCGAACGTACCGTAGGCTCGGAAATAGTATTTGAGGCACCCAATGGAACTCCTAGGTTACGTGGGTCATGTGGAATCTTGTTTCGATCTGTTTTGAAACAGTGTTAGCGTCAGTGCAAGATAGGTGCTTGGTTTGCATCAAATGTACCATAGGTTCATAAATTGTTTTAGAAGCGCCCGCGGTACTCCTAGGTGATGAGGGTCTAGTGGAGATCTGTTTGGAAAGTTTGGAGATAATGCTACAGAAGATAGGTGCACAGTTTGCGTTGAACGTACCATAGGTCATAAATAGTTTTGGACGCAGCCGATGGAACTCGTAAGTGACGTGGGTCGTGTGGAATCTCGTTTTAGTCCATTTGGAGATAGTGTTAGTGTCGGTGCAAGGTTGGAGCACGGTTTGCACCAAACATACCATAGGCATAGAAATCGTTTTGGACGAACTCGATCAGACTCCTTGGTGACGAGGCTCAAGTGGAAGCTCGGTTCGGTCCGTTTGGGGTTAGTGCTTCTCTTGATGCTTGGTGCTTGGTTTGCACCAAATGTAGCATAGGCATAGAAATTGTTTAGGACGCACTCAAGGGGACTCCTAGGTGACGAGGCTCAAGTGGAAGATCAATTCGGTACGTTTGGAGATAGTGCTACTCTTGATGCAAGATTGGTGCTCGATTTGCGTCGAATGTGCCGTAGGCTCGGAAATAGTATTGGAGGCACCCAATGGAACTCCTAGGTGACGTGGGTCATGTGGAATCTCATTTTGATCTATTTTGAGACAATGTTAGCGTCGGTGCAAGATAGGTGCACGGTTTGCATTGAACGTACCATAGGCATAGAAATCATTTTGGACACACTCGATGGGACTCCTAGGTGACGAGGATCAAGTGGAAGCTCGGTACGGTCCATTTGGAGATAGTGCTACTCTTGATGCATGATTGGTGCTCGATTTGCGTTGAACGTACCGTAGGCACGGAAATAGTATTGGAGGCACCCAATGGAACTCCTAGGTCACATGGGTCATGTGGAATCTTGTTTCGATCTATTTTGAGACAGTGTTAGCGTCGGTGCATGATAGGTGCTCGGTTTGCGTCAAATGTACCATAGGTTCATAAATTGTTTTAGAAGCGCCGCGGTACTCCTAGGAGATGAGGGTCTGGTGGAGATCTGTTTGGTCCATTTGGAGATAATGCTACCGAAGATAGGTGTACGGTTTGCATTGAACGTACCATAGGTCATAAACAGTTTTGGAGGCACCCGATGGAACTCGTAAGTGACGCGGGTCGTGTGGAATCTCGTTTTAGTCCATTTAGAGATAGTGTTAGTTTCAGTGCAAGGTTGGAGCATGGTTTGCACCGAACACACCATAGGCATAGAAATCATTTTGGATGAACTCGATCAGACTCCTAGGTGACGAGGCTCAAGTGGAAGCTCGGTTTGGTCCGTTTGGGGATAGTGCTTCTCTTGATGCAGGATTGGTGCTTGGTTTGCACCAAATGTAGCATAGCATAGAAATTGTTTTGGACACACTCGAGGGGACTCCTAGGTGACGAGGCTCAAGTCGAAGCTCGATTCGGTACGTTTGGAGATAGTGCTACTCTTGATGCAAGATTGGTGCTCGATTTGCGTCGAATGTGCCGTAGGCTCGAAAATAGTATTGGAGGCACCCAATGGAACTCCTAGGTGACGTGGGTCATGAGGAATCTCGTTTTGATCTATTTTGAGACAGTGTTAGCGTCGGTGCAAGATAGGTGCACGGTTTGCACTGAACGTACCATAGGCATAGAAATCGTTTTGCACACACTCGATGGGACTCCTAGGTGACAAGGCTCAAGTGGAAGCTCGGTACGGTCCATTTGGAGATAGTGCTACTCTTGATGCATGATTGGTGCACGGTTTGCGTTGAACGTACCGTAGGCTCGGAAATAGTATTGGAGGCACCCGATGGAACTCCTAGGTGACGTGTGTCATGTGGAATCTTGTTTTGACATGTTTTGAAATAGTGTTAGCATCGGTGCAAGATAGGTGCTTGGTTTGCGTCAAATGTACCATAGGTTCATAAATTGTTTTCGAAGCGCCCGCGGTACTCCTAGGTGATGAGGGTCTGGTGGAGATCTGTTTGGTCCATTTGGAGATAATGCTACAGAAGATAGGTGCACGGTTTGCATTGAATGTACCATAGGTCATAAACAGTTTTGGACGCACCCGATGGAACTCGTAAGTGACGTGGGTCGTGTGGAATCTCGTTTTAGTCCATTTGGAGATAGTGTTAGTGTCAGTGCAAGGTTGAAGCACGGTTTGCACCGAACATACCATAGGCGTAGGAATCGTTTTGGACGAACTCGATCAGACTCCTAGGTGACGAGGCTCAAGTCGAAGCTCGGTTCGGTCCGTTTGGGGATAGTGCTTCTCTTGATGCAAGATTGGTGCTTGGTTTGCACCAAATGTAGCATAGGCATAGAAATTATTTTGGACGCACTCAAGGGGACTCCTAGGTGACGAGGCTCAAGTGGAAGCTCGATTCGGTACGTTTGGAGATAGTGCTACTCTTGATGCAAGATTGGTGCTCGATTTGCGTCGAATGTGCCATAGGCTCAGAAATAGCATTGGAGGCACCCAATGGAACTCCTAGGTGACGTGGGTCATGTGGAATCTCGTTTTGATCTATTTTGAGACAGTGTTTGCGTCGGTGTAAGAAAGGTGCACGGTTTGCACTGAACGTACCATAGGCACAGAAATCGTTTTGGACACACTCGATGGGACTCCTAGGTGACGAGGCTCAAGTGGAAGCTCGATACGGTCCATTTGGAGATAGTGCTACTCTTGATGCATGATTGGTGCACGGTTTGCGTCGAACGTACCATAGGCTCGGAAATAGTATTTGAGGCACCTGATGGAACTCCTAGGTTACGTGGGTCATGTGGAATCTTGTTTCGATCTGTTTTGAAACAGTGTTAGCGTCGGTGCAAGATAGGTGCTCGGTTTGCATCAAATGTACCATAGGTTCATAAATTGTTTTAGAAGCGCCCGCGGTACTCCTAGGTGATGAGGGTCTGGTGGAGATCTGTTTGGTTCGTTTGGAGATAATGCTACAGAAGATAGGTGCACAGTGTGCATTGAACGTACCATAGGTCATAAATAGTTTTGGACGCACCCGATGGAACTCGTAAGTGACGTGGGTCGTGTGGAATCTCGTTTTAGTCCATTTGGAGATAGTGTTAGTGTCGGTGCAAGGTTGGAGCACGGTTTGCACCAAACATACCATAGGCATAGAAATCGTTTTGGACGAACTCGATCAGACTCCTTGGTGACGAGGCTCAAGTGGAAGTTCGGTTCGGTCCGTTTGGGGTTAGTGCTTCTCTTGATGCAAGACTGGTGCTTGGTTTGCACCAAATGTAGCATAGGCATAGAAATTGTTTTGGACGCACTCAAGGGGACTCCGAGGTGACGAGGCTCAAGTCGAAGCTCGATTCGGTAAGTTTGGAGATAGTGCTACTCTTGATGCAAGATTGGTGCTCGATTTGCGTCGAATGTGCCGTAGGCTCAGAAATAGTGTTAGCGTCGGTGCAAGATAGGTGCACGGTTTGCATTGAACGTACCATAGACATAGAAATCATTTTGGACACACTCGATGGGACTCCTAGGTGACGAGGCTCAAGTGGAAGCTCGGTACGGTCCGTTTGGAGATAGTGCTACTCTTGATGCATGATTGGTGCTCGATTTGCGTTGAACGTACCGTAGGCACGGAAATAGTATTGGAGGCACCCAATGGAACTCCTAGGTTACGTCGGTCATGTGGAATCTTGTTTCGATCTATTTTGAGACAGTGTTAGCGTCGGTGCATGATAGGTGCTCGGTTTGCGTCAAATGTACCATAGGTTCATAAATTGTTTTAGAAGCGCCGCGGTACTCCTAGGTGATGAGGGTCTGGTGGAGATCTGTTTGGTCCATTTGGAGATAATGCTACAGAAGATAGGTGCACGGTTTGCATTGAACATACCATAGGTCATAAACAGTTTTGGAGGCACCCGATGGAACTCGTAAGTGACGCGGGTCGTGTGGAATCTCGTTTTAGTCCATTTAGAGATAGTGTTAGTGTCAGTGCAAGGTTGGAGCATGGTTTGCACCGAACACACCATAGGCATAGAAATCGTTTTGGACGAACTCGATCAGACTCCTAGGTGATGAGGCTCAAGTGGAAGCTCTGTTCGGTCCGTTTGGGGATAGTGCTTCTCTTGATGCAAGATTGGTGCTTGGTTTGCACCAAATGTAGCATAGGCATAGAAATTGTTTTGGACGCACTCGAGGGGACTCCTTGGTGACGAGGCTCAAGTGGAAGCTCGGTTCGGTACGTTTGGAGATAGTTCTACTCTTGATGCAAGATTGTTGCTCGATTTTGCGTCGAATGTGTCGTAGGCTCGGAAATAGTATTGGAGGCACCCAATGGAACTCCTAGGTGACGTGGGTCATGTGGAATCTCGTTTTGATCTATTTTGAGACAGTGTTTGCGTCGGTGCAAGATAGGTGCACGGTTTGCACTGAATGTACCATAGGCATAGAAATCATTTTGGACACACTCGATGGGACTCCTAGGTGACGAGGCTCAAGTGGAAGCTCGGTACGGTCCATTTGGAGATAGTGCTACTCTTGATGCATGATTGGTTCACGGTTTGCGTCGAACGTACCGTAGGCTCGGAAATAGTATTGGAGGCACCTGATGGAACTCCTAGGTTACGTGGGTCATGTGGAATCTTGTTTCGATCTGTTTTGAAACAGTGTTAGCGTCGGTGCAAGATAGGTGCTCGGTTTGCGTCAAATGTACCATAGGTTCATAAATTGTTTTAGAAGCGCCCGCGGTACTCCTAGGTGATGAGGGTCTGGTGGAGATCTATTTGGTCCGTTTGGAGATAATGCTACAGAAGATAGGTGCACGGTTTGCATTGAACGTACCATAGGTCATAAATAGTTTTGGACGCACCCGATGGAACTCGTAAGTGACGTGGCTCGTGTGGAATCTCGTTTTAGTCCAGTTGGAGATAGTGTTAGTGTCGGTGCAAGGTTGGAGCACGGTTTGCACCGAACATACCATAGGCATAGAAATCGTTTTGGACGAACTCGATCAGATTCCTTGGTGACGAGGCTCAAGTGGAAGCTCGGTTCGGTCCGTTTGGGGTTAGTGCTTCTCTTGATGCAAGATTGGTGCTTGGTTTGCACCAAATGTAGCATAGGCATAGAAATTGTTTTGGACGCACTCGAGGGGACTCCTAGGAGACGAGGCTCAAGTGGAAGCTCGATTCGGTAAGTTTGGAGATAGTGCTACTCTTGATGCAAGATTGGTGCTCGATTTGCGTCGAATGTGCCGTAGGCTCGGAAATAGCATTAGAGGCACCCAATGGAACTCCTAGGTGACGTGGGTCATGTGGAATCTCGTTTTGATCTATTTTGAGACAGTGTTAGCGTCGGTGTAAGAAAGGTGCACGGTTTGCACTGAACGTACCATAGGCATAGAAATCGTTTTGGACACACTCGATGGGACTCCTAGGTGACGAGGCTCAAGTGGAAGCTCGGTACGGTCCATTTGGAGATAGTGCTACTCTTGAGGCATGATTGGTGCACGGTTTGCGTCGAACGTACCGTAGGCTCAGAAATAGTATTTGAGGCACCTGATGGAACTCCTAGGTTACGTCGGTCATGTGGAATCTTGTTTCGATCTATTTTGAAACAGTGTTAGCGTCGGTGCATGATAGGTGCTCGGTTTGCATCAAATGTACCATAGGTTCATAAATTGTTTTAGAAGCGCCGCGGTACTCCTAGGTGATGAGGGTCTGGTGGAGATCTATTTGGTCCGTTTGGAGATAATGCTATAGAAGATAGGTGCACAGTGTGCATTGAACGTACCATAGGTCATAAACAGTTTTGGACGCACCCGATGGAACTCGTAAGTGACGCGGGTCATGTGGAATCTAGTTTTAGTCCATTTGGAGATAGTGTTAGTGTCAGTGCAAGGTTGAAGCACGGTTTGCACCGAACATACCATAGGCGTAGGAATCGCTTTGGACGAACTGGATCAGACTCCTTGGTGACGAGGCTCAAGTGTAAGCTCGGTTCGGTCCGTTTGGGGTTAGTGCTTCTCTTGATGCAAGATTGGTGCTTGATTTGCACCAAATGTAGCATAGGCATAGAAATTGTTTTGGACGCACTCGAGGGGACTCCTAGGAGACGAGGCTCAAGTGGAAGCTCGATTCGGTAAGTTTGGAGATAGTGCTACTCTTGATGCTAGATTGGTGCTCGATTTGCGTCGAATGTGCCATAGGCTCGGAAATAGTTTTGGAGGCACCCAATGGAACTCCTAGGTGACGTGGGTCATGTGGAATCTCATTTTGATCTATTTTGAGACAGTGTTAGCGTCGGTGCAAGATAGGTGCACGGTTTGCATTGAACATACCATAGGCATAGAAATCGTTTTGGACACACTCGATGGGACTCCTAGGTGACGAGGATCAAGTGGAAGCTCGGTACGGTCCGTTTGGAGATAGTGCTACTCTTGATGCATGATTGGTGCTCGATTTGCGTTGAACGTACCGTAGGCATGGAAATAGTGTTGGAGGCACCCAATGGAACTCCTAGGTTACGTCGGTCATGTGGAATCTTGTTTCGATCTATTTTGAAACAGTGTTAGCGTCGGTGCATGATAGGTGCTCGGTTTGCGTCAAATGTACCATAGGTTCATAAATTGTTTTAGAAGCGCCGTGGTACTCCTAGGTGATGAGGGTCCGGTGGAGATCTGTTTGGTCCATTTGGAGATAATGCTATAGAACATAGGTGCACGGTTTGCATTGAACGTACCATAGGTCATAAACAGTTTTGGAGGCACCCGATGGAACTCGTAAGTGACGCGGGTCATGTGGAATCTCGTTTTAGTCCATTTGGAGATAGTGTTAGTGTTAGTGCAAGGTTGGAGCATGGTTTGCACCGAACACACCATAGGCATAGAAATCATTTTGGATGAACTCGATCAGACTCCTAGGTGACGAGGCTCAAGTGGAAGCTCTGTTTGGTCCGTTTGGGGATAGTGCTTCTCTTGATGCAAGATTAGTGCTTGGTTTGCACCAAATGTAGCATAGCATAGAAATTGTTTTGGACACACTCGAGGGGACTCCTAGGTGACGAGGCTCAAGTCAAAGCTCGATTCGGTACGTTTGGAGATAGTGCTACTCTTGATGCAAGATTGGTGCTCGATTTGCGTCGAATGTGCCGTAGGCTCGGAAATAGTAATGGAGGCACCCAATGGAACTCCTAGGTGACGTGGGTCATGAGGAATCTCGTTTTGATCTATTTTGAGACAGTGTTAGCGTCGGTGCAAGATAGGTGCACGGTTTGCACTGAACGTACCATAGGCATAGAAATCATTTTGCACACACTCGATGGGACTCCTAGGTGACGAGGCTCAAGTGGAAGCTCGGTACGGTCCATTTGGAGATAGTGCTACTCTTGATGCATGATTGGTGCACGGTTTGCGTTGAACGTACCGTAGGCTCGGAAATAGTATTGGAGGCACCCGATGGAACTCCTAGGTGACGTGGGTCATGTGGAATCTTGTTTCGATCTGTTTTGAAACAGTGTTAGCATCGGTGTAAGATAGGTGCTCGGTTTGCGTCAAATGTACCATAGGTTCATAAATTGTTTTCGAAGCGCCCGCGGTTCTCCTAGGTGATGAGGGTCTGGTGGAGATCTGTTTGGTCCATTTGGAGATAATGCTACAGAAGATAGGTGTACAGTTTGCATTGAATGTACCATAGGTCATAAACAGTTTTGGACGCACCCGATGGAACTCGTAAGTGACGTGGGTCGTGTGGAATCTCGTTTTAGTCCATTTGGAGATAGTGTTAGTGTCAGTGCAAGGTTGAAGCACGGTTTGCACCGAACATTCCATAGGCGTAGGAATCGTTTTGGACGAACTCGATCAGACTCCTAGGTGACGAGGCTCAAGTCGAAGCTCGGTTCGGTCCGTTTGGGGATAGTGCTTCTCTTGATGCAAGATTGGTGCTTGGTTTGCACCAAATGTAGCATAGGCATAGAAATTGTTTAGGACGCACTCAAGGGGACTCCTAGGTGACGAGGCTCAAGTGAAAGCTCGATTCGGTACGTTTAGAGATAGTGCTACTCTTGATGCAAGATTGGTGCTCGATTTGTGTCGAATGTGCCGTAGGCTCAGAAATAGAATTGGAGGCACCCAATGGAACTCCTAGGTGACGTGGGTCATGTGGAATCTCGTTTTGATCTATTTTGAGACAGTGTTAGCGTCGGTGCAAGATAGGTGCACGGTTTGCACTGAACGTACCATAGACATAGAAATCGTTTTGGACACACCCGATGGAACTCCTAGGTGACGTAGGTCAGGTGGAATCTCGTTTAGATCTATTTTTGAGACAGTGTTAGCGTCGGTGCAAGATAGGTGCACGGTTTGCACTGAACGTACCATAGGCATAGAAATCGTTTTGGACACACTCAATGGGACTCCTAGGTGACGAGGCTCAAGTGGAAGCTCGGTACGGTCCATTTGGAGATAGTGCTACTCTTGATGCATGATTGGTGCACGGTTTGCGTTGAACGTATCATAGGCTCGGAAATAGTATTGGAGGCACCCGATGGAACTTCTAGGTTACGTGGGTCATGTGGAATCTTGTTTCGTTCTATTTTGAAACAGTGTTAGCATCTGTGCAAGATAGGTGCACGGTTTGCGTCAAACGTACCATAGTTTCATAAATCATTTTAGAAGCACCCGCGGTACTCCTAGGTGATGAGGGTCTGGTGGAGATCTGTTTGGTCCGTTTGGAGATAGTGCTACAGAAGATAGGTGCATGGTCTGCATTGAACGTACCGACGCACCCGATGGAACTCGTAAGTGACGTGGGTCGTGTGGAATCTTGTTTTAGTCCATTTATAGATAGTGTTAGTGTCAGTGCAAGGTTGGAGCATGGTTTGCACCAAACATACCATAGGCATAGAAATCATTTTGGACGAACTCGATCAGACTCCTAGGTGATGAGGCTCAAGTGGAAGCTCTGTTCGGTCCGTTTGGGGATAGTGCTTCTCTTGATGCAAGATTGGTGCTTGGTTTGCACCAAATGTAGCATAGGCATAGAAATTGTTTTGGACGCACTCGAGGGGACTCCTTGGTGATGAGGCTCAAGTGGAAGCTCGATTCGGTACGTTTGGAGATAGTGCTACTCTTGATGCAAGATTGTTGCTCGATTTTGCGTCGAATGTGCCGTAGGCTCGGAAATAGTATTGGAGGCACCCAATGGAACTTCTAGGTGACGTGGGTCATGTGGAATCTCGTTTTGATCTATTTTGAGACAGTGTTTGCGTCGGTGCAAGATAGGTGCACGGTTTGCACTGAACGTACCATAGGCATAGAAATCATTTTGGACACACTCGATGGGACTCCTAGGTGACGAGGCTCAAGTGGAAGCTCGGTACGGTCCATTTGGAGATAGTGCTACTCTTGATGCATGATTGGTGCATGGTTTGTGTCGAACGTACCGTAGGCTCAGAAATAGTATTGGAGGCACCTGATGGAACTCCTAGGTTACGTGGGTCATGTGGAATCTTGTTTCGATCTGTTTTGAAACAGTGTTAGCGTCGGTGCAAGATAGGTGCTCGGTTTGTGTCAAATGTACCATAGGTTCATAAATTGTTTTAGAAGCGCCCGCGGTACTCCTAGGTGATGAGGGTCTGGTGGAGATCTGTTTGGTCCGTTTGGAGATAATGCTACAGAAGATAGGTGCACGGTTTGCATTGAACGTACCATAGGTCATAAATAGTTTTGGACGCACCCGATGGAACTCGTAAGTGACGTGGCTCGTGTGGAATCTCGTTTTAGTCCATTTGGAGATAGTGTTAGTGTCGGTGCAAGGTTGGAGCACGGTTTGCACCGAACATACCACAGGCATAGAAATCGTTTTGGACGAACTCGATCAGACTCCTTGGTGACGAGGCTCAACTGGAAGCTCGGTTCGGTCCGTTTGGGGTTAGTGCTTCTCTTGATGCAAGATTGGTGCTTGGTTTGCACCAAATGTAGCATAGGCATAGAAATTGTTTTTGACACACTCGAGGGGACTCCTAGGTGACGAGGCTCAAGTGGAAGCTCGATTCGGTACGTTTGGAGATAGTGCTACTCCTGATGCAAGATTGGTGCTCGATTTGCGTCGAATGTGCCACAGGCTCGGAAATAGTATTGGAGGCACCCAATGGAACTCCTAGGTGACGTGGGTCATGTGGATTCTCATTTTGATCTATTTTGAGACAGTGTTAGCGTTGGTGCAAGATAGGTGCATGGTTTGCATTGAACGTACCATAGGCATAGAAATTATTTTGGACACACTCGATGGGACTCCTAGGTGACGAGGCTCTAGTGGAAGCTCGGTACGGTCCATTTGGAGATAGTGCTACTCTTGATGCATGATTGGTGCACGGTTTGCGTTGAACGTACCGTAGGCACGGAAATAGTATTGGAGGCACCTGATGGGACTCCTAGGTTACGTGGGTCATGCGGAATCTTGTTTCGATCTGTTTTGAAACAGTGTTAGCGTCGGTGCATGATAGGTGCTCGGTTTGCGTCAAATGTACCATAGGTTCATAAATTGTTTTAGAAGCGCCCGCGGTACTCCTAGGTGATGAGGGTCTGGTGGAGATCTGTTTGGAAAATTTGGAGATAATGCTACAGAAGATAGGTGCACGGTTTGCATTGAACGTACCATAGGTCATAAACAGTTTTGGAGGCACCCGATGGAACTCGTAAGTGACGCGGGTCGTGTGGAATCTCGTTTTAGTCCATTTGGAGATAGTTTTAGTGTCAGTGCAAGGTTGGAGCATGGTTTGCACCGAACACACCATAGGCATAGAAATCATTTTGGATGAACTCGATCAAACTCCTAGGTGATGAGGCTCAAGTGGAAGCTCGGTTTGGTCCGTTTGGGGATAGTGCTTCTCTTGATGCAAGGTTGGTGCTTGGTTTGCACCAAATCTAGCATAGCATAGAAATTGTTTTGGACACACTCGAGGGGACTCCTAGGTGACGAGGCTCAAGTCGAAGCTCGATTCGGTACGTTTGGATGTAGTGCTACTCTTGATGCAAGATTGGTGCTCGATTTGCGTCGAATGTGCCGTAGGCTCAGAAATAGTATTGGAGGCACCCAATGGAACTCCTTGGTGACGTGGGTCATGAGGAATCTCGTTTTGATCTATTTTGAGACAGTGTTAGCGTCGGTGCAAGATAGGTGCACGGTTTGCACTGAACGTACCATAGGCATAGAAATCGTTTTGCACACACTCGATGGGACTCCTAGGTGACGAGGCTCAAGTGGAAGCTCGGTACGGTCCATTTGGAGATAGTGCTACTCTTGATGCATGATTGGTGCACGGTTTGCGTTGAACATACCGTAGGCTCGGAAATAGTATTGGAGGCACCCGATGGAACTCCTAGGTTACGTGGGTCATGTGGAATCTTGTTTCGATCTGTTTTGAAATAGTGTTAGCGTCGGTGCAAGATAGGTGCTCGGTTTGTGTAAAATGTACCATAGGTTCATAAATTGTTTTCGAAGCGCCCGCGGTACTCCTAGGTGATGAGGGACTGGTGGAGATCTGTTTGGTCCATTTGGAGATAATGCTACAGAAGATATGTGCACGGTTTGCATTGAATGTACCATAGGTCATAAACAGTTTTGGACGCACCCGATGGAACTCGTAAGTGATGTGGGTCATGTGGAATCTCGTTTTAGTCCATTTGGAGATAGTGTTAGTGTCAGTGCAAGGTTGGAGCACGGTTTGCACCGAACATACCATAGGCGTAGGAATCGTTTTGGACGAACTCGATCAGACTCCTAGGTGACGAGGCTCAAGTCGAAGCTCGGTTCGGTCCGTTTGGGGATAGTGCTTCTCTTGATGCAAGATTGGTGCTTGGTTTGCACCAAATGTAGCATAGGCATAGAAATTGTTTTGGACGCACTCGAGGGGACTCCTAGGTGACGAGGCTCAAGTGGAAGCTCGATTCGGTACGTTTGGAGATAGTGCTACTCTTGATGCAAGATTGGTGCTCGATTTGCGTCGAATGTGCCGTAGGCTCAGAAATAGTATTGGAGGCACCCAATGGAACTCCTAGGTGACGTGGGTCATGTGGAATCTCGTTTTGATCTATTTTGAGACAGTGTTTGCGTCGGTGCAAGATAGGTGCACAGTTTGCACTGAACGTACCATAGGCATAGAAATCATTTTGGACACACTCGATGGGACTCCTAGGTGACGAGGCTCAAGTGGAAGCTCGGTACGGTCCATTTGGAGATAGTGCTACTCTTGATGCATGATTGGTGCATGGTTTGCGTCGAACGTACCGTAGGCTCGGAAATAGTATTGGAGGCACCTGATGGAACTCCTAGGTTACGTGGGTCATGTGGAATCTTGTTTCGATCTGTTTTGAAACAGTGTTAGCGTCGGTGCAAGATAGGTGCTCGGTTTGCGTCAAATGTACCATAGGTTCATAAATTGTTTTAGAAGCGCCCGCGGTACTCCTAGGTGATGAGGGTCTGGTGGAGATCTGCTTGGTCCGTTTGGAGATAATGCTACAGAAGATAGGTGCACGGTTTGCATTGAACGTACCATAGGTCATAAATAGTTTTGGATGCACCCGATGGAACTCGTAAGTGACGTGGTTTGTGTGGAATCTCATTTTAGTCCATTTGAAGATAGTGTTAGTGTCGGTGCAAGGTTGGAGCACGGTTTGCACCGAACATACCATAGGCATAGAAATCGTTTTGGACGAACTCGATCAGACTCCTTGGTGACGAGGCTCAACTGGAAGCTCGGTTCGGTCCGTTTGGGGTTAGTGCTTCTCTTGATGCAAGATTGGTGCTTGGTTTGCACCAAATGTAGCATAGGCATAGAAATTGTTTTGGACGCACTCGAGGGGACTCCTAGGTGACGAGGCTCAAGTGGAAGCTCGATTCGGTACGTTTGGAGATAGTGCTACTCCTGATGCAAGATTGGTGCTCGATTTGCGTCGAATGTGCCACAGGCTCGGAAATAGTATTGGAGGCACCCAATGGAACTCCTAGGTGACGTGGGTCATGTGGATTCTCATTTTGATCTATTTTGAGACAGTGTTAGCGTCGGTGCAAGATAGGTGCATGGTTTGCATTGAACGTACCATAGGCATAGAAATTATTTTGGACACACTCGATGGGACTCCTAGGTGACGAGGCTCCAGTGGAAGCTCGGTACGGTCCATTTGGAGATAGTGCTACTCTTGATGCATGATTGGTGCACGGTTTGCGTTGAACGTACCGTAGGCACGGAAATAGTATTGGAGGCACCCGATGGGACTCCTAGGTTACGTGGGTCATGTGGAATCTTGTTTCGATCTATTTTGAAACAGTGTTAGCGTCGGTGCATGATAGGTGCTCGGTTTGCGTCAAATGTACCATAGGTTCATAAATTGTTTTAGAAGCGCCCGCGGTACTCCTAGGTGATGAGGGTCTGGTGGAGATCTGTTTGGAAAATTTGGAGATAATGCTACAGAAGATAGGTGCACGGTTTGCATTGAACGTACCATAGGTCATAAACAGTTTTGGAGGCACCCGATGGAACTCGTAAGTGACGCGGGTCGTGTGGAATCTCGTTTTAGTCCATTTGGAGATAGTGTTAGTGTCAGTGCAAGGTTGGAGCATGGTTTGCACCGAACACACCATAGGCATAGAAATCATTTTGGATGAACTCGATCAAACTCCTAGGTGATGAGGCTCAAGTGGAAGCTCGGTTTGGTCCGTTTGGGGATAGTGCTTCTCTTGATGCAAGGTTGGTGCTTGGTTTGCACCAAATCTAGCATAGCATAGAAATTGTTTCGGACACACTCGAGGGGACTCCTAGGTGACGAGGCTCAAGTCGAAGCTCGATTCGGTACGTTTGGATGTAGTGCTACTCTTGATGCAAGATTGGTGCTCGATTTGCGTCGAATGTGCCGTAGGCTCAGAAATAGTATTGGAGGCACCCAATGGAACTCCTTGGTGACGTGGGTCATGAGGAATCTCGTTTTGATCTATTTTGAGACAGTGTTAGCGTCGGTGCAAGATAGGTGCACGGTTTGCACTGAACGTACCATAGGCATAGAAATCGTTTTGCACACACTCGATGGGACTCCTAGGTGACGAGGCTCAAGTGGAAGCTCGGTACGGTCCATTTGGAGATAGTGCTACTCTTGATGCATGATTGGTGCACGGTTTGCGTTGAACATACCGTAGGCTCGGAAATAGTATTGGAGGCACCCGATGGAACTCCTAGGTTACGTGGGTCATGTGGAATCTTGTTTCGATCTGTTTTGAAATAGTGTTAGCGTCGGTGCAAGATAGGTGCTCGGTTTGTGTAAAATGTACCATAGGTTCATAAATTGTTTTCGAAGCGCCCGCGGTACTCCTAGGTGATGAGGGACTGGTGGAGATCTGTTTGGTCCATTTGGAGATAATGCTACAGAAGATATGTGCACGGTTTGCATTGAATGTACCATAGGTCATAAACAGTTTTGGACGCACCCGATGGAACTCGTAAGTGATGTGGGTCATGTGGAATCTCGTTTTAGTCCATTTGGAGATAGTGTTAGTGTCAGTGCAAGGTTGGAGCACGGTTTGCACCGAACATACCATAGGCGTAGGAATCGTTTTGGACGAACTCGATCAGACTCCTAGGTGACGAGGCTCAAGTCGAAGCTCGGTTCGGTCCGTTTGGGGATAGTGCTTCTCTTGATGCAAGATTGGTGCTTGGTTTGCACCAAATGTAGCATAGGCATAGAAATTGTTTTGGACGCACTCGAGGGGACTCCTAGGTGATGAGGCTCAAGTGGAAGCTCGATTCGGTACGTTTGGAGATAGTGCTACTCTTGATGCAAGATTGGTGCTCGATTTGCGTCGAATGTGCCGTAGGCTCAGAAATAGTATTGGAGGCACCCAATGGAACTCCTAGGTGACGTGGGTCATGTGGAATCTCATTTTGATCTATTTTGAGACAGTGTTTGCGTCGGTGCAAGATAGGTGCACGGTTTGCACTGAACGTACCATAGGCATAGAAATCATTTTGGACACACTCGATGGGACTCCTAGGTGACGAGGCTCAAGTGGAAGCTCGGTACGGTCCATTTGGAGATAGTGCTACTCTTGATGCATGATTGGTGCATGGTTTGCGTCGAACGTACCGTAGGCTCGGAAATAGTATTGGAGGCACCTGATGGAACTCCTAGGTTACGTGGGTCATGTGGAATCTTGTTTCGATCTGTTTTGAAACAGTGTTAGCGTTGGTGCAAGATAGGTGCTCGGTTTGCGTCAAATGTACCATAGGTTCATAAATTGTTTTAGAAGCGCCCGCGGTACTCCTAGGTGATGAGGGTCTGGTGGAGATCTGCTTGGTCCGTTTGGAGATAATGCTACAGAAGATAGGTGCACGGTTTGCATTGAACGTACCATAGGTCATAAATAGTTTTGGATGCACCCGATGGAACTCGTAAGTGACGTGGTTTGTGTGGAATCTCATTTTAGTCCATTTGAAGATAGTGTTAGTGTCGGTGCAAGGTTGGAGCACGGTTTGCACCGAACATACCATAGGCATAGAAATCGTTTTGGACGAACTCGATCAGACTCCTTGGTGACGAGGCTCAACTGGAAGCTCGGTTCGGTCCGTTTGGGGTTAGTGCTTCTCTTGATGCAAGATTGGTGCTTGGTTTGCACCAAATGTAGCATAGGCATAGAAATTGTTTTGGACGCACTCGAGGGGACTCCTAGGTGACGAGGCTCAAGTGGAAGCTCGATTCGGTACGTTTGGAGATAGTGCTACTCCTGATGCAAGATTGGTGCTCGATTTGCGTCGAATGTGCCATAGGCTCGGAAATAGTATTGGAGGCACCCAATGGAACTCCTAGGTGACGTGGGTCATGTGGAATCACGTTTTGATCTATTTTGAGACAGTGTTAGCGTCGTTGCAAGATAGGTGCACGGTTTGCACTGACGTACCATAGGCATAGAAATTGTTTTGGACACACTCGATGGGACTCCTAGGTGACGAGGCTCAAGTGGAAGCTCGGTACAGTCCATTTGGAGATAGTGCTACTCTTGATGCATGTGCACGGTTTGCGTTGAACGTATCGTAGTCTCGGAAATAGTATTGGATGCAACCGATAGAACTCCTAGGTTACGTGAGTCTTGTGGAATCTTGTTTCGTTCTATTTTAAAATAGTGTTAGCATCCGTGCAAGATAGGTGCACGGTTTGCGTCAAACATACCATAGGTTCATAAATCATTTTAGAAGCACCCGCGGTACTCCTAGGTGATGAGGGTCTGGTGGAGATCTGTTTAGTCCGTTTGGAGATAATGCTATAGAAGATAGGTGCATGGTCTGCATTGAACGTACCATAGGTCATAAATAGTTTTGGACGTACCCGATGGAACTCGTAAGTGACGTGGCTCGTGTGGAATCTCGTTTTAGTCCATTTGGAGATAGTGTTAGTGTCGGTGCAAGGTTGGAGCATGGTTTGCACCGAACATACCATAGGCATAGAAATCGTTTTGGACGAACTCGATCAGACTCCTTGGTGACGAGGCTCAAGTGGAAGCTCGGTTCGGTCCGTTTGGGGTTAGTGCTTCTCTTGATGCAAGATTGGTGCTTGGTTTGCACCAAATGTAGCGTAGGCATAGAAATTGTTTTGGACGCACTCGAGGGGACTCCTAGGTGACGAGCCTCAAGTGGAAGCTCGATTCGGTACGTTTGGAGATAGTGCTACTCCGGATGCAAGATTGGTGCTCGATTTGCGTCGAATGTGCCGTGCTCAGAAATAGTATTGGAGGCACCCAATGGAACTCCTAGGTGACGTGGGTCATGTGGATTCTCATTTTGATCTATTTTGAGACAGTGTTAGCGTCGGTGCAAGATAGGTGCACGGTTTGCATTGAATATACCATAGGCATAGAAATCATTTTGCACACACTCGATGGGACTCCTAGGTGACGAGGCTCAAGTGGAAGCTCGGTACGGTCCATTTGGAGATAGTGCTACTCTTGATGCATGATTGGTGCATGGTTTGTGTCGAACGTACCGTAGGCTCAGAAATAGTATTGGAGGCACCTGATGGAACTCCTAGGTTACGTGGGTCATGTGGAATCTTGTTTCGATCTGTTTTGAAACAGTGTTAGCGTCGGTGCAAGATAGGTGCTCGGTTTGTGTCAAATGTACCATAGGTTCATAAATTGTTTTAGAAGCGCCCGCGGTACTCCTAGGTGATGAGGGTCTGGTGGAGATCTGTTTGGTCCGTTTGGAGATAATGCTACAGAAGATATGTGCACGGTTTGCATTGAATGTACCATAGGTCATAAACAGTTTTGGACGCACCCGATGGAACTCGTAAGTGATGTGGGTCATGTGGAATCTCGTTTTAGTCCATTTGGAGATAGTGTTAGTGTCAGTGCAAGGTTGGAGCACGGTTTGCACCGAACATACCATAGGGGTAGGAATCGTTTTGGACGAACTCGATCAGACTCCTAGGTGACGAGGCTCAAGTCGAAGCTCGGTTCGGTCCGTTTGGGGATAGTGCTTCTCTTGATGCAAGATTGGTGCTTGGTTTGCACCAAATGTAGCATAGGCATAGAAATTGTTTTGGACACACTCGAGGGGACTCCTAGGTGACGAGGCTCAAGTGGAAGCTCGATTCGGTACGTTTGGAGATAGTGCTACTCTTGATGCAAGATTGGTGCTCGATTTGCGTCGAATGTGCCGTAGGCTCAGAAATAGTATTGGAGGCACCCAATGGAACTCCTAGGTGACGTGGGTCATGTGGAATCTCGTTTTGATCTATTTTGAGACAGTGTTTGCGTCGGTGCAAGATAGGAGCACGGTTTGCACTGAACGTACCATAGGCATAGAAATCATTTTGGACACACTCGATGGGACTCCTAGGTGACGAGGCTCAAGTGGAAGCTCGGTACGGTCCATTTGGAGATAGTGCTACTCTTGATGCATGATTGGTGCATGGTTTGCGTCGAACGTACCGTAGGCTCGGAAATAGTATTGGAGGCACCTGATGGAACTCCTAGGTTACGTGGGTCATGTGGAATCTTGTTTCGATCTGTTTTGAAACAGTGTTAGCGTCGGTGCAAGATAGGTGCTCGGTTTGCGTCAAATGTACCATAGGTTCATAAATTGTTTTAGAAGCGCCCGCGGTACTCCTAGGTGATGAGGGTCTGGTGGAGATCTGCTTGGTCCGTTTGGAGATAATGCTACAGAAGATAGGTGCACGGTTTGCATTGAACGTACCATAGGTCATAAATAGTTTTGGATGCACCCGATGGAACTCGTAAGTGACGTGGTTTGTGTGGAATCTCATTTTAGTCCATTTGAAGATAGTGTTAATGTCGGTGCAAGGTTGGAGCACGGTTTGCACCGAACATACCATAGGCATAGAAATCGTTTTGGACGAACTCGATCAGACTCCTTGGTGACGAGGCTCAACTGGAAGCTCGGTTCGGTCCGTTTGGGGTTAGTGCTTCTCTTGATGCAAGATTGGTGCTTGGTTTGCACCAAATGTAGCATAGGCATAGAAATTGTTTTGGACGCACTCGAGGGGACTCCTAGGTGACGAGGCTCAAGTGGAAGCTCGATTCGGTACGTTTGGAGATAGTGCTACTCCTGATGCAAGATTGGTGCTCGATTTGCGTCGAATGTGCCACAGGCTTGGAAATAGTATTGGAGGCACCCAATGGAACTCCTAGGTGACGTGGGTCATGTGGATTCTCATTTTGATCTATTTTGAGACAGTGTTAGCGTCGGTGCAAGATAGGTGCATGGTTTGCATTGAACGTACCATAGGCATAGAAATTATTTTGGACACACTCGATGGGACTCCTAGGTGACGAGGCTCCAGTGGAAGCTCGGTACGGTCCATTTGGAGATAGTGCTACTCTTGATGCATGATTGGTGCACGGTTTGCGTTGAACGTACCGTAGGCACGGAAATAGTATTGGAGGCACCCGATGGGACTCCTAGGTTACGTGGGTCATGTGGAATCTTGTTTCGATCTATTTTGAAACAGTGTTAGCGTCGGTGCATGATAGGTGCTCGGTTTGCGTCAAATGTACCATAGGTTCATAAATTGTTTTAGAAGCGCCCGCGGTACTCCTAGGTGATGAGGGTCTGGTGGAGATCTGTTTGGAAAATTTGGAGATAATGCTACAGAAGATAGGTGCACAGTTTGCATTGAACGTACCATAGGTCATAAACAGTTTTGGAGGCACCCGATGGAACTCGTAAGTGACGCGGGTCGTGTGGAATCTCGTTTTAGTCCATTTGGAGATAGTGTTAGTGTCAGTGCAAGGTTGGAGCATGGTTTGCACCGAACACACCATAGGCATAGAAATCATTTTGGATGAACTCGATCAAACTCCTAGGTGATGAGGCTCAAGTGGAAGCTCGGTTTGGTCCGTTTGGGGATAGTGCTTCTCTTGATGCAAGGTTGGTGCTTGGTTTGCACCAAATCTAGCATAGCATAGAAATTGTTTCGGACACACTCGAGGGGACTCCTAGGTGACGAGGCTCAAGTCGAAGCTCGATTCGGTACGTTTGGATGTAGTGCTACTCTTGATGCAAGATTGGTGCTCGATTTGCGTCGAATGTGCCGTAGGCTCAGAAATAGTATTGGAGGCACCCAATGGAACTCCTTGGTGACGTGGGTCATGAGGAATCTCGTTTTGATCTATTTTGAGACAGTGTTAGCGTCGGTGCAAGATAGGTGCACGGTTTGCACTGAACGTACCATAGGCATAGAAATCGTTTTGCACACACTCGATGGGACTCCTAGGTGACGAGGCTCAAGTGGAAGCTCGGTACGGTCCATTTGGAGATAGTGCTACTCTTGATGCATGATTGGTGCACGGTTTGCGTTGAACATACCGTAGGCTCGGAAATAGTATTGGAGGCACCCGATGGAACTCCTAGGTTACGTGGGTCATGTGGAATCTTGTTTCGATCTGTTTTGAAATAGTGTTAGCGTCGGTGCAAGATAGGTGCTCGGTTTGTGTAAAATGTACCATAGGTTCATAAATTGTTTTCGAAGCGCCCGCGGTACTCCTAGGTGATGAGGGACTGGTGGAGATCTGTTTGGTCCATTTGGAGATAATGCTACAGAAGATATGTGCACGGTTTGCATTGAATGTACCATAGGTCATAAACAGTTTTGGACGCACCCGATGGAACTCGTAAGTGATGTGGGTCATGTGGAATCTCGTTTTAGTCCATTTGGAGATAGTGTTAGTGTCAGTGCAAGGTTGGAGCACGGTTTGCACCGAACATACCATAGGCGTAGGAATCGTTTTGGACGAACTCGATCAGACTCCTAGGTGACGAGGCTCAAGTCGAAGCTCGGTTCGGTCCGTTTGGGGATAGTGCTTCTCTTGATGCAAGATTGGTGCTTGGTTTGCACCAAATGTAGCATAGGCATAGAAATTGTTTTGGACGCACTCGAGGGGACTCCTAGGTGACGAGGCTCAAGTGGAAGCTCGATTCGGTATGTTTGGAGATAGTGCTACTCTTGATGCAAGATTGGTGCTCGATTTGCGTCGAATGTGCCGTAGGCTCAGAAATAGTATTGGAGGCACCCAATGGAACTCCTAGGTGACGTGGGTCATGTGGAATCTCGTTTTGATCTATTTTGAGACAGTGTTTGCGTCGGTGCAAGATAGGAGCACGGTTTGCACTGAACGTACCATAGGCATAGAAATCATTTTGGACACACTCGATGGGACTCCTAGGTGACGAGGCTCAAGTGGAAGCTCGGTACGGTCCATTTGGAGATAGTGCTACTCTTGATGCATGATTGGTGCATGGTTTGCGTCGAACGTACCGTAGGCTCGGAAATAGTATTGGAGGCACCTGATGGAACTCCTAGGTTACGTGGGTCATGTGGAATCTTGTTTCGATCTGTTTTGAAACAATGTTAGCGTCGGTGCAAGATAGGTGCTCGGTTTGCGTCAAATGTACCATAGGTTCATAAATTGTTTTAGAAGCGCCCGCGGTACTCCTAGGTGATGAGGGTCTGGTGGAGATCTGCTTGGTCCGTTTGGAGATAATGCTACAGAAGATAGGTGCACGGTTTGCATTGAACGTACCATAGGTCATAAATAGTTTTGGATGCACCCGATGGAACTCGTAAGTGACGTGGTTTGTGTGGAATCTCATTTTAGTCCATTTGAAGATAGTGTTAGTGTCGGTGCAAGGTTGGAGCACGGTTTGCACCGAACATACCATAGGCATAGAAATCGTTTTGGACGAACTCGATCAGACTCCTTGGTGACGAGGCTCAACTGGAAGCTCGGTTCGGTCCGTTTGGGGTTAGTGCTTCTCTTGATGCAAGATTGGTGCTTGGTTTGCACCAAATGTAGCATAGGCATAGAAATTGTTTTGGACGCACTCGAGGGGACTCCTAGGTGACGAGGCTCAAGTGGAAGCTCGATTCGGTACGTTTGGAGATAGTGCTACTCCTGATGCAAGATTGGTGCTCGATTTGCGTCGAATGTGCCATAGGCTCGGAAATAGTATTGGAGGCACCCAATGGAACTCCTAGGTGACGTGGGTCATGTGGAATCACGTTTTGATCTATTTTGAGATAGTGTTAGCGTCGTTGCAAGATAGGTGCACGGTTTGCACTGACGTACCATAGGCATAGAAATTGTTTTGGACACACTCGATGGGACTCCTAGGTGACGAGGCTCAAGTGGAAGCTCGGTACAGTCCATTTGGAGATAGTGCTACTCTTGATGCATGTGCACGGTTTGCGTTGAACGTATCGTAGTCTCGGAAATAGTATTGGATGCAACCGATAGAACTCCTAGGTTATGTGAGTCTTGTGGAATCTTGTTTCGTTCTATTTTAAAATAGTGTTAGCATCCGTGCAAGATAGGTGCACGGTTTGCGTCAAACATACCATAGGTTCATAAATCATTTTAGAAGCACCCGCGGTACTCCTAGGTGATGAGGGTCTAGTGGAGATCTGTTTAGTCCGTTTGGAGATAATGCTACAGAAGATAGGTGCACGGTCTGCATTGAACGTACCATAGGTCATAAATAGTTTTGGACGTACCCGATGGAACTCGTAAGTGACGTGGCTCGTGTGGAATCTCGTTTTAGTCCATTTGGAGATAGTGTTAGTGTCGGTGCAAGGTTGGAGCATGGTTTGCACCGAACATACCATAGGCATAGAAATCGTTTTGGACGAACTCGATCAGACTCCTTGGTGACGAGGCTCAAGTGGAAGCTCGGTTCGGTCCGTTTGGGGTTAGTGCTTCTCTTGATGCAAGATTGGTGCTTGGTTTGCACCAAATGTAGCATAGGCATAGAAATTGTTTTGGACGCACTCGAGGGGACTCCTAGGTGACGAGGCTCAAGTGGAAGCTCGATTCGGTGCATTTGGAGATAGTGCTACTCCTGATGCAAGATTGGTGCTCGATTTGCGTCAAATGTGCCGTAGGCTTGGAAATAGTATTGGAGGCACCCAATGGAACTCCTAGGTGCGTGGGTCATGTGGATTCTCATTTTGATCTATTTTGAGACAGTGTTAGCGTCGATGCAAGATAGGTGCACGGTTTGCATTGAACGTACCATAGGCATAGAAATCGTTTTGGACACACTCGATGGGACTCCTAGGTGACGAGGCTCCAGTGGAAGCTCGGTACGGTCCATTTGGAGATAGTGCTACTCTTGATGCATGATTGGTGCACGGTTTGCGTTGAACGTACCGTAGGCATGGAAATAGTATTGGAGGCACCCGATGGGACTTCTAGGTTACGTGGGTCATGTGGAATCTTGTTAGTGTCAGTGCAAGGTTGGAGCACGGTTTGCACCGAACATACCATAGGCGTAGGAATCGTTTTGGACGAACTCGATCAGACTCCTAGGTGACGAGGCTCAAGTCAAAGCTCGGTTCGGTCCGTTTGGGGATAGTGCTTCTCTTGATGCAAGATTGGTGCTTGGTTTGCACCAAATATAGCATAGGCATAGAAATTGTTTTGGACGCACTCGAGGGGACTCCTAGGTGACGAGGCTCAAGTGGAAGCTCGATTCGGTACGTTTGGAGATAGTGCTACTCTTGATGCAAGATTGGTGCTCGATTTGCGTCGAATGTGCCGTAGGCTCAGAAATAGTATTGGAGGCACCCAATGGAACTCCTAGGTGACGTGGGTCATGTGGAATCTCGTTTTGATCTATTTTGAGACAGTGTTTGTGTCGGTGCAATATAGGTGTACGGTTTGCACTGAACGTACCATAGGCATAGAAATAATTTTGGACACACTCGATGGGACTCCTAGGTGACAAGGCTCAAGTGGAAGCACGGTATGGTCCATTTGGAGATAGTGCTACTCTTGATGCATGATTGGTGCACGGTTTGCGTCGAACGTACCGTAGGCTCGGAAATAGTATTGGTGGCACCTTGATGAGGACATCATTGGCTCGAATATGACCATATTAACCACTTCTAAACTAAAGGTGCAACCATTCTATATGAGGCTTATCATTGATACATTTGATGAATTGGTGCTGCACCATAAAGTGTGTGTATTTTCATTTTCAGAATTACTTACATGGATGAAGAGAAGGTTCAATTGCATATGGAAAGAATGGAAGGTTAATTAAGTTGATTGGGGACCAAGTCCAAATATTCCTAATGTCATCCACCAAGCCACCACGTCACTTTTTGGCTCAAAGAAAGAAAGAGTCCAAGTCCAACACGTTTTGGAAGATGAATTCGGACTGCAGAAGAGTCCCAACTTCCGACGGTTGTCACGACTTCATACGGACTCTGATTGGGACGTTCTAGGACTTTTTGGAAAGCTTATCAAGTCTACTTTCCAACGGATCTGGACTCATGCCGATATCTTGTTAAATACGTCCGCAGTTCTCATTTTAATACCGAGACCTTTTCTGTTCACGGTGCTGCGTCACCTAATTGTTGCCCGATGGGCCGTGTATCGAGTGGGGCCCAATAGGGGCGTGTCCTAGGGTTGTGGGATGACCCCCACCACGTCCAGGTCATCCTCTACCCTCTCATATACCTCCATAGCCGCCACAAAGAGATTGGGTTTTTGTTTTGATGTAAGTTTAGCTCCTGCTACTTCCTGGTAGACACATGTGTTGGTTAAACCATCTGTTCTACTCGATCCGGAACCCCACCTTTATGTGTATTAGATCTGAAACTTCTTCTCATATTTGCAATTGAGTGCTTGTTCTACTTGTTCTTGCTTGTTCTTCGATTGCTTGCAGGAATAACCCTACTGGTTTGGTTGGTTGTGATCCGCAAGATCGTGACAACCGCTGAAATTGGTGTATCGATCGCTAAGGCGCAGCGTCCTTGGATGGTTGTAGTCGGGTCGTGAATGTCTCTCCAGTGAAATCGAAGTTATCCTTCTCCACCGAAAGATTGGGACACACATACGAACTCCTAGGTTACGTGGGTCATGTGGAATCTTGTTTCGATCTGTTTTGAAACAGTGTTAGCGTCGGTGCAAGATAGGTGCTCGGTTTGCGTCAAATGTACCATTGGTTCATAAATTGTTTTAGAAGCGCCCGCGGTACTCCTAGGTGATGAGGGTCTGGTGGAGATCTGTTTGGTCCGTTTGGAGATAATGCTACAGAAGATAGGTGCACGGTTTGCATTGAACGTACCATAGGTCATAGAAATTTTTGGAGGCACCCGATGGAACTCATAAGTGACGCGGGTCGTGTGGAATGCTGTTTTAGTCCATTTGGAGATAGTGTTAGTGTTAGTGCAAGGTTGGAGCATGGTTTGCACCGAACACACCTTAGGCATAGAAATCGTTTTGGACGAACTCGATCAGACTCCTAGGTGACGAGGCTCAAGTGGAAGCTCGGTATGGTCCGTTTGGGGATAGTGCTTCTCTTGATGCAAGATTGGTGCTTGGTTTACACCAAATGTAGCATAGCATAGAAATTATTTTGGACACACTCGAGGGGACTCCTAGGTGACGAGGCTCAAGTCGAAGCTCGATTCGGTACGTTTGGAGATAGTGCTACTCTTGATGTAAGATTGGTGCTTGATTTGCGTCGAATGTGCCATAGGCTCGGAAATAGTATTGGACGCACCCAATGGATCTCCTAGGTGACGTGGGTCATGTGGAATCTCATTTTGATCTATTTTGAGACAGTGTTAGCGTCGGTGCAAGATAGGTGCACAGTTTGCACTGAACGTACCATAGGCATAGAAATTGTTTTGCACACACTCGATGGGACTCCTAGGTGACGAGGCTCAAGTGGAAGCTCGGTACGGTCCATTTGGAGATAGTGCTACTCTTGATGCATGATTGGTGCACGGTTTGCGTTGAACGTACCGTAGGCTCAGAAATAGTATTGGAGGCACCCGATAGAACTCCTAGGTTACGTGGGTCATGTGGAATCTTGTTTCGATCTGTTTTGAAACAGTGTTAGCGTCGGTGCAAGATAGGTGCTCGGTTTGCGTCAAATGTACCATAGGTTCATAAATTGTTTTCGAAGCGCCCGCGGTACTCCTAGGTGATGAGGGTCTGGTGGAGATCTGTTTGGTCCATTTGGAGATAATGCTACAGAAGATAGGTGCACAGTTTGCATTGAACGTACCATAGGTCATAAATAGTTTTGGACGCACCCAATGGAACTCGTAAGTGACGTGGCTCGTGTGGAATCTCGTTTTAGTCCATTTGGAGATAGTGTTAGTGTCAGTGCAAGGTTGGAGCATGGTTTGCACCGAACATACCATAGGCGTAGGAATCGTTTTGGACGAACTCGATCAGACTCCTAGGTGACGAGGCTCAAGTGGAAGCTCGGTTCGGTCTGTTTGGGGATAGTGCTTCTCTTGATGCAAGATTGGTGCTTGGATTGCACCAATTGTAGCATAGGTATAGAAATTGTTTTGGACGCACTCGAGGGGACTCCTAGGTGACGAGGCTCAAGTGGAATCTCGATTTAGTACGTTTGGAGATAGTGCTACTATTGATGCAAGATTGGTGCTCGATTTGCGTCGAATGTGCCGTAGGCTCAGAAATAGTATAGGAGGCACCCAATGGAACTCCTAGGTAACGTGGGTCATGTGGAATCTCGTTTTGATCTATTTTGAGATAGTGTTTGCGTCGGTGCAAGATAGGTGCACGGTTTGCACTGAACGTACCATAGGCATAGAAATCATTTTGGACACACTCGATGGAACTCCTAGGTGACAAGGCTCAAGTGGAAGCTCGGTACGGTCCATTTGGAGATAGTGCTACTCTTGATGCATGATTGGTGCACGGTTTGCGTCGAACGTACCGTAGGCTCGGAAATAGTATTGGTGGCACCTGATGGAACTCCTAGGTTACGTGGGTCATGTGGAATCTTGTTTCGATCTGTTTTGAAACAGTGTTAGCGTCGGTGCAAGATAGGTGCTCGGTTTGCATCAAATATACCATAGGTTCATAAATTGTTTTAGAAGCGCCCGCGGTACTCCTATGTGATGAGGGTCTGGTGGAGATCTGTTTGGTCCGTTTGGAGATAATGCTACAGAAGATAGGTGCACGGTTTGCATTGAACGTACCATAGGTCATAGAAATTTTTGGAGGCACCCGATGGAACTCGTAAGTGACGCGGGTCGTGTGGAATCTCGTTTTAGTCTATTTGGAGATAGTGTTAGTGTCAGTGCAAGGTTGGAGCATGGTTTGCACCGAACACACCTTAGGCATAGAAATCGTTTTGGACGAACTCGATCAGACTCCTAGGTTACGAGGCTCAAGTGGAAGCTCTGTTTAGTCCGTTTGGGGATAGTGCATCTCTTGATGCAAGATTGGTGCTTGGTTTGCACCAAATGTAGCATAGGCATAGAAATTGTTTTGGACGCACTCGAGGGGACTCCTAGGTGACGAGGCTCAAGTGGAAGCTCGATTCGGTACGTTTGGAGATAGTGCTACTCTTGATGCAAGATTGGTGCTCGATTTGCGTCGAATGTGCCGTAGGCTCAGAAATAGTATTGGAGGCACCCAATGGAACTCCTAGGTGACGTGGGTCATGTGGAATCTCGTTTTGATCTATTTTGAGACAGTGTTTGCGTCGGTGCAAGATAGGTGCATGGTTTGCACTGAACGTACCATAGGCATAGAAATCATTTTGGACACACTCGATGGGACTCCTAGGTGACAAGGCTCAAGTGGAAGCTCGGTACGGTCCATTTGGAGATAGTGCTACTCTTGATGCATGATTGGTGCACGGTTTGCGTCGAACGTACCAGAGGCTCGGAAATAGTATTGGTGGCACCTGATGGAACTCCTAGGTTATGTGGGTCATGTGGAATCTTGTTTCGATCTGTTTTGAAACAGTGTTAGCGTCGGTGCAAGATAGGTGCTCGATTTGCGTCAAATGTACCATAGGTTCATAAATTGTTTTAGAAGCGCCCGCGGTACTCCTAGGTGATCAGGGTCTGGTGGGGATCTGTTTGGTCCGTTTGGAGATAATGCTATAGAAGATAGGTGCACGGTTTGCATTGAACGTACCATAGGTCATAGAAATTTTTGGAGGCACCCGATGGAACTCGTAAGTGACGCGAGTCGTGTGGAATCTCGTTTTAGTCCATTTGGAGATAGTGTCAGTGTCAGTGCAAGGTTGGAGCATGGTTTGCACCAAACACACCTTAGGCATAGAAATCATTTTGGACGAACTCGATCAGACTCCTAGGTGATGAGGCTCAAGTGGAAGCTCGATTCAGTACGTTTGGAGATAGTGCTACTCTTGATGCAAGATTGGTGCTCAATTTGCGTCGAATGTGCCGTAGGCTCAGAAATAGTATTGGAGGCACCCAATGGAACTCCTAGGTGACGTGGGTCATGTGGAATCTCGTTTTGATCTATTTTGAGACAGTGTTTGCGTCGGTGCAAGATAGGTGCACGGTTTGCACTGAACGTACCATAGGCATAGAAATCATTTTGGACACACTCGATGGGACTCCTAGGTGACAAGGCTCAAGTGGAAGCTCGGTACGGTCCATTTGGAGATAGTGCTACTCTTGATGCATGATTGGTGCACGGTTTGTGTCGAACGTACCGTAGGCTCGGAAATAGTCTTGGTGGCACCTAATGGAACTCCTAGGTTACGTGGGTCATGTGGAATCTTGTTTCGATCTGTTTTGAAACAGTGTTAGCGTCGGTGCAAGATAGGTGCTCGGTTTGCGTCAAATGTACCATAGGTTCATAAATTGTTTTAGAAGCGCCCGCGGTACACCTAGGTGATGAGGTTCTGGTGGAGATCTGTTTGGTCCGTTTGGAGATAGTGCTATAGAAGATAGGTGCATGATCTGCATTGAACGTACCATAGGTCATAAATAGTTTTGGACGCACCCGATGGAACTCGTAAGTGACGTGGGTCGTGTGGAATCTCGTTTTAGTCCATTTAGAGATAGTGTTAGTGTTAGTGCAAGGTTGGAGCACGGTTTGCACCAAACATACCATAGGCATAGAAATCGTTTTGGACGAACTCGATCAGACTCCTAGGTGACGAGGCTCAAGTGGAAGCTCTGTTCAGTCCGTTTGGGGATAGTGCATCTCTTGATGCAAGATTGGTGCTTGGTTTGCACCAAATGTAGCATAGGCATAGAAATTGTTTTGGACGCACTCGAGGGGACTCCTAGGTGACGAGGCTCAAGTGGAAGCTCGATTCGGTACATTTGGAGATAGTGCTACTCTTGATGCAAGATTGGTGCTCGATTTTGCGTCAAATGTGCCGTAGGCTCGGAAATAGTATTGGAGGCACCCAATGGAACTCCTAGGTGACGTGGGTCATGTGGAATCTCGTTTTGATCTATTTTGAGACAGTGTTTGCGTCGGTGCAAGATAGGTGCACGATTTGCACTGAATGTACCATAGGCATAGAAATCATTTTGGACACTCGATGGGACTCCTAGGTGACAAGGCTCAAGTGGATGCTCGGTACGGTCCATTTGGAGATAGTGCTACTCTTGATGCATGATTGGTGCACGGTTTGCGTCGAACGTACCGTAGGCTCGGAAATAGTATTGGTGGCACCTGATGGAACTCCTAGGTTACGTGGGTCATGTGGAATCTTGTTTCGATCTGTTTTGAAACAGTGTTAGCGTCGGTGCAAGATATGTGCTCGGTTTGCGTCAAATGTACCATAGGTTCATAAAATGTTTTAGAAGCGCCTGCGGTACTGCTAGGTGATCAGGGTCTGGTGGAGATCTGTTTGGTCCGTTTGAAGATAATGCTACAGAAGATAGGTGCATGGTTTGCATTGAACGTACCATAGGTCATAGAAATTTTTGGAGGCACCCGATGGAACTCGTAAGTGACACAGGTCGTGTGGAATCTCGTTTTAGTCCATTTGGAGATAGTGTTAGTGTCAGTGCAAGGTTGGAGCATGGTTTGCACCGAACACACCTTAGGCATAGAAATCATTTTGGACGAACTCGATCAGACTCCTAGGTGATGAGGCTCAAGTGGAGCTCGATTTGGTCCGTTTGGGGATAGTGCTTCTCTTGATGCAAGATTGGTGCTTGGTTTGCACCAAATGTAGCATAGCATAGAAATTGTTTTGGACACACTCGAGGGGACTCCTAGGTGACGAGGCTCAAGTCGAAGCTCGATTCGGTACGTTTGGAGATAGTGCTACTCTTGATGCAAGATTGGTGCTCGATTTGCGTCGAATGTGACGTAGGCTCAGAAATAGTATTGGAGGCACCCAATGGATCTCCTAGGTGACGTGGGTCATGTGGAATCTCGTTTTGATCTATTTTGAGACAGTATTAGCGTCGGTGCAAGATAGGTGCACGGTTTGCACTGAACGTACCATAGGCATAGAAATCGTTTTGCACACACTCGATGGGACTCCTAGGTGACGAGGCTCAAGTGGAAGCTTGGTACGGTCCATTTGGAGATAGTGCTACTCTTGATGCATGATTGGTGCACGGTTTGCGTTGAACGTACCGTAGGCTCAGAAATAGTATTGGAGGCACCCGATGGAACTCCTAGGTTACGTGGGTCATGTGGAATCTTGTTACGATCTGTTTTGAAACAGTGTTAGCGTCGGGTGCAAGATAGGTGCTCGATTTGCGTCAAATGTACCATAGGTTAATAAATTGTTTTCGAAGCGCCCGCGGTACTCCTAGGTGATGAGGGTCTGGTGGAGATCTGTTTGGTCCATTTGGAGATAATGCTACAGAAGATAGGTGCACAGTTTGCATTGAACGTACCATAGGTCATAAATAGTTTTGGACGCACCCATTGGAACTCGTAAGTGACGTGGCTCGTGTGGAATCTCGTTTTAGTCCATTTGGAGATAGTGTTAGTGTCAGTGCAAGGTTGGAGCATGGTTTGCACCGAACATACCATAGGCGTAGGAATCGTTTTGGACGAACTCGATCAGACTCCTAGGTGACGAGGCCCAAGTGGAAGCTCGGTTCGGTCTGTTTGGGGATAGTGCTTCTCTTGATGCAAGATTGGTGCTTGGATTGCACCAATTGTAGCATGGGTATAGAAATTGTTTTGGACGCACTCGAGGGGACTCCTAGGTGACGAGGCTCAAGTGGAAGCTCGATTCGGTACGTTTGGAGATAGTGCTACTCTTGATGCAAGATTGGTGCTCGATTTGCGTCGAATGTGCCGTAGGCTCAGAAATAGTATTGGAGGCACCCAATGGAACTCCTAGGTGACGTGGGTCATGTGGAATCTCGTTTTGATCTATTTTGAGATAGTGTTTGCGTCGGTGCAAGATAGGTGCACGGTTTGCACTGAACGTACCATAGGCATAGAAATCATTTTGGACACACTCGATGGAACTCCTAGGTGACAAGGCTCAAGTGGAAGCTCGGTACGGTCCATTTGGAGATAGTGCTACTCTTGATGCTTGATTGGTGCACGGTTTGCGTCGAACGTACCGTAGGCTCGGAAATAGTATTGGTGGCACCTGATGGAACTCCTAGGTTACGTGGGTCATGTGGAATCTTGTTTCGATCTGTTTTGAAACAGTGTTAGCGTCGGTGCAAGATAGGTGCTCGGTTTGCGTCAAATATACCATAGGTTCATAAATTGTTTTAGAAGCGCCCGCGGTACTCCTATGTGATGAGGGTCTGGTGGAGATCTGTTTGGTCCGTTTGGAGATAATGCTACAGAAGATAGGTGCACGGTTTGCATTGAACGTACCATAGGTCATAGAAATTTTTGGAGGCACCCGATGGAACTCGTAAGTGACGCGGGTCATGTGGAATCTCGTTTTAGTCTATTTGGAGATAGTGTTAGTGTCAGTGCAAGGTTGGAGCATGGTTTGCACCGAACACACCTTAGGCATAGAAATCGTTTTGGACGAACTCGATCAGACTCCTAGGTTACGAGGCTCAAGTGGAAGCTCTGTTTAGTCCGTTTGGGGATAGTGCATCTCTTGATGCAAGATTGGTGCTTGGTTTGCACCAAATGTAGCATAGGCATAGAAATTGTTTTGGACGCACTCGAGGGGACTCCTAGGTGACGAGGCTCAAGTGGAAGCTCGATTCGGTACGTTTGGAGATAGTGCTACTCTTGATGCAAGATTGGTGCTCGATTTGCGTCGAATGTGCCGTAGGCTCAGAAATAGTATTGGAGGCACCCAATGGAACTCCTAGGTGACGTGGGTCATGTGGAATCTCGTTTTGATCTATTTTGAGACAGTGTTTGCGTCGGTGCAAGATAGGTGCATGGTTTGCACTGAACGTACCATAGGCATGGAAATCATTTTGGACACACTCGATGGGACTCCTAGGTGACAAGGCTCAAGTGGAAGCTCGGTACGGTCCATTTGGAGATAGTGCTACTCTTGATGCATGATTGGTGCACGGTTTGCGTCGAACGTACCGTAGGCTCGGAAATAGTATTGGTGGCACCTGATGGAACTCCTAGGTTATGTGGGTCATGTGGAATCTTGTTTCGATCTGTTTTGAAACAGTGTTAGCGTCGGTGCAAGATAGGTGCTCGGTTTGCGTCAAATGTACCATAGGTTCATAAATTGTTTTAGAAGCGCCCGCGGTACACCTAGGTGATGAGGTTCTGGTGGAGATCTGTTTGGTCCGTTTGGAGATAGTGCTATAGAAGATAGGTGCATGATCTGCATTGAACGTACCATAGGTCATAAATAGTTTTGGATGCACCCGATGGAACTCGTAAGTGACGTGGGTCGTGTGGAATCTCGTTTTAGTCCATTTAGAGATAGTGTTAGTGTTAGTGCAAGGTTGGAGCACGGTTTGCACCAAACATACCATAGGCATAGAAATCGTTTTGGACGAACTCGATCAGACTCCTAGGTGACGAGGCTCAAGTGGAAGCTCTGTTCAGTCCGTTTGGGGATAGTGCATCTCTTGATGCAAGATTGGTGCTTGGTTTGCACCAAATATAGCATAGGCATAGAAATTGTTTTGGACGCACTCGAGGGGACTCCTAGGTGACGAGGCTCAAGTGGAAGCTCGATTCGGTACGTTTGGAGATAGTGCTACTCTTGATGCAAGATTGGTGCTCGATTTTGCGTCGAATGTGCCGTAGGCTCGGAAATAGTATTGGAGGCACCCAATGGAACTCCTAGGTGACGTGGGTCATGTGGAATCTCGTTTTGATCTATTTTGAGACAGTGTTTGCGTCGGTGCAAGATAGGTGCACGATTTGCACTGAATGTACCATAGGCATAGAAATCATTTTGGACACTCGATGGGACTCCTAGGTGACAAGGCTCAAGTGGAAGCTCGGTACGGTCCATTTGGAGATAGTGCTACTCTTGATGCATGATTGGTGCACGGTTTGCGTCGAACGTACCGTAGGCTCGGAAATAGTATTGGTGGCACCTGATGGAACTCCTAGGTTACGTGGGTCATGTGGAATCTTGTTTCGATCTGTTTTGAAACAGTGTTAGCGTCGGTGCAAGATATGTGCTCGGTTTGCGTCAAATGTACCATAGGTTCATAAAATGTTTTAGAAGCGCCTGCGGTACTGCTAGGTGATCAGGGTCTGGTGGAGATCTGTTTGGTCCGTTTGAAGATAATGCTACAGAAGATAGGTGCACGGTTTGCATTGAACGTACCATAGGTGATAGAAATTTTTGGAGGCACCCGATGGAACTCGTAAGTGACACGGGTCGTGTGGAATCTCGTTTTAGTCCATTTGGAGATAGTGTTAGTGTCAGTGCAAGGTTGGAGCATGGTTTGCACCGAACACACCTTAGGCATAGAAATCATTTTGGACGAACTCGATCAAACTCCTAGGTGATGAGGCTCAAGTGGAGCTCGATTTGGTCCGTTTGGGGATAGTGCTTCTCTTGATGCAAGATTGGTGCTTGGTTTGCACCAAATGTAGCATAGCATAGAAATTGTTTTGGACACACTCGAGGGGACTCCTAGGTGACGAGGCTCAAGTCGAAGCTCGATTCGGTACGTTTGGAGATAGTGCTACTCTTGATGCAAGATTGGTGCTCGATTTGCGTCGAATGTGACCTAGGCTCAGAAATAGTATTGGAGGCACCCAATGGATCTCCTAGGTGACGTGGGTCATGTGGAATCTCGTTTTGATCTATTTTGAGACAGTATTAGCGTCGGTGCAAGATAGGTGCACGGTTTGCACTGAACGTACCATAGGCATAGAAATCGTTTTGCACACACTCGATGGACTCCTAGGTGACTAGGCTCAAGTGGAAGCTTGGTACGGTCCATTTGGAGATAGTGCTACTCTTGATGCATGATTGGTGTACGGTTTGCGTTGAACGTACCGTAGGCTCAGAAATAGTATTGGAGGCACCCGATGGAACTCCTAGGTTACGTGAGTCATGTGGAATCTTGTTTCGATCTGTTTTGAAACAGTGTTAGCGTCGGTGCAAGATAGGTGCTCGGTTTGCGTCAAATGTACCATAGGTTCATAAATTGTTTTCGAAGCGCCCGCGGTACTCCTAGGTGATGAGGGTCTGGTGGAGATCTGTTTGGTCCATTCGGAGATAATGCTACAGAAGATAGGTGCACGGTTTGCATTGAACGTACCATAGGTCATAAATAGTTTTGGACGCACCCGATGGAATTCGTAAGTGACGTGGGTCGTGTGGAATCTCGTTTTAGTCCATTTGGAGATAGTGTTAGTGTCAGTGCAATGTTGGAGCACGGTTTGCACCGAACATACCAAAGGCGTAGGAATCGTTTTGGACGAACTCGATCAGACTCCTAGGTGACGAGGCACAAGTGGAAGCTCGGTTCGGTCCGTTTGGGGATAGTGCTTCTCTTGATGCAAGATTGGTGCTTGGTTTGCACGAAATGTAGCATAGTCATAGAAATTGTTTTGGACGCCTCGAGGGGACTCCTAGGTGACGAGGCTCAAGTAGAAGCTCGATTCAGTACGTTTGGAGATAGTGCTACTCTTGATGCAAGATTGGTGCTCGATTTGCGTCGAATGTGCCGTAGGCTCAGAAATAGTATTGGAGGCACCCAATGGAACTCCTAGGTGACGTGGGTCATGTGGAATCTCGTTTTGATCTATTTTGAGACAGTGTTAGCGTCGGTGCAAGATAGGTGCACAGTTTGCACTGAACGAACCATCGGCATAGAAATTGTTTTGCACACACTCGATGTGACTCCTAGGTGACGAGGCTCAAGTGGAAGCTCGGTACGGTCCATTTGGAGATAGTGCTACTCTTGATGCATGATTGGTGCACGGTTTGCGTTGAACGTACCGTAGGCTCAGAAATAGTATTGGAGGCACCCGATGGAACTCATAGGTTACGTGGGTCATGTGGAATCTTGTTTCGATCTGTTTTGAAACAGTGTTAGCGTCGGTGCAAGATAGGTGCTCGGTTTGCGTCAAATTTACCATAGGTTCATAAATGGTTTTCGAAGCGCCCGCGGTACTCCTAGGTGATGAGGGTCTGGTGGAGATCTGTTTGGTCCATTTGGAGATAATGCTACAGAAGATAGGTGCACGGTTTGCATTGAACGTACCATAGGTCATAAAGAGTTTTGGACGCACCTGATGGAATTCGTAAGTGACGTGGGTCGTGTGGAATCTCGTTTTAGTCCATTTGGAGATAGTGTTAGTGTCAGTGCAAGGTTGGAGCACGGTTTGCACCGAACATACCAAAGGCGTAGGAATCGTTTTGGACAAACTCGATCAGACTCCTAGGTGACGAGGCACAAGTGGAAGCTCGGTTCGGTCCGTTTGGGGATAGTGCTTCTCTTGATGCAAGATTGGTGCTTGGTTTGCACGAAATGTAGCATAGTCATAGAAATTGTTTTGGACGCCTCGAGGGGACTCCTAGGTGACGAGGCTCAAGTAGAAGCTCGATTCAGTACTTTTGGAGATAGTGCTACTCTTGATGCAAGATTGGTGCTCGATTTGCGTCGAATGTGCCGTAGGCTCAGAAATAGTATTGGAGGCACCCAATGGAACTCCTAGGTGACGTGGGTCATGTGGAATCTCATTTTGATCTATTTTGAGACAGTGTTAGCGTCGGTGCAAGATAGGTGCACAGTTTGCACTGAACGTACCATCGGCATAGAAATTGTTTTGCACACACTCGATGTGACTCCTAGGTGACGAGGCTCAAGTGGAAGCTCGGTACGGTCCTTTTGGAGATAGTGCTACTCTTGATGCATGATTGGTGCACGGTTTGCGTTGAACGTACCGTAGGCTCAGAAATAGTACTGGAGGCACCCGATGGAACTCATAGGTTACGTGGGTCATGTGGAATCTTGTTTCGATCTGTTTTGAAACAGTGTTAGCGTCGGTGCAAGATAGGTGCTCGGTTTGCGTCAAATTTACCATAGGTTCATAAATGGTTTTCGAAGCGCCCGCGGTACTCCTAGGTGATGAGGGTCTGGTGGAGATCTGTTTGGTCCATTTGGAGATAATGCTACAGAAGATAGGTGCACGGTTTGCATTGAACGTACCATAGGTCATAAATAGTTTTGGACGCACCCGATGGAATTCGTAAGTGACGTGGGTCGTGTGGAATCTCGTTTTAGTCCATTTGGAGATAGTGTTAGTGTCAGTGCAAGGTTGGAGCACGGTTTGCACCGAACATACCATAGGCGTAGGAATCGTTTTGGACGAACTCGATCAGACTCCTAGGTGACGAGGCTCAAGTGGAAGCTCGGTTCGGTCTGTTTGGGGATAGTGCTTCTCTTGATGCAAGATCGGTGTTTGGATTGCACCAAATGTAGCATAGGTATAGAAATTGTTTTGGACGCACTCGAGGGGACTCCTAGGTGACGAGGCTCAAGTGGAAGCTCGATTCAGTACGTTTGGAGATAGTGCTACTCTTGATGCAAGATTGGTGCTCGGTTTGCGTCGAATGTGCCGTAGGCTCAGAAATAGTATTGGAGGCAGCCAATGGAACTCCTAGGTGACGTGGGTCATGTGGAATCTCGTTTTGATCTATTTTGAGATAGTGTTTGTGTCGGTGCAAGATAGGTGCACGGTTTGCACTGAACGTACCATAGGCATAGAAATCATTTTGGACACACTCGATGGAACTCCTAGGTGACAAGGCTCAAGTGGAAGCTCGGTATGGCCATTTGGAGATAGTGCTACTCTTGATGCATGATTGGTGCACGGTTTGCGTCGAACGTACCGTAGGCTCGGAAATAGTATTGGTGGCACCTGATGGAACTCCTAGGTTACGTGGGTCATGTGGAATCTTGTTTCGATCTGTTTTGAAACAGTGTTAGCGTCGGTGCAAGATAGGTGCTCGGTTTGCGTCAAATGTACCATAGGTTCATAAATTGTTTTAGAAGCGCCCGCGGTACTCCTATGTGATGAGGGTCTGGTGGAGATCTGTTTGGTCCGTTTGGAGATAATGCAACAGAAGATAGGTGCACGGTTTGCATTGAACATACCATAGGTCATAGAAATTTTTGGAGGCACCCGATGGAACTCGTAAGTGATGCGGGTCGTGTGGAATCTCGTTTTAGTCTATTTGGAGATAGTGTTAGTGTCAGCGCAAGGTTGGAGCATGGTTTGCACCGAACACACCTTAGGCATAGAAATCGTTTTGGACGAACTCGATCAGACTCCTAGGTTACGAGGCTCAAGTGGAAGCTCTGTTCAGTCCGTTTGGGGATAGTGCATCTCTTGATGCAACATTGGTGCTTGGTTTGCACCAAATGTAGCATTGGCATAGAAATTGTTTTGGACACACTCGAGGGGACTCCTAGGTGACGAGGCTCAAGTGGAAGCTCGATTCGGTACGTTTGGAGATAGTGCTACTCTTGATGCAAGATTGGTGCTCGATTTGCGTCGAATGTGCCGTAGGCTCAGAAATAGTATTGGAGGCACCCAATGGAACTCCTATGTGACGTGGGTCATGTGGAATCTCGTTTTGATCTATTTTGAGACAGTGTTTGCGTCGGTGCAAGATAGGTGCACGGTTTGCACTGAACGTACCATAGGCATAGAAATCATTTTGGACACACTCGATGGGAGTCCTAGGTGACAAGGCTCAAGTGGAAGCTCGGTATGGTCCATTTGGAGATAGTGCTACTCTTGATGCATGATTGGTGTACGGTTTGCGTCGAACGTACCGTAGGCTCGGAAATAGTATTGGTGGCACCTGATGGAACTCCTAGGTTACGTGGGTCATGTGGAATCTTGTTTTGATCTGTTTTGAAACAGTGTTAGCGTCGGTGCAAGATAGGTGCTCGGTTTGCGTCAAATGTACCATAGGTTCATAAATTGTTTTAGAAGCGCCCGCGGTACTCCTAGGTGATCAGGGTCTGGTGGAGATCTATTTGGTCCGTTTGGAGATAATGCTACAAAAGATAGGTGCACGGTTTGCATTGAACGTACCATATGTCATAGTAATTTTTGGAGGCACCCGATGGAACTCGTAAGTGACGCGAGTCATGTGGAATCTCATTTTAGTCCATTTGGAGATAGTGTCAGTGTCAGTGCAAGGTTGGAGCATGGTTTGCACCGAACACACCTTAGGCATAGAAATCATTTTGGATGAACTCGATCAGACTCCTAGGTGATGAGGCTCAAGTGGAAGCTCGATTCAGTACGTTTGGAGATAGTGCTACTCTTGATGCAAGATTGGTGCTCAATTTGCGTCGAATGTGCCGTAGGCTCAGAAATAGTATTGGAGGCACCCAATGGAACTCCTAGGTGACGTGGGTCATGTGGAATCTCGTTTTGATCTATTTTGAGACAGTGTTTGCGTCGGTGCAAGATAGGTGCACGGTTTGCACTGAACGTACCATAGGCATAGAAATCATTTTGGACACACTCGATGGGACTCCTAGGTGACAAGGCTCAAGTGGATGCTCGGTACGGTCCATTTGGAGATAGTGCTACTCTTGATGCATGATTGGTGCACGGTTTGTGTCGAACGTACCGTAGGCTCGGAAATAGTATTGGTGGCACCTGATGGAACTCCTAGGTTACGTGGGTCATGTGGAATCTTGTTTCGATCTGTTTTGAAACAGTGTTAGCGTCGGTGAAAGATAGGTGCTCGGTTTGCGTCAAATGTACCATAGGTTCATAAATTGTTTTAGAAGCGCCCACGGTACACCTAGGTGATGAGGTTCTGGTGGAGATCTGTTTGGTCCGTTTGGAGATAGTGCTATAGAAGATAGGTGCATGATCTGCATTGAACGTACCACAGGTCATAAAATAGTTTTGGACGCACCCGATGGAACTCGTAGGTGACGTGGGTCGTGTGGAATCTCGTTTTAGTCCATTTAGAGATAGTGTCAGTGTCAGTGCAAGGTTAGAGCACGGTTTGCACCAAACATACCATAGGCAAAGAAATCGTTTTGGACGAACTCGATCAGACTCCTAGGTGACGAGGCTCAAGTGGAAGCTCTGTTCAGTCCATTTAGGGATAGTGCATCTCTTGATGCAAGATTGGTGCTTGGTTTGCAGCAAATGTAGCATAGGCATAGAAATTATTTTGGACGCACTCAAGGGGACTCCTAGGTGACGAGGCTCAAGTGGAAGCTCGATTCCGTACGTTTGGAGATAGTGCTACTCATGATGCAAGATTGGTGCTCGATTTGCGTCGAATGTGCCGTAGGCTTAGAAATAGTATTGGAGGCACCCAATGGAACTCCTAGGTGACGTGGGTCATGTGGAATCTCGTTTTGATCTATTTTGAGACAGTGTTTGCGTCGGTGCAAGATAGGTGCACGGTTTGCACTGAATGTACCATAGGCATAGAAATCATTTTGGACACACTCGATGGGACTCCTAGTTGACAAGGCTCAAGTGGAAGCTCGGTACGGTCCATTTGGAGATAGTGCTACTCTTGATGCATGATTGGTGCACGGTTTGCGTCAAACGTACCGTAGGCTCGGAAATAGTTTTGGTGGCACCTGATGGAACTCCTAGGTTACGTGGGTCATGTAACACCCCAGGTGTTTAGCTCCTTAATTGCATTGCATTTACATGAGCATAAGCAAGCATCATTCATTTCATGCATAAGCTTATAATATGTTTATATTTCATGTGAAGTAAAAGTGAGTAGGGTGCAACACACAAGTACCTTATGTGCAATTTCCTTTGTGAGATATGTCAACCACTTTAGTGTAACATAATTAGCAAGTGTTATGGAACACACTCATGCAACATGTGCAACATGAGCTTGCAACATTTGGGTGAAAGTATTGAATTACTTGTGCCAAAGTACGTGACACTAGGAATTTTGTGCAACCAATGTGTAGAGTGGCTAATTAGGTCTTATAACACCTTAATTACATTTAGGGTAAGTAGTGGAGCAATGTTCATGTTGACCAAAATTACCAAATTGCCCTTCCAAATGTTGTTGACTAAGTTGGACCCCTAGAGTGATCTGGTTTGACCAATTAAAAAGTCTAGTTTGGAGATCTTGCATGGAGGAGCAACCTTAAGCAAAGTTGTAGAGAATTTCATAAGGAACAAAAGTTCTAATATGGCCATCTCATGAAAATGATCAGAACATGCTCAAAAATGGCCCACAAGTTAGTATTAGAGGCTGTTTTGGGACTTAGCCATTTTTGCTAAGTGTGGAGCTGAAAACCGTTTCACAGTACCTCACTTTAGCAACTTGTAACTCACAAACTAGGCCAAACCAGTCCTTGAGCCAATTGACAAAGTTGTTGTCCACACATAGCTCTACAACATTGTCAATATCACCATCACCTGGTTCTCAATAGTTTAGGAGATATAGTGTCAAGAAGTTAGGGTTTCAGTCGGCGTTTATCTCTGAAACTGTGTTTCAGTTTCACCGGGCACCACTTGAGGTCACTATATCTCACCAACTAAGCCGAACCAGCCCATGATGTCTCTTACAAACTTGTAGTGCTCAAATAGGTCTACAACTTTGCTATTTGGAGGTTTCACTAACACGAGCTGGTTTAGGAGTTAATCATCGTGGAAGTCGCTCTGTCAGTCGGTCGTCGATGTCACCATTCACCGCGATTCAGTTTCGTCAGAAGGGGGAGTGGCCGACCGGCCAGAGGCCCTCGCCGATGCGTGGACACGCGGTGGCGACCGTACGCCGGTCCTGGCCCCACCGGTCCGTCCACGGCGCCTTCAAGACCGCCACGACGCGTCGAGGCTGCCTCCATTCCCTCTCCCTCCCTCGTCGGCTTCAAAGCGGAGAAACCGAGCCGCCATTGCCACCCACTCCGGCGAGCTCGTGCACACTCACCACCGCACCACCGCTCACCAGATCACGTCCGTCCCTCTGCCTCACCACCCTACACCTCCTCGACCAGTCGGTAGATTGGATTGAGCCCGAGGTGAGTCGCATTTGCCACCTCCGCCCGCTCCCAAAAGCTCACCAGAGCTCCGCCATGTTCGGTTCACCGTGGCCAGCACCGCACCGTAGTTCTCTGCCTGCCCTCACTCACGTTTCCTCCTCCCTGTCACGTGTAGATGCTAGGGTAAAGATGCTACCGCCAGCATCGGGTTAGCCAGGCCGGAACGAGACCGCGCACGGCCGCGCCATGGCTGCCGGCCAAGTGCTCATGCGGTCAAGCGGCTCCGTTCCATCCCCGTCTGTGTGAGTGGTCTCGAGAGGTCCGCTAGGAGTCCAGGAAGGTGATGCACCCTTCGGTAGGTCGTGCGACGGCCGGGACTCGCCGGCGTACTGCCAGGCACCACGGCCGTCCGCCATCGCCGTCGGCCTAGGTGTTGCGGTGCATCAGCTTTGGGGAAAAGGGGTAGCCTCGGTGAGGTTGGGTCTGGGCAAGACGTTGGTGAACTTGGATTGGTCGGAGGAGCCACTGGCGGCGAGGAATCGCTCGCCGAGCTCACTGCCGCCCGCTCCCCTGTCCTCTTTCGCTGACACGCGGGGGCCACCTGTCTGCTGCCACGCGTGGGCGGGAGCCCGAGCAGGCCGCGCGTGCGTCGCGGGCCGCGCGCGCGCGTCTTGGGCCGCGTCTTTTCCCGGGCCGGCCCAGTAACAGATCCGATTTATTTCATTTCTTTTATTCTGTCACAGTTTTAGATAATGTTTAGAAAATGTAGATCTAGGGTTTTACTTGCCCAAAAATTATGAGATAAATTTTATTAGAATCTACTTGATGTGTAGTATTTTAGAAAAATATGAGTTTGCTATGTGATGAGTAGTTTCTGGGATATTTAAATAGGTCTTTGAAATGTGTTTTAAATCACATGCAAACTTGTTTAAATTATATCTTGAGTTTCAGTGTTCCAAAAATTTTGAAATTTGGTGGGTAGGCTAATTTATACTTGCTCTAGCTCTGGTAAAAATTTGGGCAGTAGTGCTTAAGTACTTTTCAAGTTATAATGCTATCTTGTTATTTTAGGAAATACTTAAATGAATTTTTGTAATTTTTCTACATGTGCAATGCTCATATAACTTTTTGGAGAATGTCTTGGTACCCTAGAGTGTCTAAGAAAATTAGGAAATCTGTTGTTTGACACTTTTTGCTATGCTTTGTTATTTATACAAAAATCAGCCTTTTTGGCTTGGGAATTTTGTGTAGGAAGTTCCTTGAATAAATTTAGTTCAAATTTTTACAGTAGCCTCTTTTTGGGTCAGAGAGTCTCCTGTAATTTTTATAGAATTTTAGGAGCAGTTTACATATATGTTTGAAATACCACTTAATTACTTAAGTAAATTAAGAAATGAGTTTAAATAAATATTCTAGGTGGGCACACCTTACTTCCTGGTGTTTTTGTGACCTTTGTGAACTTGCAGTAGTATTAGTTTGGTTTTAGAGAATGTTTGCCACATCAATAAATATTTAACCTTTACAATTTTAGGTTTTCTGGACAGCTGATAGTATTTGTAGGTTTGAACTTGGATAAAGGTGGTTGCTGGAAAACTTGTAAATACCAAAGTTGTAGTACAATTTGTAAATTAGCTTGTGTCAAAATTTGGGAGCATTTGGCTTAGTAGTTTGGGAGTTATTGCTGTTTAAAGTGACAGTCCAGAATTGACTGCTCTCTGTTTAGAGAGAACAGATTCTGGAACTTTGGAATTTTGACTAGGTAAACTTTGGAATTAAGTGTTGTGGTCTGAAAACATTTTGTGGTGCATTTCATAAGCTTTCCAGATTGTCTTAGATCATATCTTTTGGAGTTGGGATTCTCCAGTTATGTTAGAATCTTTGAGCTGCTGTCCAGAATGTCTTACTGTGTTAACCTAAGTAATATTACTCTTGTATTGTTAGGTGTTAGGGCCTTAACCGAAGATGAACAACTATACCTTAGGTTGAGTAGATTAGGTAAGTACTTCTCCGTAAGTACTTCTCCACCGGAGAAGAGTTTTGCACGTACTAATAAAGTAAATTGATTAGATTATTATATTGTATTTCTGAATTTCATTTCATTCCGAGCATGTTGCACCTTTATGCATCCATGATATTTATTGAGCATTCATGCAATAGGTGTACCGGAGGGGGTAACTCTCCTCGAATTCGAGCCGGTGATTCCGGAGGAAATCCAGGACCAGCCGGAGCAGCTAGAGGAACCAGCCGGCGACGAAGCTCCTGCCGAAGATCTACCCGAGTGTCCTGACCACCGGCCTTCAACCTTTCTGAAAGGCAAGCCCCGGTGCATGCTGAACCTACTGATTTATAAATTAATCTTGAGTACTTTTAATTGTTTTCTGCATTAAGTTGTAGGTGTTATATGAAAACACTTGTTGCATTATACCTGTCCTTGTCCAGATATCGTACTTAATCCTATATTAGGTTTAGGCACGTGTCAATGCTTAGCCCTGCTTAGTACGGTAGAAGTCGGGTGATTTCCGGTCATCCGCGAGATGTAGGAAGGAGTCACGAGTGGCTTTATGGCTATCGTGGATGGAACCATGCTTAAAAAAATGAAATTGAGACCGGGCGGGAGTTCGATAGTACAGCCGCAAGACACTTCACGTCTTGGGTGTGGAGCTATGCCCGTCTGAGTCGTTTAAGGACCGATTCGCTGTACGTCCTTGAGTCATGTTGAACGCAGTCTAACACTTAGTTGGCCGGATAAGTCGTTCCGACCGCGAAGCCGAGTAATGTGGTTCAGGCGGGGAATCGAATGGTAGGTTGCTTCTTGGAGGAGAGAAAGGATGTGCTTGGGGACATTGGCGTGAGACCAAGGGGGGGTTAGAGTCCCTATCACCTGGCAGAGTGTTGCCCTTGGGGTCGCGACATTATTCGGACCCGCGATTCCTGAATCATATGAAACGGTGGCCTGTGCGACCCTAGCAGGGGTCTGCACGGTGAGTGTTAGAAATACCCCTCCAGCTGGATAGGAATTCGATTCGAATCGCCGTCGCTCCCGGTTAGTGAGCACTTGACTTGAGCAGCGGCAACGTAGATCTCATTAAATGAACTGGTGGTTAAGGGAATGATACAATGTTGCCACAATTCATACCTGCTCTGGTTATAATGATGATAATTGTTTGATTATAATCAAGTGCATGTTTAGTACAGGTGCTAAGATAGATGACAGGTAAATGCTAAAAATAACTGCTAGTACAGGTTATAAGAGTTTCAATTACTTATGCCTTTATGCAAAATGTTATGTCAGCTAGCCTCTTGTGTAAGCCTTGCATAATCCTTGGTGTCATCTTATTTCTGGTTTTCGACGGGTAAGTCTAGCTGAGTACATTCCAGTACTCAGGGTTTATTCCCTCCTGTTGCAGATGATATGCTCTATCAAGGCTTCTGCAAAAATTGTCTCCACCCTGCGGGTGACGAAGACTAGATCACTTGGGCGTGATCATCCTTTATGTACTTTCCTGATGCTTTTGTGGGATGTTGATCAACAAGACTGGCAGTAGTTAAATAACTGGTGTGTGTTTGCTTCCGCTACTTTATAAACTTGGTTTGTAATAACTGCGACTCCGTGTGTGTAAACTTATTTCGGAACTACTTGCGAAATGTAACGTATGATGTTGTATGTTGAATGATGCGATCCTGGTTGTAAGCAAGTTGGTTTGAAATCCTTCGTGGTTTCGATTGACTACCGGGATTATATGGGCTCAAGTTCGAAAATTTGAGCGCTTCGGTGCTTGTTTTTGTACTTGTGCTCTTATAATTTGGTCGGTTCTGTTACAGCTGGTACCGAAGCATAATTCAACATTAAACACATCGTACGAGTATTTAAAAATAAAAGTATTTGATTATGAAAAAGGGTTAAAACACTAAAAATTATTTTTAGGTATACCAGTGATCACATCCCTTAGCCCAAATAAGGATTCTTAGGTGGCTTATTATAGAGACTAACTTGGGGGCCTTGTTTGTTTTGTTTCGTCGTCCATACGGCGTGATATTGTATGGATGCCATTCACTTGGGTGGTAATGTATGGATCAATTGCCTCGATGCTCTGGTAAGTGTGAGTTGTGAGAGCATGATCGTCCAACCGGCGATCTAGGGGAGAGTAGTTTTGGTGACTTGCATACTTACATGTTTAAACCGTGTAATTATGTAAGCACTTAATTATGGGAATATATTTATATCGGGTAGCTTTGATACTGAAGTATATACATCAGGGGATGTGTATATGGAAAGTATTTAAATTACTGCCTTCTTGTGTGCATATATTGGGAAACTGTTGGGCTGAAATGAGATTTTCTGCAGGTACACTAACAGCGTAACGAGTAGACCGATAGTTTCGCTTATATGAGAGAACGTATGTATGCTACCGCCTAGCGTTAGAACTTTAAGTTTCTACTAAGGTGAGAGGGCGTACGGAACGTGCATGCATCATGTTTAATTATATCATACATATCATTTACTCCCTCCTTAAAAATTTCAGTACTCCCGACTAAATTAAATTTCGTATCCCCTAAATGATCCTCACTTTAAGTCGTATCTTGTTGCTATAGATGGCACGTACCAAGAGGACCGCTCGCAAGTCCACTGGGGGCAGGGCACCTCGTCACCAACTCGCTCCACGTGAGCCCCGCCCTGAGCCTACTGAGGTGGAAAGGCTGAGGGCAGAGTTGGCCGAAGTGACTGCTGCCCGGAATGCAGCGCGTCAGCAACTGGAGCAAGTGATCCGTGATCGTGACCAGGAAACCCTTGCAGTCCAGAGATTGACAGTAGCAAACCGCAACTGTCAACGCATGCTGGTCCGTGTCATGAACTAGAGGGATGAAGCCTGGCACGAGAAGAACGTTCTGAGAGCTCGTCAGTTTGAGCTCGAACAGCAGTTGGAGAATGCTGAAGAATACAATGACAATCTTCATGAAGAAGTGCACCGCCTGAACAACCAGCTAAATCCTCTGCTACCTAGGAATATCAACGCAGATGAGGACATGGGTTCGGGAATCTTCATGGCTGAAAATGATGATGAAGTGGAGGTCAACGGACCCCAAGATGCCGAACTAGAGGAAGAACCAGAAGAAGAAGAAGGGGATGAGGAGTTAGAGCCCGTTAGTGATGAGGACGGCGGGGAGATCCTTGACACCGACTCTGAGGATGATGCTTAGAGTAGTTATCACGTAGCTATAATGTTAGGATCGTCTTTTGTGCCTCCTGGGGTTGGAGTGAGGCTTTGTAATAACTTGACTTTTGGGATGTAAGGTCGAACTCTATGTTTCCTGGATGTTTAGTTGGAACCTGTTAATTTCGATCGCAAGTGGATGTCTTATTGTGTTGCGTTCGATGATGGTGTCACGATTAGTACCCTTCGGTGCCGCGACGAAACCGAGGGCCTCCTATGGCGCGCGACATAAGGCTGTGCTGCTTGGCACGCGCTGGTATCGAGGTGGCTAGTCATGATCCACCATGGAACTCTACCGTTGAGAAGTCTCCTTGTGGTCAGTTTGAAGTAGCTTTCTCAGTCAACTAAAAACTTTGAAATCGAATCCAAGTACCGAGCGAAAGATCAAAACTCACGTAGACTTTAGTGTAAACGGTTCAGTCACTGTTGTGCCTCTGTAAGTGAGCCTTTATCAAAATACATCTTGATGGGTACCCTCTCATGATTGCGTCCCTTTGATCCGTTTGAACGGATTGTGCGGTTGTGATGAATTATTGTGCCATGAGTATTTTGAGAAGTCTATTTCATGAAGTCAGTTTGACATATTTACAATAATTCATCTACAAACTTCCCACATCGTCAGTGCTCATTGACTATGCATTTTGCAGATGTCATACAATCTTCGTCGGGGTCGTGGCAATGAGGATGAGGAACAGCCACCCCCTCCGCCACCACCTACCCCGGCTGAGCTGATGCAGACAGTGGTCGAAGGGCAGCGCATGCTGGCAGATGCTATGCGCCAGCTGGCCAACCGGGAAGCTCGTCCTGGCCGCCAGGGCCTAGAACCCAATCAGTACAGTGATTTCAAGGACTTTCTTGATACTAAGCCCCCGCTCTTTAAGGAGGCGGAGGAACCACTGCAAGCTGATGAATGGTTGAACACTATTGAACAAAAGTTTCGTCTGCTTCGCTTGACTGATGAGCTAAAGACTGAATATGCTTCTCACCAATTACATGGTCCAGCGGGTATTTGGTGGAGCCACTATCGTTCCACATTGCCTGCAAATGTCCCTATTGCTTGGGATCAGTTCAAGGCCGCATTTCGTAGGAACTATATTCCTCCAGGTCTTATGGCTATCAAGCACACAGAATTTATGAGGCTGTCGCAGGGCAATAAAAGTTTGACTGAATATCTGCAATCCTTCAACAACCTGGCAAGGTATGCCACGGAGTTTGTGGATACCGATTCCAAGAAAATTGCTAGCTTTAAAAGAGGCCTCGGCCCAAAGCTGATGAAGACTATGGGCACTAGCAAGTGCACTACTTTCAACGAATTTATCAGTGATGCTCTGACTCAAGAGAACAATAACTCTATCTATGCTGCTTCTAAGAGCCGCAAGAGGGCACTTGAGGCAGGTGCTTCACAGTCTCGAGCTCCAGCTGCCCCGAGGGCTCCTTCTCGCCCTCCTGCCACAAGTGCTAAGTTCCGTCCCCCACAAAAGAAAGCGCCAGTGAAGACTGGGTTTCGCAAGGCATATACAGTGGCTCTGCCAAAGAGTAATTCGGGCCAAGGTAGCTCCAGTGTCCCTCCTAGCAACATGCCTTGCTGGAACTGCAACAAGCCAGACCATTGGTCCAGGAACTGTCCTTACCCTAAGAAGAATGTCAACCAAGGTGGCCGTCAAGGGCACGCTCATTATAACAGTATTGAGGAAATTCCATCTGGTGAGGTTGTCACTGCTGGTAAGTTCCTAGTTGACCAACATCCTGCAGTGGTACTTTTTGATTCGGGTGCTTCGCATTCCTTTATCAGTTCTAAGTTTGCATCAGAGTTTGCACACAAATTGCATACTGTTGAAGGTGGGGGTTATTGTATTAGCGCAGCAAGTGGGAATATTTCCACAAATAAAGTAGTGGGGAATCTTGAGCTTGAGATAGAAGGGCGAAAGTACTCGCTTGCCTTAGTGGTTTTGCCGGGTTTAGGCATAGATGTTATTCTGGGCATGAATTGGATGAGTCAGAATGGGGTACTCATTGATACATCCACGCGGGTAGTTATGCTCAGAGATCCTACAGATCAAAAGGGTTTTCTGGTACAACTTCCCAGAAAAGTTGATTTGTCTGGGGAAGTTCATGCTGTGCAAGCAAAGGCGTTGGCCGAAATTCCAGTAGTGAATGAGTTTCCGGACGTTTTTCCCGATGATTTGCCGGGACTCCCTCCGGACCGGGATGTGGAATTTAAAATTGAATTGTTACCTGGCACAGCTCCTATCTCTAGGAGACCCTATAGGATGCCTCCGAATGAACTAGCTGAACTTAAGGTGCAATTGAATGAACTTTTGAAGAAGGGGTTGATTCGTCCTAGTTCATCGCCGTGGGGATGTCCTGCTATCTTTGTAAAGAAGAAGGATCAGTCGTTGCGGATGTGCGTAGATTATAGACCTCTTAATGCAGTCACTGTCAAAAATAAGTACCCTCTACCACGTATCGACATCTTGTTCGATCAGTTGTCTAAAGCTAAAGTTTTCTCCAAGATCGATCTAAGATCTGGCTACCATCAAATTAAAATCCGCCCGGAAGATGTTCCAAAACCCGCCTTCTCTACCAGATACGGTCTTTATGAGTATCTTGTTATGTCCTTCGGCTTGACAAATGCCCCCGCGCACTTTATGTACTTGATGAATTCGGTGTTTATGCCCGAATTGGACAAGTTTGTGGTGGTATTTATTGATGACATCCTGATATATTCTGTAAATGAGGAAGATCACGCTGAGCATCTGCGTATAGTCCTCACAAGATTGCGTGAACATCAACTATATGCAAAGTTCAGTAAGTGTGAATTCTGGCTTCGTGAGGTACCTTTCCTTGGGCATGTGTTGTCTGATGGAGGAATTATGGTGGACCCCGCCAAGGTACAAGAAGTACTAAACTGGAAAGCTCCTATCTCGGTTCACGAGGTCCGGAGTTTCCTTGGTTTGGCTGGCTATTATCGTCGCTTCATCCCGGATTTCTCGAAAATAGCCAAGCCAATGACTCGGTTGCTACAAAAAGACACCAGGTTTGTCTGGACTCCTGAGTGTGATGCGGCTTTTCACCAACTGCGAACCCTCCTAACCTCAGCTCCAGTTTTGGCACAACCGGATATCGAGAAACCATTTGATGTTTATTGTGATGCCTCAGGCATAGGTTTGGGAGGTGTTCTGATGCAGGAAGGCCGAGTAATTGCATATACCTCTCGACAACTTCGGAAACATGAGGTGAATTATCCAACACATGACTTGGAACTCGCCGCAGTTGTTCATGCTTTGAAAGCCTGGCGGCACTATCTGCTGGGCAATGTTTGCAATATCTACACAGACCACAAAAGCCTCAAATACATCTTCACCCAACCCGAGTTAAATATGCGTCAACGAAGATGGCTCGAGTTGATTAAGGATTATAACCTTCAAGTGCACTATCATCCTGGCAAGGCAAATGTGGTTGCGGATGCTTTAAGCCGTAAGTCTCATTGCCATTCCCTAGTTGAAACTGATTTTCATCGATCTCGCCTTCTACATCCAGCAGTCTTGTACAACATCACTGTCAGTTGTACTCTCAAAAGCAGAATTATTGAGCTCCAAAAGACTGACACTGGTATATTCCACATCAAGCGTAAGATGAAAGAGCAAGAAACTACACAGTTCAGGATAGATGAATAGGGTGTACTATGGTTCAAGGATAGATTAGTTGTGCCTAAGGACCGAGAGCTTAGAAATGATATTATGTCTGAAGCACACTCCTCTAAGTTGTCCATCCATCCTGGCAGCAATAAGATGTATTATGATTTGAAGCCATACTATTGGTAGACCAAGATGCGTAAAGAGATAGCTGCATATGTGGCTAGGTGTGACACCTGCTGTCGGGTTAAAGCTGTGCATATGAAAGCTGGGTTACTTCAACCACTTTCTATCCTAGGTTGGAAATGGGAAGAGATAAGTATGGATTTTATTATCGGACTTCCTCCTACTGTCAAAAATCATAACTCCATCTGGGTAATTGTGGACCGCTTAACCAAGTCAGCTCACTTCATTCCTGTTAGAGTGGACTATCGTCCCACTGACTATGCTGAGTTGTACTTCAATCAGATAGTCCGGCTCCATGGGATACCTCGTACTATCATATCTGACCGTGGTCCCCAGTTCACTGCTCGCTTTTGGGAGCACTTGCATCACCTTCTGGGAACCAAGTTAGTGAGAAGCTCTGCTTATCACCCCCAGACGTCTGGTCAGACGGAACGGGTTAACCAAATCTTGGAAGATCTATTGCGGGCATGTGTAATATCATCCAAGGGTTCTTGGGAAAAATGGTTACCTCTAGCCGAATTCTCGTACAATAATAGTTACCAAGAGAGTATTAAGATGGCCCCATTCGAAGCTTTATACGGTCGTAAGTGTAGAACCCCACTAAACTGGGTAGAAGCAGGTGAAAGGAGGTATTATGGTATTGATTTTGTTCATGAAGCTGAGGAACAAGTCCGTACCATCCAAAAACATATGACTGCGGCCCAAGCTAGACAGAAAAGTTATGCTGATCGTCGTAGAAAACCGCTCGAGTTTGAAGTTGGAGACTTCGTGTATCTGAAAGTTTCTCCAATGAAGAGTGTCCAACGTTTTGGTGTTAAGCGGAAACTTGCGCCAAGATACGTGGGTCCTTTCCAGATCATAGGCAAGAGTGGAGCTGTTGCGTATAAAATCCAGTTACCTCCAGAAATGAGTGCCATATTCAACGTCTTCCATGTATCTCAGCTCAAAAAGTGTCTTCGAGTTCCTGAGGAAAGAGTCCCTTTAGGAGATATCAGGCTGGAATCTGATCTAACTTACGAAGAAAAGCCAGTCCGAGTGATTGATACTCAGGAACGAGTGACTAGAAGCAAAGTGGTTAAGTGGTATAAAGTAATGTGGAGTAATCAGGGTAGTGAAAGTGACGCTACATGGGAACGGGAAGACTATTTACGGGATGGTTATAAGGAATTCTATGAAAAATGGTACGCTTTCCAAATCTTGGGACGAGATTTTTATAAGGGGGGAGGGCTGTAACACCCCAGGTGTTTAGCTCCTTAATTGCATTGCATTTACATGAGCATAAGCAAGCATCATTCATTTCATGCATAAGCTTATAATATGTTTATATTTCATGTGAAGTAAAAGTGGGTAAGGTGCAACACACAAGTACCTTATGTGCAATTTCCTTTGTGAGATATGTCAACCACTTTAGTGTAACATAATTAGCAAGTGTTATGCAACACACTCATGCAACATGTGCAACATGAGCTTGCAACATTTGGGTGAAAGTATTGAATTACTTGTGCCAAAGTATGTGACACTAGGAATTTTGTGCAACCAATGTGTAGAGTGGCTAATTAGGTCTTATAACACCTTAATTACATTTAGGGTAAGTAGTGGAGCAATGTTCATGTTGACCAAAATTACCAAATTGCCCTTCCAAATGTTGTTGACTAAGTTGGACCCCTAGAGTGATCTGGTTTGACCAATTAAAAAGTCTAGTTTGTAGATCTTGCATGGAGGAGCAACCTTAAGCAAAGTTGTAGAGAATTTCATAAGGAACAAAAGTTCTAATATGGCCATCTCATGAAAATGATCAGAACATGCTCAAAAATGGCCCACAAGTCAGTATTAGAGGCTGTTTTGGGACTTAGCCTTTTTTGCTAAGTGTGGAGCTGATAACCGTTTCACAGTACCTCACTTTAGCAACTTGTAACTCACAAACTAGGCCAAACCAGTCCTTGAGCCAATTGACAAAGTTGTTGTCCACACATAGCTCTACAACATTGTCAATATCACCATCACCTGGTTCTCAATAGTTTAGGAGATATAGTGTCAAGAAGTTAGGGTTTCAGTCGGCGTTTATCTCTGAAACTGCGTTTCAGTTTCACCGGGCACCACTTGAGGTCACTATATCTCACCAACTAAGCCGAACCAGCCCATGATGTCTCTTACAAACTTGTAGTGCTCAAATAGGTCTACAACTTTGCTATTTGGAGGTTTCACTAACACGAGCTGGTTTAGGAGTTAATCATCGTGGAAGTCGCTCTGTCAGTCGGTCGTCGATGTCACCATTCACCGTGATTCAGTTTCGTCAGAAGGGGGAGTGGCCGACCGGCCACAGGCCCTCGCCGACGCGTGGACACGCGGTGGCGACCGTACGCCGGTCCTGGCCCCACCGGTCCGTCCACGGCGCCTTCAAGACCGCCACGACACGTCGAGGCTGCCTCCATTCCCTCTCCCTCCCTCGTAACACTATCTCGAAACAGTGTTAGCGTCGGTGCAAGATACGTGCTCCAACCTTGCACTGACACTAACACTATCTCGAAACAGTGTTAGCGTCGGTGCAAGATAGGTGCTCGGTTTGCGTCAAATGTACCATAGGTTCATAAATTGTTTTAGAAGCGCCCGCGGTACTCCTAGGTGATCAGGGTCTGGTGGAGATCTGTTTGGTCCGTTTGGAGATAATGCTACAAAAGATAGGTGCACGGTTTGCATTGAACGTACCATAGGTCATAGAAATTTTTGGAGGCACCCGATGGAACTCGTAAGTGACGCGAGTCGTGTGGAATCTCATTTTAGTCCATTTGGAGATAGTGTCAGTGTCAGTGCAAGGTTGGAGCATGGTTTGCACCGAACACACCTTAGGCATAGAAATCATTTTGGACGAACTCGATCAGACTCCTAGGTGATGAGGCTCAAGTGGAAGCTCGATTCAGTACGTTTGGAGATAGTGCTACTCTTGATGCAAGATTGGAGCTCAATTTGCGTCGAATGTGCCGTAGGCTCAGAAATAGTATTGGAGGCACCCAATGGAACTCCTAGGTGACGTGGGTCATGTGGAATCTCGTTTTGATCTATTTTGAGACAGTGTTTGCGCCGGTGCAAGATAGGTGCACGGTTTGCACTGAACATACTATAGGCATAGAAATCATTTTGGACACACTCGATGGGACTCCTAGGTGACAAGGCTCAAGTGGATGCTCGGTACGGTCCATTTGGAGATAGTGCTACTCTTGAAGCATGATTGGTGCACGGTTTGTGTCGAACGTACCGTAGGCTCGGAAATAGTATTGGTGGCACCTGATGGAACTCCTAGGTTACGTGGGTCATGTGGAATCTTGTTTCGATCTGTTTTGAAACAGTGTTATTGTCGGTGCAAGATAGGTGCTCAGTTTGCGTCAAATGTACCATAGGTTCATAAATTGTTTTAGAAGCGCCCGCGGTACACCTAGGTGATGAGGTTCTGGTGGAGATCTGTTTGGTCCGTTTGGAGATAGTGCTATAGAAGATAGGTGCATGATCTGCATTGAACGTACCATAGGTCATAAATAGTTTTGGACGCACCCGATGCAACTCGTAGGTGACGTGGGTCGTGTGGAATCTCGTTTTAGTCCATTTAGAGATAGTGTTAGTGTCAGTGCAAGGTTGGAGCACGGTTTGCACCAAACATACCATAGGCATAGAAATCGTTTTGGACGAACTCGATCAGACTCCTAGGTGACGAGGCTCAAGTGGAAGCTCTGTTCAGTCCATTTGGGGATAGTGCATCTCTTGATGCAAGATTGGTGCTTGGTTTGCAGCAAATGTAGCATAGGCATAGAAATTGTTTTGGACGCACTCGAGGGGACTCCTAGGTGACGAGGCTCAAGTGGAAGCTCGATTCCGTACGTTTGGAGATAGTGCTACTCTTGATGCAAGATTGGTGCTCGATTTGCGTCGAATGTGCCGTAGGCTTAGAAATAGTATTGGAGGCACCCAATGGAACTCCTAGGTGACGTGGGTCATGTGGAATCTCGTTTTGATCTATTTTGAGACAGTGTTTGCGTCGGTGCAAGATAGGTGCACGGTTTGCACTGAATGTACCATAGGCATAGAAATCATTTTGGACACACTCGATGGGACTCCTAGGTGACAAGGCTCAAGTGGAAGCTCGGTACGGTCCATTTGGAGATAGTGCTACTCTTGATGCATGATTGGTGCACGGTTTGCGTCGAACGTATCGTAGGCTCGGAAATAGTGTTGGTGGCACCTGATGGAACTCCTAGGTTACGTGGGTCATGTGGAATCTTGTTTCGATCTGTTTTGAAATAGTGTTAGCGTCGGTGCAAGTTAGGTGCTTGGTTTGCGTCAAATGTACCATAGGTTCATAAATTGTTTTAGAAGCGCCTGCGGTACTCCTAGGTGACGAGGGTCTGGTGGAGATCTGTTTGGTCCGTTTGGAGATAATGCTATAGAAGATAGGTGCACGGTTTGCATTGAACGTACCATAGGTCATAGAAATTTTTAGAGGCACCCGATGGAACTCGTAAGTGACGCGGGTTGTGTGGAATCTCGTTTTAGTCCATTTGGAGATAGTGTTAGTGTCAGTGCAAGTTTGGAGCATGGTTTGCACCGAACACACCTTAGGCATAGAAATCATTTTGGACGAACTCGATCAGACTCCAAGGTGATGAGGCTCAAGTGGAGTTCGATTTGGTCCGTTTGGGGATAGTGCTTCTCTTGTTGCAAGATTGGTGCTTGGTTTGCACCAAATGTAGCATAGCATAGAAATTGTTTTGGACACACTCGAGGGTACTCCTAAGTGACGAGGCTCAAGTCGAAGCTCGATTCGATACGTTTGGAGATAGTGCTACTCTTGATGCAAGATTGGTGCTCGATTTGCGTCGAATGTGTCGTAGGCTCAGAAATAGTATTGGAGGCACCTAATGGATCTCCTAGGTGACGTGGGTCATGTGGAATCTTGTTTTGATCTATTTTGAGACAGTGTTAGCGTCGGTGCAAGATAGGTGCACGGTTTGCACTGAACGTACCATAGGCATAGAAATCGCTTTGCACACACTCGATGGGACTCCTAGGTGACGAGGCTCAAGTGGAAGCTCGGTACGGTCCATTTGGAGATAGTGCTACTCTTGATGCATGATTGGTGCACAGTTTGCGTTGAACGTACCGTAGGCTCAGAAATAGTATTGGAGGCACTCGATGGAACTCCTAGGTTACGTGGGTCATGTGGAATCTTGTTTCGATCTGTTTAGAAATAGTGTTAGCGTCGTTGCAAGATAGGTGCTCGGTTAGCGTCAAATGTACCATAGGTTCATAAATTGTTTTCGAAGCGCCCGCGGTACTCCTAGGTGATGAGGGTCTGGTGGAGATCTGTTTGGTCCATTTGGAGATAATGCTACAGAAGATAGGTGCACAGTTTGCATTGAACATACCATAGGTCATAAATAGTTTTGGACGCAACCGATGGAACTCGTAAGTGACGTGGGTCGTGTGGAATCTCGTTTTAGTCCATTTGGAGATAGTGTTAGTGTCAGTGCAAGGTTGGAGCACGGTTTGCACTGAACATACCAAAGGCGTAGGAATCGTTTTGGACGAACTCGATCAGACTCCTAGGTGACGAGGCTCAAGTGGAAGCTCGGTTCGGTCCGTTTGGGGATAGTGCTTCTCTTGATGCAAGATTGGTGCTTGGTTTGCACCAAATGTAGCATAGGCATAGAAATTGTTTTGGACGCACTCGAGGGGACTCCTAGGTGACGAGGCTCAAGTGGAAGCTCGATTCAGTACGTTTGGAGATAGTGCTACTCTTGATGCAAGATTGGTGCTCGATTTGCATCGAATGTGCCGTAGGCTCAGAAATAGTATTGGAACTCCTAGGAGTACCGCGGGCGCTTCGATTGATGCAAGATTGGTGCTCGATTTGCACCCAATGGAACTCCTAGGTGACGTGGGTCATGTGGAATCTCGTTTTGATCCATTTTGAGACTGTGTTTGCGTCGGTGCAAGATAGGTGCACGGTTTGCACTAAACGTACCATAGGCATAGAAATCATTTTGGACATACTCGATGGGACTCGTAGGTGACAAGGCTCAAGTTGAAGCTCGGTACGGTCCATTTGGATATAGTGCTACTCTTGATGCATGATTGGTGCACGGTTTGCGTCGAACGTACCGTAGGCTCGGAAATAGTATTGGTGGCACCTGATGGAACTCCTAGGTTACGTGGGTCATGTGGAATCTTGTTTCGATCTGTTTTGAAACAGTGTTAGCGTCGGTGCAAGATAGGTGCTCGGTTTGCGTCAAATGTACCATAGGTTCATAAATTGTTTTAGAAGCGCCCGCGGTACTCCTAGGTGATGAGGGTCTGGTAGAGATCTGTTTGGTCCGTTTGGAGATAATGCTACAGAAGATAGGTGCACGGTTTGCATTGAACGTACCATAGGTCATAGAAATTTTTGGAGGCACCCGATGGAACTCGTAAGTGACGCGGGTCGTGTGGAATCTCGTTTTAGTCTATTTGGAGATAGTGTTAGTGTCAGTGCAAGGTTGGAGCATGGTTTGCACCGAACACACCTTAGGCATAGAAATCGTTTTGGACGAACTCGATCAGACTCCTAGGTGACGAGGCTCAAGTGGAAGCTCGGTTTGGTCCGTTTGGGGATAGTGCTTCTCTTGATGCAAGATTGGTGCTTGGCTTGCACCAAATGTAGCATAGGCATAGAAATTGTTTTGGACGCACTCGAGGGGACTCCTAGGTGACGAGGCTCAAGTGGAAGCTCGATTCCGTACGTTTGGAGATAGTGCTACTCTTGATGCAAGATTGGTGCTCGATTTGCATCGAATGTGCTGTAGGCTTAGAAATAGTATTGGAGGCACCCAATGTAACTCCTAGGTGATGTGGGTCATGTGGAATCTCGTTTTGATCTATTTTGAGATAGTGTTTGCGTCGGTGCAAGATAGGTGCACGGTTTGCACTGAACGTACCATAGGCATAGAAATCATTTTGGACACACTCGATGGGACTCCTAGGTGACAAGGCTCAAGTGGAAGCTCGGTACGGTCCATTTGGAGATAGTGCTACTCTTGATGCATGATTGGTGCACGGTTTGCGTCGAACGTACCGTAGGCTCGGAAATAGTGTTGGTGGCACCTGATGGAACTCCTAGGTTACGTGGGTCATGTGGAATCTTGTTTCGATCTGTGTTTGAAACAGTGTTAGCGTCGGTGCAAGTTAGGTGCTCGGTTTGCGTCAAATGTACCATAGGTTCATAAATTGTTTTAGAAGCGCCCGCGGTACTCCTAGGTGATGAGGGTCAGGTGGAGATCTGTTTGGTCCGTTTGGAGATTGATGAGGACATCATTGGCTCAAAGATGACCATGCCAACCACTTCTATACCAAAGGTGCAACCATTCTATATGAGGCTTATCATTGATGCATTTGATGAATTGATGCTGCACCATGATGTGTGTTCATTCTCATTTTCAGAATTACTTACATGGATCAAGGGAAGGTTTGATTGCATATGGAAAGCATGGAAGGTTAATGAAGTTGATTGGGGACCAAATCCAAGTATTCATAATGTCCTCCGCTAGGCCACCACGTCACTTTGGTTCCAAGGACAGAAAGAGTCCAAGTCCAACACGTTTTGGAAGTTGAATTCGGACTGCAAAATAGTCCCAAATTGCGACGGTCACCACGACTTCATACGGACTCCGATTGGGACGTTATAGCACTTTTTGGAAAGCTTATCAAGTCTATTTTCCAACGGATCTGGACTCATGGCCATATCTTATCCGATGCTTCCGCAATCGTCGTTTCAACGCCGGGACCTTTTCTGCCTTTGGTGCTGCGTCACCCTATTTTGGGCCGATGGTCCATGTATCAATTTGGGTCCATTAAGGACGTGTCCTAGGGTTGGAGAACGACCCCAACACCCGCCTGGTCATTCCCCTAGGTATTAATAAGGATTAGAGCCGCCACAAACAGATTGGGTTTTGTTTTGTTGAAAGTTTAGCCATTGCTACTTCCTTGTAGACGCGTGTGTTGACTAGACCATCCGTTCTACTTGATTCAGAACCCCAACCTTGCGAGTTCAGATTGGTTTCTCATCTCTATATTTGCAATTGAGTTGCTTGTTCTACTTGTTCTTGCTTGTTCCTCGATTGCTTGCAGGAATTACCCTTGTGGTTTGGTTGATCGTGCTCCACAAGATCCTATAGTCCAGAAAAGCCAAAACAAAATTAGTAGATTAGTTCTCCATAATCCCAAAAACCCTTTGAGCTTAATACTATTACTGCTTAGTTAGGGCTTATTGAATTAACGGTTGCATCGTCGTGTCAAGTTGCTGGTCTTAGCATCTAGTCGTTTAGAGTTTCGAGTTCTAGTCACGTTTCTGTCACCATCGCAGATTTGAGTTTATTTGTTTCTCTTAACGAATCCGAGTGGATTTCCAAATTCCTTTGTTTTGTTTACCACCATTATCCTAGCCACGCCCTTGGAGGTTTCATCCACGTCCAAATTTCCATCTACAAAAAGGAAATCCAACAAGATCAAGATAGAATTCGATTCAGAGTCCTGTTTTATCCTGAAAAAGAAAAGCACCATATTTCCTTTGTCAGGAGTCTGAATAGGGAGTTTAAATACAATCTGGAAACCTTAACTTGTCCTCTTTCTAACTGATCAGAGCTTGGTCCCAAATTCAATCTGAGCGCTTCGCAATTGCCCTGGAGATTTGTGTGTCTGCTGGTTTTGCAAAACAGCCATTTGTTTGACTTTGCTACTGAATCACCCTTCCCAAGGAAACATTTAATTGTTCTAAGTAGCTTGTTAATTCTTGTTGCAAAATTTCAGTTTTGTGATAGTTGAAAAAAAATAGAAAAAAAGACAGAAGAAAGAAAGAAAAGAAAGATAGAAAGAAAGAAAGAAAAGAAAGAGAAAGAAGAAGAGAAGGGTTTTTCTTTTGTTGTTATTCCGGTCCTTGTGATCCTTCTTTGCTGCAGCTCAGTGACTTCGTTTGTGTCCAGGCTCGCGTCTCTAGCACGTACTAGCCTAGGACCAGCACAATAACGTCGTTGAGCGTTTGTTCAATTTGCTTGCAACTAACGTGGTTCTAGTACTTCCTTGCTTTAGCCCACCTACAGCTCCACATATTCGACTACAGCTTGACAATTTGTTTTGTTGCTATGGCACCGATACACTTCACTCCACGGTTGTAGACTTGTTGGTTGCCATCACCTCCTGTTTGGCTTGATAAGAACTTGTAAGGGCTTGTTTTAACAAGTTGAGTTTGAGAGAGTTACAACCGACACATCCTAGTAGTTGATAGGAGGATACATATTATTTTGTGTTTCTTGTTTTCTACTAATCATGGCAGGTGATATGGAGATTTTTGAGTTGTTGAAACTAGACCCTCATATTCAGGATGTCATTCAACACTTGCCGTTATATGATGGTAAGTTTGATCCTCAAGCTTACATTGATTGGGAGTTAAAAGTAGACAATGAATTTGATGAGCATGACCTGTCCGAGAAACAAAAGATTTGTATTGCCTCTAATATTTTGATTGAAAATGCTTTGCTAGAATGGAAACACATTTGTAGGCACAACAAAGTTCCAGAATCTTGGAAAGACTTCAAATTTCTTTTTAGAGATGCATTCGTTCCTGCATATTATGTTGATTATTTGCTTGCAAAATTAGACAACTTGAACCAGGGTAGTAAGACTGTGAAACAATACTACCATAATTTTAAGATTTGTATCATGTTTGGTGGATTGGATGAATGCATGGAAGATGTTATGAGTAGATTCATGAGAGGGCTCAATTCTGAAATTCGAACCTTGTTAATTAGCAAATCATATTGCCATATTGGTCAATTGTTTTGTCTGGCTCTCAATGCTGAAAAAGAGATTCTATTATCTGTGAATACTTGCCAGAATGATGTGACCCATAATGTCCAAAATTTGTCCACTCTGCATGCTAATGAAGAGCAACAAATAGTGGAACCCACTACTGATTTTCCTTTGTCACAAAATGAATTACTCGTTGTTCCTTGTGATAAAGAGGAGTTGTGTGCTGATGATTCTTTTACTCCTATGCCACAAGTAGCGAATAAGTGTGATACTTTTGGTTTGGAACCATACAAATGTGCTGAAGATAAGCTTTTTCATCCTATTACATGTGCACAAGATGAACTGAATTTACTGTCCTCTTTAAATACTTTGGGTTATATTGAATTTGATATTCTGTGTAATCTAAATTGTCTAAAAGAGAAACTTAAATTTGATTCTGGTTTGCCGAGTTTTAATCATTGTTCGCTGCATGCAATTGGCAAATATGACAGCAAAGGAGAATATTTGGTGCATAAAGTTTATATTTGTTCTAATATGAAATATCCTTTTGGGCCACAATACCATGATCAAATTGAGGGCTGCACTAACACTAATGATGTCTTGCAAAGTTTTTCTAGTTTTCCCCATATGCAACAGGATAAATATCAAGAAGGGGAGCACGGTTCACTTTTACCTACAACACATACTCCAACAAAGATCAAACCGAGGACGGTTTGCTGTCAAGAAGGGGAGAATGATGAGGACATCATTGGCTCAAAGATGACCATGCCAACCACTTCTATACCAAAGGTGCAACCATTCTATATGAGGCTTATCATTGATGCATTTGATGAATTGATGCTGCACCATGATGTGTGTTCATTCTCATTTTCAGAATTACTTACATGGATCAAGGGAAGGTTTGATTGCATATGGAAAGCATGGAAGGTTAATGAAGTTGATTGGGGACCAAATCCAAGTATTCATAACGTCCTCCGCTAGGCCACCACGTCACTTTGGTTCCAAGGACAGAAAGAGTCCAAGTCCAACACGTTTTGGAAGTTGAATTCGGACTGCAAAATAGTCCCAAATTGCGACGGTCACCACGACTTCATACGGACTCCGATTGGGACGTTATAGCACTTTTTGGAAAGCTTATCAAGTCTATTTTCCAACGGATCTGGACTCATGGCCATATCTTATCCGATGCTTCCGCAATCGTCGTTTCAACGCCGGGACCTTTTCTGCCTTTGGTGCTGCGTCACCCTATTTTGGGCCGATGGTCCATGTATCAATTTGGGTCCATTAAGGACGTGTCCTAGGGTTGGAGAACGACCCCAACACCCCCCTGGTCATTCCCCTAGGTATTAATAAGGATTAGAGCCGCCACAAACAGATTGGGTTTTGTTTTGTTGAAAGTTTAGCCATTGCTACTTCCTTGTAGACGCGTGTGTTGACTAGACCATCCGTTCTACTTGATTCAGAACCCCAACCTTGCGAGTTCAGATTGGTTTCTCATCTCTATATTTGCAATTGAGTTGCTTGTTCTACTTGTTCTTGCTTGTTCCTCGATTGCTTGCAGGAATTACCCTTGTGGTTTGGCTGATCGTGCTCCACAAGATCGTGACGGCCGTTGGAGGTGGTGTATCGGTTGCTAAGGCGCGGCTTAGAAGGCTGTAGTCGGGCCGTGAACGTCATCTCCATCCCCAAATCGAGTTATCCACCTTCTCTCATCGAAAGATCAGGATTCACCCTAGCGGGTTCATATCAGAGATAATGCTATAGAAGATAGGTGCACGGTTTGCATTGAACGTACCATAGGTCATAGAAATTTTTAGAGGCACCCGATGGAACTCGTAAGTGACGCGGGTCGTGTGGAATCTCATTTTAGTCCATTTGGAGACAGTGTTAGTGTCAGTGCAAGGTTGGAGCATGGTTTGCACCGAACACACCTTAGGCATAGAAATCGTTTTGGACGAACTCGATCAGACTCCTAGGTGACGAGGCTCAAGTGGAAGCTCGGTTTGGTCCGTTTGGGGATAGTGCTTCTCTTGATGCAAGATTGGTGCTTGGTTTGCAGCAAATGTAGCATAGCATAGAAATTGTTTTGGACAAACTCGAGGGGACTCCTAGGTGACAAGGCTCAAGTCGAAGCTCGATTCGGTACGTTTGGAGATAGTGCTACTCTTGATGCAAGATTGGTGCTCGATTTGCGACGAATGTGTCGTAGGCTCAGAAATAGTATTGGAGGCACCCAATGGAACTCCTAGGTGACGTGGGTCATGTGGAATCTCGTTTTGATCTATTTTGAGACTGTGTTAGCGTCGGTGCAAGATAGGTGCACGGTTTGTACTGAACGTACCATAGGCATAGAAATCATTTTGCACACACTCGATGGGACTCCTAGGTGACGAGGCTCAAGTGGAAGCTCGGTACGGTCCATTTGGAGATAGTGCTACTCTTGATGCATGATTGGTGCACGGTTTGCGTTGAACGTACCGTAGGCTCAGAAATAGTATTGGAGGCACCCGATGGAACTCCTAGGTTACGTGGGTCATGTGGAATCTTGTTTCGATCTGTTTTGAAACAGTGTTAGCGTCGGTGCAAGATAGGTGCTCGGTTTGCGTCAAATGTACCATAGGTTCATAAATTGTTTTCGAAGCGCCCGCGGTACTCCTAGGTGATGAGGGTCTGGTGGAGATCTATTTGGTCCATTTGGAGATAATGCTACAGAAGATAGGTGCACGGTTTGCATTGAACGTACCATAGGTCATAAATAGATTTGGACGCACCCGATGGAACTCGTAAGTGACGTGGGTCGTTTGAAATCTCGTTTTAGTCCATTTGGAGATAGTGTTAGTGTCAGCGCAAGGTTGGAGCACGGTTTGCACCGAACATACCATAGGCGTAGGAATCGTTTTGGACGAACTTGATCAAACTCCTAGGTGACGAGGCACAAGTGGAAGCTCGGTTCGGTCCGTTTAGGGATAGTGCTTCTCTTGATGCAAGATTGGTGCTTGGTTTGCACCAAATGTAGCATAGGCATAGAAATTGTTTTGGACGCACTCGAGGGGACTCCTAGGTGACGAGGCTCAAGTGGAAGCTCGATTCAGTACGTTTGGTGATAGTGCTACTCTTGATGCAAGATTGGTGCTCGATTTGCGTCGAATGTGCCGTAGGCTCAGAAATAGTATTGGAGGCACCCAATGGAACTCCTAGGTGACGTGGGTCATGTGGAATCTCGTTTTGATCTATTTTGAGACAGTGTTTGCGTCGGTGCAAGATAGGTGCACGGTTTGCACCAAATGTACCATTGGTTCATAAATTGTTTTAGAAGCGCCCGCGGTACTCCTTGGTGATGAGGGTCTGGTGGAGATCTGTTTGGTCCGTTTGGAGATAATGCTACAGAAGATAGGTGCACGGTTTGCATTGAACATACCATAGGTCATAGAAATTTTTGGAGGCACCCGATGGAACTCGTAAGTGACCCGGGTCGTGTGGAATCTCGTTTTAGTCCATTTGGAGATAGTGTTAGTGTTAGTGCAAGGTTGGAGCAAGGTTTGCACCGAACACACCTTAGGCACAGAAATCATTTTGGATGAACTCGATCAGACTCCTAGGTGACGAGGCTCAAGTGGAAGCTCGGTTTGGTCCGTTTGGGGATAGTGCTTCTCTTGATGCAAGATTGGTGCTTGGTTTGCAGCAAATGTAGCATAGCATAGAAATTGTTTTGGACACACTCGAGGGAACTCCTAGGTGATGAGGCTCAAGTCGAAGCTCGATTCGGTACGTTTGGAGATAGTGCTACTCTTGATGCAAGATTGGTGCTCGATTTGCGACGAATGTGTCGTAGGCTCAGAAATAGTATTGGAGGCACCCAATGGATCTCCTAGGTGACGTGGGTCATGTGGAATCTCGTTTTGATCTATTTTGAGACTGTGTTAGCGTCGGTGCAAGATAGGTGCACGGTTTGCACTGAACGTACCATAGGCATAGAAATCATTTTGCACACACTCGATGGGACTCCTAGGTGACGAGGCTCAAGTGGAAGCTCGGTACGGTCCATTTGGAGATAGTGCTACTCTTGATGCATGATTGGTGCACGGTTTGCGTTGAACGTACCGTAGGCTCAGAAATAGTATTGGAGGCACCCGATGGAACTTCTAGGTTACGTGGGTCATGTGGAATCTTGTTTCGATCTGTTTTGAAACAGTGTTAGCGTCGGTGCAACATAGGTGCTCGATTTGCGTCAAATGTACCATAGGTTCATAAATTGTTTTCGAAGCGCCCGCGGTACTCCTAGGTGATGAGGGTCTGGTGGAGATCTGTTTGGTCCATTTGGAGATAATGCTACAGAAGATAGGTGCACGGTTTGCATTGAACGTACCATAGGTCATAAATAGTTTTGGACGCACCCGATGGAACTCGTAAGTGACGTGGGTCGTGTGGAATCTCGTTTTAGTCCATTTGGAGATAGTGTTAGTGTCAGTGCAAGGTTGGAGCACGGTTTGCACCGAACATACCATAGGCGTAGGAATCATTTTGGACGAACTCGATCAGACTCCTAGGTGACGAGGCTCAAGTAGAAGCTCGGTTCGGTCCGTTTGGGGATAGTGCTTCTCTTGATGCAAGATTGGTGCTTGGTTTGCACCAAACGTACCATAGGCATAGAAATTGTTTTGGACGCACTCGAGGGGACTCCTAGGTGACGAGGCTCAAGTGGAAGCTCGATTCAGTACGTTTGGAGATAGTGCTACTCTTGATGCAAGATTGGTGCTCGATTTGCGTCGAATGTGCCGTAGGCTCAGAAATAGTATTGGAGGCACCCAATGGAACTCCTAGGTGACGTGGGTCATGTGGAATCTCGTTTTGATCTATTTTGAGACAGTGTTAGCGTCGGTGCAAGATAGGTGCATGGTTTGCGTCAAATGTACCATTGGTTCATAAATTGTTTTAGAAGCGCCCGCGGTACTCCTAGGTGATGAGGGTCTGGTGGAGATCTGTTTGGTCCGTTTGGAGATAATGCTACAGAAGATAGGTGCACGGTTTGCCTTGAACAAACCATAGGTCATAGAAATTTTTAGAGGCACCCGATGGAACTCGTAAGTGACGCGGGTCGTGTGGAATCTCGTTTTAGTCCATTTGGAGATAGTGTTAGTGTCAGTGCAAGGTTGGAGCACGGTTTTCACCAAACATACCATAGGCATAGGAATCGTTTTGGACGAACTCGATCAGACTCCTAGGTGACGAGGCTCAAGTGGAAGCTCGGTTCGGTCTGTTTGGGGATAGTGCTTCTCTTGATGCAAGATTGGTGCTTGGTTTGCACCAAATGTAGCATAGGCATAGAAATTGTTTTGGACGCACTCGAGGGGACTCCTAGGTGACGAGGCTCAAGTGGAAGCTCGATTCAGTACGTTTGAAGATAGTGCTACTCTTGATGCAAGATTGGTGCTCGATTTGCGTCGAATGTGCCGTAGGCTCAGAAATAGTATTGGAGGCACCCAATGGAACTCCTAGGTGACGTGGGTCATGTGGAATCTCGTTTTGATCTATTTTGAGACAGTGTTAGCGTCGGTGCAAGATAGGTGCATGGTTTGCGTCAAATGTACCATTGGTTCATAAATTGTTTTAGAAGCACCCGCGGTACTCCTAGGTGATGAGGGTCTGGTGGAGATCTGTTTGGTCCGTTTGGAGATAATGCTACAGAAAATAGGTGCACGGTTTGCATTGAACATACCATAGGTCATAGAAATTTTTGGAGGCACCCGATGGAACTCGTAAGTGACGCGGGTCGTGTGGAATCTCGTTTTAGTCCATTTGGAGATAGTGTTAGTGTCAGTGCAAGGTTGGAGCACGGTTTGCACCAAACATACCATAGGCATAGGAATCGTTTTGGACGAACTCGATCAGACTCCTAGGTGACGAGGCTCAAGTGGAAGCTCGGTTCGGTCCGTTTGGGGATAGTGCTTCTCTTGATGCAAGATTGGTGCTTGGTTTGCACCAAATGTAGCATAGGCATAGAAATTGTTTTGGACGCACTCGAGGGGACTCCTAGGTGACGAGGCTCAAGTGGAAGCTCGATTCAGTACGTTTGGAGATAGTGCTACTCTTGATGCAAGATTGGTGCTCGATTTGCGTCGAATGTGCCGTAGGCTCAGAAATAGTATTAGAGGCACCCAATGGAACTCCTAGGTGACGTGGGTCATGTGGAATCTCGTTTTGATCTATTTTGAGACAGTGTTAGCGTCGGTGCAAGATAGGTGCATGGTTTGCACTAAACGTACCATAGGCATAGAAATCATTTTGGACACACTCGATGGGACTCCTAGGTGACAAACTCAAGTGGAAGCTCGGTACGGTCCATTTGGAGATTGTGCTACTCTTGATGCATGATTGGTGCACGGTTTGCGTCGAACGTACCGTAGGCTCGAAAATAGTATTGGTGGCACCTGATGGAACTCCTAGGTTACGTGGGTCATGTGGAATCTTGTTTCGATCTGTTTTGAAACAGTGTTAGCGTCGGTACAAGATAGGTGCTCGGTTTGCATCAAATGTACCATTGGTTCATAAATTGTTTTAGAAGCGCCCGCGGTACTCCTAGGTGATGAGGGTCTGGTGGAGATCTGTTTGGTCTGTTTGGAGATAATGCTACAGAAGATAGGTGCACGGTTTGCATTGAACATACCATAGGTCATAGAAATTTTTGGAGGCACCCGATGGAACTCGTAAGTGACGCGGGTCGTGTGGAATCTCGTTTTAGTCCATTTGGAGATAGTGTTAGTGTTAGTGCAAGGTTGGAGCAAGGTTTGCACCGAACACACCTTAGACATAGAAATCATTTTGGATGAACTCGATCAGACTCCTAGGTGACGAGGCTCAAGTGGAAGCTCGGTTTGGTCCGTTTGGGGATAGTGCGTCTCTTGATGCAAGATTGGTGCTTGGTTTGCACCAAATGTAGCATAGGCATAGAAATTGTTTTGGACGCACTCGAGGGGACTCCTAGGTGACGAGGCTCAAGTGGAAGCTCGATTCAGTACGCTTGGAGATAGTGCTACTCTTGATGCAAGATTGGTGCTCGATTTGCGTCGAATGTGCCGTAGGCTCAGAAATAGTTTTGGAGGCACCCAATGGAACTCCTAGGTGACGTGGGTCATGTGGAATCTCGTTTTGATCTATTTTGAGACAGTGTTAGCGTCGGTGCAAGATAGGTGCACGGTTTGCACTGAACGTACCATAGGCATAGAAATCATTTTGGACACACTCGATGGGACTCCTAGGTGACAAGGCTCAAGTGGAAGCTCGGTACGGTCCATTTGGAGATTGTGCTACTCTTGATGCACGATTGGTGCACGGTTTGAGTCGAACGTATCGTAGGCTCGGAAATAGTATTGGTGGCACCTGATGGAACTCCTAGGTTACGTGGGTCATGTGGAATCTTGTTTCGATCTGTTTTGAAACAGTGTTAGCGTCGGTACAAGATAGGTGCTCGGTTTGCGTCAAATGTACCATTGGTTCATAAATTGTTTTGGAAGCGCCCGCGGTACTCCTAGGTGATGAGGGTCTGGTGGAGATCTGTTTGGTCTGTTTGGAGATAATGCTACAGAAGATAGGTGCACGGTTTGCATTGAACATACCATAGGTCATAGAAATTTTTGGAGGCACCCGATGGAACTCGTAAGTGACGCGGGTCGTGTGGAATCTCGTTTTAGTCCATTTGGAGATAGTGTTAGTGTTAGTGCAAGGTTGGAGCAAGGTTTGCACCGAACACACCTTAGACATAGAAATCATTTTGGATGAACTCGATCAGACTCCTAGGTGACGAGGCTCAAGTGGAAGCTCGGTTTGGTCCGTTTGGAGATAGTGCGTCTCTTGATGCAAGATTGGTGCTTGGTTTGCACCAAATGTAGCATAGGCATAGAAATTGTTTTGGATGCACTCGAGGGGACTCCTAGGTGACGAGGCTCAAGTGGAAGCTCGATTCAGTACGCTTGGAGATAGTGCTACTCTTGATGCAAGATTGGTGCTCGATTTGCGTCGAATGTGCCGTAGGCTCAGAAATAGTATTGGAGGCACCCAATGGAACTCCTAGGTGACGTGGGTCATGTGGAATCTCGTTTTGATCTATTTTGAGACAGTGTTAGCGTCGGTGCAAGATAGGAGCATGGTTTGCACTGAACGTACCATAGGCATAGAAATCATTTTGGACACACTCGATGGGACTCCTAGGTGACAAGGCTCAAGTGGAAGCTCGGTACGGTCCATTTGGAGATTGTGCTACTCTTGATGCATGATTGGTGCACGGTTTGAGTCGAACGTATCGTAGGCTCGGAAATAGTATTGGTGGCACCTGATGGAACTCCTAGGTTACGTGGGTCATGTGGAATCTTGTTTCGATCTGTTTTGAAACATTGTTAGCGTCGGTGCAAGATAGGTGCTCGGTTTGCGTCAAATGTACCATAGGTTCATAAATTGTTTTAGAGGCGCTCGCGGTACTCCTAGGTGATGAGGGTCTGGTGGAGATCTGTTTGGTCCGTTTGGAGATAATGCTACAGAAGATAGGTGCACGGTTTGCATTGAACGTACCATAGGTCATAGAAATTTTTGGAGGCACCCGATGGAACTCGTAAGTGACGCGGGTCGTGTGGAATCTCGTTTTAGTCCATTTGGAGATAGTGTTAGTGTTGGTGCAAGGTTGGAGCAAGGTTTGCACCGAACACACCTTAGGCATAGAAATCATTTTGGACGAACTCGATCAGACTCCTAGGTGACGAGGCTCAAGTGGAAGCTCGGTTTGGTCCGTTTGGGGATAGTGCTTCTCTTGATGCAAGATTGGTGCTTGGTTTGCAGCAAATGTAGCATAGCATAGAAATTGTTTTGGACACAATCGAGGGGACTCCTAGGTGATGAGGCTCAAGTCGAAGCTCGATTCGGTACGTTTGGAGATAGTGCTACTCTTGATGCAAGATTGGTGCTCGATTTGCGTCGAATGTGCCGTAGGCTCAGAAATAGTATTGGAGGCACCCAATGGATCTCCTAGGTGACGTGGGTCATGTGGAATCTCGTTTTGATCTATTTTGAGACAGTGTTAGCGTCGGTGCAAGATAGGTGCACGGTTTGCACTGAACGTACCATAGGCATTGAAATCATTTTGCACACGCTCGATGGGACTCCTAGGTGACGAGGCTCAAGTGGAAGCTCGGTACGGTCCATTTGGAGATAGTGCTACTCTTCATGCATGATTGGTGCACGGTTTGCGTTGAACGTACCGTAGGCTCAGAAATAGTATTGGAGGCACCCGATGGAACTCCTAGGTTACGTGGGTCATGTGGAATCTTGTTTCGATCTGTTTTGAAACAGTGTTAGCGTCGGTGCAAGATAGGTGCTCGGTTTGTGTCAAATGTACCATAGGTTCATAAATTGTTTTCGAAGCGCCCACGGTACTCCTAGGTGATGAGGGTCTGGTGGAGATCTGTTTGGTCCATTTGGAGATAATGCTACAGAAGATAGGTGCACGGTTTGCATTGAACGTACCATAGGTCATAAATAGTTTTGGACGCACCCGATGGAACTCGTAAGTGACGTGGGTCGTGTGGAATCTCGTTTTAGTCCATTTGGAGATAGTGTTAGTGTCAGTGCAAGGTTGGAGCACGGTTTGCACCGAACATACCATAGGCGTAGGAATTGTTTTGGACGAACTCGATCAGACTCCTAGGTGACGAGGCTCAAGTGGAAGCTCGGTTCGGTCCGTTTGGGGATAGTGCTTCTCTTGATGCAAGATTGGTGCTTGGTTTGCACCAAATGTAGCATAGGCATAGAAATTGTTTTGGACGCACTCGAGGGGACTCCTAGGTGACGAGGCTCAAGTGGAAGCTCGATTCAGTACGTTTGGAGATAGTGCTACTCTTGATGCAAGATTGGTGCTCGATTTGCGTCGAATGTGCCGTAGGCTCAGAAATAGTATTGGAGGCACCCAATGGAACTCCTAGGTGACGTGGGTCATGTGGAATCTCGTTTTGATCTATTTTGAGACAGTGTTAGCGTCGGTGCAAGATAGGTGCACGGTTTGCACTGAACGTACCATAGGCACAGAAATCATTTTGGACACACTCGATGGGACTCCTAGGTGACAAGGCTCAAGTGGAAGCTCGGTACGGTCCATTTGGAGATTGTGCTACTCTTGATGCATGATTGGTGCACTGTTTGCGTCGAACGTACCGTAGGCTCGGAAATAGTATTGGTGGCACCTGGTGGAACTCCTAGGTTACGTGGGTCATGTGGAATCTTGTTTCGATCTGTTTTGAAACAGTGTTAGCGTCGGTGCAAGATAGGTGCTCGGTTTGCGTCAAATGTACCATAGGTTCATAAATTGTTTTAGAAGCGCCCGCGGTACTCCTAGGTGATGAGAGTCTGGTGGAGATCTGTTTGGTCCGTTTGGAGATAATGCTACAGAAGATAGGTGCACGGTTTGCATTGAACGTACCATAGGTCATAGAAATTTTTGGAGGCACCCGATGGAACTCGTAAGTGACGCGGGTCATGTGGAATCTCGTTTTAGTCCATTTGGAGATAGTGTTAGTGTCAGTGCAAGGTTGGAGCAAGGTTTGCACCGAACACACCTTAGGCATAGAAATCATTTTGGACGAACTCGATCAGACTCCTAGGTGACGAGGCTCAAGTGGAAGCTCGGTTTGGTCCGTTTGGGGATAGTGCTTCTCTTGATGCAAGATTGGTGCTTGGTTTGCAGCAAATGTAGCATAGCATAGAAATTGTTTTGGACACAATCGAGGGGACTCCTAGGTGATGAGGCTCAAGTCGAAGCTCGATTCGGTACGTTTGGAGATAGTGCTACTCTTGATGCAAGATTGGTGCTCGATTTGCGTCGAATGTGCCGTAGGCTCAGAAATAGTATTGGAGGCACCCAATGGATCTCCTAGGTGACGTGGGTCATGTGGAATCTCGTTTCGATCTATTTTGAGACAGTGTTAGCGTCGGTGCAAGATAGGTGCACGGTTTGCACTGAACGTACCATAGGCATTGAAATCATTTTGCACACACTCGATGGGACTCCTAGGTGACGAGGCTCAAGTGGAAGCTCGGTACGGTCCATTTGGAGATAGTGCTACTCTTCATGCATGATTGGTGCACGGTTTGCGTTGAACGTACCGTAGGCTCAGAAATAGTATTGTAGGCACCCGATGGAACTCCTAGGTTACGTGGGTCATGTGGAATCTTGTTTCGATCTGTTTTGAAACAGTGTTAGCATCGGTGCAAGATAGGTGCTCGGTTTGCGTCAAATGTACCATAGGTTCATAAATTGTTTTCGAAGCGCCCACGGTACTTCTAGGTGATGAGGGTCTGGTGGAGATCTTTTTGGTCCATTTGGAGATAATGCTACAGAAGATAGGTGCACGGTTTGCATTGAACGTACCATAGGTCATAAATAGTTTTGGACGCACCCGATGGAACTCGTAAGTGACGTGGGTCGTGTGGAATCTCGTTTTAGTCCATTTGGAGATAGTGTTAGTGTCAGTGCAAGGTTGGAGCACGGTTTGCACCAAACATACCATAGGCGTAGGAATCGTTTAGGATGAACTCGATCAGACTCCTAGGTGACGAGGCTCAAGTGGAAGCTCGGTTCGGTCCGTTTGGGGATAGTGCTTCTCTTGATGCAAGATTGGTGCTTGGTTTGCACCAAATGTAGCATAGGCATAGAAATTGTTTTGGACGCACTCGAGGGGACTCCTAGGTGACGAGGCTCAAGTGGAAGCTCGATTCAGTACGTTTGGAGATAGTGCTACTCTTGATGCAAGATTGGTGCTCGATTTGCGTCGAATGTGCCGTAGGCTCAGAAATAGTATTGGAGGCACCCAATGGAACTCCTAGGTGACGTGGGTCATGTGGAATCTCGTTTTGATCTATTTTGAGACTGTGTTAGCGTCGGTGCAAGATAGGTGCACGGTTTGCACTGAATGTACCATAGGCATAGAAATCATTTTGGACACACTCGATGGGACTCCTAGGTGACAAGGCTCAAGTGGAAGCTCGGTACGGTCCATTTGGAGATTGTGCTACTCTTGATGCATGATTGGTGCACTGTTTGCGTCGAACGTACCGTAGGCTCAGAAATAGTATTGGTGGCACCTGATGAAACTCCTAGGTTACGTGGGTCATGTGGAATCTTGTTTCGATCTGTTTTGAAACAGTGTTAGCGTCGGTGCAAGATAGGTGCTCGGTTTGCATCAAATGTACCATAGGTTCATAAATTGTTTTAGAGGCGCCCGCGGTACTCCTAGGTGATGAGGGTCTGGTGGAGATCTGTTTGGTCCGTTTGGAGATAATGCTACAGAAGATAGGTGCACGGTTTGCATTGAACGTACCATAGGTCACAGTAATTTTTGGAGGCACCCGATGGAACTCGTAAGTGACGCGGGTCGTGTGGAATCTCGTTTTAGTCCATTTGGAGATAGTGTTAGTGTCACTGCAAGGTTGGAGCATGGTTTGCACCGAACACACCTTAGGCACAGAAATCGTTTTGGACGAACTCGATCAGACTCCTAGGTGACGAGGCTCAAGTGGAAGCTCGGTTTGGTCCGTTTGGGGATAGTGCTTCTCTTGATGCAAGATTGGTGCTTGGTTTGCAGCAAATGTAGCCTAGCATAGAAATTGTTTTGGACAAACTCGAGGGGACTCCTAGGTGACGAGGCTCAAGTCGAAGCTCGATTCGGTACGTTTGGAGATAGTGCTACTCTTGATGCAAGATTGGTGCTCGATTTGCGACGAATGTGCCGTAGGCTCAGAAATAGTATTGGAGGCACCCAATGGAACTCCTAGGTGACGTGGGTCATGTGGAATCTCGTTTTGATCTATTTTGAGACTGTGTTAGCGTCGGTGCAAGATAGGTGCACGGTTTGCACTGAACGTACCATAGGCATAGAAATCATTTTGCACACACTCGATGGGACTCCTAGGTGACGAGGCTCAAGTGGAAGCTCGGTATGGTCCATTTGGAGATAGTGCTACTCTTGATGCATGATTGGTGCATGGTTTGCGTTGAACGTACCGTAGGCTCAGAAATAGTATTGGAGGCACCCGATGGAACTCCTAGGTTACGTGGGTCATGTGGAATCTTGTTTCGATCTGTTTTGAAACAGTGTTAGCGTCAGTGCAAGATAGGTGCTCGGTTTGCGTCAAATGTACCATAGGTTCATAAATTGTTTTCGAAGCGCCCGCGGTACTCCTAGGTGATGAGGGTCTGGTGGAGATCTGTTTGGTCCAGTTGGAGATAATGCTACAAAAGATAGGTGCACGGTTTGCATTGAACATACCATAGGTCATAAATAGTTTTGGACGCACCCGATGGAACTCGTAAGTGACGTGGGTCGTGTGGAATCTCGTTTTAGTCCATTTGGATATAGTGTTAGTGTCAGTGCAAGGTTGGAGCACGGTTTGCACCGAACATACCATAGGCGTAGGAATCATTTTGGACGAACTTGATCAGACTCCTAGGTGACGAGGCTCAAGTGGAAGCTCGGTTCGGTCCGTTTGGGGATAGTGCTTCTCTTGATGCAAGATTGGGCTTGGTTTGCACCAAATGTAGCATAGGCATAGAAATTGTTTTGGACGCACTCGAGGGGACTCCTAGGTGACGAGGCTCAAGTGGAAGCTCGATTCAGTACGTTTGGAGATAGTGCTACACTTGATGCAAGATTGGTGCTCGATTTGCGTCGAATGTGCCGTAGGCTCAGAAATAGTATTGGAGGCACCCAATGGAACTCCTAGGTGACGTGGGTCATGTGGAATCTCGTTTTGATCTATTTTGAGACAGTGTTAGCGTCGGTGCAAGATAGGTGCACGGTTTGCACTGAACGTACCATAGGCACAGAAATCATTTTGGACACACTCGATGGGACTCCTAGGTGACAAGGCTCAAGTGGAAGCTCAGTACGGTCCATTTGGAGATTGTGCTACTCTTGATGCATGATTGGTGCACTGTTTGCGTCGAACGTACCGTAGGCTCGGAAATAGTATTGGTGGCACCTGGTGGAACTCCTAGGTTATGTGGGTCATGTGGAATCTTGTTTCGATCTGTTTTGAAACAGTGTTAGCGTCGGTGCAAGATAGGTGCTCGGTTTGCGTCAAATGTACCATATGTTCATAAATTGTTTTAGAAGCGCCCGCGGTACTCCTAGGTGATGAGAGTCTGGTGGAGATCTGTTTGGTCCATTTGGAGATAATGCTACAGAAGATAGGTGCACGGTTTGCATTGAACGTACCATAGGTCATAGAAATTTTTGGAGGCACCCAATGGAACTCGTAAGTGACGCGGGTCGTGTGGAATCTCGTTTTAGTCCATTTGGAGATAGTGTTAGTGTCAGTGCAAGGTTGGAGCAAGGTTTGCACCGAACACACCTTAGGCATAGAAATCATTTTGGACGAACTCGATCAGACTCCTAGGTGACGAGGCTCAAGTGGAAGCTCGGTTTGGTCCGTTTGGGGATAGTGCTTCTCTTGATGCAAGATTGATGCTTGGTTTGCAGCAAATGTAGCATAGCATAGAAATTGTTTTGGACACACTTGAGGGGACTCCTAGGTGATGAGGCTCAAGTCGAAGCTCGATTCGGTACGTTTGGAGATAGTGCTACTCTTGATGCAAGATTGGTGCTCGATTTGCGTCGAATGTGCCGTAGGCTCAGAAATAGTATTGGAGGCACCCAATGGAACTCCTAGGTGACGTGGGTCATGTGGAATCTCGTTTTGATCTATTTTGAGACAGTGTTAGCGTCGGTGCAAGATAGGTGCACGGTTTGCACTGAACGTACCATAGGCACAGAAATCATTTTGGACACACTCGATGGGACTCCTAGGTGACAAGGCTCAAGTGGAAGCTCAGTACGGTCCATTTGGAGATTGTGCTACTCTTGATGCATGATTGGTGCACTGTTTGCGTCGAACGTACCGTAGGCTCGGAAATAGTATTGGTGGCACCTGGTGGAACTCCTAGGTTATGTGGGTCATGTGGAATCTTGTTTCGATCTGTTTTGAAACAGTGTTAGCGTCGGTGCAAGATAGGTGCTCGGTTTGCGTCAAATGTACCATATGTTCATAAATTGTTTTAGAAGCGCCCGCGGTACTCCTAGGTGATGAGAGTCTGGTGGAGATCTGTTTGGTCCATTTGGAGATAATGCTACAGAAGATAGGTGCACGGTTTGCATTGAACGTACCATAGGTCATAGAAATTTTTGGAGGCACCCAATGGAACTCGTAAGTGACGCGGGTCGTGTGGAATCTCGTTTTAGTCCATTTGGAGATAGTGTTAGTGTCAGTGCAAGGTTGGAGCAAGGTTTGCACCGAACACACCTTAGGCATAGAAATCATTTTGGACGAACTCGATCAGACTCCTAGGTGACGAGGCTCAAGTGGAAGCTCGGTTTGGTCCGTTTGGGGATAGTGCTTCTCTTGATGCAAGATTGATGCTTGGTTTGCAGCAAATGTAGCATAGCATAGAAATTGTTTTGGACACACTTGAGGGGACTCCTAGGTGATGAGGCTCAAGTCGAAGCTCGATTCGGTACGTTTGGAGATAGTGCTACTCTTGATGCAAGATTGGAGCTCAATTTGCGTCGAATGTGCCGTAGGCTTAGAAATAGTATTGGAGGCACCCAATGGATCTCCTAGGTGACGTGGGTCATGTGGAATCTCGTTTTGATCTATTTTGAGACAGTGTTAGCGTCGGTGCAAGATAGGTGCACGGTTTGCACTGAACGTACCATAGGCATTGAAATCATTTTGCACACACTCGATGGGACTCCTAGGCGACGAGGCTCAAGTGGAAGCTCGGTACGGTCCATTTGGAGATAGTGCTACTCTTCATGCATGATTGGTGCACGGTTTGCGTTGAACGTACCGTAGGCTCAGAAATAGTATTGGAGGCACCCGATGGAACTCCTAGGTTACGTGGGTCATGTGGAATCTTGTTTCGATCTGTTTTGAAACAGTGTTAGCGTCGGTGCAAGATAGGTGCTCGGTTTGCGTCAAATGTACCATAGGTTCATAAATTGTTTTAGAAGCGCCCGCGGTACTCCTAGGTGATGAGGGTCTGGTGGAGATCTGTTTGGTCCGTTTGGAGATAATGCTACAGAAGATAGGTGCACGGTTTGCATTGAACGTACCATAGGTCATAGAAATTTTTGGAGGCACCCGATGGAACTCGTAAGTGACGCGGGTCGTGTGGAATCTCGTTTTAGTCCATTTGGAGATAGTGTTAGTGTCAGTGCAAGGTTGGAGCATGGTTTGCACCGAACACACCTTAGGCATAGAAATCGTTTTGGACGAACTCGATCAGACTCCTAGGTGACGAGGCTCAAGTGGAAGCTCGGTTTGGTCCGTTTGGGGATAGTGCTTCTCTTGATGCAAGATTGGTGCTTGGTTTGCAACAAATGTAGCATAGCATAGTAATTGTTTTGGACAAACTCGAGGGGACTCCTAGGTGACGAGGCTCAAGTCGAAGCTCGATTCGGTACGTTTGGAGATAGTGCTACTCTTGATGCAAGATAGGTGCACGGTTTGCACTGAACGTACCATAGGCACAGAAATCATTTTGGACACACTCGATGGGACTCCTAGGTGACAAGGCTCAAGTGGAAGCTCGGTACGGTCCATTTGGAGATTGTGCTACTCTTGATGCATGATTGGTGCACTATTTGCGTCGAACGTACCGTAGGCTTGGAAATAGTATTGGTGGCACCTGGTGGAACTCCTAGGTTACGTGGGTCATGTGGAATCTTGTTTCGATCTGTTTTGAAACAGTGTTAGCGTCGGTGCAAGATAGGTGCTCGGTTTGCGTCAAATGTACCATAGGTTCATAAATTGTTTTAGAAGCGCCCGCGGTACTCCTAGGTGATGAGAGTCTGGTGGAGATCTGTTTGGTCCGTTTGGAGATAATGCTACAGAAGATAGGTGCACGGTTTGCATTGAACGTACCATAGGTCATAGAAATTTTTGGAGGCACCCGATGGAACTCGTAAGTGACGCGGGTCGTGTGGAATCTCGTTTTAGTCCATTTGGAGATAGTGTTAGTGTCAGTGCAAGGTTGGAGCATGGTTTGCACCGAACACACCTTAGGCATAGAAATCATTTTGGACGAACTCGATCAGACTCCTAGGTGACGAGGCTCAAGTGGAAGCTCGGTTTGGTCCGTTTGGGGATAGTGCTTCTCTTGATGCAAGATTGGTGCTTGGTTTGCAGCAAATGTAGCATAGCATAGAAATTGTTTTGGACAAACTCGAGGGGACTCCTAGGTGACGAGGCTCAAGTCGAAGCTCGATTCGGTACGTTTGGAGATAGTGCTACTCTTGATGCAAGATTGGTGCTCGATTTGCGACGAATATGCCATAGGCTCAGAAATAGTATTGGAGGCACCCAATGGAACTCCTAGGTGACGTGGGTCATGTGGAATCTCGTTTTGATCTATTTTGAGACTATGTTAGCGTCGGTGCAAGATAGGTGCACGGTTTGCACTGAACGTACCATAGGCACAGAAATCATTTTGGACACACTCGATGGGACTCCTAGGTGACAAGGCTCAAGTGGAAGCTCGGTACGGTTCATTTGGAGATTGTGCTACTCTTGATGCATGATTGGTGCACTGTTTGCGTCGAACGTACCGTAGGCTCGGAAATAGTATTGGTGGCACCTGGTGGAACTCCTAGGTTACGTGGGTCATGTGGAATCTTGTTTCGATCTGTTTTGAAACAGTGTTAGCGTCGGTGCAAGATAGGTGCTCGGTTTGCGTCAAATGTACCATAGGTTCATAAATTGTTTTAGAAGCGCCCGTGGTACTCCTAGGTGTTGAGAGTCTGGTGGAGATCTGTTTGGTCCGTTTGGAGATAATGCTACAGAAGATAGGTGCACGGTTTGCATTGAACGTACCATAGGTCATAGAAATTTTTGGAGGCACCCGATGGAACTCGTAAGTGACGCGGGTCGTGTGGAATCTCGTTTTAGTCCATTTGGAGATAGTGTTAGTGTCAGTGCAAGGTCCAGTAAGGTTTGCACCGAACACACCTTAGGCATAGAAATCATTTTGGACGAACTCGATCAGACTCCTAGGTGACGAGGCTCAAGTGGAAGCTCGGTTTGGTCCGTTTGAGGATAGTGCTTCTCTTGATGCAAGATTGGTGCTTGGTTTGCAGCAGATGTAGCATAGCATAGAAATTGTTTTGGACACACTTGAGGGGACTCCTAGGTGATGAGGCTCAAGTCGAAGCTCGATTCGGTACGTTTGGAGATAGTGCTACTCTTGATGCAAGATTGGTGCTCGATTTGCGTCGAATGTGCCGTAGGCTCAGAAATAGTATTGGAGGCACCCAATGGATCTCCTAGGTGACGTGGGTCATGTGGAATCTCGTTTTAGTCCATTTGGAGATAGTGTTAGTGTCAGTGCAAGGTTGGAGCACGGTTTGCACCGAACATACCATAGGCGTAGGAATCGTTTTGGACGAACTCGATCAGACTCCTAGGTGACGAGGCTCAAGTGGAAGCTCGGTTCGGTCCGTTTGTTGATAGTGCTTCTCTTGATGCAAGATTGGTGCTTGGTTTGCACCAAATGTAGCATAGGCATAGAAATTGTTTTGGACACACTCGAGGGGACTCCTAGGTGACGAGGCTCAAGTGGAAGCTCGATTCAGTACGTTTGGAGATAGTGCTACTCTTGATGCAAGAATGGTGCTCGATTTGCGTCGAATGTGCCGTAGGCTCAGAAATAGTATTGGAGGCACCCAATGGAACTCCTAGGTGATGTGGGTCATGTGGAATCTCGTTTTGATCTATTTTTGAGACAGTGTTAGCGTCGGTGCAAGATAGGTGTACGGTTTGCACTGAACGTACCATAGGCACAGAAATCATTTTGGACACACTCGATGGGGCTCCTAGGTGACAAGGCTCAAGTGGAAGCTCGGTACGGTCCATTTGGAGATTGTGCTACTCTTGATGCATGATTGGTGCACTGTTTGCGTCGAACGTACCGTAGGCTCGGAAATAGTATTGGTGGCACCTGGTGGAACTCCTAGGTTACGTGGGTCATGTGGAATCTTGTTTCGATCTGTTTTGAAACAGTGTTAGCGTCGGTGCAAGATAGGTGCTCGGTTTGCGTCAAATGTACCATAGGTTCATAAATTGTTTTAGAAGCGCCCGCGGTACTCCTAGGTGTTGAGAGTCTGGTGGAGATCTGTTTGGTCCGTTTGGAGATAATGCTACAGAAGATAGGTGCACGGTTTGCATTGAACGTACCATAGGTCATAGAAATTTTTGGAGGCACCCGATGGAACTCGTAAGTGACGCGGGTCGTGTGGAATCTCGTTTTAGTCCATTTGGAGATAGTGTTAGTGTCAGTGCAAGGTTGGAGCAAGGTTTGCACCGAACACACCTTAGGCATAGAAATCATTTTGGACGAACTCGATCAGACTCCTAGGTGACGAGGCTCAAGTGGAAGCTCGGTTTGGTCCGTTTGGGGATAGTGCTTCTCTTGATGCAAGATTGGTGCTTGGTTTGCAGCAAATGTAGCATAGCATAGAAATTGTTTTGGACACACTTGAGGGGACTCCTAGGTGATGAGGCTCAAGTCGAAGCTCGATTCGGTACGTTTGGAGATAGTGCTACTCTTGATGCAAGATTGGTGCTCAATTTGCGTCGAATGTGCCGTAGGCTCAGAAATAGTATTGGAGGCACCCAATGGATCTCCTAGGTGACGTGGGTCATGTGGAATCTCGTTTTAGTCCATTTGGAGATAGTGTTAGTGTCAGTGCAAGGTTGGAGCACGGTTTGCACCGAACATACCATAGGCGTAGGAATTGTTTTGGATGAACTCGATCAGACTCCTAGGTGACGAGGCTCAAGTGGAAGCTCGGTTCGGTCCGTTTGGGGATAGTGCTTCCCTTGATGCAAGATTGGTGCTTGGTTTGCACCAAATGTAGCATAGGCATAGAAATTGTTTTGGACGCACTCGAGGGGACTCCTAGGTGACAAGGCTCAAGTGGAAGCTCGATTCAGTACGTTTGGAGATAGTGCTACTCTTGATGCAAGATTGGTGCTCGATTTGCGTCGAATGTGCCGTAGGCTCAGAAATAGAATTGGAGGCACCGAATGGAAATCCTAGGTGACGTGGGTCATGTGGAATCTCGTTTTGATCTATTTTGAGACAGTGTTAGCGTCGGTGCAAGATAGGTGCACGGTTTGCACTGAACGTACCATAGGCACAGAAATCATTTTGGACACACTCGATGGGACTCCTAGGTGACAAGGCTCAAGTGGAAGCTCGGTACGGTCCATTTGGAGATTGTGCTTCTCTTGATGCATGATTGGTGCACGGTTTGCGTCGAACGTACCGTAGGCTCGGAAATAGTATTGGTGGCACCTGGTGAAACTCCTAGGTTACGTGGGTCATGTGGAATCTTGTTTCGATCTGTTTTGAAACAGTGTTAACGTCGGTGCAAGATAGGTGCTCGGTTTGCGTCAAATGTACCATAGGTTCATAAATTGTTTTAGAAGCGCCCGCGGTACTCCTAGGTGATGAGGGTCTGGTGGAGATCTGTTTGGTCCGTTTGGAGATAATGCTACAGAAGATAGGTGCACGGTTTGCATTGAATGTACCATAGGTCATAGAAATTTTTGGAGGCACCTGATGGAACTCGTAAGTGACGCGGGTCGTGTGGAATCTCGTTTTAGTCTATTTGGAGATAGTGTTAGTGTCAGTGCAAGGTTGGAGCATGGTTTGCACCGAACACACCTTAGGCATAGAAATCGTTTTGGACGAACTCGATTAGACTCCTAGGTGACGAGGCTCAAGTGGAAGCTCGGCTTGGTCCGTTTGGGGATAGTGCTTCTCTTGATGCAAGATTGGTGCTTGGTTTGCACCAAATGTAGCATAGCATAGAAATTGTTTTGGACACACTCGAGGGGGAATCCTAGGTGACGAGGCTCAAGTCGAAGCTCGATTCGGTACGTTTGGAGATAGTGCTACTCTTGATGCAAGATTGGTGCTCGATTTGCGTCGAATGTGCCGTAGGCTCAGAAATAGTATTGGAGGCACCCAATGGATCTCCTAGGTGACGTGGGTCATGTGGAATCTCGTTTTAGTCCATTTGGAGATAGTGTTAGTGTCAGTGCAAGGTTGGAGCACGGTTTGCACCGAACATATCATAGGCGTAGGAATCGTTTTGGATGAACTCGATCAGACTCCTAGGTGACGAGGCTCAAGTGGAAGCTCGGTTCGGTCCGTTTGGGGATAGTGCTTCTCTTGATGCAAGATTGGTGCTTGGTTTGCACCAAATGTAGCATAGGCATAGAAATTGTTTTGGACACACTCGAGGGGACTCCTAGGTGACGAGGCTCAAGTGGAAGCTCGATTCAGTACGTTTGGAGATAGTGCTACTCTTGATGCAAGATTGGTGCTCGATTTGCGTCGAATGTGCCGTAGGCTCAGAAATAGTATTGGAGGCACCCAATGGAACTCCTAGGTGACGTGGGTCATGTGGAATCTCGTTTTGATCTATTTTGAGACAGTGTTAGCGTCGGTGCAAGATAGGTGCACGGTTTGCACTGAACGTACCATAGGCACAGAAATCATTTTGGACACCCTCGATGGGACTCCTAGGTGACAAGGCTCAAGTGGAAGCTCGGTACGGTCCATTTGGAGATTGTGCTACTCTTGATGCATGATTGGTGCACTGTTTGCGTCGAACGTACCGTAGGCTCGGAAATAGTATTGGTGGCACCTGGTGGAACTCCTAGGTTACGTGGGTCATGTGGAATCTTGTTTCGATCTGTTTTGAAACAGTGTTAGCGTCGGTGCAAGATAGGTGCTCGGTTTGCGTCAAATGTACCATAGGTTCATAGATTGTTTTAGAAGCGCCCGCGGTACTCCTAGGTGATGAGAGTCTGGTGGAGATCTGTTTGGTCCGTTTAGAGATAATGCTACAGAAGATAGGTGCACGGTTTGCATTGAACGTACCATAGGTCATAGAAATTTTTGGAGGCACCCGATGGAACTCGTAAGTGATGCGGGTCGTGTGGAATCTCGTTTTAGTCCATTTGGAGATAGTGTTAGTGTCAGTGCAAGGTTGGAGCAAGGTTTGCACCGAACACACCTTAGGCATAGAAATCATTTTGGACGAACTCGATCAGACTCCTAGGTGACGAGGCTCAAGTGGAAGCTCGGTTTGGTCCGTTTGGGGATAGTGCTTCTCTTGATGCAAGATTGGTGCTTGGTTTGCAGCAAATGTAGCATAGCATAGAAATTGTTTTGGACACACTTGAGGGGACTCCTAGGTGATGAGGCTCAAGTCGAAGCTCGATTCGGTACGTTTGGAGATAGTGCTACTCTTGATGCAAGATTGGTGCTCGATTTGCGTCGAATGTGCCGTAGGCTCAGAAATAGTATTGGAGGCACCCAATGGATCTCCTAGGTGACGTGGGTCATGTGGAATCTCGTTTTGATCTATTTTGAGACAGTGTTAGCGTCGGTGCAAGATAGGTGCACGGTTTGCACTGAACGTACCATAGGCATTGAAATCATTTTGCACACACTCGATGGGACTCCTAGGTGACGAGGCTCAAGTGGAAGCTCGGTACGGTCCATTTGGAGATAGTGCTACTCTTCATGCATGATTGGTGCACGGTTTGCGTTGAACGTACCGTAGGCTCAGAAATAGTATTGGAGGCACCCGATGGAACTCCTAGGTTACGTGGGTCATGTGGAATCTTGTTTCGATCTGTTTTGAAACAGTGTTAGCGTCGGTGCAAGATAGGTGCTCGGTTTGCGTCAAATGTACCATAGGTTCATAAATTGTTTTAGAAGCGCCCGCGGTACTCCTAGGTGATGAGGGTCTGGTGGAGATCTGTTTGGTCCGTTTGGAGATAATGCTATAGAAGATAGGTGCACGGTTTGCATTGAACGTACCATAGGTCATAGAAATTTTTAGAGGCACCCGATGGAACTCGTAAGTGACGTGGGTCGTGTGGAATCTCGTTTTAGTCCATTTGGAGATAGTGTTAGTGTCAGTGCAAGGTTGGAGCATGGTTTGCACCGAACACACCTTAGGCATAGAAATCGTTTTGGACGAACTCGATCAGACTCCTAGGTGACGAGGCTCAAGTGGAAGCTCGGTTTGGTCCGTTTGGGGATAGTGCTTCTCTTGATGCAAGATTGGTGCTTGGTTTGCAGCAAATGTAGCATAGCATAGAAATTGTTTTGGACAAACTCGAGGGGACTCCTAGGTGACGAGGCTCAAGTCGAAGCTCGATTCGGTACGTTTGGAGATAGTGCTACTCTTGATGCAAGATTGGTGCTCGATTTGCGACGAATGTGCCGTAGGCTCAGAAATAGTATTGGAGGCACCCAATGGAACTCCTAGGTGACGTGGGTCATGTGGAATCTCGTTTTGATCTATTTTGAGACTGTGTTAGCGTCGGTGCAAGATAGGTGCACGGTTTGCACTGAACGTACCATAGGCATAGAAATCATTTTGCACACACTCGATGGGACTCCTAGGTGACGAGGCTCAAGTGGAAGCTCGGTACGGTCCATTTGGAGATAGTGCTACTCTTGATGCATGATTGGTGCATGGTTTGCGTTGAACGTACCGTAGGCTCAGAAATAGTATTGGAGGCACCCGATGGAACTCCTAGGTTACGTGGGTCATGTGGAATCTTGTTTCGATCTGTTTTGAAACAGTGTTAGCGTCAGTGCAAGAAAGGTGCTCGGTTTGCGTCAAATGTACCATAGGTTCATAAATTGTTTTCGAAGCGCCCGCGGTACTCCTAGGTGATGAGGGTCTGGTGGAGATCTGTTTGGTCCATTTGGAGATAATGCTACAAAAGATAGGTGCACGGTTTGCATTGAACATACCATAGGTCATAAATAGTTTTGGACGCACCCGATGGAACTCGTAAGTGACGTGGGTCATGTGGAATCTCGTTTTAGTCCATTTGGATATAGTGTTAGTGTCAGTGCAAGGTTGGAGCACGGTTTGCACCGAACATACCATAGGCGTAGGAATCATTTTGGACGAACTCGATCAGACTCCTAGGTGACGAGGCTCAAGTGGAAGCTCGGTTCGGTCCCTTTGGGGATAGTGCTTCTCTTGATGCAAGATTGGGCTTGGTTTGCACCAAATGTAGCATAGGCATAGAAATTGTTTTGGACGCACTCGAGGGGACTCCTAGGTGACGAGGCTCAAGTGGAAGCTCGATTCAGTACGTTTGGAGATAGTGCTACTCTTGATGCAAGATTGGTGCTCGATTTGCGTCGAATGTGCCGTAGGCTCAGAAATAGTATTGGAGGCACCCAATGGAACTCCTAGGTGACGTGGGTCATGTGGAATCTCGTTTTGATCTATTTTGAGACAGTGTTAGCATCGGTGCAAGATAGGTGCACGGTTTGCACTGAACGTACCATAGGCACAGAAATCATTTTGGACACACTCGATGGGACTCCTAGGTGACAAGGCTCAAGTGGAAGCTCGGTACGGTCCATTTGGAGATTGTGCTACTCTTGATGCATGATTGGTGCACTGTTTGCGTCGAACGTACCGTAGGCTCGGAAATAGTATTGGTGGCACCTGGTGGAACTCCTAGGTTACATGGGTCATGTGGAATCTTGTTTCGATCTGTTTTGAAACAGTGTTAGCGTCGGTGCAAGATAGGTGCTCGGTTTGCGTCAAATGTACCATAGGTTCATAGATTGTTTTAGAAGCGCCCGCGGTACTCCTAGGTGATGAGAGTCTGGTGGAGATCTGTTTGGTCCGTTTAGAGATAATGCTACAGAAGATAGGTGCACGGTTTGCATTGAACGTACCATAGGTCATAGAAATTTTTGGAGGCACCCGATGGAACTCGTAAGTGATGCGGGTCGTGTGGAATCTCGTTTTAGTCCATTTGGAGATAGTGTTAGTGTCAGTGCAAGGTTGGAGCAAGGTTTGCACCGAACACACCTTAGGCATAGAAATCATTTTGGACGAACTCGATCAGACTCCTAGGTGACGAGGCTCAAGTGGAAGCTCGGTTTGGTCCGTTTGGGGATAGTGCTTCTCTTGATGCAAGATTGGTGCTTGGTTTGCAGCAAATGTAGCATAGCATAGAAATTGTTTTGGACACACTTGAGGGGACTCCTAGGTGATGAGGCTCAAGTCGAAGCTCGATTCGGTACGTTTGGAGATAGTGCTACTCTTGATGCAAGATTGGTGCTCGATTTGCGTCGAATGTGCCGTAGGCTCAGAAATAGTATTGGAGGCACCCAATGGATCTCCTAGGTGACGTGGGTCATGTGAAATCTCGTTTTGATCTATTTTGAGACAGTGTTAGCGTCGGTGCAAGATAGGTGCACGGTTTGCACTGAACGTACCATAGGCATTGAAATCATTTTGCACACACTCGATGGGACTCCTAGGTGACGAGGCTCAAGTGGAAGCTCGGTACGGTCCATTTGGAGATAGTGCTACTCTTCATGCATGATTGGTGCACGGTTTGCGTTGAACGTACCGTAGGCTCAGAAATAGTATTGGAGGCACCCGATGGAACTCCTAGGTTACGTGGGTCATGTGGAATCTTGTTTCGATCTGTTTTGAAACAGTGTTAGCGTCGGTGCAAGATAGGTGCTCGGTTTGCGTCAAATGTACCATAGGTTCATAAATTGTTTTAGAAGCGCCCGCGGTACTCCTAGGTGATGAGGGTCTGGTGGAGATCTGTTTGGTCCGTTTGGAGATAATGCTATAGAAGATAGGTGCACGGTTTGCATTGAACGTACCATAGGTCATAGAAATTTTTAGAGGCACCCGATGGAACTCGTAAGTGACGTGGGTCGTGTGGAATCTCGTTTTAGTCCATTTGGAGATAGTGTTAGTGTCAGTGCAAGGTTGGAGCATGGTTTGCACCGAACACACCTTAGGCATAGAAATCGTTTTGGACGAACTCGATCAGACTCCTAGGTGACGAGGCTCAAGTGGAAGCTCGGTTTGGTCCGTTTGGGGATAGTGCTTCTCTTGATGCAAGATTGGTGCTTGGTTTGCAGCAAATGTAGCATAGCATAGAAATTGTTTTGGACAAACTCGAGGGGACTCCTAGGTGACGAGGCTCAAGTCGAAGCTCGATTCGGTACGTTTGGAGATAGTGCTACTCTTGATGCAAGATTGGTGCTCGATTTGCGACGAATGTGCCGTAGGCTCAGAAATAGTATTGGAGGCACCCAATGGAACTCCTAGGTGACGTGGGTCATGTGGAATCTCGTTTTGATCTATTTTGAGACTGTGTTAGCGTCGGTGCAAGATAGGTGCACGGTTTGCACTGAACGTACCATAGGCATAGAAATCATTTTGCACACACTCGATGGGACTCCTAGGTGACGAGGCTCAAGTGGAAGCTCGGTACGGTCCATTTGGAGATAGTGCTACTCTTGATGCATGATTGGTGCATGGTTTGCGTTGAACGTACCGTAGGCTCAGAAATAGTATTGGAGGCACCCGATGGAACTCCTAGGTTACGTGGGTCATGTGGAATCTTGTTTTGATCTGTTTTGAAACAGTGTTAGCGTTAGTGCAAGAAAGGTGCTCGGTTTGCGTCAAATGTACCATAGGTTCATAAATTGTTTTCGAAGCGCCCGCGGTACTCCTAGGTGATGAGGGTCTGGTGGAGATCTGTTTGGTCCATTTGGAGATAATGCTACAAAAGATAGGTGCACGGTTTGCATTGAACATACCATAGGTCATAAATAGTTTTGGACGCACCCGATGGAACTCGTAAGTGACGTGGGTCATGTGGAATCTCGTTTTAGTCCATTTGGATATAGTGTTAGTGTCAGTGCAAGGTTGGAGCACGGTTTGCACCGAACATACCATAGGCGTAGGAATCATTTTGGACGAACTCGATCAGACTCCTAGGTGACGAGGCTCAAGTGGAAGCTCGGTTCGGTCCCTTTGGGGATAGTGCTTCTCTTGATGCAAGATTGGGCTTGGTTTGCACCAAATGTAGCATAGGCATAGAAATTGTTTTGGACGCACTCGAGGGGACTCCTAGGTGACGAGGCTCAAGTGGAAGCTCGATTCAGTACGTTTGGAGATAGTGCTACTCTTGATGCAAGATTGGTGCTCGATTTGCGTCGAATGTGCCGTAGGCTCAGAAATAGTATTGGAGGCACCCAATGGAACTCCTAGGTGACGTGGGTCATGTGGAATCTCGTTTTGATCTATTTTGAGACAGTGTTAGCGTCGGTGCAAGATAGGTGCACGGTTTGCACTGAACGTACCATAGGCACAGAAATCATTTTGGACACACTCGATGGGACTCCTAGGTGACAAGGCTCAAGTGGAAGCTGGGTACGGTCCATTTGGAGATTGTGCTACTCTTGATGCATGATTGGTGCACTGTTTGCGTCGAACGTACCGTAGGCTCGGAAATAGTATTGGTGGCACCTGGTGGAACTCCTAGGTTACGTGGGTCATGTGGAATCTTGTTTCGATCTGTTTTGAAACAGTGTTAGCGTCGGTGCAAGATAGGTGCTCGGTTTGCGTCAAATGTACCATAGGTTCATAGATTGTTTTAGAAGCGCCCGCGGTACTCCTAGGTGATGAGAGTCTGGTGGAGATCTGTTTGGTCCGTTTAGAGATAATGCTACAGAAGATAGGTGCACGGTTTGCATTGAACGTACCATAGGTCATAGAAATTTTTGGAGGCACCCGATGGAACTCGTAAGTGATGCGGGTCGTGTGGAATCTCGTTTTAGTCCATTTGGAGATAGTGTTAGTGTCAGTGCAAGGTTGGAGCAAGGTTTGCACCGAACACACCTTAGGCATAGAAATCATTTTGGACGAACTCGATCAGACTCCTAGGTGACGAGGCTCAAGTGGAAGCTCGGTTTGGTCCGTTTGGGGATAGTGCTTCTCTTGATGCAAGATTGGTGCTTGGTTTGCAGCAAATGTAGCATAGCATAGAAATTGTTTTGGACACACTTGAGGGCACTCCTAGGTGATGAGGCTCAAGTCGAAGCTCGATTCGGTACGTTTGGAGATAGTGCTACTCTTGATGCAAGATTGGTGCTCGATTTGCGTCGAATGTGCCGTAGGCTCAGAAATAGTATTGGAGGCACCCAATGGATCTCCTAGGTGACGTGGGTCATGTGGAATCTCGTTTTGATCTATTTTGAGACAGTGTTAGCGTCGGTGCAAGATAGGTGCACGGTTTGCACTGAACGTACCATAGGCATTGAAATCATTTTGCACACACTCGATGGGACTCCTAGGTGACGAGGCTCAAGTGGAAGCTCGGTACGGTCCATTTGGAGATAGTGCTACTCTTCATGCATGATTGGTGCACGGTTTGCGTTGAACGTACCGTAGGCTCAGAAATAGTATTGGAGGCACCCGATGGAACTCCTAGGTTACGTGGGTCATGTGGAATCTTGTTTCGATCTGTTTTGAAACAGTGTTAGCGTCGGTGCAAGATAGGTGCTCGGTTTGCGTCAAATGTACCATAGGTTCATAAATTGTTTTAGAAGCGCCCGCGGTACTCCTAGGTGATGAGGGTCTGGTGGAGATCTGTTTGGTCCGTTTGGAGATAATGCTATAGAAGATAGGTGCACGGTTTGCATTGAACGTACCATAGGTCATAGAAATTTTTAGAGGCACCCGATGGAACTCGTAAGTGACGTGGGTCGTGTGGAATCTCGTTTTAGTCCATTTGGAGATAGTGTTAGTGTCAGTGCAAGGTTGGAGCATGGTTTGCACCGAACACACCTTAGGCATAGAAATCGTTTTGGACGAACTCGATCAGACTCCTAGGTGACGAGGCTCAAGTGGAAGCTCGGTTTGGTCCGTTTGGGGATAGTGCTTCTCTTGATGCAAGATTGGTGCTTGGTTTGCAGCAAATGTAGCATAGCATAGAAATTGTTTTGGACAAACTCGAGGGGACTCCTAGGTGACGAGGCTCAAGTCGAAGCTCGATTCGGTACGTTTGGAGATAGTGCTACTCTTGATGCAAGATTGGTGCTCGATTTGCGACGAATGTGCCGTAGGCTCAGAAATAGTATTGGAGGCACCCAATGGAACTCCTAGGTGACGTGGGTCATGTGGAATCTCGTTTTGATCTATTTTGAGACTGTGTTAGCGTCGGTGCAAGATAGGTGCACGGTTTGCACTGAACGTACCATAGGCATAGAAATCATTTTGCACACACTCGATGGGACTCCTAGGTGACGAGGCTCAAGTGGAAGCTCGGTACGGTCCATTTGGAGATAGTGCTACTCTTGATGCATGATTGGTGCATGGTTTGCGTTGAACGTACCGTAGGCTCAGAAATAGTATTGGAGGCACCCGATGGAACTCCTAGGTTACGTGGGTCATGTGGAATCTTGTTTCGATCTGTTTTGAAACAGTGTTAGCGTCAGTGCAAGAAAGGTGCTCGGTTTGCGTCAAATGTACCATAGGTTCATAAATTGTTTTCGAAGCGCCCGCGGTACTCCTAGGTGATGAGGGTCTGGTGGAGATCTGTTTGGTCCATTTGGAGATAATGCTACAAAAGATAGGTGCACGGTTTGCATTGAACATACCATAGGTCATAAATAGTTTTGGACGCACCCGATGGAACTCGTAAGTGACGTGGGTCATGTGGAATCTCGTTTTAGTCCATTTGGATATAGTGTTAGTGTCAGTGCAAGGTTGGAGCACGGTTTGCACCGAACATACCATAGGCGTAGGAATCATTTTGGACGAACTCGATCAGACTTCTAGGTGACGAGGCTCAAGTGGAAGCTCGGTTCGGTCCCTTTGGGGATAGTGCTTCTCTTGATGCAAGATTGGGCTTGGTTTGCACCAAATGTAGCATAGGCATAGAAATTGTTTTGGACGCACTCGAGGGGACTCCTAGGTGACGAGGCTCAAGTGGAAGCTCGATTCAGTACGTTTGGAGATAGTGCTACTCTTGATGCAAGATTGGTGCTCGATTTGCGTCGAATGTGCCGTAGGCTCAGAAATAGTATTGGAGGCACCCAATGGAACTCCTAGGTGATGTGGGTCATGTGGAATCTCGTTTTGATCTATTTTGAGACAGTGTTAGCGTCGGTGCAAGATAGGTGCACGGTTTGCACTGAACGTACCATAGGCACAGAAATCATTTTGGACACACTCGATGGGACTCCTAGGTGACAAGGCTCAAGTGGAAGCTCGGTACGGTCCATTTGGAGATTGTGCTACTCTTGATGCATGATTGGTGCACTGTTTGCGTCGAACGTACCGTAGGCTCGGAAATAGTATTGGTGGCACCTGGTGGAACTCCTAGGTTACGTGGGTCATGTGGAATCTTGTTTCGATCTGTTTTGAAACAGTGTTAGCGTCGGTGCAAGATAGGTGCTCGGTTTGCGTCAAATGTACCATAGGTTCATAAATTGTTTTAGAAGCGCCCGCGGTACTCCTAGGTGATGAGAGTCTGGTGGAGATCTGTTTGGTCCGTTTGGAGATAATGCTACAGAAGATAGGTGCACGGTTTGCATTGAACGTACCATAGGTCATAGAAATTTTTGGAGGCACCCGATGGAACTCGTAAGTGATGCGGGTCGTGTGGAATCTCGTTTTAGTCCATTTGGAGATAGTGTTAGTGTCAGTGCAAGGTTGGAGCAAGGTTTGCACCGAACACACCTTAGGCATAGAAATCATTTTGGACGAACTCGATCAGACTCCTAGGTGACGAGGCTCAAGTGGAAGCTCGGTTTGGTCCATTTGGGGATAGTGCTTCTCTTGATGCAAGATTGGTGCTTGGTTTGCAGCAAATGTAGCATAGCATAGAAATTGTTTTGGACAAACTCGAGGGGACTCCTAGGTGACGAGGCTCAAGTCGAAGCTCGATTCGGTACGTTTGGAGATAGTGCTACTCTTGATGCAAGATTGGTGCTCGATTTGCGACGAATGTGCCGTAGGCTCAGAAATAGTATTGGAGGCACCCAATGGAACTCCTAGGTGACGTGGGTCATGTGGAATCTCGTTTTGATCTATTTTGAGACTGTGTTAGCGTCGGTGCAAGATAGGTGCACGGTTTGCACTGAACGTACCATAGGCATAGAAATCATTTTGCACACACTCGATGGGACTCCTAGGTGACGAGGCTCAAGTGGAAGCTCGGTACGGTCCATTTGGAGATAGTGCTACTCTTGATGCATGATTGGTGCATGGTTTGCGTTGAACGTACCGTAGGCTCAGAAATAGTATTGGAGGCACCCGATGGAACTCCTAGGTTACGTGGGTCATGTGGAATCTTGTTTCGATCTGTTTTGAAACAGTGTTAGCGTCAGTGCAAGAAAGGTGCTCGGTTTGCGTCAAATGTACCATAGGTTCATAAATTGTTTTCGAAGCGCCCGCGGTACTCCTAGGTGATGAGGGTCTGGTGGAGATCTGTTTGGTCCATTTGGAGAAAATGCTACAAAAGATAGGTGCACGGTTTGCATTGAACATACCATAGGTCATAAATAGTTTTGGACGCACCCGATGGAACTCGTAAGTGACGTGGGTCATGTGGAATCTCGTTTTAGTCCATTTGGATATATGTGCAAGGTTGGAGCACGGTTTGCACCGAACATACCATAGGCGTAGGAATCATTTTGGACGAACTCGATCAGACTCCTAGGTGACGAGGCTCAAGTGGAAGCTCGGTTCGGTCCCTTTGGGGATAGTGCTTCTCTTGATGCAAGATTGGGCTTGGTTTGCACCAAATGTAGCATAGGCATAGAAATTGTTTTGGACGCACTCGAGGGGACTCCTAGGTGACGAGGCTCAAGTGGAAGCTCGATTCAGTACGTTTGGAGATAGTGCTACTCTTGATGCAAGATTGGTGCTCGATTTGCGTCGAATGTGCCGTAGGCTCAGAAATAGTATTGGAGGCACCCAATGGAACTCCTAGGTGACGTGGGTCATGTGGAATCTCGTTTTGATCTATTTTGAGACAGTGTTAGCGTCGGTGCAAGATAGGTGCACGGTTTGCACTGAATGTACCATAGGCACAGAAATCATTTTGGACACACTCGATGGGACTCCTAGGTGACAAGGCTCAAGTGGAAGCTCGGTACGGTCCATTTGGAGATTGTGCTACTCTTGATGCATGATTGGTGCACTGTTTGCGTCGAACGTACCGTAGGCTCGGAAATAGTATTGGTGGCACCTGGTGGAACTCCTAGGTTACGTGGGTCATGTGGAATCTTGTTTCGATCTGTTTTGAAACAGTGTTAGCGTCGGTGCAAGATAGGTGCTCGGTGTGCGTCAAATGTACCATAGGTTCATAAATTGTTTTAGAAGTGCCCGCGGTACTCCTAGGTGATGAGAGTCTGGTGGAGATCTGTTTGGTCCGTTTGGAGATAATGCTACAGAAGATAGGTGCACGGTTTGCATAGAACGTACCATAGGTCATAGAAATTTTTGGAGGCACCCGATGGAACTCGTAAGTGACGCGAGTCGTGTGGAATCTCGTTTTAGTCCATTTGGAGATAGTGTTAGTGTCAGTGCAAGGTTGGAGCAAGGTTTGCACCGAACACACCTTAGGCATAGAAATCATTTTGGACGAACTCGATCAGACTCCTTGGTGACGAGGCTCAAGTGGAAGCTCGGTTTGGTCCGTTTGGGGATAGTGCTTCTCTTGATGCAAGATTGGTGCTTGGTTTGCAGCAAATGTAGCATAGCATAGAAATTGTTTTGGACACACTTGAGGGGACTCCAAGGTGATGAGGCTCAAGTCGAAGCTCGATTCGGTACGTTTGGAGATAGTGCTACTCTTGATGCAAGATTGGTGCTCGATTTGCGTCGAATGTGCCGTAGGCTCAGAAATAGTATTGGAGGCACCCAATGGATCTCCTAGGTGACGTGGGTCATGTGGAATCTCGTTTTGATCTATTTTGAGACAGTGTTAGCGTCGGTGCAAGATAGGTGCACGGTTTGCACTGAACGTACCATAGGCATTGAAATCATTTTGCACACACTCGATGGGACTCCTAGGTGACGAGGCTCAAGTGGAAGCTCGGTACGGTCCATTTGGAGATAGTGCTACTCTTCATGCATGATTGGTGCACGGTTTGCGTTGAACGTACCGTAGGCCCAGAAATAGTATTGGAGGCACCCGATGGAACTCCTAGGTTACGTGGGTCATGTGGAATCTTGTTTCGATCTGTTTTGAAACAGTGTTAGCGTCGGTGCAAGATAGGTGCTCGGTTTGCGTCAAATGTACCATAGGTTCATAAATTGTTTTAGAAGCGCCCGCGGTACTCCTAGGTGATGAGGGTCTGGTGGAGATCTGTTTGGTCCGTTTGGAGATAATGCTATAGAAGATAGGTGCACGGTTTGCATTGAACGTACCATAGGTCATAGAAATTTTTAGAGGCACCCGATGGAACTCGTAAGTGACGCGGGTCGTGTGGAATCTCGTTTTAGTCCATTTGGAGATAGTGTTAGTGTCAGTGCAAGGTTGGAGCATGGTTTGCACCGAACACACCTTAGGCATAGAAATCGTTTTGGACGAACTCGATCAGACTCCTAGGTGACGAGGCTCAAGTGGAAGCTCGGTTTGGTCCGTTTGGGGATAGTGCTTCTCTTGATGCAAGATTGGTGCTTGGTTTGCAGCAAATGTAGCATAGCATAGAAATTGTTTTGGACAAACTCGAGGGGACTCCTAGGTGACGAGGCTCAAGTCGAAGCTCGATTCGGTACGTTTGGAGATAGTGCTACTCTTGATGCAAGATTGGTGCTCGATTTGCGACGAATGTGCCGTAGGCTCAGAAATAGTATTGGAGGCACCCAATGGAACTCCTAGGTGACGTGGGTCATGTGGAATCTCGTTTTGATCTATTTTGAGACAGTGTTAGCGTCGGTGCAAGATAGGTGCACGGTTTGCACTGAACGTACCATAGGCACAGAAATCATTTTGGACACACTCGATGGGACTCCTAGGTGACAAGGCTCAAGTGGAAGCTCGGTACGGTCCATTTGGAGATTGTGCTACTCTTGATGCATGATTGGTGCACTGTTTGCGTCGAACGTACCGTAGGCTCGGAAATAGTATTGGTGGCACCTGGTGGAACTCCTAGGTTACGTGGGTCATGTGGAATCTTGTTTCGATCTGTTTTGAAATAGTGTTAGCGTCGGTGCAAGATAGGTGCTCGGTTTGCGTCAAATGTACCATAGGTTCATAAATTGTTTTAGAAGCGCCCGCGGTACTCCTAGGTGATGAGAGTCTGGTGGAGATCTGTTTGGTCCGTTTGGAGATAATGCTACAGAAGATAGGTGCACGGTTTGCATTGAACGTACCATAGGTCATAGAAATTTTTGGAGGCACCCGATGGAACTCGTAAGTGACGCGGGTCGTGTGGAATCTCGTTTTAGTCCATTTGGAGATAGTGTTAGTGTCAGTGCAAGGTTGGAGCAAGGTTTGCACCGAACACACCTTAGGCATAGAAATCATTTTGGACGAACTCGATCAGACTCCTAGGTGACGAGGCTCAAGTGGAAGCTCGGTTTGGTCCGTTTGGGGATAGTGCTTCTCTTGATGCAAGATTGGTGCTTGGTTTGCAGCAAATGTAGCATAGCATAGAAATTGTTTTGGACACACTTGAGGGGACTCCTAGGTGATGAGGCTCAAGTCGAAGCTCGATTCGTTACGTTTGGAGATAGTGCTACTCTTGATGCAAGATTGGTGCTCAATTTGCGTCGAATGTGCCATAGGCTTAGAAATAGTATTGGAGGCACCCAATGGATCTCCTAGGTGACGTGGGTCATGTGGAATCTCGTTTTGATCTATTTTGAGACAGTGTTAGCGTCGGTGCAAGATAGGTGCACGGTTTGCACTGAACGTACCATAGGCATTGAAATCATTTTGCACACACTCGATGGGACTCCTAGGTGACGAGGCTCAAGTGGAAGCTCGGTACGGTCCATTTGGAGATAGTGCTACTCTTCATGCATGATTGGTGCACGGTTTGCGTTGAACGTACCGTAGGCTCAGAAATAGTATTGGAGGCACCCGATGGAACTCCTAGGTTACGTGGGTCATGTGGAATCTTGTTTCGATCTGTTTTGAAACAGTGTTAGCGTCGGTGCAAGATAGGTGCTCGGTTTGCGTCAAATGTACCATAGGTTCATAAATTGTTTTAGAAGCGCCCGCGGTACTCCTAGGTGATGAGGGTCTGGTGGAGATCTGTTTGGTCCGTTTGGAGATAATGCTATAGAAGATAGGTGCACGGTTTGCATTGAACGTACCATAGGTCATAGAAATTTTTAGAGGCACCCGATGGAACTCGTAAGTGACGCGGGTCGTGTGGAATCTCATTTTAGTCCATTTGGAGATAGTGTTAGTGTCAGTGCAAGGTTGGAGCATGGTTTGCACCGAACACACCTTAGGCATAGAAATCGTTTTGGACGAACTCGATCAGACTCCTAGGTGACGAGGCTCAAGTGGAAGCTCGGTTTGGTCCGTTTGGGGATAGTGCTTCTCTTGATGCAAGATTGGTGCTTGGTTTGCAGCAAATGTAGCATAGCATAGAAAGTTTTTTGGACAAACTCGAGGGGACTCCTAGGTGACGAGGCTCAAGTCGAAGCTCGATTCGGTACGTTTGGAGATAGTGCTACTCTTGATGCAAGATTGGCGCTCGATTTGCGACGAATATGCCGTAGGCTCAGAAATAGTATTGGAGGCACCCAATGGAACTCCTAGGTGACGTGGGTCATGTGGAATCTCGGTTTGATCTATTTTGAGACTGTGTTAGCGTCGGTGCAAGATAGGTGCATGGTTTGCACTGAACGTACCATAGGCATAGAAATCATTTTGCACACACTCGATGGGACTCCTAGGTGACGAGGCTCAAGTGGAAGCTCGGTACAGTCCATTTGGAGATAGTGCTACTCTTGATGCATGATTGGTGCATGGTTTGCGTTGAACGTACCGTAGGCTCAGAAATAGTATTGGAGGCACCCGATGGAACTCCTAGGTTACGTGGGTCATGTGGAATCTTGTTTCGATCTGTTTTGAAACAGTGTTAGCGTCAGTGCAAGATAGGTGCTCGGTTTGCGTCAAATGTACCATAGGTTCATAAATTGTTTTCGAAGCGCCCGCGGTACTCCTAGGTGATGAGGGTCTGGTGGAGATCTGTTGGGTCCATTTGGAGATAATGCTACAAAAGATAGGTGCACGGTTTGCATTGAACATACCATAGGTCATAAATAGTTTTGGACGCACCCGATGGAACTCGTAAGTGACGTGGGTCGTGTGGAATCTCATTTTAGTCCATTTGGATATAGTGTTAGTGTCAGTGCAAGGTTGGAGCACGGTTTGCACCGAACATACCATAGGCGTAGGAATCATTTTGGACGAACTCGATCAGACTCCTAGGTGCCGAGGCTCAAGTGGAAGCTCGGTTCGGTCCCTTTGGGGATAGTGCTTCTCTTGATGCAAGATTGGGCTTGGTTTGCACCAAATGTAGCATAGGCATAGAAATTGTTTTGGACGCACTCGAGGGGACTCCTAGGTGACGAGGCTCAAGTGGAAGCTCGATTCAGTACGTTTGGAGATAGTGCTACTCTTGATGCAAGATTGGTGCTCGATTTGCGTCGAATGTGCCGTAGGCTCAGAAATAGTATTGGAGGCACCCAATGGAACTCCTAGGTGACGTGGGTCATGTGGAATCTCGTTTTGATCTATTTTGAGACAGTGTTAGCGTCGGTGCAAGATAGCTGCATGGTTTGCGTCAAATGTACCATTGGTTCATAAATTGTTTTAGAAGCGCTCGCGGTACTCCTAGGTGATGAGGGTCTGGTGGAGATCTGTTTGGTCCATTTGGAGATAATGCTACAGAAAATAGGTGCACGGTTTGCATTGAACATACCATAGGTCATAGAAATTTTTGGAGGCACCCGATGGAACTCGTAAGTGACGCGGGTCGTGTGGAATCTCGTTTTAGTCCATTTGGAGATAGTGTTAGTGTCAGTGCAAGGTTGGAGCACGGTTTGCACCGAACATACCATAGGCGTAGGAATTGTTTTGGACGAACTCGATCAGACTCCTAGGTGACGAGGCTCAAGTGGAAGCTCGGTTCGGTCCGTTTGGGGATAGTGCTTCTCTTGATGCAAGATTGGTGCTTGGTTTGCACCAAATGTAGCATAGGCATAGAAATTGTTTTGGACGCACTCGAGGGGACTCCTAGGTGACGAGGCTCAAGTGGAAGCTCGATTCAGTACGTTTGGAGATAGTGCTAATCTTGATGCAAGATTGGTGCTCGATTTGCGTCGAATGTGCCGTAGGCTCAGAAATAGTATTGGAGGCACCCAATGGAACTCCTAGGTGACGTGGGTCATGTGGAATCTCGTTTTGATCTATTTTGAGACAGTGTTAGCGTCGGTGCAAGATAGGTGCACGGTTTGCACTAAACGTACCATAGGCACAGAAATCATTTTGGGCACACTCGATGGGACTCCTAGGTGACAAGGCTCAAGTGGAAGCTCGGTACGGTCCATTTGGAGATTGTGCTACTCTTGATGCATGATTGGTGCACTGTTTGCGTCGAACGTACCGTAGGCTCGGAAATAGTATTGGTGGCACCTGGTGGAACTCCTAGGTCACGTGGGTCATGTGGAATCTTGTTTCGATCTGTTTTGAAACAGTGTTAGCGTCGGTGCAAGATAGGTGCTCGGATTGCGTCAAATGTACCATAGGTTCATAAATTGTTTTAGAAGCGCCCGCGGTACTCCTAGGTGATGAGAGTCTGGTGGAGATCTGTTTGGTCCGTTTGGAGATAATGCTATAGAAGATAGGTGCACGGTTTGCATAGAACGTACCATAGGTCATAGAAATTTTTGGAGGCACCCGATGGAACTCGTAAGTGACGCGGGTCGTGTGGAATCTCGTTTTAGTCCATTTGGAGATAGTGTTAGTGTCAGTGCAAGGTTGGAGCAAGGTTTGCACCGAACACACCTTAGGCATAGAAATCATTTTGGACGAACTCGATCAGACTCCTTGGTGACGAGGCTCAAGTGGAAGCTCGGTTTGGTCCGTTTGGGGATAGTGCTTCTCTTGATGCAAGATTGGTGCTTGGTTTGCAGCAAATGTAGCATAGCATAGAAATTGTTTTGGACACACTTGAGGGGACTCCTAGGTGATGAGGCTCAAGTCGAAGCTCGATTCGGTACGTTTGGAGATAGTGCTACTCTTGATGCAAGATTGGTGCTCAACTTGCGTCGAATGTGCCGTAGGCTTAGAAATAGTATTGGAGGCACCCAATGGATCTCCTAGGTGACGTGGGTCATGTGGAATCTCGTTTTGATCTATTTTGAGACAGTGTTAGCGTCAGTGCAAGATAGGTGCACGGTTTGCACTGAACGTACCATAGGCATTGAAATCATTTTGCACACACTCGATGGGACTCCTAGGTGACGAGGCTCAAGTGGAAGCTCGGTACGGTCCATTTGGAGATAGTGCTACTCTTCATGCATGATTGGTGCACGGTTTGCGTTGAACGTACCGTAGGCTCAGAAATAGTATTGGAGGCACCCGATGGAACTCCTAGGTTACATGGGTCATGTGGAATCTTGTTTCGATCTGTTTTGAAACAGTGTTAGCGTCGGTGCAAGATAGGTGCTCGGTTTGCGTCAAATGTACCATAGGTTCATAAATTGTTTTAGAAGCGCCCACGGTACTCCTAGGTGATGAGGGTCTGGTGGAGATCTGTTTGGTCCGTTTGGAGATAATGCTATAGAAGATAGGTGCACGGTTTGCATTGAACGTACCATAGGTCATAGAAATTTTTAGAGGCACCCGATGGAACTCGTAAGTGACGCGGGTCGTGTGGAATCTCATTTTAGTCCATTTGGAGATAGTGTTAGTGTCAGTGCAAGGTTGGAGCATGGTTTGCACCGAACACACCTTAGGCATAGAAATCGTTTTGGACGAACTCGATCAGACTCCTAGGTGACGAGGCTCAAGTGGAAGCTCGGTTTGGTCCGTTTGGGGATAGTGCTTCTCTTGATGCAAGATTGGTGCTTGGTTTGCAGCAAATGTAGCATAGCATAGAAAGTTTTTTGGACAAACTCGAGGGGACTCCTAGGTGACGAGGCTCAAGTCGAAGCTCGATTCGGTACGTTTGGAGATAGTGCTACTCTTGATGCAAGATTGGCGCTCGATTTGCGACGAATATGCCGTAGGCTCAGAAATAGTATTGGAGGCACCCAATGGAACTCCTAGGTGACGTGGGTCATGTGGAATCTCGGTTTGATCTATTTTGAGACTGTGTTAGCGTCGGTGCAAGATAGGTGCATGGTTTGCACTGAACGTACCATAGGCATAGAAATCATTTTGCACACACTCGATGGGACTCCTAGGTGACGAGGCTCAAGTGGAAGCTCGGTACAGTCCATTTGGAGATAGTGCTACTCTTGATGCATGATTGGTGCATGGTTTGCGTTGAACGTACCGTAGGCTCAGAAATAGTATTGGAGGCACCCGATGGAACTCCTAGGTTACGTGGGTCATGTGGAATCTTGTTTCGATCTGTTTTGAAACAGTGTTAGCGTCAGTGCAAGATAGGTGCTCGGTTTGCGTCAAATGTACCATAGGTTCATAAATTGTTTTCGAAGCGCCCGCGGTACTCCTAGGTGATGAGGGTCTGGTGGAGATCTGTTCGGTCCATTTGGAGATAATGCTACAAAAGATAGGTGCACGGTTTGCATTGAACATACCATAGGTCATAAATAGTTTTGGACGCACCCGATGGAACTCGTAAGTGACGTGGGTCGTGTGGAATCTCGTTTTAGTCCATTTGGATATAGTGTTAGTGTCAGTGCAAGGTTGGAGCACGGTTTGCACCGAACATACCATAGGCGTAGGAATCATTTTGGACGAACTCGATCAGACTCCTAGGTGCCGAGGCTCAAGTGGAAGCTCGGTTCGGTCCCTTTGGGGATAGTGCTTCTCTTGATGCAAGATTGGGCTTGGTTTGCACCAAATGTAGCATAGGCATAGAAATTGTTTTGGACGCACTCGAGGGGACTCCTAGGTGACGAGGCTCAAGTGGAAGCTCGATTCAGTACGTTTGGAGATAGTGCTACTCTTGATGCAAGATTGGTGCTCGATTTGCGTCGAATGTGCCGTAGGCTCAGAAATAGTATTGGAGGCACCCAATGGAACTCCTAGGTGACGTGGGTCATGTGGAATCTCGTTTTGATCTATTTTGAGACAGTGTTAGCGTCGGTGCAAGATAGCTGCATGGTTTGCGTCAAATGTACCATTGGTTCATAAATTGTTTTAGAAGCGCCCGCGGTACTCCTAGGTGATGAGGGTCTGGTGGAGATCTGTTTGGTCCATTTGGAGATAATGCTACAGAAAATAGGTGCACGGTTTGCATTGAACATACCATAGGTCATAGAAATTTTTGGAGGCACCCGATGGAACTCGTAAGTGACGCGGGTCGTGTGGAATCTCGTTTTAGTCCATTTGGAGATAGTGTTAGTGTCAGTGCAAGGTTGGAGCACGGTTTGCACCGAACATACCATAGGCGTAGGAATTGTTTTGGACGAACTCGATCAGACTCCTAGGTGACGAGGCTCAAGTGGAAGCTCGGTTCGGTCCGTTTGGGGATAGTGCTTCTCTTGATGCAAGATTGGTGCTTGGTTTGCACCAAATGTAGCATAGGCATAGAAATTGTTTTGGACGCACTCGAGGGGACTCCTAGGTGACGAGGCTCAAGTGGAAGCTCGATTCAGTACGTTTGGAGATAGTGCTAATCTTGATGCAAGATTGGTGCTCGATTTGCGTCGAATGTGCCGTAGGCTCAGAAATAGTATTGGAGGCACCCAATGGAACTCCTAGGTGACGTGGGTCATGTGGAATCTCGTTTTGATCTATTTTGAGACAGTGTTAGCGTCGGTGCAAGATAGGTGCACGGTTTGCACTAAACGTACCATAGGCACAGAAATCATTTTGGGCACACTCGATGGGACTCCTAGGTGACAAGGCTCAAGTGGAAGCTCGGTACGGTCCATTTGGAGATTGTGCTACTCTTGATGCATGATTGGTGCACTGTTTGCGTCGAACGTACCGTAGGCTCGGAAATAGTATTGGTGGCACCTGGTGGAACTCCTAGGTTACGTGGGTCATGTGGAATCTTGTTTCGATCTGTTTTGAAACAGTGTTAGCGTCGGTGCAAGATAGGTGCTCGGATTGCGTCAAATGTACCATAGGTTCATAAATTGTTTTAGAAGCGTCCGCGGTACTCCTAGGTGATGAGAGTCTGGTGGAGATCTGTTTGGTCCGTTTGGAGATAATGCTACAGAAGATAGGTGCACGGTTTGCATAGAACGTACCATAGGTCATAGAAAATTTTGGAGGCACCCGATGGAACTCGTAAGTGACGCGGGTCGTGTGGAATCTCGTTTTAGTCCATTTGGAGATAGTGTTAGTGTCAGTGCAAGGTTGGAGCAAGGTTTGCACCGAACACACCTTAGGCATAGAAATCATTTTGGACGAACTCGATCAGACTCCTTGGTGACGAGGCTCAAGTGGAAGCTCGGTTTGGTCCGTTTGGGGATAGTGCTTCTCTTGATGCAAGATTGGTGCTTGGTTTGCAGCAAATGTAGCATAGCATAGAAATTGTTTTGGACACACTTGAGGGGACTCCTAGGTGATGAGGCTCAAGTCGAAGCTCGATTCGGTACGTTTGGAGATAGTGCTACTCTTGATGCAAGATTGGTGCTCAACTTGCGTCGAATGTGCCGTAGGCTTAGAAATAGTATTGGAGGCACCCAATGGATCTCCTAGGTGACGTGGGTCATGTGGAATCTCGTTTTGATCTATTTTGAGACAGTGTTAGCGTCGGTGCAAGATAGGTGCACGGTTTGCACTGAACGTACCATAGGCATTGAAATCATTTTGCACACACTCGATGGGACTCCTAGGTGACGAGGCTCAAGTGGAAGCTCGGTACGGTCCATTTGGAGATAGTGCTACTCTTCATGCATGATTGGTGCACGGTTTGCGTTGAACGTACCGTAGGCTCAGAAATAGTATTGGAGGCACCCGATGGAACTCCTAGGTTACATGGGTCATGTGGAATCTTGTTTCGATCTGTTTTGAAACAGTGTTAGCGTCGGTGCAAGATAGGTGCTCGGTTTGCGTCAAATGTACCATAGGTTCATAAGTTGTTTTAGAAGCGCCCACGGTACTCCTAGGTGATGAGGGTCTGGGGGAGATCTGTTTGGTCCGTTTGGAGATAATGCTATAGAAGATAGGTGCACGGTTTGCATTGAACGTACCATAGGTCATAGAAATTTTTAGAGGCACCCGATGGAACTCGTAAGTGATGCGGGTCGTGTGGAATCTCGTTTTAGTCCATTTGGAGATAGTGTTAGTGTCAGTGCAAGGTTGGAGCATGGTTTGCACCGAACACACCTTAGGCATAGAAATCGTTTTGGACGAACTCGATCAGACTCCTAGGTGACGAGGCTCAAGTGGAAGCTCGGTTTGGTCCGTTTGGGGATAGTGCTTCTCTTGATGCAAGATTGGTGCTTGGTTTGCAGCAAATGTAGCATAGCATAGAAATTGTTTTGGACAAACTCGAGGGGACTCCTAGGTGACGAGGCTCAAGTTGAAGCTCGATTCGGTACGTTTGGAGATAGTGCTACTCTTGATGCAAGATTGGTGCTCGATTTGCGACGAATGTGCCGTAGGCTCAGAAATAGTATTGGAGGCACCCAATGGAACTCCTAGGTGACGTGCGTCATGTGGAATCTCGTTTTGATATATTTTGAGACTGTGTTAGCGTCGGTGCAAGACAGGTGCACGGTTTGCACTGAACGTACCATAGGCATAGAAATCATTTTGCACACACTCGATGGGACTCCTAGGTGACGAGGCTCAAGTGGAAGCTCGGTACAGTCCATTTGGAGATAGTGCTACTCTTGATGCATGATTGGTGCATGGTTTGCGTTGAATGTACCGTAGGCTCAGAAATAGTATTGGAGGCACCCGATGGAACTCCTAGGTTACGTGGGTCATGTGGAATCTTGTTTCGATCTGTTTTGAAACAGTGTTAGCGTTAGTGCAAGATAGGTGCTCGGTTTGCGTCAAATGTACCATAGGTTCATAAATTGTTTTCGAAGCGCCCACGGTACTCCTAGGTGATGAGGGTCTGGTGGAGATCTGTTTGGTCCATTTGGAGATAATGCTACAAAAGGTAGGTGCACGGTTTGCATTGAACATACCATAGGTCATAAATAGTTTTGGACGCACCCGATGGAACTCGTAAGTGACGTGGGTCGTGTGGAATCTCGTTTTAGTCCATTTGGATATAGTGTTAGTGTCAGTGCAAGGTTGGAGCACGGTTTGCACCGAACATACCATAGGCGTAGGAATCATTTTGGACGAACTCGATCAGACTCCTAGGTGACGAGGCTCAAGTGGAAGCTCGGTTCGGTCCCTTTGGGGATAGTGCTTCTCTTGATGCAAGATTGGGCTTGGTTTGCACCAAATGTAGCATAGGCATAGAAATTGTTTTGGACGCACTCGAGGGGACTCCTAGGTGACGAGGCTCAAGTGGAAGCTCGATTCAGTACGTTTGGAGATAGTGCTACTCTTGATGCAAGATTGGTGCTCGATTTGCGTCGAATGTGCCGTAGGCTCAGAAATAGTATTGGAGGCACCCAATGGAACTCCTAGGTGACGTGGGTCATGTGGAATCTCGTTTTGATCTATTTTGAGACAGTGTTAGCGTCGGTGCAAGATAGGTGCACGGTTTGCACTGAACGTACCATAGGCACAGAAATCATTTTGGACACATTAGATGGGACTCCTAGGTGACAAGGCTCAAGTGGAAGCTCGGTATGGTCCATTTGGAGATTGTGCTACTCTTGATGCATGATTGGTGCACTGTTTGCGTCGAACGTACCGTAGGCTCGGAAATAGTATTGGTGGCACCTGGTGGAACTCCTAGGTTATGTGGGTCATGTGGAATCTTGTTTCGATCTGTTTTGAAACAGTGTTAGCGTCGGTGCAAGATAGGTGCTCGGTTTGCGTCAAATGTACCATAGGTTCATAAATTGTTTTAGAAGCGCCCGCGGTACTCCTAGGTGATGAGAGTCTGGTGGAGATCTGTTTGGTCCGTTTGGAGATAATGCTACAGAAGATTGGTGCACGGTTTGCATTGAACGTACCATAGGTCATAGAAATTTTTGGAGGCACCCGATGGAACTCGTAAGTGACGCGGGTCGTGTGGAATCTCATTTTAGTCCATTTGGAGATAGTGTTAGTGTCAGTGCAAGGTTGGAGCACGGTTTGCACCGAACATACCATAGGCGTAGGAATCGTTTTGGACGAACTCGATCAAACTCCTAGGTGACGAGGCACAAGTGGAAGCTCGGTTCGGTCCGTTTAGGGATAGTGCTTCTCTTGATGCAAGATTGGTGCTTGGTTTGCACCAAATGTAGCATAGGCATAGAAATTGTTTTGGACGCACTCGAGGGGACTCCTAGCTGACGAGGCTCAAGTGGAAGCTCGATTCAGTACGTTTGGAGATAGTGCTACTCTTGATGCAAGATTGGTGCTCGATTTGCGTCGAATGTGCCGTAGGCTCAGAAATAGTATTGGAGGCACCCAATGGAACTCCTAGGTGACGTGGGTCATGTGGAATCTCGTTTTGATCTATTTTGAGACAGTGTTAGCGTCGGTGCAAGATAGGTGCACGGTTTGCACGAACGTACCATAGGCATAGAAATCATTTTGGACACACTCGATGGGACTCCTAGGTGACAAGGCTCAAGTGGAAGCTCGGTACGGTCCATTTGGAGATAGTGCTACTCTTGATGCATGATTGGTGCACGGTTTGTGTCGAACGTACCGTAGGCTCGGAAATAGTATTGGTGGCACCTGATGGAACTCCTAGGTTACGTGGGTCATGTGGAATCTTGTTTCGATCAGTTTTGAAACAGTGTTAGCGTCGGTGCAAGATAGGTGCTTGGTTTGCGTCAAATGTACCATAGGTTCATAAATTGTTTTAGAAGCGCCTGCGGTACTCCTAGGTGATGAGGGTCTGGTGGAGATCTGTTTGGTCCGTTTGGAGATAATGCTACAGAAGATAGGTGCACGGTTTGCATTGAACGTACCATAGGTCATAGAAATTTTTGGAGGCACCCGATGGAACTCGTAAGTGACGCGGGTCGTGTGGAATCTCGTTTTAGTCCATTTGGAGATAGTGTTAGTGTCAGTGCAAGGTTGGAGCATGGTTTGCACCGAACACACCTTAGGCATAGAAATCGTTTTGGACGAACTCGATCAGACTCCTAGGTGACGAGGCTCAAGTGGAAGCTCGGTTTGGTCCGTTTGGGGATAGTGCTTCTCTTGATGCAAGATTGGTGCTTGGTTTGCACCAAATGTAGCATAGCATAGAAATTGTTTTGGACACACTCGAGGGGACTCCTAGGTGACGAGGCTCAAGTCGAAGCTCGATTCGGTACGTTTGGAGATAGTGCTACTCTTGAGGCAAGGTTGGTGCTCGATTTGCGTCGAATGTGCCGTAGGCTCAGAAATAGTATTGGAGGCACCCAATGGATCTCCTAGGTGACGTGGGTCATGTGGAATCTCGTTTTGATCTATTTTGAGACAGTGTTAGCGTCGGTGCAAGATAGGTGCACGGTTTGCACTGAACGTACCGTAGGCATAGAAATCGTTTTGCACACACTCGATGGGACTCCTAGGTGACGAGGCTCAAGTGGAAGCTCGGTACGATCCATTTGGAGATAGTGCTACTCTTGATGCATGATTGGTGCACGGTTTGCGTTGAACGTACCGTAGGCTCAGAAATAGTATTGGAGGCACCCGATGGAACTCCTAGGTTACGTGGGTCATGTGGAATCTTGTTTCGATCTGTTTTGAAACAGTGTTAGCGTCAGTGCAAGATAGGTGCTCGGTTTGCGTCAAATGTACCATAGGTTCATAAATTGTTTTCGAAGCGCCCGCAGTACTCCTAGGTGATGAGGGTCTGGTGGAGATCTGTTTGGTCCATTTGGAGATAATGCTACAGAAGATAGGTGCACGGTTTGCATTGAACGTACCATAGGTCATAAATAGATTTGGACGCACCCGATGGAACTCGTAAGTGACGTGGGTCGTGTGGAATCTCGTTTTAGTCCATTTAGAGATAGTGTTAGTGTCAGTGCAAGGTTGGAGCACGGTTTGCACCGAACATACCATAGGCGTAGGAATCATTTTGGACGAACTCGATCAGACTCCTAGGTGACGAGGCTCAAGTAGAAGCTCGGTTCGGTCCGTTTGGGGATAGTGCTTCTCTTGATGCAAGATTGGTGCTTGGTTTGCACCAAATGTAGCATAGGCATAGAAATTGTTTTGGACGCACTCGAGGGGACTCCTAGGTGACGAGGCTCAAGTGGAAGCTCGATTCAGTACGTTTGGAGATAGTGCTACTCTTGATGCAAGATTGGTGCTCGATTTGCGTCGAATGTGCCGTAGGCTCAGAAATAGTATTGGAGGCACCCAATGGAACTCCTAGGTGACGTGGGTCATGTGGAATCTCGTTTTGATCTATTTTGAGACAGTGTTAGCGTCGGTGCAAGATAGGTGCATGGTTTGCACTGAACGTACCATAGGCATAGAAATCATTTTGGACACACTCGATGGGACTCCTAGGTGACAAGGCTCAAGTGGAAGCTCGGTACGGTCCATTTGGAGATTGTGCTACTCTTGATGCATGATTGGTGCACGGTTTGCGTCGAACGTACCGTAGGCTCGGAAATAGTATTGGTGGCACCTAATGGAACTCCTAGGTTACGTGGGTCATGTGGAATCTTGTTTCGATCAGTTTTGAAATAGTGTTAGCGTCGGTGCAAGATAGGTGCTTGGTTTGCGTCAAATGTACCATAGGTTCATAAATTGTTTTAGAAGCGCCTGCGGTACTCCTAGGTGATGAGGGTCTGGTGGAGATCTGTTTGGTCCGTTTGGAGATAATGCTACAGAAGATAGGTGCACGGTTTGCATAGAACGTACCATAGGTCATATAAATTTTTGGAGGCACCCGATGGAACTCGTAAGTGACGCGGGTCGTGTGGAATCTCGTTTTAGTCCATTTGGAGATAGTGTTAGTGTCAGTGCAAGGTTGGAGCATGGTTTGCACCGAACACACCTTAGGCATAGAAATCGTTTTGGACGAACTCGATCAGACTCCTAGGTGACGAGGCTCAAGTGGAAGCTCGGTTTGGTCCGTTTGGGGATAGTGCTTCTCTTGATGCAAGATTGGTGCTTGGTTTGCACCAAATGTAGCATAGGCATAGAAATTGTTTTGGACACACTCGAGGGGACTCCTAGGTGACGAGGCTCAAGTCGAAGCTCGATTCGGTACGTTTGGAGATAGTGCTACTCTTGATGCAAGGTTGGTGCTCGATTTGCGTCGAATGTGCCGTAGGCTCAGAAATAGTATTGGAGGCACCCAATGGAACTCCTAGGTGACGTGGGTCATGTGGAATCTCGTTTTGATCTATTTTGAGATAGTGTTAGCGTCGGTGCAAGATAGGTGCACGGTTTGCACTGAACGTACCATAGGCATAGAAATCGTTTTGCACACACTCGATGGGACTCCTAGGTGACGAGGCTCAAGTGGAAGCTCGGTACGGTCCATTTGGAGATAGTGCTACTCTTGATGCATGATTGGTGCACGGTTTGCGTTGAACGTACCGTAGGCTCAGAAATAGTATTGGAGGCACCCGATGGAACTCCTAGGTTACGTGGGTCATGTGGAATCTTGTTTCGATCTGTTTTGAAACAGTGTTAGCGTTAGTGCAAGATAGGTGCTCGGTTTGCGTCAAATGCACCATAGGTTCATAAATTGTTTTCGAAGCGCCCGCGGTACTCCTAGGTGATGAGGGTCTGGTGGAGATCTGTTTGGTCGATTTGGAGATAATGCTACAGAAGATAGGTGCACGGTTTGCATTGAACGTACCATAGGTCATAAATAGATTTGGACGCACCCGATGGAACTCGTAAGTGACGTGGGTCGTGTGGAATCTCGTTTTAGTCCATTTGGAGATAGTGTTAGTGTCAGTGCAAGGTTGGAGCACGATTTGCACCGAACATACCATAGGCGTAGGAATCATTTTGGATGAACTCGATCAGACTCCTAGGTGACGAGGCTCAAGTAGAAGCTCGGTTCGGTCCGTTTGGGGATAGTGCTTCTCTTGATGCAAGATTGGTGCTTGGTTTGCACCAAATGTAGCATAGGCATAGAAATTGTTTTGGACGCACTCGAGGGGACTCCTAGGAGATGAGGCTCAAGTGGAAGATCGATTCAGTACGTTTGGAGATAGTGCTACTCTTGATGCAAGATTGGTGCTCGATTTGCGTCAAATGTGCCATAGGCTCAGAAATAGTATTGGAGGCACCCAATGGAACTCCTAGGTGACGTGGGTCATGTGGAATCTCGTTTTGATCTATTTTGAGACAGTGTTAGCGTCGGTGCAAGATAGGTGCATGGTTTGCACTGAACGTACCATAGGCATAGAAATCATTTTGGACACACTCGATGGGACTCCTAGGTGACAAGGCTCAAGTGGAAGCTCAGTACGGTCCATTTGGAGATTGTGCTACTCTTGATGCATGATTGGTGCACGGTTTGCGTCGAACGTACCGTAGGCTCGGAAATAGTATTGGTGGCACCTGATGGAACTCCTAGATTACGTGGGTCATGTGGAATCTTGTTTCGATCTGTTTTGAAACAGTGTTAGCGTCGGTACAAGATAGGTGCTCGGTTTGCGTCAAATGTACCATTGGTTCATAAATTGTTTTAGAAGCGCCCGCGGTACTCCTAGGTGATGAGGGTCTGGTGGAGATCTGTTTGGTCCGTTTGGAGATAATGCTACAGAAGATAGGTGCACGGTTTGCATTGAACATACCATAGGTCATAGAAATTTTTGGAGGCACCTGATGGAACTCGTAAGTGACGCGGGTCGTGTGGAATCTCGTTTTAGTCCATTTGGAGATAGTGTTAGTGTTAGTGCAAGGTTGGAGCAAGGTTTGCACCGAACACACCTTAGGCATAGAAATCATTTTGGATGAACTCGATCAGACTCCTAGGTGACGAGGCTCAAGTGGAAGCTCGGTTTGGTCCGTTTGGGGATAGTGCTTCTCTTGATGCAAGATTGGTGCTTGGTTTGCAGCAAATGTAGCATAGCATAGAAATTGTTTTGGACACACTCGAGGGGACTCCTAGGTGATGAGGCTCAAGTCGAAGCTCGATTCGGTACGTTTGGAGATAGTGCTACTCTTGATGCAAGATTGGTGCTCGATTTGCGTCGAATGTGCCGTAGGCTCAGAAGTAGTATTGGAGGCACCTAATGGGTCTCCTAGGTGACGTGGGTCATGTGGAATCTCGTTTTGATCTATTTTGAGACAGTGTTAGAATCGGTGCAAGATAGGTGCACGGTTTGCACTGAACGTACCATAGGCATAGAAATCATTTTGCACACACTCGATGGGACTCCTAGGTGACGAGGCTCAAGTGGAAGCTTGGTACGGTCCATTTGGAGATAGTGCTACTCTTGATGCATGATTGGTGCACGGTTTGCGTTGAACGTACCGTAGGCTCAGAAATAGTATTGGAGGCACCCGATGGAACTTCTAGGTTACGTGGGTCATGTGGAATCTTGTTTCGATCTGTTTTGAAACAGTGTTAGCGTCGGTGCAACATAGGTGCTCGATTTGCGTCAAATGTACCATAGGTTCATAAATTGTTTTCGAAGCGCCCGCGGTACTCCTAGGTGATGAGGGTCTGGTGGAGATCTGTTTGGTCCATTTGGAGATAATGCTACAGAAGATAGGTGCACGGTTTGCATTGAATGTACCATAGGTCATAAATAGTTTTGGACGCACCCGATGGAACTCGTAAGTGACGTGGGTCATGTGGAATCTCGTTTTAGTCCATTTGGAGATAGTGTTAGTGTCAGTGCAAGGTTGGAGCACGGTTTGCACCGAACATACCATAGGCTTAGGAATCGTTTTGGACGAACTCGATCAGACTCCTAGGTGACGAGGCTCAAGTGGAAGCTCGGTTCGGTCCGTTTGGGGATAGTGCTTCTCTTGATGCAAGATTGGTGCTTGGTTTGCACCAAATGTAGCATAGGCATAGAAATTGTTTTGGACGCACTCGAGGGGACTCTTAGGAGACGAGGCTCAAGTGGAAGCTCGATTCAGTATGTTTGGAGATAGTGCTACTCTTGATGCAAGATTGGTGCTCGATTTGCGTCGAATGTGCCGTAGGCTCAGAAATAGTATTGGAGGCACCCAATGGAACTCCTAGGTGACGTGGGTCTTGTGGAATCTCGTTTTGATCTATTTTGAGACAGTGTTAGCGTCGGAGCAAGATAGGAGCATGGTTTGCACTGAACGTACCATAGGCATAGAAATCATTTTGGACACACTCGATGGGACTCCTAGGTGACAAGGCTCAAGTGGAAGCTCGGTACGGTCCATTTGGAGATAGTGCTACTCTTGATGCATGATTGGTGCACGGTTTGCGTCGAACGTAGCGTAGGCTCGGAAATAGTATTGGTGGCACCTGATGGAACTCCTAGGTTACGTGGGTCATGTGGAATCTTGTTTCGATCTGTTTTGAAACAGTGTTAGCATCGGTACAAGATAGGTGCTCGGTTTGCGTCAAATGTACCATTGGTTCATAAATTGTTTTAGAAGCGCCCGCGGTACTCCTAGGTGATGAGGGTCCGGTGGAGATCTGTTTGGTCCGTTTGGAGATAATGCTACAGAAGATAGGTGCACGGTTTGCATTGAACATACCATAGGTCATAGAAATTTTTGGAGGCACCCGATGGAACTCGTAAGTGACGCGGGTCGTGTGGAATCTCGTTTTAGTCCATTTGGAGATAGTGTTAGTGTTAGTGCAAGGTTGGAGCAAGGTTTGCACCGAACACACCTTAGGCATAGAAATCATTTTGGATGAACTCGATCAGACTCCTAGGTGACGAGGCTCAAGTGGAAGCTCGGTTTGGTCCGTTTGGGGATAGTGCTTCTCTTGATGCAAGATTGGTGCTTGGTTTGCAGCAAATGTAGCATAGCATAGAAATTGTTTTGGACACACTCGAGGGGACTCCTAGGTGATGAGGCTCAAGTCGAAGCTCGATTCGGTACGTTTGGAGATAGTGCTACTCCTGATGCAAGATTGGTGCTCGATTTGCGTCGAATGTGCCGTAGGCTCAGAAATAGTATTGGAGGCACGCAATGGATCTCCTAGGTGACGTGGGTCATGTGGAATCTTGTTTTGATCTATTTTGAGACAGTGTTAGCGTCGGTGCAAGATAGGTGCACGGTTTGCACTGAACGTACCATAGGCATAGAAATCATTTTGCACACACTCGATGGGACTCCTAGGTGATGAGGCTCAATGAAAGCTCGGTACGGTCCATTTGGAGATAGTGCTACTCTTGATGCATGATTGGTGCACGGTTTGCGTTGAACATACCGTAGGCTCAGAAATAGTATTGGAGGCACCCGATGGAACTTCTAGGTTACGTGGGTCATGTGGAATCTTGTTTCGAGCTATTTTGAAACAGTGTTAGCGTCGGTGCAACATAGGTGCTCGATTTGTGTCAAATGTACCATAGGTTCATAAATTGTTTTTGAAGCGCCCGCGGTACTCCTAGGAGATGAGGGTCTGGTGGAGATCTGTTTGGTCCATTTGGAGATAATGCTACAGAAGATAGGTGCACGGTTTGCATTGAATGTACCATAGGTCATAAATAGTTTTGGACGCACCCGATGGAACTCGTAAGTGACGTGGCTTGAGTCGAAGCTCGATTCGGTACGTTTGGAGATAGTGCTACTCTTGATGCAAGATTGGTGCTCGATTTGCGTCGAATGTGCCGTAGGCTCAGAAATAGTATTGGAGGCACCCAATGGATCTCCTAGGTGACGTGGGTCATGTGGAATCTCGTTTTGATCTATTTTGAGACAGTGTTAGCGTCGGTGCAAGATAGGTGCACGGTTTGCACTGAACGTACCATAGGCATAGAAATTATTTTGGACACACTCGATGGGACTCCTAGGTGACGAGGCTCAAGTGGAAGCTCGGTACGGTCCATTTGGAGATTGTGCTACTCTTGATGCATGATTGGTGCACTGTTTGCGTCGAACGTACCGTAGGCTCGGAAATAGTATTGGTGGCACCTGATGGAACTCCTAGGTTACGTGGGTCATGTGGAATCTTGTTTCGATCTGTTTTGAAACAGTGTTAGCGTCGGTGCAAGATAGGTGCTCGGTTTGCGTCAAATGTACCATAGGTTCATAAATTGTTTTAGAAGCGCCCGCGGTACTCCTAGGTGATGAGGGTCTGGTGGAGATCTGTTTGGTCCGTTTGGAGATAATGCTACAGAAGATAGGTGCACGGTTTGCATTGAACGTACCATAGGTCATAGAAATTTTTGGAGGCACCCGATGGAACTCGTAAGTGACGCGGGTCGTGTGGAATCTCGTTTTAGTCCATTTGGAGATAGTGTTAGTGTCAGTGCAAGGTTGGAGCAAGGTTTGCACCGAACACACCTTAGGCATAGAAATCATTTTGGACGAACTCGATCAGACTCCTAGGTGACGAGGCTCAAGTGGAAGCTCGGTTTGGTCCGTTTGGGGATAGTGCTTCTCTTGATGCAAGATTGGTGCTTGGTTTGCAGCAAATGTAGCATAGCATAGAAATTGTTTTGGACACACTCGAGGGGACTCCTAGGTGATGAGGCTCAAGTCAAAGCTCGATTCGGTACGTTTGGAGATAGTGCTACTCTTGATGCAAGATTGGTGCTCGATTTGCGTCGAATGTGCCATAGGCTCAGAAATAGTATTGGAGGCACGCAATGGATCTCCTAGGTGACGTGGGTCATGTGGAATCTTGTTTTGATCTATTTTGAGACAGTGTTAGCGTCGGTGCAAGATAGGTGCACGGTTTGCACTGAACGTACCATAGGCATAGAAATCATTTTGCACACACTCGATGGGACTCCTAGGTGATGAGGCTCAATGAAAGCTCGGTACGGTCCATTTGGAGATAGTGCTACTCTTGATGCATGATTGGTGCACGGTTTGCGTTGAACGTACCGTAGGCTCAGAAATAGTATTGGAGGCACCCGATGGAACTTCTAGGTTACGTGGGTCATGTGGAATCTTGTTTCGATCTGTTTTGAAACAGTGTTAGCGTCGGTGCAACATAGGTGCTCGATTTGCGTCAAATGTACCATAGGTTCATAAATTGTTTTCGAAGCGCCCGCGGTACTCCTAGGAGATGAGGGTCTGGTGGAGATCTGTTTGGTCCATTTGGAGATAATGCTACAGAAGATAGGTGCATGGTTTGCATTGAATGTACCATAGGTCATAAATAGTTTTGGACGCACCCGATGGAACTCGTAAGTGACGTGGCTCGAGTCGAAGCTCGATTCGGTACGTTTGGAGACAGTGCTACTCTTGATGCAAGATTGGTGCTCGATTTGCGTCGAATGTGCCGTAGGCTCAGAAATAGTATTGGAGGCACCCAATGGATCTCCTAGGTGACGTGGGTCATGTGGAATCTCGTTTTGATCTATTTTGAGACAGTGTTAGCGTCGGTGCAAGATAGGTGCACGGTTTGCACTGAACGTACCATAGGCATAGAAATCATTTTAGACACACTCGATGGGACTCCTAGGTGACGAGGCTCAAGTGGAAGCTCGGTACGGTCCATTTGGAGATTGTGCTACTCTTGATGCATGATTGGTGCACTGTTTGCGTCGAACGTACCGTAGGCTCGGAAATAGTATTGGTGGCACCTGATGGAACTCCTAGGTTACGTGGGTCATGTGGAATCTTGTTTCGATCTGTTTTGAAACAGTGTTAGCGTCGGTGCAAGATAGGTGCTCGGTTTGCGTCAAATGTACCATAGGTTCATAAATTGTTTTAGAAGCGCCCGCGGTACTCCTAGGTGATGAGGGTCTGGTGGAGATCTGTTTGGTCCGTTTGGAGATAATGCTACAGAAGATAGGTGCACGGTTTGCATTGAACGTACCATAGGTCATAGAAATTTTTGGAGGCACCCGATGGAACTCGTAAGTGACGCGGGTCGTGTGGAATCTCGTTTTAGTCCATTTGGAGATAGTGTTAGTGTCAGTGCAAGGTTGGAGCAAGGTTTGCACCGAACACACCTTAGGCATAGAAATCATTTTGGACGAACTCGATCAGACTCCTAGGTGACGAGGCTCAAGTGGAAGCTCGGTTTGGTCCGTTTGGGGATAGTGCTTCTCTTGATGCAAGATTGGTGCTTGGTTTGCAGCAAATGTAGCATAGCATAGAAATTGTTTTGGACACACTCGAGGGGACTCCTAGGTGATGAGGCTCAAGTCGAAGCTCGATTCGGTACGTTTGGAGATAGTGCTACTCTTGATGCAAGATTGGTGCTCGATTTGCGTCGAATGTGCCGTAGGCTCAGAAATAGTATTGGAGGCACCCAATGGATCTCCTAGGTGACGTGGGTCATGTGGAATCTCGTTTTGATCTATTTTGAGACAGTGTTAGCGTCGGTGCAAGATAGGTGCACGGTTTGCACTGAACGTACCATAGGCATAGAAATCATTTTGGACACACTCGATGGGACTCCTAGGTGACAAGGCTCAAGTGGAAGCTCGGTACGGTCCATTTGGAGATAGTGCTACTCTTGATGCATGATTGGTGCACGGTTTGCGTCGAACGTACCGTAGGCTCGGAAATAGTATTGGTGGCACCTGATGGAACTCCTAGGTTACGTGGGTCATGTGGAATCTTGTTTCGATCTGTTTTGAAATAGTGTTAGCATCGGTACAAGATAGGTGCTCGGTTTGCGTCAAATGTACCATTGGTTCATAAATTGTTTTAGAAGCGCCCGCGGTACTCCTAGGTGATGAGGGTCCGGTGGAGATCTGTTTGGTCCGTTTGGAGATAATGCTACAGAAGATAGGTGCACGGTTTGCATTGAACATACCATAGGTCATAGAAATTTTTGGAGGCACCCGATGGAACTCGTAAGTGACGCGGGTCGTGTGGAATCTCGTTTTAGTCCATTTGGAGATAGTGTTAGTGTTAGTGCAAGGTTGGAGCAAGGTTTGCACCGAACACACCTTAGGCATAGAAATCATTTTGGACGAACTCGATCAGACTCCTAGGTGACGAGGCTCAAGTGGAAGCTCGGTTTGGTCCGTTTGGGGATAGTGCTTCTCTTGATGCAAGATTGGTGCTTGGTTTGCAGCAAATGTAGCATAGCATAGAAATTGTTTTCGACACACTCGAGGGGACTCCTAGGTGATGAGGCTCAAGTCGAAGCTCGATTCGGTACGTTTGGAGATAGTGCTACTCTTGATGCAAGATTGGTGCTCGATTTGCGTCGAATGTGCCGTAGGCTCAGAAATAGTATTGGAGGCACCCAATGGATCTCCTAGGTGACGTGGGTCATGTGGAATCTTGTTTTGATCTATTTTGAGACAGTGTTAGCGTCGGTGCAAGATAGGTGCACGGTTTGCACTGAACGTACCATAGGCATAGAAATCATTTTGCACACACTCGATGGGACTCCTAGGTGATGAGGCTCAATGAAAGCTCGGTACGGTCCATTTGGAGATAGTGCTACTCTTGATGCATGATTGGTGCACGGTTTGCGTTGAACGTACCGTAGGCTCAGAAATAGTATTGGAGGCACCCGATGGAACTTCTAGGTTACGTGGGTCATGTGGAATCTTGTTTCGATCTGTTTTGAAACAGTGTTAGCGTCGGTGCAACATAGGTGCTCGATTTGCGTCAAATGTACCATAGGTTCATAAATTGTTTTCGAAGCGCCCGCGGTACTCCTAGGAGATGAGGGTCTGGTGGAGATCTGTTTGGTCCATTTGGAGATAATGCTACAGAAGATAGGTGCACGGTTTGCATTGAATGTACCATAGGTCATAAATAGTTTTGGACGCACCCGATGGAACTCGTAAGTGACGTGGCTCGAGTCGAAGCTCGATTCGGTACGTTTGGAGATAGTGCTACTCTTGATGCAAGATTGGTGCTCGATTTGCGTCGAATGTGCCGTAGGCTCAGAAATAGTATTGGAGGCACCCAATGGATCTCCTAGGTGACGTGGGTCATGTGGAATCTCGTTTTGATCTATTTTGAGACAGTGTTAGCGTCGGTGCAAGATAGGTGCACGGTTTGCACTGAACGTACCATAGGCATAGAAATCATTTTGGACACACTCGATGGGACTCCTAGGTGACGAGACTCAAGTGGAAGCTCGGTACGGTCCATTTGGAGATTGTGCTACTCTTGATGCATGATTGGTGCACTGTTTGCGTCGAACGTACCGTAGGCTCGGAAATAGTATTGGTGGCACCTGATGGAACTCCTAGGTTACGTGGGTCATGTGGAATCTTGTTTCGATCTGTTTTGAAACAGTGTTAGCGTCGGTGCAAGATAGGTGCTCGGTTTGCGTCAAATGTACCATAGGTTCATAAATTGTTTTAGAAGCGCCCGCGGTACTCCTAGGTGATGAGGGTCTGGTGGAGATCTGTTTGGTCCATTTGGAGATAATGCTACAGAAGATAGGTGCACGGTTTGCATTGAACGTACCATAGGTCATAGAAATTTTTGGAGGCACCCGATGGAACTCGTAAGTGACGCGGGTCATGTGGAATCTCGTTTTAGTCCATTTGGAGATAGTGTTAGTGTCAGTGAAAGGTTGGAGCAAGGTTTGCACCGAACACACCTTAGGCATAGAAATCATTTTGGACAAACTCGATCAGACTCCTAGGTGACGAGGCTCAAGTGGAAGCTCGGTTTGGTCCGTTTGGGGATAGTGCTTCTCTTGATGCAAGATTGGTGCTTGGTTTGCAGCAAATGTAGCATAGCATAGAAATTGTTTTGGACACACTCGAGGGGACTCCTAGGTGATGAGGCTCAAGTCGAAGCTCGATTCGGTACGTTTGGAGATAGTGCTACTCTTGATGCAAGATTGGTGCTCGATTTGCGTCGAATGTGCCGTAGGCTCAGAAATAGTATTGGAGGCACTCAATGGATCTCCTAGGTGACGTGGGTCATGTGGAATCTCGTTTTGATCTATTTTGAGACAGTGTTAGCGTCGGTGCAAGATAGGTGCACGGTTTGCACTGAACGTACCATAGGCATAGAAATCATTTTTTACACACTCGATGGGACTCCTAGGTGACAAGGCTCAAGTGGAAGCTCGGTACGGTCCATTTGGAGGTAGTGCTACTCTTGATGCATGATTGGTGCACTATTTGCGTTGAACGTACCGTAGGCTCAGAAATAGTATTGGAGGCACCCGATGGAACTCCTAGGTTACGTGGGTCATGTGGAATCTTGTTTCGATCTGTTTTGAAGCAGTGTTAGCGTCGGTGCAAGATAGGTGCTCGGTTTGCGTCAAATGTACCATAGGTTCATAAATTGTTTTAGAAGCGCCCGTGGTACTCCTAGGTGATGAGAGTCTGGTGGAGATCTGTTTGGTCCGTTTGGAGATAATGCTACAGAAGATAGGTGCACGGTTTGCATTGAACGTACCATAGGTCATAGAAATTTTTGGAGGCACCCGATGGAACTCGTAAGTGACGCGGGTCGTGTGGAATCTCGTTTAAGTCCATTTGGAGATATTGTTAGTGTCAGTGCAAGGTTGGAGCAAGGTTTGCACCGAACACACCTTAGGCATAGAAATCATTTTGGACGAACTCGATCAGACTCCTAGGTGACGAGGCTCAAGTGGAAGCTCGGTTTGGTCCGTTTGGGGATAGTGCTTCTCTTGATGCAAGATTGGTGCTTGGTTTGCAACAAATGTAGCATAGCATAGAAATTGTTTTGGACACACTTGAGGGGACTCCTAGGTGATGAGGCTCAAGTCGAAGCTCGATTCGGTACGTTTGGAGATAGTGCTACTCTTGATGCAAGATTGGTGCTCGATTTGCGTCGAATGTGCCGTAGGCTCAGAAATAGTATTGGAGGCACCCAATGGATCTCCTAGGTGACGTGGGTCATGTGGAATCTCGTTTTGATCTATTTTGAGACAGTGTTAGCGTCGGTGCAAGATAGGTGCACGGTTTGCACTGAACGTACCATAGGCATTGAAATCATTTTGCACACACTCGATGGGACTCCTAGGTGACGAGGCTCAAGTGGAAGCTCGGTACGGTCCATTTGGAGATAGTGCTACTCTTCATGCATGATTGGTGCACGGTTTGCGTTGAACGTACCGTAGGCTCAGAAATAGTATTGGAGGCACCCGATGGAACTCCTAGGTTACGTGGGTCATGTGAAATCTTGTTTCGATCTGTTTTGAAACAGTGTTAGCGTCGGTGCAAGATAGGTGCTCGGTTTGCGTCAAATGTACTATAGGTTCATAAATTGTTTTCGAAGCGCCCGCAGTACTCCTAGGTGATGAGGGTATGATGGAGATCTGTTTGGTCCATTTGGAGATAATGCTACAGAAGATAGGTGCACGGTTTGCATTGAACGTACCATAGGTCATAAATAGTTTTGGACGCACCCGATGGAACTCGTAAGTGACGTGGGTCGTGTGGAATCTCGTTTTAGTCCATTTGGAGATAGTGTTAGTGTCAGTGCAAGGTTGGAGCACGGTTTGCACCGAACATACCATAGGCGTAGGAATTGTTTTGGACGAACTCGATCAGATTCCTAGGTGACGAGGCTCAAGTGGAAGCTCGGTTCGGTCCGTTTGGGGATAGTGCTTCTCTTGATGCAAGATTGGTGCTTGGTTTGCACCAAATGTAGCATAGGCATAGAAATTGTTTTGGACGCACTCGAGGGGACTCCTAGGTGACGAGGCTCAAGTGGAAGATCGATTCAGTACGTTTGGAGATAGTGCTACTCTTGATGCAAGATTGGTGCTCGATTTGCGTCGAATGTGCCGTAGGCTCAGAAATAGTATTGGAGGCACCCAATGGAACTCCTAGGTGACGTGGGTCATGTGGAATCTTGTTTTGATCTATTTTGAGACAGTGTTTGCGTCGGTGCAAGATAGGTGCACGGTTTGCACTGAACGTACCATAGGCATAGAAATCATTTTGGACACACTCGATGGGACTCCTAGGTGACAAGGCTCAAGTGGAAGCTCGGTACGGTCCATTTGGAGATAGTGCTACTCTTGATGCATGATTGGTGCACGGTTTGCGTCGAACGTACCGTAGGCTCGGAAATAGTATTGGTGGCACCTGATGGAACTCCTAGGTTACGTGGGTCATGTGGAATCTTGTTTCGATCTGTTTTGAAACAGTGTTAGCGTCGGTGCAAGATAGGTGCTCGGTTTGCGTCAAATGTACCATAGGTTCATAAATTGTTTTAGAAGCGCCCGCGGTACTCCTAGGTGATGAGGGTCTGTGGAGATCTGTTTAGTCCATTTGGAGATAATGCTACAGAAGATAGGTGCACGGTTTGCATTGAACGTACCATAGGTCATAGAAATTTTTGGAGGCACCCGATGGAACTCGTAAGTGACGCGGGTCGTGTGGAATCTCGTTTTAGTCTATTTGGAGATAGTGTTAGTGTCAGTGCAAGGTTGGAGCATGGTTTGCACCGAACACACCTTAGGCATAGAAATCATTTTGGACGAACTCGATCAGACTCCTAGGTGACGAGGCTCAAGTGGAAGCTCGGTTTGGTCCGTTTGGGGATAGTGCTTCTCTTGATGCAAGATTGGTGCTTGGTTTGCACCAAATGTAGCATAGCATAGAAATTGTTTTGGACACACTCGAGGGGACTCCTAGGTGACGAGCCTCAAGTCGAAGCTCGATTCGGTACGTTTGGAGATAGTGCTACTCTTGATGCAAGATTGGTGCTCGATTTGCGTCGAATGTGCCGTAGGCTCAGAAATAGTATTGGAGGCACCCAATGGATCTCCTAGGTGACGTGGGTCATGTGGAATCTCATTTTAGTCCATTTGGAGATAGTGTTAGTGTCAGTGCAAGGTTGGAGCACGGTTTGCACCGAACATACCATAGGCGTAGGAATAGTTTTGGACGAACTCGATCAGACTCCTAGGTGACGAGGCTCAAGTGGAAGCTCGGTTCGGTCCGTTTGGGGATAGTGCTTCTCTTGATGCAAGATTGGTGCTTGGTTTGCACCAAATGTAGCATAGGCATAGAAATTGTTTTGGACGCACTCGAGGGGACTCCTAGGTGACGAGGCTCAAGTGGAAGCTCGATTCAGTACGTTTGGAGATAGTGCTACTATTGATGCAAGATTGGTGCTCGATTTGCGTCGAATGTGCCGTAGGCTCAGAAATAGTATTGGAGGCACCCAATGGAACTCCTAGGTGACGTGGGTCATGTGGAATCTCGTTTTGATCTATTATGAGACAGTGTTAGCGTCGGTGCAAGATAGGTGCATGGTTTGCACTGAACGTACCATAGGCATTGAAATCATTTTAGTCCATTTGGAGATTGTGCTACTCTTGATGCATGATTGGTGCACGGTTTGCGTCGAACGTATCGTAGGCTAGAAAATAGTATTGGTGGCACCTGATGGAACTCCTAGGTTACGTGGGTCATGTGGAATCTTGTTTCGATCTGTTTTGAAACAGTGTTAGCGTCGGTGCAAGATAGGTGCTCGGTTTGCATCAAATGTACCATAGGTTCATAAATTGTTTTAGAAGCGCCCGCGGTACTCCTAGGTGATGAGGGTTTGGTGGAGATCTGTTTGGTCCGTTTGGAGATAATGCTACAGAAGATAGGTGTACGGTTTGCATTGAACGTACCATAGGTCATAGAAATTTTTGGAGGCACCCGATGGAACTCGTAAGTGACGCGGGTCGTGTGGAATCTCATTTTAGTCCATTTGGAGATAGTGTTAGTGTTGGTGCAAGGTTGGAGCAAGGTTTGCACCGAACACACCTTAGGCATAGAAATCATTTTGGACGAACTCGATCAGACTCCTAGGTGACGAGGCTCAAGTGGAAGCTCGGTTTGGTCCGTTTGGGGATAGTGCTTCTCTTGATGCAAGATTGGTGCTTGGTTTGCAGCAAATGTAGCATAGCATAGAAATTGTTTTGGACACACTCGAGGGGACTCCTAGGTGATGAGGCTCAAGTCGAAGCTCGATTCGGTACGTTTGGAGATAGTGCTACTCTTGATGCAAGATTGGTGCTCAATTTGCGTCGAATGTGCCGTAGGCTCAGAAATAGTATTGGAGGCACCCAATGGATCTCCTAGGTGACGTGGGTCATGTGGAATCTCGTTTTGATCTATTTTGAGACAGTGTTAGCATCGGTGCAAGATAGGTGCACGGTTTGCACTGAACGTACCATAGGCATTGAAATCATTTTGCACACACTCGATGGGACTCCTAGGTGACGAGGCTCAAGTGGAAGCTCGGTACGGTCCATTTGGATATAGTCCTACTCTTGATGCATGATTGGTGCACGGTTTGCGTTGAACGTACCGTAGGCTCAGAAATAGTATTGGAGGCACCCGATGGAACTCCTAGGTTACGTGGGTCATGTGGAATCTTGTTTCGATCTGTTTTGAAACAGTGTTAGCGTCGGTGCAAGATAGGTGCTCGGTTTGCGTCAAATGTACCATAGGTTCATAAATTGTTTTCGAAGCGCCCGCGGTACTCCTAGGTGATGAGGGTCTGGTGGAGATCTGTTTGGTCCATTTGGAGATAATGCTACAGAAGATAGGTGCACGGTTTGCATTGAACGTACCATAGGTCATAAATAGTTTTGGACGCACCCGATGGAACTCGTAAGTGACGTGGGTCGTGTGGAATCTCGTTTTAGTCCATTTAGAGATAGTGTTAGTGTCAGTGCAAGGTTGGAGCACGGTTTGCACCGAACATACCGTAGGCGTTGGAATCGTTTTGGACGAACTCGATCAGACTGCTAGGTGACGAGGCTCAAGTGGAAGCTCTGTTCGGTCCGTTTGGGGATAGTGCTTCTCTTGATGCAAGATTGGTGCTTGGTTTGCACCAAATGTAGCATAGGCATAGAAATTGTTTTGGACGCACTCGAGGGGACTCCTAGGTGACGAGGCTCAAGTGGAAGCTCGATTTAGTACGTTTGGAGATAGTGCTACTCTTGATGCAAGATTGGTGCTCGATTTCCGTCGAATGTGTCGTAGGCTCAGAAATAGTATTGGAGGCACCCAATGGAACTCCTAGGTGACGTGGGTCATGTGGAATCTCATTTTGATCTATTTTGAGACAGTGTTAGCGTCGGTGCAAGATAGGTGCACGGTTTGCACTGAACGTACCATAGGCATAGAAATCATTTTGGACACACTCGATGGGACTCCTAGGTGACAAGGCTCAAGTGGAAGCTCGGTACGGTCCATTTGGAGATAGTGCTACTCTTGATGCATGATTGGTGCATGGTTTGCGTCGAACGTACCGTAGGCTCGGAAATAGTATTGGTGGCACCTGATGGAACTCCTAGGTTACGTGGGTCATGTGGAATCTTGTTTCGATCTGTTTTGAAACAGTGTTAGCGTCGGTGCAAGATAGGTGCTCGGTTTGCGTCAAATGTACCATAGGTACATAAATTGTTTTAGAAGCGCCCGCGGTACTCCTAGGTGATGAGGGTCTCGTGGAGATCTGTTTGGTCCGTTTGGAGATAATGCTACAGAAGATAGGTGCACGGTTTGCATTGAACGTACCATAGGTCATAGAAATTTTTGGAGGCACCCGATGGAACTCGTAAGTGACGCGGGTTGTGTGGAATCTTGTTTTAGTCCATTTGGAGATAGTGTTAGTGTCAGTGCAAGGTTGGAGCATGGTTTGCACCGAACACACCTTAGGCATAGGAATCGTTTTGGACGAACTCGATCAGACTCCTAGGTGACGAGGCTCAAGTGGAAGCTCGGTTTGGTCCGTTTGGGGATAGTGCTTCTCTTGATGCAAGATTGGTGCTTGGTTTGCACCAAATGTAGCATAGCATAGAAATTGTTTTGGACACACTCGAGGGGACTCCTAGGTGACGAGGCTCAAGTCGAAGCTCGATTCGGTACGTTTGGAGATAGTGCTACTCTTGATGCAAGATTGGTGCTCGATTTGCGTCGAATGTGCCGTAGGCTCAAAAATAGTATTGGAGGCACCCAATGGATCTCCTAGGTGATGTGGGTCATGTGGAATCTCGTTTTGATCTATTTTGAGACAGTGTTAGCGTCGGTGCAAGATAGGTGCACGGTTTGCACTGAACGTACCATAGGCATAGAAATCGTTTTGCACACACTCGATGGGACTCCTAGGTGACGAGGCTCAAGTGGAAGCTTGGTACGGTCCATTTGGAGATAGTGCTACACTTGATGCATGATTGGTGCACGGTTTGCGTTGAACGTACCGTAGGCTCAGAAATAGTATTGGAGGCACCCGATGGAACTCCTAGGTTACGTGGGTCATGTGGAATCTTGTTTCGATCTGTTTTGAAACAGTGTTAGCGTCGGTGCAAGATAGGTGCTCGGTTTGCGTCAAATGTACCATAGGTTCACAAATTATTTTCGAAGCGCCCGCGGTACTCCTAGGTGATGAGGGTCTGGTGGAGATCTGTTTGGTCCATTTGGAGATAATGCTATAGAAGATAGGTGCACGGTTTGCATTGAACGTACCATAGGTCATAAATAGTTTTGGACGCACCCGATGGAACTCGTAAGTGACGTGGGTCATGTGGAATCTCGTTTTAGTCCATTTGGAGATAGTGTTAGTGTCAGTGCAAGGTTGGAGCACGGTTTGCACCGAACATACCATAGGCGTAGGAATCGTTTTGGACGAACTCGATCAGACTCCTAGGTGACGAGGCTCAAGTGGAAGCTCGGTTCGGTCCGTTTGGGGATAGTGCTTCTCTTGATGCAAGATTGGTGCTTGGTTTGCACCAAATGTAGCATAGGCATAGAAATTGTTTTGGACGCACTCGAGGGGACTCCTAGGTGACGAGGCTCAAGTGGAAACTCGATTCAGTACGTTTGGAGATAGTGCTACTCTTGATGCAAGATTGGTGCTCGATTTGCGTCGAATGTGCCGTAGGCTCAGAAATAGTATTGGAGGCACCCAATGGATCTCCTAGGTGACGTGGGTCATGTGGAATCTTATTTTGATCTATTTTGAGACAGTGTTAGCGTCGGTGCAAGATAGGTGCACGGTTTGCACTGAACGTACCATAGGCATAGAAATCGTTTTGCACACACTCGATGGGACTCCTGGGTGACGAGGCTCAAGTGGAAGCTCGGTACGGTCCATTTGGAGATAGTGTAAATCTTGATGCATGATTGGTGCACGGTTTGCGTTGAACGTACCGTAGGCTCAGAAGTAGTATTGGTGGCACCGATGGAACTCCTAGGTTACGTGGGTCATGTGGAATCTTGTTTCGATCTGTTTTGAAACAGTGTTAGCGTCGGTGCAAGATAGGTGCTCGGTTTGCGTCAAATGTACCATAGGTTCATAAATTGTTTTAGAAGCGCCCGCGGTACTCCTAGGTGATGAGGGTCTGGTGGAGATCTGTTTGGTCCGTTTGGAGATAATGCTATAGAAGATAGGTCATGGAAATTTTTAGAGGCACCCGATGGAACTCGTAAGTCACGTGGGTCGTGTGGAATCTCGTTTTAGTCCATTTGGAGATAGTGTTAGTGTCAGTGCAAGTTTGGAGCATGGTTTGCACCGAACACACCTTAGGCATAGAAATCGTTTTGGACGAACTCGATCAGACTCCTAGGTGACGAGGCTCAAGTGGAAGCTCGGTTTGGTCCGTTTGGGGATAGTGCTTCTCTTGATGCAAGATTGGTGCTTGGTTTGCACCAAATGCAGCATAGCATAGAAATTGTTTTGGACACACTCGAGGGGACTCCTAGGTGACGAGGCTCAAGTCGAAGCTCGATTCGGTACGTTTGGAGATAGTGCTACTCTTGATGCAAGATTGGTGCTCGATTTGCGTCGAATGTGCCGTAGGCTCAGAAATAGTATTGGAGGCACCCAATGGATCTCCTAGTTGGCGTGGGTCATGTGGAATCTCGTTTTGATCTATTTTGAGACAGTGTTAGCGTCGGTGCAAGATAGGTGCACGGTTTGCACTGAACGTACCATAGGCATAGAAATCGTTTTGCACACACTCGATGGGACTCCTAGGTGACGAGGCTCAAGTGGAAGCTCGGTACGGTCCATTTGGAGATAGTGCTACTCTTGATGCATGATTGGTGCACGGTTTGCGTCGAACGTACCGTAGGCTCAGAAATAGTATTGTGGCACCTGATAGAACTCCTAGGTTACGTGGGTCATGTGGAATCTTGTTTCGATCTGTTTTGAAACAGTGTTAGCGTCGATGCAAGATAGGTGCTCGGTCTGCGTCAAATGTACCATAGGTTCATAAATTGTTTTCGAAGCGCCCGCGGTACTCCTGGGCGATGAGGGTCTGGTGGAGATCTGTTTGGTCCATTTGGAGATAATGCTACAGAAGATAGGTGCACGGTTTGCATTGAACGTACCATAGGTCATAAATAGTTTTGGACGCACCCGATGGAACTCGTAAGTGACGCGGGTCGTGTGGAATCTCGTTTTAGTCCATTTGGAGATAGTGTTAGTGTCAGTGCAAGGTTGGAGCATGGTTTGCACCGAACACACCTTAGGCATAGAAATCATTTTGGACGAACTCGATCAGACTCCTATGTGACGAGGCTCAAGTGGAAGCTCAGTTTGGTCCGTTTGGGGATAGTGCTTCTCTTGATGCAAGATTGGTGCTTGGTTTGCACCAAATGTAGCATAGCATAGAAATTGTTTTGGACGCACTCGAGGGGACTCCTAGGTGACGAGGCTCAAGTCGAAGCTCGATTCGGTACGTTTGGAGATAGTGCTACTCTTGATGCAAGATTGGTGCTCGATTTGCGTCGAATGTGCCGTAGGCTCAGAAATAGTATTGGAGGCACCCAATGGATCTCCTAGGTGACGTGGGTCATGTGGAATCTTGTTTTGATCTATTTTGAGACAGTGTTAGCGTCGGTGCAAGATAGGTGCACGGTTTGCACTGAACGTACCATAGGCATAGAAATCGTTTTGGACACACTCGATGGGACTCCTAGGTGACAAGGCTCAAGTGGAAGCTCGGTACGGTCCATTTGGAGATAGTGCTACTCTTGATGCTTGATTGGTGCACGGTTTGCGTTGAACGTACCGTAGGCTCGGAAATAGTATTGGAGGCACCCGATGGAACTCCTAGGTTACGTGGGTCATGTGGAATCTTGTTTCGATCTGTTTTGAAACAGTGTTAGCGTCGGTGCAAGATAGGTGCTCGGTTTGCGTCAAATGTACCATAGGTTCATAAATTGTTTTCGAAGCGCCCGCGGTACTCCTAGGTGATGAGGGTCTGGTGGAGATCTGTTTCGTCCGTTTGGAGATAATGCTATAGAAGATAGGTGCACGGTTTGCATTGAACGTACCATAGGTCATAGAAATTTTTAGAGGCACCCGATGGAACTCGTAAGTGACGCGGGTCGTGTGGAATCTCATTTTAGTCCATTTGGAGATAGTGTTAGTGTCAGTGCAAGTTTGGAGCATGGTTTGCACCGAACACACCTTAGGCATAGAAATCGTTTTGGACGAACTCGATCAGACTCCTATGTGACGAGGCTCAAGTGGAAGCTCGGTTTGGTCCGTTTGGGGATAGTGCTTCTCTTGATGCAAGATTGGTGCTTGGTTTGCACCAAATGTAGCATAGCATAGAAATTGTTTTGGACACACTCGAGGGGACTCCTAGGTGACGAGGCTCAAGTCGAAGCTCGATTCGGTACGTTTGGAGATAGTGCTACTCTTGATGCAAGATTGGTGCTCGATTTGCGTCGAATGTGCCGTAGGCTCAGAAATAGTATTGGAGGCACCCAATGGATCTCCTAGGTGACGTGGGTCATGTGGAATCTCGTTTTGATCTATTTTGAGACAGTGTTAGCGTCGGTGCAAGATAGGTGCACGGTTTGCACTGAACGTACCATAGGCATAGAAATCATTTTGGACACACTCGATGGGACTCCTAGGTGACAAGGCTCAAGTGGAAGCTCGGTACGGTCCATTTGGAGATAGTGCTACTCTTGATGCATGATTGGTGCACGGTTTGCGTTGAACGTACCGTAGGCTCAGAAATAGTATTGGAGGCACCCGATGGAACTCCTAGGTTACATGGGTCATGTGGAATCTTGTTTCGATCTATTTTGAAACAGTGTTAGCGTCGGTGCAAGATAGGTGCTCGATTTGCGTCAAATGTACCATAGGTTCATAAATTGTTTTCGAAGCGCCCGCGGTACTCCTAGGTGATGAGGGTCTGGTGGAGATCTGTTTGGTCCATTTGGAGATAATAATGCTACAGAAGATAGGTGCATGGTTTGCATTGAACGTACGATAGGTAATAAATAGTTTTGGATGCACCCGATGGAACTCGTAAGGGACGTGGGTCGTGTGGATTCTCGTTTTAGTCCATTTGGAGATAGTGTTAGTGTCAGCGCAAGGTTGGAGCACGGTTTGCACCGAACATACCATAGGCGTAGGAATCGTTTTGGACGAACTCGATCAGACTGCTAGGTGACGAGGCTCAAGTGGAAGCTCGGTTCGGTCCGTTTGGGGATAGTGCTTCTCTTGATGCAAGATTGGTGCTTGGTTTGCACCAAATGTAGCATAGGCATAGAAATTGTTTTGGACGCACTCGAGGGGACTCCTAGGTGACGAGGCTCAAGTGGAAGCTCGATTTAGTACGTTTGGAGATAGTGCTACTCTTGATGCAAGATTGGTGCTCGATTTGCGTCGAATGTGCCGTAGGCTCAGAAATAGTATTGGAGGCACCCAATGGAACTCCTAGGTGACATGGGTCATGTGGAATCTCATTTTGATCTATTTTGAGACAGTGTTAGCGTCGGTGCAAGATAGGTGCACGGTTTGCACTGAACATACCATAGGCATAGAAATCATTTTGGACACTCGATGGGACTCCTAGGTGCAAGGCTCAAGTGGAAGCTCGGTACGGTCCATTTGGAGATAGTGCTACTCTTGATGCATGATTGGTGCACGGTTTGCGTCGAACGTACCGTAGGCTCAGAAATAGTATTGGAGGCACCCGATGGAACTCCTAGTTTACGTGGGTCATGTGGAATCTTGTTTCGATCTGTTTTGAAACAGTGTTAGCGTCGGTGCAAGATAGGTGCTCGGTTTGCGTCAAATGTACCATAGGTTCATAAATTGTTTTCGAAGCGCCCACGGTACTCCTAGTTGATGAGGGTCTAGTGAGATCTGTTTGGTCCGTTTGGAGATAATGCTACAGAAGATAGGTGCACGGTTTGCATTGAACGTACCATAGGTCATAGAAATTTTTGGACGCACCCGATGGAACTCGTAAGTGACGTGGGTCGTGTGGAACCTCGTTTTAGTCCATTTGGAGATAGTGTTAGTGTCAGTGCAAGGTTGGAGCACGGTTTGCACCGAACACGCCATAGGCGTAGGAATCGTTTTGGACGAACTCGATCAGACTCCTAGGTGACGAGGCTCAAGTGGAAGCTCGGTTTGGTCCGCTTGGGGATAGTGCTTCTCTTGATGCAAGATTGGTGCTTGGTTTGCACTAAATGTAGCATAGCATAGAAATTGTTTTGGACGCACTCGAGGGGACTCCTAGGTGACGAGGCTCAAGTCGAAGCTCGATTCAGTACGTTTGGAGATAGTGCTACTCTTGATGCAAGATTGGTGCTCGATTTGCGTCGAATGTGCCGTAGGCTCAGAAATAGTATTGGAGGCACCCAATGGAACTCCTAGGTGACGTGGGTCATGTGGAATCTCGTTTTGATCTATTTTGAGACAGTGTTAGCGTCGGTGCAAGATAGGTGCACGGTTTGCACTGAACGTACCATAGGCATAGAAATCGTTTTGCACACACTCGATGGGACTCCTGGGTGACGAGGCTCAAGTGGAAGCTCGGTACGGTCCATTTGGAGATAGTGCTACTCTTGATGCATGATTGGTGCACGGTTTGCGTTGAACGTACCGTAGGCTCAGAAATAGTATTGGAGGCACCCGATGGAACTCCTAGTTTACGTGGGTCATGTGGAATCTTGTTTCGATCTATTTTGAAACAGTGTTAGCGTCGGTGCAAGATAGGTGCTCGGTTTGCGTCAAATGTACCATAGGTTCATAAATTGTTTTCGAAGCGCCCACGGTACTCCTAGTTGATGAGGGTCTAGTGAGATCTGTTTGGTCCGTTTGGAGATAATGCTACAGAAGATAGGTGCACGGTTTGCATTGAACGTACCATAGGTCATAGAAATTTTTGGACGCACCCGATGGAACTCGTAAGTGACGTGGGTCGTGTGGAACCTCGTTTTAGTCCATTTGGAGATAGTGTTAGTGTCAGTGCAAGGTTGGAGCACGGTTTGCACCGAACACGCCATAGGCGTAGGAATCGTTTTGGACGAACTCGATCAGACTCCTAGGTGACGAGGCTCAAGTGGAAGCTCGGTTTGGTCCGCTTGGGGATAGTGCTTCTCTTGATGCAAGATTGGTGCTTGGTTTGCACCAAATGTAGCATAGCATAGAAATTGTTTTGGACGCACTCGAGGGGACTCCTAGGTGACGAGGCTCAAGTCGAAGCTCGATTCAGTACGTTTGGAGATAGTGCTACTCTTGATGCAAGATTGGTGCTCGATTTGCGTCGAATGTGCCGTAGGCTCAGAAATAGTATTGGAGGCACCCAATGGAACTCCTAGGTGACGTGGGTCATGTGGAATCTCGTTTTGATCTATTTTGAGACAGTGTTAGCGTCGGTGCAAGATAGGTGCACGGTTTGCACTGAACGTACCATAGGCATAGAAATCGTTTTGCACACACTCGATGGGACTCCTGGGTGACGATGCTCAAGTGGAAGCTCGGTACGGTCCATTTGGAGATAGTGCTACTCTTGATGCATGATTGGTGCACGGTTTGCGTTGAACGTACCGTAGGCTTAGAAATAGTATTGGAGGCACCCGATGGAACTCCTAGGTTACGTGGGTCATGTGGAATCTTGTTTCGATCTGTTTTGAAACAGTGTTAGCGTCGGTGCAAGAAAGGTGCTCGGTTTGCGTCAAATGTACCATAGGTTCACAAATTGTTTTCGAAGCGCCCGTGGTACTCCTAGGTGATGAGGGTCTAGTGGAGATCTCTTTGGTCCATTTGGAGATAATGCTACAGAAGATAGGTGCACGGTTTGCATTGAACGTACCATAGGTCATAAATAGTTTTGGACGCACCCGATGGAACTCGTAAGTGACGTGGGTCATGTGAAATCTCGTTTTAGTCCATTTGGAGATAGTGTTCGTGTCAGTGCAAGGTTGGAGCACGGTTTGCACCGAACATACCATAGACGTAAGAATCGTTTTGGACGAACTCGATCAGACTCCTAGGTGACGAGGCTCAAGTGGAAGCTCGGTTCGGTCCGTTTGGGGATAGTTCTTCTCTTGATGCAATTTTGGTGCTTGGTTTGCACCAAATGTAGCATAGGCATAGAAATTGTTTTGGACGCACTCGAGGGGACTCCTAGGTGATGAGGCTCAAGTGGAAGCTCGATTCAGTACGTTTGGAGATAGTGCTACTCTTGATGCAAGATTGGTGCTCGATTTGCGTCGAATGTGCCGTAGGCTCAGAAATAGTATTGGAGGCACCCAATGGAACTCCTAGGTGACGTGGGTCATGTGGAATCTCGTTTTGATCTATTTTGAGACAGTGTTTGCGTCGGTGCAAGATAGGTGCACGGTTTGCGCTGAACGTACCATAGGCATAGAAATCATTTTGGACACACTCGATGGGACTCCTAGGTGACAAGGCTCAAGTGGAAGCTCGGTACGGTCCATTTGGAGATTGTGCTACTCTTGATGCATGATTGGTGCATGGTTTGTGTCGAACGTACCATAGGCTAGGAAATAGTATTGGTGGCACGTGATGGAACTCCTAGGTTACGTGGGTCATGTGGAATCTTGTTTCGATCTGTTTTGAAACAGTGTTAGCGTCGGTGCAAGATAGGTGCTCGGTTTGTGTCAAATGTACCATAGGTTCATAAATTGTTTTAGAAGCGCCCGTGGTACTCCTAGGTGATGAGGGTCTGGTGGAGATCTGTTTGGTCCATTTGGAGATAATGTTACAGAAGATAGGTGCACGGTTTGCATTGAACGTACCATAGGTCATAGAAATTTTTGGAGGCACCCGATGGAACTCGTAGGTGACGCGGGTCGTGTGGAATCTCGTTTTAGTCCATTTGGACATAGTGTTAGTGTCAGTGCAAGGTTGGAGCATGGTTTGCAACGAACACGCCATAGGCATAGAAATCGTTTTGGACGAACTCGATCAGACTCCGAGGTGACGAGGCTCAAGTGGAAGCTCGGTTTGGTCCGTTTGGGGATAGTGCTTCTCTTGATGCAAGATTGGTGCTTGGTTTGCAGCAAATGTAGCATAGCATAGAAATTGTTTTGGACACACTCGAGGGGACACCTAGGTGACGAGGCTCAAGTCGAAGCTCGATTCGGTACGTTTGGAGATAGTGCTACTCTTGATGCAAGATTGGTGCTCGATTTGCGTCGAATGTGCCGTAGGCTCAGAAATAGTATTGGAGGCACCCAATGGATCTCCTAGGTGACGTGGGTCATGTGGAATCTTGTTTTGATCTATTTTGAGACAGTGTTAGCGTCGGTGCAAGATAGGTGCACGGTTTGCACTGAACGTACCATAGGCATAGAAATCATTTTGGACACACTCGATGGGACTCCTAGGTGACAAGGCTTAAGTGGAAGCTCGGTACGGTCCATTTGGAGATAGTGCTACTCTTGATGCATGATTGGTGCATGGTTTGCGTCGAACGTACCGTAGGCTAGGAAATAGTATTGGTGGCACCTGATGGAACTCCTAGGTTACGTGGGTCATGTGGAATCTTGTTTCGATCTGTTTTGAAACAGTGTTAGCGTCGGTGCAAGATAGGTGCTCGGTTTGCGTCAAATGTACCATAGGTTCATAAATTGTTTTAGAAGCGCCCGTGGTACTCCTAGGTGATGAGGGTCTGGTGGAGATCTGTTTGGTCCATTTGGAGATAATGCTACAGAAGATAGGTGCACGGTTTGCATTGAACGTACCATAGGTCATAGAAATTTTTGGAGGCACCCGATGGAACTCGTAAGTGACGCGGGTCGTGTGGAATCTCGTTTTAGTCCATTTGGAGATAGTGTTAGTGTCAGTGCAAGGTTGGAGCATGGTTTGCACCGAACACGCCATAGGCATAGAAATCGTTTTGGACGAACTCGATCAGACTCCTAGGTGACGAGGCTCAAGTGGAAGCTCGGTTTGGTCCGTTTGGGGATAGTGCTTCTCTTGATGCAAGATTGGTGCTTGGTTTGCAGCAAATGTAGCATAGCATAGAAATTGTTTTGGACACACTCGAGGGGACACCTAGGTGACGAGGCTCAAGTCGAAGCTCGATTCGGTACGTTTGGAGATAGTGCTACTCTTGATGCAAGATTGGTGCTCGATTTGCGTCGAATGTGCCGTAGGCTCAGAAATAGTATTGGAGGCACCCAATGGATCTCCTAGGTGACGTGGGTCATGTGGAATCTCGTTTTGATCTATTTTGAGACAGTGTTAGCGTCGGTGCAAGATAGGTGCACGGTTTGCACTGAATGTACCATAGGCATAGAATCGTTTTGCACACACTCAATGGGACTCCTAGGTGACGAGGCTCAAGTGGAAGCTCGGTACGGTCCATTTGGAGATAGTGCGACTCTTGATGCATGATTGGTGCTCGGTTTGCGTTGAACGTACCGTAGGCTCAGAAATAGTATTGCAGGCACCCGATGGAACTCCTAGTTTACGTGGGTCATGTGGAATCTTGTTTCGATCTGTTTTGAAATAGTGTTAGCGTCGGTGCAAGATAGGTGCTCGGTTTGCATCAAATGTACCATAGGTTCATAAATTGTTTTCGAAGCACCCACGGTACTCCTAGGTGATGAGGGTCTGGTGGAGATGTGTTTGGTCCATTTGGGGATAATGCTACAGAAGATAGGTGCATGGTTTGCATTGAACGTACCATAGGCAGTGGCGGAGCCAGAAACTATGGATAGGGGGGGCCGGTCGAAGAATTTCAACCATAAAATAACTGATTGTAGCTTATTTGTTTGATTTTTTATACTATGGATGGGCTCATCTAAAGATAAAATACAAATTTGTGTGATTTTGTTGTCCAGAAGTCATCAAAAAATATATGACAAAGCTTTTATTATATCTTTTTAATATGGATTATTGAATTATATACTACCTAAAATTTTTTTGCTGTGATGTTGGGGGGGCCATGGCCCCTGCCTGCCCCCCTGGCTCCGCTAGTGACCATAGGTCATAAACAGTTTTGGACGCACCCGATGGAACTCGTAAGTGACGTGGGTCGTGTGAAATCTCGTTTTAGTCCATTTGGAGATAGTGTTAGTGTCAGTGCAAGGTTGGAGCACGGTTTGCACCGAACATACCATAGGCGTAGGAATCGTTTTGGACGAACTCGATCAGACTCCTAGGTGACGAGGCTCAAGTGGAAGCTCGGTTCGGTCCGTTTGGTGATAGTGCTTCTCTTGATGCAAGATTGGTGCTTGGTTTGCACCAAATGTAGCATAGGCATAGAAATTGTTTTGGACACACTCAAGGGGACTCCTAGGTGATGAGGCTCAAGTGGAAGCTTGATTCGGTACATTTGGAGATAGTGCTACTCTTGATGTAAGATTGGTGCTCGATTTGCGTCGAATGTGCCGTAGGCTCAGAAATAGTATTGGAGGCACCCAATGAAACTCCTAGGTTACATGGGTCATGTGCAATCTCGTTTCGTTCTATTTTGATACAGTGTTAGCATCCGTGCAAGATAGGTGCACGGTTTGCGTCAAACGTACCATAGGTTCATAAATCATTTTAGAAGCACCCACGGTACTCCTAGGTGATGAGGGTCTGGTGGAGATCTGTTTGGTCTGTGATATGAACCCGCTAGGGTGAATCCTGATCTTTCGATGAGAGAAGGTGGATAACTCGATTTCACTGGAGATGACGTTCACGACCCGACTACAACCATCCAAGGATGTTGCGCCTTAGCAACCGATACACCACCTCCAACAGCCGTCGCGATCTTGTGGAACACGATCAACCAAACCACTAGGGTAATTCCTGCAAGCAATCGAGTAACAAGCAAGAACAAGTAGAACAAGCAACTCAATTGCAAATATGGAGATGAAAACCAATCTGAAATCACAAAGTTGGGGTTCTGAATCGAGTAGAATGGATGGTCTAGTCGACACACGCGTCTATAAGGAAGTAGCAATGGCTAAACTTTTAACAAAACAAAACTCAATCTGTTTGTGGTGGCTCTAATCCTTATTAATACCTAGGGGAATGACCAGGGGGTGTTGGGGTCATTCTCCAACCCTAGGACACGTCCCTAATGAACCCAACTTGATACATGGGCCATCAGCCCAAAATAGGGTGACACAGCACCAAAGGTAGAAAAGGCCCCGGCGTTAAAACAACGATTGCAGAAGCATCGGATAAGATATAGCCATGAGTCCAGATCCGTTGGAAAATAGACTTGATAAGCTTTCCAAAAAGTGCTAGAACGTCCTAATCCGAGTCTGTATGCGACCGTGGTGAACATCACAAGTTGGAGCTGTCCTGGAGTCCGAATCCAGCCCCAAAACGTGTTGGATTTGATCTCTTTCTTTCCTTGGACCAAAAGTGACGTGGTGTCCAGGTGGAGGACGTTGGGAATACTTGGATTTGGTCCCCAATCAACTTCATTAACCTTCCATGCTTTCCATATGCAATCAAACCTTTCTTTGATCCATGTAAGTAATTCTTTGGTATAGAAGTGGTTGACATGGTCATATTTGAGCCAATGATGTCCTCATCATTCTCCCATTCTTGACAGCAAACCGTCCTCGGTTTGACCTTTGTTGGAGGATGTGTTGTAGGTAAAAGTGAACCGTGCTCCCCTTCTTGATATTTATCCTGTTGCATTTGGGAAAAACTAGAAAAACTTTGCAAGACATCATTAGTGTTAGTGCAGCCCTCAATTTGATCATGGTATTGTGGCCCAAAAGGATATTTCAGATTAGAGCAAATATAAACTTTATGCACCAAATATTCTCCTTTGTTGTCATATTTGCCAATTGCATGAAGCGAAAAATGATTAAAACTTGGCAAAATAGAATCAAATTTAAGTTTCTCTTTTAGACAATTTAGATTACACAGAATATCAAACTCAATATAACCCAAAGTATTTAAAGAGGACAACAAATTCAGTTCATCTTGTGCACATGTAATAGGATGAAAAAGCTATCTTCAGCACATTTGTATGGTTCCAAACCAAAAGTATCACACTTATTTGCTACTTGTGGCATAGGAGTAAAAGAATCATCAACACACAACTCCTCTTTATTACAAGGAACCGCGAGTAATTCATTTTGTGACAAAGTAAAATCAGTAGTGGGTTCCACTATTTGCTGCTCTTCATTAGCATGCAGAGTGGACAAATTTTGGACATTATGGGTCACATCATTCTGGCAAGTATTCACAGATAATAGAATCTCTTTTTCAGCATTGAGAGCCAGACAAAACAATTGACCAATATGGCAATATGATTTGCTAATTAATAAGGTTCGAATTTCAGAATTGAGCCCTCTCATGAATCTGCTCATAACATCTTCCATGCATTCATCCAATCCACCAAACATGATACAAATCTTAAAATTATGGTAGTATTGTTTCACAGTCTTGCTACCCTGCTTCAAGTTGTCTAATTTTGCAAGCAAATAATCAACATAATATGCAAGAACGAATGCATCTCTAAAAAGAAATTTGAAGTCTTTCCAAGATTCTGGAACTTTGATGTGCCTACAAATGTGTTTCCATTCTAGCAAAGCATATTCAATCAAAATATTAGAGGCAATACAAATCTTTTGTTTCTCGGATAGGTCATGCTCATCAAATTCATTGTCTACTTTTAAGTCCCAATCAATGTAAGCTTGAGGATCAAACTTACCATCATATAATGGCAAGTGTTGAATGACATCCTGAATATGAGGGTCTAGTTTTAACAGCTCAAAAATCTCCATATCACCTGCCATGATTAGTAGAAAACAAGAAACACAAAAATAATATGTATCCTCCTATCAACTACTAGGATGTGTCAGATGTAATTCTCTCAAACTCAACTTGTTAAAACAAGCCCTTACAAGTTCTTACCAAGCCAAACAGGAGGTGACGGCAACCAACAAGTCTACAACCGTGGAGTGAAGTGTATCGGTGCCGCAACAACAACACCTGTCAAGCTGTAGTCGAAATATGTGGAGCTATAGGTGGGCTAAAGCAAGGAAGTACTAGAACCACGTTAGTTGCAAGCAAATTGAACAAACACTCAACGACGTTATTATGCTGGTCCTAGGCTAGTACATGCTAGAGACGCGAGCCTGGACACAAACGAAGTCACTGAGCAGCAGCAAAGAAGGATCACAAGGACAGGAATAACAACAAAAGAAAAACTCTTCTCTTCTTCTTTCTCTTTCTTTTCTTTCTTCCTTCTGTCTTTCTTTTCTTTCTTTCTTTCTTTTCTTTCTTTCTGTCTTTTTTTCTGTTTTTTTTCTTTCAACTAGCACAAAACTGAAATTTTGCAACAAGAAATAACAAGCTACTTACAGCAATTAAATGTTTCCTTGGGAAGGGTGATTCAGTAGCAAAGTGAAACAAGTGGTTGTTTTGCAAAACCAGCAGACGCGCAAATCTCTAGGGCAATTGCGAAGCGCTCAAAATGAATTTGGGACCAAGCTCTGATCCGTTGGAAAGAGGACAAGTTAAGGTTTCCAGATTGTATTTAAACTCCCTATTTAGACTCCTGACAAAGGAAATATGGTGCTTTTGTTTTCAAGATAAAACAGGACTCTGAATCGAATTCTATCTTGATCTTGTTGGATTTCCTTTTTGTAGATGGAAATATGGACGTGGATGAAACCTCCAAGGACGTGGCTAGGATAATGGTGGTAAACAAAACAAAGGAATTTGAAAATCCACTCGGATTCCTAGAGAGAAACAAATAAACTCAAATCTGCGATGGTGACAGAAACGTGACTAGAACTCGAAACTCTAAACGACTAGACGCTAAGACCAGCAACTTGCACGACGATGCAACCGTTAATTCAATAAGCCCTAACTAAGCAGTAATAGTATTAAGCTCAAAGGGGTTTTGGGATTATAAAGAACTAATCTACTAATTTTGTTTTGGCTTTTTCTAGACCATAGGAGATTAAAAACAGCAAAGAACTAAAAGTCTCTCACCGATCAACCTTGCTCTGATACCAACTGATATGAACCCGCTAGGGTGAATCCTGATCTTTCGATGAGAGAAGGTGGATAACTCGATTTCACTGGAGATGACGTTCACAGCCCGACTACAACCACCCAAGGATGCTGCGCCTTAGCAACCGATACACCACCTCCAACAGCGGTCGCGATCTTGTGGAACACGATCAACCAAACCACTAGGGTAATTCCTGCAAGCAATCGAGGAACAAGCAAGAACAAGTAGAACAAGCAACTCAATTGCAAATATGGAGATGAAAACCAATCTGAAATCACAAAGTTGGAGTTCTGAATCGAGTAGAACGGATGGTCTAGTCGACACACGCGTCTATAAGGAAGTAGCAATGGCTAAACTTTTAACAAAACAAAACCCAATCTGTTTGTGGCGGCTCTAATCCTTATTAATACCTAGGGGAATGACCAGGGGGTGTTGGGGTCGTTCTCCAACCATAGGACACGTCCCTAATGAACCCAACTTGATACATGGGCCATCAGCCCAAAATAGGGTGACACAGCACCAAAGCCAGAAAAGGCCTCGGCGTTGAAACGACGATTGCGGAAGCATCGGATAAGATATAGCCATGAGTCCAGATCCGTTGGAAAATAGACTTGATAAGCTTTCCAAAAAGTGCTAGAACGTCCCAATTTGAGTCCGTATGCGATCGTGGTGAACATCACAAGTTGGAGCTGTCCTGGAGTCCGAATCCAGCCCCAAAACGTGTTGGATTTGATCTCTTTCTTTCCTTGGACCAAAAGTGACGTGGTGTCCAGGTGGAGGACGTTGGGAATACTTGGATTTGGTCCCCAATCAACTTCATTAACCTTCCATGCTTTCCATATGCAATCAAACCTTTCCTTGATCCATGTAAGTAATTCTTTGGTATAGAAGTGGTTGACATGGTCATATTTGAGCCAATGATGTCCTCATCAGTCTGTTTGGAGATAGTGCTATAGAAGATAGGTGCATGGTCTGCATTGAATGTACCATAGGTCATAAATAGTTTTGGACGCACCCGATGGAACTCGTAAGTGACGTGGGTCGTGTGGAATCTCGTTTTAGTCCATTTAGAGATAGTGTTAGTGTGAGTGCAAGGTTGGAGCACGGTTTGCACCAAACATACTATAGGCATAGAAATCGTTTTGGACGAACTCGATCAGACTCCTAGGTGACGAGGCTCAAGTGGAAGCTCTGTTCGGTCTGTTTGGGGATAGTGCTTCTCTTGATGCAAGATTGGTGCTTGGTTTGCACCAAATGTAGCATAGGCATAGAAATTGTTTTGGACGCACTCGAGGGGACTCCTAGGTGACGAGGCTCAAGTGGAAGCTCGATTCGGTACGTTTGGAGATAGTGCTACTCTTGATGCAAGATTGGTGCTCGATTTGCGTCGAATGTGCCATAGGCTCAGAAATAGTATTGGAGGCACCCAATGGAACTCCTAGGTGACGTGGGTCATGTGGAATCTCGTTTTGATCTATTTTGAGACAGTGTTTGCGTCGGTGCAAGATAGGTGCACGGTTTGCACTGAACGTACCATAGGCATAGAAATCATTTTGGACACACTCGATGGGACTCCTAGGTGACAAGGCTCAAGTGAAGCTCGGTACGGTCCATTTGGAGATAGTGCTACTCTTGATGCATGATTGGTGCACGGTTTGCGTCGAACGTACCGTAGGCTTGGAAATAGTATTGGAGGCACCTGATGGAACTCCTAGGTTATGTGGGTCATGTAGAATCATGTTTCGATCTGTTTTGAAACAGTGTTAGCGTCGGTGCAAGATAGGTGCTCGGTTTGCGTCAAATGTACCATAGGTTCATAAATTGTTTTCGAAGCGTCCGCGGTAATCCTAGGTGATGAGGGTCTGGTGGAGATCTGTTTGGTCCATTTGGAGATAATGCTATAGAAGATAGGTGCACGGTTTGCATTGAACGTACCATAGGTCATAAACAGTTTTGGACGCACCCGATGGAACTCGTAAGTGACGTGGGTCGTGTGGAATCTCGTTTTAGTCCATTTGGAGATAGTGTTAGAGTCAGTGCAAGGTTGGAGCATGGTTTGCACCGAACATAGCATAGGCGTAGGAATCGTTTTGGACGAACTCGATCAGACTCCTAGGTGACGAGGCTCAAGTGGAAGCTCGGTTCGGTCCGTTTGGGGATAGTGCTTCTCTTGATGCAAGATTGGTGCTTGATTTGCACCAAATGTAGCATAGGCATAGAAATTGTTTTGGACGCACTCGAGGGGACTCCTAGGTGACGAGGCTCAAGTGGAAGCTCAATTCAGTACGTTTGGAGATAGTGCTACTCTTGATGCAAGATTGGTGCTCGATTTGCGTCGAATGTGCCGTAGGCTCAGAAATAGTATTGGAGGCACCCAATGGAACTCCTAGGTGACGTGGGTCATGTGGAATCTCGTTTTGATCTATTTTGAGACAGTGTTATCCTCGGTGCAAGATAGGTGCACAGTTTGCAATGAACATACCATAGGCATAGAAATCGTTTTGGACACACTCGATGGGACTCCTAGGTGACGAGGCTCAAGTGGAAGCTCGGTACGGTCCACTTGGAGATAGTGCTACTCTTGATGCATGATTGGTGCACGGTTTGCGTTGAATGTATCGTAGGCTCGGAAATAGTATTGGAGGCACCCGATGGAACTCCTAGGTTACGTGGGTCATGTGGAATCTTGTTTCGTTCTATTTTGAAACAGTGTTAGCATCCATGCAAGATAGGTGCACGGTTTGCGTCAAACGTACCATAGGTTCATAAATCATTTTAGAAGCACCCGCGGTACTCCTAGGTGATGAGGGTCTGGTGGAGATCTGTTTGATCCGTTTGGAGATAGTGCTATAGAAGATAGGTGCATGGTCTGCATTGAACGTACCATAGGTCATAAATAGTTTTGGACGCACCCGATGGAACTCGTAAGTGACGTGGGTCGTGTGGAATCTCGTTTTAGTCCATTTGGAGATAGTGTTAGTGTCAGTGCAAGGTTGGAGCATGGTTTGCACTGAACATACCATAGGCATAGAAATCATTTTGGATGATCTCGATCAGACTCCTATGTGATGAGAGTCTGGTGGAGATCTGTTTGGTCCGTTTCGGGATGGTGCTTCTCTTGATGCAAGATTGGTGCCTGGTTTGCACCAAATGTGATGAGAGTCTGGTGGAGATCTGTTTGATCCGTTTGGAGATAGTGCTATAGAAGATAGGTAAACGGTCTGCATTGAACGTACCATAGGTCATAAATAGTTTTGGACGCACCCGATGGAACTCGTAAGTGACGTGGGTCGTGTGGAATCTCGTTTTAGTCCATTTAGAGATAGTGTTAGTGTCAGTGCAAGGTTGGAGCACGGTTTGCACCAAACATACCATAGGCATAGAAATCGTTTTGGATGAACTCGATCAGACTCCTAGGTGACGAGGCTCAAGTGCAAGCTCTGTTCGTTCCGTTTGGGGATAGTGCTTCTCTTGATGCAAGATTGGAGCTTGGTTTGCACCAAATGTAGCATAGGCATAGAAATTGTTTTGGACGCACTCGAGGGGACTCCTAGGTGACGAGGCTCAAGTGGAAGCTCGATTCGGTACGTTTGGAGATAGTGCTACTCTTGATGCAAGATTGGTGCTCGATTTGCGTCGAATGTGCCGTAGGCTCGGAAATAGTATTGGAGGCACCCAATGGAACTCCTAGGTGACGTGGGTCACGTGGAATCTTGTTTTGATCTATTTTGAGACAGTGTTTGCGTCGGTGCAAGATAGGTGCACGGTTTGCACTGAACGTACCATAAGCATAGAAATCGTTTTGGACACACTCGATGGGACTCCTAGGTGACAAGGCTCAAGTGGAAGCTCGGTACAGTCCATTTGGAGATAGTGCTACTCTTGATACATGATTGGTGCACCGTTTGTGTCGAACGTACCGTAGGCTCGGAAATAGTATTGGAGGCACCCGATGGAACTCCTAGGTTACGTGGGTCATGTGGAATCTTGTTTCGATCTGTTTTGAAACTGTGTTAGCATCGGTGCAAGATAGGTGCTCGGTTTGCGTCAAACGTACCATAGGTTAATAAATCATTTTAGAAGCACCCACGGTACTCCTAGGTGATGAGGGTTTGGTGGAGATCTATTCGGTCTGTTTGGAGACAGTGCTATAGATGATAGGTGCACAGTTTGCATTGAACGTACCATAGGTCATAAATAGTTTTGGATGCACCCGATGGAACTCGTAAGGGACGTGGGTCGTGTGGAATCTCGTTTTAGTCCATTTGGAGACAATGTTAGTGTCAGTCCAAGGTTGGAGCACGGTTTGCACCGAACATACCATAGGCATAGAAATCATTTTGGACGAACTCAATCAGACTGCTAGGTGACAAGGCTCAAGTGGAAGCTCAACTCGGTCCATTCGGGGATAGTGCTTCTCTTGATGCAAGATTCGTGCTTGGTTTGCACCAAATGTAGCATAGGCATAGAAATCATTTTGGACGCACTCAAGGGGACTCCCAGGTGACGAGGCTCAAGTGGAAGGTCGATTTGGAACGTTTGGAGATAGTGCTACTCTTGATGCAAAATTGGTGCTCGGTTTGCGTCGATTGTGCCGTAGGCTCAGAAATAGTATTAGAGGCACCCGATGGAACTCCTAGGTTTCGTGGGTCATGTGGAATCTCGTTCTGATCTATTTTGAGACAGTGTTAGCGTCGGTGCAAGATAGGTGCACGGTTTGCACTGAACGTACCATAGGCACAGAAATCGTTTTGGACACACTCGATGGGACTCCTAGGTGACGAGGCTCCAGTGGAAGCTCGGTACGGTCCATTTGGAGATAGTGCTACTCTTGATGCATGATTGGTGCACGGTTTGCGTTGAACGTACCATAGGCTCGGATATAGTATTGGAGGCACCCGATGGAACTCCTAGGTTACGTGGGTCATGTGGTATCTTGTTTCGATCTGTTTTGAAATAGTGTTAGCGTCGGTGCAAGATAGGTGCTCGGTTTGCGTCAAACGTACCATAGGTTCATAAATTGTTTTAGAAGCGCCCGCGGTACTCCTAGGTGATGAGGGTCTGGTGGAGATCTGTTTGGTCCGTTTGGAGATAGTGCTACAGAAGATAGGTGCATGGTCTGAATTGAACGTACCATAGGTCATAAATAGTTTTGGACACACCCGATGAAACTCGTTAGTGACGTGGGTTGTGTGGAATCTCGTTTTAGTCCATTTGGAGATAGTGTTAGTGTCTGTGCAAGGTTGGAGCACGGTTTGCACCGAACATACCATAGGCATACAAATCGTTTTGGACGAACTCGATCAGACTCCTAGGTGACGAGGCTCAAGTGGAAGCTCGGTTCGGTCCGTTTGGGGATAGTGCTTCTCTTGATACAAGATTGGTGCTTGGTTTGCACCAAATGTAGCATAGGCATCGAAATTGTTTTGGACGCACTCGAGGAAACTCCTAGGTGATGAGGCTCAAGTGGAAGCTCGATTCAGTACGTTTGGAGATAGTGCTACTCTTGATGCAAGATTGGTGCTCGATTTGCGTCGAATGTGCTGTAGGCTCGAAAATAGTATTGGACGCACTCGATGGAACTCCTAGGTTACGTGGGTCATGTGGAATCTTGTTTCGATCTGTTTTGAAACAGTGTTAGCGTCGGTGCAAGATAATTGCTTGTTTTGCGTCAAATGTACCATAGGTTCATAAATTGTTTTAGAAGTGCCCGCGGTACTCCTAGGTGATGAGGGTCTGGTGGAGATCTATTTGGTCCGTTTGGAGATAATGCCACAGAAGATAGGTGCACGGTTTGCATTGAACGTACCATAGGTCATAAACAGTTTTGGACGCACCCGATGGAACTCGTAAGTGACGTGGGTCGTGTGGAATCTCGTTTTAGTCAATTTGGAGATAGTGTTAGTGTCAGTGCAAGGTTGCAGCACGGTTTGCACTGAACATACCATAGGCATAAAATCATTTTGGACGATCTCGATCAGACTCCTATGTGACGAGGCTCAACTGGAAGCTCGGTTCTGTCCGTTTTGGGATAGTGCTTCCCTTGATGCAAGATTGGTGCTTGGTTTGCACCAAATGTAGCGTAGGCATAGAAATCATTTTGGACGCACTCGAGGGGACTCCTAGGTGACGAGGCTCAAGTGGAAGCTCGATTCGGTACATTTGGAGATAGTGCTACTCTTGATGCAAGATTGGTGCTCGGTTTGCGTCGAATGTGCCATAGGCTCGGAAATAGTATTGGAGGCACCCGATGGAACTCCTAGGTGACGTGGGTCATGTGAAATCTCGTTTTGATCTATTTTGAGGCAGTGTTTGCGTCGGTGCAAGATAGGTGAACGGTTTGCACTGAACGTACTATAGGCATAGAAATTGTTTTGGACACACTCGATGGGACTCCTAGGTGACGAGGCTCAAGTGGAAGCTCGGTATGGTCCGTTTGGAGATTGTGCATGATTGGTGCATGGTTTGCGTTGAACATACCGTAGGCTCGGAAATAGTATTGGAGGCACACGATGGAACTCCTAGGTTACGTGGGTCATGTGGAATCTTGTTTCGATCTGTTTTAAAACAGTGTTAGCATCCGTGCAAGATAGGTGCACGGTTTGCGTCAAACATACCATAGGTTCATAAATCGTTTTAGAAGCACCCGCGGTACTCCTAGGTGATGAGGGTCTGGTGGAGATCTGTTTGGTCTGTTTGGAGATAGTGCTACAGAAGATAGGTGCATGGTCTGCATTGAACGTACCATAGGTCATAAATAGTTTTGGACGCACCCGATGGAACTCGTAAGTGACATGGGTCGTGTGGAATCTCGTTTTAGTCCATTTGGAGATAGTGTTAGTGTCAGTGCAAGGTTGGAGCACGGTTTGCACCGAACAAACCATAGGCATAGAAATTGTTTTGGACGAACTCGATCAGACTCCTTGGTGACGAGGCTCAAGTGGAAGCTCGGTTCGGCCCGTTTGGGGATAGTGCTTCTCTTGATGCAAGATTGGTGCTTGGTTTGCACCAAATGTAGCATAGGCATAGAAATTGTTTTGGACGCACTCGAGGGGACTCCTAGGTGACAAGGCTAAAGTGGAAGCTCGATTCGGTATGTTTGGAGATAGTGCTACTCTTGATGCAAGATTGGTGCTCTGTTTGCGTCGAATGTGCTGTAGGCTCGGAAATAGTATTGGAGGCATCCGACGGAACTCCTAGGTGACGTGGGTCATGTGGAATCTCGTTTTGATCTATTTTGAGACAGTGTTAGCGTCGGTGCAAGATAGGTGCACGGTTTGCACTAAACGTACCATAGGCATAGAAATCGTTTTGGACACACTCGATGGGACTCCTAGGTGATGAGGCTAAATTGGAAGCTCGGTTCGGTCCATTTCGGGATAGTGCTTCTCTTGATGCAAGATTGGTGCTTGGTTTGCACCAAATGTAGCATAGGCATAGAAATCGTTTTGGACGCACTCGAGGAGACTCCTAGGTGACGAGGCTCAAGTGGAAGCTCAATTCGGTATATTTGGAGATAGTGCTACTCTTGATGCAAGATTGGTGCTCGGTTTGCGTCGAATGTGCTGTAGGCTCGAAAATAGTATTGGAGGCACTCGATGGAACTTCTAGGTGACGTGGGTCATGTGGAATCTCGTTTTGATCTATTTTGAGACAGTGTTAGCGTCGGTGCAAGATAGGTGCACGGTTTGCACGGAACGTACCATAGGCACAGAAATCGTTTTGGACACACTTGATGGGACTCCTAGGTGACGAGGCTCCTATGGAAGCTCGGTACGGTCTATTTGGAGATAGTGCTACTCTTGATGCATGATTGGTGCACGGTTTGCGTCGAACGTACCGTAGGCTCGGAAATAGTATTGGAGGCACCCGATGGAACTCCTAGGTTACGTGGGTCATGTGGAATCTTGTTTCCATCTGTTTTGAAACAGTGTTAGCGTCGGTGCAAGATAGGTGCTCGGTTTGCATCAAACGTACCATAGGTTCATAAATTGTTTTAGAAGCGGCCGCGGTACTTCTAGGTGATGAAGGTCTAGTGGAGATCTGTTTGGTCCGTTTGGAGATAATGCTGTAGAAGATAGGTGCACGGTTTGCACTGAACGTACCATCGGTCATAAACAGTTTTGGACGCACCTGATGGAACTCGTAAGTGACGTGGGCACTGAACGTACCATAGGCATAGAAATCGTTTTGGTAGCACTCGAGGGGACTCCTATGTGATGAGGCTCAAGTGGAAGCTCGATTCGGTACGTTTGGAGAGAGTGCTACTCTTGATGCAAGATTGGTGCTCGGTTTGCGTCGAATGTGCCGTAGGCTCGGAAATAGTATTGGAGGCACCCAATGGAACTCCTAGGTGATGTGGATCGTGTGGAATCTCGTTTTGATCTATTTTGAGACAGTGTTAGCATCGGTGCAAGATAGGTGCATGGTGTGCATTGAACGTACCATAGGCATAGAAATCGTTTTGGACACACTCGATGGGACTCCTAGGTGACGAGGCTCAAGTGGAAGCTCGGTACGGTCCATTTGGAGATAGTGCTACTCTTAATGCATGATTGGTGCACGGTTTGCGTCGAACGTACCGTAGGCTCGGAAATAGTTTTAGAGGCACCCGATGGAACTCCTAGGTTACGTGGGTCATGTGGAATCTTGTTTCGATATGTTTTGGAATAGTGTTAGCGTCGGTGCAAGATAGGTGCTCGGTTTGCGTCAAATGTGTCGTAGGCTTGGAAATAGTATTGGAGGCACCCCATGGAACTCCTAGGTGACGTGGGTCATGTGGAATCTCGTTTTGATCTATTTTCAGACAGTGTTAGCGTCGGTGCAAGATAGGTGCACGGTTTGCACTAAATGTACCATAGGCATAGAAATCGTTTTGGACACACTAGATGGGACTCCTAGGTGACGAGGCTCAAGTGGAAGCTCGGTACGGTCTACTTGTAGATAGTGCTACTCTTGATGCATGATTGGTGCACGGTTTGCGTCGAACGTACCATAGGCTCAGAAATAGTTTTAGAGGCACCCGATGGAACTCCTAGGTGACGTGGGTCATGTGAAATCTCGTTTTGATCTATTTTGAGGTAGTGTTTGCGTCGGTGCAAGATAGGTGAACGGTTTGCACTGAACGTACTATAGGCATAGAAATTGTTTTGGACACACTCGATGGGACTCCTAGGTGACGAGGCTCAAGTGGAAGCTCGGTATGGTCCATTTTTAGATTGTGCATGATTGGTGCATGGTTTGCGTTGAACATACCGTAGGCTCAGAAATAGTATTGGAGGCACACGATGGAACTCCTAGGTTACGTGGATCATGTGGAATCTTGTTTCGATCTGTTTTAAAACAGTGTTAGCATCCGTGCAAGATAGGTGCACGGTTTGCGTCAAACATACCATAGGTTCATAAATCATTTTAGAAGCACCCACGGTACTCCTAGATGATGATGGTCTGGGGGAGCTCTGTTTGGTCTGTTTGGAGATAGTGCTACAGAAGATAGGTGCATGGTCTGCATTGAACGTACCATAGGTCATAAATAGTTTTGGACGCACCCGATGGAACTCGTAAGTGACGTGGGTCGTGTGGAATCTCGTTTTAGTCCATTTGGAGATAGTGTTAGTGTCAGTGCAACGTTGGAGCACGGTTTGCACCGAACATACCATAGGCATAGAAATCATTTTGGACGATCTCAATCAGACTCCTATGTGACGAGGCTCAAGTGGAAGCTCGGTTCGGTCCGTTTCGGGATAGTGCTTCTCTTGATGCAAGATTGGTGCTTGGTTTGCACAAAATGTAGCATAGGCATAGAAATCATTTTGGATGCAGTCGAGGGGACTCCTAGGTGATGAGGCTCAAGTGGAAGCTCGATTCGGTACGTTTGGAGATAGTGCTACACTTGATGCATGATTGGTGCACGGTTTGCGTCGAACGTACCGTAGGCTCGGAAATAGTATTGGAGGCACCCGATGGAACTCCTAGGTTACGTGGGTCATGTGGAATCTTGTTTTGATCTGATTTGAAATAGTGTTAGTGTCGGTGCAAGATAGGTGCTCGGTTTGCGTCAAACGTACCATAGGTTAATAAATCGTTTTAGAAGCACCCGTGGTACTCCTAGGTGATGATGGTCTGGTGGAGATCTGTTCGGTCCGTTTGGAGATAGTGCTATAGAAGATAGGTGCACGGTTTGCATTGAACGTACCGTAGGTCATAAATTTTTTTTGGACGCACCCGATGGAACTCGTAAGTGACGTGGGTCGTGTGGAATCTCGTTTCAGTCCATTTGGAGACAATGTTAGTGTCAGTCCAAGGTTGGAGCACGGTTTGCACCGAACATACCATAGGCATAGAAATCATTTTGGACGAACTCGATCAGACTCCTAGGTGACGAGGCTCAAGTGGAAGCTCAGCTCGGTCTGTTTGGGGATAGTGCATCTCTTGATGCAAGATTGGTGCTTGGTTTGCACCAAATGTAGCATAGGCATAGAAATCATTTTGGACGCACTCGAGGGGACTCCTAGGTGACGAGGCTCAAGTGGAAGTTCGATTCGGTACGTTTGGAGATAGTGCTACTCTTGATGCAAGATTGGTGCTCGGTTTGCGTCAAAAGTGCCGTAGGCTTGGAAATAGTATTGGAGGCACCCCATGGAACTCCTAGGTGACGTGGGTCATGTGGAATCTCGTTTTGATCTATTTTTCAGACAGTGTTAGCGTCGGTGCAAGATAGGTGCACGGTTTGCACTGAATGTACCATAGGCATAGAAATCGTTTTGGACACACTGATCGGACTCCTAGGTGACGAGGCTCAAGTGGAAGCTCGGTACGGTCTATTTGGAGATAGTGCTACTCTTGATGCATGATTGGTGCACGGTTTGCGTTGAACATGCCGTAGGCTCAGAAATAGTATTGGAGGCACCTGATGGAACTCCTAGGTTTTGTGGGTCATGTGGAATCTTGTTTTGATCTGTTTTGAAATAGTGTTAGCGTCAGTGCAAGATAGGTGCTCGGTTTGCGTCAAACGTACCATAGGTTAATAAATCGTTTTAGAAGCACCTGCGGTACTCCTAGATGATGATGGTCTGGTGGAGATCTGTTTGGTCCATTTGGAGATAGTGCTACAGAAGATAGGAGCATGGTCTGCATTGAACGTACCATAGGTCATAAATAGTTTTGGACGCACCCGATGGAACTCGTAAGTGACGTGGGTCGTGTGGAATCTCGTTTTAGTCCATTTGGAGATAGTGTTAGTGTCAGTGCAAGGTTGGAGCACGGTTTGCACCGAACATACCATAGGCATAGAAATCATTTTGGACGATCTCGATCAGACTCCTATGTGATGAGAGTCTGGTGGAGATCTGTTTGGTCCGTTTCGGGATGGTGCTTCTCTTGATGCAAGATTGGTGCCTGGTTTGCACCAAATGTAGCATAGGCATAGAAATCGTTTTGGATGCACTCGAGGGGACTCCTAGGTGATGAGGCTCAAGTGGAAGCTCGATTCGGTACGTTTGGAGAGAGTGCTACTCTTAATGCAAGATTGGTGCTCGGTTTGCGTCGAATGTGCCGTAGGTTCGGAAATAGTCTTAGAGGCACCCGATGGAACTCCTAGGTGACTAGGTCATGTGGAATCTCATTTTGATATATTTTGAGACGGTTTGCTTAGAACGTATCATAGGCATAGAAATCGTTTTGGACACACTCGATGGGACTCCTAGGTGACGAGGCTCAAGTGGAAGCTCGGTACGGCCCATTTGGAGATAGTGCCACTCTTGATGCATGATTGGTGCACGGTTTGCGTCGAACGTACCGTAGGCTCGGAAATAGTATTGGAGGCACCCAATGGAACTCCTAGGTTACGTGGGTCATGTGGAATCTTGTTTTGATCTGTTTTGAAATAGTGTTAGTGTCGGTGCAAGATAGGTGCTCGGTTTGCGTCAAACGTACCATAGGTTAATAAATCATTTTAGAAGCACCCGTGGTACTCCTAGGTGATGATGGTCTGGTGGAGATCTGTTCGGTCCGTTTGGAGATAGTGCTATAAAAGATAAGTGCACGGTTTGCATTGAACGTACCGTAGGTCATAAATTTTTTTGGACGCATCCGATGGAACTCGTAAGTGACGTGGGTCATGTGGAATCTCGTTTTAGTCCATTTGGAGACAATGTTAGTGTCAGTCCAAGGTTGGAGCACGGTTTGCACCGAACATACCATAGGCATAGAAATCATTTTGGACGAACTCGACCAGACTCCTAGGTGACGAGGCTCAAGTGGAAGCTCAGCTCGGTCCGTTTGGGGATAGTGCTTCTCTTGATGCAAGATTAGTGCTTGGTTTGCACCAAATGTAGCATTGGCATAGAAATCGTTTTGGATGCACTCAACGGGACTCCTATGTGACGAGGCTCAAGTGGAAGTTCGATTCGGTACGTTTGGAGATAGTGCTACTCTTGATGCAAGATTGGTGCTCGGTTTGCGTCAAATGTGTCGTAGGCTTAGAAATAGTATTGGAGGCACCCCATGGAACTCCTAGGTGACGTGGGTCAGGTGGAATCTCGTTTTGATCTATTTTCAGACAGTGTTAGCGTCGGTGCAAGACAGGTGCATGGTTTGCACTGAATGTACCATAGGCATAGAAATCGTTTTGGACACACTCGATCGAACTCCTAGGTGACGAGGATAAAGTGGAAGGTCGCTACGGTCTATTTGGAGATAGTTCTACTCTTGATGCATGATTGGTGCACGGTTTGCGTTGAACGTACCGTAGGCTCAGAAATAGTATTGGAGGCACCCGTTGGAACTCCTAGGTTACGTGGGTCATGTGGAATCTTGTTTCGATCTGTTTTGAAACAGTGTTAGCGTCGGTGCAAGATAGGTGCTCGGTTTGCGTCAAACGTACCATAGGTTAATAAATCATTTTAGAAGCACCCGCGGTACTCCTAGGTGATGATGGTCTGGTGGAGATCTGTTTGGTCCGTTTGGAGATAGTGCTATAGAAGATAGGTGCACGGTTTGCATTGAACGTACCATAGGTCATAAATAATTTTGGACGCACCCGATGGAACTCGTAAGTGACGGGGGTCGTGTGAAATCTCATTTTAGTCCATTTGGAGACAATGTTAGTGTCAGTCCAAGGTTGGAGCACGGTTTGCACCAAACATACCATAGGCATAGAATTCGTTTTGGACAATCTCGATCAGACTCCTATGTGACGAGGCTCTAGTGGAAGGTCGGTTCGGTCCGTTTCGGGATAGTGCTTCTCTTGATGCAAGAATGGTGCTTGGTTTGCACCAAATGTAGCATAGGCATAGAAATCGTTTCGGACGCACTCGAGGGGACTCCTAGGTGACGAGGCTCAAGTGGAAGCTCGATTCGGTACGTTTGGAGATTGTGCTACTCTTGATGCAGGATTGGTGCTTGGTTTGCGTTGAATGTGTCGTAGGCTCGGAAATAGTATTGGAGGCACCCGATGGAACTCCTAGGTGACGTGGGTCATGTGGAATCTCGTTTTGATCTATTTTGAGATAGTGTTAGCATCGGTGCAAGATAGGTGCACGGTTTGCATAGAACGTATCATAGGCATAGAAATCGTTTTGGACACACTCGATGGGACTCCTAGGTGACAAGGCTCAAGTGGAAGCTCGGTACGGCCCATTGGAGATAGTTCTACTCTTGATGCATGATTGGTGCACGGTTTGCGTCGAACGTACCGTAGGCTCAGAAAGAGTATTAGAGGCACCCGATGGAACTCCTAGGTTTCGTGGGTCATGTGGAATCTTGTTTCGATCTGTTTTGAAATAGTGTTAGCGTCAGTGCAAGATAGGTGCTCGGTTTGCGTCAAACGTACCATAGGTTAATAAATCGTTTTAGAAGCACCCGCGGTACTCCTAGGTGATGATGGTCTAGTGGAGATCTGTTCGGTCCGTTTGTAGATAGTGCTATAGAAGATAGGTGCACGGTTTGCATTGAACGTACCATAGGTCATAAATAGTTTTGGACACACCCTATGGAACTCGTAAGTGACATGGGTCATGTGGAATCTCGTTTTAGTCCATTTGGAGACAATGTTAGTGTCAGTCCAAGGTTGGACCACAGTTTGCACCGAACATACCATAGGCATAGAAATCATTTTGGATGAACTCGATCAGACTCCTAGGTGACGAGGCTCAAGTGGAAGCTCGGTTCGGTCCGTTTGGGGATAGTGCTTCTCTTGATGCAAGATTGGTGCTTGGTTTGCACAAAATGTAACATAGGCATAGAAATCGTTTTGGATGCACTCGAGAGGACTCCTAGGTGATGAGGCTCAAGTGGAAGTTCGATTCGTTATGTTTGGAGATAGTGCTACTCTTGATGCAAGATTAGTGCTCGGTTTGCATTGAATGTGCCGCATGCTCGGAAATAGTATTGGAGGCACCCGATGGAACTCCTAGGTGACGTGGGTCATGTGGAATCTCGTTTCGATCTGTTTTGAAACAGTGTTAGCGTCGGTGCAAGATAGGTGCTCGGTTTGCACTGAACGTATCATAGGCATAGAAATCGTTTTGGACACACTCGATGGGACTCCTAGGTGACGAGGCTCAAGTGGAAGCTCGGTACGGCCCATTTGGAGATAGTGCCACTCTTGATGCATGATTGGTGCACGGTTTGCGTCGAACGTACCGTAGGCTCGGAAATAGTATTGGAGGCACCCAATGGAACTCCTAGGTTACGTGGGTCATGTGGAATCTTGTTTTGATCTGTTTTGAAATAGTGTTAGTGACGGTGCAAGATAGGTGCTCGGTTTGCGTCAAACGTACCATAGGTTAATAAAATTGTTTTAGAAGCACCTGTGGTACTCCTAGGTGATGATGGTCTGGTGGAGATCTGTTCGTTCTGTTTGGAGATAGTGCTATAAAAGATAGGTGCACGGTTTGCATTGAACGTACCGTAGGTCATAAATTTTTTTGGACGCACCCGATGGAACTCGTAAGTGACGTGGGTCGTGAGGAATCTCGTTTTAGTCCATTTGGAGACAATGTTAGTGTCAGTCCAAGGTTGGAGCACGGTTTGCACCGAACATACCATAGGCTTAGAAATCATTTTGGACGAACTCGATCAGACTCCTAGGTGACGAGGCTCAAGTGGAAGCTTGGTACGGCCCATTTGGAGATAGTGCCACTCTTGATGCATGATTGGTGCACGGTTTGCGTCGAATGTACCGTAGGCTCGGAAATAGTATTGGAGGCACCCAATGGAACTCCTAGGTTACGTGGGTCATGGGAATCTTGTTTTGATCTGTTTTGAAATAGTGTTAGTGTCGGTGCAAGATAGGTGCTCGGTTTGCGTCAAACGTACCATAGGTTAATAAATCGTTTTAGAAGCACCCGTGGTACTCCTAGGTGATGATGGTCTGGTGGAGATCTGTTCGGTCCGTTTGGAGATAGTGCTATAAAAGATAGGTGCACGGTTTGCATTGAACGTACCGTAGGTCATAAATTTTTTTGGACGCACCCGATGGAACTCGTAAGTGACGTGGGTCGTGAGGAATCTCGTTTTAGTCCATTTGGAGACAATGTTAGTGTCAGTCCAAGGTTGGAGCACGGTTTGCACCGAACATACCATAGGCATAGAAATCATTTTGGACGAACTCGATCAGACTCCTAGGTGACGAGGCTCAAGTGGAAGCTCAGCTCGGTTTGTTTGGGGATAGTGCTTCTCTTGATGCAAGATTGGTGCTTGGTTTGCACCAAATGTAGCATAGGCATAGAAATCATTTTGGACGCACTCGAGGGGACTCCTAGGTGATGAGGCTCAAGTGGAAGTTCGATTCGGTACGTTTGGAGATAGTGCTACTCTTGATGCAAGATTGGTGCTCGGTTTGCGTCAAATGTGCCGTAGGCTTCGAAATAGTATTGGAGGCACCCCATGGAACTCCTAGGTGACATGGGTCATGTGGAATCTCGTTTTGATCTATTTTTCAGACAGTGTTAGCGTCGGTGCAAGATAGGTGCACGGTTTGCACTGAATGTACCATAGGCATAGAAATCGTTTTGGACACACTCGATCGGACTCCTAGGTGACGAGGCTCAAGTGGAAGCTCGGTACGGTCTATTTGGAGATAGTGCTACTATTGATGCATGATTGGTGCACGGTTTGCGTTGAACGTGCCGTAGGCTCGGAAAGAGTATTAGAGGCACCCGATGGAACTCCTAGGTTTCGTGGGTCATGTGGAATCTTGTTTCGATCTGTTTTGAAATAGTGTTAGCGTCAGTGCAAGATAGGTGCTCGGTTTGTGTCAAACGTACCATAGGTTAATAAATCGTTTTAGAAGCACCCGCGGTACTCCTAGGTGATGATGGTCTGGTGGAGATCTGTTCGGTCCGTTTGGAGATAGTGCTATAGAAGATAGGTGCACGGTTTGCATTGAACGTACCGTAGGTCATAAATTTTTTTGGACGCACCCGATGGAACTCGTAAGTGACGTGGGTCGTGTGGAATCTCGTTTTAGTCCATTTGGAGACAATGTTAGTGTCAGTCCAAGGTTGGAGCACGGTTTGCACCGAACATACCATAGGCATAGAAATCATTTTGGACGAACTCGATCAGACTCCTATGTGATGAGAGTCTGGTGGAGATCTGTTTGGTCCGTTTCGGGATGGTGCTTCTCTTGATGCAAGATTGGTGCCTAGTTTGCACCAAATGTAGCATAGGCATAGAAATCGTTTTGGATGCACTCGAGGGGACTCCTAGGTGATGAGGCTCAAGTGGAAGCTCGATTCGGTACGTTTGGAGAGAGTGCTACTCTTGATGCAAGATTGGTGCTCGGTTTGCGTCGAATGTGCCGTAGGTTCGGAAATAGTCTTAGAGGCACCCGATGGAACTCCTAGGTGACTGGGTCATGTGGAATCTCGTTTTGATATATTTTGAGACAATGTTAGCGTCAGTGCAAGATAGGTGCATAGTTTGCACTGAACGTATCATAGGCATAGAAATCATTTTGGACACACTCGATGGGACTCCTAGGTGACAAGGCTCAAGTGGAAGCTCGGTACGGTCCATTTGGAGATAGTGCTACTCTTGATGCATGATTGGTGCACGGTTTGCGTTGAACGTACCGTAGGCTCGGAAATAGTATTGGAGGCACCCAATGGAACTCCTAGGTTACGTGGGTCATGTGGAATCTTGTTTCGATCTGTTTTGAAACAGTGTTAGCGTCGGTGCAAGATAGGTTAATAAATCATTTTAGAAGCACCCGCGGTACTCCTAGATGATGATGGTCTGGTGGAGCTCTGTTTGGTCCGTTTGGAGATAGTGCTACAGAAGATAGGTGCATGGTCTGCATTGAACGTACCATAGGTCATAAATAGTTTTGGACGCACCCGATGGAACTCGTAAGTGACGTGGGTCGTGTGGAATCTCGTTTTAGTCCATTTGGAGACAATGTTAGTGTCAGTCCAAGGTTGGAGCACGATTTGCACCGAACATACCATAGGCATAGAAATCATTTTGGACGAACTCGATCAGACTCCTAGGTGACGAGGCTCAAGTGGAAGCTCGGTTTGGTCTGTTTGGGGATAGTGCTTCTCTTGATGTAAGATTGGTGCTTGGTTTGCACAAAATGTAGCATAGGCATAGAAATCATTTTGGATGCAGTCGAGGGGACTCCTAGGTGATGAGGCTCAAGTGGAAGCTCGATTTGGAACGTTTGGAGATAGTGCTACTCTTGATGCAAGATTGGTGCTCGGTTTGTGTCGAATGTGCCGTAGGCTCGGAAATAGTATTGGAGGCACCCGATGGAACTCCTAGGTGACGTGGGTCATGTGAAATCTCGTTTTGATCTATTTTGAGATAGTGTTAGCATCGGTGCAAGATAGGTGCACGGTTTGCACTGAACGTATCATAGGCATAGAAATCGTTTTGGACACACTCGATGGAACTCCTAGGTGACGAGGCTCAAGTGGAAGCTCGGTACGGCCCATTTGGAGATAGTGCCACTCTTGATGCATGATTGGTGCACGGTTTGCGTCGAACGTACCGTAGGCTTGGAAATAGTATTGGAGGCACCCAATGGAACTCCTAGGTTACGTGGGTCATGTGGAATCTTGTTTTGATCTGTTTTGAAATAGTGTTAGTGTCGGTGCAAGATAGGTGCTCGGTTTGCGTCAAACGTACCATAGGTTAATAAATTATTTTAGAAGCACCCGTGGAACTCCTAGGTGATGATGGTCTGGTGGAGATCTGTTCTTTCCGTTTGGAGATAGTGCTATAAAAGATAGGTGCACGGTTTGCATTGAACGTACCGTAGGTCATAAATTTTTTTGGACGCACCCGATGGAACTCGTAAGTGACGTGGGTCTTGAGGAATCTCGTTTTAGTCCATTTGGAGACAATGTTATTGTCAGTCCAAGGTTGGAGCACGGTTTGCACCGAACATACCATAGGCATAGAAATCATTTTGGACGAACTCGATCAGACTCCTAGGTGACGAGGCTCAAGTGGAAGCTCGGTACGGCCCATTTGGAGATAGTGCCACTCTTGATTTATGATTGGTGCACGATTTGCGTCGAACGTACCGTAGGCTCGGAAATAGTATTGGAGGCACCCAATGGAACTCCTAGGTTACGTGGGTCATGTGGAATCTTGTTTTGATCTGTTTTGAAATAGTATTAGTGTCGGTGCAAGATAGGTGCTCGGTTTGCGTCAAACGTACCATAGGTTAATAAATCGTTTTAGAAGCACCCGTGGTACTCCTAGGTGATGATGGTCTGGTGGAGATCTGTTCGGTCCGTTTGGAGATAGTGCTATAAAAGATAGGTGCACGGTTTGCATTGAACGTACCGTAGGTCATAAATTTTTTTGGACGCACCCGATGGAACTCGTAAGTGACGTGGGTCGTGAGGAATCTCGTTTTAGTCTATTTGAAGACAATGTTAGTGTCAGTCCAAGGTTGGAGCACGGTTTGCACCGAACATACCATAGGCATAGAAATCATTTTGGACGAACTCGATCAGACTCCTAGGTGACGAGGCTCAAGTGGAAGCTCAGCTCGGTCTGTTTGGGGATAGTGCTTCTCTTGATGCAAGATTGGTGCATGGTTTGCACCAAATGTAGCATAGGCATAGAAATCATTTTGGACGCACTCGAGGGGACTCCTAGGTGATGAGGCTCAAGTGGAAGTTCGATTCGGTACGTTTGGAGATAGTGCTACTCTTGATGCAAGATTGGTGCTCGGTTTGCGTCAAATGTGCCGTAGGCTTGGAAATAGTATTGGAGGCACCCCATGGAACTCCTAGGTGACGTGGGTCATGTGGAATCTCGTTTTGATCTATTTTTCAGACAGTGTTAGCGTCGGTGCAAGATAGGTGCACGGTTTGCACTGAATGTACCATAGGCATAGAAATCGTTTTGGACACACTCGATCGGACTCCTAGGTGACGAGGCTCAAGTGGAAGCTCGGTACGGTCTATTTGGAGATAGTGCTACTCTTGATGCATGATTGGTGCACGGTTTGCGTTGAACGTACCGTAGGCTCGGAAAGAGTATTAGAGGCACCCGATGGAACTCCTAGGTTTCGTGGGTCATGTGGAATCTTGTTTCGATCTGTTTTGAAATAGTGTTAGCGTCAGTGCAAGATAGGTGCTCGGTTTGTGTCAAACGTACCATAGGTTAATAAATCGTTTTAGAAGCACCCGCGGTACTCCTAGGTGATGATGGTCTGGTGGAGATCTGTTCGGTCCGTTTGGAGATAGTGCTATAGAAGATAGGTGCACGGTTTGCATTGAACGTACCGTAGGTCATAAATTTTTTTGGATGCACCCGATGGAACTCGTCAGTGACGTGGGTCGTGTGGAATCTCGTTTTAGTCCATTTGGAGACTATGTTAGTGTCAGTCCAAGGTTGGAGCACGGTTTGCACCGAACATACCATAGGCATAGAAATCATTTTGTTCGAACTCGATCAGACTCCTAGGTGACGAGGCTCAAGTGGAAGCTCAGCTCGGTCTGTTTGGGGATAGTGCTTCTCTTGATGCAAGATTGGTGCTTGGTTTGCACCAAATGTAGCATAGGCATAGAAATCATTTTGGACGCACTCGAGGGGACTCCTAGGTGATGAGGCTCAAGTGGAAGTTCGATTCGGTACGTTTGGAGATAGTGCTACTCTTGATGCAAGATTGGTGCTCGGTTTGCGTCAAATGTGCTGTAGGCTTGGAAATAGTATTGGAGGCACCCCATGGAACTCCTAGGTGACGTGGGTCATGTGGAATCTCGTTTTGATCTATTTTTCAGACAGTGTTAGCGTCGGTGCAAGATAGGTGCACGGTTTGCACTGAATGTACCATAGGCATAGAAATCGTTTTGGACACACTCGATCGGACTCCTAGGTGACGAGGCTCAAGTGGAAGCTCGGTACGGTCTATTTGGAGATAGTGCTACTCTTGATGCATGATTGGTGCACGGTTTGCGTTGAACGTACCGTAGGCTCGGAAAGAGTATTAGAGGCACCCGATGGAACTCCTAGGTTTCGTGGGTCATGTGGAATCTTGTTTCGATCTGTTTTGAAATAGTGTTAGCGTCAGTGCAAGATAGGTGCTCGGTTTGCGTCAAACGTACCATGGGTTAATAAATCATTTTAGAAGCACCCGCGGTACTCCTAGATGATGATGGTCTGGTGGAGCTCTGTTTGGTCCGTTTGGAGATAGTGCTACAGAAGATAGGTGCATGGTCTGCATTGAACGTACCATAGGTCATAAATAGTTTTGGACGCACCCGATGGAACTCGTAAGTGACGTGGGTCGTGTGGAATCTCGTTTTAGTCCATTTGGATATAGTGTTAGTGTCAGTGCAACGTTGGAGCACGGTTTGCACCGAACATACCATAGGCATAGAAATCATTTTGGACGATCTCGATCAGACTACTATGTGACGAGGCTCAAGTGGAAGCTCGGTTCGGTCCGTTTGGGGATAGTGCTTCTCTTGATGCAAGATTGGTGCTTGGTTTGCACAAAATGTAGCATAGGCATAGAAATCATTTTGGATGCAGTCGAGGGGACTCCTAGGTGATGAGGCTCAAGTGGAAGCTCGATTTGGAACGTTTGGAGATAGTGCTACTCTTGATGCAAGATTGGTGCTCGGTTTGTGTCAAATGTGCCGTAGGCTCGGAAATAGTATTGGAGGCACCCGATGGAACTCCTAGGTGACGTGGGTCATGTGAAATCTCGTTTTGATCTATTTTGAGATAGTGTTAGCGTCGGTGCAAGATAGGTGCACGGTTTGCACTGAACGTATCATAGGCATAGAAATCGTTTTGGACACACTCGATGGGACTCCTAGGTGACGAGGCTCAAGTGGAAGCTTGGTACGGCCCATTCGGAGATAGTGCTACTCTTGATGCATGATTGGTGCATAGTTTGCGTTGAACGTACCGTAGGCTCTGAAAGAGTATTAGAGGCACCCGATGGAACTCCTAGGTTTCGTGGGTCATGTGGAATCTTGTTTCGATCTGTTTTGAAATAGTGTTAGCGTCAGTGCAAGATAGGTGCTCGGTTTGCGTCAAACGTACCATAGGTTAATAAATCGTTTTAGAAGCACCCGCGGTACTCCTAGGTGATGATGGTCTGGTTGAGATCTGTTCGGTCCGTTTGGAGATAGTGCTATAGAAGATAGGTGCACGGTTTGCATTGAACGTACCGTAGGTCATAAATTTTTTTGGACGCACCCGATGGAACTCGTAAGTGACGTGGGTCGTGTGGAATCTCGTTTTAGTCCATTTGGAGACAATGTTAGTGTCAGTCCAAGGTTGGAGCACGGTTTGCACCGAACATACCATAGGCATAGAAATCATTTTGGACGAACTCGATCAGACTCCTAGGTGACGAGGCTCAAGTGGAAGCTCAGCTCGGTCTGTTTGGGGATAGTGCTTCTCTTGATGCAAGATTGGTGCTTGGTTTGCACCAAATGTAGCATAGGCATAGAAATCATTTTGGACGCACTCGAGGGGACTCCTAGGTGACGAGGCTCAAGTGGAAGTTCGATTCGGTACGTTTGGAGATAGTGCTACTCTTGATGCAAGATTGGTGCTCAGTTTGCGTCAAATGTGCCGTAGGCTTGGAAATAGTATTGGAGGCACCCCATGGAACTCCTAGGTGACGTGGGTCATGTGGAATCTCGTTTTGATCTATTTTTCAGACAGTGTTAGCGTCGGTGCAAGATAGGTGCACGGTTTGCACTGAATGTACCATAGGCATAGAAATCGTTTTGGACACACTCGATCGGACTCCTAGGTGACGAGGCTCAAGTGGAAGCTCGGTACGGTCTATTTGGAGATAGTGCTACTCTTGATGCATGATTGGTGCACGGTTTGCGTTGAACATGCCGTAGGCTCAGAAATAGTATTGGAGGCACCTGATGGAACTCCTAGGTTTTGTGGGTCATGTGGAATCTTGTTTTGATCTGTTTTGAAATAGTGTTAGCGTCAGTGCAAGATAGGTGCTCGGTTTGCGTCAAACGTACCATAGGTTAATAAATCGTTTTAGAAGCACCTGCGGTACTCCTAGATGATGATGGTCTGGTGGAGATCTGTTTGGTCCATTTGGAGATTGTGCTACAGAAGATAGGAGCATGGTCTGCATTGAACGTACCATAGGTCATAAATAGTTTTGGACGCACCCGATGGAACTCGTAAGTGACGTGGGTCGTGTGGAATCTCGTTTTAGTCCATTTGGAGATAGTGTTAGTGTCAGTGCAAGGTTGGAGCACGGTTTGCACCGAACATACCATAGGCATAGAAATCATTTTGGACGATCTCGATCAGACTCCTATGTGATGAGAGTCTGGTGGAGATCTGTTTGGTCCGTTTCGGGATGGTGCTTCTCTTGATGCAAGATTGGTGCCTGGTTTGCACCAAATGTAGCATAGGCATAGAAATCGTTTTGGATGCACTCGAGGGGACTCCTAGGTGATGAGGCTCAAGTGGAAGCTCGATTCGGTACGTTTGGAGAGAGTGCTACTCTTGATGCAATATTGGTGCTCGGTTTGCGTCGAATGTGCCGTAGGTTCGGAAATAGTCTTAGAGGCACCCGATGGAACTCCTAGGTGACTGGGTCATGTGGAATCTCATTTTGATATATTTTGAGACAGTGTTAGCGTCAGTGCAAGATAGGTGCATAGTTTGCACTGAACGTATCATAGGCATAGAAATCGTTTTGGACACACTCGATGGGACTCCTAGGTGACAAGGCTCAAGTGGAAGCTCGGTACGGTCCATTTGGAGATAGTGCTACTCTTGATGCATGATTGGTGCACGGTTTGCGTTGAACGTACCGTAGGCTCGGAAATAGTATTGGAGGCACCCAATGGAACTCCTAGGTTACGTGGGTCATGTGGAATCTTGTTTCGATCTGTTTTGAAACAGTGTTAGCTTCGGTGCAAGATAGGTGCTCGGTTTGCGTCAAACGTACCATAGGTTAATAAATCATTTTAGAAGCACCCGCGGTACTCCTAGATGATGATGGTCTGGTGGAGCTCTGTTTGGTCCGTTTGGAGATAGTGCTACAGAAGATAGGTGCATGGTCTGCATTGAACGTACCATAGGTCATAAATAGTTTTGGATGCACCCGATGGAACTCGTAAGTGACGTGGGTCATGTGGAATCTCGTTTTAGTTCATTTGGAGATAGTGTTAGTGTCAGTGCAACGTTGGAGCACGGTTTGCACCGAACATACCATAGGCATAGAAATCATTTTGGACGATCTCGATCAGACTCCTATGTGACGAGGCTCAAGTTGAAGCTCGGTTCGGTCCGTTTGGGGATTGTGCTTCTCTTGATGCAAGATTGGTGCTTGGTTTGCACAAAATGTAGCATAGGCATAGAAATCATTTTGGATGCAGTCGAGGGGACTCCTAGGTGATGAGGCTCAAGTGGAAGCTCGATTTGGTACGTTTGGAGATAGTGCTACTCTTGATGCAAGATTGGTGCTCGGTTTGTGTCGAATGTGCCGTAGGCTCGGAAATAGTATTGGAGGCACCCGATGGAACTCCTAGGTGACGTGGGTCATGTGGAATCTCGTTTTGATCTATTTTGAGATAGTGTTAGCGTCGGTGCAAGATAGGTGCACGGTTTGCACTGAACGTATCATAGGCATAGAAATCGTTTTGGACACACTCGATGGGACTCCTAGGTGACGAGGCTCAAGTGGAAGCTCGGTACGACCCATTTGGAGATAGTGCCACTCTTGATGCATGATTGGTGGACGGTTTGCGTCGAACGTACCGTAGGCTCGGAAATAGTATTGGAGGCACCCAATGGAACTCCTAGGTTACGTGGGTCATGTGGAATCTTGTTTTGATCTGTTTTGAAATAGTGTTAGTGTCGGTGCAAGATAGGTGCTCGGTTTGCGTCAAACGTACCATAGGTTAATAAATCGTTTTAGAAGCACCCATGGTACTCCTAGGTGATGATGGTCTGGTGGAGATCTGTTCGGTCTGTTTGGAGATAGTGCTATAAAAGATAGGTGCACGGTTTGCATTGAACGTACCGTAGGTCATAAATTTTTTTGGACGCACCCGATGGAACTCGTAAGTGACGTGGGTCGTGTGGAATCTCGTTTTAGTCCATTTGGAGACAATGTTAGTGTCAGTCCAAGGTTGGAGCACGGTTTGCACCGAACATACCATAGGCATAGAAATCATTTTGGACGAACTCGATCAGACTCCTAGGTGACGAGGCTCAAGTGGAAGCTCAGCTCGGTCCGTTTGGGGATAGTGCTTCTCTTGATGCAAGATTAGTGCTTGGTTTGCACCAAATGTAGCATAGGCATAGAAATCGTTTTGGATGCACTCAACGGGACTCCTAGGTGACGAGGCTCAAGTGGAAGTTCGATTCGGTACGTTTGGAGATAGTGCTACTCTTGATGCAAGATTGGTGCTCGGTTTGCGTCAAATGTGTCGTAGGCTTGGAAATAGTATTGGAGGCACCCCATGGAACTCCTAGGTGACGTGGGTCATGTGGAATCTCGTTTTGATCTATTTTCAGACAGTGTTAGCGTCGGTGCAAGACAGGTGCATGGTTTGCACTGAATGTACCATAGGCATAGAAATCGTTTTGGACACACTCGATCGGACTCCTAGGTGACGAGGATAAAGTGGAAGGTCGCTACGGTCTATTTGGAGATAGTTCTACTCTTGATGCATGATTGGTGCACGGTTTGCGTTGAACGTACCGTAGTCTCAGAAATAGTATTGGAGGCACCCGATGGAACTCCTAGGTTACGTGGGTCATGTGGAATCTTGTTTCGATCTGTTTTGAAACAGTATTAGCATCGGTGCAAGATAGGTGCTCGGTTTGCGTCAAACGTACCATAGGTTAATAAATCATTTTAGAAGCACCCGCGGTACTCCTAGGTGATGATGGTCTGGTGGAGATCTGTTTGGTCCGTTTGGAGATAGTGCTATGGAAGATAGGTGCACGGTTTGCATTGAACGTACCATAGGTCATAAATAATTTTGGACGCACCCGATGGAACTCGTAAGTGACGTGGGTCGTGTGAAATCTCATTTTAGTCCATTTGGAGACAATGTTAGTGTCAGTCCAAGGTTGGAGCACGGTTTGCACCGAACATACCATAGGCATAGAATTCGTTTTGGACGATCTCGATCAGACTCCTATGTGACGAGGCTCTAGTGGAAGGTTGGTTCGGTCCGTTTCGGGATAGTGCTTCTCTTGATGCAAGAATGGTGCTTGGTTTGCACCAAATGTAGCATAGGCATAGAAATCGTTTCGGACGCACTCGAGGGGACTCCTAGATGACGAGGCTCAAGTGAAAGCTCGATTCAGTACGTTTGGAGATTGTGCTACTCTTGATGCAGGATTGGTGCTTGGTTTGCGTTGAATGTGCCGTAGGTCGGAAATAGTATTGGAGGCACCCGATGGAACTCCTAGGTGACGTGGGTCATGTGGAATCTCGTTTTGATCTATTTTGAGATAGTGTTAGCGTCGGTGCAAGATAGGTGCACGGTTTGCATAGAACGTATCATAGGCATAGAAATCGTTTTGGACACACTCGATGGGACTCCTAAGTGACGAGGCTCAAGTGGAAGCTCGGTACGGCCCATTGGAGATAGTGCTACTCTTGATGCATGATTGGTGCACGGTTTGCGTCGAACGTACCGTAGGCTCGGAAAGAGTATTAGAGGCACCCGATGGAACTCCTAGGTTTCGTGGGTCATGTGGAATCTTGTTTCGATCTGTTTTGAAATAGTGTTAGCGTCAGTGCAAGATAGGTGCTCGGTTTGCGTCAAACGTACCATAGGTTAATAAATCGTTTTAGAAGCACCCGCGGTACTCCTAGGTGATGATGGTCTGGTGAAGATCTGTTCGGTCCGTTTGTAGATAGTGCTATAGAAGATAGGTGCACGGTTTGCATTGAATGTACCATAGGTCATAAATAGTTTTGGACACACCCTATGGAACTCGTAAGTGACATGGGTCATGTGGAATCTCGTTTTAGTCCATTTGGAGACAATGTTAGTGTCAGTCCAAGGTTGGACCACAGTTTGCACCGAACATACCATAGGCATAGAAATCATTTTGGACGGACTCGATCAGACTCCTAGGTGACGAGGCTCAAGTGGAAGCTCGGTTCGGTCCGTTTGGGGATAGTGCTTCTCTTGATGCAAGATTGGTGCTTGGTTTGCACAAAATGTAACATAGGCATAGAAATCGTTTTGGATGCACTCGAGGGGACTCCTAGGAGATGAGGCTCAAGTGGAAGTTCGATTCGTTACGTTTGGAGATAGTGCTACTCTTGATGCAAGATTAGTGCTCGGTTTGCATTGAATGTGCCGCATGCTCGGAAATAGTATTGGAGGCACCCGATGGAACTCCTAGGTGACGTGGGTCATGTGGAATCTCGTTTTGATCTATTTTGAGATAGTGTTAGCGTCGGTGCAAGATAGGTGCACGGTTTGCACTGAACCTATCATAGGCATAGAAATCGTTTTGGACACACTCGATGGGACTCCTAGGTGACGAGGCTCAAGTGGAAGCTCGGTACGGCCCATTTGGAGATAGTGCCACTCTTGATGCATGATTGGTGCACGGTTTGCGTCGAACGTACCGTAGGCTCGGAAATAGTATTGGAGGCACCCAATGGAACTCCTAGGTTATGTGGGTCATGTGGAATCTTGTTTTGATCTGTTTTGAAATAGTGTTAGTGTCGGTGCAAGATAGGTGCTCGGTTTGCGTCAAACGTACCATAGGTTAATAAATCGTTTTAGAAGCACCCGTGGTACTCCTAGGTGATGATGGTCTGGTGGAGATCTGTTCGGTCCGTTTGGAGATAGTGCTATAAAAGAGAGGTGCACGGTTTGCATTGAACGTACCGTAGGTCATAAATTTTTTTGGACGCACCCGATGGAACTCGTAAGTGACGTGGGTCGTGAGGAATCTCGTTTTAGTCCATTTGGAGACAATGTTAGTGTCAGTCCAAGGTTGGAGCACGGTTTGCACCGAACATACCATAGGCATAGAAATCATTTTGGACGAACTCGATCAGACTCCTAGGTGAAGAGGCTCAAGTGGAAGCTCGATACGGCCCATTTGGAGATAGTGCTACTCTTGATGCATGATTGGTGCACGGTTTGCATTGAATGTACCGTAGGCTCGGAAAGAGTATTAGAGGCACCCGATGGAACTCCTAGGTTTCGTGGGTCATGTGGAATCTTGTTTCGATCTGTTTTGAAATAGTGTTAGCGTTAGTGCAAGATAGGTGCTCGGTTTGCGTCAAACGTACCATAGGTTAATAAATCGTTTTAGAAGCACCCGCGGTACTCCTAGGTGATGATGGTCTGGTGGAGATCTGTTCGGTCCGTTTGTAGATAGTGCTATAGAAGATAGGTGCACGGTTTGCATTGAACGTACCATAGGTCACAAATAGTTTTGGACACACCCTATGGAACTCGTAAGTGACATGGGTCATGTGGAATCTCGTTTTAGTCCATTTGGAGACAATGTTAGTGTCAGTCCAAGGTTGGAGCACGGTTTGCACCGAACATACCATAGGCATAGAAATCATTTTGGATGAACTCGATCAGACTCCTAGGTGACGAGGCTCAAGTGGAAGCTCAGTTCGGTCCGTTTGGGGATAGTGCTTCTCTTGATGCAAGATTGGTTCTTGGTTTGCACAAAATGTAGCATAGGCATAGAAATCGTTTTGGATGCACTCGAGGGGACTCCTAGGTGATGAGGCTCAAGTGGAAGTTCGATTCGTTACGTTTGGAGATAGTGCTACTCTTGATGCAAGATTAGTGCTCGGTTTGCATTGAATGTGCCGCATGCTCAGAAATAGTATTGGAGGCACCCAATGGAACTCCTAGGTGACGTGGGTCATGTGGAATCTCGTTTTGATCTATTTTGAGATAGTGTTAGCGTCGGTGCAAGATAGGTGCACGGTTTGCACTGAACGTATCATAGGCATAGAAATCGTTTTGGACACACTCGATGGGACTCCTAGTTGACGAGGCTCAAGTGGAAGCTCGGTACGGCCCATTTGGAGATAGTGCCACTCTTGATGCATGATTGGTGCACGATTTGCGTCGAACGTACCGTAGGCTCGGAAATAGTATTGGAGGCACCCAATGGAACTCCTAGGTTACGTGGGTCATGTGGAATCTTGTTTTGATCTGTTTTGAAATAGTGTTAGTGTCGGTGCAAGATAGGTGCTCGGTTTGCATCAAACGTACCATAGGTTAATAAATCGTTTTAGAAGCACCCGTGGTACTCCTAGGTGATGATGGTCTGGTGGAGATCTGTTCGGTCCGTTTGGAGATAGTGCTATAAAAGATAGGTGCACGGTTTGCATTGAACGTACCGTAGGTCATAAATTTTTTTGGACGCACCTGATGGAACTCGTAAGTGACGTGGGTCATGTGGAATCTCGTTTTAGTCCATTTGGAGACAATGTTAGTGTCAGTCCAAGGTTGGAGCACGGTTTGCACCGAACATACCATAGGCATAGAAATCATTTTGGACGAACTCGATCAGACTCCTAGGTGACGAGGCTCAACTGGAAGCTCAGCTCGGTCCGTTTGGGGATAGTGCTTCTCTTGATGCAAGATTAGTGCTTGGTTTGCACCAAATGTAGCATAGGCATAGAAATCGTTTTGGATGCACTCGACGGGACTCCTAGGTGACGAGGCTCAAGTGGAAGTTCGATTCGGTACGTTTGGAGATAGTGCTACTCTTGATGCAAGATTGGTGCTCGGTTTGCGTCAAATGTGTCGTAGGCTTGGAAATAGTATTGGAGGCACCCCATGGAACTCCTAGGTGACGTGGGTCATGTGGAATCTCGTTTTGATCTATTTTTAGACAGTGTTAGCGTCGGTGCAAGATAGGTGCACGGTTTGCACTGAATGTACCATAGGCATAGAAATCGTTTTGGACACACTCGATCGGACTCCTAGGTGACGAGGCTCAAGTGGAAGCTCGCTACGGTCTATTTGGAGATAGTGCTACTCTTGATGCATGATTGGTGCACGGTTTGCGTTGAATGTACCGTAGGCTCAGAAATAGTATTGGAGGCACTCGATGGAACTCCTAGGTTATGTGGGTCATGTGGAATCTTGTTTCGATCTGTTTTGAAACAGTGTTAGCGTCGGTGCAAGATAGGTGCTCGGTTTGCGTCAAACGTACCATAGGTTAATAAATCATTTTAGAAGCACCCGCGGTACTCCTAGGTGATGATGGTCTGGTGGAGATCTGTTTGGTCCGTTTGGAGATAGTGCTATAGAAGATAGGTGCACGGTTTGCATTGAACGTACCATAGGTCATAAATAATTTTGGACGCACCCGATGGAACTCGTAAGTGACGTGGGTCGTGTGAAATCTCATTTTAGTCCATTTGGAGACAATGTTAGTTTCAGTCCAAGGTTGGAGCACGGTTTGCACCGAACATACCATAGGCATAGAATTCGTTTTGGACGATCTCGATCAGACTCCTATGTGACGAGGCTCTAGTGGAAGCTCGGTTCTGTCCGTTTCGGGATAGTGCTTCTCTTGATGCAAGATTGGTGCTTGGTTTGCACCAAATGTAGCATAGGCATAGAAATCGTTTCGGACGCACTCGAGGGGACTCCTAGGTGACGAGGCTCAAGTGGAAGCTCGATTCAGTACGTTTGGAGATTGTGCTACTCTTGATGCAGGATTGGTGCTCGGTTTGCGTTGAATGTGCCGTAGGCTCGGAAATAGTATTGGAGGCACCCGATGGAACTCCTAGGTGACGTGGGTCATGTGGAATCTCGTTTTGATCTATTTTGAAATAGTGTTAGCGTCGGTGCAAGATAGGTGCACGGTTTGCACTGAACGTATCATAGGCATAGAAATCGTTTAGGACACACTCGATGGGACTCCTAGGTGACGAGGCTCAAGTGGAAGCTCGGTACGACCCATTTGGAGATAGTGCCACTCTTGATGCATGATTGGTGGACGGTTTGCGTCGAACATACCGTAGGCTCGGAAATAGTATTGGAGGCACCCAATGGAACTCCTAGGTTACGTGGGTCATGTGGAATCTTGTTTTGATCTGTTTTGAAATAGTGTTAGCGTCGGTGCAAGATAGGTGCTCGGTTTGCGTCAAACGTACCATAGGTTAATAAATCGTTTTAGAAGCACCCGTGGTACTCCTAGGTGATGATGGTCTGGTGGAGATCTGTTCGGTCTGTTTGGAGATAGTGCTATAAAAGATAGGTGCACGGTTTGCATTGAACGTACCATAGGTCATAAATTTTTTTGGACGCACCCGATGGAACTCGTAAGTGACGTGGGTCGTGTGGAATCTCGTTTTAGTCCATTTGGAGACAATGTTAGTGTCAGTCCAAGGTTGGAGCACGGTTTGCACCGAACATACCATAGGCATAGAAATCATTTTGGACGAACTCGATCAGACTCCTAGGTGACGAGGCTGAAGTGGAAGCTCGGTTCGGTCCGTTTGGGGATAGTGCTTCTCTTGATGCAAGATTAGTGCTTGGTTTGCACAAAATATAGCATAGGCATAGAAATCATTTTGGATGCACTCGAGGGGTGTCCTAGGTGATGAGGCTCAAGTGGAAGTTCGATTCGTTACGTTTGGAGATAGTGCCTCTTGATGCAAGATTAGTGCTCGGTTTGCATTGAATGTGCCGCATGCTCGGAAATAGTATTGGAGGCACCCGATGGAACTCCTAGGTGACGTGGGTCATGTGGACTCTCGTTTTGATCTATTTTCAAACAGTGTTAGCGTCGGTGCAAGATAGGTGCACGGTTTGCACAGAACGTATCATAGGCATAGAAATCGTTTTGGACACACTCGATGGGACTCCTAGGTGACGAGGCTCAAGTGGAAGCTCAGTACGGCCCATTTGGAGATAGTGCCACTCTTTATGCATGATTGGTGCACGGTTTGCGTCGAATGTACCGTAGGCTCGGAAATAGTATTGGAGGCACCCAATGGAACTCCTAGGTTACGTGGGTCATGTGGAATCTTGTTTCAATCTGTTTTGAAATAGTGTTAGTGTCGGTGCAAGATAGGTGCTCGGTTTGCGTCAAACGTACCGTAGGTTAATAAATCGTTTTAGAAGCACCCGTGGTACTCCTAGGTGATAATGGTCTAGTGGAGATCTGTTCGGTCTGTTTGGAGATAGTGCTATAAAAGATAGGTGCACGGTTTGCATTGAACGTACCGTAGGTCATAAATAGTTTTAGACGCACCCGATGGAACTCGTAAGTGACGTGGGTCGTGTGGAATCTTGTTTTAGTCCATTTGGAGACAATGTTAGTGTCAGTCAAAGGTTGGAGCACGGTTTGCACCGAATATACCATAGGCATAGAAATCATTTTGGACGAACTCGATCAGTCTCCTAGGTGACGAGGCTCAAGTGGAAGCTCAGCTCGGTCCGTTTGTTGATAGTGCTTCTCTTGATGCAAGATTAGTGCTTGGTTTGCACCAAATGTAGCATAGGCATAGAAATCATTTTGGACGCACTCGAGGGGACTCCTAGGTGACGAGGCTCAATGGGAAGCTCGATTCGGTACATTTGGAGATAGTGCTACTCTTGATGCAAGATTGGTGCTCAGTTTGCGTCGAATGTGCCGTAGGCTCGGAAATAGTATTGGAGGCACCCGATGGAACTACTAGGTGACGTGGGTCATGTGGAATCTCATTTTAATCTATTTTGAGATAGTGTTAGCGTCGGTGCAAGATAGGTGCACGGTTTGCACTGAACATATCATAGGCATATAAATCATTTTGGACACACTCGATGGGACTCCTAGGTGACGAGGCTCAAGTGGAAGCTCGGTACGGCCCATTTGGAGATAGTGCCACTCTTGATGCATGATTCGTGCACGGTTTGCGTCGAACGTACCGTAGGCTCGGAAATAATATTGGAGGCACCCAATGGAACTCCTAGGTTACGTGGGTCATGTGGAATCTTGTTTTGATCTGTTTTGAAATAGTGTTAGTGTCGGTGCAAGATAGGTGCTCGGTTTGCGTCAAACGTACCATAGGTTAATAAATCGTTTTAGAAGCACCCGTGGTACTCCTAGGTGGTGATGGTCTAGTGGAGATCTGTTCGGTCTGTTTGGAGATAGTGCTATAAAAGATAGGTGTACGGTTTGCATTGAACGTACCGTAGGTCATAAATAGTTTTAGACGCACCCGATGGAACTCGTAAGTGACGTGGGTCGTGTGGAATCTTGTTTTAGTCCATTTGGAGACAATGTTTGTGTCAGTCAAAGGTTGGAGCACGGTTTGCACCGAACATACCATAGGCATAGAAATCATTTTGGACGAACTCGATCAGACTCCTAGGTGACGAGGCTCAAGTGGAAGCTCAGCTCGGTCCGTTTGGGGATAGTGCTTCTCTTGATGCAAGATTAGTGCTTGGTTTGCACCAAATGTAGCATAGGCATAGAAATCGTTTTGGATGCACTTGAGGGGACTCCTCGGTGACGAGGCTCAAGTGGAAGTTCGATTCGGTACGTTTGGAGATAGTGCTACTCTTGATGCAATATTGGTGCTCGGTTTGCTTCAAATGTGGCGTAGGCTTGGAAATAGTATTGGAGGCACCCCATGGAACTCCTAGGTGACGTGGGTCATGTGGAATCTCGTTTTGATCTATTATCTGACAGTGTTAGCGTCGGTGCAAGATAGGTGCATGGTTTGCACTGAATGTACCATAGGCATAGAAATCGTTTTGGACACACTCGATCGGACTCCTAGGTGACGAGGCTCAAGTGGAAGCTCGCTACAGTCTATTTGGAGATAGTGCTACTCTTGATGCATGATTGGTGCACGGTTTGCGTTGAACGTACCGTAGGCTCAGAAATAGTATTGGAGGCACCCGATGGAACTCCTAGGTTACGTGGGTCATGTGGAATCTTGTTTCGATCTGTTTTGAAACAGTGTTAGCGTCGGTGCAAGATAGGTGCTCGGTTTGCGTCAAACGTACCATAGGTTAATAAATCATTTTAGAAGCACCCGCGGTACTCCTAGGTGATGATGGTCTGGTGGAGATCTGTTTGGTCTGTTTGGAGATAGTGCTATAGAAGATAGGTGCACGGTTTGCATTGAACGTACCATAGGTCATAAATAATTTTGGACGCACCCAATGGAACTCGTAAGTGACGTGGGTCGTGTGGAATCTCATTTTAGTTCATTTGGAGACAATGTTAGTGTCAGTCCAAGGTTGGAGCACAGTTTGCACCGAACATACCATAGGCATAGAATTCGTTTTAGACGATCTCGATCAGACTCCTATGTGACGAGGCTCTAGTGGAAGCTCGGTTCGGTCCGTTTCGGGATAGTGCTTCTCTTGATGCAAGATTAGTGCTTGGTTTGCACCAAATGTAGCATAGGCATAGAAATCATTTTGGACGCACTCGAGGGGACTCCTAGGTGACAAGGCTCAAGTGGATGCTCGATTCAGTACGTTTGGAGGTTGTGCTAGTCTTGATGCAGGATTGGTGCTCGGTTTGTGTTGAATGTGCCGTAGGCTCGGAAATAGTATTGGAGGCACCCGATGGAACTCCTAGGTGACGTGGGTCATGTGGAATCTCGTTTTGATCTATTTTGAGATAGTGTTAGCGTCGGTGCAAGATAGGTGCACGGTTTGCATAGAACGTATCATAGGCATAGAAATCGTTTTGGACACACTCGATGGGACTCCTAGGTGACGAGGCTCAAGTGGAAGCTCGGTACGGCCCATTTGGAGATAGTGCTACTCTTGATGCATGATTGGTGCACGGTTTGCGTCGAACGTACCGTAGCCTCGGAAAGAGTATTAGAGGCACCCGATGGAACTCCTAGGTTTCGTGGGTCATGTGGAATCTTGTTTCGATCTATTTTGAAATAGTGTTAGCGTCGGTGCAAGATAGGTGCTCGGTTTGCGTCAAACGTACCATAGGATAATAAATCGTTTTAGAAGCACCCGTGGTACTCCTAGGTGATGATGGTCTGGTGGAGATCTGTTCGGTCCGTTTGGAGATAGTGCTATAAAAGATAGGTGCACGGTTTGCATTGAACGTACCGCAGGTCATAAATAGTTTTGGACGCACCCGATGGAACTCGTAAGTGACGTGGGTCGTGTGGAATCTCGTTTTAGTCCATTTGGAGACAATGTTAGTGTCAGTCCTAGGTTGGAGCATGGTTTGCACCGAACATACCATAGGCATAGAAATCATTTTGGACGAACTCGATCAGACTCCTAGGTAACGAGGCTCAAGTGGAAGCTCAGCTCGGTCCGTTTGGGGATAGTGCTTCTCTTGATGCAAGATTAGTGCTTGGTTTGCACCAAATGTAGCATAGGCATAGAAATCGTTTTGGATGCACTCGAGGGGACTCCTAGGTGACAAGGCTCAAGTGGAAGTTCGATTCAGTACGTTTGGAGATAGTGCTACTCTTGATGCAAGATTGGTGCTCGGTTTGCGTCAAATGTGTCGTAGGCTTGGAAATAGTATTGGAGGCACCCCATGGAACTCCTAGGTGACGTGGGTCATGTGGAATCTCGTTTTGATCTATTTTTGGACAGTGTTAGCATCGGTGCAAGATAGGTGCATGGTTTGCACTGAATGTACCATAGGCATAGAAATCGTTTTGGACACACTCGATCGGACTCCTAGGTGACGAGGCCCAAGTGGAAGCTCGCTACGGTCTATTTGGAGATAGTGCTACTCTTGATGCATGATTGGTGCACGGTTTGCGTTGAACGTACCGTAGCCTCGGAAAGAGTATTAGAGGCACCCGATGAAACTCCTAGGTTTCGTGGGTCATGTGGAATCTTGTTTCGATCTATTTTGAAATAGTGTTAGCGTCGGTGCAAGATAGGTGCTCGGTTTGCGTCAAACGTACCATAGGTTAATAAATCATTTTAGAAGCACCCGTGGTACTCCTAGGTGATGATGGTCTGGTGGAGATCTGTTCGGTCCGTTTGGAGATAGTGCTATAAAAGATAGGTGCACGGTTTGCATTGAACGTACCGTAGGTCATAAATAGTTTTGGACGCACCCGATGGAACTCGTAAGTGACGTGGGTCGTGTGGAATCTCGTTTTAGTCCATTTGGAGACAATGTTAGTGTCAGTCCTAGGTTGGAGCATGGTTTGCACCGAACATACCATAGGCATAGAAATCATTTTGGACGAACTCGATCAGACTCCTAGGTAACGAGGCTCAAGTGGAAGCTCAGCTCGGTCCGTTTGGGGATAGTGCTTCTCTTGATGCAAGATTAGTGCTTGGTTTGCACCAAATGTAGCATAGGCATAGAAATCGTTTTGGATGCACTCGAGGGGACTCCTAGGTGACAAGGCTCAAGTGGAAGTTCGATTCAGTACGTTTGGAGATAGTGCTACTCTTGATGCAAGATTGGTGCTCGGTTTGCGTCAAATGTGCCGTAGGCTTGGAAATAGTATTGGAGGCACCCCATGGAACTCCTAGGTGACGTGGGTCATGTGGAATCTCGTTTTGATCTATTTTTGGACAGTGTTAGCATCGGTGCAAGATAGGTGCATGGTTTGCACTGAATGTACCATAGGCATAGAAATCGTTTTGGACACACTCGATCGGACTCCTAGGTGACGAGGCCCAAGTGGAAGCTCGCTACGGTCTATTTGGAGATAGTGCTACTCTTGATGCATGATTGGTGCACGGTTTGCGTTGAACGTACCGTAGGCTCAGAAATAGTATTGGAGGCACCCGATGGAACTCCTAGGTTACGTGGATCATGTGGAATCTTGTTTCGATCTGTTTTCAAACAGTGTTAGCGTCGGTGCAAGATAGGCGCTCAGTTTGCGTCAAACATACCATAGGTTAATAAATCATTTTAGAAGCACCCGCGGTACTCCTAGGTGATGATGGTCTGGTGGAGATCTGTTTGGTCTGTTTGGAGATAGTGCTATAGAAGATAGGTGCACGGTTTGCATTAAACGTACCATAGGTCATAAATAATTTTGGACACACCCGACGGCAGTCGTAAGTGACGTGGGTCGTGTGGAATCTCATTTTAGTCCATTTGGAGACAATGTTAGTGTCAGTCCAAGGTTGGAGCATGGTTTGCACCGAACATACCATAGGCATAGAATTCGTTTTGGACGATCTCGATCAGACTCCAATGTGACGAGGCTCTAGTGGAAGCTTGGTTCGGTCCGTTTGGGGATAGTGCTTCTCTTGATGCAAGATTGGTGCTTGGTTTGCACCAAATGTAGCATAGGCATAGAAATCATTTTGGACGCACTCGAGGGGACTCCTAGGTGACGAGGCTCAATGGGAAGCTCGATTCGGTACATTTGGAGATAGTGCTACTCTTGATGCAAGATTGGTGCTCAGTTTGCGTCGAATGTGCCGTAGGCTCGGAAATAGTATTGGAGGCACCCGATGGAACTACTAGGTGATGTGGGTCCTGTGGAATCACATTTTAATCTATTTTGAGATAGTGTTAGCGTCGGTGCAAGATAGGTGCACGGTTTGCACTGAACGTATCATAGGCATAGAAATCGTTTTGGACACACTCGATGGGACTCCTAGGTGACGAGGCTCAAGTGGAAGCTCGGTACGGCCCATTTGGAGATAGTGCCACTCTTGATGCATGATTGGTGCACGGTTTGCGTCGAACGTACCGTAGGCTCGGAAATAATATTGGAGGCACCCAATGGAACTCCTAGGTTACGTGGGTCATGTGGAATCTTGTTTTGATCTGTTTTGAAATAGTGTTAGTGTCGGTGCAAGATAGGTGCTCGGTTTTCGTCAAACGTACCATAGGTTAATAAATCGTTTTAGAAGCACCCGTGGTACTCTTAGGTGATGATGGTCTAGTGGAGATCTGTTCGGTCTGTTTGGAGATAGTGCTATAAAAGATAGGTGCACGGTTTGCATTGAACGTACCGTAGGTCATAAATAGTTTTGGACGCACCCGATGGAACTCGTAAGTGACGTGGGTCGTGTGGAATCTTGTTTTAGTCCATTTGGAGACAATGTTAGTGTCAGTCAAAGGTTGGAGCACGGTTTGCACCGAACATACCATAGGCATAGAAATCATTTTGGACGAACTCGATCAGACTCCTAGGTGACGAGGCTCAAGTGGAAGCTCAGCTCGGTCCGTTTGGGGATAGTGCTTCTCTTGATGCAAGATTAGTGCTTGGTTTGCACCAAATGTAGCATAGGCATAGAAATCGTTTTGGATGCACTCAACGGGACTCCTATGTGACGAGGCTCAAGTGGAAGTTCGATTCGGTACGTTTGGAGATAGTGCTACTCTTGATGCAATATTGGTGCTCGGTTTGCTTCAAATGTGGCGTAGGCTTGGAAATAGTATTGGAGGCACCCCATGGAACTCCTAGGTGACGTGGGTCATGTGGAATCTCGTTTTGATCTATTATCTGACAGTGTTAGCGTCGGTGCAAGATAGGTGCACTGAATGTACCATAGGCATAGAAATCGTTTTGGACACACTCGATCGGACTCCTAGGTGACGAGGCTCAAGTGGAAGCTCGCTACAGTCTATTTGGAGATAGTGCTACTCTTGATGCATGATTGGTGCACGGTTTGCGTTGAACGTACCGTAGGCTCAGAAATAGTATTGGAGGCACCCGATGGAACTCCTAGGTTACGTGGGTCATGTGGAATCTTGTTTCGATCTGTTTTGAAACAGTGTTAGCGTCGGTGCAAGATAGGTGCTCGGTTTGCGTCAAACGTACCATAGGTTAATAAATCATTTTAGAAGCACCCGCGGTACTCCTAGGTGATGATGGTCTGGTGGAGATCTGTTTGGACTGTTTGGAGATAGTGCTATAGAAGATAGGTGCACGGTTTGCATTGAACGTACCATAGGTCATAAATAATTTTGGACGCACCCAATGGAACTCGTAAGTGACGTGAGTCGTGTGGAATCTCATTTTAGTTCATTTGGAGACAATGTTAGTGTCAGTCCAAGGTTGGAGCACAGTTTGCACCGAACATACCATAGGCATAGAATTCGTTTTAGACGATCTCGATCAGACTCCTATGTGACGAGGCTCTAGTGGAAGCTCGGTTCGGTCCGTTTCGGGATAGTGCTTCTCTTGATGCAAGATTAGTGCTTGGTTTGCACCAAATGTAGCATAGGCATAGAAATCGTTTTGGACGCACTCGAGGGGACTCCTAGGTGACAAGGCTCAAGTGGATGCTCGATTCAGTACGTTTGGAGATTGTGCTACTCTTGATGCAGGATTGGTGCTCGGTTTGCGTTGAATGTGCCGTAGGCTCGGAAATAGTATTGGAGGCACCAGATGGAACTCCTAGGTGACGTGGGTCATGTGGAATCTCGTTTTGATCTATTTTGAGATAGTGTTAGCGTCGGTGCAAGATAGGTGCACGGTTTGCATAGAACGTATCATTGGCATAGAAATCGTTTTGGACACACTCGATGGGACTCCTAGGTGACGAGGCTCAAGTGGAAGCTCGGTACGGCCCATTTGGAGATAGTGCTACTCTTGATGCATGATTGGTGCACGGTTTGCGTCGAACGTACCGTAGCCTCGGAAAGAGTATTAGAGGCACCCGATGAAACTCCTAGGTTTCGTGGGTCATGTGGAATCTTGTTTCGATCTATTTTGAAATAGTGTTAGCGTCGGTGCAAGATAGGTGCTCGGTTTGCGTCAAACGTACCATAGGTTAATAAATCATTTTAGAAGCACCCGTGGTACTCCTAGGTGATGATGGTCTGGTGGAGATCTGTTCGGTCCGTTTGGAGATAGTGCTATAAAAGATAGGTGCACGGTTTGCATTGAACGTACCGTAGGTCATAAATAGTTTTGGACGCACCCGATGGAACTCGTAAGTGACGTGGGTCGTGTGGAATCTCGTTTTAGTCCATTTGGAGACAATGTTAGTGTCAGTCCTAGGTTGGAGCATGGTTTGCACCGAACATACCATAGGCATAGAAATCATTTTGGACGAACTCGATCAGACTCCTAGGTAACGAGGCTCAAGTGGAAGCTCAGCTCGGTCCGTTTGGGGATAGTGCTTCTCTTGATGCAAGATTAGTGCTTGGTTTGCACCAAATGTAGCATAGGCATAGAAATCGTTTTGGATGCACTCGAGGGGACTCCTAGGTGACAAGGCTCAAGTGGAAGTTCGATTCAGTACGTTTGGAGATAGTGCTACTCTTGATGCAAGATTGGTGCTCGGTTTGCGTCAAATGTGCCGTAGGCTTGGAAATAGTATTGGAGGCACCCCATGGAACTCCTAGGTGACGTGGGTCATGTGGAATCTCGTTTTGATCTATTTTTGGACAGTGTTAGCATCGGTGCAAGATAGGTGCATGGTTTGCACTGAATGTACCATAGGCATAGAAATCGTTTTGGACACACTCGATCGGACTCCTAGGTGACGAGGCTCAAGTGGAAGCTCGCTACGGTCTATTTGGAGATAGTGCTACTCTTGATGCATGATTGGTGCACGGTTTGCGTTGAACGTACCGTAGGCTCAGAAATAGTATTGGAGGCACCTGATGGAACTCCTAGGTTACGTGGGTCATGTGGAATCTTGTTTTGATCTGTTTTCAAACAGTGTTAGCGTCGGTGCAAGATAGACGCTCAGTTTGCGTCAAACGTACCATAGGTTAATAAATCATTTTAGAAGCACCCGCGGTACTCCTAGGTGATGATGGTCTGGTGGAGATCTGTTTGGTCCGTTTGGAGATAGTGCTATAGAAGATAGGTGCACGGTTTGCATTAAACGTACCATAGGTCATAAATAATTTTGGACGCACCCGATGGAAGTCGTAAGTGACGTGGGTCGTGTGGAATCTCATTTTAGTCCATTTGGAGACAATGTTAGTGTCAGTCCAAGGTTGGAGCATGGTTTGCACCGAACATACCATAGGCATAGAATTCGTTTTGGACGATCTCGATCAGACTCCAATGTGACGAGGCTCTAGTGGAAGCTCGGTTCGGTCCGTTTGGGGATAGTGCTTCTCTTGATGCAAGATTGGTGCTTGGTTTGCACCAAATGTAGCATAGGCATAGAAATCATTTTGGACGCACTCGAGGGGACTCCTAGGTGACGAGGCTCAATGGGAAGCTCGATTCGGTACATTTGGAGATAGTGCTACTCTTGATGCAAGATTGGTGCTCAGTTTGCGTCGAATGTGCCGTAGGCTCGGAAATAGTATTGGAGGCACCCGATGGAACTACTAGGTGATGTGGGTCATGTGGAATCTCATTTTAATCTATTTTGAGATAGTGTTAGCGTCGGTGCAAGATAGGTGCACGGTTTGCACTGAACGTATCATAGGCATAGAAATCGTTTTGGACACACTCGATGGGACTCCTAGGTGACGAGGCTCAAGTGGAAGCTCGGTACGACCCATTTGGAGATAGTGCCACTCTTGATGCATGATTGGTGCACGGTTTGCGTCGAACGTACCGTAGGCTCGGAAATAATATTGGAGGCACCCAATGGAACTCCTAGGTTACGTGGGTCATGTGGAATCTTGTTTTGATCTGTTTTGAAATAGTGTTAGTGTCGGTGCAAGATAGGTGCTCGGTTTGCATCAAACGTACCATAGGTTAATAAATCGTTTTAGAAGCACCCGTGGTACTCTTAGGTGATGATGGTCTAGTGGAGATCTGTTCGGTCTGTTTGGAGATAGTGCTATAAAAGATAGGTGCACGGTTTGCATTGAACGTACCGTAGGTCATAAATAGTTTTGGACGCACCCGATGGAACTCGTAAGTGACGTGGGTCGTGTGGAATCTTGTTTTAGTCCATTTGGAGACAATGTTAGTGTCAGTCAAAGGTTGGAGCACGGTTTGCACCGAACATACTATAGGCATAGAAATCATTTTGGACGAACTCGATCAGACTCCTAGGTGACGAGGCTCAAGTGGAAGCTCAGCTCGGTCCGTTTGGGGATAGTGCTTCTCTTGATGCAAGATTAGTGCTTGGTTTGCACCAAATGTAGCATAGGCATAGAAATCGTTTTGGTTGCACTTGAGGGGACTCCTCGGTGACGAGGCTCAAGTGGAAGTTCGATTCGGTACGTTTGGAGATAGTGCTACTCTTGATGCAATATTGGTGCTCGGTTTGCGTCAAATGTGGCGTAGGCTTGGAAATAGTATTGGAGGCACCCCATGGAACTCCTAGGTGACGTGGGTCATGTGGAATCTCGTTTTGATCTATTTTCTGACAGTGTTAGCGTCGGTGCAAGATAGGTGCACGGTTTGCACTGAATGTACCATAGGCATAGAAATCGTTTTGGACACACTCGATCGGACTCCTAGGTGACGAGGCTCAAGTGGAAGCTCGCTACAGTCTATTTGGAGATAGTGCTACTCTTGATGCATGATTGGTGCACGGTTTGCGTTGAACGTACCGTAGGCTCAGAAATAGTATTGGAGGCACCCGATGGAACTCCTAGGTTACGTGGGTCATGTGGAATCTTGTTTCGATCTGTTTTGAAACAGTGTTAGCGTCGGTGCAAGATAGGTGCTCGGTTTGCGTCAAACGTACCATAGGTTAATAAATCATTTTAGAAGCACCCGCGGTACTCCTAGGTGATGTGGTCTGGTGGAGATCTGTTTGGTCCGTTTGGAGATAGTGCTATAGAAGATAGGTGCACGGTTTGCATTGAACGTACCATAGGTCATAAATATTTTTGGACGCACCCAATGGAACTCGTAAGTGACGTGGGTCGTGTGGAATCTCATTTTAGTCCATTTGGAGACAATGTTAGTGTCAGTCCAAGGTTGGAGCACAGTTTGCACCGAACATACCATAGGCATAGAATTCGTTTTAGACGATCTCGATCAGACTCCTATGTGACGAGGCTCTAGTGGAAGCTCGGTTCGGTCCGTTTCGGGATAGTGCTTCTCTTGATGCAAGATTGGTGCTTGGTTTGCACCAAATGTAGCATAGGCATAGAAATCGTTTTGGACGCACTCGAGGGGACTCCTAGGTGACAAGGCTCAAGTGGAAGCTCGATTCAGTACGTTTGGAGATTGTGCTACTCTTGATGCAGGATTGGTGCTCGGTTTGCGTTGAATGTGCCGTAGGCTCGGAAATAGTATTGGAGGCACCCGATAGAACTCCTAGGTGACGTGGGTCATGTGGAATCTTGTTTTGATCTATTTTGAGATAGTGTTAGCGTCGGTGCAAGATAGGTGCACGGTTTGCATAGAACGTATCATAGGCATAGAAATCGTTTTGGACACACTCGATGGGACTCCTAGGTGACGAGGCTCAAGTGGAAGCTCGGTACGGCCCATTTGGAGAGAGTGCTACTCTTGATGCATGATTGGTGCACGGTTTGCGTCGAACGTACCGTAGCCTCGGAAAGAGTATTAGAGGCACCCGATGGAACTCCTAGGTTTCGTGGGTCATGTGGAATCTTGTTTCGATCTATTTTGAAATAGTGTTAGCGTCGGTGCAAGATAGGTGCTCGGTTTGCGTCAAACGTACCATAGGTTAATAAATCGTTTTAGAAGCACCCGTGGTACTCCTAGGTGATGATGGTCTGGTGGAGATCTGTTCGGTCTGTTTGGAGATAGTGCTATAAAAGATAGGTGCACGGTTTGCATTGAACGTACCGTAGGTCATAAATAGTTTTGGACGCACCCGATGGAACTCGTAAGTGACGTGGGTCGTGTGGAATCTCGTTTTAGTCCATTTGGAGACAATGTTAGTGTCAGTCCTAGGTTGGAGCATGGTTTGCACCGAACATACCATAGGCATAGAAATCATTTTGGACGAACTCGATCAGACTCCTAGGTAACGAGGCTCAAGTGGAAGCTCAGCTCGGTCCGTTTGGGGATAGTGCTTCTCTTGATGCAAGATTAGTGCTTGGTTTGCACCAAATGTAGCATAGGCATAGAAATCGTTTTGGATGCACTCGAGGGGACTCCTAGGTGACAAGGCTCAAGTGGAAGTTCGATTCAGTACGTTTGAAGATAGTGCTACTCTTGATGCAAGATTGGTGCTCGGTTTGCGTCAAATGTGCCGTAGGCTTGGAAATAGTATTGGAGGCACCCCATGGAACTCCTAGGTGACGTGGGTCATGTGGAATCTCGTTTTGATCTATTTTTGGACAGTGTTAGCGTCGGTGCAAGATAGGTGCATGGTTTGCACTGAATGTACCATAGGCATAGAAATCGTTTTGGACACACTCGATCGGACTCCTAGGTGACGAGGCTCAAGTGAAAGCTCGCTACGGTCTATTTGGAGATAGTGCTACTCTTGATGCATGATTGGTGCACGGTTTGCGTTGAACGTACCGTAGGCTCAGAAATAGTATTGGAGGCACCCGATGGAACTCCTAGGTTACGTGGGTCATGTGGAATCTTGTTTCGATCTGTTTTCAAACAGTGTTAGCGTCGGTGCAAGATAGGCGCTCAGTTTGCGTCAAACGTACCATAGGTTAATAAATCATTTTAGAAGCACCCGCGGTACTCCTAGGTGATGATGGTCTGGTGGAGATCTATTCGGTCCGTTTGGAGATAGTGCTATAGAAGATAGGTGCACGGTTTGCATTGAACGTACCATAGGTCATAAATAATTTTGGATGCACCCGATGGAACTCGTAAGTGACGTGGGTCGTGTGGAATCTCGTTTTAGTCCATTTGGAGACAATGTTAGTGTCAGTCCAAGGTTGGAGCACGGTTTGCACCGAACATACCATAGGCATGGAAATCATTTTGGACGAACTCGATCAGACTCCTAGGTGACGAGGCTCAAGTGGAAGCTTAGCTCGGTCCGTTTGGGGATAGTGCTTCTCTTGATGCAAGATTGGTGCTTGGTTTGCACCAAATGTAGCATAGGCATAGAAATCGTTTTGGACGCACTCGAGGGGACTCCTAGGTGACGAGGCTCAAGTGGAAGTTCGATTCGGTACATTTGGAGATATTGCTACTCTTGATGCAAGATTGGTGAACGGTTTGCGTCAAATGTGTCGTAGGCTTGGAAATATTATTGGAGGCACCCCATGGAACTCCTAGGTGACGTGGGTCATGTGGAATCTCGTTTTGATCTATTTTTAGACAGTGTTAGCGTCGGTGCAAGATAGGTGCATGGTTTGCACTGAATGTACCATAGGCATAGAAATCGTTTTGGACACACTCGATCGGACTCCTAGGTGACGAGGCTCAAGTGGAAGCTCGCTACGGTCTATTTGGAGATAGTGCTACTCTTGATGCATGATTGGTGCACGGTTTGCGTTGAACGTTCCGTAGGCTCAGAAATAGTATTGGAGGCACCCGATGGAACTCCTAGGTTACGTGGGTCATGTGGAATCTTGTTTCAATCTGTTTTGAAACAGTGTTAGCGTCGGTGCAAGATAGGTGCTCAGTTTGCGCCAAACGTACCATAGGTTAATAAATCATTTTAGAAGCACCCGCGGTACTCCTAGGTGATGATGGTCTGGTGGAGATCTGTTTGGTCCGTTTGGAGATAGTGCTATAGAAGATAGGTGCACGGTTTGCATTAAACGTACCACAGGTCATAAATAATTTTGGACGCACCCGATGGAACTTGTAAGTGACGTGGGTCGTGCGGAATCTCGTTTTAGTCCATTTGGAGACAGTGTTAGTGTCAGTGCAAGGTTTGAGCACGGTTTGCAGCGAACATACCATAGGCATGGAAATCATTTTGGAGGAACTCGATCAGACTCCTAGGTGACGAGGCTCAAGTGGAAGCTCAGCTCGGTCTGTTTGGGGATAGTGCTTCTCTTGATGCAAGATTGGTGCTTGGTTTGCACCAAATGTAGCATAGGCATAGAAATCGTTTTGGACGCACTCGAGGGGACTCCTAGGTGATGAGGCTCAAGTGGAAGTTCGATTTGGTACGTTTGGAGATTGTGCTACTCTTGATGCAGGATTGGTGCTCGATTTGCGTCCAAAGTGTCATAGGCTCGGAAATAGTATTGGAGGCACCCGATGGAACTCCTAGGTGACGTGGGTCATGTGGAATCTCATTTTGATCTATTTTGAGATAGTGTTAGCGTCGGTGCAAGATAGGTGCACGGTTTGCACAGAACGTATCATAGGCATAGAAATCATTTTGGACACACTCGATGGGACTCCTAGGTGACGAGGCTCAAGTGGAGCTCGGTACGGCCCATTTGGAGATAGTGCAACTCTTGATGCATGATTGGTGCACGGTTTGCGTCGAACGTACCGTAGGCTCGGAAATAGTATTGGAGGCACCCGATGGAACTCCTAGGTTTCGTGGGTCATGTGGAATCTTGTTTCGATCTGTTTTGAAATAGTGTTAGCCTCGGTGCAAGATAGGTGATCGGTTTGCGTCAAACGTACCATAGGTTAATAAATCGTTTTAGAAGCACCCGCGGTACTCCTAGGTGATGATGGTCTGGTGGAGATCTGTTCGGTCCGTTTGGAGATAGTGCTATAGAAGATAGGTGCACGGTTTGCATTGAACGTACCATAGGTCATAAATAGTTTTGGACACACCCGATGGAACTCGTAAGTGACATGGGTCATGTGGAATCTCGTTTTAGTCCATTTGGAGACAATGTTAGTGTCAGTCCAAGGTTGGAGCACGGTTTGCACCGAACATACCATAGGCATAGAAATTATTTTGGACGAACTCGATCAGACTCCTAGGTGACGAGGCTCAAGTGGAAGCTCGGTTCGGTCCATTTGGGGATAGTGCTTCTCTTGATGCAAGATTGGTGCTTGGTTTGCACAAAATGTAGCATAGGCATAGAAATCGTTTTGGATGCACTCGAGGGGACTCCTAGGTGACGAGGCTCAAGTGGAAGTTCGATTCGGTACGTTTGGAGATAGTGCTACTCTTGATGCAAGATTGGTGCTCGGTTTGCGTTGAATGTGCTGCATGCTCGGAAATAGTATTGGAGGCACCCGATGGAACTCCTAGGTGACGTGGGTCATGTGGAATCTCATTTTGATCTATTTTCAGACAGTGTTAGCGTCGGTGCAAGATAGGTGCACGGTTTGCATAGAACGTATCATAGGCATAGAAATCGTTTTGGACACACTCGATGGGACCCCTAGGTGACGAGGCTCAAGTGGAAGCTTGGTACGGCCCATTTGGAGATAGTGCCACTCTTGATGCATGATTGGTGCACGGTTTGCGTCGAACGTACCGTAGGCTCGGAAATAGTATTGGAGGCACCCAATGGAACTCCTAGGTTACGTGGGTCATGTGGAATCTTGTTTTGATCTGTTTTGAAATAGTGTTAGCGTCGGTGCAAGATAGGTGCTTGGTTTGCGTCAAATGTACCATAGGTTAATAAATCGTTTTAGAAGCACCCGCGGTACTCCTAGGTGATGTTGGTCTGGTGGAGATCTATTCGGTCCGTTTGGAGATAGTGCTATAGAAGATAGGTGCACGGTTTGCATTGAACGTACCATAGGTCATAAATAGTTTTGGATGCACCCGATGGAACTCGTAAGTGACGTGGGTCGTGTGGAATCTCGTTTTAGTCCATTTGGAGACAATGTTAGTGTCAGTCCAAGGTTGGAGCACGGTTTGCACCGAACATACCATAGGCATGGAAATCATTTTGGACGAACTCGATCAGACTCCTAGGTGACGAGGCTTAAGTGGAAGCTTAGCTCGGTCCGTTTGGGGATAGTGCTTCTCTTGATGCAAGATTGGTGCTTGGTTTGCACCAAATGTAGCATAGGCATAGAAATCGTTTTGGACGCACTCGAGGGGACTCCTAGGTGACGAGGCTCAAGTGGAAGTTCGATTCGGTACATTTGGAGATATTGCTACTCTTGATGCAAGATTGGTGCTCGGTTTGCGTCAAATGTGTCGTAGGCTTGGAAATAGTATTGGAGGCACCCCATGGAACTCCTAGGTGACGTGGGTCATGTGGAATCTCGTTTTGATCTATTTTTAGACAGTGTTAGCGTCGGTGCAAGATAGGTGCATGGTTTGCACTGAATGTACCATAGGCATAGAAATCGTTTTGGACACACTCGATCGGACTCCTAGGTGACGAGGCTCAAGTGGAAGCTCGCTACGGTCTATTTGGAGATAGTGCTACTCTTGATGCATGATTGGTGCACGGTTTGCGTTGAACGTTCCGTAGGCTCAGAAATAGTATTGGAGGCACCCGATGGAACTCCTAGGTTACGTGGGTCATGTGGAATCTTGTTTCGATCTGTTTTGAAACAGTGTTAGCGTCGGTGCAAGATAGGTGCTCAGGTTGCGCCAAACGTACCATAGGTTAATAAATCATTTTAGAAGCACCCGCGGTACTCCTAGGTGATGATGGTCTGGTGGAGATCTGTTTGGTCCGTTTGGAGATAGTGCTATAGAAGAAAGGTGCACGGTTTGCATTAAACGTACCACAGGTCATAAATAATTTTGGACACACCCGATGGAACTCGTAAGTGACGTGGGTCGTGTGGAATCTCATTTTAGTCCATTTGGAGACAATGTTAGTGTCAGTCCAAGGTTGGAGCATGGTTTGCACCGAACATACCATAGGCATAGAATTCGTTTTGGACGATCTTGATCAGACTCCTATGTGACGAGGCTCTAGTGGAAGCTCGGTTCGGTCCGTTTGGGGATAGTGCTTCTCTTGATGCAAGATTGGTGCTTGGTTTGCACCAAATGTAGCATAGGCATAGAAATCATTTTGGATGCACTCGAGGGGACTCCTAGGTGACGAGGCTCAAGTGGAAGTTCGATTCGGTACGTTTGGAGATAGTGCTACTCTTGATGCAAGATTGGTGCTCGGTTTGCGTTGAATGTGCCGCATGCTCGGAAATAGTATTGGAGGCACCCGATGGAACTCCTAGGTGACGTGGGTCATGTGGAATCTCGTTTTGATCTATTTTCAGACAGTGTTAGCGTCGGTGCAATATAGGTGCACGGTTTGCATAGAACGTATCATAGGCATAGAAATCGTTTTGGACACACTCGATGGGACTCCTAGGTGACGAGGCTCAAGTGGAAGCTCGGTACGGCCCATTTGGAGATAGTGCCACTCTTGATGCATGATTGGTGCATGGTTTGCGTCGAACGTACTGTAGGCTCGGAAATAGTATTGGAGGCACCCGATGGAACTCCTAGGTTATGTGGGTCATGTGGAATCTTGTTTCGATCTGTTTTGAAATAGTGTTAGTGTCGGTGCAAGATAGGTGCTCGGTTTGCGTCAAATGTACCATAGGTTAATAAATCGTTTTAGAAGCACCCACGGTACTCCTAGGTGATGATGGTCTGGTGGAGATCTGTTCGGTCCGTTTGGAGATAGTGCTATAGAAGATAGGTGCACGGTTTGCATTGAACGTACCATAGGTCATAAATAGTTTTGGACACACCCGATGGAACTCGTAAGTGACATGGGTCATGTGGAATCTCGTTTTAGTCCATTTGGAGACAATGTTAGTGTCAGTCCAAGGTTGGAGCACGGTTTGCACCGAACATACCATAGGCATAGAAATTATTTTGGACGAACTCGATCAGACTCCTAGGTGACGAGGCTCAAGTGGAAGCTCGGTTCGGTCCGTTTGGGGATAGTGCTTCTCTTGATGCAAGATTGGTGCTTGGTTTGCACAAAATGTAGCATAGGCATAGAAATCGTTTTGGATGCACTCGAGGGGACTCCTAGGTGACGAGGCTCAAGTGGAAGTTCGATTCGGTACGTTTGGAGATAGTGCTACTCTTGATGCAAGATTGGTGCTCGGTTTGCGTTGAATGTGCTGCATGCTCGGAAATAGTATTGGAGGCACCCGATGGAACTCCTAGGTGACGTGGGTCATGTGGAATCTCGTTTTGATCTATTTTCAGACAGTGTTAGCGTCGGTGCAAGATAGGTGCACGGTTTGCATAGAACGTATCATAGGCATAGAAATCGTTTTGGACACACTCGATGGGACCCCTAGGTGACGAGGCTCAAGTGGAAGCTTGGTACGGCCCATTTGGAGATAGTGCCACTCTTGATGCATGATTGGTGCACGGTTTGCGTCGAACGTACCGTAGGCTCGGAAATAGTATTGGAGGCACCCAATGGAACTCCTAGGTTACGTGGGTCATGTGGAATCTTGTTTTGATCTGTTTTGAAATAGTGTTAGCGTCGGTGCAAGATAGGTGCTTGGTTTGCGTCAAATGTACCATAGGTTAATAAATCGTTTTAGAAGCACCCGCGGTACTCCTAGGTGATGTTGGTCTGGTGGAGATCTATTCGGTCCGTTTGGAGATAGTGCTATAGAAGATAGGTGCACGGTTTGCATTGAACGTACCATAGGTCATAAATAGTTTTGGATGCACCCGATGGAACTCGTAAGTGACGTGGGTCGTGTGGAATCTCGTTTTAGTCCATTTGGAGACAATGTTAGTGTCAGTCCAAGGTTGGAGCACGGTTTGCACCGAACATACCATAGGCATGGAAATCATTTTGGACAAACTCGATCAGACTCCTAGGTGACGAGGCTTAAGTGGAAGCTTAGCTCGGTCCGTTTGGGGATAGTGCTTCTCTTGATGCAAGATTGGTGCTTGGTTTGCACCAAATGTAGCATAGGCATAGAAATCGTTTTGGACGCACTCGAGGGGACTCCTAGGTGACGAGGCTCAAGTGGAAGTTCGATTCGGTACATTTGGAGATATTGCTACTCTTGATGCAAGATTGGTGCTCGGTTTGCGTCAAATGTGTCGTAGGCTTGGAAATAGTATTGGAGGCACCCCATGGAACTCCTAGGTGACGTGGGTCATGTGGAATCTCGTTTTGATCTATTTTTAGACAGTGTTAGCGTCGGTGCAAGATAGGTGCATGGTTTGCACTGAATGTACCATAGGCATAGAAATCGTTTTGGACACACTCGATCGGACTCCTAGGTGACGAGGCTCAAGTGGAAGCTCGCTACGGTCTATTTGGAGATAGTGCTACTCTTGATGCATGATTGGTGCACGGTTTGCGTTGAACGTTCCATAGGCTCAGAAATAGTATTGGAGGCACCCGATGGAACTCCTAGGTTACGTGGGTCATGTGGAATCTTGTTTCGATCTGTTTTGAAACAGTGTTAGCGTCAGTGCAAGATAGGTGCTCAGTTTGCGCCAAACATACCATAGGTTAATAAATCATTTTAGAAGCACCCGCGGTACTCCTAGGTGATGATGGTCTGGTGGAGATCTGTTTGGTCCGTTTGGAGATAGTGCTATAGAAGATAGGTGCACGTTTTGCATTAAACGTACCACAGGTCATAAATAATTTTGGACGCACCCGATGGAACTCGTAAGTGACGTGGGTCGTGTGGAATCTCATTTTAGTCCATTTGGAGACAATGTTAGTGTCAGTCCAAGGTTGGAGCATGGTTTGCACCGAACATACCATAGGCATAGAATTCGTTTTGGACGATCTTGATGAGACTCCTATGTGACGAGGCTCTAGTGGAAGCTCGGTTCGGTCCGTTTGGGGATAGTGCTTCTCTTGATGCAAGATTGGTGCTTGGTTTGCACCAAATGTAGCATAGGCATAGAAATCATTTTGGATGCACTCGAGGGGACTCCTAGGTGACGAGGCTCTAGTGGAAGTTCGATTCGGTACGTTTGGAGATAGTGCTACTCTTGATGCAAGATTGGTGCTCGGTTTGCGTTGAATGTGCCGCATGCTCGGAAATAGTATTGGAGGCACCCGATGGAACTCCTAGGTGATGTGGGTCATGTGGAATCTCGTTTTGATCTATTTTCAGACAGTGTTAGCGTCGGTGCAATATAGGTGCACGGTTTGCACTGAACGTATCATAGGCATAGAAATCGTTTTGGACACACTCGATGGGACTCCTAGGTGACGAGGCTCAAGTGGAAGCTCGGTACGGCCCATTTGGAGATAGTGCCACTCTTGATGCATGATTGGTGCATGGTTTGCGTCGAACGTACTGTAGGCTCGGAAATAGTATTGGAGGCACCCGATGGAACTCCTAGGTTATGTGGGTCATGTGGAATCTTGTTTCGATCTGTTTCGAAATAGTGTTAGTGTCGGTGCAAGATAGGTGCTCGGTTTGCGTCAAATGTACCATAGGTTAATAAATCGTTTTAGAATCACCCACGGTACTCCTAGGTGATGATGGTCTGGTGGAGATCTGTTCGGTCCGTTTGGAGATAGTGCTATAGAAGATAGGTGCACGGTTTGCATTGAACGTACCATAGGTCATAAATAGTTTTGGACACACCCGATGGAACTCGTAAGTGACATGGGTCATGTGGAATCTCGTTTTAGTCCATTTGGAGACAATGTTAGTGTCAGTCCAAGGTTGGAGCACGGTTTGCACCGAACATACCATAGGCATAGAAATTATTTTGGACGAACTCGATCAGACTCCTAGGTGACGAGGCTCAAGTGGAAGCTCGGTTCGGTCCGTTTGGGGATAGTGCTTCTCTTGATGCAAGATTGGTGCTTGGTTTGCACAAAATGTAGCATAGGCATAGAAATCGTTTTGGATGCACTCGAGGGGACTCCTAGGAGACGAGGCTCAAGTAGAAGTTCGATTCGGTACGTTTGGTGATAGTGCTACTCTTGATGCAAGATTGGTGCTCGGTTTGCGTTGAATGTGCTGCATGCTCGGAAATAGTATTGGAGGCACCCGATGGAACTCCTAGGTGACGTGGGTCATGTGGAATCTCGTTTTGATCTATTTTCAGACAGTGTTAGCGTCGGTGCAAGATAGGTGCACGGTTTGCATAGAACGTATCATAGGCATAGAAATTGTTTTGGACACACTCGATGGGACCCCTAGGTGACGAGGCTCAAGTGGAAGCTTGGTACGGCCCATTTGGAGATAGTGCCACTCTTGATGCATGATTGGTGCACGGTTTGCGTCGAACGTACCGTAGGCTCGGAAATAGTATTGGAGGCACCCAATGGAACTCCTAGGTTACGTGGGTCATGTGGAATCTTGTTTTGATCTGTTTTGAAATAGTGTTAGCGTCGGTGCAAGATAGGTGCTTGGTTTGCGTCAAATGTACCATAGGTTAATAAATCGTTTTAGAAGCACCCGCGGTACTCCTAGGTGATGTTGGTCTGGTGGAGATCTATTCGGTCCGTTTGGAGATAGTGCTATAGAAGATAGGTGCACGGTTTGCATTGAACGTACCATAGGTCATAAATAGTTTTGGATGCACCCGATGGAACTCGTAAGTGACGTGGGTCGTGTGGAATCTCGTTTTAGTCCATTTGGAGACAATGTTAGTGTCAGTCCAAGGTTGGAGCACGGTTTGCACCGAACATACCATAGGCATGGAAATCATTTTGGACAAACTCGATCAGACTCCTAGGTGACGAGGCTTAAGTGGAAGCTTAGCTCGGTCCGTTTGGGGATAGTGCTTCTCTTGATGCAAGATTGGTGCTTGGTTTGCACCAAATGTAGCATAGGCATAGAAATCGTTTTGGACGCACTCGAGGGGACTCCTAGGTGACGAGGCTCAAGTGGAAGTTCGATTCGGTACATTTGGAGATATTGCTACTCTTGATGCAAGATTGGTGCTCGGTTTGCGTCAAATGTGTCGTAGGCTTGGAAATAGTATTGGAGGCACCCCATGGAACTCCTAGGTGACGTGGGTCATGTGGAATCTCGTTTTGATCTATTTTTAGACAGTGTTAGCGTCGGTGCAAGATAGGTGCATGGTTTGCACTGAATGTACCATAGGCATAGAAATCGTTTTGGACACACTCGATCGGACTCCTAGGTGACGAGGCTCAAGTGGAAGCTCGCTACGGTCTATTTGGAGATAGTGCTACTCTTGATGCATGATTGGTGCACGGTTTGCGTTGAACGTTCCGTAGGCTCAGAAATAGTATTGGAGGCACCCGATGGAACTCCTAGGTTACGTGGGTCATGTGGAATCTTGTTTCGATCTGTTTTGAAACAGTGTTAGCGTCGGTGCAAGATAGGTGCTCAGTTTGCGCCAAACGTACCATAGGTTAATAAATCATTTTAGAAGCACCCGCGGTACTCCTAGGTGATGATGGTCTGGTGGAGATCTGTTTGGTCCGTTTGGAGATAGTGCTATAGAAGATAGGTGCACGGTTTGCATTAAACGTACCACAGGTCATAAATAATTTTGGACGCACCCGATGGAACTCGTAAGTGACGTGGGTCGTGTGGAATCTCATTTTAGTCCATTTGGAGACAATGTTAGTGTCAGTCCAAGGTTGGAGCATGGTTTGCACCGAACATACCATAGGCATAGAATTCGTTTTGGACGATCTTGATCAGACTCCTATGTGACGAGGCTCTAGTGGAAGCTCGGTTCGGTCCGTTTGGGGATAGTGCTTCTCTTGATGCAAGATTGGTGCTTGGTTTGCACCAAATGTAGCATAGGCATAGAAATCATTTTGGATGCACTCGAGGGGACTCCTAGGTGACGAGGCTCAAGTGGAAGTTCGATTCGGTACGTTTGGAGATAGTGCTACTCTTGATGCAAGATTGGTGCTCGGTTTGCGTTGAATGTGCCGCATGCTCGGAAATAGTATTGGAGGCACCCGATAGAACTCCTAGGTGACGTGGGTCATGTGGAATCTCGTTTTGATCTATTTTCAGACAGTGTTAGCGTCGGTGCAATATAGGTGCACGGTTTGCACAGAACGTATCATAGGCATAGAAATCGTTTTGGACACACTCGATGGGACTCCTAGGTGACGAGGCTCAAGTGGAAGCTCGGTACGGCCCATTTGGAGATAGTGCCACTCTTGATGCATGATTGGTGCATGGTTTGCGTCGAACGTACTGTAGGCTCGGAAATAGTATTGGAGGCACCCGATGGAACTCCTAGGTTATGTGGGTCATGTGTAATCTTGTTTCGATCTGTTTTGAAATAGTGTTAGTGTCGGTGCAAGATAGGTGCTCGGTTTGCGTCAAATGTACCATAGGTTAATAAATCATTTTAGAAGCACCCACGATACTCCTAGGTGATGATGGTTTGGTGGAGATCTGTTCGGTCTGTTTGGAGATAGTGCTATAGAAGATAGGTGCACGGTTTGCATTGAATGTACCATAGGTCATAAGTAGTTTTGGACGCACCCGATGGAACTCGTAAGTGACATGGGTCATGTGGAATCTCGTTTTAGTCTATTTGGAGATAGTGTTAGTGTCAGTGCAAGGTTGGAGCACGGTTTGCACCGAACATACCATAGGCATAGAAATCGTTTTGGACGATCTCGATCAGACTCCTATGTGACGAGGCTCAAGTGGAAGCTCGGTTCGGTCCGTTTCGAGATAGTGCTTCTCTTGATGCAAGATTGGTGCTTGGTTTGCACCAAATGTAGCATAGGCATAGAAATCGTTTTGGACGCACTCGAGGGGACTCCTAGGTGACAAGGCTCAAGTGGAAGCTCGATTCAATACGTTTGGAGATAGTGCTACTCTTGATGCAAGATTGGTGCTCGGTTTGCGTCGAATGTGCCGTAGGCTTGGAAATAGTATTGGAGGCACCCGATGGAACTCCTAGGTGACGTGGGTCATATGGAATCTCGTTTTGATCTATTTTGAGATAGTGTTAGCGTCGGTGCAAGATAGGTGCATGGTTTCCACAGAACGTATCATAGGCATAGAAATCATTTTGGACACACTCGATGGGACTCCTAGGTGACGAGGCTCAAGTGGAAGCTCGGTACGGCCCATTTGGAGATAGTGCTACTCTTGATGCATGATTGGTGCACGGTTTGCGTCGAACGTACCGTAGGCTCAGAAATAGTATTGGAGGCACCCGATGGAACTCTTAGGTTTCGTGGGTCATCTGGAATCTTGTTTCGATCTGTATTGAAATAGTATTAGCATCGGTGCAAGATAGGTGCTCGGTTTGTGTCAAACGTACCATAGGTTAATAAAGCATTTTAGAAGCACCTGCAGTACTCCTAGGTGATGATGGTCTGGTGGAGATCTGTTCGGTCTGTTTGGAGATAGTGCTATAGAAGATAGGTGCACGGTTTGCATTGAATGTACCATAGGTCATAAGTAGTTTTGGACGCACCCGATGGAACTCGTAAGTGACATGGGTCATGTGGAATCTCGTTTTAGTCCATTTGGAGATAGTGTTAGTGTCAGTGCAAGGTTGGAGCACGGTTTGCACCGAACATACCATAGGCATAGAAATCGTTTTGGACGATCTCGATCAGACTCCTATGTGACGAGGCTCAAGTGGAAGCTCGGTTCGGTCCGTTTCGAGATAGTGCTTCTCTTGATGCAAGATTGGTGCTTGGTTTGCACCAAATGTAGCATAGGCATAGAAATCGTTTTGGACGCACTCGAGGGGACTCCTAGGTGACAAGGCTCAAGTGGAAGCTCGATTCAGTACGTTTGGAGATAGTGCTACTCTTGATGCAAGATTGGTGCTCGGTTTGCGTCGAATGTGCCGTAGGCTTGGAAATAGTATTGGAGGCACCCGATGGAACTCCTAGGTGACGTGGGTCATATGGAATCTCGTTTTGATCTATTTTGAGATAGTGTTAGCGTCGGTGCAAGATAGGTGCATGGTTTCCACAGAATGTATCATAGGCATAGAAATCATTTTGGACACACTTGATGGGACTCCTAGGTGACGAGGCTCAAGTGGAAGCTCGGTACGGCCCATTTGGAGATAGTGCTACTCTTGATGCATGATTGGTGCACGGTTTGCGTCGAACGTACCGTAGGCTCGGAAATAGTATTGGAGGCACCCGATGGAACTCTTAGGTTTCGTGGGTCATCTGGAATCTTGTTTCGATCTGTATTGAAATAGTATTAGCATCGGTGCAAGATAGGTGCTCGGTTTGTGTCAAACGTACCATAGGTTAATAAAGCATTTTAGAAGCACCTGCAGTACTTCTAGGTGATGATGGTCTAGTGGAGATCTGTTCGGTCCGTTTGGAGATAGTGCTATAGAAGATAGGTGCACGGTTTGCATTGAACGTACCATAGGTCATAAATAGTTTTGGACGCACCCGATGGAACTCGTAAGTGATGTGGGTCGTGTGGAATCTCGTTTTAGTCCATTTGGAGACAATGTTAGTGTCAGTCCAAGGTTGGAGCACGGTTTGCACCGAACATACCATAGGCATATAAATCATTTTGGACGATCTCGATCAGACTCCTATGTGACGAGGCTCAAGTGGAAGCTCGGTTCGGTCCGTTTCGGGATAGTGCTTCTCTTGATGCAAGATTGGTGCTTGGTTTGCACCAAATGAGCATAGGCGTAGAAAACATTTTGGACGCACTCGAGGGGACTCCTAGGTGACGAGGCTCAAGTGGAAGCTCGATTCAGTATGTTTGGAGATAGTGCTACTCTTGATGCTAGATTGGTGCTCGGTTTGCGTCGAATGTGCCGTAGGCTCGGAAATAGTATTGGAGGCACCCGATGGAACTCCTAGGTGACGTGGGTCATGTGGAATCTCGTTTTGATCTATTTTGAGATAGTGTTAGCGTCGGTGCAAGATAGGTGCACGGTTTGCACAGAACGTATCATAGGCATAGAAATCGTTTTGGACACACTCAATGGGAGTCCTAGGTGACGAGGCTCAAGTGGAAGCTCGGTACGGCCCATTTGGAGATAGTGCCACTCTTGATGCATGATTGGTGCATGGTTTGCGTCGAACGTACTGTAGGCTTGGAAATAGTATTGGAGGCACCCGATGGAACTCCTAGGTTGTGTGGGTCATGTGGAATCTTGTTTCGATCTGTTTTGAAATAGTGTTAGTGTCGGTGCAAGATAGGTGCTCGGTTTGCGTCAAATGTACCATAGGTTAATAAATCGTTTTAGAAGCACCCACGGTACTCCTAGGTGATGATGGTCTGGTGGAGATCTGTTCGGTCTGTTTGGAGATAGTGCTATAGAAGATAGGTGCACGGTTTGCATTGAATGTACCATAGGTCATAAGTAGTTTTGGACGCACCCGATGGAACTCGTAAGTGACATGGGTCATGTGGAATCTCGTTTTAGTCCATTTGGAGATAGTGTTAGTGTCAGTGCAAGGTTGGAGCACGGTTTGCACCGAACATACCATAGGCATAGAAATCGTTTTGGACGATCTCGATCAGACTCCTATGTGACGAGGCTCAAGTGGAAGCTCGGTTTGGTCCGTTTCGAGATAGTGCTTCTCTTGATGCAAGATTGGTGCTTGGTTTGCACCAAATGTAGCATAGGCATAGAAATCGTTTTGGACGCACTCGAGGGGACTCCTAGGTGACAAGGCTCAAGTGGAAGCTCGATTCAGTACGTTTGGACATAGTGCTACTCTTGATGCAAGATTGGTGCTCGGTTTGCGTCGAATGTGCCGTAAGCTTGGAAATAGTATTGGAGGCACCCGATGGAACTCCTTGGTGACGTGGGTCATATGGAATCTCGTTTTGATCTATTTTGAGATAGTGTTAGCGTCGGTGCAAGATAGGTGCATGGTTTCCACAGAACGTATCATAGGCATAGAAATCATTTTGGACACACTCGATGGGACTCCTAGGTGACGAGGCTCAAGTGGAAGCTCGGTACGGCCCATTTGGAGATAGTGCTACTCTTGATGCATGATTGGTGCACGGTTTGCGTCAAACGTACCGTAGGCTCAGAAATAGTATTGGAGGCACCCGATGGAACTCTTAGGTTTCGTGGGTCATCTGGAATCTTGTTTCGATCTGTATTGAAATAGTATTAGCATCGGTGCAAGATAGGTGCTCGGTTTGTGTCAAACGTACCATAGGTTAATAAAGCATTTTAGAAGCACCTGCAGTACTTCTAGGTGATGATGGTCTAGTGGAGATCTGTTCGGTCCGTTTGGAGATAGTGCTATAGAAGATAGGTGCACGGTTTGCATTGAACGTACCATAGGTCATAAATAGTTTTGGACGCACCCGATGGAACTCGTAAGTGATGTGGGTCGTGTGGAATCTCGTTTTAGTCCATTTGGAGACAATGTTAGTGTCAGTCCAAGGTTGGAGCACGGTTTGCACCGAACATACCATAGGCATAGAAATCATTTTGGACGATCTCGATCAGACTCCTATGTGACGAGGCTCAAGTGGAAGCTCGGTTCGGTCCATTTCGGGATAGTGCTTCTCTTGATGCAAGATTGGTGCTTGGTTTGCACCAAATGAGCATAGGCATAGAAAACATTTTGGACGCACTCGAGGGGACTCCTAGGTGACGAGGCTCAAGTGGAAGCTCGATTCAGTATGTTTGGAGATAGTGCTACTCTTGATGCTAGATTGGTGCTCGGTTTGCGTCGAATGTGTCGTAGGCTCGGAAATAGTATTGGAGGCACCCGATGGAACTCCTAGGTGACGTGGGTCATGTGGAATCTCGTTTTGATCTATTTTGAGATAGTGTTAGCGTCGGTGCAAGATAGGTGCATGGTTTGCACAGAACGTATCATAGGCATAGAAATCGTTTTGGACACACTCGATGGGACTCCTAGGTAACGAGGCTCAAGTGGAAGCTCGGTACGGCCCATTTGGAGATAGTGCCACTCTTGAGGCATGATTGGTGCACGGTTTGCGTCGAACGTACCGTAGGCTCAGAAATAGTATTAGAGGCACCCGATGGAACTCCTAGGTTAGGTGGGTCATGTGGAATCTTGTTTTGATCTGTTTTGAAATAGTGTTAGCGTCGGTGCAAGATAGGTGCTCGGTTTGCGTCAAATGTACCATAGGTTAATAAATCATTTTAGAAGCACCCGCGGTACTCCTAGGTGATGATGGTCTGGTGGAGATCTGTTCGGTCCGTTTGCAGATAGTGCTATAGAAGATAGGTGCACGGTTTGCATTGAACGTACCATAGGTCATAAATAGTTTTGGACGCACCCGATGGAACTCGTAAGTGACGTGGGTCGTGTGGAATCTTGTTTTAGTCCATTTGGAGACAATGTTAGTGTCAGTCCAAGGTTGGAGCACGGTTTGCACCGAACATACCATAGGCATAGAAATCATTTTTGGACGAACTCGATCAGACTCCTAGGTGATGAGGCTCAAGTGGAAGCTCGGTTCGGTCTGTTTCGGGATAGTGCTTCTCTTGATGCAAGATTTGTGCTTGGTTTGCACCAAATGTAGCATAGGCATAGAAATCATTTTGGACGCACTCGAGGGGACTCCTAGGTGACGAGGCTCAAGTAGAAGCTCGATTCAGTACGTTTGGAGATAGTGCTACTCTTGATGCAAGATTGGTGCTCGGTTTGTGTCGAATGTGCCATAAGCTCAGAAATAGTATTGGAGGCACCCGATGGAACTCCTAGGTGACGTGGGTCATATGGAATCTCGTTTTGATCTATTTTGAGATAGTGTTAGCGTCGGTGCAAGATAGGTGCATGGTTTCCACAGAACGTATCATAGGCATAGAAATCATTTTGGACACACTCGATGGGACTCCTAGGTGACGAGGCTCAAGTGGAAGCTCGGTATGGCCCATTTGGAGATAGTGCTACTCTTGATGCATGATTGGTGCACGGTTTGCGTCAAACGTACCGTAGGCTCAGAAATAGTATTGGAGGCACCCGATGGAACTCTTAGGTTTCGTGGGTCATCTGGAATCTTGTTTCGATCTGTATTGAAATAGTATTAGCATCGGTGCAAGATAGGTGCTCGGTTTGTGTCAAACGTACCATAGGTTAATAAAGCATTTTAGAAGCACCTGCAGTACTTCTAGGTGATGATGGTCTAGTGGAGATCTGTTCGGTCCGTTTGGAGATAGTGCTATAGAAGATAGGTGCACGGTTTGCATTGAACGTACCATAGGTCATAAATAGTTTTGGACGCACCCGATGGAACTCGTAAGTGATGTGGGTCGTGTGGAATCTCGTTTTAGTCCATTTGGAGACAATGTTAGTGTCAGTCCAAGGTTGGAGCACGGTTTGCACCGAACATACCATAGGCATAGAAATCATTTTGGACGATCTCGATCAGACTCCTATGTGACGAGGCTCAAGTGGAAGCTCGGTTCGGTCCGTTTCGGGATAGTGCTTCTCTTGATGCAAGATTGGTGCTTGGTTTGCACCAAATGAGCATAGGCATAGAAAACGTTTTGGACGCACTCGAGGGGACTCCTAGGTGACGAGGCTCAAGTGGAAGCTCGATTCAGTATGTTTGGAGATAGTGCTACTCTTGATGCTAGATTGGTGCTCGGTTTGCGTCGAATGTGCCGTAGGCTCGGAAATAGTATTGGAGGCACCCGATGGAACTCCTAGGTGACGTGGGTCATGTGGAATCTCGTTTTGATCTATTTTGAGATAGTGTTAGCGTCGGTGCAAGATAGGTGCATGGTTTGCACAGAACGTATCATAGGCATAGAAATCGTTTTGGACACACTCGATGGGACTCCTAGGTAACGAGGCTCAAGTGGAAGCTCGGTACGGCCCATTTGGAGATAGTGCCACTCTTGAGGCATGATTGGTGCACGGTTTGCGTCGAACGTACCGTAGGCTCAGAAATAGTATTAGAGGCACCCGATGGAACTCCTAGGTTAGGTGGGTCATGTGGAATCTTGTTTTGATCTGTTTTGAAATAGTGTTAGCGTCGGTGCAAGATAGGTGCTCGGTTTGCGTCAAATGTACCATAGGTTAATAAATCATTTTAGAAGCACCCGCGGTACTCCTAGGTGATGATGGTCTGGTGGAGATCTGTTCGGTCCGTTTGCAGATAGTGCTATAGAAGATAGGTGCACGGTTTGCATTGAACGTACCATAGGTCATAAATAGTTTTGGACGCACCCGATGGAACTCGTAAGTGACGTGGGTCGTGTGGAATCTTGTTTTAGTCCATTTGGAGACAATGTTAGTGTCAGTCCAAGGTTGGAGCACGGTTTGCACCGAACATACCATAGGCATAGAAATCATTTTTGGACGAACTCGATCAGACTCCTAGGTGATGAGGCTCAAGTGGAAGCTCGGTTCGGTCTGTTTCGGGATAGTGCTTCTCTTGATGCAAGATTTGTGCTTGGTTTGCACCAAATGTAGCATAGGCATAGAAATCATTTTGGACGCACTCGAGGGGACTCCTAGGTGACGAGGCTCAAGTGGAAGCTCGATTCAGTACGTTTGGAGATAGTGCTACTCTTGATGCAAGATTGGTGCTCGGTTTGTGTCGAATGTGCCATAAGCTCAGAAATAGTATTGGAGGCACCCGATGGAACTCCTAGGTGACGTGGGTCATATGGAATCTCGTTTTGATCTATTTTGAGATAGTGTTAGCGTCGGTGCAAGATAGGTGCATGGTTTCCACAGAACGTATCATAGGCATAGAAATCATTTTGGACACACTCGATGGGACTCCTAGGTGACGAGGCTCAAGTGGAAGCTCGGTATGGCCCATTTGGAGATAGTGCTACTCTTGATGCATGATTGGTGCACGGTTTGCGTCAAACGTACCGTAGGCTCAGAAATAGTATTGGAGGCACCCGATGGAACTCTTAGGTTTCGTGGGTCATCTGGAATCTTGTTTCGATCTGTATTGAAATAGTATTAGCATCGGTGCAAGATAGGTGCTCGGTTTGTGTCAAACGTACCATAGGTTAATAAAGCATTTTAGAAGCACCTGCAGTACTTCTAGGTGATGATGGTCTAGTGGAGATCTGTTCGGTCCGTTTGGAGATAGTGCTATAGAAGATAGGTGCACGGTTTGCATTGAACGTACCATAGGTCATAAATAGTTTTGGACGCACCCGATGGAACTCGTAAGTGATGTGGGTCGTGTGGAATCTCGTTTTAGTCCATTTGGAGACAATGTTAGTGTCAGTCCAAGGTTGGAGCACGGTTTGCACCGAACATACCATAGGCATAGAAATCATTTTGGACGATCTCGATCAGACTCCTATGTGACGAGGCTCAAGTGGAAGCTCGGTTCGGTCCGTTTCGGGATAGTGCTTCTCTTGATGCAAGATTGGTGCTTGGTTTGCACCAAATGAGCATAGGCATAGAAAACGTTTTGGACGCACTCGAGGGGACTCCTAGGTGACGAGGCTCAAGTGGAAGCTCGATTCAGTATGTTTGGAGATAGTGCTACTCTTGATGCTAGATTGGTGCTCGGTTTGCGTCGAATGTGCCGTAGGCTCGGAAATAGTATTGGAGGCACCCGATGGAACTCCTAGGTGACGTGGGTCATGTGGAATCTCGTTTTGATCTATTTTGAGATAGTGTTAGCGTCGGTGCAAGATAGGTGCATGGTTTGCACAGAACGTATCATAGGCATAGAAATCGTTTTGGACACACTCGATGGGACTCCTAGGTAACGAGGCTCAAGTGGAAGCTCGGTACGGCCCATTTGGAGATAGTGCCACTCTTGAGGCATGATTGGTGCACGGTTTGCGTCGAACGTACCGTAGGCTCAGAAATAGTATTAGAGGCACCCGATGGAACTCCTAGGTTAGGTGGGTCATGTGGAATCTTGTTTTGATCTGTTTTGAAATAGTGTTAGCGTCGGTGCAAGATAGGTGCTCGGTTTGCGTCAAATGTACCATAGGTTAATAAATCATTTTAGAAGCACCCGCGGTACTCCTAGGTGATGATGGTCTGGTGGAGATCTGTTCGGTCCGTTTGCAGATAGTGCTATAGAAGATAGGTGCACGGTTTGCATTGAACGTACCATAGGTCATAAATAGTTTTGGACGCACCCGATGGAACTCGTAAGTGACGTGGGTCGTGTGGAATCTTGTTTTAGTCCATTTGGAGACAATGTTAGTGTCAGTCCAAGGTTGGAGCACGGTTTGCACCGAACATACCATAGGCATAGAAATCATTTTTGGACGAACTCGATCAGACTCCTAGGTGATGAGGCTCAAGTGGAAGCTCGGTTCGGTCTGTTTCGGGATAGTGCTTCTCTTGATGCAAGATTTGTGCTTGGTTTGCACCAAATGTAGCATAGGCATAGAAATCATTTTGGACGCACTCGAGGGGACTCCTAGGTGACGAGGCTCAAGTGGAAGCTCGATTCAGTACGTTTGGAGATAGTGCTACTCTTGATGCAAGATTGGTGCTCGGTTTGCGTCGAATGTGCCATAGGCTCAGAAATAGTATTGGAGGCACCCGATGGAACTCCTAGGTGACGTGGGTCATGTGGAATCTCGTTTTGATCTATTTTGAGATAGTGTTAGTGTCGGTGCAAGATAGGTGCATGGTTTGCACAGAACGTATCATAGGCATAGAAATCGTTTTGGACACACTCGATGGGACTCCTAGGTGACGAGGCTCAAGTGGAAGCTCGGTACAGCCCATTTGGAGATAGTGCTACTCTTGATGCATGATTGGTGCACGGTTTGCGTCGAACGGACCGTAGGCTCGGAAAGAGTATTAGAGGCACCCGATGGAACTCCTAGGTTTCGTGGGTCATATGGAATCTTGTTTCGATCTGTTTTGAAATAGTGTTAGCGTCGGTGCAAGATAGGTGCTCGGTTTGTGTCAAACGTACCATAGGTTAATAAAGCATTTTAGAAGCACCCGCGGTACTCCTAGGTGATGATGGTCTGGTGGAGATCTGTTCGGTCCGTTTGGAGATAGTGCTATAGAAGATAGGTGCACGGTTTGCATTGAACGTACCATAGGTCATAAATAGTTTTGGACACACCCGATGGAACTCGTAAGTGACGTGGGTCGTGTGGAATCTCGTTTTAGTCCATTTGGAGACAAAGTTAGTGTCAGTCCAAGGTTGGAGCACGGTTTGCACCGAACATACCATAGGCATAGAAATCATTTTGGACGATCTCGATCAGACTCCTATGTGACGAGCCTCAAGTGGAAGCTCGGTTCGGTCCGTTTCGGGATAGTGCTTCTCTTGATGCAAGATTGGTGCTTGGTTTGCACCAAATGTAGCATAGGCATAGAAATTGTTTTGGACGCACTCGAGGGGACTCCTAGGTGACGAGGCTCAAGTGGAAGCTCGATTCAGTATGTTTGGAGATAGTGCTACTCTTGATGCAAGATTGGTGCTCGGTTTGCGTCGAATGTGCCGTAGGCTCGGAAATAGTATTGGAGGCACCCGATGGAACTCCTAGGTGACGTGGGTCATGTGGAATCTCGTTTTGATCTATTTTGAGATAGTGTTAGCGTCGGTGCAAGATAGGTGCACGGTTTGCATAGAACGTATCATAGGCATAGAAATCGTTTTGGACACACTCGATGGGACTCCTAGGTGACGAGGCTCAAGTGGAAGCTCGGTACAGCCCATTTGGACATAGTGCTACTCCTGATGCATGATTGGTGCACAGTTTGCGTCGAACGGACCGTAGGCTCGGAAAGAGTCTTAGAGGCACCCGATGGAACTCCTAGGTTTCGTGGGTCATATGGAATCTTGTTTCGATCTGTTTTGAAATAGTGTTAGCGTCGGTGCAAGATAGGTGCTCGGTTTGTGTCAAACGTACCATAGGTTAATAAATCGTTTTAGAAGCACCCGCGCTACTCCTAGGTGATGATGGTCTGGTGGAGATCTGTTTAGTCCATTTGGAGATAGTGCTATAGAAGATAGGTGCACGGTTTGCATTGAACGTACCATAGGTCATAAATAGTTTTGGACGCACCCGATAGAACTCGTAAGTGACGTGGGTCGTGTGGAATCTCATTTTAGTCCATTTGGAGACAATGTTAGTGTCAGTCCAAGGTTGGAGCACGATTTGCACCGAACATACCATAGGCATAGAAATCATTTTGGACGAACTCGATCAGACTCCTAGGTGACGAGGCTCAAGTGGAAGCTCGGTTCGGTCCGTTTGGGGATAGTGCTTCTCTTGATGCAAGATTGGTGCTTGGTTTGCACAAAATGTAGCATAGGCATAGAAATCGTTTTGGATGCACTCAAGGGGACTCCTAGGTGACGAGGCTCAAGTGGAAGTTCGATTCGGTACGTTTGGAGATAGTGCTACTCTTGATGCAAGATTGGTGCTCGGTTTGCGTTGAATGTGCCGCATGCTCGGAAATAGTATTGGAGGCACTCGAAGGAAATCCTAGGTGACGTGGGTCATGTGGAATCTTATTTTGATCTATTTTCAGACAGTGTTAGCGTCGGTGCAAGATAGGTGCATGGTTTGCATAGAACGTATCATAGGCATAGAAATCGTTTTGGACACACTCGATGGGACTCCTAGGTGACGAGGCTCAAGTGGAAGCTCGGTACGGCCCATTTGGAGATAGTGCCACTCTTGATGCATGATTGGTGCACAGTTTGCGTCGAACATACCGTAGGCTCGGAAATAGTATTGGAGGCACCCGATGGAACTCCTAGGTTTCGTGGGTCATGTGGAATCTTGTTTCGATCTGTTTTGAAATAGTGTTAGCGTCGGTGCAAGATAGGTGCTCCGTTTGCGTCAAACGTACCATAGGTTAATAAATCGTTTTAGAAGCACCCGCGGTACTCCTAGGATGATGGTCTGGTGGAGATCTGTTTGGGCCGTTTGGAGATAGTGCTATAGAAGATAGGTGCACGGTTTGCATTGAACGTACCATAGGTCATAAATAGTTTTGGACGCACCCGATGGAACTCGTAAGTGACGTGGGTCGTGTGGAATCTCGTTTTAGTCCATTTGGAGACAATGTTAGTGTCAGTCCAAGGTTGGAGCACGGTTTGCACCGAACATACCATAGGCATAGAAATCATTTTGGACGAACTCGATCAGACTCCTAGGTGACGAGGCTCAAGTGGAAGTTCGGTTCGGTACGTTTGGGGATAGTGCTTCTCTTGATGCAAGATTGGTGCTTGGTTTAAACAAAATGTAGCATAGGCATAGAAATCGTTTTGAATGCACTCGAGGGGACTCCTAGGTGACGAGGCTCAAGTGGAATTTCGATTCGGTACGTTTGGAGATAGAGCTACTCTTGATGCAAGATTGGTGCTCGGTTTGCGTTGAATGTGCCGCATGCTCGGAAATAGTATTGGAGGCACCCGATGGAACTTCTAGGTGACGTGGGTCATGTGGAATCTCGTTTTGATCTATTTTCAGACCGTGTTAGCGTCAGTGCAAGATAGGTGCATGGTTTGCACAGAACATATCATAGGCATAGAAATCGTTTTGGACACACTCGATGGGACTCCTAGGTGACGAGGCTCAAGTGGAAGCTCGGTACAGCCCAATTGGAGATAGTGCTACTCTTGATGCATGATTGGTGCACGGTTTGCGTCGAACGTACCGTAGGCTCGGAAAGAGTATTAGAGGCACCCGATGGAACTCCTAGGTTTCGTGGGTCATGTGGAATCTTGTTTCGATCTGTTTTGAAATAGTGTTAGCGTCGGTGCAAGATAGGTGCTCGGTTTGCGTCAAACGTACCATAGGTTAATAAATCGTTTTAGAAGCACCCGCGGTACTCCTAGGTGATGATGGTCTGGTGGAGATCTGTTCAGTCCGTTTAGAGATAGTGCTATAGAAGATAGGTGCACGGTTTGCATTGAACGTACCATAGGTCATAAATAGTTTTGGACGCACCCGATGGAACTCGTAAGTGACGTGGGTCGTGTGGAATCTCGTTTTAGTCCATTTGGAGACAATGTTAGTGTCAGTCCAAGGTTGGAGCACGCTTTGCACCGAACATACCATAGGCATAGAAATCATTTTGGACGAACTCGATCAGACTCCTAGGTGATGAGGCTCAAGTGGAAGCTCGGTTCGGTCCGTTTGGGGATAGTGCTTCTCTTGATGCAAGATTGGTGCTTGGTTTGCACAAAATGTAGCATAGGCATAGAAATCGTTTTGGATGCACTCAAGGGGACTCCTAGGTGACGAGGCTCAAGTGGAAGTTCAATTCGGTACGTTTGGAGATAGTGCTACTCTTGATGCAAGATTGGTGCTCGGTTTGCGTTGAATTTTCCGCATGCTCGGAAATAGTATTCGAGGCACCCGATAGAACTCCTAGGTGACGTGGGTCATGTGGAATCTCGTTTTGATCTATTTTCAGACAGTGCTAGCGTTGGTGCAAGATAGGTGCACGGTTTGCACAGAACGTATCATAGGCCTAGAAATCGTTTTGGACACACTCGATGGGACTCCTAGGTGACGAGGCTCAAGTGGAAGCTCGGTACGGCCCATTTGGAGATAGTGCCACTCTTGATGCATGATTGATGCACGGTTTGCGTCGAACGTACCGTAGGCTTGGAAATAGTATTGGAGGCACCCGATGGAACTCCTAGGTTTCATGGGTCATGTCGAATCTTGTTTCGATCTGTTTTGAAATAGTGTTAGCGTCGGTGCAAGATAGGTGCTCCGTTTGCGTCAAAAGTACCATAGGTTAATAAATCGTTTTAGAAGCACCCACGGTACTCCTAGGTGATGATGGTCTGGTGGAGATCTGTTCGGTCCGTTTGGAGATAGTGCTATAGAAGATAGGTGCACGGTTTGCATTGAACGTACCATAGGTCATAAATAGTTTTGGACGCACCCGATGGAACTCGTAAGTGACGTGGGTCGTGTGGAATCTCGTTTTAGTCCATTTGGAGACAATGTTAGTGTTGGTCCAAGGTTGGAGCACGGTTTGCACCGAACATACCATAGGCATAGAAATCATTTTGGACGAACTCGATCAGACTCCTAGGTGACGAGGCTCAAGTGGAAGCTCGGTTCGGTCCGTTTGGGGATAGTGCTTCTCTTGATGCAAGATTGGTGCTTGGTTTAAACAAAATGTAGCATAGGCATAGAAATCGTTTTGAATGCACTCGAGGGGACTCCTAGGTGACGAGGCTCAAGTGGAAGTTCAATTCGGTACGTTTGGAGATAGAGCTACTCTTGATGCAAGATTGGTGCTCGGTTTGCGTTGAATGTGCCGCATGCTCGGAAATAGTATTGGAGGCACCCGATGGAACTTCTAGGTGACGTGGGTCATGTGGAATCTCGTTTTGATCTATTTTCAGACAGTGTTAGCGTCGGTGCAAGATAGGTGCACGGTTTGCACAGAACATATCATAGGCATAGAAATCGTTTTGGACACACTCGATGGGACTCCTAGGTGATGAGGCTCAAGTGGAAGCTCGGTACAGCCCATTTGGAGATAGTGCTACTCTTGATGCATGATTGGTGCACGGTTTGCGTCGAACGTACGGTAGGCTCGGAAAGAGTATTAGAGGCACCCGATGGAACTCCTAGGTTTCGTGGGTCATATGGAATCTTGTTTCGATCTGTTTTGAAATAGTGTTAGCGTCGGTGCAAGATAGGTGCTCGGTTTGTGTCAAACGTACCATAGGTTAATAAATCGTTTTAGAAGCACCCGCGCTACTCCTAGGTGATGATGGTCTGGTGGAGATCTGTTTAGTCCGTTTAGAGATAGTGCTATAGAAGATAGGTGCACGGTTTGCATTGAACGTACCATAGGTCATAAATAGTTTTGGACGCACCCGATGGAACTCGTAAGTAACGTGGGTCGTGTGGAATCTCATTTTAGTCCATTTGGAGACAATGTTAGTGTCAGTCCAAGGTTGGAGCACGATTTGCACCGAACATACCATAGGCATAGAAATCATTTTGGACGAACTCGATCAGACTCCTAGGTGACGAGGCTCAAGTGGAAGCTCGGTTCGGTCCATTTGGGGATAGTGCTTCTCTTGATGCAAGATTGGTGCTTGGTTTGCACAAAATGTAGCATAGGCATAGAAATCGTTTTGGATGCACTCAAGGGGACTCCTAGGTGACGAGGCTCAAGTGGAAGTTCGATTCGGTACGTTTGGAGATAGTGCTACTCTTGATGCAAGATTGGTGCTCGGTTTGCGTTGAATGTGCCGCATGCTCGGAAATAGTATTGGAGGCACTCGAAGGAAATCCTAGGTGACGTGGGTCATGTGGAATCTTATTTTGATCTATTTTCAGACAGTGTTAGCGTCGGTGCAAGATAGGTGCACGGTTTGCATAGAACGTATCATAGGCATAGAAATCGTTTTGGACACACTCGATGGGACTCCTAGGTGACGAGGCTCAAGTGGAAGCTCGGTACGGCCCATTTGGAGATAGTGCCACTCTTGATGCATGATTGGTGCACAGTTTGCGTCGAACATACCGTAGGCTCGGAAATAGTATTGGAGGCACCCGATGGAACTCCTACGTTTCGTGGGTCATGTGGAATCTTGTTTTGATCTGTTTTGAAATAGTGTTAGCGTCAGTGCAAGATAGGTGCTCTGTTTGCGTCAAACGTACCATAGGTTAATAAATCGTTTTAGAAGCACCCACGGTACTCCTAGGTGATGATGGTCTGGTGGAGATCTGTTCGGTCCGTTTGGAGATAGTGCTATAGAAGATAGGTGCACGGTTTGCATTGAACGTACCATAGGTCATAAATAGTTTTGGACGCACCCGATGGAACTCGTAAGTGACGTGGGTCGTGTGGAATCTCGTTTTAGTCCATTTGGAGACAATGTTAGTGTTAGTCCAAGGTTGGAGCACGGTTTGCACCGAACATACCATAGGCATAGAAATCATTTTGGACGAACTCGATCAGACTCCTAGGTGACGAGGCTCAAGTGGAAGCTCGGTTCGGTCCGTTTGGGGATAGTGCTTCTCTTGATGCAAGATGTAACAGAACCGACCAAATTATAAGAGCACAAGTACGAAAACAAGCACCGAAGCGCTCAAATTTTCAAACTTGAGCCCATATAATCCCGGTAGTCAATCGAAATCACGAAGGATTTCAAACCAAACTGCTTACAACCAGGATCGCATCATTCAACATACAACATCATACGATACATTTCACAAGTAGTGCTGAAATAAGTTTACACCACGGAGTAGCAAATATTACAAACCAAGTTTGAAAGTAGCGGAAGCATAACACACACACTAGTTAGTTAGATACTGCCAGTCTGGATGATCGACATCCCGCAAAAGCATGAGGGAAGTACATAAAGACGATCACGCCCTTGTGATCTAGTCATCATCACCCGCAGGGTGGAGACACGTCTTGCAGAATCCCTGATAAAGCATGTCATCTGCAACAGGAGGGAATAAACCCTGAGTACTGGAATGTACTCAGCTAGACTTACCCGTCGAAAACCAGAAATAAAATGACACCAAGGATTATGCAAGGCTTACACAAGGGGCTAGCTGACATAACATTTTGCATAAAGGCATAAGTAATTTAAACTCTTGCAGCCTATACTAGCAGTTATTTTTAGCATTTACCTATCATCTATCTTAGCACCTGTACTAAACATGCACTTGGTTGTAATCAAACAATTATCATCATTATATTCAGAGCAGGTATGAATTGTGGCAACATTGTATCATTCCCTTAACCACCAGTTCATTTAATGAGATCTACGTTGCCGCTGCTCAAGTCAAGTGCTCACTAACCGGGAGCGACGGCGATTCGAATCGAATTCCTATCCAGCTGGAGGGGTATTTCTAACACTCACCGCGCAGGCCCCTGCCAGGGTCGCACAAGCCACCTTTTCATATGATTCAGGAATCGCGGGTCCGAATGATGTCGCGACCCCAAGGGCGACACTCTGCCAGGTGATAGGGACTCTAACCCCCCCTTGGTCTCACGCCAATGTCCCCAAGCACATCCTTTCTCTCCTCCAAGAAGCAACCTACCATTCGATTCCCGGCCTGAATCACATTACTCGGCTTCGCGGTCGGAACGACTTATCCGGCCAACTAAGTGTTAGACTGCGTTCAACATGACTCAAGGACGTACAGCGAATCGGTCCTTAAACGACTCAGACGGGCATAGCTCCACACCCAAGACGTGAAGTGTCTTGCGACTGTACTATCGAACTCCCGCCCGGTCTCAATTGCATTTTTAAGCATGGTTCCATCCACGATAGCCATACAGCCACTCGTGACTTCTGCCTACATCTCGCGGATGACCGGAAATCACCCGACTTCTACCGTACTAAGCAGGGCTAAGCATTGACACGTGCCTAAACCTAATATAGGATTAAGTACGATATCTGGACAAGGATAGGTATAATGCAACAAGTGTTTTCATATAACTCCTACAACTTAATGCAGTAAACAATTAAAAGTACTCAAGATTAATTTATAAATCAGTAGGTTCAGCATGCACCGGGGCTTGCCTTTGAGAAAGGTTGCGGGTCTGTGGTCCGGACACTCAGGAAGGTCGTCTGCGGGCACTCCTTCGCCTACAGGATCCTCGGGCTCCTGCTGCTCCTGATCCTAGACTTCCTCCGGAATCACAGGCTCGAACTCGAGGAGAGTTACCCCCTCCGGTGCACCTATTGCATGAATGCACAAAAAAAAATATAATGGATGCATAAATGGGTGCAACATGCTCGGAATGAAATGCATTTCAGAGATAAAAACAATAATCTAATCAAGTTACTTTATTAGTACGTGCAAATCTCTTCTCCGGTGGAGAAGTACTTACCTAAGCTACTTAACCTAAGATAAAGCTGCTCATCCTCAGTTAAGGCCCTAACACCTAACAATTACAAAAGTAGCATGTCTTAGGATATCACACCATATCAATCAGCAAAACACCACAGTAAGCATTCTGGACAGCAGCTACTTGTTTTTATCCCAACTGGAGATTTACAATTCCAAAAGATATGATCTAAGACAATCTGGAAAGCCTAAGAAATGCACTACAATTCATTTTCAGACCTCAACTCCAAACTCCTAAGTTTTCCATGTCAAACTTCGCAAGTTCCAGAATCTGTCCTCTCAAAACAGAGAGTAGCAGATTTTTAACTGCCACTTTAAACAACAGTAACTCTCAAACTACTAAGCCAAATGCTTCCAAATTTTGACACAAGCTAGTTCATCAAGTTTATTCCAACTTTGGTATTTACAAGTTTTCCAGAAACCACCTTTATCCAAGGTCAAACCTAGAAATACTATCAGCTGTCCAGAAAACCTAAAATTGTAAAGGTTAAATATTTATTTATGTGGCAAACATTCTCTAGGACCAAACTAATACTACTAAAAGTTCACAAAGGTCACAAAAACACCAGAAAGTAAGGTTTGCCTACCTAGAATATTTATTTAAACCCATTTCTCAATTTACTTAAGTAATTAAGTGGAATTTAAAATATATATGTAAACTGCTCCAAAAATTCTACAAAAATTACAGGGGACTCTCTGACCCAACAAGAGACTACTGTAAAAATTTGGACTCAATTTAGTCACAGGAACTTCCTACACAAAATTCCCAAGCCAAAAAGGCTGATTTTTGGATAAATAACAAAGCATAGTAAAAAGTGTCAAACAACAGATTTCTTAATTTTCCTGGACACTCTAGGGTACCAAGACATTCTCCAAAAAGTTATATGAACATTGCACATGTATAAAAATTACAAAAATTCATTTAAATATTTCCTAGAATAACAAGATAGCATAATAACTTGAAAAGTACTTAAGCACTGATGCCCAAATTTTTACCAAAGCTAGGGCTAGCATAGAGTAACCTACCCACCAATTTTCATGATTTATGGAACACTACAGCTCAAGTTATAAATTTAACAAATTTGCATGCATTCCAAAACACATTTAAAGGATCTATTAAATTCTCCTAGAAATTAAACATCACATTCCAGATTTATATTTTTCTAAAATACTACACATCATGTAGATCCTAACAAAATTTATCTCATGATTTTTGGATCATTAAAACCCTAGATCTATATTTTTCCAACTTGTACAAAAATCAGTGACAAAATAATAAAAATGGATTTCATTTCGGATGAACTGGGCCGGCCCGGAAAAACTCGGCCCACACACGCGCGCGCGCGGCCCGCTCAGCGCTCCCGCCCGCGCGCGACACTGACGGGCGGGCCCCCGCGGTCAGTGACCGGAGACAGGGGAGGCGGAGACCCGCGAGCTCCGACGAGCTCGAGCTCGCCGGAGAAGAGCTCGCTCGGCCAATCGGACACCGCCTCGTGTTCTCCGTCACCCGGTGCGTCGATTGGTGCTCGTGGAATGGATGGGGATGGGGTGGAAGGGGCTTGTCACCGCGAGCGGCGGCCAGTGATGTCCGGTGGCGGCGCACCGTCGCCGGTGAGGAGGTACGGTGCGGTCTAGGCTCGGTACGAGCTTCACCGAAGCTAGGCGGATCCATTTTGCTACGAAGGAAGGATGGAGAGAGACTCGAAGCACCCCGACCACGGTGAGGTCCCATGGCGGGCTCCGGCGACCTCTCGGAGACGGGGAAGAAAGCAATGCGGCTCACCTTGAGTCAAATCGTTGGCTTTGGTGGGTCAGGGAGATGGAGGGTGGTGAGGCGGAGGGATTGGCGAGGTCTAGCGGCAGGTGATGCGGTGTGGCTCGCACTTGAGCTCGCCGGAGAGAAACGGCAATGGCGGCTCAGTTTCGGTGTTCTTGGCAACTGGAAGAGAGGGGGCGGAGGAATGGAGGCCGGCTCGCGCGTCGTGGCGTCTTGAAGGCGTCGCGGCCTGACTGGTGGGGCTAGGGCCGGCGTACGGGCGCCACCGCGCCTCCACGCGTCGACGACGGCCTGCGGCCGGTCGGCCACTTCCCCCGACTGACGAAACTGAATCGGTTGAATGGTGACATCGCTGACCGACTGACAGAGCGACTTCCACGATGATTATCTCCCAAACCAGTTCGAATTAGTCGAAGATGATTACACCAATTTTGTAGAGCTACATGAGGTCTACAAGTTTGTCAATTGGAGTTTGGGCTGGTTCGGCCTAGATTTGAAACTACAAGGCTCCAAAGTGGGTCACCCGAAAACTGAAACTTAGTTTCAGTCACTATGCCGACTGAAACCCTAACTTCAAGACATTATATCTCCTAAACTATTGAGAACCAGGTGATGGTGATATTGACAATGTTGTAGAGCTATGTGTGGACAACAACTTTGTCAATTGGCTCTAAGACTGGTTTGGCCTAGTTTGTGAGTTACAAGTTGCTAAAGTGAGGTACAGTGAAACTGAAAAGTCCAATTTCCAGACTTAGAATTTTTCTAAGTGTTGATTCCCACTCAAGCTGACTTGTGGGCCATTTTTGAGCATGCTCTGGTCATTTTCATGAGATGGCCATATTAGAACTTTTGTTCCTCATGAAATTCTCTACAACTTTACTTAAGGGTGCTCTTCCATGCAAGGTCTCTAAATTAGACTTTTTAATTGGTCAAACTAGAGCCTTCTAGGGTCAAATGGTGGTCAAACTTCTCTTGGAGGGCAAATTTGTAATTTTGGTCAACATGAACCTTGTTCCAATTTTTACCCTAAGTATAACTAAGGTGTTGTAGGTCATGATTGGCTACCTTACCTTTTTGTTACACCAACTATCAAGTACTTCATGAAATAAATCAAACAAACCCTAAAATAATCACATGTGTTGCATCACATAAAATAACAAACATGAATGATGCATGCTTATGCTTATGCCATGCAAATGCAATGCAATTAAGGACTAAACACTTGAAGTGTTACACAAGATTGGTGCTTGGTTTAAACAAAATGTAGCATAGGCATAGAAATCGTTTTGGATGCACTCAAGGGGACTCCTAGGTGACGAGGCTCAAGTGGAAGTTTGATTCGGTACGTTTGGAGATAGTGCTACTCTTGATGCAAGATTGGTGCTCGGTTTGCGTTGAATGTGCCGCATGCTCGGAAATAGTATTGGAGGCACTCGAAGGAAATCCTAGGTGACGTGGGTCATGTGGAATCTTATTTTGATCTATTTTCAGACAGTGTTAGCGTCGGTGCAAGATAGGTGCACGGTTTGCATAGAACGTATCATAGGCATAGAAATCGTTTTGGACACACTCGATGGGACTCCTAGGTGACGAGGCTCAAGTGGAAGCTCGGTACGGCCCATTTGGAGATAGTGCCACTCTTGATGCATGATTGGTGCACAGTTTGCGTCGAACATACCGTAGGCTCGGAAATAGTATTGGAGGCACCCGATGGAACTCCTAGGTTTCGTGGGTCATGTGGAATCTTGTTTCGATCTGTTTTGAAATAGTGTTAGCGTCGGTGCAAGATAGGTGCTCCGTTTGCGTCAAACGTACCATAGGTTAATAAATCGTTTTAGAAGCACCCACGGTACTCCTAGGTGATGATGGTCTGGTGGAGATCTGTTCGGTCCATTTGGAGATAGTGCTATAGAAGATAGGTGCACGGTTTGCATTGAACGTACCATAGGTCATAAATAGTTTTGGACGCACCCGATGGAACTCGTAAGTGACGTGGGTCGTGTGGAATCTCGTTTTAGTCCATTTGGAGACAATGTTAGTGTTAGTCCAAGGTTGGAGCACGGTTTGCACCGAACATACCATAGGCATAGAAATCATTTTGGACGAACTCGATCAGACTCCTAGGTGACGAGGCTCAAGTGGAAGCTCGGTTCGGTCCGTTTGGGGATAGTGCTTCTCTTGATGCAAGATTGGTGCTTGGTTTAAACAAAATGTAGCATAGGCATAGAAATCGTTTTGAATGCACTCGAGGGGACTTCTAGGTGACGAGGCTCAAGTGGAAGTTCGATTCGGTGCGTTTGGAGATAGAGCTACTCTTGATGCAAAATTGGTGCTTGGTTTGCGTTGAATGTGCCGCATGCTCGGAAATAGTATTGGAGGCACCCGATGGAACTTCTAGGTGACGTGGGTCATGTGGAATCTCGTTTTGATCTATTTTCAGACAGTGTTAGCGTCGGTGCAAGATAGGTGCACGGTTTGCACAGAACATATCATAGGCATAGAAATCGTTTTGGACACACTCGATGGGACTCCTAGGTGACGAGGCTCAAGTGGAAGCTCGGTACAGCCCATTTGGAGATAGTGCTACTCTTGATGCATGATTGGTGCACTGTTTGCGTCGAACGTACCGTAGGCTCAGAAAGAGTATTAGAGGCACCCGATGGAACTCCTAGGTTTCGTGGGTCATATGGAATCTTGTTTCGATCTGTTTTGAAATAGTGTTAGCGTCGGTGCAAGATAGGTGCTCGGTTTGCGTCAAACGTACCATAGGTTAATAAATCATTTTAGAAGCACCCGCGCTACTCCTAGGTGATGATGGTCTGGTGGAGATCTGTTCAGTCCGTTTGGAGATAGTGCTATAGAAGATAGGTGCACGGTTTGCATTGAACGTACCATAGGTCATAAATAGTTTTGGACGCACCCGATGGAACTCCTAAGTGACGTGGGTCGTGTGGAATCTCGTTTTAGTCCATTTGGAGACAATGTTAGTGTCAGTCCAAGGTTGGAGCACGATTTGCACCGAACATACCATAGGCATAGAAATCATTTTGGACGAACTCGATCAGACTCCTAGGTGACGAGGCTCAAGTGGAAGCTCGGTTCGGTCCGTTTGGGGATAGTGCTTCTCTTGATGCAAGATTGGTGCTTGGTTTGCACAAAATGTAGCATAGGCATAGAAATCGTTTTGGATGCACTCAAGGGGACTCCTAGGTGACGAGGCTCAAGTGGAAGTTCGATTCGGCATGTTTGTAGATAGTGCTACTCTTGATGCAAGATTGGTGCTCGGTTTGCGTTGAATGTGCCGCATGCTCAGAAATAGTATTGGAGGCACTCGAAGGAAATCCTAGGTGACGTGGGTCATGTGGAATCTTATTTTGATCTATTTTCAGACAGTGTTAGCGTCGGTGCAAGATAGGTGCACGGTTTGCATAGAACGTATCATAGGCATAGAAATCGTTTTGGACACACTCGATGGGACTCCTAGGTGACGAGGCTCAAGTGGAAGCTCGGTACGGCCCATTTGGAGATAGTGCCACTCTTGATGCATGATTGGTGCACAGTTTGCGTCGAACATACCGTAGGCTCGGAAATAGTATTGGAGGCACCCGATGGAACTCCTGGGTTTCGTGGGTCATGTGGAATCTTGTTTCGATCTCTTTTGAAATAGTGTTAGCGTCGGTGCAAGATAGGTGCTCCGTTTGCGTCAAACGTACCATAGGTTAATAAATCGTTTTAGAAGCACCCACGGTACTCCTAGGTGATGATGGTCTGGTGGAGATCTGTTCGGTCTGTTTGGAGATAGTGCTATAGAAGATAGGTGCACGGTTTGCATTGAACGTACCATAGGTCATAAATAGTTTTGGACGCACCCGATGGAACTCGGAAGTGACGTGGGTCGTGTGGAATCTCGTTTTAGTCCATTTGGAGACAATGTTAGTGTTAGTCCAAGGTTGGAGCACGGTTTGCACCGAACATACCATAGGCATAGAAATCATTTTGGACGAACTCGATCAGACTCCTAGGTGACGAGGCTCAAGTGGAAGCTCGGTTCGGTCCGTTTGGGGATAGTGCTTCTCTTGATGCAAGATTGGTGCTTGGTTTAAACAAAATGTAGCATAGGCATAGAAATCGTTTTGAATGCACTCGAGGGGACTCCTAGGTGACGAGGCTCAAGTGGAAGTTCGATTCGGTACGTTTGGAGATAGAGCTACTCTTGATGCAAAATTGGTACTTGGTTTGCGTTGAATGTGCCGCATGCTCGGAAATAGTATTGCAGGCACCCGATGGAACTTCTAGGTGACGTGGGTCATGTGGAATCTCGTTTTGATCTATTTTCAGATAGTGTTAGCGTCAGTGCAAGATAGGTGCACGGTTTGCACAGAACATATCATAGGCATAGAAATCGTTTTGGACACACTCGATGGGACTCCTAGATGACGAGGCTCAAGTGGAAGCTCGGTACAGCCCATTTGGAGATAGTGCTACTCTTGATGCATGATTGGTGCACGGTTTGCGTCGAACGTACCGTAGGCTCAGAAAGAGTATTAGAGGCACCCGATGGAACTCCTAGGTTTCGTGGGTCATATGGAATCTTGTTTCGATCTGTTTTGAAATAGTGTTAGCGTCGGTGCAAGATAGGTGCTCGGTTTGCGTCAAACGTACCATAGGTTAATAAATCGTTTTAGAAGCACCCGCGCTACTCCTAGGTGATGATGGTCTGGTGGAGATCTGTTCAGTCCATTTGGAGATAGTGCTATAGAAGATAGGTGCACGGTTTGCATTGAACGTACCATAGGTCATAAATAGTTTTGGACGCACCCGATGGAACTCGTAAGTGACGTGGGTCGTGTGGAATCTCGTTTTAGTCCATTTGGAGACAATGTTAGTGTCAGTCCAAGGTTGGAGCACGATTTGCACCGAACATACCATAGGCATAGAAATCATTTTGGACGAACTCGATCAGACTCCTAGGTGACGAGGCTCAAGTGGAAGCTCGGTTCGGTCCGTTTGGGGATAGTGCTTCTCTTGATGCAAGATTGGTGCTTGGTTTGCACAAAATGTAGCATAGGCATAGAAATCATTTTGGATGCACTCAAGGGGACTCCTAGGTGACGAGGCTCAAGTGGAAGTTCGATTCGGTATGTTTGGAGATAGTGCTACTCTTGATGCAAGATTGGTGCTCGGTTTGCGTTGAATGTGCCGCATGCTCCGAAATAGTATTGGAGGCACTCGAAGGAAATCCTAGGTGACGTGGGTCATGTGGAATCTTATTTTGATCTATTTTTAGACAATGTTAGCGTCGGTGCAAGATAGGTGCACGGTTTGCATAGAACGTATCATAGGCATAGAAATCGTTTTGGACACACTCGATGGGACTCCTAGGTGACGAGGCTCAAGTGGAAGCTCGGTACGGCCCATTTGGAGATAGTGCCACTCTTGATGCGTGATTGGTGCACAGTTTGCGTCGAACATACCGTAGGCTCGGAAATAGTATTGGAGGCACCCGATGGAACTCCTAGGTTTCGTGGGTCATGTGGAATCTTGTTTCGATCTGTTTTGAAATAGTGTTAGCGTCGGTGCAAGATAGGTGCTCGGTTTGCGTCAAACGTACCATAGGTTAATAAATCGTTTTAGAAGCACCCGCGGTACTCCTAGGTGATGATGGTCTGGTGGAGATCTGTTCGGTCCGTTTGGAGATAGTGCTATAGAAGATAGGTGCACGGTTTGCATTGAACGTACCATAGGCCATAAATAGTTTTGGACGCACCCGGCTGAACTCGTAAGTGACGTGGGTCATGTGGAATCTCGTTTTAGTCCATTTGGAGACAATGTTAGTGTCAGTCCAAGGTTGGAGCACGGTTTGCACCGAACATACCATGGGCATAGAAATCATTTTGGACGAACTCGATCAGACTCCTAGGTGACGAGGCTCAAGTGGAAGCTTGGTTCGGTCCGTTTGGGGATAGTGCTTCTCTTGATGCAAGATTGGTGCTTGGTTTGCACAAAATGTAGCATAGGCATAGAAATCATTTTGAATGCACTCGAGGGGACTCCTAGGTGATGAGGCTCAAGTGGAAGTTCGATTCGGTATGTTTGGAGATAGAGCTACTCTTGATGCAAGATTGGCGCTCGGTTTGCATTGAATGTGCCGCATGCTCGGAAATAGTATTGGAGGCAGCCGATGGAACTCCTAGGTGACGTGGGTCATGTGGAATCTTATTTTGATCTATTTTCAGACAGTGTTAGGGTCGGTGCAAGATAGGTGCACGGTTTGCACAGAACATATCATAGGCATAGATATCATTTTGGACACACTCGATGGGACTCCTAGGTGACGAGGCTCAAGTGGAAGCTCGGTATGGCCCATTTGGAGATAGTGCCACTCTTGATGCATGATTGGTGCACGGTTTGCGTCGAACGTACCGTAGGCTCAGAAATAGTATTGGAGGCACCCGTTGGAACTCCTAGGTTACGTGGGTCATGTGGAATCTTGTTTAGATCTATTTTGAAATAGTGTTAGCGTCGGTGCAAGATTGGTGCTTGGTTTGCGTCAAATGTACCATAGGTTAATAAATCGTTTTAGAAGCACCCGCGGTACTCCTAGGTGATGTTGGTCTGGTGGAGATCTGTTCGGTCCGTTTGGAGATAGTGCTATAGAAGATAGGTGCACGGTTTGCATTGAACGTACCATATGTCATAAATAGTTTTGGATGCACCCGATGGAACTCGTAAGTGACGTGGGTCGTGTGGAATCTCGTTTTAGTCCATTTGGGGACAATGTTAGTGTCAGTCCAAGGTTGGAGCACGGTTTGCAGCGAAAATACCATAGGCATGGAAATCATTTTGGACGAACTCGATCAGACTCCTAGGTGACGAGGCTCAAGTGGAAGCTTAGCTCGGTCCGTTTGGAGATAGTGCTTCTCTTGATGCAAGATTGGTGCTTGGTTTGCACCAAATATAGCATAGGCATAGAAATCGTCTTGGACGCACTCGAGGGGACTCCTAGGTGACGAGGCTCAAGTGGAAGTTCGATTCGGTACGTTTGGAGATAGTGCTACTCTTGATGCAAGATTGGTGCTTGGTTTGCGTCAAATGTGTCGTAGGCTTGGAAATAGTATTGGAGGCACCCCATGGAACTCCTAGGTGACGTGGGTCATGTGGAATCTCGTTTTGATCTATTTTCAGACAGTGTTAGCGTCAGGGCAAGATAGGTGCATGGTTTACACTAAATGTACCATAGGCATAGAAATCGTTTTGGACACACTAGATGGGACTCCTAGGTGACGAGGCTTAAGTGGAAGCTCGGTACGGTCTACTTGGAGATAGTGCTACACTTGATGCATGATTGGTGCACGGTTTGCGTTGAATATACCGTAGGCTCAGAAATAGTATTGGAGGCACCCGATGGAACTCCTAGGTTTCATGGGTCATGTGGAATCTTGTTTCGATCTGTTTTGAAATAGTATTAGTGTCAGTGCAAGATAGGTGCTCAGTTTGTGTCAAACGTACCATAGGTTAATAAATCATTTTAGAAGCACCCGCGGTACTCCTAGATGATGATGGTCTGGTGGAGATCTGTTTGGTCCGTTTGGAGATAGTGCTACAGAAGATAGGTGCATGGTCTGCATTGAACGTACCATAGGTCATAACTAGTTTTGGACGCACCCGATGGAACTCGTAAGTGACGTGGGTCGTGTGGAATCTCGTTTTAGTCCATTTGGAGATAGTGTTAGTGTCAGTGCAAGGTTGGAGCACGGTTTGCACTAAACATACCATAGGCATAGAAATCGTTGTGGACGATCTCGATCAGACTCCTATGTGACGAGGCTCAAGTGGAAGCTCGGTTCGGTCTGTTTCGGGATAGTGCTTCTCTTGATGCCAGATTGGTGCTTGATTTGCACCAAATGTAGCATAGGCATAGAAATCGTTTTGGACGCACTCGAGAGGACTCCTAGGTGACAAGGCTCAAGTGGAAGCTCGATTCAGTACGTTTGGAGGTAGTGCCACTCTTGATGCAAGATTGGTGCTCAGTTTGCGTCGAATGTGCCGTAGGCTCGGAAATAGTATTGGAGGCACCGGATGGAACTCCTAGGTGACGTGGGTCATGTGGAATCTCGTTTTGATCTATTTTGAGATAGTGTTAGCATCAGTGCAAGATAGGTGCACGGTTTGCACAGAACGTATCATAGGCATAGAAATCGTTTTGGACACACTCGATGGGACTCCTAGGTGACGAGGCTCAAGTGGAAGCTCGGTACGGCCCATTTGGAGATAATGCCACTCTTGATGCATGATTGGTGCATGGTTTGCGTCGAACGTACCGTAGGCTCGGAAATAGTATTGGAGGCACCAGATGGAACTCCTAGGTTACGTGGGTCAAGTGGAATCTTGTTTCGATCTGTTTTGAAATAGTGTTAGTGTCGGTGCAAGATAGGTGCTTGGTTTGCGTCAAATGTAACATAGGTTAATAAATCGTTTTAGAAGCACCCGCGATACTCCTAGGTGACGATGGTCTTTGTGGAGATCTGTTCGGTCCGTTTGGAGATAGTGCTATAGAAGATAGGTGCACGGTTTGCATTGAACGTACAAGGTCATACATAGTTTTGGACGAACCCGATGGAACTCGTAAGTGACGTGGGTCGTGTGGAATCTCGTTTTAGTCCATTTGGAGACAATGTTAGTGTCTGTCCAAGGTTGGAGCACGGTTTGCACCGAACATACCATAGGCATAGAAATCATTTTTGGACGAACTCGATCAGACTCCTAGGTGACGAGGCTCAAGTGGAAGCTCGGTTCGGTCTGTTTCGAGATAGTGCTTCTCTTGATGCAAGATTGGTGCTTGGTTTGCACCAAATGTAGCATGGGCATAGAAATCATTTTGGACGCACTTGAGGGGACTCCTAGGTGACGAGGCTCAAGTGGAAGCTCGATTCAGTACGTTTGGAGATAGTGCTACACTTGATGCAAGATTGGTGCTCGGTTTGCGTCGAATGTGCCATAGGCTCGGAAATAGTATTGGAGGCACCCGATGGAACTCCTAGATGACGTGGGTCATGTGGAATCTCGTTTTGATCTATTTTGAGATAGTGTTAGTGTCGGTGCAAGATAGGTGCATGGTTTCCACAGAATGTATCATAGGCATAGAAATCGTTTTGGACACACTCGATGGGACTCCTAGGTGATGAGGCTCAAGTGGAAGCTCGGTACGGCCCATTTGGAGATAGTGCTACTCTTGATGCGTGATTGGTGCAAGGTTTGCGTCGAACGTACCGTAGGCTCGGAAATATTATTGGAGGCACCCGATGGAACTCTTAGGTTTCGTGGGTCATATGGAATCTTGTTTCGATCTATTTTGAAATAGTGTTAGCGTTGGTGCAAGATAGGTGCTCAGTTTGCGTCAAACGTACCATAGGTTAATAAATCGTTTTAGAAGCACCCGCGGTACTCCTAGGTGATGATGGTCTGGTGCAGATCTGTTCGGTCCGCTTGGAGATACTGCTATAGAAGATAGGTGCACGGTTTGCATTGAACGTACCATAGGTCGTAAATAGTTTTGGACGCACCCGATGGAACTCGTAAGTGACGTGGGTCGTGTGGAATCTCGTTTTAGTCCATTTGGAGACAATGTTAGTGTCAGTCCAAGGTTGGAGCATGGTTTGCACCGAACATACCATAGGCATAGAAATCATTTTGGACGAACTCGATCAGACTCCTAGGTGACGAGGCTCAAGTGGAAGCTCGGCTCGATCCGTTTGGGGATAGTGCTTCTCTTGATGCAAGATTAGTGCTTGGTTTGCACCAAATGAAGCATAGGCATAGAAATCATTTCGGACGCACTCGAGGGGACTCCTAGGTGACGAGGCTCAAGTGGAAGTTTGATTTGGTACGTTTGGGGATAGTAATACTCTTGATGCAAGATTGGTGCTCGGTTTGCATCGAATGTGTCATAGGCTCGGAAATAGTATTGGAGGCACCCCATGGAACTTCTAGGTGACGTGGGTCACGTGGAATCTCGTTTTGATCTATTTTGAGATAGTGTTAGCGTCGGTGCAAGATAGGTGCACGGTTTGCACAGAACGTATCATAGGCATAGAAATCGTTTTGGAGACACTCGATCTGACTCCTAGGTGACGAGGCTCAAGTGGAAGCTCGGTACGGTCTATTTGGAGATAATGCTACTCTTGATGCATGATTGGTGCACGTTTTGCGTTGAACGTACCGTAGGCTCAGAAATAGTATTGGAGGCACCCGATGGAACTCCTAGGTTTCGTGGGTCATGTGGAATCTTGTTTCGATCTGTTTTGAAATAGTGTTAGCGTCGGTGCAAGATAGGTGCTCGGTTTGCATCAAACGTACCATATGTTAATAAATCATTTTAGAAGCACCCGCGGTACTCCTAGATGATGATGGTCTGGTGGAGATCTGTTTGGTCCGTTTGGAGATAGAGCTACAGAAGATAGGTGCATGGTCTGCATTGAACGTACCATAGGTCATAAATAGTTTTGGACGCACCCGATGGAACTCGTAAGTGACATGGGTCGTGTGGAATCTCGTTTTAGTCCATTTGGAGATAGTGTTAGTGTCAGTGCAACGTTGGAGCACGGTTTGCACCGAACATACCATAGCCATAGAAATCATTTTGGACGATCTCGATCAGACTCCTATGTGACGAGGCTCAAGTGGAAACTCGGTTCGGTCCATTTCGGGATAGTGCATCTCTTGATACAAGATTGGTGCTTGGTTTGCACCAAATGTAGCATAGGCATAGAAATCATTTCGGATGCACTCGAGGGGACTCCTAGGTGACGAGGCTCAAGTGGAAGCTCGATTCAGTACGTTTGGAGATAGTGCTACTCTTGATGCAAGATTGGTGCTCGGTTTGCGTCGAATGTGCCATAGGCTCGGAAATAGTATTGGAGGCACCCGATGGAACTCCTAGGTGACGTGGGTCATGTGGAATCTCGTTTTGATCTATTTTGAGATAGTGTTAGCGTCGGTGCAAGACAGGTGCATGGTTTGCACAGAACGTATCATAGGCGTAGAAATAGCTTTGGACATACTCAATGGGACTCCTAGGTGACGAGGCTCAAGTGGAAGCTCGGTACGGCCCATTTGGAGATAGTGCTACTCTTGATGCATGATTGGTGCACGGTTTGCGTCGAACGTACCGTAGGCTCAGAAATAGTATTGGAGGCACCCGATGGAACTCTTAGGTTTCGTGGGTCATGTGGAATCTTGTTTCGATCTGTTTTGAAATAGTGTTAGCATCGGTGCAAGATAGGTGCTCGGTTTGCGTCAAACGTACCATAGGTTAATAAATCGTTTTAGAAGCACCCGCGGTACTCCTAGGTGATGATGGTCTAGTGGAGATCTGTTCGGTCCGTTTGGAGATAGTGCTATAGAAGATAGGTGCACGGTTTGCATTGAACGTACCATAGGTCATAAATAGTTTTGGACGCACCCGATGGAACTCGTAAGTGACGTGGGTCGTGTGGAATCTCGTTTTAGTCCATTTGGAGACAATGTTAGTGTCAGTCCAAGGTTGGAGCACGGTTTGCACCGAACATACCATAGGCATAGAAATCATTTTGGACGAACTCGATCAGACTCCTAGGTGACGAGGCTCAAGTGGAAGCTCGGCTCGATCCGTTTGGGGATAGTGCTTCTCTTGATGCATGATTGGTGCTTGGTTTGCACCAAATGTAGCATAGGCATAGAAATCATTTTGGACGCACTCGAGGGGACTCCTAGGTGACGAGGCTCAAGTGGAAGTTTGATTCGGTACGTTTGGAGATAGTGCTACTCTTGATGCAAGATTGGTGCTCAGTTTGCGTCGAATGTGTCGTAGGCACGGAAATAGTATTGGAGGCACCCCATGGAACTCCTAGGTGACGTGGGTCACGTGGAATCTCGTTTTGATCTATTTTGAGATAGTGTTAGCGTCGGTGCAAGATAGGTGCACGGTTTGCACAGAACGTATCATAGGCATAGAAATTGTTTTGGACACACTCGATCTGACTCCTAGGTGACGAGGCTCAAGCGGAAGCTCGGTACGGTCTATTTGGAGATAATGCTACTCTTGATGCATGATTGGTGCACGTTTTGCGTTGAACATACCGTAGGCTCAGAAATAGTATTAGAGGCACCCGATGGAACTCCTAGGTTTCGTGGGTCATGTGGAATCTTGTTTCGATCTGTTTTGAAATAGTGTTAGCGTCGGTGCAAGATAGATGCTCGGTTTGCATCAAACGTACCATAGGTTAATGAATCGTTTTAGAAGCACCCGCGGTACTCCTAGGTGATGATGGTCTGGTGGAGATCTGTTCAGTCCGTTTGGAGATAGTGCTACAGATGATAGGTGCACGGTTTGCATTGAACGTACCATAGGTCATAAATAGTTTTGGACGCACCCGATGGAACTCGTAAGTGACGTGGGTCGTGTGGAATCTCGTTTTAGTCCATTTGGAGACAATGTTAGTGTCAGTCCTAGGTTGGAGCATGGTTTGCACCGAACATACCATAGGCATAGAAATCGTTTTGAACGATCTCGATCAGACTCCTATGTGACGAGGCTCAAGTAGAAGCTCGGTTCGGTCCGTTTCGGGATAGTGCTTCTCTTGATGCAAGATTGGTGCTTGGTTTGCACCAAATGTAGCATAGGTATAGAAATCGTTTTGGATGCACTCGAGGGGACTCCTAGGTGACAAGGCTCAAGTGCAAGCTTGATTCAGTACGTTTGGAGATAGTGCTACTCTTGATGCAAGATTGGTGCTCGGTTTGCGTCGAATGTGCTGTAGGCTCGGAAATAGTATTGGAGGCACCCGATGGAACTCCTAGGTGACGTGGGTCATGTGGAATCTCGTTTTGATCTATTTTGAGATAGTGTTAGCGTCGGTGCAAGATAGGTGCACGGTTTGCATAGAACGTATCATAGGCATAGAAATAGCTTTGGACATACTCGATGGGACTCCTAGGTGATGAGGCTCAAGTGGAAGCTCGGTACGGCCCATTTGGAGATAGTGCTACTCTTGATGCATGATTGGTGCACGGTTTGCGTCGAACGTACCGTAGGCTCAGAAATAGTATTGGAGGCACCCGATGGAACTCTTAGGTTTCGTGGGTCATGTGGAATCTTGTTTCGATCTGTTTTGAAATAGTGTTAGCATCGGTGCAAGATAGGTGCTCGGTTTGCGTCAAACGTACCATAGGTTAATAAATCGTTTTAGAAGCACCCGCGGTACTCCTAGGTGATGATGGTCTAGTGGAGATCTGTTCGGTCCGTTTGGAGATAGTGCTATAGAAGATAGGTGCACGGTTTGCATTGAACGTACCATAGGTCATAAATAGTTTTGGACGCACCCGATGGAACTCGTAAGTGACGTGGGTCGTGTGGAATCTCGTTTTAGTCCATTTGGAGACAATGTTAGTGTCAGTCCAAGGTTGGAGCACGGTTTGCACCGAACATACCATAGGCATAGAAATCATTTTGGACGAACTCGATCAGACTCCTAGGTGACGAGGGTCAAGTGGAAGCTCGGCTCGATCCGTTTGGGGATAGTGCTTCTCTTGATGCATGATTGGTGCTTGGTTTGCACCAAATGTAGCATAGGCATAGAAATCATTTTGGACGCACTCGAGGGGACTCCTAGGTGACGAGGCTCAAGTGGAAGTTTGATTCGGTACGTTTGGAGATAGTGCTACTCTTGATGCAAGATTGGTGCTCGGTTTGCGTCGAATGTGTCGTAGGCACGGAAATAGTATTGGAGGCACCCCATGGAACTCCTAGGTGACGTGGGTCACGTGGAATCTCGTTTTGATCTATTTTGAGATAGTGTTAGCGTCGGTGCAAGATAGGTGCACGGTTTGCACAGAACGTATCATAGGCATAGAAATCGTTTTGGACACACTCGATCTGACTCCTAGGTGACGAGGCTCAAGCGGAAGCTCGGTACGGTCTATTTGGAGATAATGCTACTCTTGATGCATGATTGGTGCACGTTTTGCGTTGAACATACCGTAGGCTCGGAAATAGTATTAGAGGCACCCGATGGAACTCCTAGGTTTCGTGGGTCATGTGGAATCTTGTTTCGATCTGTTTTGAAATAGTGTTAGCGTCGGTGCAAGATAGGTGCTCGGTTTGCATCAAACGTACCATAGGTTAATGAATCGTTTTAGAAGCACCCGCGGTACTCCTAGGTGATGATGGTCTGGTGGAGATCTGTTCGGTCCGTTTGGAGATAGTGCTACAGATGATAGGTGCACGGTTTGCATTGAACGTACCATAGGTCATAAATAGTTTTGGACGCACCCGATGGAACTCGTAAGTGACGTGGGTTGTGTGGAATCTCGTTTTAGTCCATTTGGAGACAATGTTAGTGTCAGTCCAAGGTTGGAGCATGGTTTGCACCGAACATACCATAGGCATAGAAATCGTTTTGAACGATCTCGATCAGACTCCTATGCGACGAGGCTCAAGTAGAAGCTCGGTTCGGTCCGTTTCGGGATAGTGCTTCTCTTGATGCAAGATTGGTGCTTGGTTTGCACCAAATGTAGCATAGGTATAGAAATCGTTTTGGATGCACTCGAGGGGACTCCTAGGTGACAAGGCTCAAGTGCAAGCTTGATTCAGTACGTTTGGAGATAGTGCTACTCTTGATGCAAGATTGGTGCTCGGTTTGCGTCGAATGTGCTGTAGGCTCGGAAATAGTATTGGAGGCACCCGATGGAACTCCTAGGTGACGTGGGTCATGTGGAATCTCATTTTGATCTATTTTGAGATAGTGTTAGCGTCGGTGCAAGATAGGTGCACGGTTTGCATAGAACGTATCATAGGCATAGAAATAGCTTTGGACAAACTCGATGGGACTCCTAGGTGATGAGGCTCAAGTGGAAGCACGGTACGGCCCATTTGGAGATACTGCTACTCTTGATGCATGATTGGTGCACGGTTTGCGTCGAACGTACCGTAGGCTCGGAAATAGTATTAGAGGCACCCGATGGAACTCTTAGGTTTCGTGGGTCATGTGGAATCTTGTTTCGATCTGTTTTGAAATAGTGTTAGCATCGGTGCAAGATAGGTGCTCGGTTTGCGTCAAACGTACCATAGGTTAATAAATCGTTTTAGAAGCACCCGCAGTACTCCTAGGTGATGATGGTCTGGTGGAGATCTGTTCGGTCCGTTTGGAGATAGTGCTATAGAAGATAGGTGCACGGTTTGCATTGAACGTACCATAGGTCATAAATAGTTTTGGACGCACCCGATGGAACTCGTAAGTGACGTGGGTCGTGTGGAATCTCGTTTTAGTCCATTTGGAGACAATGTTAGTGTCAGTCCAAGGTTGGAGCACGGTTTGCACCGAACATACCATAGGCATAGAAATCATTTTGGACGATCTCGATCAGACTCCTATGTGACGAGGCTCAAGTGGAAGCTCGGTTCGGTCCGTTTCAGGATAGTGCTTCTCTTGATGCAAGATTGGTGCTTGGTTTGCACCAAATGTAGCACAGACGTAGAAATCGTTTGGACGCACTCGAGGGGACTCCTAGGTGACGAGTCTCAAGTGGAAGCTCGATTCAGTACGTTTGGAGATAGTGCTACTCTTGATGCAAGATTGGTGCGCGGTTTGCGTCGAATGTGTCGTAGGCTCGAAAATAGTATTGGAGGCACCCTATGAAACTCCTAGGTGACGTGGGTCACGTGGAATCTCGTTTTTATCTATTTTGAGATAGTGTTAGCGTCGGTGCAAGATAGGTGCACGGTTTGCACAGAACGTATCATAGTCATACAAATCGTTTTGGACACACTCAATCTGACTCCTAGGTGACGAGGCTCAAGTGGAAGCTCGGTACGGTCTATTTGGAGATAATGCTACTCTTGATGCATGATTGGTGCACGTTTTGCGTTGAACGTACCGTAGGCTCGGAAATAGTATTGGAGGCACCCGATGGAACTCCTAGGTTTTGTGGGTCATGTGGAATCTTGTTTCGATCTGTTTTGAAATAGTGTTAGCGTCGGTGCAAGATAGGTGCTCGGTTTGCATCAAACGTACCATATGTTAATAAATCATTTTAGAAGCACCCGCGGTACTCCTAGATGATGATGGTCTGGTGGAGATCTGTTTGGTCCGTTTGGAGATAGTGCTACAGAAGATAGGTGCATGGTCTGCATTGAACGTACCATAGGTCATAAATAGTTTTGGACGCACCCGATGGAACTCGTAAGTGACGTGGGTCGTGTGGAATCTCGTTTTAGTCCATTTGGAGATAGTGTTAGTGTCAGTGCAAGGTTGGAGCACGGTTTGCACCGAACATTCCATAGGCATAGAAATCATTTTGGACGAACTCGATCAGACTCCTATGTGACGAGGCTCAAGTGGAAGCTCGGTTCGGTCCGTTTCGGGATAGTGCTTCTCTTGATGCAAGATTGGTGCTTGGTTTGCACCAAATGTAGCATAGGCATAGAAATCGTTTTGGACGCACTCGAGGGGACTCCTAAGTGACGAGGCTCAAGTGAAAGTTTGATTCGGTACGTTTGGAGATAGTGCTACTCTTGATGCAAGATTGGTGCTCGGTTTGCGTCGAATGTGCCATAGGCTCGGAAATAGTATTGGAGGCACCCCATGGAACTCCTAGGTGACGTGGGTCATGTGGAATCTCGTTTTGATCTATTTTTAGACAGTGTTAGCGTTGGTGCAAGATAGATGCACGGTTTGCACTGAATGTACCATAGGCATAGAAATCATTTTGGACACACTCGATGGGACTCCTAGGTGACGAGGCTCAAGTGGAAGCTCGGTACGGTCCATTTAGAGATAGTGCTACTTTTGATGCATGATTGGTGCACGGTTCGCGTTGAACGTATCGTAGGCTCGGAAATAGTATTGGAGGCACCTGATGGAACTCCTAGGTTACGTGGGTCATGTGGAATCTTATTTCGATCTGTTTTGAAACAGTGTTAGCGTCGGTGCAAGATAGGTGCTCGGTTTGCGTCAAACGTACCATAGGTTCATAAATTGTTTTAGAAGCGCCCGTGGTACTCGTAGGTGATGATGGTCTGGTGGAGATCTGTTCGGTCTGTTTGGGGATAGTGCTATAGAAGATAGGTGCACGGTTTGCACTGAACGTACCATAGGTCATAAATAGTTTTGGACGCACCCGACGGAACTCATAAGTGACGTGGGTCGTGTGGAATCTCGTTTTAGTGCATTTGGAGACAACATTAGTGTCAGTCCAAGGTTGCAGCACGGTTTGCACCGAACATACCATAGGCATAGAAATCATTTTGGACAAACTCGATCAGACTCCTAGATGACGAGGCTCAAGTGGAAGCTCGGCTCGGTCCGTTTGGGGATAGTGCTTCTCTTGATGCAAGATTGGTGCTTGGTTTGCACCAAATGTAGCATAGGCATAGAAATCGTTTTGGACGCACTTGAGGGGACTCCTAGGTGACGAGGCTCAAGTGGAAGTTCGATTCAGTACGTTTGGAGATAGTGCTACTCTTGATGCAAGGTTGGTGCTCGGTTTGCGTCGAAAGTGCCGTAGGCTCGGAAATAGTATTGGAGGCACCCCATGGAACTCCTAGGTGACGTGGGTCATGTGGAATCTTGTTTTGATCTATTTTTAGACAGTGTTAGCGTCGGTGCAAGATAGGTGCATGGTTTGCACTGAATGTACCATAGGCATAGAAATCGTTTTGGACACACTCGATGGGACTCCTAGGTGACGAGGCTCAAGTGAAGCTCAATATGGTCCATTTGGAGATAGTGCTACTCTTGATGCATGATTGGTGCACGGTTTGCGTTGAACGTACCGTAAGCTCAAAAATAGTATTGGAGGCACCCGATGGAACTCCAAGGTTACGTGGGTCATGTAGAATCTTGTTTTGATCTATTTTGAAACATTGTTAGTGTCGGTGCAAGATAGGTGCTCGGTTTGCGTCAAACGTACCATAGGTTCATAAATCGTTTTAGAAGCGCCCGCGGTACTCCTAGGTGATGATGGTCACATGGAGATCTGTTCGGTCCGTTTGGGGATAGTGCTATAGAAGATAGGTGCACGGTTTGCATTGAACATACCATAGGTCATAAATAGTTTTGGACGCACCCGATGGAACTCCTAAGTGACGTGGGTCGTGTGGAATCTCGTTTTAGTCCATTTGGAGACAATGTTAGTGTCTGTCCAAGGTTGGAGCACGGTTTGCTCCGAACATACCATATGCATAGAAATCATTTTGGATGAACTCGATCAGACTCCTAGATGATGAGGCTCAAGTGGAAGCTCGACTCGGTCCGTTTGGGGATAGTGCTTCTCTTGATGCAAGATTGGTGCTTGGTTTGCACCAAATGTAGCATAGGCATAGAAATCGTTTTGGACGCACTCGAGGGGACTCCTAGCTGACGAGGCTCAAGTGGAAGTTCGATTCGGTATGTTTGGAGATAGTGCTACTCTTGATGCAAGGTTGGTGCTCGGTTTGCGTCGAATGTGCCATAGGCTCAGAAATAGTATTGGAGGCACCCCATGGAACTCCTAGGTGACGTGGGTCATGTGGAATCTCATTTTGATCTATTTTCAGACAGTGTTAGCGTCGGTGCAAGATAGGTGCACGGTTTGCATTGAATGTACCATAGGCATAGAAATCGTTTTGGACACACTCGATGGGAATCCTAGGTGATGAGGTTCAAGTGGAAGCTCGGTACGGTCCATTTGGAGATAGTGCTACTCTTGATGCATGATTGGTGCATGGTTTGCGTCGAACGTACTGTTGGCTCAGAAATAGTATTGGAGGCACCCGATGGAACTCCTAGGTTATGTGGGTCATGTGGAAGCTTGTTTCGATCTGTTTTGAAACAGTGTTAGCATCGGTGCAAGATAGGTGCTCGGTTTACGTCAAACGTACCATAGGTTCATAAATTGTTTTAGAAGCGCCCACGGTACTCCTAGGTGATGGGGGTCTGGTGGAGATCTGTTCGGTCCATTTGGAGATAGTGCTATAGAAGATAGGTGCACGGTTTGCATTGAACGTACCATAGGTCATAAATAGTTTTGGACGCACCCGATGGAACTCGTAAGTGACGTGGGTCATGTGGAATCTCGTTTTAGTCCATTTGGTGATAGTGTTAGTGTTAGTGCAAGGTTGGAGCATGGTTTGCACCGAACATACCATACGCATAGATATCGTTTTGGATGATCTCGATCAAACTCCTATGTGACGAGGCTCAAGTGGAAGCTCGGTTCGGTCCGTTTCGGGATAGTGCTTCTCTTGATGCAAGATGTAACACCCCAGGTGTTTATCACCAATTAGGCAGTGGGTTGGATCTCAAACATGATAGATTAGTGGAGATGACGATGCCAAAGTTAAACCTATGGAAATAAACCCTAATCTAAATTTGGATGTTGCACCCTCGCTTACATATAGGCTCAATTAAAAGATATATGCTTGGGTGTTGCTATCAAAGTATCTTCACATGTCTCACCTCAATAACTATCTATATTGACCCTTGGAAAAGTTTCATGAAGTTTGGAATCAAAAAGTCACATGAAATGATAAGTTCCATTCCTATTGAAATTTGCCCCATTAAGTTAATGGAACTATAGAACATCAACCAAACCTTGCAAACTAGCCAAATGACTCTAGATGAACTCTACAACACCTTAACTACACTTAGGACACGTAATGGAACAATGTTCATGTTGATCATTTTGCCTAATTATGCTTCTAATTGGTGGTTGACCATGTATGGGGCCTAGAGCCCTGTGGTTTGACCATTTCAAAAGTGTGACCTAGAAGCTTTGCATGACTGTGCACCCTTTGACAAAGTTGTAGAGAATTTTATAAGGAACAAACTTTGTTTAAGAGTCAAGTCATGAAAATGTGTGTAACATGATCAAAAAGGGCCCACAAGTTAGATTTGGGACTGTTTCCAACACTTAACAATTTTTAAAGCCCCGATTTCAGTGTCGTCGACATTGACATCCCGCGTTCTCAAGTTTTTGTTAAGCAACTTGGTTTGACCCCTTAATAAAAGTTGGTGTAGACAATATAGAGAAGAACATGTAAAAGTATGGCATCAATTTGACTTAGTGTTGACCTTCAATTTTGGATGTTTGCTTTTCGCGGTCAAATCGCTGACACTACCAAGTTTGGTACGAATTATCTGCTAATCCAATAGCCGAATGGCCGAGCACCCTTAATCAAAGGTGTAGAGCTTTAGGAGGAGAGCAAACTTTATTTTAGGCCCAAGACCCAGATCAGCTCGGAAATGGCCCAAATCGGCGTCCCAACCGACCCACAGCAGCACCTGCCACGCGCTCGGTGAAATTCCTCAACGGGCGGCACCTGTCCGTGAACGTGGCGACCATGCACCGCGCGTCTTCGCCATGGACGCCGCGCGTCCGCTTACCTGCCGCGTGCCCTGCCTCTTCCTCGCGCGTCATGGACACCGAGCCGCTCCTGGACGCTCTGTGCTCATCTTTGCTCGCCCTCCTCCGCTCTCCTTGCCGTTCTTCGCGCCCCGCTCACGCTCGCCATGGATGGCAGAGCTGAGCTCGTGTCCGTGCCATCATTCTCGTGAAATGGCCTGGTCGCAAGCCAAGCTGAGCATACCACCACATCCGCCTCACCTTCCTATCTCTTTGCGTGCGCTCGCCACGGGAAAAGCCCACCGGAGCCCTGCAGTCGCCGTCCGCCGCCATTGACGCCGAAGGCGAGCTTGCGGCCACAGTGGCCAAGCCGCCTCAACCCACCTTGAGATGAGCCATGGCCATCCCTGGTGGCATACGGGGTCCCTGTTGCACGAGCGCGCTTTCTCCCAGCTGTCCAGCTGCTGGAGAGCCACCGTCGTCGACATGGCCGCCGCCGAGCTGCCTGCTCGCATGGCCAGTGGGCCACGGGCGGTCGCAGGCCACGCTGTGGGTGGCCACATGTGCGACTCACCGCCACGCAGCTCCCGTGCCGCTCATCCGCCGCCGGCGAGCCACCGGTCGGCTTTTTCCCCTCGCCGGAGTCGTCCCCGCCCCCTCCTCTGCTCCGTTCCAGGGAAGAAGGGGAGACACGGTGTACCTCCGTTTCTTAGGATGACAGGTGGGCCCAATTCAGTAGCGGGTCCCCCATGGCGGTGTAACGGGTGGCAGAACATGGGTACCGAATCGGGGGCGCCTAGCGATTTCAATAGGGTTGAGTAATTCCGATTTTGAATTTCAGATTTCATTTAAATTTTCAAATATGCATATCTCTTGCTAGGTAAATCCAAAAATAACAAATGTGGACTTTTTGGAAACCTTGAGAAAAGACCTATGCAGTAGAGTAATAATATGTTACATGTATGTAGGTGTTTTCAAATGTGTTTATTTAAGTATTAAAGATGCTCTAAAAATGCCTTTAAATTTAACCAGAGCAAGATCTGGAGTTTTAGAACCCCAAAAATAGTGATTCTTGCTTTGTTAATTTTGTGAGGAAATGTACTTGCTAGGAAAAATATTAAACACACTACTTGTTCACTGTTTTCTTAAAGTTGTGATTTGACCTTGATAAATAAGGAAATCTATATTATTTTGCTTGTCATTTTTATATCTTGTGTTGTGTTGTTCCAATTGGTGTGAAATTTTTATGGTAGGCTTGTCATGCTATGGATGTACTGTTGTATAAATTTCATGGCCATGGCTTACTGTATGCTCAAGTTATTGAGTTAACTTGTGTATGGCTTGCTAAATAGCTTATAAATAATATATAAGTGATAAAATAGAAAATGTTGTTCCATTACCTTAGTATGATGTTTCTCTATCATATTGATTCATAATATGGCCTTGTGTTCACAGAAAATATTGAGTTTTAGGTTTAATTTACTTTTACATGATTTATTGCAATAGCTATTTGTCTTTTTCATAGAGGTTGATATACTTGGCTAAATGGCTTGAAATTTGGACAGTAAACTTTTGGGAACATTTGTAAACCTCTGTAATTTTGGTAGAATTTATTATGCACTTTTGATATGTGTTCATAATTCCACCTAATGATTTAAATAAATTAAGAAAATGCATTAAAAGAATTTATTTAGGAATGGACATTATGTTTTCTGGGGTTCATTAGTCATGTGGGACATGTTGGTAAAGTTAGTTTTGTCCAAGTATATGTTTACAACATAAGTTAATAATTATTTCTTGCAAATGAGGTTTCTGAACAGAGTTGAGAATATTGTTAGTTACATATGCAAATGATGTTTTCATGTCTTGTGTGCTATAACAAAGTTGTTGAGAATTTCATGATCTAGCTGCTGTTAAATTTTGGTGGCATCTGGCCATATGGTTTAGAAACTACAGCTGTTTAAAGTTAGGTTACAGAATTGCTTGCTCTCTGTCTTGTTAGACCAGTTGCTGTGTTTATGTAAATTCGACATGTTAAACTTTGGAATCATGCTGTGATGATTATAAATGAAATGTAGATAATTTCCTAAGCTTTCCATAATGTCTTCTTGCAAGTCATTTGGATTTAGGGATCTCCAGTTACGATTAAATTACTCAGCTGTTGGTCTGATATCCAGAAGGTAGCAATTTCTAGTTCTAGTACTTTGATTAATTTTGCCATGCTAATTTGTTGAAGTGTGACTCATACCTTTGAAAGTACTTGGGTTGGTACCTTAGGATCTTATAAGACTTGTGTCTTGATTGATGTGTTTGCAATCTTCTACGTTATGCCTTAGTGAGGATTAAGTTAATTAGCTCTAGGTGTTTAGGAGAACTTTGGTATGCTTGTGTGATTACTTTGTTTATTGCACTTCTATGCATTCATACATATGCACTGTTGCACCTCATTTAGGTACGTTAGCTAAAGCACGGGAAGGACCTGATGTGGATCCAACCCGAAGATGGAGTTGGTGGATCCATCCCGAAGATCGAAGGACCGAACAAGTGGTAGATTGGAAGATGCTCGCCAAGTGACTTCATCTGACATACTCTAACTTGAGTCGGATCCCAGGCAAGCCCCGGAGCATTATAAGCCTCCTATCTTTAAAGCAATTAATTCTATATATGTTATAAGTATTGTTGCATTAAGTGATAGGAGTTGGTTGGAAACCCTTGCTGCATTATATCATTCCTTGTCCAGATATATGAATCCCTGAATCCTACATAGACTAGGATCGAGTAGATGCTTATCCCTGCTTTAAGCGGTAGAAGTCAGGTGATTTCCTGTCACCTGCGAGATGTAGGGATATTCATATATGGCACGGTTGGCTATATTTGCTATCGTGGAATGGAACCATGTGTTAATAAAATGAAATGAGACCGGGCGGGATGACGATAGTGAAGCAACAAGGCATGGAGGTCTTGGGTGTGAATCTATCCCCGCCTGAGTCGTTTAAGGACCGATTCGCTGTACGTCCTTGAGTCATGTTGAACGCAGTCTAACACTTAGTTGGCCGGATAAGTCGTTCCGACCGCGAAGCCGAGTAATGTGATTCAGGCCGGGAATCGAATGGTAGGTTGCTTCTTGGAGGAGAGAAAGGATGTGCTTGGGGACATTGGCGTGAGACCAAGGGGGGGTTAGAGTCCCTATCACCTGGCAGAGTGTCTCCCTTGGGGTCGCGACATTATTCGGACCCGCGATTCCTGAATCATATGAAAAGGTGGCTTGTGCGACCCTGGCAGGGGCCTGCGCGGTGAGTGTTAGAAATACCCCTCCAGCTGGATAGGAATTCGATTCGAATCGCCGTCGCTCCCGGTTAGTGAGCACTTGACTTGAGCAGCGGCAACGTAGATTCAATTAAATTGAACTGATGGTTAATTGGATCACGATGAAAAGGTTGCCTCAATTTATACCTGCTATGGTTAATATTGTTTGCTCCTAATAAAGTGAGTGCTCTAGTACAGGTTCTAATATAGATGACAGGTTAATGATAATTTACTTGATGCTTAAGCATTAATGATTAATCATCTATATTAAGCTTTTATGCAAAATGTTGTCAAGCTAGCCCCACTTCATATCAGCCTTGCATGATCCTTGGTGTCACCTTATTTCTGGTTTCTAACGGGTAAGTCTAGCTGAGTACCTTCTTGTACTCAGGGTTTTATTCCCCACTTGTTGCAGGTTATGATGTATCATGGCGGCTGCAAGAGTTGGTTGACTCCTGCCGTAGAGGCGGAGTGTGATCACGGGCATGATCCTTCTTATTTACCTTATCTCTAATTCTTTTGTTGGAAGTCGACTGTGGTACTGGCATGTATTTGAAATAAGATTAATGTTAGTTTCAAATTACTTTGCTTCCGCTACTTTTCAATGTAAATTAATAACTATGTTGAACTCCGATGTATATTGAATTACTTGTGAAATGGTTGTAACATGTGACTTGTTATGTTGAATCACTACGATCTTGGCTTGTATGTTGGTTGGTTTGAAATCCCTCGTGATTTCATTGGACTACCGGAGTTATATGGGCTCAAGTGCGAGAATTTGATCATTTCGGTGATTGTTTTTGTACTTGTGCTCTTATAATTTGGACGGTTCCGTTACAGCTGGTATCGGAGCAAGATTCAACATTAAACTTGTCGTATGTGTATTTAAAACAAAGGTTTTGTTTTAAAAAATCAGTTTTATCAACTTATAGCTATATATAGGTTTGTGAAAACTGAATTCTAAATCTAAGTATGCCAGTGGTCAATTTCCTTACGCCCATATAAGGATTTTAGGTGGCTTATATAAGTACTAACTTGGGGGTTTTTCATTTATGCATCTACGCCCTTGCCAAGGTATGTATGTGTGATGACTCTCCCACACTATGCTACCCGGTGTGTCAGAGTAGAGGTAGCCTTCATATATGAAATAGCCATATATGTTGCTAGTTTACTTTTATGCAACGTCGCACCTACGCTCAGGTAAGTGTGAGTTGTGAGAGCATGACCGTACAACCCTCGGTCTAGGGGAGAGCTAGTTTTGGTTACTGGATTATTTACATGTTATACACATGTATATATGAAGGTACTTAATTGTGGGTGATCGAATGATTCGGGTAGTTTTGGTGCTACATGTATATATACGGGGGTATATGTACATGGAAGTACTTAGAATTTTTACTTCTCTGCTTTCATTGTGTGCTATATTGGGAAATGTTGGGCTGCAATGAAACTTTTCTGCAGGTACGCTAACCACGAATGCGTAAGTCGAATGTAGCTGACGACTAGCTATATATCGAAAGAGTGCGTGTTATGCCACCGACATAAAACGTGATCGCCACCTTAGGTTGGCAATCTTGTGAGGACGAATAGGACGAAGCATGCATCTTCATGATTGTTGCTTTATGCATGGCTATACTCTTCTCACCCTTGTTCTATAGTGTGTAACTTGTGATCAATGTGTTACACTATCTTTCTTGAGTGAAGTAAAACAAAAATGCCTTGTTCCATGTTGCTTGAGAAAAATATGTGCTTAGCCTTACTAGAAATAAGTGTGGCTACATGCTTGAACTTAGAGATATCCTCTAGCTTAGCCAAGTGGTGGATATGTTATTCACCCAAGCGTTTGCCAATGCTTTAGACCTCACTTAAATAATTATGGATTCTCATAAATGAATTAAATTGGTGTTGGTCTAAGGTAATAATGTTTAGAGCTGCTAGAATAATATATTTGTGTGCTCTCTTGTTAAGTAGAACAAAGGCAAACTTTGTTTTGATTATTAACGTTGGCTGCTAGAGCGGTTTCTGTTGTAGTGATGCTTTCGTGATCATAATGGTGTTTTCTGTAGTTATAGAGAATACCAAAGTTGTAGCAAACTTACTTCTCTAGCTTGTCCTAAAATTTTATGACCCTAGGTCTTATGCTTTGAGAGTTATGAATTTTAGAAGTTTATTATCAGGTTTTGCTTATGCTCTGAATAGATCTGAATGTTTGGTTTGTTTGACCTATGTGCATAGGGAATCATGTCTTGGAGATAATAGAAGAAGTGTAGTACTTTTTCTAAGCTTTCCAAAATGTCCTATAGCACTAATTGTGGTGGTATAAATCTCTAGTTATGAGCTTACAAAATAGAATGACAGGATCTGTCCAAATCTGGGCAGAGATGCCTTCTTTGTCTTGTTTGGCCTTGTTAGGTATAGAATCATCTTAATATGATAATAAGAAATTTATAGACAACTTAATAAGCTTTACATAAAGTTAAGGCTCAGCCTTGTTGGACCCTTAGAACTCCAGTTATGCAATTTTGAAGTTCTTGTCAGTTTTCTGTCCATATTGGTACAGATCTGAAACTTCAGCATGTTTGACCATGCTAACCTATGATTTAGCTTTTGGTATGAATAACTAATGTGTAGCCATCTTTCTAAGCTTTCTAGAAAGTCTAGGATCACCTTTATGGGATGTCTACAACCTCAGCTATGGTCGAAACAATTAACTACTATGTTGCTGTCCATGTTCTGTGCCCATGCTAAGTAGCCACCTTAGCTAGCGTTTGTCTTAGGCTAAACTCATAGTTAGTTCTTGCTTTAGATGAATGTTTGTTGTGGGTGAGCCTGATGCTTAGTAGTGGTTGCTTAAGCTAATTAGATTGGATCTCTCCAATGCTTGACTATGATGTTTGTATGTATGCTTGTTAGTTAATTAGTGTCATAGTTGTCACTTCGATTGTCTTCGGTAAGTATACGAGTGTCGAGTAGCTTTATCTTAGAGCAATACTCGAGTTACGCGAAACGATCTCTTGGCGTCATCCCCAATTAGGTTCTTTTCCTTATGAGCCCAAGTCTGGACCATTAAATATTTGTGTATACCATGATTGTCCTGCAACCGCACGTGAATACCTTTGTTTGATCTACTAGCCAAGATAGTTTCTCTTCAACTCTTCCTTTTGGCTATAGTTGTTTGATGCCAAGTTGTAAGACCCTTAACTGAATCCTTGTTGGACCTTTCGGTTACCTCTCCTAAAGGTTAGCTAGTGTGACGCAATGTATCCATGCTATGGCCTCTAAATCGTGTGCTTGCAAATTCATGCATCTACCTTATCAACCCAATCTATGCCATTTGAAATTCCTCATTGGGTGCATGTTCAGTAATGGTGTTGTGAGTAGCAACTAATGGTGCCGCGACGAAACCGAGAGCCTCCTGTGGGTGCACACACAAGGTTGTGCTGCTCGGCACGCGCTGGTATCATGGTTTCTAATCGTAGTCCATTGCAGAACAACACTGATGTGATTTTCACGTGACCTCCTTCCTTGATTGTTTTTCCATATCTTATCGAAAGACCCTTATATTGAACCAAAAGTAGTAAAACTTCCTCCTGAAGTTGCTAAGAGGATAACCTTTGAAGAACCGGTCACCGACATAAACATTAACAGACTGCAATAGGTGGTAGACAAGTAACTTTGCTTAGTTGTCCCTATATTGACAACCACCATCTAGTGAGTAAAGTATCTCATCTCTGTTGGATAAAAAGGACACACAACATTTAATGTTGGACAAGTCACCTGTTGGATAAGAACCGATTGTCACATTACGCAAGTCTTAACCTTTGTATGCATAATAACCTTACCGTTGAGATCAGCCATCTCTGGTGAGACTCATTATCTACTGACTTTGATGGCAACCATCTGTTCTGTATAAACCACAATTATTGTGATCAAGAATGAAAAGTTGGAACTTTTTAGTGTTGAGAGACAACTAATTAGTTACCAATAGAAAGGTTAATCTCTAGCTAGGTAACGACTCTTTGGTAGCTACGAAGGCTATGTCTTACAGAGCAATAACCAATAAGAAGTAAATCAACTAGCCAACAACTTGAGTGATATTCTATCTTCTAGAGCCATTGGATCAAGTCAATTCCATCTTGGACAATCACACAGATAGTGCAAGGTGTTCTATCCAATAAAATGAAGAATTAGAGAAAGCCTACCCTAGTTTCGATCACCATCCTTGTGCCCTTAGGTGCCACAAATGGTTTTGTTCAGAACTCTATTGGATAAAGTATTGAGGAATATTCAGAAACGGTTCCTTATTCTTGTAGGAATGTCCTCCAGGCGAAGTATGCATTTTGCCTTGCAAAATTAAACCGCAAGTTCAAAGCATGTGCATCATCGGACTGGTACGTAAATTAATGGTCGAGATCTGCTGTGGATGGCCCTTTTGAGGTCCCACGGATACTTGTTTACACTCTTTCGTTGCTTTTGTGTTCTCGTATCAACAATGTACGAGTAGCTTTGGTTTCTGCAAATCAATTTATACCATCGTGAATCAAAAGCAATTTAAAAAGTGTCAAACAACAGATTTCCAATCTTAGAACTGTTATTTGATCCTAAAAAGGAAGCCTTAAGGTGAAAGTTGGCCTGACAAAGTTGTTATGCTGCAAGTCAACTCAACTTACAATACAACTAAGTTACTAAGGAAAATTTTACTTAATCACTTGGTGGTAGACTACTTCCCGCGGTTTAGTAAATATTACAACTTTTGTTGTCCTTAAGGCCTCGCTACATCTTTCTTTGGTACCTTATAAATGTTTTTACCCAAGAGGTTGCATCTGATTCAACCCAGATAACGGTTGTCTTGGATAAAAGAATCTTATTAGGTAGCTATTGGCAGGAATACGAAGCAGACAGAGTCAGCTATCACATTCATTGACCCCTCGACAGACTCAGATAATACAGTGTTGTCATCGGAGAAAGAGAACTGCACACATGGAACCTTGAGTAGTTTTCCATTAGTTGATGCCTAAATGAATGAACATTTACGACCAACATAGACCTTGTCTATTGGTTAGTCAGTATCCTATAGCCTCAGAGTATATTTGTCGTCTATGGTCTCACACTTTTGGAAGGTTGTGCTCAAGCCATTTTGGTAGAGGACTGCTTTTCAAACTTTGTGAACATAGAGTCATTTTTAACGAGTATACTTCTGAAGATTTTGGGTCTAATGTAAAGTTCATATGGACTATGTTGTGTTCACTAAAGAATCAGATACTTGTTAGTGGTTCGCTCATGGACCAAATGATCTCCGTACACTGAGAATGCAGTACGTGCTATCTTGGATTCCTCCCAAAGTAACAATGTTTCATGGAAGTCAATGAAGGAACTTCTTCAGACAGATTTTACCATAAAGAGTAAGTATCAGAAAGTGTCTTTGACCAAATTGTTCACCGATGTTGAAGCTTTATAGCTGAATGCTATAGCAGATGTTGGGAACTAGATAACGTGTCTCTCTTCCTTAAAAGATCTTCCATTCCGAATCTCGGGACGCGATTCTTTTAAGGGGGGAGGGCTGTAACACCCCAGGTGTTTATCACCAATTAGGCAGTGGGTTGGATCTCAAACATGATAGATTAGTGGAGATGACGATGCCAAAGTTAAACCTATGGAAATAAACCCTAATCTAAATTTGGATGTTGCACCCTCGCTTACATATAGGCTCAATTAAAAGATATATGCTTGGGTGTTGCTATCAAAGTATCTTCACATGTCTCACCTCAATAACTATCTATATTGACCCTTGGAAAAGTTTCATGAAGTTTGGAATCAAAAAGTCACATGAAATGATAAGTTCCATTCCTATTGAAATTTGCCCCATTAAGTTAATGGAACTATAGAACATCAACCAAACCTTGCAAACTAGCCAAATGACTCTAGATGAACTCTACAACACCTTAACTACACTTAGGACACGTAATGGAACAATGTTCATGTTGATCATTTTGCCTAATTATGCTTCTAATTGGTGGTTGACCATGTATGGGGCCTAGAGCCCTGTGGTTTGACCATTTCAAAAGTGTGACCTAGAAGCTTTGCATGACTGTGCACCCTTTGACAAAGTTGTAGAGAATTTTATAAGGAACAAACTTTGTTTAAGAGTCAAGTCATGAAAATGTGTGTAACATGATCAAAAAGGGCCCACAAGTTAGATTTGGGACTGTTTCCAACACTTAACAATTTTTAAAGCCCCGATTTCAGTGTCGTCGACATTGACATCCCGCGTTCTCAAGTTTTTGTTAAGCAACTTGGTTTGACCCCTTAATAAAAGTTGGTGTAGACAATATAGAGAAGAACATGTAAAAGTATGGCATCAATTTGACTTAGTGTTGACCTTCAATTTTGGATGTTTGCTTTTCGCGGTCAAATCGCTGACACTACCAAGTTTGGTACGAATTATCTGCTAATCCAATAGCCGAATGGCCGAGCACCCTTAATCAAAGTTGTAGAGCTTTAGGAGGAGAGCAAACTTTATTTTAGGCCCAAGACCCAGATCAGCTCGGAAATGGCCCAAATCGGCGTCCCAACCGACCCACAGCAGCACCTGCCACGCGCTCGGTGAAATTCCTCAACGGGCGGCACCTGTCCGTGAACGTGGCGACCATGCACCGCGCGTCTTCGCCATGGACGCCGCGCGTCCGCTTACCTGCCGCGTGCCCTGCCTCTTCCTCGCGCGTCATGGACACCGAGCCGCTCCTGGACGCTCTGTGCTCATCTTTGCTCGCCCTCCTCCGCTCTCCTTGCCGTTCTTCGCGCCCCGCTCACGCTCGCCATGGATGGCAGAGCTGAGCTCGTGTCCGTGCCATCATTCTCGTGAAATGGCCTGGTCGCAAGCCAAGCTGAGCATACCACCACATCCGCCTCACCTTCCTATCTCTTTGCGTGCGCTCGCCACGGGAAAAGCCCACCGGAGCCCTGCAGTCGCCGTCCGCCGCCATTGACGCCGAAGGCGAGCTTGCGGCCACAGTGGCCAAGCCGCCTCAACCCACCTTGAGATGAGCCATGGCCATCCCTGGTGGCATACGGGGTCCCTGTTGCACGAGCGCGCTTTCTCCCAGCTGTCCAGCTGCTGGAGAGCCACCGTCGTCGACATGGCCGCCGCCGAGCTGCCTGCTCGCGTGGCCAGTGGGCCACGGGCGGTCGCAGGCCACGCTGTGGGTGGCCACATGTGCGACTCACCGCCACGCAGCTCCCGTGCCGCTCATCCGCCGCCGGCGAGCCACCGGTCGGCTTTTTCCCCTCGCCGGAGTCGTCCCCGCCCCCTCCTCTGCTCCGTTCCAGGGAAGAAGGGGAGACACGGTGTACCTCCGTTTCTTAGGATGACAGGTGGGCCCAATTCAGTAGCGGGTCCCCCATGGCGGTGTAACGGGTGGCAGAACATGGGTACCGAATCGGGGGCGCCTAGCGATTTCAATAGGGTTGAGTAATTCCGATTTTGAATTTCAGATTTCATTTAAATTTTCAAATATGCATATCTCTTGCTAGGTAAATCCAAAAATAACAAATGTGGACTTTTTGGAAACCTTGAGAAAAGACCTATGCAGTAGAGTAATAATATGTTACATGTATGTAGGTGTTTTCAAATGTGTTTATTTAAGTATTAAAGATGCTCTAAAAATGCCTTTAAATTTAACCAGAGCAAGATCTGGAGTTTTAGAACCCCAAAAATAGTGATTCTTGCTTTGTTAATTTTGTGAGGAAATGTACTTGCTAGGAAAAATATTAAACACACTACTTGTTCACTGTTTTCTTAAAGTTGTGATTTGACCTTGATAAATAAGGAAATCTATATTATTTTGCTTGTCATTTTTATATCTTGTGTTGTGTTGTTCCAATTGGTGTGAAATTTTTATGGTAGGCTTGTCATGCTATGGATGTACTGTTGTATAAATTTCATGGCCATGGCTTACTGTATGCTCAAGTTATTGAGTTAACTTGTGTATGGCTTGCTAAATAGCTTATAAATAATATATAAGTGATAAAATAGAAAATGTTGTTCCATTACCTTAGTATGATGTTTCTCTATCATATTGATTCATAATATGGCCTTGTGTTCACAGAAAATATTGAGTTTTAGGTTTAATTTACTTTTACATGATTTATTGCAATAGCTATTTGTCTTTTTCATAGAGGTTGATATACTTGGCTAAATGGCTTGAAATTTGGACAGTAAACTTTTGGGAACATTTGTAAACCTCTGTAATTTTGGTAGAATTTATTATGCACTTTTGATATGTGTTCATAATTCCACCTAATGATTTAAATAAATTAAGAAAATGCATTAAAAGAATTTATTTAGGAATGGACATTATGTTTTCTGGGGTTCATTAGTCATGTGGGACATGTTGGTAAAGTTAGTTTTGTCCAAGTATATGTTTACAACATAAGTTAATAATTATTTCTTGCAAATGAGGTTTCTGAACAGAGTTGAGAATATTGTTAGTTACATATGCAAATGATGTTTTCATGTCTTGTGTGCTATAACAAAGTTGTTGAGAATTTCATGATCTAGCTGCTGTTAAATTTTGGTGGCATCTGGCCATATGGTTTAGAAACTACAGCTGTTTAAAGTTAGGTTACAGAATTGCTTGCTCTCTGTCTTGTTAGACCAGTTGCTGTGTTTATGTAAATTCGACATGTTAAACTTTGGAATCATGCTGTGATGATTATAAATGAAATGTAGATAATTTCCTAAGCTTTCCATAATGTCTTCTTGCAAGTCATTTGGATTTAGGGATCTCCAGTTACGATTAAATTACTCAGCTGTTGGTCTGATATCCAGAAGGTAGCAATTTCTAGTTCTAGTACTTTGATTAATTTTGCCATGCTAATGTGTTGAAGTGTGACTCATACCTTTGAAAGTACTTGGGTTGGTACCTTAGGATCTTATAAGACTTGTGTCTTGATTGATGTGTTTGCAATCTTCTACGTTATGCCTTAGTGAGGATTAAGTTAATTAGCTCTAGGTGTTTAGGAGAACTTTGGTATGCTTGTGTGATTACTTTGTTTATTGCACTTCTATGCATTCATACATATGCACTGTTGCACCTCATTTAGGTACGTTAGCTAAAGCACGGGAAGGACCTGATGTGGATCCAACCCGAAGATGGAGTTGGTGGATCCATCCCGAAGATCGAAGGACCGAACAAGTAGTAGATTGGAAGATGCTCGCCAAGTGACTTCATCTGACATACTCTAACTTGAGTCGGATCCCAGGCAAGCCCCGGAGCATTATAAGCCTCCTATCTTTAAAGCAATTAATTCTATATATGTTATAAGTATTGTTGCATTAAGTGATAGGAGTTGGTTGGAAACCCTTGCTGCATTATATCATTCCTTGTCCAGATATATGAATCCCTGAATCCTACATAGACTAGGATCGAGTAGATGCTTATCCCTGCTTTAAGCGGTAGAAGTCAGGTGATTTCCTGTCACCTGCGAGATGTAGGGATATTCATATATGGCACGGTTGGCTATATTTGCTATCGTGGAATGGAACCATGTGTTAATAAAATGAAATGAGACCGGGCGGGATGACGATAGTGAAGCAACAAGGCATGGAGGTCTTGGGTGTGAATCTATCCCCGCCTGAGTCGTTTAAGGACCGATTCGCTGTACGTCCTTGAGTCATGTTGAACGCAGTCTAACACTTAGTTGGCCGGATAAGTCGTTCCGACCGCGAAGCCGAGTAATGTGATTCAGGCCGGGAATCGAATGGTAGGTTGCTTCTTGGAGGAGAGAAAGGATGTGCTTGGGGACATTGGCGTGAGACCAAGGGGGGGTTAGAGTCCCTATCACCTGGCAGAGTGTCTCCCTTGGGGTCGCGACATTATTCGGACCCGCGATTCCTGAATCATATGAAAAGGTGGCTTGTGCGACCCTGGCAGGGGCCTGCGCGGTGAGTGTTAGAAATACCCCTCCAGCTGGATAGGAATTCGATTCGAATCGCCGTCGCTCCCGGTTAGTGAGCACTTGACTTGAGCAGCGGCAACGTAGATTCAATTAAATTGAACTGATGGTTAATTGGATCACGATGAAAAGGTTGCCTCAATTTATACCTGCTATGGTTAATATTGTTTGCTCCTAATAAAGTGAGTGCTCTAGTACAGGTTCTAATATAGATGACAGGTTAATGATAATTTACTTGATGCTTAAGCATTAATGATTAATCATCTATATTAAGCTTTTATGCAAAATGTTGTCAAGCTAGCCCCACTTCATATCAGCCTTGCATGATCCTTGGTGTCACCTTATTTCTGGTTTCTGACGGGTAAGTCTAGCTGAGTACCTTCTTGTACTCAGGGTTTTATTCCCCACTTGTTGCAGGTTATGATGTATCATGGCGGCTGCAAGAGTTGGTTGACTCCTGCCGTAGAGGCGGAGTGTGATCACGGGCATGATCCTTCTTATTTACCTTATCTCTAATTCTTTTGTTGGAAGTCGACTGTGGTACTGGCATGTATTTGAAATAAGATTAATGTTAGTTTCAAATTACTTTGCTTCCGCTACTTTTCAATGTAAATTAATAACTATGTTGAACTCCGATGTATATTGAATTACTTGTGAAATGGTTGTAACATGTGACTTGTTATGTTGAATCACTACGATCTTGGCTTGTATGTTGGTTGGTTTGAAATCCCTCGTGATTTCATTGGACTACCGGAGTTATATGGGCTCAAGTGCGAGAATTTGATCATTTCGGTGATTGTTTTTGTACTTGTGCTCTTATAATTTGGACGGTTCCGTTACACAAGATTGGTGCTCGGTTTGCACCAAATGTAGCATAGGCATAGAAATCATTTTGGACGCACTCGAGGGGACTCCAAGGTGACGAGGCTCAAGTGGAAGCTCGATTCGGTACGTTTGGAGATAGTGCTACTCTTCATGCAAGATTGGTGCTCGGTTTGCGTCGAATGTGCCGTAGGCTCGGAAATAGTATTGGAGGCACCCGATGGAACTCCTAGGTGACGTGGGTCATGTGGAATCTCGTTTTGATCTATTTTCAGACAGTGTTAGCGTCGGTGCAAGATACCATGGTTTTCACTGAACGTACCATAGGCATAGAAATCGTTTTGGACACACTTGATGGGACTCCTAGGTGATGAGGCTCAAGTGGAAGCTTGGTACCGTCCATTTGGACATAGTGCTACTCTTGATACATGATTGGTGCATGGTTTGTGTTGAACGTACCGTTGGCTCAGAAATAGTATTGGAGGCACCCGATGGAACTCCTAGGTTACGTGGGTCACGTGGAATCTTGTTTCGATCTGTTTTGAAACAGTGTTAGCGTTGGTGCAAGATAGGTGCTCGGTCTGCGTCAAACGTACCATTGGTTCAGAAATTGTTTTAGAAGCACCCACGGTACTCCGAGGTGATGAGGGTTTGGTGGAGATCTGTTTGGTCCGTTTGGAGATAGTGCTACAAAAGATAGGTACACGGTTTGCATTGAACGTACCATAGGTCATAAACAGTTTTGGACGCACCCGATGGAACTCGTAAGCGACGTGGGTCGTGTGGAATCTCATTTTAGTCCATTTGGAGACAATGTTAGTGTTAGTCCTAGGTTGGAGCACGGTTTGCACCGAACATACCCCAGGCATAGAAATCGTTTTGGACGAACTCGATCAGACTCCTAGGTGACGAGGCTCAAGTGGAAGCTCGGTTCGGTCTGTTTGGGGATAGTGCTTCTCTTGATGCAAGATTGGTGCACGGTTTGCACCAAATGTAGCATAGGCATAGAAATCATTTTGGACGCACTCGAGGGGACTCCTAGGTGACGAGGCTCAAGTGGAAGCTTGATTCGGTACGTTTGGAGATAGTGCTACTCTTGATGCAAGATTGGTGCTCTGTTTGCGTCGAATGTGCCGTAGGCTCAGAAATAGTATTGGAGGCACCCGATGGAACTCCTAGGTGACGTGGGTCATGTGGAATCTTATTTTGATCTATTTTGAGACAGTGTTAGCGTCAGTGCAAGATAGGTGCACGGTTTGCACTGAACGTACCATAGGCATAGAAATCATTTTGGACACACTCGATCGGACTCCTAGGTGACGAGGCTCAAGTGGAAGCTCGGTACGGTCCATTTGGAGATAGTGCTACTCTTGATGCATGATTGGTGCACGGTTTGCGTCGAACGTACTGTTGGCTCGGAAATAGTATTGGAGGCACCCGATGGAACTCCTAGGTTACATGGGTCATGTGGAATCTTGTTTCGATCTGTTTTGAAACAGTGTTAGCGTCGAAGCAAGATAGGTGCTCAGTTTGCATCAAACATACCATAGGTTCATAAATTGTTTTAGAAGCACCCGCAGTACTCCTAGGTGATGAGGGTCTGTTTGAGATCTGTTTGGTTTGTTTGGAGATAGTGCTATAGAAGATAGGTGCACGGTTTGCATTGAACATACCATAGGTCATAAATAGTTTTGGACGCACCCGATGGAACTCCTAGGTTACATGGGTCGTGTGGAATCTCGTTTTAGTCCATTTGGAGACAATGTTAGTGTCAGTCCAAGGTTGGAGCACGGTTTGCACCGAACATACCATAGGCATAGAAATCGTTTTGGACGAACTCGATCAGACTCCTCGGTGACGAGGCTCAAGTGGAAGCTTGGTTCGGTCCGTTTGGGGATAGTGCTTCTCTTGATGCAAGATTGGTGCACGGTTTGCACCAAATGTGGCATAGGCATAGAAATCGTTTTGGATGCACTCGAGGGCACTCCTAGGTGACGAGGCTCAAGTGGAAGTTCGATTTGGTACGTTTGGAGATAGTGCTACTCTTTATGCAAGATTGGTGCTCTGTTTGCGTCGAATGTGCTGTAGGCTCGGAAATAGTATTGGAGGCACCCGATGGAACTCCTTGGTGACGTGGGTCATGTGGAATCTCATTTTGATCTATTTTGAGATAGTGTTAGCGTCGGTGCAAGATAGGTGCACGGTTTGCACTGAACATACCATAGGCATAGAAATCATTTTGGACACACTCGATGGGACTCCTAGGTGACGAGGCTCAAGTGGAAGCTCGGTACGGCCCATTTGGAGATAGTGCTACTCTTGATGCATGATTGGTGCACGGTTTGCGTCGAACGTGCCGTTGGCTCGGAAATAGTATTGGAGGCACCCGATGGAACTCCTAGGTTACGTGGGTCATATGGAATCTTGTTTTGATCTGTTTTGAAACTGTGTTAGCGTCGATGCAAGATAGGTGCTCGGTTTGCGTCAAACATACCATAGGTTCTTAAATTGTTTTAGAAGCACCCGCGGTACTCCTAGATGATGAGGGTCTGGTGGAGATCTGTTTGGTCCGTTTGGAGATAGTGCTACAGAAGATAGGTGCACAGTTTGCATTGAACGTACCATAGGTCATAAACAGTTTTGGACGCACCCGATGGAACTCGTAAGTGATGTGGGTCTTGTGGAATCTCGTTTTAATCCATTTGGAGATAGTGTTAGTGTCAATGCAAGGTTGGAGCACGGTTTGCACCGAACATACCATAGGCATAGAAATCGTTTTGGACGATCTCGATCAGACTCCTATGTGACGAGGCTCAAGTGGAAGCTCGGTTCGGTCCGTTTCGGGATAGTGCTTCTCTTGTGCAAGATTGGTGCTTGGTTTGCACCAAATGTAGCATAGGTATAGAAATCGTTTTGGACGCACTCGATGGGACTCCTAGGGGACGAGGCTCAAGTGGAAGCTCGATTCGGTTCGTTTGGAGACAGTGCTACTCTTGATGTAAGATTGGTGCTCGGTTTGCGTCGAATGTGCCGTAGGCTCAGAAATAGTATTGGAGGCACCCGATGGAACTCCTAGGTGATGTGGGTCATGTGGAATCTCGTTTTGATCTATTTTGAGACAATGTTAGCGTCAGTGCAAGATAGGTGCACGCTTTGCACTTAACGTACCATAGGCATAGAAGTCGTTTTGGACACACTCGATGGGACTCCTAGGTGGCGAGGCTCAAGTGGAAGCTCGGTACGGTCCATTTGGAGATAGTGCTACTCTGGATGCAAGATTGGTGCATGGTTTGCGTCGAACGTACTGTTGGCTCAGAAATAGTATTGGAGGCACCCGATGGAACTCCTAGGTTACGTGGGTCATGTGGAATCTTGTTTTGATCTGTTTTGAAACAGTGTTAGCGTCGGTATAGGATAGGTGCTCGGTTTGCGTCAAACGTACCATAGGTTCATAAATTGTTTTAGAAGCACCCGCGGTACTCCTAGCTGATGAGGGTCTGGTGGAGATCTGTTTGGTCCATTTGGAGATAGTGCTACAAAAGATCGGTGCACGGTTTGCATTGAACATACCATAGGTCATAAACAGTTTTGGACGCACACGATGGAACTCATAAGTGATGTGGGTCGTGTGGAATCTCGTTTTAGTCCATTTGGAGATAGTGTTAGTGTTAGTGCAAGGTTGGAGCACGGTTTGCACCGAACATACCATAGGCATAGAAATCATTTTGGACAATCCCGATCAGACTCCTATGTGACGAGGCTCAAGTGGAAGCTCGGTTCGGTCCGTTTCGGGATAGTGCTTCTCTTGATGCAAGATTGGTGCTTGGTTTGCACCAAATGTAGCATAGGCATAGAAATCATTTTGGACGCACTCGAGGCGACTCCTGGGTGACGAGGCTCAAGTGGAAGCTCAATTCGGTACGTTTGGAGATAGTGCTACTCTTGAAGCAAGATTGGTGCTTGGTTTGCGTCGAATGTGTCGTAGGCTCGAAATAGTATTGGAGGCACCCGATGGAACTCCTAGGTGACGTGGGTCATGTGGAATCTCGTTTTGATCTATTTTGAGACAGTGTTAGCGTCGGTGCAAGATAGGTGCACGGTTTGCACTGAACGTACCATAGGCATAGAAATCGTTTTGGACACACTCGATGGGACTCCTAGGTGATGAGGCTCAAGTGGAAGCTGGGTTCGGTCCATTTGGAGATAGTGCTACTCTTGATGCATGATTGGTGCATGGTTTGCGTCGAACATACCGTAGGCTTGGAAATAGTATTGGAGGCACCCGATCGAACTCCTAGGTTACGTGGGTCATGTGGAATCTTCTTTCGATCTATTTTGAAACAGTGTTAGGATCCGTGCAAGATAGGTGCTCGGTTTGCGTTAAATGTACCATAGGTTAATAAATCGTTTTAGAAGCACCCGCGGTACTCTTAGGTGATGAGGGTCTGGTAGAGATCTATTCGGTCCGTTTGGAGATAGTGCTACAGAAGATAGGTGCACGGTTTGCATGGAACGTACCATAGGCCATAAATAGTTTTGGACGCACCCGATGGAACTCGTAAGTGACGTGGGTCATGTGGAATCTCGTTTTAGTCCATTTGGAGACAATGTTAGTGTCAGTCCAAGGTTGGAGCACGGTTTGCACCGAACATACCATAGGCATAGAAATCATTTTGGACGAACTCGATCAGACTCCTAGGTGACGAGGCTCAAGTGGAAGCTCGGTTTGGTCCGTTTAGGTATAGTGCTTCTCTTGATGCAAGATTGGTGCTTGGTTTGGACCAAATGTAGCCTAGGAATAGAAATCATTTTGGACCCACTCAAGGGGACTCCTAGGTGACGAGGCTCAAGTGGAAGCTCGATTCGGAACGTTTGGAGATAGTGCTACTCTTGATGCAAGATTGGTGCTCGGTTTGTTCCGTTTGGGGATAGTGCTTCTCTTGATGCAAGATTGGTGCTTGGTTTGGACCAAATGTAGCCTAGGCATAGAAATCGTTTTGGACGCACTCAAGGGGACTCCTAGGTGACGAGGCTCAAGTGGAAGCTCGATTCGGTACGTTTGGAGATAGTGCTACTCTTGATGCAAGATTGGTGCTCGGTTTGCGTCGAATGTGCCGTTGGCTCAGAAATAGTATTGGAGGCACCCGATAGAACTCCTAGGTGACGTGGGTCATGTGGAATCTCATTTTGATCTATTTTGAGACAGTGTTAGCGTCGGTGCAAGATAGGTGCACGGTTTGCGTCGAACGTACCGTTGGCTCGGAAATAGTATTGGAAGCACCCGATGGAACTCCTAGGTTACGTGGGTCATGTGGAATCTTGTTTCGATCTGTTTTGAAACAGTGTTAGCGTCGGTGTAGGATAGGTGCTCAGTTTGCGTCAAACGTACCATAGGTTCATAAATTGTTTTAGAAGCACCCGCGGTACTCCTAGCTGTTGAGGGTCTAGTTTAGATCTGTTTGGTCTGTTTGGAGATAGTGCTACAGAAGATAGGTGCACGGTTTGCATTGAATGTACCATAGGTCATAAACAGTTTTGGACGCATACGATGGAACTCATAAGTGACGTGGGTCGTGTGGAATCTCGTTTTAGTCCATTTGGAGATAGTGTTAGTGTCAGTGCAAGGTTGGAGCACGGGTTGCACCAAACATACCATAGGCATAAAAATCGTTTTGGACGATCCCGATCAGACTCCTATGTGACGAGGCTCAAGTGGAAGCTCGGTTCGGTCCGTTTCGGGATAGTGCTTCTCTTGATGCAAGATTGGTGCTTGGTTTGCACCAAATATAGCATAGGCATAGAAATCGTTTTGGACGCACTCGAGGGGACTCCTAGGTGACGAGGCTCAAGTGGAAGCTCGATTCGGTACGTTTGGAGATAGTGCTACTCTTGACGCATGATTGATGCACGGTTTGCGTCGAACAAACCGTAGGCTCAAAAATAGTATTGGAGGCACCCGATGGAACTCCTAGGTTACGTGGGTCATGTGGAATCCTATTTCGATCTGTTTTGAAACAGTGTTAGCGTCGGTGCAAGATAGGTGCTCGGTTTGCGTCAAACGTACCATAGGTTCATAAATTGTTTTAGAACCTCCCGCGGTACTCCTAGGTGATGAGGGTCTGGTGGTGATCTGTTTGGTCCGTTTGGAGATAGTGCTACCGAAGATAGGTGCACGGTTTGCATTGAACGTACCATAGGTCATAAACAGTTTTGGACGCACCCGATGGAACTCGTAAGTGACGTGGGTCGTGTGGAATCTCGTTTTAGTCCATTTGGAGACAATTTTAGTGTCAGTCCAAGGTTGGAGCACGGTTTGCACCGAACATACCATAGGCATAGAAATTGTTTTGGACGAACTCGATCAGACTCCTAGGTGACGAGGCTCAAGTGGAAGCTCGGTTCGGTCCATTTGGGGATAGTGCTTCTCTTGATGCAAGATTGGTGCACGGTTTGCACCAAATGTTGCATAGGCATAGAAATCGTTTTGGACGCACTCGAGGGGACTCCTAGGTGACGAGGCTCAAGTCGATTCGGCACGTTTGGAGATAGTGCTACTCTTGATGCAAGATTGGTGCTCGGTTTGCGTCAAATGTGCTGTTGGCTCGGAAATAGTATTGGAGGCACCCGATGGAACTCCTAGGTGACGTGGGTCATGTGGAATCTCATTTTGATCTATTTTGCGACAGTGTTAGCGTCGGTGCAAGATAGGTGCACTGTTTGCACTGAACGTACCATAGGCATAGAAATCATTTTGGACACACTCGATGGGACTCCTAGGTGACAAGGCTCAAGTGGAAGCTCGGTACGGTCCATTTGGAGATAGTGCTACTCTTGATGTATGATTGGTGCACGGTTTGCGTCGACTATACCGTTGGCTCGGAAATAGTATTGGAGGCACCCGATGGAACTCCTAGGTTACGTGGGTCATGTGAAATCTTGTTTTGATCTATTTTGAAACAGTGTTAGTGTCGATGCAAGATAGGTGCTCGGTTTGCGTCAAACGTAGCATAGGTTCATAAATTGTTTTAGCAGCACCCGCGGTACTCCTAGGTGATGAGGGTCTGGTGGAGATCAGTTTGGTCTGTTTGGAGATAGTGCTACAGAAGATAGGTGCACGGTTTGCATTGAACGTACCATAGGTCATAAACAGTTTTGGACGCACCCGATGGAACTCGTAAGTGACGTGGGTCGTGTGGAATGTCGTTTTAGTCTATTTGGAGATAGTGTTAGTGTCAGTGCAAGGTTGGAGCACGGTTTGCCCCGAATATACCATAGGCATAGAAATCATTTTGGACGAACTCGATCAGACTCCTAGGTGACGAGGCGCAAGTGGAAGCTCGGTTCGGTCCGTTTGGGGATAGTGCTTCTCTTGATGCAAGATTGGTGCTTGGTTTGCCCCAAATGTAGCATAGGCATAGAAATCGTTTTGGACGCACTCGAGAGGACTCCTAGGTAACGAGGCTCAAGTGAAAGCTTGATTCGGTACGTTTGGAGATAGTGCTACTCTTGATGCAAGATTGGTGCTCGGTTTGCGTCGAACGTGTCGTAGGCTCGGAAATAGTATTGGAGGCACTCGATGGAACGCCTAGGTGACGTGGGTCATGTGGAATCTCGTTTTGATATATTTTGAGACTGTGTTAGCGTCGGTGCAAGATAGGTGCACAGTTTGCACTGAACGTACCATAGGCATAGAAATCATTTTGGACACACTCGATGGGACTCTTAGGTGATGAGGCTCAAGTGGAAGCTCGGTATGGTCCATTTGGTGATAGTGCTACTCTTGATGCATGATTGGTGCACGGTTTGCGTCGAACGTACCGTTGGCTCGGAAATAGTGTTGGAGGCACCCGATGGAACTCCTAGGTTACGTGGGTCATGAGGAATTTGGTTTCGATCTGTTTTGAAATAGTATTAGCGTCGATGCAAGACAGGTGCTCGGTTTGCGTCAAACGTACCATAGGTTCATAAATTGTTTTAGACACACCCGCGCTACTCCTAGGTGATGAGGGTCTGGTGGAGATCTGTTTGGTCCGTTTGGAGATAGTGCTACAGAAGATAGGTGCACGGTTTGCATTGAACGTACCATAGGTCATAAACAGTTTTGGACGCACCTGATGGAACTCGTAAGTGACGTGGGTCGTGTGGAATCTCGTTTTAGTCCATTTGTAGATAGTGTTAGTGTCAGTCCAAGGTTGGAGCACGGTTTGCACCGAACATACCATAGGCATAGAAATCGTTTTGGACGAACTCAATCAGACTCCTAGGTGATGAGGCTCAAGTGGAGGCTTGGTTTGGTCCGTTTGGGGATAGTGCTTCTCTTCATGCAAGATTGGTGCACGGTTTGCACCAAATGTAGCATAGGCATAGAAATCGTTTTGGACGCACTCGAGGGGACTCCTAGGTGACGAGGCTCAAGTGGAAGCTCAATTCGGTACGTTTGGAGATAGTGCTACTCTTGATGCAAGATTGGTGCTCGGTTTGCGTCGAATGTGCCATAGGCTCGGAAATAGTATTGGAGGCACCCGATGGAACTCCTAGGTTACGTGGGTCATGTGGAATCTTGTTTCGATCTGTTTTGAAACAGTGTTAGCGTCGATGTAAGATAGGTGCTCGGTTTGCGTCAAACGTACCATAGGTTCATAAATTGTTTTAGAAGCACCCGCGGTACTCCTAGATGATGAGGGTCTAGTGGAGATCTGTTTGGTCCGTTTGGAGATAGTCCTATAGAAGATAGGTGCACAGTTTGCATTGAACGTACCATAGGTCATAAACAGTTTTGGACGCACCCGATGGAACTCGTAAGTGACGTGGGTCATGTGGAATCTCGTTTTAGTCTATTTGGAGACAATGTTAGTGTTAGTCCAAGGTTGGAGCACGGTTTGCACCGAACATACCATAGGCATAGAAATCGTTTTGGATGAACTCGATGGGATTCCTAGGTCACGAGGCTCAAGTGGAAGCTCGGTTCGGTCCGTTTTGGGATAGTGCTTCTCTTGATGCAAGATTGGTGCTTGGTTTGCACCAAATGTAGCATAGGAATAGAAATCGTTGTGGACGCACTCGAGAGGACTCCTAGGTGACGTGGCTCAAGTGGAAGCTTGATTTGGTACGTTTGGAGATAGTGCTACTCTTGATGCAAGATTGGTGCTCGGTTTGCGTTGAACGTGCCGTAGGCTCGGAAATAGTATTGGTGGCACCCGATGGAACTCCTAGGTGACGTGGGTCATGTGGAATCTCGTTTTGATCTATTTTGAGACAGTGTTAGCGTCAGTGCAAGATAGGTGCACGGTTTGCACTGAACGTACCATAGGCATAGAAATCATTTTGGACACACTCGATGGGACTCCTAGGTGACGAGGCTCTAGTGGAAGCTCGGTACGATCCATTTGGAGATAGTGCTATAGAAGATAGGTGCACGGTTTGTATTGAACGTACCATAGGTCATAAACAGTTTTGGACGCACCCGATGGAACTCGTAAGCGACGTGGGTCATGTGGAATCTCATTTTAGTCCATTTGGAGATAGTGTTAGTGTCAGTGCAAGGTTGAAGAATGGTTTGCACCGAACATACCATAGGCATAGAAATCATTTTGGACGATCTCGATCAACTCCTATGTGATGAGGCTCAAGTGGAAGCTCGGTTCGGTCCATTTCGGGATAGTGCTTCTCTTGATGCAAGATTGGTGCACGGTTTGCACCAAATGTACCATAAGCATACAAATCATTTTGGATGCACTCGATGGGACTCCTAGGTGACGAGGCTGTAGTGGAATCTCGATTCGGTACATTTGGAGACAGTGCCACTCTTGATGCAAGATTGGTGATCGGTTTGCGTCGAATGTGCCGTAGGCTCGGAAATAGTATTGGAGGCACCCGACGGAACTCCTAGGTGACGTGGGTCTTGTGGAATCTCGTTTTGATCTATTTTAAGATAGTGTCGGTGCAAGATAGGTGCACGGTTTGCACTAAACATACCATAGGCATAGAAATCGTTTTGGACACACTTGATGGGACTCCTAGGTGACGAGGCTCAAGTGGAAGCTCGGTACGGTCCATTTGGAGATAGTGCTACTCTTGACGCATGATTGATGCACGGTTTGCGTCGAACAAACCGTAGGCTCAGAAATAGTATTGGAGGCACCCGATGGAACTCCTAGGTTACGTGGGTCATGTGGAATCTTGTTTCGATTATGTTTTGAAACAGTGTTAGCATCGGTGCAAGATAGGTGTTCGGTTTGCGTCAAACGTACCATAGGTCCATAAATTGTTTTAGAAGCACCCGCGGTACTCCTAGGTGATGAGGGTCTGGTGGAGATCTGTTTGGGTCATTTGGAGATAGTGCTATAGAAGATAGGTGCACGGTTTGCATTGAACGTACCATAGGTCATAAACAGGTTTGGACGCACCCGATGGAACTCGTAAGTGACGTGGGTCGTGTGGAATCTCGTTTTAGTCCATTTGGAGATAGTGTTAGTGTCAGTGCAAGGTTGGAGCACGGTTTGCAACGAACATACCATAGGCATAGAAATTGTTTTGGATGATCTCGATCAGACTCCTATGCGACGAGGCTCAAGTGGAAGCTCGATTCGGTCCGTTTTGGGATAGTGCTTCTCTTGATGCAAGATTGGTGCTCGGTTTGTACTAAACATACCATAGGCATAGAAATTGTTTTGGACACACTCGATGGGACTCCTAGGTGACTAGGCTCAAGTGGAAGCTCAGCTTTGTTCGTTTGGGGATAGTGCTTCTCTTGATGCAAGATTGGTGCTTAGTTTGCACCAAATGTAGCATAGGCATAGAAATCATTTTGGACGCACTCGAGAGGACTCTGAGGTGACGAGGCTCAAGTGGAAGCTCAATTCGGTACGTTTGGAGATAGTGCTACTCTTGATGCAAGATTGGTGCTCGGTTTGCGTTGAATGTGCCGTAGGCTTGGAAATAGTATTGGAGGAACCCGATGGAACTCCTAGGTGACGTGGGTCTTGTGGAATCTCGTTTTGATCTATTTTAAGACAGTGTTAGTTTGAACTGAACGTACCATAGGCATAGAAATCATTTTGGACACACTCAATGGGACTCCTAGGTGATGAGGCTCAGGTGGAAGCTCGGTACGATCCATTTGGAGATAATGCTACAGAAGATGCATGATTGGTGCACGGTTTGCGTCGAACATACCGTAGGCTCAGAAATAGTATTGGAGGCACCCGATGGAACTCCTTGGTTACGTGGGTCATGTGGAATCTTATTTTGATCTGTTTTGAAACAATGTTAGCGTCGGTGCAAGATAGGTGCTCGGTTTGCATCAAACGTACCATAGGTTCATAAATTGTTTTAGAAGCACCCACGGTACTCCTTGGTGATGAGGGTCTGGTGGAGATCTGTTTGGTCTTTTTGGAGATAGTGCTACAGAAGATAGGTGCACGGTTTGCATTGAACGCACCATAGGTCATAAACAGTTTTGGACGCACCCGATGGAACTCGTAAGCGACGTGGGTCGTGTGGAATCTCGTTTTAGTCCATTTGAAGATACTGTTAGTGTTAGTGCAAGGTTGGAGCATGGTTTGCACCGAACATACCATAGGCATAGAAATCGTTTTGGACGATCTCGATTAGACTCCTATGTGATGAGGCTCAAGTGGAAGCTCGGTTCGGTCTGTTTCGGGATAGTGCTTCTCTTGATGCAAGATTGGCGCACGGTTTGCACCAAATGTGCCATAAGCATACAAATCATTTTGGATGCACTCGATGGGACTCCTAGGTGACGAGGCTCAAGTGGAATCTCGATTCGGTACGTCTGGAGATAGTGCTACTCTTGATGCAAGATTGGTGCTCGGTTTGCGTCGAATGTGCCGTAGGCTCAGAAATAGTATTGGAGGCACCCGATGGAACTTCTAGGTGACGTGGGTCATGTGGAATCTCATTTTGATCTATTTTGAGATAGTGTTAGCGTTGGTGCAAGATAGGTGCACGGTTTGCACAGAACGTACCATAGGCATAGAAATCGTTTTGGACACACTCGATGGGACTCCTAGGTGACGAGGCTCAAGTGGAAGCTCGGTACGGTCCATTTGGAGATAGTGCTACTCTTGAGGCATGATTGGTGCACGGTTTGCGTCCAACACACTGTAACACTTCAAGTGTTTAGTCCTTAATTGCATTGCATTTGCATTTGCATAAGCATAAGCATGCATCATTCATGTTTGATATTTTATGTGATGCAACACATGTGATTGTTCTAGGGTTTGTTTGATTTATTTCATGAAGTATTTGATAGTTGGTGTAACAAAAAGGTAAGGTAGCCAATCATGACCTACAACACCTTAGTTATACTTAGGGTAACATTTGGAACAAGGTTCATGTTGACCAAAATTACAAATTTGCCCTCCAAGAGAAGTTAGACCACCATATGACCCTAGAAGGCCCTAGTTTGACCAATTAAAAAGTCTAATTTAGAGACCTTGCATGGAAGAGCACCCTTAAGCAAAGTTGTAGAGAAATTCATGGGGAACAAAAGTCTCAATATGACCATCTCATGAAATTGACCCTAACATGCTCAAAAGTGGCCCACAAGTCAGTTAGAGAGGTAGCTCCAAGACTTAGAATTTTTCTAAGTCTGGAATCTGACCCTACAGTTTTACTGATGCCTACTTTAGGAGCTTTTAGTTTGCAAACCAGGCCAAACCAGTCTTTGAGCCAATTGACAAAGTTGTTGTCCACACATAGCTCTACAACATTGTCAATATCACCATCACCTGGTTCTCAATAGTTTAGGAGATATAGTGTCATGAAGTTAGGGTTTCAGTCGGCGTTATCTCTGAAACTGCATTTCAGTTTCAAGGGGCACCACTTTGGAGCTCTGTAGTTTCAAATCTAGGCCGAACCAGCCCAAACTCCAATTGACAAACTTGTAGACCTCATGTAGCTCTACAAAATTGGTGTAATCATCTTCGACTAATTCGAACCGGTTTGGGAGATAATCATCGTGGAAGTCGCTCTGTCAGTCGGTCATCGATGTCACCATTCACCGATTCAGTTTCGTCAGCGTCGGAGTGGCCGACCGGCCGCAGGCCGTCGTCGACGCGTGGAGGCGCGGTGGCGCCCGTACGCCGGCCCTGGCCCCACCAGTCAGGCCGCGACGCCTTCAAGATGCCACGACGCGCGAGCCGGCCTCCATTCCTCCGCCCCCTCTCTTCCAGTTGCCAAGAACACCGAAACCGAGCCGCCATTGCCGTTCTTCTCCGGCGAGCTCAAGCGCAAGCTACACCGCATCACCGGCCGCCAGACCTCGCCAATCCCTCCACCTCACCACCCTCCATCTCCTTGACCCACCGAAGCCCGCGATTTGACTCAAGGTGAGCCGCATTGCTTTCTTCCCCGTCTCCGAGAGGTCGCCGGAGCCCGCCATGGGACCTCACCGTGGTCGGGGTGCTTCGGGTCTCTCTCCATCCTCCCTTCCTAGCAAAATGGATCCGCCTAGCTTCGGTGAAGCTCGTACCTAGCCTAGACCACACCGTACATCCTCACCGGCGACGGTGCGCCGCCACCGGACATCACCGGCCGCCGCTCGCGGTGACAAGCCCCTTCCACCCCATCCCCATCCATTCCACGAGCACCAATCGACGCACCGGGTGACGGAGAACACGAGGCGGTGCTCAATTGGCCGAGCAAGCTCTTCTCCGGTGAGCTCGAGCTCGTCGGAGCTCGCGGGTCTCCGCCTCCCCTACCTCCAGTCATTGACCGCGGGGGCCCGCCCGTCAGTGTCGCGCGCGGGCGGGGGCGCTGAGCGGGCCACGCGCGCGCGAGTGTGGGCCGAGTTTTTCCGGGCCGGCCCAGTTCATCCGAAATGAACTTCATTTTTATTATTTGTCACTGATTTTTGTACAAGTTGGGAAAATATAGATCTAGGGTTTTAATGATCCAAAAATCATGAGATAAATTTTATTAGGGTCTACATGATGTGTAGTATTTTAGAAAAATATGGATCTGGCATGAGATGTTTAAATTCTGTAAGAATTTAATAGATCCTTTAAATGTGTTTTGGAATGCATGCAAATTTGTTAAATTTATAACTTGAGCTGTAGTGTTCCATAAATCATGAAATTTGGTGGGTAGGTTACTCTATGCTAGCCCTAGCTCTGGTAAAATACTACACATCAGCTGTTTTGGAGAATGTTCATATAACTTTTTGGAGAATGTCTTGATACCCTAGAGTGTCCAAGAAAATTAAGAAATCTGTTGTTTGACACTTTTTACTATGCTTTGTTATTTATACAAAAATCAGCCTTTTGGGCTTGTGAATTTTGTTCAGAGAGTTTCTTTGAATAAATTGAGTTCAAATTTTTACAGTAGTCTCTTTTTGGGTCAGAGAGTCCCCTGTATTTTTTGTAGAATTTTAGGAGCAGTTTACATATATGTTTGAAATTCCACTTAATTACTTAAGTAAATTAAGAAATGAGTTTAAATAAATATTCTAGGTGGGCACACCTTACTTTCTGGTGTTTTTGTGACATTTGTGAACTTGTAGTAGTATTAGTTTGGTCTTAGAGAATGTTTGTCACATCAATAAATATTTAACCTTTACAATTTTAGGTTTTCTGGACAGCTAGTAGTAATTCTAAATTTGGCTTTGATAAAAATTGGTTGCTGGAAAACTTGTAAATACCAAAGTTGGAGTAAACTTGATGAACTAGCTTGTGTCAAAATTTGGAAGCATTTGGCTTAGTAGTTTGAGAGTTACTGTTGTTTAAAGTGGCAATTCAAAATCTGCTACTCTCTGTTTTGAGAGGATAGCTTCTGGAACTTGTGAAGTTTGACATGGACAACTTAGGGGTTTGGAGTTGAGGTCTGAAAATGAATTGTAGTGCATTTCATAAGCTTTCCAGATTGTCTTAGATCATATCTTTTGGAATTGTAAATCTCCAGTTGTGATAAAAACAAGTAGCTGCTGTCCAGAATGCTTACTGTGGTGTTTTGCTGATTGATATGGTGTGATATCCTAAGACATGCTACTTTTGTAATTGTTAAGTGTTAGGGCCTTAACTGAGGATGAGCAGCTTTATCTTAGGTTAAGTAGATTAGGTGAGTACTTCTCTACCGGAGAGGAAATTTGCACCTACTCTTTTGAAGTGATTTGAATAGAGCGTTAAATTGTTGTAATGCATTTCATTCCAAGCATGTTGCACCCATTTATGCATCCATGGTATTTATTGTGCATTCATGCAATAGGTGTACCGGAGGGAGTAACTCTCCTCGAGTTCGAGCCTGTGACTCCGGAGGAAGTCCAGGGTCAGGAGTAGCAGGAGCCCGAGGATCCAGCAGGCGAAGGAGTGCCCGCAGACGACCTTCCTGAGTGTCCGGACCACAAACCCGCAACCTTTCTCAAAGGCAAGCCCCGGTGCATGCTGAACCTACTGATTTATAAATTAATCTTGAGTACTTTTAATTGTTTACTGCATTAAGTTGTAGGAGTTATATGAAAACACTTGTTGCATTATACCTGTCCTTGTCCAGATATCGTACTTAATCCTATTTTAGGTTTAGGCACGTGTCAATGCTTAGCCCTGCTTAGTACGGTAGAAGTCAGGTGATTTCCGGTCATCCGCGAGATGTAGGAAGGAGTCACGAGTGGCTGTATGGCTATCGTGGATGGAACCATGCTTAAAAATGAAATTGAGACCGGGCGGGAGTTCGATAGTACAGCCGCAAGACACTTCACGTCTTGGGTGTGGAGCTATGCCCGTCTGAGTCGTTTAAGGACCGATTCGCTGTACATCCTTGAGTCATGTTGAACGCAGTCTAACACTTAGTTGGCCGGATAAGTCGTTCCGACCGCGAAGCCGAGTAATGTGGTTCAGGCCGGGAATCGAATGGTAGGTTGCTTCTTGGAGGAGAGAAAGGATGTGCTTGGGGACATTGGCGTGAGACCAAGGGGGGGTTAGAGTCCCTATCACCTGGCAGAGTGTCGCCCTTGGGGTCGCGACATTATTCGGACCCGCGATTCCTGAATCATATGAAAAGGTGGCTTGTGCGACCCTGGCAGGGGCCTGCGTGGTGAGTGTTAGAAATACCCCTCCAGCTGGATAGGAATTCGATTCGAATCGCCGTCGCTACCGGTTAGTGAGCACTTGACTTGAGCAGCGGCAACGTAGATCTCATTAAATGAACCGGTGGTTAAGGGAATGATACAATGTTGCCACAATTCATACCTGCTCTGGATATAATGATGATAATTGTTTGATTATAATCAAGTTCATGTTTAGTACAGGTGCTAAGATAGATGACAGGTAAATGCTAAAAATAACTGCTAGTACAGGTTATAAGAGTATCAATTACTTATGCCTTTATGCAAAATGTTATGTCAGCTAGCCTCTTGTGTAAGCCTTGCATAATCCTTGGTGTCATCTTATTTCTGGTTTTCGACGGGTAAGTCTAGCTGAGTACATTCCAGTACTCAGGGTTTATTCCCTCCTGTTGCAGATGACATGCTTTATCAAGGATTCTGCAAGACGTGTCTCCACCCTGCGGGTGATGATGACTAGATCAGAAGGGCATGATCGTCTTTATGTACTTTCCTCATGCTTTTGCGGGATGTCGATCATCCAGACTGGCAGTATTTAATTAACTAGTGTGTGTGTTATGCTTCCGCTACTTTCAAACTTGGTTTGTAATATTTGCTACTCCGCTTGTGTAAACTTATTTCAGAACTACTTGTGAAATGTATCGTATGATGTTGTATGTTGAATGATGCGATCCTGGTTGTAAGCAGTTTGGTTTGAAATCCTTCGTGATTTCGATTGACTACCGGGATTATATGGGCTCAAGTTTGAAAATTTGAGCGCTTCGGTGCTTGTTTTCGTACTTGTGCTCTTATAATTTGGTCGGTTCTGTTACAGCTGGTACCGGAGCATAATTCAACATTAAACACATCTTACGAGTAATTAAAAACAAAAGTATTGTTTGCGAAAAGGGTTAAACTCTAAAAAATTATTCTATAGGTATGCCAGTGATCACATCCCTTAGCCCAAATAAGGACTCTTAGGTGGCTTATTATAAAGACTAACTTGGGGGCCTTGTTTGTTTCTGTTTCGTCGTCCATACGGCGTGATATTGTATGGATGCCATCCACTTGGGTGGTAATGTATGGATCAATTACCTCGACGCTCTGGTAAGTGTGAGTTGTGAGAGCATGATCGTCCAACCGGCGATCTAGGGGAAAGTAGTTTTGGTGACTTGCATACTTACATGTTTAAACCATGTAATTACGTAAGCACTTAATTGTGGGAACCTTTATATCGGGTAGCTTTGATACTGAAGTATATACATCAGGGGATGTGTATATGGAAAGTATTTAAATTACTGCTTTCTTGTGTGGTATTTTGGGAATTGTTGGGCTGCAATGAAATTTTCTGCAGGTACACTAACAGCGTAACGAGTAGACCGATAGTTTCGCTTATATGAGAGAACGTATGTATGCCACCGCTTAGCGTTAGCCCTTTAGGTTTCTACTAAGGTGAGAGGGCGTACGAAGCGTGCATGCATCATGTTTAATTATATCATACATATCATTTACTCCCTCCTTAAAAATTTCAGTACTCCCGACTAAAGTAAATTTCGTATCCCCTAAATGATCCTCACTTGAAGTCGTATCTTATCTGTTGCTACAGATGGCACGTACCAAGAGGACCGCTCGTAAGTCCACTGGAGGCAGGGCACCGCGACACCAGCTCGCTCCACGTGAGCCCCGCCCTGAGCCTACTGAGGTGGAAAGGCTGAGGGCAGAGTTGGCTGAAGTGACGGCTGCCAGGAATGCAGCGCGTCAGCAACTGGAGCAAGTGATTCGTGATCGTGACCAGGAAACCCTTGCAGTCCAGAGATTGACAGTAGCAAACCGCAACTGTCAACGCATGTTGGTTCGTGTCATGAACCAGAGGGATGAAGCCTGGCACGAGGAGAACGTTCTGAGAGCTTGTCAGTTTGAGCTCGAGCAACAGTTAGAAAATGCTGAAGAATACAATGACAACCTTCATGAAGAAGTGCACCGCCTGAATAACCAGCTTAATCCCCTGCTACCTAGAAACAACAATGTAGATGAAGATATGGGATTAGGAATCTTCATGGCTGAGGATGATGATGAAGTGGAGGTTGATGGACCACAGGATGCCCCACCTGCAGAAGCACCAGAGGAAGAGCCAGGAGAAGAAGAAGACGAGGAGTTAGAGCCTGTCAGTGATGAGGACGGCGGGGAGATCCTTGACACTGACTCGGAGGATGATGCTTAGGGTAGTCATCACGTGCCTATAATGTTAGGATCGTCTTTTGTGCCCTCCCTGTGAAGGAGTGAGGCCTTGTAATAACTTGACTTTGGGATGTAAGGTTGAACCGTATGTTTCCTGAATGTAGTTTGAACCTGTTAATTTCGATCACAACTTGATGTCTTATTATGTTGCGTTCGATGATGGTGTCACGATTAGCACCCTTCGGTGCCGCGACGAAACCGAGGGCCTCCTATGGCGCGCGACATAAGGCTGTGCTGCTTGGCACGTGCAGGTATCGAGGTGGCTAGTCATGATCCACCATGGAACTCTTCATTGAGAAGTCTCTTTGTGGTCAGTTTGAAGTAGCCTTTCACAGTCAATTAAAAATCTTGAGATCGAATCTAAGTACCGTGCAAAAGGTCAAAAATCACGTAGATAGCAACGTAAACGGTCCGGTAACCGTTGTGCTCCCTGTGAGTGAGCCTTTATCAAAGAGCATCTTGTTGGATTACCAAGTATGATCTCATCAAATGATGCGCTAGAATGGATTGTGCGGTTGCGATGAATTATTGTGCCTTAATTATTATGAGAAATCTATTCATACAGTCAGATTGACATTTCGCAATAATTCATCTACAAATTTTCCACATCGTTAGTGCTCATTGGCTATGCATTTTGCAGATGTCGTACAATCTTCGTCGGGGTCGTGGCAATGAGGATGAGGAATAGCCACCCCCTCCGCCACCACCTACTCCGGTCGAGTTGATGCAGTCAGTGGTTGAGGGGCAGCGTATGTTGGCTGATGCCATGCGCCAACTGGCTAATCGAGAGGCTCGTCATGGCCGCCAGGGCCCAGAGCCAAATCAGTACAGCGATTTCAAGGACTTTCTGGATACAAAGCCCCCGCTCTTCAAGGAAGCGGAAGAACCACTGCAGGCTGACGAGTGGTTGAATACCATTGAACAAAAGTTTCGTCTGCTTCGCCTGACTGAGGAGCTGAAAACTGAGTATGCTTCCCATCAGTTGCATGGTCCGGCGGGCATTTGGTGGAGCCACTATCGTTCCACACTGCCTGCAGATGTCCCTATTGCTTGGGATCAGTTTAAGGCAGCATTCCGGGGAAATTATATCCCTCCCGGTCTTATAGCAATCAAGCACACAGAGTTTATGAGGCTGTCGCAAGGAAACAAAAGCCTGACTGAATACTTGCAGTCCTTCAACAACGTGGCAAGGTATGCCACAGAGTTTGTGGATACCGATGCCAAAAAGATTGCTAGCTTCAAAAGGGGCCTCGGCCCAAAACTGATGAAAACTATGGGCACTAGCAAATGTACTACTTTCAATGATTTCATCAGCGATGCTTTGACCCAGGAGAACAACAATACTATTTATTCTGCCTCTAAGAGCCGTAAAAGGGCCCTTGAGGCAAGTGCTTCTTAGTCAAGGACCTCAGCGGCACCGAGGTCTTCCCCTCGCCCACCTGCTCAGAATACAAAGTTCCGTCCGCCGCAGAAGAAGCCTGCTGCAAAAACGGGGTTCCGTAAGGCTTATACCGTCGCTCTGCCAAAGGGGACTTCTGGACAGAGCAGCTCTAGTGTTCCTCCTAGCAATATGCCTTGCTGGAATTGCAACAAGCCAGGTCATTGGGCCCGGAACTGTCCGTACCCTAAGAAAAATGTCAACCAAGGTAGTCGTCAGGGACACGCCCATTATAACAGCATTGAGGAGATTCCATCTGGTGAGGTGGTCACCGCTGGTAAGTTTCTAATTGACCAACACCCCGCAGTGGTACTTTTTGATTCAGGTGCTTCACATTCCTTTATCAGTCCTAAGTTTGCATCCAAATTTGCACACAAGTTGCATACTGTTGAAGGTGTGGGTTATTGTATTAGTGCGGCAAGTGGGAATATTTCCACAAACAAAGTAGTGGGGAACCTTAAGTTTGAGATAGAAGGGCGAAGTTATTCGCTTGCCCTATTGGTTTTACCTGGTTTAGACATAGATGTTATCTTGGGCATGAATTGGATGAGTCAGAATGGGGTACTCATTGACACATCCGCTCGGGTAGTTATGCTCAGAGATCCTACAGATCAAAAGGGTTTTCTGGTACAACTTCCCAGAAAAGTTGATTTGTCTGGGGAAGTTCATGCTGTGCAAGCAAAGGCGTTGACCGAAATTCCAGTAGTAAATGAGTTTCCAGACGTTTTTCCCGATGATTTGCTGGGACTCCCTCCGGATCGGGATGTGGAGTTTAAAATTGAGTTGTTGCCTGGCACGGCTCCCATCTCTAGGAGACCCTATAGGATGCCTCCAAATGAACTCGCTGAACTTAAGGTGCAATTGAATGAACTTTTGAAGAAAGGGTTGATTCGTCCTAGTTCATCGCCGTGGGGATGTCCTGCTATCTTTGTAAAGAAGAAGGATTAGTCGTTGTGGATGTGCGTAGATTATAGACCTCTCAATGCAGTCACCGTCAAAAATAAGTACCCTCTACCACGTATCGACATCTTGTTCGATCAGTTGTCTAAAGCTAAAGTTTTCTCCAAGATCGATCTAAGATCTGGCTACCATCAAATTAAAATCTGCCTGGAAGATGTTCCAAAGGCAGCCTTTTCTACCAGATACGGTCTTTATGAGTATCTCGTTATGTCCTTCGGCTTGACAAATGCCCCCGCACACTTCATGTACTTGATGAATTCGGTGTTTATGCCTGAATTGGATAAGTTTGTGGTGGTATTTATTGATGACATCCTGGTATACTCTGTGAATGAGGAGGATCACGCTGAACATCTGCGTATAGTCCTCACAAGACTGCGGGAACATCAACTATATGCAAAGTTTAGTAAGTGCGAATTCTGGCTTTGTGAAGTACCTTTCCTTGGGCATGTGTTGTCTGATGGAGGAATTATGGTGGATCCCGCCAAGGTACAGGAAGTACTGAACTGGAAGGCTCCTATCTCGGTTCACGAGGTCCAAAGTTTTCTTGGTTTGGCTGGCTATTATCGTCGCTTCATCCCGGATTTCTCCAAAATAGCCAAGCCAATGACTCGGTTGCTACAGAAAGACACCAGGTTTGTCTGGACTCCTGAGTGTGATGTGGCTTTTCACCAACTGCGAACCCTCCTAACCTCAGCTCCGGTTTTGGCACAACCGGATATCGAGAAACCATTTGATGTTTATTGTGATGCCTCAGGCATAGGTTTGGGAGGTGTTCTGATGCAGGAAGGCCGAGTGATTGCATATACCTCTCGACAACTTCGAAAGCATGAGGCGAATTATCCAACACATGACTTAGAACTCGCCGCAGTTGTTCATGCTTTGAAAGCCTGGCGACACTATCTGTTGGGCAATGTTTGCAATATCTACACAGACCATAAAAGCCTCAAATACATCTTCACCCAACCCGAGTTGAATATGCGTCAAAGAAGATGGCTCGAGTTGATTAAAGATTATAATCTTCAAGTACACTATCACCCAGGCAAGGCAAATGTGGTTGCGGATGCTTTAAGCCGTAAGTCTCATTGCCATTCCTTAGTTGAAACTGATTTTCATCGATCTCGCCTTCTACATCCAGCAGTCTTGTACAACATCACTGTCAGTTGTACTCTCAAAAGCAGAATTATTGAGCTCCAAAAGACTGACACTGGTATATTCCACATCAAGCGTAAGATGAAAGAACAAGAAACTACACAGTTCAGGATAGATGAAGAGGGTGTACTATGGTTCAAGGATAGGTTAGTTATGCCTAAGGACCGGGAGCTTCAAAATGATATTATGTCTGAAGCACACTCCTCTAAGTTGTCCATCCATCCTGGCAGCAATAAGATGTATTATGATTTGAAGCCATACTATTGGTGGACTAAGATGCGGAAAGAAATAGCTGCATATGTGGCTAGGTGTGACACCTGTTGCAGAGTTAAAGCTGTGCACATGAAAGCTGGGCTACTTCAGCCACTTTCCATTCCAGGCTGGAAATGGGAAGAGATAAGTATGGATTTCATTGTCGGACTTCCTCCTACTGTCAAAAATCATAACTCTATTTGGGTAATTGTTGATCGTTTGACCAAATCAGCTCACTTCATCCCAGTGAGAGTGGACTATCGTCCCACTGACTATGCTGAGTTGTACTTCAATCAGATAGTCCGGCTTCATGGGATCCCTCGTACTATCGTTTCTGACCGTGACCCCCAGTTCACTGCTCGCTTTTGGGAGCATTTGCATCACCTTCTGGGAACCAAGTTAGTGAGAAGCTCTGCTTATCACCCCCAGACATCGGGTCAGACAGAACGAGTTAACCAAATCTTGGAAGATCTGTTGCGAGCATGCGTCATTTCATCCAAGGGTTCTTGGGAAAAATGGTTACCTTTAGCCGAATTCTCGTACAATAACAATTATCAAGAGAGTATTAAGATGGCCCCATTCGAAGCTTTGTACGGTCGCAAGTGTAGAACTCCACTAAACTGGGTAGAAGCTGGGGAAAGAAGGTATTATGGCATTGATTTTGTCCAGGAAGCCGAGGAACAAGTCCGTACCATCCAGAAACACATGGCTGCAGCACAAGCGAGACAGAAAAGCTATGCGGATCGTCGTAGAAAACCACTCGAATTTGAAGTTGGAGACTTCGTTTATTTGAAAGTTTCTCCAATGAAGAGTGTCCAACGTTTTGGTGTTAAGCGGAAACTTGCACCAAGATACGTGGGTCCTTTCCAGATCATAGGCAAGAGTGGAGCTGTTGCGTACAAAATCCAGTTGCCTCCTGAGATGAGATCCATATTCAACGTTTTCCATGTATCTCAGCTTAAAAAGTGTCTTCGAGTTCCTGAGGAACAAGTTCCTTTAGGTGATATCAGGCTGGAATCCGACCTAACCTATGAAGAAAAGCCAGTCCGAGTGATCGATACTCAGGAACGAGTAACTAGAAGTAAAGTGGTTAAGTGGTACAAAGTGATGTGGAGTAATCAAGGAAGTGAGAGTGATGCTACGTGGGAACGGGAGGACTATTTGCGGGATGGTTATAAAGAATTCTATGAAAAATGGTACGCTTTCCAAATCTCGGGACAAGATTTTTATAAGGGGGGAGGGCTATAACACTTCAAGTGTTTAGTCCTTAATTGCATTGCATTTGCATTTGCATAAGCATAAGCATGCATCATTCATGTTTGATATTTTATGTGATGCAACACATGTGATTGTTCTAGGGTTTGTTTGATTTATTTCATGAAGTATTTGATAGTTGGTGTAACAAAAAGGTAAGGTAGCCAATCATGACCTACAACACCTTAGTTATACTTAGGGTAACATTTGGAACAAGGTTCATGTTGACCAAAATTACAAATTTGCCCTCCAAGAGAAGTTTGACCACCATTTGACCCTAGAAGGCCCTAGTTTGACCAATTAAAAAGTCTAATTTAGAGACCTTGCATGGAAGAGCACCCTTAAGCAAAGTTGTATAGAAATTCATGGGGAACAAAAGTCTCAATATGACCATCTCATGAAATTGACCCTAACATGCTCAAAAGTGGCCCACAAGTCAGTTAGAGAGGTAGCTCCAAGACTTAGAATTTTTCTAAGTCTGGAATCTGACCCTACAGTTTTACTGATGCCTAGTTTAGGAGCTTTTAGTTTGCAAACCAGGCCAAACCAGTCTTTGAGCCAATTGACAAAGTTGTTGTCCACACATAGCTCTACAACATTGTCAATATCACCATCACCTGGTTCTCAATAGTTTAGGAGATATAGTGTCATGAAGTTAGGGTTTCAGTCGGCGTTATCTCTGAAACTGCATTTCAGTTTCAAGGGGCACCACTTTGGAGCTCTGTAGTTTCAAATCTAGGCCGAACCAGCCCAAACTCCAATTGACAAACTTGTAGACCTCATGTAGCTCTACAAAATTGGTGTAATCATCTTCGACTAATTCGAACCGGTTTGGGAGATAATCATCGTGGAAGTCGCTCTGTCAGTCGGTCATCGATGTCACCATTCACCGATTCAGTTTCGTCAGCGTCGGAGTGGCCGACCGGCCGCAGGCCGTCGTCGACGCGTGGAGGCGCGGTGGCGCCCGTACGCCGGCCCTGGCCCCACCAGTCAGGCCGCGACGCCTTCAAGACGCCACGACGCGCGAGCCGGCCTCCATTCCTCCGCCCCCTCTCTTCCAGTTGCCAAGAACACCGAAACCGAGCCGCCATTGCCGTTCTTCTCCGGCGAGCTCAAGCGCGAGCTACACCGCATCACCGGCCGCCAGACCTCGCCAATCCCTCCGCCTCACCACCCTCCATCTCCTTGACCCACCGAAGCCCGCGATTTGACTCAAGGTGAGCCGCATTGCTTTCTTCCCCGTCTCCGAGAGGTCGCCGGAGCCCGCCATGGGACCTCACCGTGGTCGGGGTGCTTCGGGTCTCTCTCCATCCTCCCTTCCTAGCAAAATGGATCCACCTAGCTTCGGTGAAGCTCGTACCGAGCCTAGACCGCACCGTACATCCTCACCGGCGACGGTGCGCCGCCACCGGACATCACCGGCCGCCGCTCGCGGTGACAAGCCCCTTCCACCCCATCCCCATCCATTCCACGAGCACCAATCGACGCACCGGGTGACGGAGAACACGAGGCGGTGCTCAATTGGCCGAGCAAGCTCTTCTCCGGCGAGCTCGAGCTCGTCGGAGCTCGCGGGTCTCCGCCTCCCCTACCTCCAGTCATTGACCGCGGGGGCCCGCCCGTCAGTGTCGCGCGCGGGCGGGGGCGCTGAGCGGGCCACGCGCGCGCGAGTGTGGGCCGAGTTTTTCCGGGCCGGCCCAGTTCATCCGAAATGAACTTCATTTTTATTATTTGTCACTGATTTTTGTACAAGTTGGAAAAATATAGATCTAGGGTTTTAATGATCCAAAAATCATGAGATAAATTTTATTAGGGTCTACATGATGTGTAGTATTTTAGAAAAATATGGATCTGGCATGAGATGTTTAAATTATGTAAGAATTTAATAGATCCTTTAAATGTGTTTTGGAATGCATGCAAATTTGTTAAATTTATAACTTGAGCTGTAGTGTTCCATAAATCATGAAATTTGGTGGGTAGGTTACTCTATGCTAGCCCTAGCTCTGGTAAAAATTTGGGCATCAGTGCTTAAGTACTTTTCAAGTTATAATGCTATCTTGTTATTCTAGGAAATATTTAAATGAATTTTTGTAATTTTTCTACATGTGCAATGTTCATATAACTTTTTGGAGAATGTCTTGATACCCTAGAGTGTCCAAGAAAATTAAGAAATCTGTTGTTTGACACTTTTTACTATGCTTTGTTATTTATACAAAAATCAGGCTTTTGGGCTTGTGAATTTTGTTCAGAGAGTTTCTGTGAATAAATTGAGTTCAAATTTTTACAGTAGTCTCTTTTTGGGTCAGAGAGTCCCCTGTATTTTTTGTAGAATTTTAGGAGCAGTTTACATATATGTTTGAAATTCCACTTAATTACTTAAGTAAATTAAGAAATGAGTTTAAATAAATATTCTAGGTGGGCACACCTTACTTTCTGGTGTTTTTGTGACATTTGTGAACTTGTAGTAGTATTAGTTTGGTCTTAGAGAATGTTTGTCACATCAATAAATATTTAACCTTTACAATTTTAGGTTTTCTGGACAGCTAGTAGTAATTCTAAATTTGGCTTTGATAAAAATTGGTTGCTGGAAAACTTGTAAATACCAAAGTTGGAGTAAACTTGATGAACTAGCTTGTGTCAAAATTTGGAAGCATTTGGCTTAGTAGTTTGAGAGTTACTGTTGTTTAAAGTGGCAATTCAAAATCTGCTACTCTCTGTTTTGAGAGGATAGCTTCTGGAACTTGTGAAGTTTGACATGGACAACTTAGGGGTTTGGAGTTGAGGTCTGAAAATGAATTGTAGTGCATTTCATAAGCTTTCCAGATTGTCTTAGATCATATCTTTTGGAATTGTAAATCTCCAGTTGTGATAAAAACAAGTAGCTGCTGTCCAGAATGCTTACTGTGGTGTTTTCCTGATTGATATGGTGTGATATCCTAAGACATGCTACTTTTGTAATTGTTAGGTGTTAGGGCCTTAACTAAGGATGAGCAGCTTTATCTTAGGTTAAGTAGATTAGGTGAGTACTTCTCTACCGGAGAGGAAATTTGCACCTACTCTTTTGAAGTGATTTGAATAGAGCGTTAAATTGTTGTAATGCATTTCATTCCGAGCATGTTGCACCCATTTATGCATCCATGGTATTTATTGTGCATTCATGCAATAGGTGTACCGGAGGGAGTAACTCTCCTCGAGTTCGAGCCTGTGATTCCGGAGGAAGTCCAGGGTCAGGAGCAGCAGGAGCCCAAGGATCCAGCAGGCGAAGGAGTGCCCGCAGACGACCTTCCTGAGTGTCCGGACCACAGACCCGCAACCTTTCTCAAAGGCAAGCCCCGGTGCATGCTGAACCTACTGATTTATAAATTAATCTTGAGTACTTTTAATTGTTTACTGCATTAAGTTGTAGGAGTTATATGAAAACACTTGTTGCATTATACCTGTCCTTGTCCAGATATCGTACTTAATCCTATTTTAGGTTTAGGCACGTGTCAATGCTTAGCCCTGCTTAGTACGGTAGAAGTCGGGTGATTTCCGGTCATCCGCGAGATGTAGGAAGGAGTCACGAGTGGCTGTATGGCTATCGTGGATGGAACCATGCTTAAAAATGAAATTGAGACCGGGCGGGAGTTCGATAGTACAGCCGCAAGACACTTCACGTCTTGGGTGTGGAGCTATGCCCGTCTGAGTCGTTTAAGGACCGATTCGCTGTACATCCTTGAGTCATGTTGAACGCAGTCTAACACTTAGTTGGCCGGATAAGTCGTTCCGACCGCGAAGCCGAGTAATGTGGTTCAGGCCGGGAATCGAATGGTAGGTTGCTTCTTGGAGGAGAGAAAGGATGTGCTTGGGGACATTGGCGTGAGACCAAGGGGGGGTTAGAGTCCCTATCACCTGGCAGAGTGTCGCCCTTGGGGTCGCGACATTATTCGGACCCGCGATTCCTGAATCATATGAAAAGGTGGCTTGTGCGACCCTGGCAGGGGCCTGCGTGGTGAGTGTTAGAAATACCCCTCCAGCTGGATAGGAATTCGATTCGAATCGCCGTCGCTCCCGGTTAGTGAGCACTTGACTTGAGCAGCGGCAACGTAGATCTCATTAAATGAACCGGTGGTTAAGGGAATGATACAATGTTGCCACAATTCATACCTGCTCTGGATATAATGATGATAATTGTTTGATTATAATCAAGTGCATGTTTAGTACAGGTGCTAAGATAGATGACAGGTAAATGCTAAAAATAACTGCTAGTACAGGTTATAAGAGTATCAATTACTTATGCCTTTATGCAAAATGTTATGTCAGCTAGCCTCTTGTGTAAGCCTTGCATAATCCTTGGTGTCATCTTATTTCTGGTTTTCGACGGGTAAGTCTAGCTGAGTACATTCCAGTACTCAGGGTTTATTCCCTCCTGTTGCAGATGACATGCTTTATCAGGGATTCTGCAAGACGTGTCTCCACCCTGCGGGTGATGATGACTAGATCAGAAGGGCATGATCGTCTTTATGTACTTTCCTCATGCTTTTGCGGGATGTCGATCATCCAGACTGGCAGTATTTAATTAACTAGTGTGTGTGTTATGCTTCCGCTACTTTCAAACTTGGTTTGTAATATTTGCTACTCCGCTTGTGTAAACTTATTTCAGAACTACTTGTGAAATGTATCGTATGATGTTGTATGTTGAATGATGCGATCCTGGTTGTAAGCAGTTTGGTTTGAAATCCTTCGTGATTTCGATTGACTACCGGGATTATATGGGCTCAAGTTTGAAAATTTGAGCGCTTCGGTGCTTGTTTTCGTACTTGTGCTCTTATAATTTGGTCGGTTCTGTTACACATACCGTAGGCTCGGAAATAGTATTGGAGGCACCTGATGGAACTCTTAGGTTACGTGGGTCATGTGGAATCTTGTTTCGATCTATTTTGAAATAGTGTTAGCGTTGGTGCAAGATAGGTGCTCAGTTTGTGTCAAACGTACCATAGGTTCATAAATTGTTTTAGAAGCACCCGCTGTACTCCTAGGTGATGAGGCTCTGGTGGAGACCTGTTTGGTTCGTTTGGAGATAGTGCTACAGAAGATAGGTGCACGGTTTGCATTGAACGTACCATAGGTCATAAACAGTTTTGGACGCACCCGATGGAACTCGTAAGTGACGTGGGTCGTGTGGAATCTCGTTTTAGTCCATTTGGAGATAGTGTTAGAGTCTGTGCAAGGTTGGAGCTCGGTTTGCACTGAATATACCATAGGCATAGAAATCGTTTTGGATGATCTCGATTAGACTCCTATGTGACGAGGCTCAAGTGGAAGCTCGGTTCGGTCCGTTTCGGGATAGTGCTTCTCTTGATGCAAGATTGGTGCACGGTTTGCACCAAATGTACCATAAGCATACAAATCATTTTGGATGCACTCTATGGGACTCCTAGGTGATGAGGCTCAAGTGGAATCTCGATTCGGTACGTTTGGAGATAGGGCTACTCTTAATGCAAGATTGGTGCTCGGTTTGTGTCGAATGTACCGTAGGCTCGGAAATAGTATTGGAGGCACCCGATGGAACTCCTAGGTGACGTGGGTCATGTGGAATCTCGTTTTGATCTATTTTGAAACAGTGTTAGCGTCGGTGCAATATAGGTGCTCGGTTTGCGTCAAACATACCATAGGTTCATAAATTGTTTTAGAAGCACCCGCGGTACTCCTAGGTGACGAGGCTCTGGTGGAGATCTGTTTGGTTCGTTTGGAGATAGTGCTACAGAAGATAGGTGCACGGTTTGCATTGAACGTACCATAGGTCATAAACAGTTTTGGATGCACCCGATGGAACTCGTAAGTGATGTGGGTCGTGTGGAATCTCGTTTTACTCCATTTGGAGATAGTGTTAGTGTCAGTGCAAGGTTGGAGCACGGTTTGCACCGAACATACCATAGGCATAGAAATTGTTTTGGACGATCTCGATCAGACTCCTATGTGATGAGGCCCAAGTGGAAGCTCAGTTCGGTCCATTTCGGGATAGTGCTTCTCTTGATGCAAGATTGGTGCACGGTTTGCACCAAATGTATCATAAGCATACAAATCATTTTGGATGCACTCGATGGGACTCCTAGGTGACGAGGCTCAAGTGGAATCTCGATTCAGTACGTTTGGTGATAGTGCTACTCTTGATGCAAGATGGGTGCTCGGTTTGCGTCGAATGTGCCGTAGGCTCGGAAATAGTATTGGAGGCACCCGATGGAACTCCATTGTTACGTGGGTCATCTGGAATCTTGTTTCGATCTATTTTGAAACAGTGTTAGCGTCGGTGCAAGATAGGTGCACGGTTTGCACAGAACGTATCATAGGCATAGAAATCGTTTTGGACACACTCGATGGGACTCCTAGGTGACGAGGCTCAAGTGGAAGCTGGGTACGGCCCATTTGGAGATAGTGCAACTCTTGATGCATGATTGGTGCACGGTTTGCGTCGAACGTACCGTAGGCTCGGAAATAGTATTGGAGGCACCCGATGGAACTCCTAGGTGACGTGGGTCTTGTGGTATCTCGTTTTGATCTATTTTAAGATAGTGTCGGTGCAAGATAGGTGCACGATTTGCACTAAACATACCATAGGCATAGAAATCATTTTGGACACACTCGATGGGACTCCTAGGTGACGAGGCTCATGTGGAAGCTTGGTACGGTCCATTTGGAGATAGTTAGCTTGACGCATGATTGATGCACGGTTTGCGTCAACAAACCGTAGGCTCAAAAATAGTATTGGAGGCACCCGATGGAACTCCTAGGTTACGTGGGTCATGTGGAATCTTGTTTCGATCTGTTTTGAAACAGTGTTAGCGTCGGTGCAAGATAGGTGTTCGGTTTGTGTCAAACATACCATAGGTTCATAAATTGTTTTAGAAGCACCCGCGGTACTCCTAGGTGATGAGGGTCTGGTGGAGATCTGTTTGGGTCGTTTGGAGATAGTGCTACAGAAGATAGGTGCACTGTTTGCATTGAACGTACCATAGGTCATAAACAGTTTTGGACGCTCCCGATGGAACTCGTAAGTGACGTGGGTCGTGTGGAATCTCGTTTTAGTCCATTTGGAGATAGTGTTAGTGTCAGTGCAAGGTTGGAGCACGGTTTGCACCGAACATACCATAGGCATAGAAATCATTTTGGATGATCTCGATCAGACTCCAATGTGACGAGGCTCAAGTGGAAGCTCGATTCGGTCCGTTTCGGGATAGTGCTTCTCTTGATGCAAGATTGGTGCTTGGTTTGCACCAAATGTAGCATAGGCATAGAAATCATTTTGGACGCACTTGAGAGGACTCCGAGGTGACGAGGCTCAAGTGGAAGCTCAATTCGGTACGTTTGGAGATAGTGCTACTCTTGATGCAAGATTGGTGCTCGGTTTGCGTCGAATGTGCCGTAGGCTCGGAAATAGTATTGGAGGCACCCGATGGAACACCTAGGTGATGCGGGTCTTGTGGAATCTCGTTTTGATCTATTTTAAGACAATGTTAGTATCGGTGCAAGATAGGTGCACGGTTTGCGCTGAACGTACCATAGGCATAGAAATCATTTTGGACACACTCAATGGGACTCCTAGGTGACGAGGCTCAAGTGGAAGCTCGGTACGGTCCATTTGGAGATATTGCTACTCTTGATGCATGATTGGTGCATGGTTTACGTCGAACATACCGTAGGGTCGGAAATAGTATTGGAGGCCCCTGATGGAACTCCTAGGTTTCGTGGGTCATGTGGAATCTTGTTTCGATCTGTTTTGAAATAGTGTTAGCGTTGGTGCAAGATAGGTGCTTGGTTTGCGTCAAACGTACCATAGGTTCATAAATTGTTTTAGAAGCACCCGCGGTGCTCATAGGGGATGAGGCTCTGGTGGAGACCTGTTTGGTTCGTTTGAAGATAGTGCTACAGAAGATAGGTGCACGGTTTGCATTGAACGTACATAGGTCATAAACAGTTTTGGATGCACCCGATGTAACTCGTAAGCGACGTCGTTCGTGTGGAATCTCGTTTTAGTCCATTTGAAGATAGTGTTAGTGTCAATGCACGGTTGGAGCACGGTTTGCACCGAACATACCATAGGCATAGAAATCGTTTTGGACGATCTCGATCAGACTCATATGTGATGAGGCTCAAGTGGAAGCTCGGTTCGGTCCGTTTCGGGATAGTGCTTCTCTTGATGCAAGATTGGTGCACGGTTTGCACCAAATGTACCATAAGCATACAAATCATTTTGGATGAACTCTGTGGGACTCCTAGGTGATGAGGCTCAAGTGGAATCTCGATTCGGTACGTTTGGAGATAGGGCTACTCTTAATGCAAGATTGGTGCTCGGTTTGCGTCGAATGTGCCGTAGGCTCGGAAATAGTATTGGAGGCACCTGATGGAACTCCTAGGTGACGTGGGTCATGTGGAATCTCGTTTTGATCTATTTTGAGATAGTGTTGGCGTCGGTGCAAGATAGGTGTACGGTTTGCCCTGAACGTACCATAGGCATAGAAATCGTTTTGGACACATTCGATGGGACTCCAAGGTGACGAGGCTCAAGTGGAAGCTCGGTACGGTGCATTTGGAGATAGTGCTACTCGTTATGCATGATTGGTGCACGGTTTGCGTCGAACATACCGTAGGCTCAGAAATAGTATTGGAGGCATCCGATGGAACTCCTAGGTTACGTGGGTCATGTGGAATCTCGTTTCGATCTATGTTTGAAACAGTGTTAGCGTCGGTGCAAAATAGGTGCTCGGTTTGCGTCAAACATACCATAGGTTTATAAATTGTTTTAGAAGCACCCGCGGTACTCCTAGGTGATGAGGCTCTGGTGGAGATCTGTTTGCTTCGTTTGGAGATAGTGCTACAGAAGATAGGTGCACGGTTTGCATTGAACGTACCATAGGTCATAAACAGTTTTGGACGCACCCGATGGAACTCGTAAGTGATGTGGGTCGTGTGGAATCTCGTTTTAGTCCATTTGGAGATACTGTTAGTGTCAGTGCAAGGTTGGAGCACGGTTTTCACCGAACATACCATAGGCATAGAAATCGTTTTGGACGATCTCGATCAGACTCCTATGTGATGAGGCCCAAGTGGAAGCTCGGTTCGGTCCATTTCGGGATAGTGCTTCTCTTGATACAAGATTGGTGCACGGTTTGCACCAAATGTATCATAAGCATACAAATCATTTTGGATGCACTCGATGGGACTCCTAGGTGACGAGGCTCAAGTGGAATCTCGATTCAGTACGTTTGGTGATAGTGCTACTCTTGATGCAAGATGGGTGCTCGGTTTGCGTCGAATGTGCCGTAGGCTCAGAAATAGTATTGGAGGCACCCGATGGAACTCCATGGTTACGTGGGTCATGTGGAATCTTGTTTCGATCTTTTTTGAAACAGTGTTAGCGTCGGTGCAAGATAGGTGCTCGGTTTGCGTCAAACGTACCATAGGTTCATAAATTGTTTTAGAAGCACCCGCGGTACTCCTAGGTGATGAGGGTCTGGTGGAGATCTGTTTGGTCCATTTCGAGATAGTGCTACAGAAGATAGGTAAACGGTTTGCATTGAACGTACCATAGGTCATAAGCAGTTTTGGACGCACCCGATGGAACTCGTAAGTGATGTGGGTCGTGTGGAATCTCGTTTTAGTCCATTTGGAGATAGTGTTAGTGTTAGTGCAAGGTTGGAGCACGGTTTGCACCGAACATACCATAGGCATAGAAATCATTTTGGACGATCTCGATCAGACTCCTATGTGATGAGGCTCAAGTGGAAGCTCAGTTTGGTAAGTTTCGGGATAGTGCTTCTCTTGATGTGAAATTGGTGCACGGTTTGCACCAAATGTACCACAAGCATACAAATCATTTTGGATGCACTCGATCGGACTCCTAGGTGACGAGGCTCATGTGGAATCTCGATTCGGTACGTTTGGAGATAGTGCTACTCTTGATGCAAGATTGGTGATCGGTTTGCGTCGAATGTGCCGTAGGCTCGGAAATAGTATTGGAGGCACCCGATGGAACTCCTAGGTGACGTGCGTCTTGTGGAATCTCGTTTTGATCTATTTTAAGACAGTGTCGGTGCAAGATAGGTGCACGGTTTGCACTAAACATACCATAGGCATAGAAATCATTTTGGACACACTCGATGGGACTCCTAGGTGACGAGGCTCATGTGGAAGCTCGGTACGGTCCATTTGGAGATAGTGCTACTCTTGACGCATGATTGATGCACGGTTTGCGTCAACAAACCGTAGGCTCAGAAATAGTATTGGAGGCACCCGATGTAACTTCTAGGTTACGAGGGTCATGTGGAATCTTGTTTCGATCTATTTTGAAACAGTGTTAGCATCGGTGCAAGATAGGTGTTCGGTTTGCGTCAAACATACCATAGGTTCATAAATTGTTTTAGAAGCACCCGCGGTACTCCTAGGTGATGAGGGTCTGGTGGAGATTTGTTTGGGTCGTTTGGAGATAGTGCTACAGAAGATAGGTGCACGGTTTGCATTGAACGTATCATAGGTCATAAACAGTTTTGGACGCACCCGATGGAACTCGTAAGTGACGTGGGTCGTGTAGAATCTCGTTTTAGTCCATTTGGAGATAGTGTTAGTGTCAGTGCAAGGTTGGAGCACGGTTTGCACTGAACATACCATAGGCATAGAAATCATTTTGGATGATCTCGATCAGACTCCTATGTGACGAGGCTCAAGTGGAAGCTCGATTCGGTCCGTTTCGGGATAGTGCTTCTCTTGATGCAAGATTGGTGCTTGGTTTGCACCAAATGTAGCATAGGCATAGAAATCATTTTGGACGCACTTGAGAGGACCCCGAGGTGACGAGGCTCAAGTGGAAGCTCAATTCGGTACGTTTGGAGATAGTGCTACTCTTGATGCAAGATTGGTGCTCGGTTTGCGTCGAATGTGCCATAGGCTCGGAAATAGTATTGGAGGCACCCGATGGAACACCTAGGTGATGTGGGTCTTGTGGAATCTCGTTTTGATCTATTTTAATACAGTGTTAGCCTCGGTGCAAGATAGGTGCACGGTTTGCACTGAACGTACCATAGGCATAGAAATCGTTTTGGACACACTCAATGGGACTCCTACAGAAGATAGTGTTAGTGTCAGTGCAAGGTTGGAGCACGGTTTGCAACGAACATACCATAGGCATAGAAATTGTTTTGGACGATCTCGATCAGACTCCTATGTGATGAGGCTCAAGTGGAAGCTCGGATCGGTCCGTTTCAGGATAGTGCTTCTCTTGATGCAAGATTGGTGCACGGTTTGCACCAAATGTACCATAAGCATACAAATCATTTTGGATGCACTTGATGGGACTCCTAGGTGACGAGGCTCAAGTGGAAGCTCGGTATGGTCCATTTGGAGATAATGCTACTCTTGATGCATGATTGGTGCACGGTTTGCGTCGAACATTCCGTAGGCTCGGAAATAGTATTGGAGGCACCCGATGGAACTCCTTGGTTACGTGGGTCATGTGGAATCTTGTTTCGATCTGTTTTGAAACTGTGTTAGCGTCGGTGCAAGATAGGTGCTCGGTTTGTGTCAAACGTACCATAGGTTCATAAATTGTTTTAGAAGCACCCGCGGTACTCCTAGGTGATGAGGGTGTGGTGGAGATCTGTTTGGTCCTTTTGGAGATTGTGCTACAGAAGATAGGTGCATGGTTTGCATTGAACGTACCATAGCGTCGGTGCAAGATAGGTGCACGGTTTGCACTGAACGTACCATAGGCATAGAAATCGTTTTGGACACACTCGATGGGACTCCTAGGTGACGAGCTCAAGTGGAAGCTCGGTACGGTCCATTTGGAGATAGTGCTACCCTTGATGCATGATTGGTGCACTGTTTGCGTCTAACATACCATAGGCTCAGAAATAGTATTGGAGGCACCCGATGGAACTCCTAGGTTACGTGGGTCATGTGGAATCTTCATTCGATCTGTGTTTGAAACAGTGTTAGCGTCGGTGCAAGATAGGTGCTCGGTTTGCGTCAAATATACCATAGGTTCATAAATTGTTTTAGAAGCACCCGCGGTACTCCTAGGTGATGAGGGTCTGTGGAGATCTGTTGGGTCGTTTGGAGATGCTACAGAAGATAGGTGCACGGTTTGCATTGAACGTACCATAGGTCATAAACAGTTTTGGACGCACCCGATGGAACTCGTAAGCGACGTGGGTCGTGTGGAATCTCGTTTTAGTCCATTTGGAGATAGTGTTAGTGTCAGTGCAAGGTTGGAGCACGGTTTGCACCGAACATACCATAGGCATAGAAATCGTTTTGGATGATCTCGATCAGACTCCTATGTGACGAGGCTCAAGTGGAAGCTTGATTCGGTCCATTTCGGGATAGTGCTTCTCTTGATGCAAGATTGGTGCTTGGTTTGCACCAAATGTACCATAAGCATACAAATCATTTTAGATGCACTCGATGGGGCTCCTAGGTGCCGAGGCTCAAGTGGAATCTCGATTCGGTACGTTTGGAGATAGTGCTACTCTTGATGCAAGATTGGTGCTCGGTTTGCGTTGAATGTGCCGTAGGCTCAGAAATAGTATTGGAGGCACCCGATGGAACTCCTAGGTGACATGGGTCTTGTGGAATCTCTTTTGATCTATTTTAAGACAGTGTTAGTGTCGGTGCAAGATAGGTGCACGGTTTGCACTAAGCATACCATAGGCATAGAAATCGTTTTGGACACACTCGATGGGACTCCTAGGTGACGAGGCTCAAGTGGAAGCTCGGTACGGTCCATTTGGAGATAGTGCTACTCTTGACGCATGATTGAAGCACGGTTTGCGTCGAACATACCGTAGGCTCGGAAATAGTATTGGAGGCACCCGATGGAACTCCTAGGTTACGTGGGTCATGTGGAATCTTGTTTCGATCTGTTTTGAAACAGTGTTAGCGTCGGTGCAAGATAGGTGCTCGGTTTGCGTCAAACATACCATAGGTTCATAAATTGTTTTAGAAGCACACGTGGTACTCCTAGGTGATGAGGGTCTAGTGGAGATCTGTTTGGGTCGTTTGGAGATAGTGCTACAGAAGATAGGTGCACGGTTTGCATTGAACGTACCATAGGTCATAAATAGTTTTGGACGCACCCGATGGAACTCGTAAGTGACGTGGGTCGTGTGGAATCTCGTTTTAGTCCATTTGGAGATAGTGTTAGTGTCAATGCAAGGTTGGAGCACGGTTTGCACCGAACATACCATAGGCATAGAAATTGTTTTGGACGATCTCGATCAGACTCCTATGTGATGAGGCTCAAGTGGAAGCTCGGATCGGTCCGTTTCAAGATAGTGCTTCTCTTGATGCAAGATTGGTGCACGGTTTGCACCAAATGTACCATAAGCATACAAATCATTTTGGATGCACTTGATGGGACTCCTAGGTGACGAGGCTCAAGTGGAAGCTCGGTATGGTCCATTTGGAGATAATGCTACTCTTGATGCATGATTGGTGCACGGTTTGCGTCGAACATTCCGTAGGCTCGGAAATAGTATTGGAGGCACCCGATGGAACTCCTTGGTTACGTGGGTCATGTGGAATCTTGTTTCGATCTATTTTGAAACTGTGTTAGCGTCGGTGCAAGATAGGTGCTCGGTTTGTGTCAAACATACCATAGGTTCATAAATTGTTTTAGAAGCACCCGCGGTACTCCTAGGTGATGAGGGTGTGGTGGAGATCTGTTTGGTCCTTTTGGAGATTGTGCTACAGAAGATAGGTGCATGGTTTGCATTGAACGTACCATAGGTCATAAGCAGTTTTGGATGCACCCGATGGAACTCGTAAGTGACGTGGGTCGTGTGGAATCTCGTTTTAGTTCATTTGGAGATAGTGTTAGTGTTAGTGCAAGGTTGGAGCATGGTTTGCACCGAACATACCATAGGCATAGAAATTGTTTTGGATGATCTTGATCAGACTCCTATGTGACGAGGCTCAAGTGGAAGCTCGGTTCGGTCCGTTTCGGGATAGTGCTTCTCTTGATGCAAGATTGGTGCACGGTTTGCACCAAATGTACCATAAGCATACAAATCATTTTGGATGCACTCGATGGGACTCCTAGGTGACGAGGCTCAAGTGGAATCTCGATTCGGTACGTCTGGAGATAGTGCTACTATTGATGCAAGATTGGTGCTCGGTTTGCGTCGAATGTGCCGTAGGCTCAGAAATAGTATTGGAGGCACCCAATGGAACTCCTAGGTGACGTGGGTCATGTGGAATCTCATTTTGATCTATTTTGAGACAGTGTTAGCGTCGGTGCAAGATAGGTGCACGGTTTGCACTGAACGTACCATAGGCATAGAAATCGTTTTGGACACACTCGATGGGACTCCTAGGTGACGAGGCTCAAGTGGAAGCTCGGTACGGTCCATTTGGAGATAGTGCTACCCTTGATGCATGATTGGTGCACTGTTTGCGTCTAACATACCATAGGCTCAGAAATAGTATTGGAGGCACCCGATGGAACTCCTAGGTTACGTGGGTCATGTGGAATCTTGTTTCGATCTGTGTTTGAAACAGTGTTAGCGTCGGTGCAAGATAGGTGCTCGGTTTGCGTCAAATATACCATAGGTTCATAAATTGTTTTAGAAGCACCCACGGTACTCCTAGGTGATGAGGGTCTGTGGAGATCTGTTGGGTCGTTTGGAGATGCTACAGAAGATAGGTGCACGGTTTGCATTGAACGTACCATAGGTCATAAACAGTTTTGGACGCACCCGATGGAACTCGTAAGCGACGTGGGTCGTGTGGAATCTCGTTTTAGTCCATTTGGAGATAGTGTTAGTGTCAGTGCAAGGTTGGAGCACGGTTTGCACCGAACATACCATAGGCATAGAAATCGTTTTGGATGATCTCGATCAGACTCCTATGTGACGAGGCTCAAGTGGAAGCTTGATTCGGTCCATTTCGGGATAGTGCTTCTCTTGATGCAAGATTGGTGCTTGGTTTGCACCAAATGTACCATAAGCATACAAATCATTTTAGATGCACTCGATGGGGCTCCTAGGTGCCGAGGCTCAAGTGGAATCTCGATTCGGTACGTTTGGAGATAGTGCTACTCTTGATGCAAGATTGGTGCTCGGTTTGCGTCGAATGTGCCATAGGCTCAGAAATAGTATTGGAGGCACCCGATGGAACTCCTAGGTGACATGGGTCTTGTGGAATCTCTTTTGATCTATTTTAAGACAGTGTTAGTGTCGGTGCAAGATAGGTGCACGGTTTGCACTAAGCATACCATAGGCATAGAAATCGTTTTGGACACACTCGATGGGACTCCTAGGTGACGAGGCTCAAGTGGAAGCTCGGTACGGTCCATTTGGAGATAGTGCTACTCTTGACGCATCATTGAAGCACGGTTTGCGTCGAACATACCGTAGGCTCAGAAATAGTATTGGAGGCACCCGATGGAACTCCTAGGTTACGTGGGTCATGTGGAATCTTGTTTCGATCTGTTTTGAAACAGTGTTAGCGTCGGTGCAAGATAGGTGCTCGGTTTGCGTCAAACATACCATAGGTTCATAAATTGTTTTAGAAGCACACGTGGTACTCCTAGGTGATGAGGGTCTAGTGGAGATCTGTTTGGGTCGTTTGGAGATAGTGCTACAGAAGATAGGTGCACGGTTTGCATTGAACGTACCATAGGTCATAAATAGTTTTGGACGCACCCGATGGAACTCGTAAGTGACGTGGGTCGTGTGGAATCTCGTTTTAGTCCATTTGGAGATAGTGTTAGTGTCAGTGCAAGGTAGGAGCACGGTTTGCACCGAACATACCATAGGCATAGAAATCGTTTTGGATGATCTCGATCAGACTCCTATGTGACGAGGCTCAAGTGGAAGCTCAATTCGGTCCATTTTGGGATAGTGCTTCTCTTGATGCAAGATTGGTGCTTGGTTTGCACCAAATGTACCATAAGCATACAAATCATTTTAGATGCACTCGATGGGACTCCTAGGTGCCGAGGCTCAAGTGGATTCTCGATTCGGTACGTTCGGAGATAGTGCTACTCTTGATGCAAGATTGGTGCTTGGTTTGCGTTGAATGTGCCGTAGGCTCTCAAATAGTATTGGAGGCACCCGATGGAACTCCTAGGTGACGTGGGTCTTGTGGAATCTCGTTTTGATCTATTTTAAGATAGTGTTAGTGTCGGTGCAAGATAGGTGCACGGTTTGCACTAAACATACCATAGGCATAGAAATTGTTTTGGACACACTCGATGGGACTCCTAGGTGATGAGGCTCAAGTGGAAGCTGGGTACGGTCCATTTGGAGATAGTGCTACTCTTGATGCATGATTGGTGCACGGTTTGCGTCGAACATACCGTAGGCTCGAAAATAGTATTGGAGGCACCCGATGGAACTCCTAGGTTACGTGGGTCATGTGGAATATTATTTCGATCTGTTTTGAAACAGTGTTAGCGTCGGTGCAAGATAGGTGCTCGGTTTGCGTCAAACATACCATAGGTTCATAAATTGTTTTAGAAGCACCCGCGGTACTCCTAGGTGATGAGGGTCTGGTGGAGATCTGTTTGGGTCATTTGGAGATAGTGCTACAGAAGATAGGTGCACGGTTTGCATTGAACGTACCATAGGTCATAAATAGTTTTGGACGCACCCGATGGAACTCGTAAGTGACGTGGGTTGTGTGGAATCTCGTTTTAGTCCATTTGGAGATAGTGTTAGTGTCAGTGCAAGGTTGGAGCACGGTTTGCGCCGAACATACCATAGGCATAGAAATCGTTTTGGATGATCTCGATCAGACTCCTATGTGACGAGGCTCAAGTGGAAGCTCGATTCGGTCCATTTCGGGATTGTGCTTCTCTTGATGCAAGATTGGTGCTTGGTTTGCACCAAATGTACCATAAGCATACAAATCATTTTAGATGCACTCGATGGGACTCCTAGGTGCCGAGGCTCAAGTGGAATCTCGATTCGGTACGTTTGGAGATAGTGCTACTCTTGATGCAAGATTGGTGCTCGGTTTGCGTCGAATGTGCCGTAGGCTCGGAAATAGTATTGGAGGCACCCGATGGAACTCCTAGGTGACATGGGTCTTGTGGAATCTCTTTTGATCTATTTTAAGATAGTGTTAGTGTCGGTGCAAGATAGGTGCACGGTTTGCACTAAGCATACCATAGGCATAGAAATCGTTTTGGACACACTCGATGGGACTCCTAGGTGACGAGGCTCAAGTGGAAGCTCGGTACGGTCCATTTGGAGATAGTGCTACTCTTGATGCATGATTGATGCACGGTTTGCGTCGAACATACCATAGGCTCGGAAATAGTATTGGAGGCACCCGATGGAACTCCTAGGTTACGTGGGTCATGTGGAATCTTGTTTTGATCTGTTTTGAAACAGTATTAGCGTCGGTGCAAGATAGGTGCTCGGTTTGCGTCAAACATACCATAGGTTCATAAATTGTTTTAGAAGCACCCGCGGTACTCCTAGGTGATGAGGGTCTAGTGGAGATCTGTTTGGGTCGTTTGGAGATAGTGCTACAGAAGATAGGTGCACGGTTTGCATTGAACGTACCATAGGTCATAAATAGTTTTGGACGCACCCGATGGAACTCGTAAGTGACGTGGGTCGTGTGGAATCTCATTTTAGTCCATTTGGAGATAGTGTTAGTGTCAGTGCAAGGTTGGAGCATGGTTTGCACCGAACATACCATAGGCATAGAAATCGTTTTGGATGATCTCGATCAGACTCCTATGTGACGAGGCTCAAGTGGAAGCTCGATTCGGTCCATTTCGGGATAGTGCTTCTCTTGATGCAAGATTGGTGCTTGGTTTGCACCAAATGTACCATAAGCATACAAATCATTTTAGATGCACTCGATGGGACTCCTAGGTGCCGAGGCTCAAGTGGATTCTCGATTCGGTACGTTCGGAGATAGTGCTACTCTTGATGCAAGATTGGTGCTTGGTTTGCGTTGAATGTGCCGTAGGCTCGGAAATAGTATTGGAGGCACCCGATGGAACTCCTAGGTTACGTGGGTCATGTGGAATCTTGTTTCGATCTGTTTTGAAACAGTGTTAGCGTCGGTGCAAGATAGGTGCTCGGTTTGCGTCAAACATACCATAGGTTCATAAATTGTTTTAGAAGCACCCGCGGTACTCCTAGGTGATGAGGGTCTGGTGGAGATCTGTTTGGGTCATTTGGAGATAGTGCTACAGAAGATAGGTGCACGGTTTGCATTGAACGTACCATAGGTCATAAACAGTTTTGGACGCACCCGATGGAACTCGTAAGTGACGTGGGTCGTGTGGAATCTCGTTTTAGTCCATTTGGAGATAGTGTTAGTGTCAGTGTAAGGTTGGAGCACGGTTTGCACCGAACATACCATAGGCATAGAAATCATTTTGGATGATCTCGATCAGACTCCTATGTGACGAGGCTCAAGTGGAAGCTCGATTCGGTCCATTTCGGGATAGTGCTTCTCTTGATGCAAGATTGGTGCTTGGTTTGCACCAAATGTACCATAAGCATACAAATCATTTTAGATGCACTCGATGGGACTCCTAGGTGCCGAGGCTCAAGTGGATTCTCGATTCGGTACGTTCGGAGATAGTGCTACTCTTGATGCAAGATTGGTGCTTGGTTTGCGTTGAATGTGCCGTAGGCTCGGAAATAGTATTGGAGGCACCCGATGGAACTCCTAGGTGACGTGGGTCTTGTGGAATCTCGTTTTGATCTATTCTAAGACAGTGTTAGTGTCGGTGCAAGATAGGTGCACGGTTTGCACTAAACATACCATAGGCACAGAAATTATTTTGGACACACTCGATGGGACTCCTAGGTGATGAGGCTCAAGTGAAAGCTGGGTACGGTCCATTTGGAGATAGTGCTACTCTTGATGCATGATTGGTGCACGGTTTGCGTTGAACATACCGTAGGCTCGAAAATAGTATTGGAGGCACCCGATGGAACTCCTAGGTTACGTGGGTCATGTGGAATCTTGTTTCGATCTGTTTTGAAACAGTGTTAGCGTCGGTGCAAGATAGGTGCTCGGTTTGCGTCAAACATACCATAGGTTCATAAATTGTTTTAGAAGCACCCGCGGTACTCCTAGGTGATGAGGGTCTGGTGGAGATCTGTTTGGGTCATTTGGAGATAGTGCTACAGAAGATAGGTGCACGGTTTGCATTGAACGTACCATAGGTCATAAACAGTTTTGGACGCACCCGATGGAACTCGTAAGCGACGTAGGTTGTGTGGAATCTCATTTTAGTCCATTTGGAGATAGTGTTAGTGTCAGTGCAAGGTTGGAGCACGGTTTGCACCGAACATACCATAGGCATAGAAATCATTTTGGATGATCTCGATCAGACTCCTATGTGACGAGGCTCAAGTGGAAGCTCGATTCGGTCCATTTCGGGATTGTGCTTCTCTTGATGCAAGATTGGTGCTTGGTTTGCACCAAATGTACCATAAGCATACAAATCATTTTAGATGCACTCGATGGGACTCCTAGGTGCCGAGGCTCAAGTGGAATCTCGATTCGGTACGTTTGGAGATAGTGCTACTCTTGATGCAAGATTGGTCCTTGGTTTGCGTCGAGTGTGCCGTAGGCTCAGAAATAGTATTGGAGGCACCCGATGGAACTCCTAGGTGACGTGGGTCTTGTGGAATCTCATTTTGATCTATTTTAAGACAGTGTTAGTGTCGGTGCAAGATAGGTGCACGGTTTGCACAAACCATACCATAGGCATAGAAATCGTTTTGGACACACTCGATGGGACTCCTAGGTGACGAGGCTCAAGCGGGAGCTCGGTACGGTCCATTTGGAGATAGTGCTACTCTTGACGCATGATTGATGCACGGTTTGCGTCGAACATACCGTAGGCTCGGAAATAGTATTGGAGGCACCCGATGGAACTCCTAGGTTGTGTGGGTCATGTGGAATCTTATTTCGATCTGTTTTAAAACAGTGTTAGCGTCGGTGCAAGATAGGTGCTCGGTTTGCGTGAAATGTACCATAGGTTCATAAATTGTTTTAGAAGCACCCGCGGTACTCCTAGGTGATGAGGGTCTGGTGGAGATATGTTTGGTTCGTTTGGATATAGTGCGATAGAAGATAGGTGCACGGTTTGCATTGAACGTACCATAGGTCATAAATAGTTTTGGACGCACCCGATGGAACTCGTAAGTGATGTGGGTCGTGTGGAACGTACCATAGTGTCAGTGCAAGGTTGGAGCACGGTTTGTACTGAACATACCATAGGCATAGAAATCGTTTTGGACGATCTCGATCAGACTCCTATGTGATGAGGCTCAAGTGGAAGCTCGGTTCGGTCCGTTTAGGGATAGTGCTTCTCTTGATGCAAGATTGGTGCACGGTTTGCACCAAATGTACCATAAGCATACAAATCATTTTGGATGCACTCGATGGGACTCCTAGGTGACGAGGCTCAAGTGGAATCTCGATTCGGTACGTTTGGAGATAGTGCTACTCTTGATGCAAGATTGGTGCTCGGTTTGCGTCAAATGTGCCGTAGGCTCGGAAATAGTATTGGAGGCACCCGATGGAACTCCTAGGTGACGTGGGTCTTGTGGAATCTCGTTTTGATCTATTTTAAGACAGTGTTAGTGTCGGTGCAAGATAGGTGCACGGTTTGCACTGAACGTACCATAGGCATAGAAATCGTTTTGGACACACTCGATGGGACTCCTAGGTGACGAGGCTCATGTGGAAGCTCGGTACGGTCCATTTGGAGATAGTGCTACTCTTGACGCATGATTGGTGCACGGTTTGCGTCGAACATACCGTAGGCTCGGATATAGTATTGGAGGCACCCGATGGAACTCCTTGGTTACGTGGGTCATGTGGAATCTTGTTTCGATCTGTTTTGAAACAGTGTTAGCGTCGGTGCAAGATAGGTGCTCGGTTTGCGTCAAACATACCATAGGTTCATAAGTTGTTTTAGAAGCACCCGCGGTACTCCTAGGTGATGAGGGTCTGGTGGAGATCTGTTTGGTCCTTTTGGAGATTGTGCTACAGAAGATAGGTGCACGGTTTGCATTGTACGTACCATAGGTCATAAATAGTTTTGGACGCACCCGATGGAACTTGTAAGCGACGTGGGTCGTGTGGACACTCATTTTAGTCCATTTGAAGATAGTGTTAGTGTCAGTGCAAGGTTGGAGCACGGTTTGCACCGAACATACCATAGGCATAGAAATCGTTTTGGACGATCTCGATCAGACTCCTATGTGATGAGGCTCAAGTGGAAGCTCGGTTCGGTCTGTTTCGGGATAGTGCTTCTCTTGATGCAAGATTGGTGCATGGTTTACACAAAATGTACCATAAACATACAAATCATTTTGGATGCACTCGATGGGACTCCTAGGTGACTAGCCTCAAGTGGAATCTCGATTCGGTACATTTGGAGATAGCGCTACTCTTGAAGCAAGATTGGTGCTCGGTTTGCGTCGAATGTGTCGTAGGCTCGGAAATAGTATTGGAGGCACCCGATGGAACTCCTAGGTGACGTGGGTCATGTGGAATCTCGTTTTGATCTATTTTGAGACAGTGTTAGTGTCGGTACAAGATAGGTGCACGGTTTGCACTGAACGTACCGTAGGCATAGAAATCATTTTGGACACATTCGATGGGACTCCTAGGTGACGAGGCTCAAGTGGAAGCTCGGTACGGTCCATTTGGAGATAGTGCTACTCTTGACGCATGATTGGTGCACGGTTTGCGTCGAACATACCATAGGCTTGGAAATAGTATTGGAGGCACCTGATGGAACTCCTAGGTTACGTGGGTCATGTGGAATCTTATTTCGATCTGTTTTGAAACAGTGTTAGCATCGATGCATGATAGGTGCCCGGTTTGCGACAAACATACCATAGGTTCATAAATTGTTTTAGAAGCACCCGCGGTACTCCTAGGTGATGAGGCTCTGGTGGAGATCTGTTTGGTTCGTTTGGAGATAGTGCTACAGCAGATAGGTGCACGGTTTGCATTGAACGTACCATAGGTCATAAATAGTTTTGGACGCACCCGATGGAACTCGTAAGTGATGTGGGTCGTGTGGAATCTTGTTTTAGTCCATTTGGAGATAGTGTTAGTGTCAGTGCAAGGTTGGAGCACGGTTTGCACTAAACATACCATAGGCATAGAAATCGTTTTGGACGATCTCGATCAGACTCCTATGTGATGAGGCTCAAGTGGAAGCTCGGTTCGGTCCGTTTAGGGATAGTGCTTCTCTTGATGCAAGATTGGTGCACGGTTTGCACCAAATGTACCATAAGCATACAAATCATTTTGGATGCACTCGATAGGACTCCTAGGTGACGAGGCTCAAGTGGAATATCGATTCGGTACGTTTGGAGATAGTGCTACTCTTGATGCAAGATTGGTGCTCGGTTTGCGTCAAATGTGCCGTAGGCTCGGAAATAGTATTGGAGGCACCCGATGGAACTCCTAGGTGACGTGGGTCTTGTGGAATCTCGTTTTGATCTATTTTAAGACAGTGTTAGTGTCGGTGCAAGATAGGTGCACAGTTTGCACTGAACGTACCATAGGCATAGAAATCGTTTTGGACACACTCGATGGGACTCCTAGGTGACGAGGCTCATGTGGAAGCTCGGTACGGTCCATTTGGAGATAGTGCTACTCTTGACGCATGATTGGTGCACGGTTTGCGTCGAACATACCGTAGGCTCGGATATAGTATTGGAGGCACCCGATGGAACTCCTTGGTTACGTGGGTCATGTGGAATCTTGTTTCGATCTGTTTTTAAACAGTGTTAGCGTCGGTGCAAGATAGGTGCTCGGTTTGCGTCAAACGTACCATAGGTTCATAAATTGTTTTAGAAGCACCCGCGGTACTCCTAGGTGATGAGGGTCTGGTGGAGATCTGTTTGGTCCTTTTGGAGATAGTGCTACAGAAGATAGGTGCACGGTTTGCATTGAACGTACCATAGGTCATAAATAGTTTTGGACGCACCCGATGGAACTCGTAAGCGACGTGGGTCGTGTGGACACTCATTTTAGTCCATTTGAAGATAGTGTTAGTGTCAGTGCAAGGTTGGAGCACGGTTTGCACCGAACATATCATAGGCATAGAAATCGTTTTGGACGATCTCGATCAGACTCCTATGTGATGAGGCTCAAGTGGAAGCTCGGTTCAGTCTGTTTCGGGATAGTGCTTCTCTTGATGCAAGATTGGTGCATGGTTTGCACAAAATGTACCATAAACATACAAATCATTTTGGATGCACTCGATGGGACTCCTAGGTGACTAGCCTCAAGTGGAATCTCGATTCGGTACATTTGGAGATAGTGCTACTCTTGAAGCAAGATTGGTGCTCGGTTTGCGTCGAATGTGTCGTAGGCTCGGAAATAGTATTGGAGGCACCCGATGGAACTCCTAGGTGACGTGGGTCATGTGGAATCTCATTTTGATCTATTTTGAGACAGTGTTAGCGTCGGTGTAAGACAGGTGCACGGTTTGCACTGAACGTACCGTAGGCATAGAAATCATTTTGGACACATTCGATGGGACTCCTAGGTGACGAGGCTCAAGTGGAAGCTCGGTACGGTCCATTTGGAGATAGTGCTACTCTTGATGCATGATTGGTGTACGGTTTGCGTCGAACATACCATAGGCTTGGAAATAGTATTGGAGGCACCCGATGGAACTCCTAGGTTACGTGGGTCATGTGGAATCTTGTTTCGATCTGTGTTTGAAACAGTGTTAGCGTCGGTGCAAGATAGGTGCCCGGTTTGCGTTAAACATACCATAGGTTCATAAATTGTTTTAGAAGCACCCGCGGTACTCCTAGGTGATGAGGCTCTGGTGGAGATCTGTTTGGTTCGTTTGGAGATAGTGCTACAGAAGATAGGTGCACGGTTTGCATTGAACGTATCATAGGTCATAAATAGTTTTGGACGCTCCCGATGGAACTCGTAAGCGACGTGGGTCGTGTGGAATCTCATTTTAGTCCATTTGGAGATAGTGTTAGTGTCAGTGTAAGGTTGGAGCACGGTTTGCACCGAACATACCATAGGCATAGAAATCGTTTTGGACGATCTCGATCAGACTCCTATGTGATGAGGCTCAAGTGGAAGCTCGGTTCGGTCCGTTTCGGGATAGTGCTTCTCTTGATGCAAGATTGGTGCACGGTTTGCACCAAATGTACCATAAGCATATAAATCATTTTGGATGCACTCGATGGGACTCCTAGGTGACGAGGCTCAAGTGGAATCTCGATTCGGTACGTTTGGAGATAGTGCTACTCTTGATGCAAGATTGGTGCTCGGTTTGCGTCAAATGTGCCGTAGGCTCGGAAATAGTATTGGAGGCACCCGATGGAACTCCTAGGTGACGTGGGTCTTGTGGAATCTCGTTTTGATCTATTTTAAGACAGTGTTAGTGTCGGTGCAAGATAGGTGCACGTTTTGCACTGAATGTACCATAGGCATAGAAATCGTTTTGGACACACTCGATGGGACTCCTAGGTGACGAGGCTCAAGTGGAAGCTCGGTACGGTCCATTTGGAGATAGTGCTACTCTTGACGCATGATTGGTGCATGGTTTGCGTCGAACATACCATAGGCTCGGATATAGTATTGGAGGCACCCGATGGAACTCCTTGGTTACGTGGGTCATGTGGAATCTTGTTTCGATCTGTGTTTGAAACAGTGTTAGCGTCGGTGCAAGATAGGTGCTCGGTTTGCGTCAAACGTACCATAGGTTCATAAATTGTTTTAGAAGCACCCACGGTACTCCTAGGTGATGAGGGTCTGGTGGAGATCTGTTTGGTCCTTTTGGAGATAGTGCTACAGAAGATAGGTGCACAGTTTGCATTGAACGTACCAAAGGTCATAAACAGTTTTGGACGCACCCGATGGAACTCGTAAGCGACGTGGGTCGTGTGGACTCTCATTTTAGTCCATTTGAAGATAGTGTTAGTGTCAGTGCAAGGTTGGAGCACGGTTTGCACCGAACATACCATAGGCATAGAAATCGTTTTGGACGATCTCGATCAGACTCCTATGTGATGAGGCTCAAGTGGAAGCTCGGTTCGGTCCTTTTCGGGATAGTGCTTCTCTTGATGCAAGATTGGTGCATGGTTTGCACCAAATGTACCATAAACATACAAATCATTTTGGATGCACTCGATGGGACTCCTAGGTGACTAGCCTCAAGTGGAATCTTGATTTGGTACATTTGGAGATAGTGCTACTCTTGATGCAAGATTGGTGCTCGGTTTGCGTCGAATGTGTCGTAGGCTCGGAAATAGTATTGGAGGCACCCGATGGAACTCCTAGGTGACGTGGGTCATGTGGAATCTCGTTTTGATCTATTTTGAGACAGTGTTAGCGTCAGTGCAAGATAGGTGCACGGTTTGCACTGAACGTGCCGTAGGCATAGAAATCATTTTGGACACATTCGATGGGACTCCTAGGTGACGAGGCTCAAGTGGATGCTCGGTACGGTCCATTTGGAGATAGTGCTACTGTTGATGCATGATTGGTGCACGGTTTGCGTCGAACATACCATAGGCTTGGAAATAGTATTGGAGGCACCCGATGGAACTCCTAGGTTACGTGGGTCATGTGGAATCTTGTTTCGATCTGTTTTGAAACAGTGTTAGCGTCGGTGCAAGATAGGTGCTCGGTTTGCGTCAAACATACCATAGGTTCATAAATTGTTTTAGAAGCACCCACGGTACTCCTAGGTGATGAGGCTCTGGTGGAGATCTGTTTGGTTCATTTGGAGATAGTGCTACAGAAGATAGGTGCACGGTTTGCATTGAACGTACCAAAGGTCATAAATAGTTTTGGACGCACCCGATGGAACTCGTAAGTGATGTGGGTCATGTGGAATCTCATTTGAGTCCATTTGGAGATAGTGTTAGTGTCAGTGCAAGGTTGGAGCACGGTTTGCACCGAACATACCATAGACATAGAAATCATTTTGGACGATCTCGATCAGACTCCTATGTGATGAGGCTCAAGTGGAAGCTCGGTTCGGTCCGTTTCGGGATAGTGCTTCTCTTGATGCAAGATTGGTGCACGGTTTGCACCAAATGTACCATAAGCATACAAATCATTTTGGATGCACTCGATGGGACTCCTAGGTGACGAGGCTCAAGTGGAATCTCGATTCTGTACGTTTGGAGATAGTGCCACTCTTGATGCAAGATTGGTGCTCGGTTTGCGTCAAATGTGACGTAGGCTCGGAAATAGTATTGGAGGCACCCGATGGAACTCCTAGGTGACGTGGGTCTTGTGGAATCTCGTTTTGATCTATTTTAAGACAGTTTTAGTGTCGGTGCAAGATAGGTGCACGGTTTGCACTGAATGTACCATAGGCATAGAAATCGTTTTGGACACACTCGATGGGACTCCTAGGTGACGAGGCTCAAGTGGAAGCTCGGTACGGTCCATTTGGAGATAGTGCTACTCTTGACGCATGATTGGTGAATGGTTTGCGTCGAACATACCATAGGCTCGGATATAGTATTGGAGGCACCCGATGGAACTCCTTGGTTACGTGGGTCATGTGGAATCTTGTTTCGATCTATTTTGAAACAGTGTTAGCGTCGGTGCAAGATAGGTGCTCGGTTTGCGTCAAACGTACCATAGGTTCATAAATTGTTTTAGAAGCACCCACGGTACTCCTAGGTGATGAGGGTCTGGTGGAGATCTGTTTGGTCCTTTTGGAGATAGTGCTACAGAAGATAGGTGCACAGTTTGCATTGAACGTACCAAAGGTCATAAACAGTTTTGGACGCACCCGATGGAACTCGTAAGCGACGTGGGTCGTGTGGACTCTCATTTTAGTCCATTTGAAGATAGTGTTAGTGTCAGTGCAAGGTTGGAGCACGGTTTGCACCGAACATACCATAGGCATAGAAATCGTTTTGGACGATCTCGATCAGACTCCTATGTGATGAGGCTCAAGTGGAAGCTCGGTTCGGTCCGTTTCGGGATAGTGCTTCTCTTGATGCAAGATTGGTGCACGGTTTGCACCAAATGTACCATAAGCATATAAATCATTTTGGATGCACTCGATGGGACTCCTAGGTGACGAGGCTCAAGTGGAATCTCGATTCGGTACGTTTGGAGATAGTGCTACTCTTGATGCAAGATTGGTGCTCGGTTTGCGTCAAATGTGCCGTAGGCTCGGAAATAGTATTGGAGGCACCCGATGGAACTCCTAGGTGACGTGGGTCTTGTGGAATCTCGTTTTGATCTATTTTAAGGCAGTGTTAGTGTCGGTGCAAGATAGGTGCACGTTTTGCACTGAATGTACCATAGGCATAGAAATCGTTTTGGACACACTCGATGGGACTCCTAGGTGACGAGGCTCAAGTGGAAGCTCGGTACGGTCCATTTGGAGATAGTGCTACTCTTGACGCATGATTGGTGCATGGTTTGCTTCGAACATACCATAGGCTCGGATATAGTATTGGAGGCACCCGATGGAACTCCTTGGTTACGTGGGTCATGTGGAATCTTGTTTCGATCTGTGTTTGAAACAGTGTTAGCGTCGGTGCAAGATAGGTGCTCGGTTTGCGTCAAACGTACCATAGGTTCATAAATTGTTTTAGAAGCACCCACGGTACTCCTAGGTGATGAGGGTCTGGTGGAGATCTGTTTGGTCCTTTTGGAGATAGTGCTACAGAAGATAGGTGCACAGTTTGCATTGAACGTACCAAAGGTCATAAACAGTTTTGGACGCACCCGATGGAACTCGTAAGCGACGTGGGTCGTGTGGACTCTCATTTTAGTCCATTTGAAGATAGTGTTAGTGTCAGTGCAAGGTTGGAGCACGGTTTGCACCGAACATACCATAGGCATAGAAATCATTTTGGACGATCTCGATCAGACTCCTATGTGATGAGGCTCAAGTGGAAGCTCGGTTCGGTCCTTTTCGGGATAGTGCTTCTCTTGATGCAAGATTGGTGCATGGTTTGCACCAAATGTACCATAAACATACAAATCATTTTGGATGCACTCGATGGGACTCCTAGGTGACTAGCCTCAAGTGGAATCTTGATTTGGTACATTTGGAGATAGTGCTACTCTTGATGCAAGATTGGTGCTCGGTTTGCGTCGAATGTGTCGTAGGCTCGGAAATAGTATTGGAGGCACCCGATGGAACTCCTAGGTGACGTGGGTCATGTGGAATCTCGTTTTGATCTATTTTGAGACAGTGTTAGCGTCAGTGCAAGATAGGTGCACGGTTTGCACTGAACGTGTCGTAGGCATAGAAATCATTTTGGACACATTCGATGGGACTCCTAGGTGACGAGGCTCAAGTGGATGCTCGGTACGGTCCATTTGGAGATAGTGCTACTGTTGATGCATGATTGGTGCACGGTTTGCGTCGAACATACCATAGGCTTGGAAATAGTATTGGAGGCACCCGATGGAACTCCTAGGTTACGTGGGTCATGTGGAATCTTGTTTCGATCTGTTTTGAAACAGTGTTAGCGTCGGTGCAAGATAGGTGCTCGGTTTGCGTCAAACATACCATAGGTTCATAAATTGTTTTAGAAGCACCCACGGTACTCCTAGGTGATGAGGCTCTGGTGGAGATCTGTTTGGTTCATTTGGAGATAGTGCTACAGAAGATAGGTGCACGGTTTGCATTGAACGTACCAAAGGTCATAAATAGTTTTGGACGCACCCGATGGAACTCGTAAGTGATGTGGGTCATGTGGAATCTCATTTTAGTCCATTTGGAGATAGTGTTAGTGTCAGTGCAAGGTTGGAGCACGGTTTGCACCGAACATACCATAGACATAGAAATCATTTTGGACGATCTCGATCAGACTCCTATGTGATGAGGCTCAAGTGGAAGCTCGGTTCGGTCCGTTTCGGGATAGTGCTTCTCTTGATGCAAGATTGGTGCACGGTTTGCACCAAATGTACCATAAGCATACAAATCATTTTGGATGCACTCGATGGGACTCCTAGGTGACGAGGCTCAAGTGGAATCTCGATTCTGTACGTTTGGAGATAGTGCCACTCTTGATGCAAGATTGGTGCTCGGTTTGCGTCAAATGTGACGTAGGCTCGGAAATAGTATTGGAGGCACCCGATGGAACTCCTAGGTGACGTGGGTCTTGTGGAATCTCGTTTTGATCTATTTTAAGACAGTTTTAGTGTCGGTGCAAGATAGGTGCACGGTTTGCACTGAATGTACCATAGGCATAGAAATCGTTTTGGACACACTCGATGGGACTCCTAGGTGACGAGGCTCAAGTGGAAGCTCGGTACGGTCCATTTGGAGATAGTGCTACTCTTGACGCATGATTGGTGAATGGTTTGCGTCGAACATACCATAGGCTCGGATATAGTATTGGAGGCACCCGATGGAACTCCTTGGTTACGTGGGTCATGTGGAATCTTGTTTCGATCTATTTTGAAACAGTGTTAGCGTCGGTGCAAGATAGGTGCTCGGTTTGCGTCAAACGTACCATAGGTTCATAAATTGTTTTAGAAGCACCCACGGTACTCCTAGGTGATGAGGGTCTGGTGGAGATCTGTTTGGTCCTTTTGGAGATAGTGCTACAGAAGATAGGTGCACAGTTTGCATTGAACGTACCAAAGGTCATAAACAGTTTTGGACGCACCCGATGGAACTCGTAAGTGACGTGGGTCGTGTGGACTCTCATTTTAGTCCATTTGAAGATAGTGTTAGTGTCAGTGCAAGGTTGGAGCACGGTTTGCACCGAACATACCATAGGCATAGAAATCGTTTTGGACGATCTCGATCAGACTCCTATGTGATGAGGCTCAAGTGGAAGCTCGGTTCGGTCCTTTTCGGGATAGTGCTTCTCTTGATGCAAGATTGGTGCATGGTTTGCACCAAATGTACCATAAACATACAAATCATTTTGGATGCACTTGATGGGACTCCTAGGTGACTAGCCTCAAGTGGAATCTCGATTCGGTACATTTGGAGATAGTGCTACTCTTGATGCAAGATTGGTGCTCGGTTTGCGTCGAATGTGTCGTAGGCTCGGAAATAGTATTGGAGGCACCCGATGGAACTCCTAGGTGACGTGGGTCATGTGGAATCTCGTTTTGATCTATTATGAGACAGTGTTAGCGTCAGTGCAAGATAGGTGCATGGTTTGCACTGAACATGCCGTAGGCATAGAAATCATTTTGGACACATTCGATGGGACTCCTAGGTGACGAGGCTCAAGTGGATGCTCGGTACGGTCCATTTGGAGATAGTGCTACTGTTGATGCATGATTGGTGCACGGTTTGCGTCGAACATACCATAGGCTTGGAAATAGTATTGGAGGCACCCGATGGAACTCCTAGGTTACGTGGGTCATGTGGAATCTTGTTTCGATCTATTTTGAAACAGTGTTAGCGTCGGTGCAAGATAGGTGCCCGGTTTGCGTCAAACATACCATAGGTTCATAAATTGTTTTAGAAGCACCCACGGTACTCCTAGGTGTTGAGGCTCTGGTGGAGATCTGTTTGGTTCGTTTGGAGATAGTGCTACAGAAGATAGGTGCACGGTTTGCATTGAATGTACCATAGGTCATAAATAGTTTTGGACGCACCCGATGGAACTCGTAAGTGATGTGGGTCGTGTGGAATCTCATTTTAGTCCATTTGGAGATAGTGTTAGTGTCAGTGCAAGGTTGGAGCACGGTTTGCACCGAACATACCATAGGCATAGAAATCGTTTTGGACAATCTCGATCAGACTCCTATGTGATGAGGCTCAAGTGGAAGCTCGGTTCGGTCCGTTTCGGGATAGTGCTTCTCTTGATGCAAGATTGGTGCACGGTTTGCACCAAATGTACCATAAGCATACAAATCATTTTGGATGCACTCGATGGGACTCCTAGGTGATGAGGCTCAAGTGGAATCTCGATTCGGTACGTTTGGAGATAGTGCTACTCTTGATGCAAGATTGGTGCTCGGTTTGCGTCAAATGTGCCGTAGGCTCGGAAATAGTATTGGAGGCACCCGATGGAACTCCTAGGTGACGTGGGTCTTGTGGAATCTCGTTTTGTTCTATTTTAAGACAGTGTTAGCGTCGGTGCAAGATAGGTGCACGGTTTGCACTGAATGTACCATAGGCATAGAAATCATTTTGGACACACTCGATGGGACTCCTAGGTGACGAGGCTCAAGTGGAAGCTCGGTACGGTCCATTTGGAGATAGTGCTACTCTTGACGCATGATTGGTGAATGGTTTGCGTCGAACATACCATAGGCTCGGATATAGTATTGGAGGCACCCGATGGAACTCCTTGGTTACGTGGGTCATGTGGAATCTTGTTTCGATCTGTTTTGAAACAGTGTTAGCGTCGGTGCAAGATAGGTGCTCGGTTTGCGTCAAACGTACCATAGGTTCATAAATTGTTTTAGAAGCACCCACGGTACTCCTAGGTGATGAGGGTCTGGTGGAGATCTGTTTGGTCCTTTTGGAGATAGTGCTACAGAAGATAGGTGCACGGTTTGCATTGAACGTACGAAAGGTCATAAATAGTTTTGGACGCACCCGATGGAACTCGTAAGCGACGTGGGTCGTGTGGACTCTCATTTTAGTCCATTTGAAGATAGTGTTAGTGTCAGTGCAAGTTTGGAGCATGGTTTGCACCGAACATACCATAGGCATAGAAATCGTTTTGGACGATCTCGATCAGACTCCTATGTGATGAGGCTCAAGTGGAAGCTCGGTTCGGTCCGTTTCGGGATAGTGCTTCTCTTGATGCAAGATTAGTGCATGGTTTGCACCAAATGTACCATAAACATACAAATCATTTTGGATGCACTCGATGGGACTCCTAGGTGACTAGCCTCAAGTGGAATCTCGATTCAGTACATTTGGAGATAGTGCTACTCTTGATGCAAGATTGGTGCTTGGTTTGCGTCGAATGTGTCGTAGGCTCGAAAATAGTATTGGAGGCACCCGATGGAACTCATAGGTGACGTGGGTCATGTGGAATCTCGTTTTGATCTATTTTGAGACAGTGTTAGCGTCAGTGCAAGATAGGTGCACGGTTTGCACTGAACGTACCGTAGGCATAGAAATCATTTTGGACACATTCGATGGGACTCCTAGGTGACGAGGCTCAAGTGGAAGCTCGATACGGTCCATTTGGAGATAGTGCTACTCTTGATGCATGATTGGTGCACGGTTTGCGTCGAACATACCATAGGCTCGGAAATAGTATTGGAGGCACCCGATGGAACTCCTAGGTTACGTGGGTCAAGTGAAATCTTGTTTCGATCTGTTTTGAAACAGTGTTAGCGTCGGTGCAAGATAGGTGCTCGGTTTGCGTCAAACATACCATAGGTTCATAAATTGTTTTAGAAGCACCCGCGGTACTCCTAGGTGATGAGGCTCTGGTGGAGATTTGTTTGGTTCGTTTGGAGATAGTGCTACAGAAGATAGGTGCACTGTTTGCATTGAACGTACCATAGGTCATAAACAGTTTTGGACGCACCCGATGGAACTCGTAAGTGATGTGGGTCGTGTGGAATCTCATTTTAGACCATTTGGAGATAGTGTTAGTGTCAGTGCAAGGTTGGAGCACGGTTTGCACCAAACATACCATAGGCATAGAAATCGTTTTGGACGATCTCGATCAGACTCCTATGTGATGAGGCTCAAGTGGAAGCTCGGTTCGGTCCGTTTCGGGATAGTGCTTCTCTTGATGCAAGATTGGTGCACGGTTTGCACCAAATATACCAAAAGCATACAAATCATTTTGGATGCACTCGATGGGACTCCTAGGTGACGAGGCTCAAGTGGAATCTCGATTCGGTACGTTTGGAGATAGTGCTACTCTTGATGCAAGATTGGTGCTCGGTTTGCGTCGAATGTGCCGTAGGCTCGGAAATAGTATTGGAGGCACCCGATGGAACTCCTAGGTGACGTGGGTCTTGTGGAATCTCGTTTTGATCTATTTTAAGACAGTGTTAGTGTCGGTGCAAGATAGGTGCATGGTTTGCACTAAACATACCATAGGCATAGAAATTGTTTTGGACACACTCGATGGGACTTCTAGGTAACGAGGCTCAAGTGGAAGCTCGGTACGGTCCATTTGGAGATTGTGCTACTCTTGACGCATGATTGATGCACGGTTTGCATCGAACAAAAAGTAGGCTTAGAAATAGTATTGGAGGCACCCAATGGAACTCCTAGGTTACGTGGGTCATGTGGAATCTTGTTTCGATCTGTTTTGAAACAGTGTTAGTGTCGGTGCAAGATAGGTGCTTGGTTTGCGTCAAACGTACCATAGGTTCATAAATTGTTTTAGAAGCACCCGCGATTCTCCTAGGTGATGAGGGTCTGGTGGAGATCTGTTTGGTCCTTTTGGAGATAGTGCTACAGAAGAAACGTGCACGGTTTGCATTGAACGTACCATAGGTCATAAACAGTTTTGGACGCACCCGATGGAACTCGTAAGCGACGTGGGTCGTGTGGAATCTCATTTTAGTCCATTTGAAGATAGTGTTAGGGTCAGTGCAGGGTTGGAGCACAGTTTGCACCGAACATACCATAGGCATAGAAATCGTTTTGGACGATCTCGATCAAACTCCTATGTGATGAGGCTCAAGTGGAAGCTCGGTTCGGTCCGTTTCGGGATAGTGCTTCTCTTGATGCAAGATTGGTGCATGGTTTGCACAAAATGTACCATAAACATACAAATCATTTTGGATGCACTCGATGGGACTCCTAGGTGACTAGCCTCAAGTGGAATCTCGATTCGGTACATTTGGAGATAGTGCTACTCTTGATGCTGATTGGTGCTTGGTTTGCGTCGAATGTGTCGTAGGCTCGGAAATAGTATTGGAGGCACCTGATGGAACTCATAGGTGACGTGGGTCATGTGGAATCTCGTTTTGATCTATTTTGAGACAGTGTTAGCGTCAGTGCAAGATAGGTGCACGGTTTGCACTGAACGTACTGTAGGCATAGAAATCATTTTGGACACATTCGATGGGACTCCTAGGTGACGAGGCTCAAGTGGAAGCTCGGTGCGGTCCATTTGGAGATAGTGCTACTCTTGATGCATGATTGGTGCACGGTTTGCACCAAATATACCATAAGCATACAAATCATTTTGGATGCACTCGATGGGACTCCTAGGTGACGAGGCTCAAGTGGAATCTCAATTCGGTACGTTTGGAGATAGTGCTACTCTTGATGCAAGATTGGTGCTCGGTTTGCGTCGAATGTGCCGTAGGCTCGGAAATAGTATTGGAGGCACCCGATGGAACTCCTAGGTGACGTGGGTCTTGTGGAATCTCGTTTTGATCTATTTTAAGACAGTGTTAGTGTCGGTGCAAGATAGGTGCATGGTTTGCACTAAACATACCATAGGCATAGAAATTGTTTTGGACACACTCGATGGGACTTCTAGGTAACGAGGCTCAAGTGGAAGCTCGGTACGGTCCATTTGGAGATTGTGCTACTCTTGACGCATGATTGATGCACGGTTTGCATCGAACAAAAAGTAGGCTTAGAAATAGTATTGGAGGCACCCAATGGAACTCCTAGGTTACGTGGGTCATGTGGAATCTTGTTTCGATCTGTTTTGAAACAGTGTTAGTGTCGGTGCAAGATAGGTGCTTGGTTTGCGTCAAACGTACCATAGGTTCATAAATTGTTTTAGAAGCACCCGCGATTCTCCTAGGTGATGAGGGTCTGGTGGAGATCTGTTTGGTCCTTTTGGAGATAGTGCTACAGAAGAAACGTGCACGGTTTGCATTGAACGTACCATAGGTCATAAACAGTTTTGGACGCACCCGATGGAACTCGTAAGCGACGTGGGTCGTGTGGAATCTCATTTTAGTCCATTTGAAGATAGTGTTAGGGTCAGTGCAGGGTTGGAGCACAGTTTGCACCGAACATACCATAGGCATAGAAATCGTTTTAGAAGATCTCGATCAGACTCCTATGTGATGAGGCTCAAGTGGAAGCTCGGTTCGGTCCGTTTCGGGATAGTGCTTCTCTTGATGCAAGATTGGTGCACGGTTTACACCAAATGTACCATAAACATACAAATCATTTTGGATGCACTCGATGGGACTCTTAGGTGACGAGGCTCAAGTGGAATCTCGATTCGGTACGTTTGGAGATAGTGCTACTCTTGATGCAAGATTGGTGCTCGGTTTGCGTCGAATGTGTCGTAGGCTCGGAAATAGTATTGGAGGCACCCGATGGAACTCCTAGGTGACGTGGGTCTTGTGGAATCTCGTTTTGATCTATTTTAAGACAGTGTTAGTGTCGGTGCAAGATAGGTGCATGGTTTGCACTAAACATACCATAGGCATAGAAATTGTTTTGGACACACTCGATGGGACTTCTAGGTGACGAGGCTCAAGTGGAAGCTCAGTACGGTCCATTTGGAGATTGTGCTACTCTTGACGCATGATTGATGCACGGTTTGCATCGAACAAAAAGTAGGCTTAGAAATAGTATTGGAGGCACCCAATGGAACTCCTAGGTTACGTGGGTCATGTGGAATCTTATTTCGATCTGTTTTGAAACAGTGCTAGTGTCGGTGCAAGATAGGTGCTTGGTTTGCGTCAAACGTACCATAGGTTCATAAATTGTTTTAGAAGCACCCGCGGTACTCCTAGGTGATGAGGGTCTGGTGGAGATCTGTTTGGTCCTTTTGGAGATTGTGCTACAGAAGATAGGTGCACGATTTGCAATGAACGTACCATAGGTCATAAATAGTTTTGGACGCACCCGATGGAACTCGTAAGCGACGTGGGTCGTGTGGACTCTCATTTTAGTCCATTTGAAGATAGTGTTAGTGTCAGTGCAAGGTTGGAGCACGGTTTGCACCGAACATACCATAGGCATAGAAATCGTTTTGGACGATCTCGATCAAACTCCTATGTGATGAGGCTCAAGTGGAAGCTCGGTTCGGTCCGTTTCGGGATAGTGCTTCTCTTGATGCAAGATTGGTGCATGGTTTGCACAAAATGTACCATAAACATACAAATCATTTTGGATGCACTCGATGGGACTCCTAGGTGACTAGCCTCAAGTGGAATCTCGATTCGGTACATTTGGAGATAGTGCTACTCTTGATGCTGATTGGTGCTTGGTTTGCGTCGAATGTGTCGTAGGCTCGGAAATAGTATTGGAGGCACCCGATGGAACTCATAGGTGACGTGGGTCATGTGGAATCTCGTTTTGATCTATTTTGAGACAGTGTTAGCGTCAGTGCAAGATAGGTGCACGGTTTGCACTGAACGTACTGTAGGCATAGAAATCATTTTGGACACATTCGATGGGACTCCTAGGTGACGAGGCTCAAGTGGAAGCTCGGTACGGTCCATTTGGAGATAGTGCTACTCATGATGCATGATTGGTGCACGGTTTGCGTCGAACATACCATAGGCTCGGAAATAGTATTGGAGGCACCCGATGGAACTCCTAGGTTACGTGGGTCAAGTGAAATCTTGTTTTGATCTGTTTTGAAACAGTGTTAGCGTCGGTGCAATATAGGTGCTCGGTTTGCGTCAAACATACCATAGGTTCATAAATTGTTTTAGAAGCACCCGCGGTACTCCTAGGTGATGAGGGTCTGGTGGAGATCTGTTTGGTCCTTTTGGAGATAGTGCTACAGAAGATAGGTGCACGGTTTGCATTGAACGTACGAAAGGTCATAAATAGTTTTGGACGCACCCGATGGAACTCGTAAGCGACGTGGGTCGTGTGGACTCTCATTTTAGTCCATTTGAAGATAGTGTTAGTGTCAGTGCAAGTTTGGAGCATGGTTTGCACCGAACATACCATAGGCATAGAAATCGTTTTGGACGATCTCGATCAGACTCCTATGTGATGAGGCTCAAGTGGAAGCTCGGTTCGGTCCGTTTCGGGATAGTGCTTCTCTTGATGCAAGATTAGTGCATGGTTTGCACCAAATGTACCATAAACATACAAATCATTTTGGATGCACTCGATGGGACTCCTAGGTGACTAGCCTCAAGTGGAATCTCGATTCAGTACATTTGGAGATAGTGCTACTCTTGATGCAAGATTGGTGCTTGGTTTGCGTCGAATGTGTCGTAGGCTCGAAAATAGTATTGGAGGCACCCGATGGAACTCATAGGTGACGTGGGTCATGTGGAATCTCGTTTTGATCTATTTTGAGACAGTGTTAGCGTCAGTGCAAGATAGGTGCACGGTTTGCACTGAACGTACCGTAGGCATAGAAATCATTTTGGACACATTCGATGGGACTCCTAGGTGACGAGGCTCAAGTGGAAGCTCGATACGGTCCATTTGGAGATAGTGCTACTCTTGATGCATGATTGGTGCACGGTTTGCGTCGAACATACCATAGGCTCGGAAATAGTATTGGAGGCACCCGATGGAACTCCTAGGTTACGTGGGTCAAGTGAAATCTTGTTTCGATCTGTTTTGAAACAGTGTTAGCGTCGGTGCAAGATAGGTGCTCGGTTTGCGTCAAACATACCATAGGTTCATAAATTGTTTTAGAAGCACCCGCGGTACTCCTAGGTGATGAGGCTCTGGTGGAGATTTGTTTGGTTCGTTTGGAGATAGTGCTACAGAAGATAGGTGCACTGTTTGCATTGAACGTACCATAGGTCATAAACAGTTTTGGACGCACCCGATGGAACTCGTAAGTGATGTGGGTCGTGTGGAATCTCATTTTAGACCATTTGGAGATAGTGTTAGTGTCAGTGCAAGGTTGGAGCACGGTTTGCACCAAACATACCATAGGCATAGAAATCGTTTTGGACGATCTCGATCAGACTCCTATGTGATGAGGCTCAAGTGGAAGCTCGGTTCGGTCCGTTTCGGGATAGTGCTTCTCTTGATGCAAGATTGGTGCACGGTTTGCACCAAATATACCAAAAGCATACAAATCATTTTGGATGCACTCGATGGGACTCCTAGGTGACGAGGCTCAAGTGGAATCTCGATTCGGTACGTTTGGAGATAGTGCTACTCTTGATGCAAGATTGGTGCTCGGTTTGCGTCGAATGTGCCGTAGGCTCGGAAATAGTATTGGAGGCACCCGATGGAACTCCTAGGTGACGTGGGTCTTGTGGAATCTCGTTTTGATCTATTTTAAGACAGTGTTAGTGTCGGTGCAAGATAGGTGCATGGTTTGCACTAAACATACCATAGGCATAGAAATTGTTTTGGACACACTCGATGGGACTTCTAGGTAACGAGGCTCAAGTGGAAGCTCGGTACGGTCCATTTGGAGATTGTGCTACTCTTGACGCATGATTGATGCACGGTTTGCATCGAACAAAAAGTAGGCTTAGAAATAGTATTGGAGGCACCCAATGGAACTCCTAGGTTACGTGGGTCATGTGGAATCTTGTTTCGATCTGTTTTGAAACAGTGTTAGTGTCGGTGCAAGATAGGTGCTTGGTTTGCGTCAAACGTACCATAGGTTCATAAATTGTTTTAGAAGCACCCGCGATTCTCCTAGGTGATGAGGGTCTGGTGGAGATCTGTTTGGTCCTTTTGGAGATAGTGCTACAGAAGAAACGTGCACGGTTTGCATTGAACGTACCATAGGTCATAAACAGTTTTGGACGCACCCGATGGAACTCGTAAGCGACGTGGGTCGTGTGGAATCTCATTTTAGTCCATTTGAAGATAGTGTTAGGGTCAGTGCAGGGTTGGAGCACAGTTTGCACCGAACATACCATAGGCATAGAAATCGTTTTGGACGATCTCGATCAAACTCCTATGTGATGAGGCTCAAGTGGAAGCTCGGTTCGGTCCGTTTCGGGATAGTGCTTCTCTTGATGCAAGATTGGTGCATGGTTTGCACAAAATGTACCATAAACATACAAATCATTTTGGATGCACTCGATGGGACTCCTAGGTGACTAGCCTCAAGTGGAATCTCGATTCGGTACATTTGGAGATAGTGCTACTCTTGATGCTGATTGGTGCTTGGTTTGCGTCGAATGTGTCGTAGGCTCGGAAATAGTATTGGAGGCACCCGATGGAACTCATAGGTGACGTGGGTCATGTGGAATCTCGTTTTGATCTATTTTGAGACAGTGTTAGCGTCAGTGCAAGATAGGTGCACGGTTTGCACTGAACGTACTGTAGGCATAGAAATCATTTTGGACACATTCGATGGGACTCCTAGGTGACGAGGCTCAAGTGGAAGCTCGGTGCGGTCCATTTGGAGATAGTGCTACTCTTGATGCATGATTGGTGCACGGTTTGCACCAAATATACCATAAGCATACAAATCATTTTGGATGCACTCGATGGGACTCCTAGGTGACGAGGCTCAAGTGGAATCTCAATTCGGTACGTTTGGAGATAGTGCTACTCTTGATGCAAGATTGGTGCTCGGTTTGCGTCGAATGTGCCGTAGGCTCGGAAATAGTATTGGAGGCACCCGATGGAACTCCTAGGTGACGTGGGTCTTGTGGAATCTCGTTTTGATCTATTTTAAGACAGTGTTAGTGTCGGTGCAAGATAGGTGCATGGTTTGCACTAAACATACCATAGGCATAGAAATTGTTTTGGACACACTCGATGGGACTTCTAGGTAACGAGGCTCAAGTGGAAGCTCGGTACGGTCCATTTGGAGATTGTGCTACTCTTGACGCATGATTGATGCACGGTTTGCATCGAACAAAAAGTAGGCTTAGAAATAGTATTGGAGGCACCCAATGGAACTCCTAGGTTACGTGGGTCATGTGGAATCTTGTTTCGATCTGTTTTGAAACAGTGTTAGTGTCGGTGCAAGATAGGTGCTTGGTTTGCGTCAAACGTACCATAGGTTCATAAATTGTTTTAGAAGCACCCGCGATTCTCCTAGGTGATGAGGGTCTGGTGGAGATCTGTTTGGTCCTTTTGGAGATAGTGCTACAGAAGAAACGTGCACGGTTTGCATTGAACGTACCATAGGTCATAAACAGTTTTGGACGCACCCGATGGAACTCGTAAGCGACGTGGGTCGTGTGGAATCTCATTTTAGTCCATTTGAAGATAGTGTTAGGGTCAGTGCAGGGTTGGAGCACAGTTTGCACCGAACATACCATAGGCATAGAAATCGTTTTAGAAGATCTCGATCAGACTCCTATGTGATGAGGCTCAAGTGGAAGCTCGGTTCGGTCCGTTTCGGGATAGTGCTTCTCTTGATGCAAGATTGGTGCACGGTTTACACCAAATGTACCATAAACATACAAATCATTTTGGATGCACTCGATGGGACTCTTAGGTGACGAGGCTCAAGTGGAATCTCGATTCGGTACGTTTGGAGATAGTGCTACTCTTGATGCAAGATTGGTGCTCGGTTTGCGTCGAATGTGTCGTAGGCTCGGAAATAGTATTGGAGGCACCCGATGGAACTCCTAGGTGACGTGGGTCTTGTGGAATCTCGTTTTGATCTATTTTAAGACAGTGTTAGTGTCGGTGCAAGATAGGTGCATGGTTTGCACTAAACATACCATAGGCATAGAAATCGTTTTGGACACACTCGATGGGACTTCTAGGTGACGAGGCTCAAGTGGAAGCTCAGTACGGTCCATTTGGAGATTGTGCTACTCTTGACGCATGATTGATGCACGGTTTGCATCGAACAAAAAGTAGGCTTAGAAATAGTATTGGAGGCACCCAATGGAACTCCTAGGTTACGTGGGTCATGTGGAATCTTATTTCGATCTGTTTTGAAACAGTGCTAGTGTCGGTGCAAGATAGGTGCTTGGTTTGCGTCAAACGTACCATAGGTTCATAAATTGTTTTAGAAGCACCCGCGGTACTCCTAGGTGATGAGGGTCTGGTGGAGATCTGTTTGGTCCTTTTGGAGATTGTGCTACAGAAGATAGGTGCACGATTTGCAATGAACGTACCATAGGTCATAAATAGTTTTGGACGCACCCGATGGAACTCGTAAGCGACGTGGGTCGTGTGGACTCTCATTTTAGTCCATTTGAAGATAGTGTTAGTGTCAGTGCAAGGTTGGAGCACGGTTTGCACCGAACATACCATAGGCATAGAAATCGTTTTGGACGATCTCGATCAAACTCCTATGTGATGAGGCTCAAGTGGAAGCTCGGTTCGGTCCGTTTCGGGATAGTGCTTCTCTTGATGCAAGATTGGTGCATGGTTTGCACAAAATGTACCATAAACATACAAATCATTTTGGATGCACTCGATGGGACTCCTAGGTGACTAGCCTCAAGTGGAATCTCGATTCGGTACATTTGGAGATAGTGCTACTCTTGATGCTGATTGGTGCTTGGTTTGCGTCGAATGTGTCGTAGGCTCGGAAATAGTATTGGAGGCACCCGATGGAACTCATAGGTGACGTGGGTCATGTGGAATCTCGTTTTGATCTATTTTGAGACAGTGTTAGCGTCAGTGCAAGATAGGTGCACGGTTTGCACTGAACGTACTGTAGGCATAGAAATCATTTTGGACACATTCGATGGGACTCCTAGGTGACGAGGCTCAAGTGGAAGCTCGGTACGGTCCATTTGGAGATAGTGCTACTCATGATGCATGATTGGTGCACGGTTTGCGTCGAACATACCATAGGCTCGGAAATAGTATTGGAGGCACCCGATGGAACTCCTAGGTTACGTGGGTCAAGTGAAATCTTGTTTTGATCTGTTTTGAAACAGTGTTAGCGTCGGTGCAATATAGGTGCTCGGTTTGCGTCAAACATACCATAGGTTCATAAATTGTTTTAGAAGCACCCGCGGTACTCCTAGGTGATGAGGCTCTGGTGGAGATTTGTTTGGTTCGTTTGGAGATAGTGCTACAGAAGATAGGTGCACGGTTTGCATTGAACGTACCATAGGTCATAAACAGTTTTGGACGCACCCGATGGAACTCGTAAGTGATGTGGGTCATGTGGAATCTCATTTTAGTCCATTTGGAGATAGTGTTAGTGTCAGTGCAAGGTTGGAGCACGGTTTGCACCAAACATACCATAGGCATAGAAATCGTTTTGGACGATCTCGATCAGACTCCTATGTGATGAGGCTCAAGTGGAAGCTCGGTTTGGTCCGTTTCGGGATAGTGCTTCTCTTGATGCAAGATTGGTGCACGGTTTGCACCAAATATACCATAAGCATACAAATCATTTTGGATGCACTCGATGGGACTCCTAGGTGACGAGGCTCAAGTGGAATCTCGATTCGGTACGTTTGGAGATAGTGCTACTCTTGATGCAAGATTGGTGCTCGGTTTGCGTCGAATGTGCCGTAGGCTCGAAAATAGTATTGGAGGCACCCGATGGAACTCCTAGGTGACGTGGGTCTTGTGGAATCTCGTTTTGATCTATTTTAAGACAGTGTTAGTGTCGGTGCAAGATAGGTGCATGGTTTGCACTAAACATACCATAGGCATAGAAATTGTTTTGGACACACTCGATGGGACTTCTAGGTGACGAGGCTCAAGTGGAAGCTCGGTATGGTCCATTTGGAGATTATGCTACTCTTGACGCATGATTGATGCACGGTTTGCATCGAACAAAAAGTAGGCTTAGAAATAGTATTGGAGGCACCCAATGGAACTCCTAGGTTACGTGGGTCATGTGGAATCTTATTTCGATCTGTTTTGAAACAGTGTTAGTGTCGGTGCAAGATAGGTGCTTGGTTTGCGTCAAACGTACCATAGGTTCATAAATTGTTTTAGAAGCACCCGCGGTACTCCTAGGTGATGAGGGTCTGGTGGAGATCTGTTTGGTCCTTTTGGAGATTGTGCTACAGAAGATAGGTGCACGGTTTGCAATGAACGTACCATAGGTCATAAATAGTTTTGGACGCACCCGATGGAACTCGTAAGCGACGTGGGTCGTGTGGACTCTCATTTTAGTCCATTTGAAGATAGTGTTAGTGTGAGTGCAAGGTTGGAGCACGGTTTGCACCGAACATACCATAGGCACAGAAATCGTATTGGACGATCTCGATCAAACTCCTATGTGATGACGCTCAAGTGGAAGCTCGGTTCGGTCCGTTTCGGGATAGTGCTTCTCTTGATGCAAGATTGGTGCATGGTTTGCACAAAATGTACCATAAACATACAAATCATTTTGGATGCACTCGATGGGACTCCTAGGTGACTAGCCTCAAGTGGAATCTCGATTCGGTACATTTGGAGATAGTGCTACTCTTGATGCAAGATTGGTGCTTGGTTTGCGTCGAATGTGTCGTAGGCTCGGAAATAGTATTGGAGGCACCCGATGGAACTCATAGGTGACGTGGGTCATGTGGAATCTCGTTTTGATCTATTTTGAGACAGTGTTAGCGTCAGTGCAAGATAGGTGCACGGTTTGCATTGAACGTACCGTAGGCATAGAAATCATTTTGGACACATTCGATGGGACTCCTAGGTGACGAGGCTCAAGTGGAAGCTCGGTACGGTCCATTTGGAGATAGTGCTACTCTTGATGCATGATTGGTGCACGGTTTGCGTCGAACATACCATAGGCTCAGAAATAGTATTGGAGGCACCCGATGGAACTCCTATGTTACGTGGGTCAAGTGAAATCTTGTTTCGATCTATTTTGAAACAGTGTTAGCGTCGGTGCAAGATAGGTGCTCGGTTTGCGTCAAACATACCATAGGTTCATAAATTGTTTTAGAAGCACCCGCGGTACTCCTAGGTGATGAGGCTCTGGTGGAGATTTGTTTGGTTCGTTTGGAGATAGTGCTACAGAAGATAGGTGCACGGTTTGCATTGAACGTACCATAGGTCATAAACAGTTTTGGACGCACCCGATGGAACTCGTAAGTGATGTGGGTCATTTGGAATCTCATTTTAGTCCACTTGGAGATAGTGTTAGTGTCAGTGCAAGGTTGGAGCACGGTTTGCACCAAACAAACCATAGGCATAGAAATTGTTTTGGACGATCTCGATCAGACTCCTATGTGATGAGGCTCAAGTGGAAGCTCGGTTCGGTCCGTTTCGAGATAGTGCTTCTCTTGATGCAAGATTGGTGCACGGTTTGCACCAAATATACCATAAGCATACAAATCATTTTGGATGCACTCAATGGGACTCCTAGGTGACGAGGCTCAAGTGAAATCTCGATTCGGTACGTTTGGAGATAGTGCTACTCTTGATGCAAGATTGGTGCTCGGTTTGCGTCGAATGTGCCGTAGGCTCGGAAATAGTATTGGAGGCACCCGATGGAACTCCTAGGTGACGTGGGTCTTGTGGAATCTCGTTTTGATCTATTTTAAGACAGTGTTAGTGTCGGTGCAAGATAGGTGCATGGTTTGCACTAAACATACCATAGGCATAGAAATTGTTTTGGACACACTCGATGGGACTTCTAGTTGACGAGGCCCAAGTGGAAGCTCGGTACGGTCCATTTGGAGATTGTGCTACTCTTGACGCATGATTGATGCACGGTTTGCATCGAACAAAAAGTAGGCTTAGAAATAGTATTGGAGGCACCCAATGGAACTCCTAGGTTACGTGGGTCATGTGGAATCTTATTTCGATCTGTTTTGAAACAGTGTTAGTGTCGGTGCAAGATAGGTGCTTGGTTTGCGTCAAACGTACCATAGGTTCATAAATTGTTTTAGAAGCACCCGCGATTCTCCTAGGTGATGAGGGTCTAGTGGAGATCTGTTTGGTCCTTTTGGAGATAGTGCTACAGAAGAAACGTGCACGGTTTGCATTGAACGTACCATAGGTCATAAACAGTTTTGGACGCACCCGATGGAACTCGTAAGCGACGTTGGTCGTGTGGAATCTCATATTAGTCCATTTGAAGATAGTGTTAGGGTCAGTGCAGGGTTGGAGCACAGTTTGCACCGAACATACCATAGGCATAGAAATCATTTTGGAAGATCTCGATCAGACTCCTATGTGATGAGGCTCAAGTGGAAGCTCGGTTCGGTCCGTTTCGGGATAGTGCTTCTCTTGATGCAAGATTGGTGCACGGTTTACACCAAATGTACCATAAACATACAAATCATTTTGGATGCACTCGATGGGACTCCTAGGTGACGAGGCTCAAGTGGAATCTCGATTCGGTACGTTTGGAGATAGTGCTACTCTTGATGTAAGATTGGTGCTCGGTTTGCGTCGAATGTGCCGTAGGCTCAGAAATAGTATTGGAGGCACCCGATGGAACTCCTAGGTGACGTGGGTCTTGTGGAATCTCGTTTTGATCTATCTTAAGACAGTGTTAGTGTCGGTGCAAGATAGGTGCACGGTTTGCACTGAACGTACCATAGGCATAGAAATCGTTTTGGACACACTCGATGGGACTCCTAGGTGACGAGGCTCAAGTGGAAGCTCAGTATGGTCTATTTGGAGATAGTGCTACTCTTGACGCATGATTGGTATACGGTTTGCGTCGAACATACCGTAGGCTCAGATATAGTATTGGAGGCACCCGATGGAACTCCTTGGTTACGTGGGTCATGTGGAATCTTGTTTCGATCTGTTTTGAAACAGTGTTAGCGTCGGTGCAAGATAGGTGCTCGGTTTGCGTCAAACGTACCATAGGTTCATAAATTGTTTTAGAAGCACCCGTGGTACTCCTAGGTGATGAGGGTCTGGTGGAGATCTGTTTGGTCCTTTTGGAGATAGTGCTACAGAAGATAGGTGCACGGTTTGCACTGAACGTACCATAGGTCATAAACAGTTTTGGACGCACCCGATGGAACTCGTAAGCGACGTGGGTCGTGTGGACTCTCATTTTAGTCCATTTGAAGATAGTGTTAGTGTCAGTGCAAGGTTGGAGCACGGTTTGCACCGAACATACCATAGGCATAGAAATCGTTACGGACGATCTCGATCAGACTCCTATGTGATGAGCCTCAAGTGGAAGCTCGGTTCGGTCCGTTTCGGGATTGTGCTTCTCTTGATGCAAGATTGGTGCATGGTTTGCACCAAATGTACCATAGACATACAAATCATTTTGGATGCACTCGATGGGACTCCTAGGTGACTAGCCTCAAGTGGAATCTCGATTCGGTACGTTTGGAGATAGTGCTACTCTAGATGCAAGATTGGAGCTCGGTTTGCGTCAAATGTGCCGTAGGCTCGGAAATAGTATTAGAGGCACCCGATGGAACTCCTAGGTGACGTGGGTCTTGTGGAATCTTGTTTTGATCTATTTTAAGACAGTGTTAGTGTCGGTGCAAGATAGGTGCACGGTTTGCACTGAACGTACCAAAGGCATAGAAATCGTTTTGGACACACTCGATGGGACTCCTAGGTGACGAGGCTCAAGTGGAAGCTCGGTACGGTCCATTTGGAGATAGTGCTACTCTTGACGCATGATTGGTGCACGGTTTGCGTCGAACATACCGTAGGCTCGGATATAGTATTGGAGGCACCTGATGGAACTCCTTGGTTACGTGGGTCATGTGGAATCTTGTTTCGATCTGTTTTGAAACAGTGTTAGCGTCAGTGCAAGATAGGTGCTCGGTTTGCGTCAAACGTACCATAGGTTCATAAATTGTTTTAGAAGCACCCGCGGTACTCCTAGGTGATGAGGGTCTGGTGGAGATCTGTTTGGTCCTTTTGGAGATAGTGCTACAGAAGATACGTGCACGGTTTGCATTGAACGTACCATAGGTCATAAACAGTTTTGGACGCACCAGATGGAACTCGTAAGCGACGTGGGTCGTGTGGACTCTCATTTTAGTCCATTTGAAGATAGTGTTAGTGTCAGTGCATGGTTGGAGCACGGTTTGCACCGAACATACCATAGGCATAGAAATCATTTCGGACGATCTCGATCAGACTCCTATGTGATGAGGCTCAAGTGGAAGCTCGGTTCGGTCCGTTTCGGGATAGCGCTTCTCTTGATGCAAGATTGGTGCACGGTTCGCACCAAATGTACCATAAGCATACAAATCTTTTTGGATGCACTCGATGGGACTCCTAGGTGATGAGGCTCAAGTGGAATCTCAATTCGGTACGTTTGGAGATAGTGCTACTCTTGATGCAAGATTGGTGCTCGGTTTGCATCGAATGTGCCGTAGGCTCGGAAATAGTATTGGAGGCACCCGATGGAACTCCTAGGTGACGTGGGTCTTGTGGAATCTCGTTTTGATCTATTTTAAGATAGTGTTAGTGTCGGTGCAAGATAGGTGCATAGTTTGCACTGAACATACCATAGGCATAGAAATTATTTTGGACACACTCGATGGGACTCCTAGGTGACGAGGCTCAAGTGGAAGCTCGGTACAGACCATTTGGAGATAGTGCTACTCTTGACGCATGATTGATGCACGGTTTGCATCGAACAAACCGTAGGCTCAGAAATAGTATTGGAGGCACCCGATGGAACTCCTAGGTTACGTGGGTCATGTGGAATCTTATTTCGATCTGTTTTGAAACAGTGTTAGCGTCGGTGCAAGATAGGTGCTCGGTTTGCGTCAAACGTACCATAGGTTCATAAATTGTTTTAGAAGCACCCGCGGTACTCCTAGGTGATGACGGTCTGGTGGAGATCTGTTTGGTCCTTTTGGAGATAGTGCTACAGAAGATAGGTGCACGGTTTGCATTGAACGTACCATAGGTCATAAACAGTTTTGGACGCACCCGACGGAACTCGTAAGCGACATGGGTCGTGTGGACTCTCATTTTAGTCCATTTGAAGATAGTATTAGTGTCAGTGCAAGGTTGGAGCACGGTTTGCAAAAAAACATACCATAGGCATAGAAATCGTTTTGGATGATCTCGATCAGACTCCTATGTGATGAGGCTCAAGTGGAAGCTCAGTTCGGTCCGTTTCGGGATAGTGCTTCTCTTGATGCAAGATTGGTGCACGGTTTACACCAAATGTACCATAAGCATATAAATCATTTTGGATGCACTCGATGGGACACCTAGGTGACGAGGCTCAAGTGGAATCTCGATTCGATACGTTTGGAGATAGTGATTGGTGCTCGGTTTGCGTCAAATGTGTCGTAGGCTCAGAAATAGTATTAGAGGCACCCGATGGAACTCCTAGGTGACGTGGGTCTTGTGGAATCTCGTTTTGATCTATTTTAAGACAGTGTTAGTGTCGGTGCAAGATAGGTGCACGGTTTGCACTGAATGTACCATAGGCATAGAAATTGTTTTGGACACACTCGTTGGGACTCCTAGGTGACGAGGCTCAAGTGGAAGCTCGGTACGGTCCATTTGGAGATAGTGCTACTCTTGACGCATGATTGGTGCACGGTTTGCGTCGAACATACCATAGGCTCGGATACAGTATTGGAGGCACCCGATGGAACTCCTTGGTTACGTGGGTCATGTGGAATCTTGTTTCGATCTGTTTTGAAACAGTGTTAGCGTCGGTGCAAGATAGGTGCTCGGTTTGCGTCAAACGTACCATAGGTTCATAAATTGTTTTAGAAGCACCCGCGGTACTCCTAGGTGATAAGGGTCTGGTGGAGATCTGTTTGGTCCTTTTGGAGATAGTGCTATAGAAGATAGGTGCACGGTTTGCATTGAACGTACCATAGGTCATAAACAGTTTTGGACACACCCGATGGAACTCGTAAGCGACGTGAGTCGTATGGACTCTCATTTTAGTCCATTTGAAGATAGTGTTAGTGTCAGTGCAAGGATGGAGCACGGTTTGCACCGAACATACCATAGGCATAGAAATCGTTTTGGACGATCTCGATTAGACTCTTATGTGATGAGGTTCAAGTGGAAGCTCGGTTCGGTCCGTTTCGGGATAGTGCTTCTCTTGATGCAAGATTGGTGCATGGTTTGCACCAAATGTACCATAAACATACAAATCATTTTGGATAAACTCGATGGGACTCCTAGGTGACTAGCCTCAAGTGGAATCTCGATTCGGTACATTTGGAGACAGTGCTACTCTTGATGCAAGATTGGTGCTCGGTTTGCGTCGAATGTGTCGTAGGCTCAGAAATAGTATTGGAGGCACCCGATGGAACTCCTAGGTGACGTGGGTCATGTGGAATCTCGTTTTGATCTATTTTGAGACAGTGTTAGCGTCGATGCAAGATAGGTGCACGGTTTGCACTGAATGTACCATAGGCATAGAAATCGTTTTGGACACACTCGTTGGGACTCCTAGGTGACGAGGCTCAAGTGGAAGCTCGGTACAGTCCATTTGGAGATAGTGCTACTCTTGATGCATGATTGGTGCACGGTTTGCGTCGAACATACCATAGGCTTGAAAATAGTATTGGAGGCACCCGATGGAACTCCTAGGTTATGTGGGTCATGTGGAATCTTATTTCGATCTGTTTTGAAACAGTGTTAGCATCGGTGCAAGATGGGTGCTCGATTTGCGTCAAACGTACCATAGGTTCATAAATTGTTTTAGAAGCACCCGCGGTACACCTAGGTGATGAGGGTCTGGTGGAGATCTGTTTGGTCCTTTTAGAGATAGTGCTACAGAAGATAGGTGCACGGTTTGCATTGAACGTACCATAGGTCATAAACAGTTTTGGACGCACCCGATGGAACTCGTAAGCGACGTGGGCCGTGTGGAATCTCATTTTAGTGCATTTGAAGACAGTGTTAGTGTCCGTGCAAGGTTGGAGCACGGTTTGCACCGAACATACCATAGGCATAGAAATTGTTTTGGATGATCTCGATCAGACTCCTATGTGATGAGGCTCAAGTGGAAGCTCGGTTCGGTCCGTTTCGGGATAGTGCTTCTCTTGATGCAAGATTGGTGCACGGTTTACACCAAATGTACCATAAACATACAAATCATTTTGGATGCACTCGATGGGACTCCTAGGTGATGAGGCTCAAGTGGAATCTCGATTTGGTACGTTTGAAGATAGTGCTACTCTTGATGCAAGATTGGTGCTCGGTTTGCGTCGAATGTGCCGTAGGCTCGGAAATAGAATTGGAGGCACCCGATGGAACTCCTAGGTCACGTGGGTCATGTGGAATCTCGTTTTGATCTATTTTGAGACAGTGTTAGCGTCGGTGCAAGATAGGTGCATGGTTTGCACTGAACGTACCGTAGGCATAGAAATCGTTTTGGACACATTCGATGGGACTCCTAGGTGACGAGGCTCAAGTGGAAGCTCGGTACGGTCCATTTGGAGATAGTGCTACTTTTGATGCTTGATTGGTGCACGGTTTGCGTCGAACATACCATAGGCTCAGAAATAGTATTGGAGGCACCCGATGGAACTCCTAGGCTACGTGGGTCATGTGGAATCTTATTTCGATCTGTTTTGAAACAGTGTTAGCGTCGGTGCAAGATAGGTGCTCGGTTTGCGTCAAACGTACCATAGGTTCATAAATTGTTTTAGAAGCACCCGCGGTACTCCTAGGTGATGAGGGTCTGGTGGAGATCTGTTTGGGTCGTTTGGAGATAGTGCTACAGAAGATGGGTGCACGGTTTGCATTGAACGTACCATAGGTCATAAAATAGTTTTGGACGCACCCGATGGAACTCGTAAGTGACGTGGGTCGTGTGGAATCTCGTTTTAGTCCATTTGGAGATAGTGTTAGTTTCAGTGCAAGGTTGGAGCACGGTTTGCACCGAACATACCATAGGCATAGAAATCGTTTTGGATCATATCGATCAGACTCCTATGTGACGAGGCTCAAGTGGAAGCTCGGTTCGGTCCGTTTCGGGATAGTGCTTCTCTTGATGCAAGATTGGTGCATGGTTTGCACCAAATGTACCATAAACATACAAATCATTTTGGATAAACTCGATGGGACTCCTAGGTGACTAGCCTCAAGTGGAATCTCGATTCGGTACATTTGGAGACAGTGCTACTCTTGATGCAAGATTGGTGCTCGGTTTGCGTCGAATGTGTCGTAGGCTCAGAAATAGTATTGGAGGCACCCGATGGAACTCCTAGGTGACGTGGGTCATGTGGAATCTCGTTTTGATCTATTTTGAGACAGTGTTAGCGTCGATGCAAGATAGGTGCACGGTTTGCACTGAATGTACCATAGGCATAGAAATCGTTTTGGACACACTCGTTGGGACTCCTAGGTGACGAGGCTCAAGTGGAAGCTCGGTACAGTCCATTTGGAGATAGTGCTACTCTTGATGCATGATTGGTGCACGGTTTGCGTCGAACATACCATAGGCTTGAAAATAGTATTGGAGGCACCCGATGGAACTCCTAGGTTATGTGGGTCATGTGGAATCTTATTTCGATCTGTTTTGAAACAGTGTTAGCATCGGTGCAAGATGGGTGGTCGATTTGCGTCAAACGTACCATAGGTTCATAAATTGTTTTAGAAGCACCCGCGGTACTCCTAGGTGATGAGGGTCTGGTGGAGATCTGTTTGGTCCTTTTAGAGATAGTGCTACAGAAGATAGGTGCACGGTTTGCATTGAACGTACCATAGGTCATAAACAGTTTTGGACGCACCCGATGGAACTCGTAAGCGACATGGGCCGTGTGGAATCTCATTTTAGTGCATTTGAAGACAGTGTTAGTGTCCGTGCAAGGTTGGAGCACGGTTTGCACCGAACATACCATAGGCATAGAAATTGTTTTGGATGATCTCGATCAGACTCCTATGTGATGAGGCTCAAGTGGAAGCTCGGTTCGGTCCGTTTCGGGATAGTGCTTCTCTTGATGCAAGATTGGTGCACGGTTTACACCAAATGTACCATAAACATACAAATCATTTTGGATGCACTCGATGGGACTCCTAGGTGATGAGGCTCAAGTGGAATCTCGATTTGGTACGTTTGAAGATAGTGCTACTCTTGATGCAAGATTGGTGCTCGGTTTGCGTCGAATGTGCCGTAGGCTCGGAAATAGAATTGGAGGCACCCGATGGAACTCCTAGGTGACGTGGGTCATGTGGAATCTTGTTTTGATCTATTTTGAGACAGTGTTAGCGTCGGTGCAAGATAGGTGCATGGTTTGCACTGAACGTACCGTAGGCATAGAAATCGTTTTGGACACATTCGATGGGACTCCTAGGTGACGAGGCTCAAGTGGAAGCTCGGTACGGTCCATTTGGAGATAGTGCTACTCTTGATGCATGATTGGTGCACGGTTTGCGTCGAACATACCATAGGCTCAGAAATAGTATTGGAGGCACCCGATGGAACTCCTATGTTACGTGGGTCAAGTGAAATCTTGTTTCGATCTATTTTGAAACAGTGTTAGCGTCGGTGCAAGATAGGTGCTCGGTTTGCGTCAAACATACCATAGGTTCATAAATTGTTTTAGAAGCACCCGCGGTACTCCTAGGTGATGAGGCTCTGGTGGAGATTTGTTTGGTTCGTTTGGAGATAGTGCTACAGAAGATAGGTGCACGGTTTGCATTGAACGTACCATAGGTCATAAACAGTTTTGGACGCACCCGATGGAACTCGTAAGTGATGTGGGTCATTTGGAATCTCATTTTAGTCCACTTGGAGATAGTGTTAGTGTCAGTGCAAGGTTGGAGCACGGTTTGCACCAAACAAACCATAGGCATAGAAATTGTTTTGGACGATCTCGATCAGACTCCTATGTGATGAGGCTCAAGTGGAAGCTCGGTTCGGTCCGTTTCGAGATAGTGCTTCTCTTGATGCAAGATTGGTGCACGGTTTGCACCAAATATACCATAAGCATACAAATCATTTTGGATGCACTCGATGGGACTCCTAGGTGACGAGGCTCAAGTGAAATCTCGATTCGGTACGTTTGGAGATAGTGCTACTCTTGATGCAAGATTGGTGCTCGGTTTGCGTCGAATGTGCCGTAGGCTCGGAAATAGTATTGGAGGCACCCGATGGAACTCCTAGGTGACGTGGGTCTTGTGGAATCTCGTTTTGATCTATTTTAAGACAGTGTTAGTGTCGGTGCAAGATAGGTGCATGGTTTGCACTAAACATACCATAGGCATAGAAATTGTTTTGGACACACTCGATGGGACTTCTAGTTGACGAGGCCCAAGTGGAAGCTCGGTACGGTCCATTTGGAGATTGTGCTACTCTTGACGCATGATTGATGCACGGTTTGCATCGAACAAAAAGTAGGCTTAGAAATAGTATTGGAGGCACCCAATGGAACTCCTAGGTTACGTGGGTCATGTGGAATCTTATTTCGATCTGTTTTGAAACAGTGTTAGTGTCGGTGCAAGATAGGTGCTTGGTTTGCGTCAAACGTACCATAGGTTCATAAATTGTTTTAGAAGCACCCGCGATTCTCCTAGGTGATGAGGGTCTAGTGGAGATCTGTTTGGTCCTTTTGGAGATAGTGCTACAGAAGAAACGTGCACGGTTTGCATTGAACGTACCATAGGTCATAAACAGTTTTGGACGCACCCGATGGAACTCGTAAGCGACGTTGGTCGTGTGGAATCTCATATTAGTCCATTTGAAGATAGTGTTAGGGTCAGTGCAGGGTTGGAGCACAGTTTGCACCGAACATACCATAGGCATAGAAATCATTTTGGAAGATCTCGATCAGACTCCTATGTGATGAGGCTCAAGTGGAAGCTCGGTTCGGTCCGTTTCGGGATAGTGCTTCTCTTGATGCAAGATTGGTGCACGGTTTACACCAAATGTACCATAAACATACAAATCATTTTGGATGCACTCGATGGGACTCCTAGGTGACGAGGCTCAAGTGGAATCTCGATTCGGTACGTTTGGAGATAGTGCTACTCTTGATGTAAGATTGGTGCTCGGTTTGCGTCGAATGTGCCGTAGGCTCAGAAATAGTATTGGAGGCACCCGATGGAACTCCTAGGTGACGTGGGTCTTGTGGAATCTCGTTTTGATCTATCTTAAGACAGTGTTAGTGTCGGTGCAAGATAGGTGCACGGTTTGCACTGAACGTACCATAGGCATAGAAATCGTTTTGGACACACTCGATGGGACTCCTAGGTGACGAGGCTCAAGTGGAAGCTCAGTATGGTCTATTTGGAGATAGTGCTACTCTTGACGCATGATTGGTATACGGTTTGCGTCGAACATACCGTAGGCTCAGATATAGTATTGGAGGCACCCGATGGAACTCCTTGGTTACGTGGGTCATGTGGAATCTTGTTTCGATCTGTTTTGAAACAGTGTTAGCGTCGGTGCAAGATAGGTGCTCGGTTTGCGTCAAACGTACCATAGGTTCATAAATTGTTTTAGAAGCACCCGTGGTACTCCTAGGTGATGAGGGTCTGGTGGAGATCTGTTTGGTCCTTTTGGAGATAGTGCTACAGAAGATAGGTGCACGGTTTGCACTGAACGTACCATAGGTCATAAACAGTTTTGGACGCACCCGATGGAACTCGTAAGCGACGTGGGTCGTGTGGACTCTCATTTTAGTCCATTTGAAGATAGTGTTAGTGTCAGTGCAAGGTTGGAGCACGGTTTGCACCGAACATACCATAGGCATAGAAATCGTTACGGACGATCTCGATCAGACTCCTATGTGATGAGCCTCAAGTGGAAGCTCGGTTCGGTCCGTTTCGGGATTGTGCTTCTCTTGATGCAAGATTGGTGCATGGTTTGCACCAAATGTACCATAGACATACAAATCATTTTGGATGCACTCGATGGGACTCCTAGGTGACTAGCCTCAAGTGGAATCTCGATTCGGTACGTTTGGAGATAGTGCTACTCTAGATGCAAGATTGGAGCTCGGTTTGCGTCAAATGTGCCGTAGGCTCGGAAATAGTATTAGAGGCACCCGATGGAACTCCTAGGTGACGTGGGTCTTGTGGAATCTTGTTTTGATCTATTTTAAGACAGTGTTAGTGTCGGTGCAAGATAGGTGCACGGTTTGCACTGAACGTACCAAAGGCATAGAAATCGTTTTGGACACACTCGATGGGACTCCTAGGTGACGAGGCTCAAGTGGAAGCTCGGTACGGTCCATTTGGAGATAGTGCTACTCTTGACGCATGATTGGTGCACGGTTTGCGTCGAACATACCGTAGGCTCGGATATAGTATTGGAGGCACCTGATGGAACTCCTTGGTTACGTGGGTCATGTGGAATCTTGTTTCGATCTGTTTTGAAACAGTGTTAGCGTCAGTGCAAGATAGGTGCTCGGTTTGCGTCAAACGTACCATAGGTTCATAAATTGTTTTAGAAGCACCCGCGGTACTCCTAGGTGATGAGGGTCTGGTGGAGATCTGTTTGGTCCTTTTGGAGATAGTGCTACAGAAGATACGTGCACGGTTTGCATTGAACGTACCATAGGTCATAAACAGTTTTGGACGCACCAGATGGAACTCGTAAGCGACGTGGGTCGTGTGGACTCTCATTTTAGTCCATTTGAAGATAGTGTTAGTGTCAGTGCATGGTTGGAGCACGGTTTGCACCGAACATACCATAGGCATAGAAATCATTTCGGACGATCTCGATCAGACTCCTATGTGATGAGGCTCAAGTGGAAGCTCGGTTCGGTCCGTTTCGGGATAGCGCTTCTCTTGATGCAAGATTGGTGCACGGTTTGCACCAAATGTACCATAAGCATACAAATCTTTTTGGATGCACTCGATGGGACTCCTAGGTGATGAGGCTCAAGTGGAATCTCAATTCGGTACGTTTGGAGATAGTGCTACTCTTGATGCAAGATTGGTGCTCGGTTTGCATCGAATGTGCCGTAGGCTCGGAAATAGTATTGGAGGCACCCGATGGAACTCCTAGGTGACGTGGGTCTTGTGGAATCTCGTTTTGATCTATTTTAAGATAGTGTTAGTGTCGGTGCAAGATAGGTGCATAGTTTGCACTGAACATACCATAGGCATAGAAATTATTTTGGACACACTCGATGGGACTCCTAGGTGACGAGGCTCAAGTGGAAGCTCGGTACAGACCATTTGGAGATAGTGCTACTCTTGACGCATGATTGATGCACGGTTTGCATCGAACAAACCGTAGGCTCAGAAATAGTATTGGAGGCACCCGATGGAACTCCTAGGTTACGTGGGTCATGTGGAATCTTATTTCGATCTGTTTTGAAACAGTGTTAGCGTCGGTGCAAGATAGGTGCTCGGTTTGCGTCAAACGTACCATAGGTTCATAAATTGTTTTAGAAGCACCCGCGGTACTCCTAGGTGATGACGGTCTGGTGGAGATCTGTTTGGTCCTTTTGGAGATAGTGCTACAGAAGATAGGTGCACGGTTTGCATTGAACGTACCATAGGTCATAAACAGTTTTGGACGCACCCGACGGAACTCGTAAGCGACATGGGTCGTGTGGACTCTCATTTTAGTCCATTTGAAGATAGTATTAGTGTCAGTGCAAGGTTGGAGCACGGTTTGCAAAAAAACATACCATAGGCATAGAAATCGTTTTGGATGATCTCGATCAGACTCCTATGTGATGAGGCTCAAGTGGAAGCTCGGTTCGGTCCGTTTCGGGATAGTGCTTCTCTTGATGCAAGATTGGTGCACGGTTTACACCAAATGTACCATAAGCATATAAATCATTTTGGATGCACTCGATGGGACACCTAGGTGACGAGGCTCAAGTGGAATCTCGATTCGATACGTTTGGAGATAGTGATTGGTGCTCGGTTTGCGTCAAATGTGTCGTAGGCTCAGAAATAGTATTAGAGGCACCCGATGGAACTCCTAGGTGACGTGGGTCTTGTGGAATCTCGTTTTGATCTATTTTAAGACAGTGTTAGTGTCGGTGCAAGATAGGTGCACGGTTTGCACTGAATGTACCATAGGCATAGAAATCGTTTTGGACACACTCGTTGGGACTCCTAGGTGACGAGGCTCAAGTGGAAGCTCGGTACGGTCCATTTGGAGATAGTGCTACTCTTGACGCATGATTGGTGCACGGTTTGCGTCGAACATACCATAGGCTCGGATACAGTATTGGAGGCACCCGATGGAACTCCTTGGTTACGTGGGTCATGTGGAATCTTGTTTCGATCTGTTTTGAAACAGTGTTAGCGTCGGTGCAAGATAGGTGCTCGGTTTGCGTCAAACGTACCATAGGTTCATAAATTGTTTTAGAAGCACCCGCGGTACTCCTAGGTGATAAGGGTCTGGTGGAGATCTGTTTGGTCCTTTTGGAGATAGTGCTATAGAAGATAGGTGCACGGTTTGCATTGAACGTACCATAGGTCATAAACAGTTTTGGACACACCCGATGGAACTCGTAAGCGACGTGAGTCGTATGGACTCTCATTTTAGTCCATTTGAAGATAGTGTTAGTGTCAGTGCAAGGTTGGAGCACGGTTTGCACCGAACATACCATAGGCATAGAAATCGTTTTGGACGATCTCGATTAGACTCTTATGTGATGAGGTTCAAGTGGAAGCTCGGTTCGGTCCGTTTCGGGATAGTGCTTCTCTTGATGCAAGATTGGTGCATGGTTTGCACCAAATGTACCATAAACATACAAATCATTTTGGATAAACTCGATGGGACTCCTAGGTGACTAGCCTCAAGTGGAATCTCGATTCGGTACATTTGGAGACAGTGCTACTCTTGATGCAAGATTGGTGCTCGGTTTGCGTCGAATGTGTCGTAGGCTCAGAAATAGTATTGGAGGCACCCGATGGAACTCCTAGGTGACGTGGGTCATGTGGAATCTCGTTTTGATCTATTTTGAGACAGTGTTAGCGTCGATGCAAGATAGGTGCACGGTTTGCACTGAATGTACCATAGGCATAGAAATCGTTTTGGACACACTCGTTGGGACTCCTAGGTGACGAGGCTCAAGTGGAAGCTCGGTACAGTCCATTTGGAGATAGTGCTACTCTTGATGCATGATTGGTGCACGGTTTGCGTCGAACATACCATAGGCTTGAAAATAGTATTGGAGGCACCCGATGGAACTCCTAGGTTATGTGGGTCATGTGGAATCTTATTTCGATCTGTTTTGAAACAGTGTTAGCATCGGTGCAAGATGGGTGCTCGATTTGCGTCAAACGTACCATAGGTTCATAAATTGTTTTAGAAGCACCCGCGGTACACCTAGGTGATGAGGGTCTGGTGGAGATCTGTTTGGTCCTTTTAGAGATAGTGCTACAGAAGATAGGTGCACGGTTTGCATTGAACGTACCATAGGTCATAAACAGTTTTGGACGCACCCGATGGAACTCGTAAGCGACGTGGGCCGTGTGGAATCTCATTTTAGTGCATTTGAAGACAGTGTTAGTGTCCGTGCAAGGTTGGAGCACGGTTTGCACCGAACATACCATAGGCATAGAAATTGTTTTGGATGATCTCGATCAGACTCCTATGTGATGAGGCTCAAGTGGAAGCTCGGTTCGGTCCGTTTCGGGATAGTGCTTCTCTTGATGCAAGATTGGTGCACGGTTTACACCAAATGTACCATAAACATACAAATCATTTTGGATGCACTCGATGGGACTCCTAGGTGATGAGGCTCAAGTGGAATCTCGATTTGGTACGTTTGAAGATAGTGCTACTCTTGATGCAAGATTGGTGCTCGGTTTGCGTCGAATGTGCCGTAGGCTCGGAAATAGAATTGGAGGCACCCGATGGAACTCCTAGGTCACGTGGGTCATGTGGAATCTCGTTTTGATCTATTTTGAGACAGTGTTAGCGTCGGTGCAAGATAGGTGCATGGTTTGCACTGAACGTACCGTAGGCATAGAAATCGTTTTGGACACATTCGATGGGACTCCTAGGTGACGAGGCTCAAGTGGAAGCTCGGTACGGTCCATTTGGAGATAGTGCTACTTTTGATGCTTGATTGGTGCACGGTTTGCGTCGAACATACCATAGGCTCAGAAATAGTATTGGAGGCACCCGATGGAACTCCTAGGCTACGTGGGTCATGTGGAATCTTATTTCGATCTGTTTTGAAACAGTGTTAGCGTCGGTGCAAGATAGGTGCTCGGTTTGCGTCAAACGTACCATAGGTTCATAAATTGTTTTAGAAGCACCCGCGGTACTCCTAGGTGATGAGGGTCTGGTGGAGATCTGTTTGGGTCGTTTGGAGATAGTGCTACAGAAGATGGGTGCACGGTTTGCATTGAACGTACCATAGGTCATAAAATAGTTTTGGACGCACCCGATGGAACTCGTAAGTGACGTGGGTCGTGTGGAATCTCGTTTTAGTCCATTTGGAGATAGTGTTAGTTTCAGTGCAAGGTTGGAGCACGGTTTGCACCGAACATACCATAGGCATAGAAATCGTTTTGGATCATATCGATCAGACTCCTATGTGACGAGGCTCAAGTGGAAGCTCGGTTCGGTCCGTTTCGGGATAGTGCTTCTCTTGATGCAAGATTGGTGCATGGTTTGCACCAAATGTACCATAAACATACAAATCATTTTGGATAAACTCGATGGGACTCCTAGGTGACTAGCCTCAAGTGGAATCTCGATTCGGTACATTTGGAGACAGTGCTACTCTTGATGCAAGATTGGTGCTCGGTTTGCGTCGAATGTGTCGTAGGCTCAGAAATAGTATTGGAGGCACCCGATGGAACTCCTAGGTGACGTGGGTCATGTGGAATCTCGTTTTGATCTATTTTGAGACAGTGTTAGCGTCGATGCAAGATAGGTGCACGGTTTGCACTGAATGTACCATAGGCATAGAAATCGTTTTGGACACACTCGTTGGGACTCCTAGGTGACGAGGCTCAAGTGGAAGCTCGGTACAGTCCATTTGGAGATAGTGCTACTCTTGATGCATGATTGGTGCACGGTTTGCGTCGAACATACCATAGGCTTGAAAATAGTATTGGAGGCACCCGATGGAACTCCTAGGTTATGTGGGTCATGTGGAATCTTATTTCGATCTGTTTTGAAACAGTGTTAGCATCGGTGCAAGATGGGTGGTCGATTTGCGTCAAACGTACCATAGGTTCATAAATTGTTTTAGAAGCACCCGCGGTACTCCTAGGTGATGAGGGTCTGGTGGAGATCTGTTTGGTCCTTTTAGAGATAGTGCTACAGAAGATAGGTGCACGGTTTGCATTGAACGTACCATAGGTCATAAACAGTTTTGGACGCACCCGATGGAACTCGTAAGCGACATGGGCCGTGTGGAATCTCATTTTAGTGCATTTGAAGACAGTGTTAGTGTCCGTGCAAGGTTGGAGCACGGTTTGCACCGAACATACCATAGGCATAGAAATTGTTTTGGATGATCTCGATCAGACTCCTATGTGATGAGGCTCAAGTGGAAGCTCGGTTCGGTCCGTTTCGGGATAGTGCTTCTCTTGATGCAAGATTGGTGCACGGTTTACACCAAATGTACCATAAACATACAAATCATTTTGGATGCACTCGATGGGACTCCTAGGTGATGAGGCTCAAGTGGAATCTCGATTTGGTACGTTTGAAGATAGTGCTACTCTTGATGCAAGATTGGTGCTCGGTTTGCGTCGAATGTGCCGTAGGCTCGGAAATAGAATTGGAGGCACCCGATGGAACTCCTAGGTGACGTGGGTCATGTGGAATCTCGTTTTGATCTATTTTGAGACAGTGTTAGCGTCGGTGCAAGATAGGTGCATGGTTTGCACTGAACGTACCGTAGGCATAGAAATCGTTTTGGACACATTCGATGGGACTCCTAGGTGACGAGGCTCAAGTGGAAGCTCGGTACGGTCCATTTGGAGATAGTGCTACTTTTGATGCTTGATTGGTGCACGGTTTGCGTCGAACATACCATAGGCTCAGAAATAGTATTGGAGGCACCCGATGGAACTCCTAGGTTACGTGGGTCATGTGGAATCTTATTTCGATCTGTTTTGAAACAGTGTTAGCGTCGGTGCAAGATAGGTGCTCGGTTTGCGTCAAACGTACCATAGGTTCATAAATTGTTTTAGAAGCACCCGCGGTACTCCTAGGTGATGAGGGTCTGGTGGAGATCTGTTTGGGTCGTTTGGAGATAGTGCTACAGAAGATGGGTGCACGGTTTGCATTGAACGTACCATAGGTCATAAAATAGTTTTGGACGCACCCGATGGAACTCGTAAGTGACGTGGGTCGTGTGGAATCTCGTTTTAGTCCATTTGGAGATAGTGTTAGTTTCAGTGCAAGGTTGGAGCACGGTTTGCACCGAACATACCATAGGCATAGAAATCATTTTGGATCATATCGATCAGACTCCTATGTGACGAGGCTCAAGTGGAAGCTCGGTTCGGTCTGTTTCGGGATAGTGCTTCTCTTGATGCAAGATTGGTGCATGGTTTGCACCAAATGTACCATAAACATACAAATCATTTTGGATAAACTCGATGGGACTCCTAGGTGACTAGCCTCAAGTGGAATCTCGATTCGGTACATTTGGAGACAGTGGTACTCTTGATGCAAGATTGGTGCTCGGTTTGCGTCGAATGTGTCGTAGGCTCAAAAATAGTATTGGAGGCACCCGATGGAACTCCTAGGTGACGTGGGTCATGTGGAATCTCGTTTTGATCTATTTTGAGACAGTGTTAGCGTCGATGCAAGATAGGTGCACGGTTTGCACTGAATGTACCATAGGCATAGAAATCGTTTTGGACACACTCGTTGGGACTCCTAGGTGACGAGGCTCAAGTGGAAGCTCGGTACAGTCCATTTGGAGATAGTGCTACTCTTGATGCATGATTGGTGCACGGTTTGCGTCGAACATACCATAGGCTCGGAAATAGTATTGGAGGCACCCGATGGAACTCCTAGGTTACGTGGGTCATGTGGAATCTTGTTTCGATCTGTTTTGAAATAGTGTTAGCATCAGTGCAAGATAGGTGCTCGGTTTGCGTCAAACATACCATAGGTTCATAAATTGTTTTAGAAGCACCCGCGGTACTCCTAGGTGATGAGGCTCTGGTGGAGATCTGTTTGGTCCTTTTGGAGATAGTGCTACAGAAGATAGGTGCATGGTTTGCATTGAACGTACCATAGGTCATAAACAGTTTTGGACGGACCCAATGGAACTCGTAAGCGACGTGGGTCGTGTGGACTCTCATTTTAGTCCATTTGAAGATAGTGTTAGTGTCAGTGCAAGGTTGGAGCACGGTTTGCAAAAAACATACCATAGGCATAGAAATCGCTTTGGACGATCTCAATCAGACTCCTATGTGATGAGGCTCAAGTGGAAGCTCGGTTCGGTCCGTTTCGGGATAGTGCTTCTCTAGATACAAGATTGGTGCACGGTTTGCACCAAATGTACCATAAACATACAAACCATTTTGGATGCACTCGATGGGACTCCTAGGTGACGAGGCTCAAGTGGAATCTCGATTCGGTATGTTTGGAGATAGTGCTACTCTTGATGCAAGATTGGTGCTCGGTTTGCGTCGAATGTGTCGTAGGCTCGGAAATAGTATTGGAGGCACCCGATGAAACTCCTAGGTGACGTGGGTCATGTGGAATCTCATTTTGATCTATTTTGAGACAGTGTTAGCGTCGGTGCAAGATAGGTGCACGGTTTGCACTGAACGTACCGTAGGCATAGAAATCGTTTTGGACACATTCGATGGGACTCCTAGGTGACGAGGCTCAAGTGGAAGCTCGGTACGATCCATTTGGAGATAGTGCTACTGTTGATGCATGATTGGTGTACGGTTTGCGTCGAACATACCATAGGCTCAGAAATAGTATTGGAGGCACCCGATGGAACTCCTAGGTTACCTGGGTCATGTGGAATCTTGTTTCGATCTGTTTTGAAACAGAGTTAGCGTCGGTGCAAGATAGGTGCTCAGTTTGCATCAAACATACCATAGGTTCATAAATTGTTTGCATTGATATAGTGTTAGTGTCAGTGCAAGGTTCGTTTGGAGATAGTGCTACAGAAGATAGGTGCACGGTTTGCATTGAACGTACCATAGGTCATAAACAGTTTTGGACGCACCCGATGGAACTCGTAAGTGATGCGGGTCGTGTGGAATCTCGTTTTAGTCCATTTGGAGATAGTGTTAGTGTCAGTGCAAGGTTGGAGCACGGTTTGCACCGAACATACCATAGTTATTGAAATCGTTTTGGACGATCTCGATCAGAGTCCTATGTGATGAGGCTCAAGTGGAAGCTCAGTTCGGTCCGTTTCGGGATAGTGCTTCTTTTGATGCAAGATTGGTGCACGGTTTGCACCAAATGTACCATAAGCATACAAATCATTTTGGATGCACTCGATGGGACTCCTAAGTGACGAGGCTCAAGTGGAATTTCGATTCGGTACGTTTGGAGATAGTGCTACTCTTAATGCAAGATTGGTGCTCGGTTTGCGTCGAATGTGCCGTAGGCTCAGAAATAGTATTGGAGGCACCCGATGGAACTCCTAGGTGACGTGGGTCTTGTGGAATCTTGTTTTGATCTATTTTAAGACAGTGTTAGTGTCGGTGCAAGATAGGTGCACGGTTTGCACTAAACATACCATAGGCATAGAAATCATTTTGGACACACTCAATGGGACTCCTAGGTGACGAGGCTCAAGTGGAAGCTCGGTACGGTCCATTTGGAGATAGTGCTACTCTTGACGCATGATTGATGCATGGTTTGCATCGAACAATCCATAGGCTCAGAAATAGTATTGGAGGCACCCGATGGAACTCCTAGGTTACGTGGGTCATGTGGAATCTTATTTCGATCTATTTTGAAACAGTGTTAGCGTCGGTGCAAGATAGGTGCTCGGTTTGCGTCAAACGTACCATAGGTTCATAAATTGTTTTAGAAGCACCCGCGGTACTCCTAGGTGATGAGGGTCTGGTGGAGATCTGTTTGGGTTGTTTGGAGATAGTGCTACAGAAGATAGGTGCACGGTTTGCATTGAACGTACCATAGGTCATAAATAGTTTTGGACGCACCCGATGGAACTCGTAAGTGACGTGGGTCGTGTGGAATCTCGTTTTAGTCCATTTGGATATAGTGTTAGTGTCAGTGCAAGGTTGGAGCACGATTTGCACCGAATATACCATAGGCATAGAAATCATTTTGGATGATCTCGATCAGACTCCTATGTGACGAGGCTCAAGTGGAAGCTCGGTTCGGTCCGTTTTAGGATAGTGCTTCTCTTGATGCAAGATTGGTGCTTGGTTTGCACCAAATGTAGCATAGGCATAGAAATCATATTGGACGCACTCGAGAGGACTCCTAGGTGACGAGGCTCAAATGGAAGCTCGATTCGGTACGTTTGGAGATAGTGCTAGTCTTGATGCAAGATTGGTGCTCGGTTTGCTGCGAATGTGCCGTAGGCTCGGAAATAGTATTGGAGGCACCTGATGGAACTCTTAGGTGACGTGGGTCTTGTGGAATCTCGTTTTGATCTATTTTAAGACAGTGTTAGTGTCGGTGTAAGATAGGTGCACGGTTTGCACTGAACGTACCATAGGCATAGAAATCGTTTTGGACACACTCAATGGGACTCCTAGGTGACGAGGCTCAAGTGGAAGCTCGGTACGGTCCATTTGGAGATAGTGCTACTCTTGATGCATGATTGGTGCACGGTTTGCGTCGAACATACCATAGGCTCAGAAATAGTATTGGAGGCACCCGATGGAACTCCTAGGTTACGTGGGTCATGTGGAATCTTGTTTCGATCTGTTTTGAAACAGTGTTAGCGTTGGTGCAAGATAGGTGCTCGGTTTGCGTCAAACATACCATAGGTTCATAAATTGTTTTAGAAGCACCCGCGGTACTCCTAGGTGATGAGGCTCTGGTGGAGATCTGTTTGGTTCGTTTGGAGATAGTGCTACAGAAGATAGGTGCACGGTTTGCATTGAACGTACCATAGGTCATAAACAGTTTTGGACGCACCCGATGGAACTCGTAAGTGATGTGGGTCGTGTGGAATCTCGTTTTAGTCCATTTGGAGATAGTGTTAGTGTCAATGCAAGGTTGGAGCACGGTTTGCACCGAACATACCATAGGCATAGAAATCGTTTTGGATGATCTCGATCAGACTCCTATGTGACAAGGCTCAAGTGGAATCTCGATTCGGTACATTTGGAGATAGTGCTACTCTTGATGCAAGATTGGTGCTCGGTTTGCGTCGAATGTGCCGTAGGCTTGGAAATAGTATTGGAGGCACCCGATGGAACTCCTAGGTGACGTGGGTCTTGTGGAATCTCGTTTTGATCTATTTTAAGATAGTGTTAGTGTCGGTGCAAGATAGGTGCACGGTTTGCACTAAACATACCATAGGCATAGAAATCGTTGTGGACACACACGATGGGACTCCTAGGTGACGAGGCTCAAGTGGAAGCTCGGTACGGTCCATTTGAAGATAGTGCTACTCTTGACGCATGATTGATGCATGGTTTGCATCGAACAAACCGTAGGCTCAGAAATAGTATTGGAGGCACCCGATGGAACTCCTAGGTTACGTGGGTCATGTGGAATCTTATTTTGATCTATTTTGAAACAGTGTTAGTGTCGGTGCAAGATAGGTGCTCGGTTTGCGTCAAACATACCATAGGTTCATAAATTGTTTTAGAAGCACCCGCGGTACTCCTAGGTGATGAGGGTCTGGTGGAGATCTGTTTGGGTCGTTGGAGATAGTGCTACAGAAGATAGGTGCACGGTTTGCATTGAACGTACCATAGGTCATAAATAGTTTTGGACGCACCCGATGGAACTCGTAAGTGACGTGGGTCGTGTGGAATCTCGTTTTAGTCCATTTGGAGATAGTGTTAGTGTCAGTGCAAGGTAGGAGCACGATTTGCACCGAATATACCATAGGCATAGAAATCATTTTGGATGATCTCGATCAGAATCCTATGTGATGAGGCTCAAGTGGAAGCTCGGTTCGGTCCATTTCGGGATAGTGCTTCTCTTGATGCAAGATTGGTGCACGGTTTGCACCAAATGTACCATAAGCATACAAATCATTTTGGATGCACTCGATGGGACTCCTAGGTGATAAGGCTCAAGTGGAATCTTGATTCGGTACATTTGGAGATAGTGCTACTCTTGATGCAAGATTGGTGCTCGGTTTGCGTCGAATGTGCCGTAGGCTCAGAAATAGTATTGGAGGCACCCGATGGAACTCCTAGGTGACGTGGGTCTTGTGGAATCTCGTTTTGATCTATTTTAAGATAGTGTTAGTGTCGGTGCAAGATAGGTGCACGGTTTGCACTAAACACACCATAGGCATAGAAATCGTTGTGGACACACTCGATGGGACTCCTAGGTGACGAGGCTAAAGTGGAAGCTCGGTACGGTCCATTTGAAGATAGTGCTACTCTTGACGCATGATTGATGCATGGTTTGCATCGAACAAGCCGTAGGCTCAGAAATAGTATTGGAGGCACCCGATGGAACTCCTAGGTTACGTGGGTCATGTGGAATCTTATTTCGATCTATTTTGAAACAGTGTTAGTGTCGGTGCAAGATAGGTGCTCGGTTTGCGTCAAACGTACCATAGGTTCATAAATTGTTTTAGAAGCACCCGCGGTACTCCTAGGTGATGAGGGTCTGGTGGAGATCTGTTTGGGTCGTTGGAGATAGTGCTACAGAAGATAGGTGCACGGTTTGCATTGAACGTACCATAGGTCATAAATAGTTTTGGACGCACCCGATGGAACTCGTAAGTGACGTGGGTCGTGTGGAATCTCGTTTTAGTCCATTTGGAGATAGTGTTAGTGTCAGTGCAAGGTAGGAGCACGATTTGCACCGAATATACCATAGGCATAGAAATCGTTTTGGATGATCTCGATCAGACTCCTATGTGACGAGGCTCAAGTGGAAGCTCGGTTCGGTCCGTTTCAGGATAGTGCTTCTCTTGATGCAAGATTGGTGCTTGGTTTGCACCAAATGTAGCATAGGCATAGAAATCATTTTGGACGCACTCGAGAGGACTCCTAGGTGACGAGGCTCAAATGGAAGCTCGATTCGGTACGTTTGGAGATAGTGCTACTCTTGATGCAAGATTGGTGCTCGGTTTGCGTCGAATGTGCCGTAGGCTCGGAAATAGTATTGGAGGCACCTGATGGAACTCTTAGGTGACGTGGGTCTTGTGGAATCTCGTTTTGATCTATTTTAAGACAGTGTTAGTGTCGGTGCAAGATAGGTGCACGGTTTGCACTGAACGTACCATAGGCATAGAAATCGTTTTGGACACACTCAATGGGACTCCTAGGTGACGAGGCTCAAGTGGAAGCTCGGTACGGTCCATTTGGAGATAGTGCTACTCTTGATACATGATTGGTGCACGGTTTGCGTCGAACATACCATAGGCTCAGAAATAGTATTGGAGGCACCCGATGGAACTCCTAGGTTACGTGGGTCATGTGGAATCTTGTTTCGATCTGTTTTGAAACAGTGTTAGCGTTGGTGCAAGATAGGTGCTCGGTTTGCGTCAAACATACCATAGGTTCATAAATTGTTTTAGAAGCACCCGCGGTACTCCTAGGTGATGAGGCTCTGGTGGAGATTTGTTTGGTTCGTTTGGAGATAGAGCTACAGAAGATAGGTGCACGGTTTGCATTGAACGTACCATAGGTCATAAACAGTTTTGGACGCACCCGATGGAACTCGTAAGTGATGTGGGTCGTGTGGAATCTCGTTTTAGTCCATTTGGAGATAGTGTTAGTGTCAGTGCAAGGTTGGAGCACAGTTTGCACCGAACATGCCATAGTTATTGAAATCGTTTTGGACGATCTCGATCAGACTCCTATGTGATGAGGCTCAAGTGGAAGCTCAGTTCGGTCCGTTTCGGGATAGTGCTTCTCTTGATGCAAGATTGGTGCACGGTTTGCACCAAATGTACCATAAGCATACAAATCATTTTGGATGCACTCGATGGGACTCCTAAGTGACGAGGCTCAAGTGGAATCTCGATTCGGTACGTTTGGAGATAGTGCTACTCTTAATGCAAGATTGGTGCTCGGTTTGCGTCGAATGTGCCGTAGGCTCGGAAATAGTATTGGAGGCACCCGATGGAACTCCTAGGTGACGTAGGTCTTGTGGAATCTTGTTTTGATCTATTTTAAGACAGTGTTAGTGTCGGTGCAAGATAGGTGCACGGTTTGCACTAAACATACCATAGGCATAGAAATCATTTTGGACACACTCAATGGGACTCCTAGGTGACGAGGCTCAAGTGGAAGCTCGGTACGGTCCATTTGGAGATAGTGCTACTCTTGACGCATGATTGATGCATGGTTTGCATCGAACAAACCGTAGGCTCAGAAATAATATTGGAGGCACCCGATGGAACTCCTAGGTTACGTGGGTCATGTGGAATCTTATTTCGATCTATTTTGAAACAATGTTAGTGTCGGTGCAAGATAGGTGCTCGGTTTGCGTCAAACGTACCATAGGTTCATAAATTGTTTTAGAAGCACCCGCGGTACTCCTAGGTGATGAGGGTCTGGTGGAGATCTGTTTGGGTCGTTTGGAGATAGTGCTACAGAAGATAGGTGCACGGTTTGCATTGAACGTACCATAGGTCATAAATAGTTTTGGACGCACCCGATGGAACTCGTAAGTGACGTGGGTCGTGTGGAATCTCGTTTTAGTCCATTTGGAGATAGTGTTAGTGTCAGTGCAAGGTTGGAGCACGATTTGCACCGAATATACCATAGGCATAGAAATCGTTTTGGATGATCTCGATCAGACTCCTATGTGACGAGGCTCAAGTGGAAGCTCGGTTCGGTCCGTTTCAGGATAGTGCTTCTCTTGATGCAAGATCGGTGCTTGGTTTGCACCAAATGTAGCATAGGCATAGAAATCATTTTGGACGCACTCGAGAGGACTCCTAGGTGACGAGGCTCAAATGGAAGCTCGATTTGGTACGTTTGGAGATAGTGCTACTCTTGATGCAAGATTGGTGCTCGGTTTGCGTCGAATGTGCCGTAGGCTCAGAAATAGTATTGGAGGCACCTGATGGAACTCTTAGGTGACGTGGGTCTTGTGGAATCTCGTTTTGATCTATTTTAAGTGTTAGTGTCAGTGCAAGATAGGTGCACGGTTTGCACTGAACGTACCATAGGCATAGAAATCGTTTTGGACACACTCAATGGGACTCCTAGGTGACGAGGCTCAAGTGGAAGCTCGGTACGGTCCATTTGGAGATAATGCTACTCTTGATGCATGATTGGTGCACGGTTTGCGTCGAACATACCATAGGCTCAGAAATAGTATTGGAGCCACCCGATGGAACTCCTAGGTTACGTGGTCATGTGGAATCTTGTTTCGATCTGTTTTGAAACAGTGTTAGCGTTGGTGCAAGATAGGTGCTCGGTTTGCGTCAAACATACCATAGGTTCATAAATTGTTTTAGAAGCACCCACGGTACTCCTAGGTGATGAGGCTCTAGTGGAGATCTGTTTGGTTCGTTTGGAGATAGTGCTACAGAAGATAGGTGCACGGTTTGCATTGAATGTACCATAGGTCATAAATAGTTTTGGACGCACCCGATGGAACTCGTAAGTGACGTGGGTCGTGTGGAATCTCGTTTTAGTCCATTTGGAGATAGTGTTAGTGTCAGTGCAAGGTTGGAGCATGGTTTGCACCGAACATACCATAGGCATAGAAATCGTTTTGGATCATATCGATTAGACTCCTATGTGACTCAAGTGGAAGCTCGGTTCGGTCCGTTTCGGGATAGTGCTTCTCTTGATGCAAGATTGGTGCTTGGTTTGCACCAAATGTAGCATAGGTATAGAAATCATTTTGGACGCACTCGAGAGGACTCCTAGGTGACGAGGCTCAAGTGGAAGCTATATTCGGTACGTTTGGAGATATTGCTACTCTTGATGCAAGATTGGTGCTCGGTTTGCGTCGAATGTGCCATAGGCTCAGAAATAGTATTGGAGGCACCTAATGGAACTCCTAGGTGACATGGGTCTTGTGGAATCTCGTTTTAATCTATTTTAAGACAGTGTTAGTGTCGGTGCAAGATAGGTGCATGGTTTGCACTGAACGTACCATAGGCATAGAAATCGTTTTGGACACACTCGATGGGACTCCTAGGTGACGAGGCTCAAGTGGAAGCTCGGTACGGTCTATTTGGAGATAATGCTACTCTTGACGCATGATTGGTGCACGGTTTGCGTCGAACATACCGTAGGCTCAGAAATAGTATTAGAGGCACCTGATGGAACTCCTAGGTTACGTGGGTCATGTGGAATCTTGTTTCGATCTGTTTTGAAACAGTGTTAGCGTCGGTGCAAGATAGGTGCTCGGTTTGCGTCAAACGTACCATAGGTTCATAAATTGTTTTAGAAGCACCCGTGGTACTCCTAGGTGATGAGGGTCTGGTGGAGATCTGTTTGGTCCTTTTGGAGATAGTGCTACAGAAGATAGGTGCACGGTTTGCATTGAACGTACCATAGGTCATAAATAGTTTTGGACGCACCCCATGGAACTCGTAAGCGACGTGGGTCGTGTGGAATCTTGTTTTAGTCCATTTGAAGATAGTGTTAGCGTCAGTGCAAGGTTGGAGCACGGTTTGCACCGAACATACCATAGGCATAGAAATCATTTTGGACGATCTCGATCAGACTCCTATGTGATGAGGCTCAAGTGGAAGCTCGGTTCGGTCCGTTTCGGGATAGTGCTTCTCTTGATGCAAGATTGGTGCACGGTTTACACCAAATGTACCATAAACAAACAAATCATTTTGGATGCACTCGATGGGACTCCTAGGTGATGAGGCTCAAGTGGAATCTTGATTTGGTACGTTTGAAGATAGTGCTACTCTTGATGCAAGATTGGTGCTCGGTTTGCGTCGAATATGCCGTAGGCTCGGAAATAGTATTGGAGGCACCCGATGGAACTCCTAAGTGACGTGGGTCATATGGAATCTCGTTTTGATCTATTTTGAGACAGTGTTAGCGTCGGTGCAAGATAGGTGCACGGTTTGCACTGAACGTACCGTAGGCATAGAAATGGTTTTGGACACATTCGATGGGACTCCTAGGTGACGAGGCTCAAGTGGAAGCTCGGTACGGTCCATTTGGAGATAGTGCTACTCTTGATGCATGATTGGTGCACGGTTTGCGTCGAACATACCATAGGCTCAGAAATAGTATTGGAGGCACCCGATGGAACTCCTAGGTTACGTGGGTCATGTGGAATCTTATTTCGATCTGTTTTGAAACAGTGTTAGCGTCGGTGCAAGATAGGTGCTCGGTTTGCGTCAAACGTACCATAGGTTCATAAATTGTTTTAGAAGCACCCGCAGTACTCCTAGGTGATCAGGGTCTGGTGGAGATCTGTTTGGGTCGTTTGGAGATAGTGCTATAGAAGATAGGTGCACGGTTTGCATTGAACGTACCATAGGTCATAAATAGTTTTGGACGCACCTGATGGAATTCGTAAGTGACGTGGGTCGTGTGGAATCTCGTTTTAGTCCATTTGGAGATAGTGTTAGTGTCAGTGCAAGGTTGGAGCATGGTTTGCACCGAACATACCATAGGCATAGAAATCGTTTTGGATCATATCGATCAGACTCCTATGTGACTCAAGTGGAAGCTCGGTTCGGTCCGTTTCGGGATAGTGCTTCTCTTGATGCAAGATTGGTGCTTGGTTTGCACCAAATGTAGCATAGGTATAGAAATCATTTTGGACGCACTCGAGAGGACTCCTAGGTGACGAGGCTCAAGTGGAAGCTATATTCGGTACGTTTGGAGATAGTGCTACTCTTGATGCAAGATTGGTGCTCGGTTTGCATCGAATGTGACGTAGGCTCAGAAATAGTATTGGAGGCACCTAATGGAACTCCTAGGTGACATGGGTCTTGTGGAATCTCGTTTTAATCTATTTTAAGACAGTGTTAGTGTCGCTGTAAGATTGGTGCACGGTTTGCACTGAACGTACCATAGGCATAGAAATCGTTTTGGACACACTCGATGAGACTCCTAGGTGACGAGGCTCAAGTGGAAGCTCGGTACGGTCCATTTGGAGATAATGCTACTCTTTACGCATGATTGGTGCACGGTTTGCGTCGAACATACCGTAGGCTCAGAAATAGTATTGGAGGCACCTGATGGAACTCCTAGGTTACGTGGGTCATGTGGAGTCTTGTTTCGATATGTTTTGAAACAGTGTTAGCGTCGGTGCAAGATAGGTGCTCGGTTTGCGTCAAACATACCATAGGTTCATAAATTGTTTTGGAAGCACCCGTGGTACTCCTAGGTGATGAGGGTCTGGTGGAGATCTGTTTGGTCCTTTTGGAGATAGTGCTACAGAAGATAGGTGCATGGTTTGCATTGAACGTACCATAGGTCATAAATAGTTTTGGACGCACCCCATGGAACTCGTAAGCGACGTGGGTCGTGTGGAATCTTGTTTTAGTCCATTTGAAGATAGTGTTAGCGTCAGTGCAAGGTTGGAGCACGGTTTGCACCGAACATACCATAGGCATAGAAATCATTTTGGACGATCTCGATCAGACTCCTATGTGATGAGGCTCAAGTGGAAGCTCGGTTCGGTCCGTTTCGGGATAGTGCTTCTCTTGATGCAAGATTGGTGCACGGTTTACACCAAATGTACCATAAACATACAAATCATTTTGGATGCCCTCGATGGGACTCCTAGGTGATGAGGCTCAAGTGGAATCTCGATTTGGTACGTTTGAAGATAGTGCTACTCTTGATGCAAGATTGGTGCTCGGTTTGCGTCGAATGTGCCGTAGGCTCGGAAATAGTATTGGAGGCACCCGATGGAACTCCTAGGTGACGTGGGTCATGTGGAATCTCGTTTTGATCTATTTTGAGACAGTGTTAGCGTCGGTGCAAGATAGGTGCACGGTTTGCACTGAACGTACCGTAGGCATAGAAATGGTTTTGGACACATTCGATGGGACTCCTAGGTGACGAGGCTCAAGTGGAAGCTCGGTACGGTCCATTTGGAGATAGTGCTACTCTTGATGCATGATTGGTGCACGGTTTGCGTCGAACATACCATAGGCTCAGAAATAATATTGGAGGCACCCGATGGAACTCCTAGGTTACGTGGGTCATGTGGAATCTTATTTCGATCTGTTTTGAAATAGTGTTAGCATCGGTGCAAGATAGGTGCTCGGTTTGCGTCAAACGTACCATAGGTTCATAAATTGTTTTAGAAGCACCCGCGGTACTCCTAGGTGGTCAGGGTCCGGTGGAGATCTGTTTGGGTCGTTTGGAGATAGTGCTACAGAAGATAGGTGCACGGTTTGCATTGAACGTACCATAGGTCATAAATAGTTTTGGACGCACCCGATGGAACTCGTAAGTGATGTGGGTCGTGTGGAATCTCGTTTTAGTCCATTTGGAGATAGTGTTAGTGTCAGTGCAAGGTTGGAGCACGGTTTGCACCGAACATACCATAGGCATAGAAATCGTTTTGGATCATATCGATCAGACTCCTATGTGACTCAAGTGGAAGCTCGGTTCGGTCCGTTTCGGGATAGTGCTTCTCTTGATGCAAGATTGGTGCTTGGTTTGCACCAAATGTAGCATAGGTATAGAAATCATTTTGGACGCACTCGAGAGGACTCCTAGGTGACGAGGCTCAAGTGGAAGCTATATTCGGTACGTTTGGAGATAGTGCTACTCTTGATGCAAGATTGGTGCTCGGTTTGCATCGAATGTGACGTAGGCTCAGAAATAGTATTGGAGGCACCTAATGGAACTCCTAGGTGACATGGGTCTTGTGGAATCTCGTTTTAATCTATTTTAAGACAGTGTTAGTGTCGCTGTAAGATTGGTGCACGGTTTGCACTGAACGTACCATAGGCATAGAAATCGTTTTGGACACACTCGATGAGACTCCTAGGTGACGAGGCTCAAGTGGAAGCTCGGTACGGTCCATTTGGAGATAATGCTACTCTTTACGCATGATTGGTGCACGGTTTGCGTCGAACATACCGTAGGCTCAGAAATAGTATTGGAGGCACCTGATGGAACTCCTAGGTTACGTGGGTCATGTGGAATCTTGTTTCGATATGTTTTGAAACAGTGTTAGCGTCGGTGCAAGATAGGTGCTCGGTTTGCGTCAAACGTACCATAGGTTCATAAATTGTTTTGGAAGCACCCGTGGTACTCCTAGGTGATGAGGGTCTGGTGGAGATCTGTTTGGTCCTTTTGGAGATAGTGCTACAGAAGATAGGTGCATGGTTTGCATTGAACGTACCATAGGTCATAAATAGTTTTGGACGCACCCCATGGAACTCGTAAGCGACGTGGGTCGTATGGAATCTTGTTTTAGTCCATTTGAAGATAGTGTTAGCGTCAGTGCAAGGTTGGAGCACGGTTTGCACCGAACATACCATAGGCATAGAAATCATTTTGGACGATCTCGATCAGACTCCTATGTGATGAGGCTCAAGTGGAAGCTCGGTTCGGTCCGTTTCGGGATAGTGCTTCTCTTGATGCAAGATTGGTGCACGGTTTACACCAAATGTACCATAAACATACAAATCATTTTGGATGCCCTCGATGGGACTCCTAGGTGATGAGGCTCAAGTGGAATCTCGATTTGGTACGTTTGAAGATAGTGCTACTCTTGATGCAAGATTGGTGCTCGGTTTGCGTCGAATGTGCCGTAGGCTCGGAAATAGTATTGGAGGCACCCGATGGAACTCCTAGGTGACGTGGGTCACGTGGAATCTCGTTTTGATCTATTTTGAGACAGTGTTAGCGTCGGTGCAAGATAGGTGCATGGTTTGCACTGAACGTACCGTAGGCATAGAAATGGTTTTGGACACATTCGATGGGACTCCTTGGTGACGAGGCTCAAGTGGAAGCTTGGTACGGTCCATTTGGAGATAGTGCTACTCTTGATGCATGATTGGTGCACGGTTTGCGTCGAACATACCATAGGCTCAGAAATAATATTGGAGGCACCCGATGGAACTCCTAGGTTACGTGGGTCATGTGGAATCTTATTTCGATCTGTTTTGAAACAGTGTTAGCGTCGGTGCAAGATAGGTTCTCGGTTTGCGTCAAACGTACCATAGGTTCATAAATTGTTTTAGAAGCACCCGCGGTACTCCTAGGTGGTCAGGGTCTGGTGGAGATCTGTTTGGGTCGTTTGGAGATAGTGCTACAGAAGATAGGTGCACGGTTTGCATTGAACGTACCATAGGTCATAAATAGTTTTGGACGCACCCGATGGAACTCGTAAGTGATGTGGGTCGTGTGGAATCTCGTTTTAGTCCATTTGGAGATAGTGTTAGTGTCAGTGCAAGGTTGGAGCACGGTTTGCACCGAACATACCATAGGCATAGAAATCGTTTTGGATCATATCGATCAGACTCCTATGTGACTCAAGTGGAAGCTCGGTTCGGTCCGTTTCGGGATAGTGCTTCTCTTGATGCAAGATTGGTGCTTGGTTTGCACCAAATGTAGCATAGGTATAGAAATCATTTTGGACGCACTCGAGAGGACTCCTAGGTGACGAGGCTCAAGTGGAAGCTATATTCGGTACGTTTGGAGATAGTGCTACTCTTGATTCAAGATTGGTGCTCGGTTTGCGTCGAATGTGACGTAGGCTCAAAAATAGTGTTGGAGGCACCTAATGGAACTCCTAGGTGACATGGGTCTTGTGGAATCTCGTTTTAATCTATTTTAAGACAGTGTTAGTGTCGGTGCAAGATAGGTGCACGGTTTGCACTGAACGTACCATAGGCATAGAATTCGTTTTGGACACACTCGATGGGACTCCTAGGTGACGAGGCTCAAGTGGAAGCTCGGTACGGTCCATTTGGAGATAATGCTACTCTTGACGCATGATTGGTGCACGGTTTGCGTCGAACATACCGTAGGCTCAGAAATAGTATTGGAGGCACCTGATGGAACTCCTAGGTTACGTGGATCACGTGGAATCTTGTTTCGATCTGTTTTGAAACAGTGTTAGCGTCGGTGCAAGATAGGTGCTCGGTTTGCGTCAAACGTACCATAGGTTCATAAATTGTTTTAGAAGCACCCGTGGTACTCCTAGGTGATGAGGGTCTGGTGGAGATCTGTTTGGTCCTTTTGGAGATAGTGCTACAGAAGATAGGTGCACGGTTTGCATTGAACGTACCATAGGTCATAAATAGTTTTGGACGCACCCCATGGAACTCGTAAGCGACGTGCGTCGTGTGGAATCTCGTTTTAGTCCATTTGAAGATAGTGTTAGCGTTAGTGCAAGGTTGGAGCATGGTTTGCACCGAACATACCATAGGCATAGAAATCGTTTTGGACGATCTCGATCAGACTCCTATGTGATGAGGCTCAAGTGGAAGCTCGGTTCGGTCCGTTTCGGGATAGTGCTTCTCTTGATGCAAGATTGGTGCACGGTTTACACCAAATGTACCATAAACATACAAATCATTTTGGATGCACTCGATGGGACTCCTAGGTGATGAGGCTCAAGTGGAATCTCGATTTGGTACGTTTGAAGATAGTGCTACTCTTGATGCAAGATTGGTGCTCGGTTTGCGTCGAATGTGCCGTAGGCTCGGAAATAGTATTGGAGGCACCCGATGGAACTCCTAGGTGACGTGGGTCATGTGGAATCTCGTTTTGATCTATTTTGAGACAGTGTTAGCGTCGGTGCAAGATAGGTGCACGGTTTGCACTGAACGTACCGTAGGCATAGAAATGGTTTTGGACACATTCGATGGGACTCCTAGGTGACGAGGCTCAAGTGGAAGCTCGGTACGGTCCATTTGGAGATAGTGCTACTCTTGATGCATGATTGGTGCACGGTTTGCGTCGAACATACCATAGGCTCAGAAATAATATTAGAGGCACCCGATGGAACTCCTAGGTTACGTGGGTCATGTGGAATCTTATTTCGATCTGTTTTGAAACAGTGTTAGCGTCGGTGCAAGATAGGTGCTCGGTTTGCGTCAAACGTACCATAGGTTCATAAATTGTTTTAGAAGCACCCGCGGTACTCCTAGGTGGTCAGGGTCTGGTGGAGATCTGTTTGGGTCGTTTGGAGATAGTGCTACAGAAGATAGGTGCACGGTTTGCATTGAACGTACCATAGGTCATAAATAGTTTTGGACGCACCCGATGGAACTCGTAAGTGATGTGGGTCGTGTGGAATCTCGTTTTAGTCCATTTGGAGATAGTGTTAGTGTCAGTGCAAGGTTGGAGCATGGTTTGCACCGAACATACCATAGGCATAGAAATCGTTTTGGATCATATCGATCAGACTCCTATGTGACTCAAGTGGAAGCTCGGTTCGGTCCGTTTCGGGATAGTGCTTCTCTTGATGCAAGATTGGTGCCTGGTTTGCACCAAATGTAGCATAGGTATAGAAATCATTTTGGACGCACTCGAGAGGACTCCTAGGTGACGAGGCTCAAGTGGAAGCTATATTCGGTACGTTTGGAGATAGTGCTACTCTTGATTCAAGATTGGTGCTCGGTTTGCGTCGAATGTGACGTAGGCTCAAAAATAGTGTTGGAGGCACCTAATGGAACTCCTAGGTGACATGGGTCTTGTGGAATCTCGTTTTAATCTATTTTAAGACAGTGTTAGTGTCGGTGCAAGATAGGTGCACGGTTTGCACTGAACGTACCATAGGCATAGAATTCGTTTTGGACACACTCGATGGGACTCCTAGGTGACGAGGCTCAAGTGGAAGCTCGGTACGGTCCATTTGGAGATAATGCTACTCTTGACGCATGATTGGTGCACGGTTTGCGTCGAACATACCGTAGGCTCAGAAATAGTATTGGAGGCACCTGATGGAACTCCTAGGTTACGTGGATCACGTGGAATCTTGTTTCGATCTGTTTTGAAACAGTGTTAGCGTCGGTGCAAGATAGGTGCTCGGTTTGCGTCAAACGTACCATAGGTTCATAAATTGTTTTAGAAGCACCCGTGGTACTCCTAGGTGATGAGGGTCTGGTGGAGATCTGTTTGGTCCTTTTGGAGATAGTGCTACAGAAGATAGGTGCACGGTTTGCATTGAACGTACCATAGGTCATAAATAGTTTTGGACGCACCCCATGGAACTCGTAAGCGACGTGCGTCGTGTGGAATCTCGTTTTAGTCTATTTGAAGATAGTGTTAGCGTTAGTGCAAGGTTGGAGCATGGTTTGCACCGAACATACCATAGGCATAGAAATCGTTTTGGACGATCTCGATCAGACTCCTATGTGATGAGGCTCAAGTGGAAGCTCGGTTCGGTCCGTTTCAGGATAGTGCTTCTCTTGATGCAAGATTGGTGCACGGTTTACACCAAATGTACCATAAACATACAAATCATTTTGGATGCACTCGATGGGACTCCTAGGTGATGAGGCTCAAGTGGAATCTCGATTTGGTACGTTTGAAGATAGTGCCACTCTTGATGCAAGATTGGTGCTCGGTTTGCGTCGAATGTGCCGTAGGCTCGGAAATAGTATTGGAGGCACCCGATGGAACTCCTAGGTGACGTGGGTCATGTGGAATCTCGTTTTGATCTATTTTGAGACAGTGTTAGCGTCGGTGCAAGATAGGTGCACGGTTTGCACTGAACGTACCGTAGGCATAGAAATGGTTTTGGACACATTCGATGGGACTCCTAGGTGACGAGGCTCAAGTGGAAGCTCGGTACGGTCCATTTGGAGATAGTGCTACTCTTGATGCATGATTGGTGCACGGTTTGCGTCGAACATACCATAGGCTCAGAAATAGTATTGGAGGCACCCGATGGAATCTTATTTCGATCTGTTTTGAAACAGTGTTAGCGTCGGTGCAAGATAGGTGCTCGGTTTGCGTCAAACGTACCATAGGTTCATAAATTGTTTTAGAAGCACCCGCGGTACTCCTAGGTGATGAGGGTCTGGTGGAGATCTGTTTGGGTCGTTTGGAGATAGTGCTACAGAAGATAGGTGCACGGTTTGCATTGAACGTACCATAGGTCATAAATAGTTTTGGACGCACCCGATGGAACTCGTAAGTGACGTGGGCCGTGTGGAATCTCGTTTTAGTCCATTTGGAGATAGTGTTAGTGTCAGTGCAAGGTTGGAGCACGGTTTGCACCAAACATACCATAGGCATAGAAATCATTTTGAATCATATCGATCAGACTCCTATGTGATGAGGCCCAAGTGGAAGCTCGGTTCGGTCCGTTTCGGGATAGTGCTTCTCTTGATGCAAGATTGGTGCTTGGTTTGCACCAAATGTAGCATAGGTATAGAAATCATTTTGGACGCACTCGAGAGGACTCCTAGGTGACGAGGCTCAAGTGGAAGCTCGATTCGGTACGTTTGGAGATAGTGCTACTCTTGATGCAAGATTGGTGCTCGGTTTGCGTCGAATGTGCCGTAGGCTCAGAAATAGTATTGGAGGCACCTAATGGAACTCCTAGGTGACATGGGTCTTGTGGAATCTTGTTTTGATCTATTTTAAGACAGTGTTAGTGTCGGTGCAAGATAGGTGCACGGTTTGCACTGAATGTACCATAGGCATAGAAATCATTTTGGACACACTCGATGAGACTCCTAGGTGAAGAGGCTCAAGTGGAAGCTCGGTACGGTCCATTTGGAGATAATGCTACTCTTGACGCATGATTGGTGCACGGTTTGTGTCGAACATACCGTAGGCTCAGAAATAGTATTGGAGGCACCTGATGGAACTCCTAGGTTACGTGGGTCATGTGGAATCTTGTTTCGATCTGTTTTGAAATAGTGTTAGCGTCGGTGCAAGATAGGTGCTCGGTTTGCGTCAAACGTATCATAGGTTCATAAATTGTTTTAGAAGCACCCGCGGTACTCCTAGGTGATGAGGGTCTGGTGGAGATCTGTTTGGTCCTTTTGGAGATAGTGCTACAGAAGATAGGTGCACGGTTTGCATTGAACATACCATAGGTCGTAAACAGTTTTGGACGCACCCCATGGAACTCGTAAGCGACGTGGGTCGTGTGGAATCTCGTTTTAGTCCATTTGAAGGTAGTGTTAGTGTCAGTGCAAGGTTGGAGCACGGTTTGCACCGAACATACCATAGGCATAGAAATCGTTTTGGACGATCTCGATTAGACTCCTATGTGATGAGGCTCAAGTGGAAGCTCGGTTCGGTCCGTTTCGGGATAGTGCTTCTCTTGATGCAAGATTGGTGCACGGTTTGCACCAAATGTACCATAAACATACAAATCATTTTGGATGCACTCGATGGGACTCCTAGGTGACGAGGCTCAAGTGGAATCTTAATTCGGTACATTTGGAGATAGTGCTACTCTTGATGCAAGATTGGTGCTCAGTTTGCGTCGAATGTGCCGTAGGCTCGGAAATAGTATTGGAGGCACCCGATGGAACTCCTAGGTGATGTGGGTCATGTGGAATCTCATTTTGATCTATTTTGAGACAGTGTTAGCGTCGGTGCAAGATAGATGCACGGTTTGCACTGAACGTACCACAGGCATAGAAATCGTTTTGGACACATTCGATGGGACTCCTAGGTGACGAGGCTCAAGTGGAAGCTCGGTACGGTCCATTTGGAGATAGTGCTACTTTTGATGCATGATTGGTGCACGGTTTGCGTCGAACATACCATAGGCTCAGAAATAGTATTGGAGGCACCCGATGGAACTCCTAGGTTACGTGGGTCATGTGGAATCTTATTTCGATCTGTTTTGAAACAGTGTTAGCGTCGGTGCAAGATAGGTGCTCGGTTTGCGTCAAACGTACCATAGGTTCATAAATTGTTTTAGAAGCACCCGCGGTACTCCTAGGTGATGTGGGTCTGGTGGAGATCTGTTTGGGTCGTTTGGAGATAGTGCTACAGAAGATAGGTGCATGGTTTGCATTGAACGTACCATAGGTCATAAATAGTTTTGGACGCACCCGATGGAACTCGTAAGTGACGTGGGTCGTGTGGAATCTCGTTTTAGTCCATTTGGATATAGTGTTAGTGTCAGTGCAAGGTTGGAGCACGGTTTGCACCGAACATACCATAGGCATAGAAATCGTTTTGGATCATATCGATCAGACTCCTATGTGACGAGGCTCAAGTGGAAGCTCGGTTCGGTCTGTTTCGGGATAGTGCTTCGCTTGATGCAAGATTGGTGCACGGTTTGCACCAAATGTACCATAAGCATACAAATCATTTTGGATGCACTCGATGGGACTCCTAGGTGATGAGGCTCAAATGGAATCTCGATTCGGTACGTTTGGAGAGAGTGCTACTCTTGATGCAAGATTGGTGCTCGGTTTGCGTCAAATGTGCCGTAGGCTCAGAAATAGTATTGGAGGCACCCGATGGAACTCCTAGGTGACGAGGCTCGGTTTGTGGAATCTTGTTTTGATCTATTTTAAGACAGTGTTAGTGTCAGTGCAAGATAGGTGCACAGTTTGCACTAAACATACCATAGGCATAGAAATCGTTTTGGACACACTCGGTGGGACTTCTAGGTGACGAGGCTCAAGTGGAAGCTCGGTATTGTCCATTTGGAGATAGTGCTACTCTTGACGCATGATTGATGCATGGTTTGCGTCGAACAAACCGTAGATCAGAAATAGTATTGGAGGCACCCGATGGAACTCCTAGGTTATGTGGGTCATGTGGAATCTTGTTTCGATCTGTTTTGACACAGTGTTAGCGTCGGTGCAAGATAGGTGCTCGGTTTGCGTCAAACGTACCATAGGTTCATAAATTGTCTTAGAAGCACCTGCGGTACTCCTAGGTGATGTGGGTCTGGTGGAGATCTGTTTGGGTCGTTTGGAGATAGTGCTACAGAAGATAGGTGCATGGTTTGCATTGAACGTACCATAGGTCATAAATAGTTTTGGACGCACCCGATGGAACTCGTAAGTGACGTGGGTCGTGTGGAATCTCGTTTTAGTCCATTTGGAGATAGGGTTTGTGTCAGTGCAAGGTTGGAGCACGGTTTGCACCGAACATACCATAGGCATAGAAATCGTTTTGGATCATATCGATCAGACTCCTATGTGACGAGGCTCAAGTGGAAGCTCGGTTCGGTCCGTTTCGGGATAGTGCTTCTCTTGATGCAAGATTGGTGCTTGGTTTGCACCAAATGTAGCATAGGTATAGAAATCATTTTGGACGCACTCGAGAGGACTCCTAGGTGATGAGGCTCAAGTGGAAGCTCGATTCGGTACGTTTGGAGATAGTGCTACTCTTAATGCAAGATTGGTGCTCGGTTTGCGTCGAATGTGCCGTAGGCTCGGAAATAGTATTGGAGGCACCTGACGGAACTCCTAGGTGACGTGGGTCTTGTGGAATCTCGTTTTGATCTATTTTAAGACAGTGTTAGTGTCGGTGTAAGATAGGTGCATGGTTTGCACTGAATGTACCATAGGCATAGAAATCATTTTGGACACACTCAATGGGACTGCTAGGTGATGAGGCTCAAGTGGAAGCTCGGTATGGTCCATTTGGAGATAATGCTACTCTTGATGCATGATTGGTGCACGGTTTGCGTCGAACATACCGTAGGCTCAGAAATAGTATTGGAGGCACCTGATGGAACTCCTTGGTTACGTGGGTCATGTGGAATCTTGTTTCGATCTATTTTGAAACAGTGTTAGCGTCAGCGCAATATAGGTGCTCGGTTTGCGTCAAACATACCATAGGTTCATAAATTGTTTTAGAAGCACCCGCAGTACTCCTTGGTGATGAGGGTCTGGTGGAGATCTGTTTGGTCCTTTTAGAGATAGTGCTACAGAAGATAGGTGCACGGTTTGCATTGAACGTACCATAGGTCATAAACAGTTTTGGACGCACCCGATGGAACTCGTAAGTGACGTGGGTCGTGTGGAATCTTGTTTTAGTCCATTTGGAGATAGTGTTAGTGCCAGTGCAAGGTTGGAGCATGGTTTGCACCGAACATACCATAGGCATAGAAATCATTTTGGATGATCTCGATCGGACTCCTATGTGACGAGGCTCAAGTGGAAGCTCGATTCGGTCCGTTTTGCGATAGTGCTTCTCTTGATGCAAGATTGGTGCTTGGTTTGCACCAAATGTAGCATAGGCATAGAAATCATTTTGTACGCACTCGAGAGGACTCCTAGGTGATGAGGCTCAAGTGGAAGCTCGATTCGGAACATTTGGAGATAGTGCTACTCTTGATGCAAGATTGGTGCTCGGTATGCGTCGAATGTGCCGTAGGCTCGGAAATAGTATTGGAGGCACCCGATGGAACTCCTAGGTGACGTGGGTCTTGTGGAATCTTGTTTTGATCTATTTTAAGACAGTGTTAGTGTCGGTGCAAGATAGGTGCACGGTTTGCACTAAACATACCATAGGCATAGAAATCATTTTGGACACACTCGATGGGACTCCTAGGTGACGAGGCTCAAGTGGAAGCTCGGTACGGTCCATTTGGATATAGTGCTACTCTTGATGCATGATTGGTGCACGGTTTGCGTTGAACGTACCGTAGGCTCAGAAATAGTATTGGAGGCAGCTAATGGAACTTCTAGGTTACGTGGGTCATGTGGAATCTTGTTTCGATCTGTTTTGAAACAATGTTAGCGTCGGTGCAAGATAGGAGCTCGGTTTGTGTCAAACGTACCATAGGTTCATAAATTGTTTTAGAAGCACCTGTGGTACTCCGAGGTGATGAGGGTCTAGAGTAGATCTGTTTGGTCCGTTTGGAGATGGTGCTACGGAAGATAGGTGCACAGTTTGCATTGAATGTACCATAGGTCATAAACAGTTTTGGATGCACCCGATGGAACTCGTAAGCGATGTGGATCGTGTAGAATCTCGTTTTAGTCCATTTGAAGATAGTGTTAGTGTCAGTGCAAGGTTGGAGCACGGTTTGCACCGAACATACCATAGGTATAGAAATCGTTTTGGACGATCTCGATCAGACTCCTATGTGATGAGGCTCAAGTGGAAGCTCGGTTCGGTCCGTTTCGGGATAGTGCTTCTCTTGATGCAAGATTGGTGCACGGTTTGCACCAAATATACCATAAGCATACAAATCATTTTGGATGCACTCGATGGGACTCCTAGGTGATGAGGCTCAAGTGGAATCTCGATTCGGTACGTTTGGAGATAGTGCTACTCTTGATGCAAGATTGGTGCTCGGTTTGCGTCAAATGTGCCGTAGGCTCAGAAATAGTATTGGAGGCACCCGATGGAACTCCTAGGTGACGAGGCTTGGTTTGTGGAATCTTGTTTTGATCTATTTTAAGACAGTGTTAGTGTCGGTGCAAGATAGGTGCATGGTTTGCACTAAACATACCATAGGCATAGAATCGTTTTGGACACACTCGGTGGGACTTCTAGGTGACGAGGCTCAAGTGGAAGCTCGGTATTGTCCATTTGGAGATAGTGCTACTCTTGACGCATGATTGATGCACGGTTTGCGTCGAACAAACCGTAGGCTCAGAAATAGTATTGGAGGCACCCGATGGAACTCCTAGGTTATGTGGGTCATGTGGAATCTTGTTTCGATCTGTTTTGAAACAGTGTTAGCGTCGGTGCAAGATAGGTGCTCGGTTTGTGTCAAATGTACCATAGGTTCATAAATTGTCTTAGAAGCACCCGCGGTACTCCTAGGTGATCAGGGTCTGGTGGAGATCTGTTTGGGTCGTTTGGAGATAGTGCTACAGAAGATAGGTGCATGGTTTGCATTGAACGTACCATAGGTCATAAATAGTTTTGGACGCACCCGATGGAACTCGTAAGTGACGTGGGTCGTGTGGAATCTCGTTTTAGTCCATTTGGAGATAGGGTTAGTGTCAGTGCAAGGTTGGAGCATGGTTTGCACCGAACATACCATAGGCATAGAAATTATTTTGGATGATCTCGATCAGACTCCTATGTGACGAGGCTCAAGTGGAAGCTTGGTTCGGTCCGTTTTGGGATAGTGCTTCTCTTGATGCAAGATTGGTGCTTGGTTTGCACCAAATGTAGCATAGCCATAGAAATCATTTTGGACGCACTCGAGAGGACTCCAAGGTGACGAGGCTCAAGTGGAAGCTCGATTCGGTATGTTTGGAGACAGTGCTACTCTTGATGCAAGATTGGTGCTCGGTTTGCGTCGAATGTGTCGTAGGCTCGGAAATAGTATTGGAGACACCTGATGGAACTCCTAGGTGACGTGGGTCTTGTGGAATCTCGTTTTGATCTATTTTAAGACAGTGTTAGTGTCGGTGCAAGATAGGTGCACGGTTTTCACTGAACGTACCATAGGCATAGAAATCGTTTTAGACACACTCAATGGGACTCCTAGGTGACGAGGCTCAAGTGGAAGCTCGGTACGGTCGATTTGGAGATAATGCTACTCTTGATGCATGATTGGTGCACGGTTTGCGTCGAACATACAGTAGGCTCGGAAATAGTATTGGAGGCACCCGATGGAACTCGTTGGTTACGTGGGTCATGTGGAATCTTGTTTCGATCTGTTTTGAAACAGTGTTAGCGTCGGTGCAAGATAGGTGCTCGGTTTGCGTCAAACGTACGATAGGTTCATAAATTGTTTTAGAAGCACCCGCGGTACTCCTAGGTGATGAGGCTCTTGTGGAGATCTGTTTGGTTCGTTTGGAGATAGTGCTACAGAAGATAGGTGCACAGTTTGCATTGAACGTACCATAGGTCATAAACAGTTTTGGACGCACCCGATGGAACTCGTAAGTGACGTGGGTCGTGTGGAATCTCGTTTTAGTCCATTTGGAGATAGTGTTAGTGTCAGTGCAAGGTTGGAGCATGGTTTGCACCGAACATACCATAGGCATAGAAGTCGTTTTGGATGATCTCGATCAGACTCCTATGTGATGAGGCTCAAGTGGAAGCTCGGTTCGGTCCGTTTCGGGATAGTGCTTCTCTTGATGCAAGATTGGTGCACGGTTTGCACCAAATATACCATAAGCATACAAATCATTTTGGATGCACTCGAGGGGACTCCTAGGTGACGAGGCTCAAGTGGAATCTCGATTCGGTACGTTTGGAGATAGTGCTACTCTTGATGCAAGATTGGTGCTCAGTTTGCGTCGAATGTGTCGTAGGCTCAGAAATAGTATTGGAGGCACTCGATGGAACTCCTAGGTGACGTGGGTCATGTGGAATCTCGTTTTGATCCATTTTGAGACAGTGTTAGCGTCGGTGCAAGATAGGTGCACGATTTGCACTGAACGTACCATAGGCATAGAAATCGTTTTGGACACACTCGATGAGACTCCTAGGTGACGAGGCTCAAGTGGAAGCTCGGTACGGTCCATTTGGAGATAGTGCTACTCTTGATGCATGATTGGTGCACGGTTTGCATCGAACATACCGTAGGCTCAGAAATAGTATTGGAGGCACCCGATGGAACTCCTAGGTTACATGGGTCATGTGGAATCTTGTTTCGATCTGTTTTGAAACAGTGTTAGCATCGGTGCAAGATAGGTGCTCGGTTTGCGTCAAACGTACCATAGGTTCATAAATTGTTTTAGAAGCACCCACGGTACTCCTAGGTGATGAGGGTCTGGTGGAGATCTGTTTGGGTTGTTTGGAGATAGTGCTACAAAAGATAGGTGCACGGTTTGCATTGAACGTACCATAGGTCATAAACAGTTTTGGACGCACCCGATGGAACTCGTAAGTGACGTGGGTCGTGTGGAATCTCGTTTTTGTCCATTTGGAGATAGTGTTAGTGTCAGTGCAAGGTTGGAGCACGGTTTACACCGAACATACCATAGGCATAGAAATCATTTTGGATGATCTCGATCAGACTCCTATGTGACGAGGCTCAAGTGGAAGCTCGGTTCGGTCTGTTTCGGGATAGTGCTTCTCTTGATGCAGGATTGGTGCTTGGTTTGCACCAAATGTAGCATAGGCATAGAAATCATTTTGGACGCACTCGAGAGGACTCCTAGGTGACGAGGCTCAAGTGGAAGCCCGATTCGGTATGTTTGGAGATAACGCTACTCTTGAAGCAAGATTGGTGCTCGGTTTGCGTCGAATGTGGAGTAGGCTCGGAAATAGCATTGGAGGCACCTGATGGAACTCCTAGGTGACGTGGGTCTTGTGGAATCTCGTTTTGATCTATTTTAAGACAGTGTTAGCGTCGGTGCAAGATAGGTGCACGGTTTGCACTGAACGTACCATAGGCATAGAAATCGTTTTGGACACACTCGATGGGACTCCTAGGTGACGAGGCTCAAGTGGAAGCTCGGTACGGTCCATTTGGAGATAGTGCTACTCTTGATGCATGATTGGTGCACGGTTTGCATCGAACATACCGTAGGCTCAAAAATAGTATTGGAGGCACCCGATGGAACTCCTAGGTTACGTGGGTCATGTGGAATCTTGTTTCGATCTGTTTTGAAACAGTATTAGCATCGGTGCAAGATAGGTGCTCGGTTTGCATCAAACGTACCATAGGTTCATAAATTGTTTTAGAAGCACCCACGGTACTCCTAGGTGATGACGGTCTGGTGGAGATCTGTTTGGGTTGTTTGGAGATAGTGCTACAGAAGATAGGTGCACAGTTTGCATTGAACGTACCATAGGTCATAAACAGTTTTGGACGCACCCGATGGAACTCGTAAGTGACGTGGGTCGTGTGGAATCTCGTTTTAGTCCATTTGGAGATAGTGTTAGTGTCAGTGCAAGGTTGGAGCACGGTTTGCACCGAACATACCACAGGCATAGAAATCATTTTGGATGATCTCGATCAGACTCCTATGTGACGAGGCTCAAGTGGAAGCTCGGTTCGGTCTGTTTCGGGATAGTGCTTCTCTTGATGCAGGATTGGTGCTTGGTTTGCACCAAATGTAGCATAGGCATAGAAATCATTTTGGACGCACTCGAGAGGACTCCTAGGTGACGAGGCTCAAGTGGAAGCTCGATTCGGTATGTTTGGAGATAATGCTACTCTTGAAGCAAGATTGGTGCTCGGTTTGCGTCGAATGTGGAGTAGGCTCGGAAATAGTATTGGAGGCACCTGATGGAACTCCTAGGTGACGTGGGTCTTGTGGAATCTCGTTTTGATCTATTTTAAGACAGTGTTAGCGTCGGTGCAAGATAGGTGCACGGTTTGCACTGAACGTACCATAGGCATAGAAATCGTTTTGGACACACTCGATGGGACTCCTAGGTGACGAGGCTCAAGTGGAAGCTCGGTACGGTCCATTTGGAGATAGTGCTACTCTTGATGCATGATTGGTGCACGGTTTGCGTCGAACATACCGTAGGTTCAGAAATAGTATTGGAGGCACCCGATGGAACTCCTAGGTTACGTGGATCATGTGGAATCTTGTTTCGATCTGTGTTTGAAACAGTGTTAGCATCGGTGCAAGATAGGTGCTCGGTTTGCGTCAAACGTACCATAGGTTTATAAATTGTTTTAGAAGCACCCACGGTACTCCTAGGTGATGAGGGTCTGGTGGAGATCCGTTTGCGTTGTTTGGAGATAGTGCTACAGAAGATAGGTGCACGGTTTGCATTGAACGTACCATAGGTCTTAAATAGTTTTGGATGCACCCGATGGAACTCGTAAGTGACGTGGGTCGTGTGGAATCTCGTTTTAGTCCATTTGGAGATAGTGTTAGTGTTAGTGCAAGGTTGGAGCACGGTTTGCACCGAACATACCATAGGCCTAGAAATCGTTTTGGATGATCTCGATCAGACTCCTATGTGACGAGGCTCAAGTGGAAGCTCGGTTCGGTCCGTTTCGGGGTAGTGCTCCTCTTGATGCAAGATTGGTGCTTGGTTTGCACCAAATGTAGCATAGGCATAGAAATCAATTTGGACGCACTCGAGAGGACTCCTAGGTGACAAGGCTCAAGTGGAAGCTCGATTCGGTACGTTTGGAGATAATGCTACTCTTGAAGCAAGATTGGTGCTCGGTTTGCATCGAATGTGGAGTAGGCTCGGAAATAGTATTCGAGGCACCTGATGGAACTCCTAGGTGACGAGGCTCAAGTGGAAGCTCGGTACGGTCGATTTGGAGATAATGCTACTCTTGATGCATGATTGGTACACGGTTTGCGTCGAACATACCGTAGGCTCGGAAATAGTATTGGAGGCACCCGATGGAACTCCTTGGTTACGTGGGTCATGTGGAATCTTGTTTCGATCTGTTTTGAAACAGTGTTAGCGTCGGTGCAAGATAGGTGCTCGGTTTGCATCAAACGTACCATAGGCATAGAAATCGTTTTGGACACACTCGATGGGACTCCTAGGTGACGAGGCTCAAGTGGAAGCTCGGTACGGTCCATTTGGAGATAGTGCTACTCTTGATGCATGATTGGTGGACGGTTTGCGTCGAACATACCGTAGGCTCAGAAATAGTATTGGGGGCACCCGATGAAACTCCTAGGTTATGTGGGTCATGTGGAATCTAGTTTCGATCTGTGTTTGAAACAGTGTTAGCATCGGTGCAAGATAGGTGCTCGGTTTGCGTCAGACGTACCATAGGTTCATAAATTGTTTTAGAAGCACCCACGGTACTCCTAGGTGATGAGGGTCTGGTGGAGATCTGTTTGGGTTGTTTGGATATAGTGCTACAGAAGATTGGTGCATGGTTTGCATTGAACGTACCATAGGTCATAAACAGTTTTGGACGCACCCGATGGAACTCGTAAGTGACGTGGGTCGTGTGGAATCTCGTTTTAGTCCATTTGGAGATAGTGTTAGTGTTAGTGCAAGGTTGGAGCACGGTTTGCAGCGAACATACCATAGGCATAGAAATCGTTTTGGACGATCTCGATCAGACTCCTATGTGATGAGGCTCAAGTGGAAGCTCGGTTCGGTCCGTTTCGGGATAGTGCTTCTCTTGATGCAAGATTGGTCCACGGTTTGCACCAAATATACCATAAGCATACAAATCATTTTGGATGCACTCGATGGGACTCCTAGGTGATGAGGCTCAAGTGGAATCTCGATTCGGTACGTTTGGAGATAGTGCTACTCTTGATGCAAGATTGGTGCTCGGTTTGCGTCAAATGTGCCGTAGGCTCAGAAATAGTATTGGAGGCACCCGATGGAACTCCTAGGTGACGAGGCTTGGTTTGTGGAATCTTGTTTTGATCTATTTTAAGACAGTGTTAGTGTCGGTGCAAGATAGGTGCATGGTTTGCACTAAACATACCATAGGCATAGAATCGTTTTGGACACACTCGGTGGGACTTCTAGGTGACGAGGCTCAAGTGGAAGCTCGGTATTGTCCATTTGGAGATAGTGCTACTCTTGACGCATGATTGATGCACGGTTTGCGTCGAACAAACCGTAGGCTTAGAAATAGTATTGGAGGCACCCGATGGAACTCCTAGGTTATGTGGGTCATGTGGAATCTTGTTTCGATCTGTTTTGAAACAGTGTTAGCGTCGGTGCAAGATAGGTGCTCGGTTTGTGTCAAACATACCATAGGTTCATAAATTGTCTTAGAAGCACCCGCGGTACTCCTAGGTGATCAGGGTCTGGTGGAGATCTGTTTGGGTCGTTTGGAGATAGTGCTACAGAAGATAGGTGCATGGTTTGCATTGAACGTACCATAGGTCATAAATAGTTTTGGACGCACCCGATGGAACTCGTAAGTGACGTGGGTCGTGTGGAATCTCGTTTTAGTCCATTTGGAGATAGGGTTAGTGTCAGTGCAAGGTTGGAGCATGGTTTGCACCGAACATACCATAGGCATAGAAATTATTTTGGATGATCTCGATCAGACTCCTATGTGACGAGGCTCAAGTGGAAGCTTGGTTCGGTCCGTTTTGGGATAGTGCTTCTCTTGATGCAAGATTGGTGCTTGGTTTGCACCAAATGTAGCATAGCCATAGAAATCATTTTGGACGCACTCGAGAGGACTCCAAGGTGACGAGGCTCAAGTGGAAGCTCGATTCGGTATGTTTGGAGACAGTGCTACTCTTGATGCAAGATTGGTGCTCGGTTTGCGTCGAATGTGTCGTAGGCTCGGAAATAGTATTGGAGACACCTGATGGAACTCCTAGGTGACGTGGGTCTTGTGGAATCTCGTTTTGATCTATTTTAAGACAGTGTTAGTGTCGGTGCAAGATAGGTGCACGGTTTTCACTGAACGTACCATAGGCATAGAAATCGTTTTAGACACACTCAATGGGACTCCTAGGTGACGAGGCTCAAGTGGAAGCTCGGTACGGTCGATTTGGAGATAATGCTACTCTTGATGCATGATTGGTGCACGGTTTGCGTCGAACATACAGTAGGCTCGGAAATAGTATTGGAGGCACCCGATGGAACTCGTTGGTTACGTGGGTCATGTGGAATCTTGTTTCGATCTGTTTTGAAACAGTGTTAGCGTCGGTGCAAGATAGGTGCTCGGTTTGCGTCAAACGTACGATAGGTTCATAAATTGTTTTAGAAGCACCCGCGGTACTCCTAGGTGATGAGGCTCTTGTGGAGATCTGTTTGGTACGTTTGGAGATAGTGCTACTCTTAATGCAAGATTGGTGCTCGGTTTGCGTCGAATGTGCCGTAGGCTCGGAAATAGTATTGGAGGCACCCGATGGAACTCCTAGGTGACGTAGGTCTTGTGGAATCTTGTTTTGATCTATTTTAAGACAGTGTTAGTGTCGGTGCAAGATAGGTGCACGGTTTGCACTAAACATACCATAGGCATAGAAATCATTTTGGACACACTCAATGGGACTCCTAGGTGACGAGGCTCAAGTGGAAGCTCGGTACGGTCCATTTGGAGATAGTGCTACTCTTGACGCATGATTGATGCATGGTTTGCATCGAACAAACCGTAGGCTCAGAAATAATATTGGAGGCACCCGATGGAACTCCTAGGTTACGTGGGTCATGTGGAATCTTATTTCGATCTATTTTGAAACAATGTTAGTGTCGGTGCAAGATAGGTGCTCGGTTTGCGTCAAACGTACCATAGGTTCATAAATTGTTTTAGAAGCACCCGCGGTACTCCTAGGTGATGAGGGTCTGGTGGAGATCTGTTTGGGTCGTTTGGAGATAGTGCTACAGAAGATAGGTGCACGGTTTGCATTGAACGTACCATAGGTCATAAATAGTTTTGGACGCACCCGATGGAACTCGTAAGTGACGTGGGTCGTGTGGAATCTCGTTTTAGTCCATTTGGAGATAGTGTTAGTGTCAGTGCAAGGTTGGAGCATGGTTTGCACCGAACATACCATAGGCATAGAAGTCGTTTTGGATGATCTCGATCAGACTCCTATGTGATGAGGCTCAAGTGGAAGCTCGCTTCGGTCCGTTTCGGGATAGTGCTTCTCTTGATGCAAGATTGGTGCACGGTTTGCACCAAATATACCATAAGCATACAAATCATTTTGGATGCACTCGAGGGGACTCCTAGGTGACGAGGCTCAAGTGGAATCTCGATTCGGTACGTTTGGAGATAGTGCTACTCTTGATGCAAGATTGGTGCTCAGTTTGCGTCGAATGTGCCGTAGGCTCAGAAATAGTATTGGAGGCACTCGATGGAACTCCTAGGTGACGTGGGTCATGTGGAATCTCGTTTTGATCCATTTTGAGACAGTGTTAGCGTCGGTGCAAGATAGGTGCACGATTTGCACTGAACGTACCATAGGCATAGAAATCGTTTTGGACACACTCGATGAGACTCCTAGGTGACGAGGCTCAAGTGGAAGCTCGGTACGGTCCATTTGGAGATAGTGCTACTCTTGATGCATGATTGGTGCACGGTTTGCATCGAACATACCGTAGGCTCAGAAATAGTATTGGAGGCACCCGATGGAACTCCTAGGTTACATGGGTCATGTGGAATCTTGTTTCGATCTGTTTTGAAACAGTGTTAGCATCGGTGCAAGATAGGTGCTCGGTTTGCGTCAAACGTACCATAGGTTCATAAATTGTTTTAGAAGCACCCACGGTACTCCTAGGTGATGAGGGTCTGGTGGAGATCTGTTTGGGTTGTTTGGAGATAGTGCTACAGAAGATAGGTGCACGGTTTGCATTGAACGTACCATAGGTCATAAACAGTTTTGGACGCACCCGATGGAACTCGTAAGTGACGTGGGTCGTGTGGAATCTCGTTTTTGTCCATTTGGAGATAGTGTTAGTGTCAGTGCAAGGTTGGAGCACGGTTTACACCGAACATACCATAGGCATAGAAATCATATTGGATGATCTCGATCAGACTCCTATGTGACGAGGCTCAAGTGGAAGCTCGGTTCGGTCTGTTTCGGGATAGTGCTTCTCTTGATGCAGGATTGGTGCTTGGTTTGCACCAAATGTAGCATAGGCATAGAAATCATTTTGGACGCACTCGAGAGGACTCCTAGGTGACGAGGCTCAAGTGGAAGCCCGATTCGGTATGTTTGGAGATAACGCTACTCTTGAAGCAAGATTGGTGCTCGGTTTGCGTCGAATGTGGAGTAGGCTCGGAAATAGCATTGGAGGCACCTGATGGAACTCCTAGGTGACGTGGGTCTTGTGGAATCTCGTTTTGATCTATTTTAAGACAGTGTTAGCGTCGGTGCAAGATAGGTGCACGGTTTGCACTGAACGTACCATAGGCATAGAAATCGTTTTGGACACACTCGATGGGACTCCTAGGTGACGAGGCTCAAGTGGAAGCTCGGTACGGTCCATTTGGAGATAGTGCTACTCTTGATGCATGATTGGTGCACGGTTTGCATCGAACATACCGTAGGCTCAGAAATAGTATTGGAGGCACCCGATGGAACTCCTAGGTTACGTGGGTCATGTGGAATCTTGTTTCGATCTGTTTTGAAACAGTATTAGCATCGGTGCAAGATAGGTGCTCGGTTTGCATCAAACGTACCATAGGTTCATAAATTGTTTTAGAAGCACCCACGGTACTCCTAGGTGATGACGGTCTGGTGGAGATCTGTTTGGGTTGTTTGGAGATAGTGCTACAGAAGATAGGTGCACAGTTTGCATTGAACGTACCATAGGTCATAAACAGTTTTGGACGCACCCGATGGAACTCATAAGTGACGTGGGTCGTGTGGAATCTCGTTTTAGTCCATTTGGAGATAGTGTTAGTGTCAGTGCAAGGTTGGAGCACGGTTTGCACCGAACATACCACAGGCATAGAAATCATTTTGGATGATCTCGATCAGACTCCTATGTGACGAGGCTCAAGTGGAAGCTCGGTTCGGTCTGTTTCGGGATAGTGCTTCTCTTGATGCAGGATTGGTGCTTGGTTTGCACCAAATGTAGCATAGGCATAGAAATCATTTTGGACGCACTCGAGAGGACTCCTAGGTGACGAGGCTCAAGTGGAAGCTCGATTCGGTATGTTTGGAGATAATGCTACTCTTGAAGCAAGATTGGTGCTCGGTTTGCGTCGAATGTGGAGTAGGCTCGGAAATAGTATTGGAGGCACCTGATGGAACTCCTAGGTGACGTGGGTCTTGTGGAATCTCGTTTTGATCTATTTTAAGACAGTGTTAGCGTCGGTGCAAGATAGGTGCACGGTTTGCACTGAACGTACCATAGGCATAGAAATCGTTTTGGACACACTCGATGGGACTCCTAGGTGACGAGGCTCAAGTGGAAGCTCGGTACGGTCCATTTGGAGATAGTGCTACTCTTGATGCATGATTGGTGCACGGTTTGCGTCGAACATACCGTAGGTTCAGAAATAGTATTGGAGGCACCCGATGGAACTCCTAGGTTACGTGGATCATGTGGAATCTTGTTTCGATCTGTGTTTGAAACAGTGTTAGCATCGGTGCAAGATAGGTGCTCGGTTTGCGTCAAACGTACCATAGGTTTATAAATTGTTTTAGAAGCACCCACGGTACTCCTAGGTGATGAGGGTCTGGTGGAGATCCGTTTGCGTTGTTTGGAGATAGTGCTACAGAAGATAGGTGCACGGTTTGCATTGAACGTACCATAGGTCTTAAATAGTTTTGGATGCACCCGATGGAACTCGTAAGTGACGTGGGTCGTGTGGAATCTCGTTTTAGTCCATTTGGAGATAGTGTTAGTGTTAGTGCAAGGTTGGAGCACGGTTTGCACCGAACATACCATAGGCCTAGAAATCGTTTTGGATGATCTCGATCAGACTCCTATGTGACGAGGCTCAAGTGGAAGCTCGGTTCGGTCCGTTTCGGGGTAGTGCTCCTCTTGATGCAAGATTGGTGCTTGGTTTGCACCAAATGTAGCATAGGCATAGAAATCAATTTGGACGCACTCGAGAGGACTCCTAGGTGACAAGGCTCAAGTGGAAGCTCGATTCGGTACGTTTGGAGATAATGCTACTCTTGAAGCAAGATTGGTGCTCGGTTTGCGTCGAATGTGGAGTAGGCTCGGAAATAGTATTCGAGGCACCTGATGGAACTCCTAGGTGACGAGGCTCAAGTGGAAGCTCGGTACGGTCGATTTGGAGATAATGCTACTCTTGATGCATGATTGGTACACGGTTTGCGTCGAACATACCGTAGGCTCGGAAATAGTATTGGAGGCACCCGATGGAACTCCTTGGTTACGTGGGTCATGTGGAATCTTGTTTCGATCTGTTTTGAAACAGTGTTAGCGTCGGTGCAAGATAGGTGCTCGGTTTGCATCAAACGTACCATAGGCATAGAAATCGTTTTGGACACACTCGATGGGACTCCTAGGTGACGAGGCTCAAGTGGAAGCTCGGTACGGTCCATTTGGAGATAGTGCTACTCTTGATGCATGATTGGTGGACGGTTTGCGTCGAACATACCGTAGGCTCAGAAATAGTATTGGGGGCACCCGATGAAACTCCTAGGTTATGTGGGTCATGTGGAATCTTGTTTCGATCTGTGTTTGAAACAGTGTTAGCATCGGTGCAAGATAGGTGCTCGGTTTGCGTCAGACGTACCATAGGTTCATAAATTGTTTTAGAAGCACCCACGGTACTCCTAGGTGATGAGGGTCTGGTGGAGATCTGTTTGGGTTGTTTGGATATAGTGCTACAGAAGATTGGTGCATGGTTTGCATTGAACGTACCATAGGTCATAAACAGTTTTGGACGCACCCGATGGAACTCGTAAGTGACGTGGGTCGTGTGGAATCTCGTTTTAGTCCATTTGGAGATAGTGTTAGTGTTAGTGCAAGGTTGGAGCACGGTTTGCACCGAACATACCATAGGCATAGAAATCGTTTTGGATGATCTCAATCAGACTCCTATGTGACGAGGCTCAAGTGGAAGCTCAGTTCGGTCCGTTTCGGGATAGTGCATCTCTTGATGCAAGATTGGTGCTTGGTTTGCACCAAATGTAGCATAGGCATAGAAATCATTTTGGACGCACTCGAGAGGACTCCTAGGTGACGAGGCTCAAGTGGAAGCTCGATTCGGTACGTTTGGAGATAATGCTACTCTTGAAGCAAGATTGGTGCTCGGTTTGCGTCGAATGTGGAGTAGGCTCGGAAATAGTATTGGAGGCACCTGATGGAACTCCTAGGTGATGAGGCTCAAGTGGAAGCTCGGTACGGTCGATTTGGAGATAATGCTACTCTTGATGCATGATTGGTACACGGTTTGCGTCGAACATACCGTAGGCTCGAAAATAGTATTGGAGGCACCCGATGGAACTCCTTGGTTACGTGGGTCATGTGGAATCTTGTTTCGATCTGTTTTGAAACAGTGTTAGCGTCGGTGCAAGATAGGTGCTCGGTTTGCGTCAAACGTACCATAGGCATAGAAATCGTTTTGGACACACTCGATGGGACTCCTAGGTGACGAGGCTCAAGTGGAAGCTCGGTACGGTCCATTTGGAGATAGTGCTACTCTTGATGCATGATTGGTGGACGGTTTGCGTCGAACATACCGTAGGCTCAGAAATAGTATTGGAGGCACCCGATGGAACTCCTAGGTTACGTGGGTCATGTGGAATCTTGTTTCGATCTGTTTTGAAACAGTGTTAGCATCGGTGCAAGATAGGTGCTCGGTTTGCGTCAAACGTACCATAGGTTCAGAAATTGTTTTAGAAGCACCCACGGTACTCCTAGGTGATGACGGTCTGGTGGAGATCTATTTGGGTTGTTTGGAGATAGTGCTACAGAAGATAGGTGCACGGTTTGCATTGAACGTACCATAGGTCATAAACAGTTTTGGACGCACCCGATGGAACTCATAAGTGACGTGGGTCGTGTGGAATCTCGTTTTAGTCCATTTGGAGATAGTGTTAGTGTCAGTGCAAGGTTGGAGCACGGTTTGCACCGAACATTCCATAGGCATAGAAATCATTTTGGATGATCTCGATCAGACTCCTATGTGATGAGGCTCAAGTGGAAGCTCGGTTCGGTCTGTTTCGGGATAGTGCTTCTCTTGATGCAGGATTGGTGCTTGGTTTGCACCAAATGTAGCATAGGCATAGAAATCATTTTGGACGCACTCAAGAGGACTCCTAGGTGACGAGGCTCAAGTGAAAGCTCGATTCGGTATGTTTGGAGATAATGCTACTCTTGAAGCAAGATTGGTGCTCGGTTTGCGTCGAATGTGGAGTAGGCTCGGAAATAGTATTGGAGGCACCTGATGGAACTCCTAGGTGACGTGGGTCTTGTGGAATCTCGTTTCGATCTATTTTAAGACAGTGTTAGCGTCGGTGCAAGATAGGTGCACGGTTTGCACTGAACGTACCATAGGCATAGAAATCGTTTTGGACACACTCGATGGGACTCCTAGGTGACGAGGCTCAAGTGGAAGCTCGGTACAGTCCATTTGGAGATAGTGCTACTCTTGATGCATGATTGGTGCACGGTTTGCGTCGAACATACCGTAGGTTCAGAAATAGTATTGGAGGCACCCGATGGAACTCCTAGGTTACGTGGATCATGTGGAATCTTGTTTCGATCTGTGTTTGAAACAGTGTTAGCATCGGTGCAAGATAGGTGCTTGGTTTGCGTCAAACGTACCATAGGTTTATAAATTATTTTAGAAGCACCCACGGTACTCCTAGGTGATGAGGGTCTGGTGGAGATCCGTTTGGGTTGTTTGGAGATAGTGCTACAGAAGATAGGTGCACGGTTTGCATTGAACGTACCATAGGTCTTAAATTGTTTTGGATGCACCCGATGGAACTCGTAAGTGACGTGGGTCGTGTGGAATCTCGTTTTAGTCCATTTGGAGATAGTGTTAGTGTTAGTGCAAGGTTGGAGCACGGTTTGCACCGAACATACCATAGGCCTAGAAATCATTTTGGATGATCTCGATCAGACTCCTATGTGACGAGGCTCAAGTGGAAGCTCGGTTCGGTCCGTTTCGGGGTAGTGCTCCTCTTGATGCAAGATTGGTGCTTGGTTTGCACCAAATGTAGCATAGGCATAGAAATCAATTTGGACGCACTCGAGAGGACTCCTAGGTGACAAGGCTCAAGTGGAAGCTCGATTCGGTACGTTTGGAGATAATGCTACTCTTGAAGCAAGATTGGTGCTCGGTTTGCGTCGAATGTGGAGTAGGCTCGGAAATAGTATTCGAGGCACCTGATGGAACTCCTAGGTGACGAGGCTCAAGTGGAAGCTCGGTACGGTCGATTTGGAGATAATGCTACTCTTGATGCATGATTGGTACACGGTTTGCGTCGAACATACCGTAGGCTCGGAAATAGTATTGGAGGCACCCGATGGAACTCCTTGGTTACGTGGGTCATGTGGAATCTTGTTTCGATCTGTTTTGAAACAGTGTTAGCGTCGGTGCAAGATAGGTGCTCGGTTTGCGTCAAACGTACCATAGGCATAGAAATCGTTTTGGACACACTCGATGGGACTCCTAGGTGACGAGGCTCAAGTGGAAGCTCGGTACGGTCCATTTGGAGATAGTGCTACTCTTGATGCATGATTGGTGGACGGTTTGCGTCGAACATACCGTAGGCTCAGAAATAGTATTGGGGGCACCCGATGAAACTCCTAGGTTATGTGGGTCATGTGGAATCTTGTTTCGATCTGTGTTTGAAACAGTGTTAGCATCGGTGCAAGATAGGTGCTCGGTTTGCGTCAGACGTACCATAGGTTCATAAATTGTTTTAGAAGCACCCACGGTACTCCTAGGTGATGAGGGTCTGGTGGAGATCTGTTTGGGTTGTTTGGATATAGTGCTACAGAAGATTGGTGCATGGTTTGCATTGAACGTACCATAGGTCATAAACAGTTTTGGACGCACCCGATGGAACTCGTAAGTGACGTGGGTCGTGTGGAATCTCGTTTTAGTCCATTTGGAGATAGTGTTAGTGTTAGTGCAAGGTTGGAGCACGGTTTGCAGCGAACATACCATAGGCATAGAAATCATTTTGGATGATCTCAATCAGACTCCTATGTGACGAGGCTCAAGTGGAAGCTCGGTTCGGTCCGTTTCGGGATAGTGCATCTCTTGATGCAAGATTGGTGCTTGGTTTGCACCAAATGTAGCATAGGCATAGAAATCATTTTGGACGCACTCGAGAGGACTCCTAGGTGACGAGGCTCAAGTGGAAGCTCGATTCGGTACGTTTGGAGATAATGCTACTCTTGAAGCAAGATTGGTGCTCGGTTTGCGTCGAATGTGGAGTAGGCTCGGAAATAGTATTGGAGGCACCTGATGGAACTCCTAGGTGACGAGGCTCAAGTGGAAGCTCGGTACGGTCGATTTGGAGATAATGCTACTCTTGATGCATGATTGGTACACGGTTTGCGTCGAACATACCGTAGGCTCGGAAATAGTATTGGAGGCACCCGATGGAACTCCTTGGTTACGTGGGTTATGTGGAATCTTGTTTCGATCTGTTTTGAAACAGTGTTAGCGTCGGTGCAAGATAGGTGCTCGGTTTGCGTCAAACGCACCATAGGCATAGAAATCGTTTTGGACACACTCGATCGGACTCCTAGGTGACGAGGCTCAAGTGGAAGCTCGGTACGGTCCATTTGGAGATAGTGCTACTCTTGATGCATGATTGGTGGACGGTTTGCGTCGAACATACCGTAGGCTCAGAAATAGTATTGGAGGCACCCGGTGGAACTCCTAGGTTACGTGGGTCATGTGGAATCTTGTTTCGATCTGTTTTGAAACAGTGTTAGCATCGGTGCAAGATAGGTGCTCGGTTTGCGTCAAACGTACCATAGGTTCATAATTTGTTTTAGAAGCACCCACGGTACTCCTAGGTGATGACGGTCTGGTGGAGATCTGTTTGGGTTGTTTGGAGATAGTGCTACAGAAGATAGGTGCACGGTTTGCATTGAACGTACCGTAGGTCATAAACAGTTTTGGACGCACCCGATGGAACTCGTAAGTGACGTGGGTCGTGTGGAATCTCGTTTTAGTCCATTTGGAGATAGTGTTAGTGTCAGTGCAAGGTTGGAGCACGGTTTGCACCGAACATACCATAGGCATAGAAATCATTTTGGATGATCTCGATCAGACTCCTATGTGACGAGGCTCAAGTGGAAGCTCGGTTCGGTCTGTTTCGGGATAGTGCTTCTCTTGATGCAGGATTGGTGCTTGGTTTGCACCAAATGTAGCATAGGCATAGAAATCATTTTGGACGCACTCGAGAGGACTCCTAGGTGACGAGGCTCAAGTGGAAGCTCGATTCGGTATGTTTGGAGATAATGCTACTCTTGAAGCAAGATTGGTGCTCGGTTTGCGTCGAATGTGGAGTAGGCTCGGAAATAGTGTTGGAGGCACCTGATGGAACTCCTAGGTGACGTGGGTCTTGTGGAATCTCGTTTTGATCTATTTTAAGACAGTGTTAGCGTCAGTGCAAGATAGGTGCACGGTTTGCACTGAACGTACCATAGGCATAGAAATTGTTTTGGACACACTCGATGGGACTCCTAGGTGACGAGGCTCAAGTGGAAGCTCGGTACGGTCCATTTGGAGATAGTGCTACTCTTGATGCATGATTGGTGCACGGTTTGCGTCGAACATACCGTAGGTTTAGAAATAGTATTGGAGGCACCCGATGGAACTCCTAGGTTACGTGGATCATGTGGAATCTTGTTTCGATCTGTGTTTGAAACAGTGTTAGCATCGGTGCAAGATAGGTGCTCGGTTTGCGTCAAACGTACCATAGGTTTATAAATTGTTTTAGAAGCACCCACGGTACTCCTAGGTGATGAGGGTCTGGTGGAGATCCGTTTGGGTTGTTTGGAGATAGTGCTACAGAAGATAGGTGCACGGTTTGCATTGAACGTACCATAGATCTTAAACAGTTTTGGATGCACCCAATGGAACTCGTAAGTGACGTGGGTCGTGCGGAATCTCGTTTTAGTCCATTTGGAGATAGTGTTAGTGTTAGTGCAAGGTTGGAGCACGGTTTGCACCGAACATACCATAGGCCTAGAAATCGTTTTGGATGATCTCGATCAGACTCCTATGTGACGAGGCTCAAGTGGAAGCTCGGTTCGGTCCGTTTCGGGGTAGTGCTCCTCTTGATGCTAGATTGGTGCTTGGTTTGCACCAAATGTAGCATAGGCATAGAAATCATTTTGGACGCACTCGAGAGGACTCCTAGGTGACAAGGCTCAAGTGGAAGCTCGATTCGGTACGTTTGGAGATAATGCTACTCTTGAAGCGAGATTGGTGCTCGGTTTGCGTCGAATGTGGAGTAGGCTCGGAAATAGTATTGGAGGCACCTGATGGAACTCCTAGGTGACGAGGCTCAAGTGGATGCTCGGTACGGTCGATTTGGAGATAATGCTACTCTTGATGCATGATTGGTACACGGTTTGCGTCGAACATACCGTAGGCTCAGAAATAGTATTGGAGGCACCCGATGGAACTCCTTGGTTACGTGGGTCATGTGGAATCTTGTTTCGATCTGTTTTGAAACAGTGTTAGCGTCGGTGCAAGATAGGTGCTCGGTTTGTGTCAAACGTACCATAGGCATAGAAATCGTTTTGGACACACTCGATGGGACTCCTAGGTGACGAGGCTCAAGTGGAAGCTCGGTACGGTCCATTTGGAGATAGTGCTACTCTTGATGCATGATTGGTGGACGGTTTGCGTCGAACATACCGTAGGCTCAGAAATAGTATTGGGGGCACCCGATGAAACTCCTAGGTTATGTGGGTCATGTGGAATCTTGTTTCGATCTGTGTTTGAAACAGTGTTAGCATCGGTGCAAGATAGGTGCTCGGTTTGCGTCAGACGTACCATAGGTTCATAAATTGTTTTAGAAGCACCCACGGTACTCCTAGGTGATGAGGGTCTGGTGGAGATCTGTTTGGGTTGTTTGGATATAGTGCTACAGAAGATTGGTGCATGGTTTGCATTGAACGTACCATAGGTCATAAACAGTTTTGGACGCACGCGATGGAACTCGTAAGTGACGTGGGTCGTGTGGAATCTCGTTTTAGTCCATTTGGAGATAGTGTTAGTGTTAGTGCAAGGTTGGAGCACGGTTTGCAGCGAACATACCATAGGCATAGAAATCGTTTTGGATGATCTCAATCAGACTCCTATGTGACGAGGCTCAAGTGGAAGCTCGGTTCGGTCCATTTCGGGATAGTGCATCTCTTGATGCAAGATTGGTGCTTGGTTTGCACCAAATGTAGCATAGGCATAGAAATCATTTTGGACGCACTCGAGAGGACTCCTAGGTGACGAGGCTCAAGTGGAAGCTCGATTCGGTACGTTTGGAGATAATGCTACTCTTGAAGCAAGATTGGTGCTCGGTTCGCGTCGAATGTGGAGTAGGCTCGGAAATAGTATTGGAGGCACCTGATGGAACTCCTAGGTGACGTGGGTCTTGTGGAAGCTCGGTACGGTCGATTTGGAGATAATGCTACTCTTGATGCATGATTGGTACACGGTTTGCGTCGAACATACCGTAGGCTCGGAAATAGTATTGGAGGCACCCGATGGAACTCCTTGGTTACGTGGGTCATGTGGAATCTTGTTTCGATCTGTTTTGAAATAGTGTTAGCGTCGGTGCAAGATAGGTGCTCGGTTTGCGTCAAACGTACCATAGGCATAGAAATCGTTTTGGACACACTCGATGGGACTCCTAGGTGACGAGGCTCAAGTGGAAGCTCGGTACGGTCCATTTGGAGATAGTGCTACTCTTGATGCATGATTGGTGGACGGTTTGCGTCGAACATACCGTAGGTTCAGAAATAGTATTGGAGGCACCCGATGGAACTCCTAGGTTACGTGGATCATGTGGAATCTTGTTTCGATCTGTTTTGAAACAGTGTTAGCATCGGTGCAAGATAGGTGCTCGGTTTGCGTCAAACGTACCATAGGTTCATAAATTGTTTTAGAAGCACCCACGGTACTCCTAGGTGATGACGGTCTGGTGGAGATCTGTTTGGGTTGTTTGGAGATAGTGCTACAGAAGATAGGTGCACGGTTTGCATTGAACGTACCATAGGTCATAAACAGTTTTGGACGCACCCGATGGAACTCGTAAGTGACGTGGGTCGTGTGGAATCTCGTTTTAGTCCATTTGGAGATAGTGTTAGTGTCAGTGCAAGGTTGGAGCACGGTTTGCACCGAACATACCATAGGCATAGAAATCATTTTGGATGATCTCGATCAGACTCCTATGTGACGAGGCTCAAGTGGAAGCTCGGTTCGGTCTGTTTCGGGATAGTGCTTCTCTTGATGCAGGATTGGTGCTTGGTTTGCACCAAATGTAGCATAGGCATAGAAATCATTTTGGACGCACTCGAGAGGACTCCTAGGTGACGAGGCTCAAGTGGAAGCTCGATTCGGTATGTTTGGAGATAATGCTACTCTTGAAGCAAGATTGGTGCTCGGTTTGCGTCGAATGTGGAGTAGGCTCGGAAATAGTATTGGAGGCACCTGATGGAACTCCTAGGTGACGTGGGTCTTGTGGAATCTCGTTTTGATCTATTTTAAGACAGTGTTAGCGTCGGTGCAAGATAGGTGCACGGTTTGCACTGAACGTACCATAGGCATAGAAATCGTTTTGGACACACTCGATGGGACTCCTAGGTGACGAGGCTCAAGTGGAAGCTCGGTACGGTCCATTTGGAGATAGTGCTACTCTTGATGCATGATTGGTGCACGGTTTGCGTCGAACATACCGTAGGTTTAGAAATGGTATTGGAGGCACCCGATGGAACTCCTAGGTTACGTGGATCATGTGGAATCTTGTTTCGATCTGTGTTTGAAACAGTGTTAGCATCGGTGCAAGATAGGTGCTCGGTTTGCGTCACACGTACCATAGGTTTATAAATTGTTTTAGAAGCACCCACGGTACTCCTAGGTGATGAGGGTCTGGTGGAGATCCGTTTGGGTTGTTTGGAGATAGTGCTACAGAAGATAGGTGCATGGTTTGCATTGAACGTACCATAGATCTTAAACAGTTTTGGATGCACCCAATGGAACTCGTAAGTGACGTGGGTCGTGTGGAATCTCGTTTTAGTCCATTTGGAGATAGTGTTAGTGTTAGTGCAAGGTTAGAGCACGGTTTGCACCGAACATACCATAGGCCTAGAAATCGTTTTGGATGATCTCGATCAGACTCCTATGTGACGAGGCTCAAGTGGAAGCTCGGTTCGGTCCGTTTCGGGGTAGTGCTCCTCTTGATGCAAGATTGGTGCTTGGTTTGCACCAAATGTAGCATAGGCATAGAAATCATTTTGGACGCACTCGAGAGGACTCCTAGGTGACAAGGCTCAAGTGGAAGCTCGATTCGGTACGTTTGGAGATAATGCTACTCTTGAAGCGAGATTGGTGCTCGGTTTGCGTCGAATGTGGAGTAGGCTCGAAAATAGTATTGGAGGCACCTGATGGAACTCCTAGGTGACGAGGCTCAAGTGGAAGCTCGGTACGGTCGATTTGGAGATAATGCTACTCTTGATGCATGATTGGTACACGGTTTGCGTCGAACATACCGTAGGCTCAGAAATAGTATTGGAGGCACCCGATGGAACTCCTTGGTTACGTGGGTCATGTGGAATCTTGTTTCGATCTGTTTTGAAACAGTGTTAGCGTCGGTGCAAGATAGGTGCTCGGTTTGTGTCAAACGTACCATAGGCATAGAAATCGTTTTGGACACACTCGATGGGACTCCTAGGTGACGAGGCTCAAGTGGAAGCTCGGTACGGTCCATTTGGAGATAGTGCTACTCTTGATGCATGATTGGTGGACGGTTTGCGTCGAACATACCGTAGGCTCAGAAATAGTATTGGGGGCACCCGATGAAACTCCTAGGTTATGTGGGTCATGTGGAATCTTGTTTCGATCTGTGTTTGAAACAGTGTTAGCATCGGTGCAAGATAGGTGCTCGGTTTGCGTCAGACGTACCATAGGTTCATAAATTGTTTTAGAAGCACCCACGGTACTCCTAGGTGATGAGGGTCTGGTGGAGATCTGTTTGGGTTGTTTGGATATAGTGCTACAGAAGATTGGTGCATGGTTTGCATTGAACGTACCATAGGTCATAAACAGTTTTGGACGCACGCGATGGAACTCGTAAGTGACGTGGGTCGTGTGGAATCTCGTTTTAGTCCATTTGGAGATAGTGTTAGTGTTAGTGCAAGGTTGGAGCACGGTTTGCAGCGAACATACCATAGGCATAGAAATCGTTTTGGATGATCTCAATCAGACTCCTATGTGACGAGGCTCAAGTGGAAGCTCGGTTCGGTCCATTTCGGGATAGTGCATCTCTTGATGCAAGATTGGTGCTTGGTTTGCACCAAATGTAGCATAGGCATAGAAATCATTTTGGACGCACTCGAGAGGACTCCTAGGTGACGAGGCTCAAGTGGAAGCTCGATTCGGTACGTTTGGAGATAATGCTACTCTTGAAGCAAGATTGGTGCTCGGTTCGCGTCGAATGTGGAGTAGGCTCGGAAATAGTATTGGAGGCACCTGATGGAACTCCTAGGTGACGTGGGTCTTGTGGAAGCTCGGTACGGTCGATTTGGAGATAATGCTACTCTTGATGCATGATTGGTACACGGTTTGCGTCGAACATACCGTAGGCTCGGAAATAGTATTGGAGGCACCCGATGGAACTCCTTGGTTACGTGGGTCATGTGGAATCTTGTTTCGATCTGTTTTGAAACAGTGTTAGCGTCGGTGCAAGATAGGTGCTCGGTTTGCGTCAAACGTACCATAGGCATAGAAATCGTTTTGGACACACTCGATGGGACTCCTAGGTGACGAGGCTCAAGTGGAAGCTCGGTACGGTCCATTTGGAGATAGTGCTACTCTTGATGCATGATTGGTGGACGGTTTGCGTCGAACATACCGTAGGTTCAGAAATAGTATTGGAGGCACCCGATGGAACTCCTAGGTTACGTGGATCATGTGGAATCTTGTTTCGATCTGTTTTGAAACAGTGTTAGCATCGGTGCAAGATAGGTGCTCGGTTTGCGTCAAACGTACCATAGGTTCATAAATTGTTTTAGAAGCACCCACGGTACTCCTAGGTGATGACGGTCTGGTGGAGATCTGTTTGGGTTGTTTGGAGATAGTGCTACAGAAGATAGGTGCACGGTTTGCATTGAACGTACCATAGGTCATAAACAGTTTTGGACGCACCCGATGGAACTCGTAAGTGACGTGGGTCGTGTGGAATCTCGTTTTAGTCCATTTGGAGATAGTGTTAGTGTCAGTGCAAGGTTGGAGCACGGTTTGCACCGAACATACCATAGGCATAGAAATCATTTTGGATGATCTCGATCAGACTCCTATGTGACGAGGCTCAAGTGGAAGCTCGGTTCGGTCTGTTTCGGGATAGTGCTTCTCTTGATGCAGGATTGGTGCTTGGTTTGCACCAAATGTAGCATAGGCATAGAAATCATTTTGGACGCACTCGAGAGGACTCCTAGGTGACGAGGCTCAAGTGGAAGCTCGATTCGGTATGTTTGGAGATAATGCTACTCTTGAAGCAAGATTGGTGCTCGGTTTGCGTCGAATGTGGAGTAGGCTCGGAAATAGTATTGGAGGCACCTGATGGAACTTCTAGGTGACGTGGGTCTTGTGGAATCTCGTTTTGATCTATTTTAAGACAGTGTTAGCGTCGGTGCAAGATAGGTGCACGGTTTGCACTGAACGTACCATAGGCATAGAAATCGTTTTGGACACACTCGATGGGACTCCTAGGTGACGAGGCTCAAGTGGAAGCTCGGTACGGTCCATTTGGAGATAGTGCTACTCTTGATGCATGATTGGTGCACGGTTTGCGTCGAACATACCGTAGGTTTAGAAATGGTATTGGAGGCACCCGATGGAACTCCTAGGTTACGTGGATCATGTGGAATCTTGTTTCGATCTGTGTTTGAAACAGTGTTAGCATCGGTGCAAGATAGGTGCTCGGTTTGCGTCACACGTACCATAGGTTTATAAATTGTTTTAGAAGCACCCACGGTACTCCTAGGTGATGAGGGTCTGGTGGAGATCCGTTTGGGTTGTTTGGAGATAGTGCTACAGAAGATAGGTGCATGGTTTGCATTGAACGTACCATAGATCTTAAACAGTTTTGGATGCACCCAATGGAACTCGTAAGTGACGTGGGTCGTGTGGAATCTCGTTTTAGTCCATTTGGAGATAGTGTTAGTGTTAGTGCAAGGTTGGAGCACGGTTTGCACCGAACATACCATAGGCCTAGAAATCGTTTTGGATGATCTCGATCAGACTCCTATGTGACGAGGCTCAAGTGGAAGCTCGGTTCGGTCCGTTTCGGGGTAGTGCTCCTCTTGATGCAAGATTGGTGCTTGGTTTGCACCAAATGTAGCATAGGCATAGAAATCATTTTGGACGCACTCGAGAGGACTCCTAGGTGACAAGGCTCAAGTGGAAGCTCGATTCGGTACGTTTGGAGATAATGCTACTCTTGAAGCGAGATTGGTGCTCGGTTTGCGTCGAATGTGGAGTAGGCTCGAAAATAGTATTGGAGGCACCTGATGGAACTCCTAGGTGACGAGGCTCAAGTGGAAGCTCGGTACGGTCGATTTGGAGATAATGCTACTCTTGATGCATGATTGGTACACGGTTTGCGTCGAACATACCGTAGGCTCGGAAATAGTATTGGAGGCACCCGATGGAACTCCTAGGTGACGTGGGTCTTGTGGAATCTTGTTTTGATCTATTTTAAGACAGTGTTAGCGTCGGTGCAAGATAGGTGCACGGTTTGCACTGAACGTACCATAGGCATAGAAATCATTTTGGACACACTCGATGGGACTCCTAGGTGACGAGGCTCAAGTGGAAGCTCGGTACGGTCCATTTGGAGATAGTGCTACTCTTGATGCATGATTGGTGCACGGTTTGCGTCGAACATACCGTAGGTTCAGAAATAGTATTGGAGGCACCCGATGGAACTCCTAGGTTACGTGGATCATGTGGAATCTTGTTTCGATCTGTTTTGAAACAGTGTTAGCATCGGTGCAAGATAGGTGCTCGGTTTGCGTCAAACGTACCATAGGTTTATAAATTGTTTTAGAAGCACCCACGGTACTCCTAGGTGATGAGGGTCTGGTGGAGATCCGTTTGGGTTGTTTGGAGATAGTGCTACAGAAGATGGGTGCACGGTTTGCATTGAACGTACCATAGGTCTTAAACAGTTTTGGATGCACCCGATGGAACTCGTAAGTGACGTGGGTCGTGTGGAATCTCGTTTTAGTCCAATTGGAGATAGTGTTAGTGTTAGTGCAAGGTTGGAGCACGGTTTGCACCGAACATACCATAGGCCTAGAAATCGTTTTGGATGATCTCTGTAACACTTCAAGTGTTTAGTCCTTAATTGCATTGCATTTGCATGGCATAAGCATAAGCATGCATCATTCATGTTTGTTATTTTATGTGATGCAACACATGTGATTATTCTAGGGTTTGTTTGATTTATTTCATGAAGTATTTGATAGTTGGTGTAACAAAAAGGTAAGGTAGCCAATCATGACCTACAACACCTTAGTTATACTTAGGGTAACATTTGGAACAAGGTTCATGTTGACCAAAATTACAAATTTGCCCTCCAAGAGAAGTTTGACCACCATTTGACCCTAGAAGGCTCTAGTTTGACCAATTAAAAAGTCTAATTTAGAGACCTTGCATGGAAGAGCACCCTTAAGTAAAGTTGTAGAGAATTTCATGAGGAACAAAAGTTCTAATATGGCCATCTCATGAAAATGACCAGAGCATGCTCAAAAATGGCCCACAAGTCAGCTTGAGTGGTGATCAACACTTAGAAAAATTCTAAGTCTGGAAATTGGACTTTTCAGTTTCACTGTACCTCACTTTAGCAACTTGTAACTCACAAACTAGGCCAAACCAGTCCTGGAGCCAATTGACAAAGTTGTTGTCCACACATAGCTCTACAACATTGTCAATATCACCATCACCTGGTTCTCAATAGTTTAGGAGATTTTGTGTCATGAAAATAGGGTTTCAGTCGGCTTAGTGACTGAAACTGGGTTTCAGTTTCTAAGTGCACCACTTTGGAGCTCTATAGTTTCAAATCCAGGCTGAACCAGCCCAAACTCCAATTGACAAACTTGTTGCCCTCACATAGCTCTACAAATTTGATGATGTCATCTTGGACCAAATTGAGCTGTGTTGGAAGATAATCAGCGTCAAACTTGCACTGACAGTCACCGTTCGGCCTCATCGGTCAGTCGACATCGCCATTCAGTCGGACAGCTGACCACGCCGTGGCGCTCGGGCAGAGCCCGGTGGCCGCGTGGCGCTCGCGCCCTGCCATCGCCTCCACGTCGCAAGCACACGCGCGGTCGTGAAGTCGGGGCCGACACCTCCACCCCCACACTCGCGCTCACTCTTCTCTCCTTCACTCTCGCTCTGGCCGGGTTCACCGAGGCGGAAAACGGAGGCGCCATTGCCGCCGCAGCCCGCCCCGTGCTTGTGCAAGCTCACCGTCGCACCACCGTCCTCCAAATCCCGTCCACCGCTCCACTAGCATCCCCTCCACCTCCTCCAACCGTTGCTTGACCGGATTGTGTAGAGGTGAGGGCGAATTTCGGTTTCCGCCACCGTGAGTCCTCGCCGGCGCACCGTCCGCGCGGCGGCTCACCGTGGCCAGCTCCCTACGGTCATCCTCCATTCTCACTAGTACATGTTTTGGGTTCCGGGTCAGGTAGAGAAGCCTAGGTGATGACGTTACCGGATGGGATGGCCGGTACACGTCGGAACACCGTCGTGCACCGCCGCGCCATGGCCGCCGGTGCGGTGCTCACGCGGCCAGCGGCACTCGCTCCACCTCCGTCCTTTTCCGTGGCATGGAGAGGTCCGCCATGTCCTCAGGAAGCCGTAGCACACCTCACTTAGGTCCCTGACCCCCGGAGCTCGCCGGACCACCACCGGGTGCCGCCTCCGAGCCGCGGTCGCCATGGCCGTCGTAGCTAGGGTGGGATAGGTTCAGCAAATCTAGGTTTGGTCGATGCGGGAAGTCACGGGGAAGCCGTTGGTGCTCCTTTCGTCGCCGGAGGCGCCGTCGTCGGCGAGCTTGAGCTCGCCGGAGTCGCGGCCATCTTCCCCCTTTCGCTCTCTCTCTGGCCTGCGGGCCCGCACTGTCAGCGCCGCGCGCGCGGGCGAGCGCCGAGGCAGGTCGCGCGCTGGCTGGGCCGCGCTAGCAAGCCGGGCTGCCCAGTTTCAAATGGGATTTATTTCATTTTTATTATTTTGTCACTGATTTTTGTACAAGTTGGAAAAATATAGATCTAGGGTTTTAATGATCCAAAAATCATGAGATAAATTTTATTAGGGTCTACATGATGTGTAGTATTTTAGAAAAATATAAATCTGGAAGGAGATGTTTAAATTCTGTAAGAATTTAATAGATCCTTTAAATGTGTTTTGGAATGCATGCAAATTTGTTAAATTTATAACTTGAGCTGTAGTGTTCCATAAATCATGAAATTTGTTGGGTAGGTTACTCTATGCTAGCCCTAGCTCTGGTAAAAATTTGGGCATCAATGCTTAAGTACTTTTCAAGTTATAATGCTATCTTGTTATTCTAGGAAATACTAAAATGAATTTTTGTACTTTTTCTACATGTGCAATGTTCTTATAAATTTTTGGAGAATGTCTTGGTACCCTAGAGTGTCCAAGAAAATTAAGAAATCTGTTGTTTGACACTTTTGACTATGCTTTGTTAATTATACAAAAATCAGCCTTTTTGGCTTGGGAATTTTGTGTAGGAAGTTCCTATGAATAAATTGAGTTCAAAATTTTACAGTAGTCTCTTTGTGGGTCAGAGAGTCTCCTGTAATTTTTGTAGAATTTTAGGAGCAGTTTACATATATGTTTAAAATTCCACCTAATTAATTAAGAAATGAGTATAAATAAATGTTCTAGGTAGTCACACCCTACTTTCTGGTGTTGTTATACCCCTTGAGAACTTTTGGAAATCTTAGTTTGGTTTTAAGGGTCTTTGGCCACATCAATAAATGTTTAACCTTTGTAATTTTAGGTTTTCTGGACAGCTAGTAGTAATTCTAAATTTGGCTTTGATAAAATTGGTTGCTGGAAAACTTGTAAATACCAAAGTTGGAGTAAACTTGATGAACTAGCTTGTGTCAAAATTTGGAAGCATTTGGCTTAGTAGTTTGAGAGTTACTGTTGTTTAAAGTGGCAGTTCAAAATCTGCTACTCTCTGTTTTGAGAGGACAGATTCTGGAACTTATGAAGTTTGACATGGAAAACTTAGGAGTTTGGAGTTGAGGTCTGAAAATGAATTGTAGTGCATTTCTTAGGCTTTCTAGATTGTCTTAGATCATATCTTTTGGAATTGTAAATCTCCAGTTGCGATAAAAACAAGTAGCTGCTGTCCAGAATGCTTACTGTGGTGTTTTGCTGATTGATATGGTGTGATATCCTAAGACATGCTACTTTTGTAATTGTTAGGTGTTAGGGCCTTAACTGAGGATGAGCAGCTTTATCTTAGGTTAAGTAGATTAGGTGAGTATTTCTCTACCGGAGAGGAAATTTGCACCTACTCTTTTGAAGTGATTTGAATAGAGCGTTAAATTGTTGTAATGCATTTCATTCCGAGCATATTGCATCTTTCATTATGCATCCATGGTAATTATTGTGCATTCATGCAATAGGTGTACCGGAGGGGGTAACTCTCCTCGAGTTCGAGCCTGTGATTCCGGAGGAAGTCCAGGATCAGGAGCAGCAGGAGCCCGAGGATCCAGCAGGCGAAGGAGTGCCCGCAGACGACCTTCCTGAGTGTCCGGACCACAGACCCGCAACCTTTCTCAAAGGCAAGCCCCGGTGCATGCTGAACCTACTGATTTTTAAATTAATCTTGAGTACTTTTAATTGTTTACTGCATTAAGTTGTAGGAGTTATATGAAAACACTTGTTGCATTATACCTGTCCTTGTCCAGATATCGTACTTAATCCTATATTAGGTTTAGGCACGTGTCAATGCTTAGCCCTGCTTAGTACGGTAGAAGTCGGGTGATTTCCGGTCATCCGCGAGATGTAGGAAGGAGTCACGAGTGGCTTTATGGCTATCATGGATGGAACCATGTTTAAAAATGAAATTGAGACCGGGCGGGAGTTCGATAGTACAGCCGCAAGACACTTCACGTCTTGGGTGTGGAGCTATGCCCGTCTGAGTCGTTTAAGGACCGATTCGCTGTACGTCCTTGAGTCATGTTGAACGCAGTCTAACACTTAGTTGGCCGGATAAGTCGTTCCGACCGCGAAGCCGAGTAATGTGGTTCAGGCCGGGAATCGAATGGTAGGTTGCTTCTTGGAGGAGAGAAAGGATGTGCTTGGGGACATTGGCGTGAGACCAAGGGGGGTTAGAGTCCCTATCACCTGGCAGAGTGTCGCCCTTGGGGTCGTGACATCATGCAGACCCACGATTCCTGAATCATATGAAAAGGTGGCTTGTGCGACCCTGGCAGGGGCCTGCGCGGTGAGTGTTAGAAATACCCCTCCAGCTGGATAGGAATTCGATTCGAATCGCCGTCGCTCCCGGTTAGTGAGCACTTGACTTGAGCAGCGGCAATGTAGATCTCATTAAATGAACTGGTGGTTAAGGGAATGATACAATGTTGCCACAATTCATAACTGCTCTGGATACAATGATGATAATTGTTGATTATAATCAAGTGCATGTTTAGTACAGGTGCTAAGATAGATGACAGGTAAATGCTAAAAATAACTGCTAGTACAGGTTATAAGAGTTTCAATTACTTATGCCTTTATGCAAAATGTTATGTCAGCTAGCCTCTTGTGTAAGCCTTGCATAATCCTTGGTGTCATCTTATTTCTGGTTTTCGACGGGTAAGTCTAGCTGAGTACATTCCAGTACTCAGGGTTTATTCCCTCCTGTTGCAGATGATATGCTCTATCAAGGCTTCTGCAAGACGTGTCTCCACCCTGCGGGTGATGATGACTAGATCACAAGGGCGTGATCGTCTTTATGTACTTTCCTCATGCTTTTGCGGGATGTCGATCATCCAGACTGGCAGTATTTAATTAACTAGTGTGTGTGTTATGCTTCCGCTACTTTCAAACTTGGTTTGTAATATTTGCTACTCCGCTTGTGTAAACTTATTTCAGAACTACTTGTGAAATGTATCGTATGATGTTGTATGTTGAATGATGCGATCCTGGTTGTAAACAGTTTGGTTTGAAATCCTTCGTGATTTTGATTGACTACCGGGATTATATGGGCTCAAGTTTGAAAATTTGAGCGCTTCGGTGCTTGTTTTCGTACTTGTGCTCTTATAATTTGGTCGGTTCTGTTACAGCTGGTACCGGAGCATAATTCAACATTAAACACATCTTACGAGTAATTAAAAACAAAAGTATTGTTTGCGAAAAGGGTTAAACTCTAAAAAAAAATTATTCTATAGGTATGCCAGTGATCACATCCCTTAGCCCAAATAAGGACTCTTAGGTGGCTTATTATAAAGACTAACTTGGGGGCCTTGTTTGTTTCTGTTTCGTCGTCCATACGGCGTGATATTGTATGGATGCCATCCACTTGGGTGGTAATGTATGGATCAATTACCTCGACGCTCTGGTAAGTGTGAGTTGTGAGAGCATGATCGTCCAACCGGCGATCTAGGGGAAAGTAGTTTTGGTGACTTGCATACTTACATGTCTAAACCATGTAATTACGTAAGCACTTAATTGTGGGAACCTTTATATCGGGTAGCTTTGATACTGAAGTATATACATCAGGGGATGTGTATATGGAAAGTATTTAAATTACTGCTTTCTTGTGTGGTATTTTGGGAATTGTTGGGCTGCAATGAAATTTTCTGCAGGTACACTAACAGCGTAACGAGTAGACCGATAGTTTCGCTTATATGAGAGAACGTATGTATGCCACCGCTTAGCGTTAGCCCTTTAGGTTTCTACTAAGGTGAGAGGGCGTACGAAGCGTGCATGCATCATGTTTAATTATATCATACATATCATTTACTCCCTCCTTAAAAATTTCAGTACTCCCGACTAAAGTAAATTTCGTATCCCCTAAATGATCCTCACTTGAAGTCGTATCTTATCTGTTGCTACAGATGGCACGTACCAAGAGGACCGCTCGTAAGTCCACTGGAGGCAGGGCACCGCGACACCAGCTCGCTCCACGTGAGCCCCGCCCTGAGCCTACTGAGGTGGAAAGGCTGAGGGCAGAGTTGGCTGAAGTGACGGCTGCTAGGAATGCAGCGCGTCAGCAACTGGAGCAAGTGATTCGTGATCGTGACCAGGAAACCCTTGTAGTCCAGAGATTGACAGTAGCAAACCGCAACTGTCAACGCATGTTGGTTCGTGTCATGAACCAGAGGGATGAAGCCTGGCACGAGGAGAACGTTCTGAGGGCTCGCCAGTTTGAGCTCGAGCAACAGTTAGAAAATGCTGAAGAATACAATGATAATCTTCATGAAGAAGTGCACCGCCTGAACAACGAGCTTAATCCCCTGCTGCCTCGAAACAACAATGTAGATGAAGATATGGGATCAGGAATCCTCATGGCTGAAGATGATGATGAAGTGGAGGTTGATGGACCACAGGATGCCCCACCTGCAGAAGCACCAGAGGAAGAGCCAGAAGAAGAAGAAGACGAGGAGTTAGAGCCGGTCAGTGATGAGGACGGCGGGGAGATCCTTGACACTGACTCGGAGGATGATGCTTAGAGTAGTCATCACGTGCCTATAATGTTAGGATCGTCTTTTGTTCCCTCCCTGTGAAGGAGTGAGGCCTTGTAATAACTTGACTTTGGGATGTAAGGTTGAACCGTATGTTTCCTGAATGTAGTTTGAACCTGTTAATTTCGATCACAACTTGATGTCTTATATGTTGCGTTCGATGATGGTGTCACGATTAGCACCCTTCGGTGCCGCGACGAAACCGAGGGCCTCCTATGGCGCGCGACATAAGGCTGTGCTGCTTGGCACGCGCAGGTATCGAGGTGGCTAGTCATGATCCACCATGGAACTCTATCGTTGAGAAGTCTCTTTGTGATCAGTTTGAAGTAGCCTTTTTTTCAGCCAACTAAAAACTTTGAAATTAAATTCAAGTACCGGCAAAAGATCAAAAATCACGTAGATTTTAACGTAAACGGTTCAGTAACTACTGTGCTCCTTGTGTGTGAGCCTTTATCAAAGTACACCTTGTTGGATTCTCTCGCATGATTGCGCCAATTGATCCGCTTGAATGGATTGTGCGGTTGTGATGAATTATTGTGCCATGAATAATTTGAGAAGTCTATTTCATGAAGTCAGTTTGACATATTTACAATAATTCATCTACAAATTTCCCACATCGTCAGTGCTCATTGGCTATGCATTTTGCAGATGTCGTACAATCTTCGTCGGGGTCGTGGCAATGAGGATGAGGAACAGCCACCCCCTCCGCCACCACCTACCCCGGCTGAGCTGATGCAGACAGTGGTCGAAGGGCAGCGCATGTTGGCTGATGCTATGCGCCAGCTGGCTAACCGGGAAGCTCGTCCTGGCCGCCAGGGCCCCGAGCCAAATCAGTACAGCGATTTCAAGGACTTTCTGGATACAAAGCCCCCGCTCTTCAAGGAAGCGGAAGAACCACTGCAGGCTGATGAGTGGTTGAATACCATTGAACAAAAGTTTCGTCTGCTACGCCTAACTGATGAGCTGAAAACTGAGTATGCTTCCCATCAGTTGCATGGTCCGGCGGGCATTTGGTGGAGCCACTATCGTTCCACACTGCCTGCGAATGTCCCTATTGCTTGGGATCAGTTTAAAGCGGCATTCTGGGGAAATTATATTCCTCCCGGTCTTATGGCAATCAAGCACACAGAGTTTATGAGGCTGTCGCAAGGAAACAAAAGCCTGACTGAATACTTGCAGTCCTTCAACAACCTGGCAAGGTATGCCACTGAGTTTGTGGATACCGATGCCAAAAAGATTGCTAGCTTCAAAAGGGGCCTCGGCCCAAAACTGATGAAAACTATGGGCACTAGCAAATGTACTACTTTCAATGATTTCATCAGCGATGCTTTGACCCAGGAGAACAACAATACTATTTATTCTGCCTCTAAGAGCCGTAAAAGGGCCCTTGAGGCAAGTGCTTCTCAGTCAAGGGCCTCAGCGGCACCGAGGTCTTCCCCTCGCCCACCTGCTCAGAATACAAAGTTCCGTCCGCCGCAGAAGAAGTCTGTTGCAAAAACGGGGTTCCGTAAGGCTTATACCGTCGCTCTGCCAAAGGGGACTTCTGGACAGAGCAGCTCCAGTGTTCCTCCTAGCAATATGCCTTGCTGGAATTGCAACAAGCCAGGTCATTGGGCCCGGAACTGTCCCTACCCTAAGAAAAATGTCAACCAAGGTAGTCGTCAAGGGCACGCTCATTATAACAGTATTGAGGAAATTCCATCTGGAGAGGTTGTCACTGCTGGTAAGTTCCTAGTTGACCAACACCCCGCAGTGGTACTTTTTGATTCAAGTGCTTCGCATTCCTTTATCAGTCCTAAGTTTGCATCCAAATTTGCACACAAGTTGCATACTGTTGAAGGTGTGGGTTATTGTATTAGTGCTGCAAGTGGGAATATTTCCACAAACAAAGTAGTGGGGAACCTTAAGTTTGAGATAGAAGGGCGAAGTTATTCGCTTGCCCTATTGGTTTTACCTGGTTTAGACATAGATGTTATCTTGGGCATGAATTGGATGAGTCAGAATGGGGTACTCATTGACACATCCGCTCGGGTAGTTATGCTCAGAGATCCTACAGATCAAAAGGGTTTTCTGGTACAACTTCCCAGAAAAGTTGATTTGTCTGGGGAAGTTCATGCTGTGCAAGCAAAGGCGTTGACCGAAATTCCAGTAGTAAATGAGTTTCCAGACGTTTTTCCCGATGATTTGCCGGGGCTCCCTCCGGATCGGGATGTGGAGTTTAAAATTGAGTTGTTGCCTGGCACGGCTCCCATCTCTAGGAGACCCTATAGGATGCCTCCAAATGAACTCGCTGAACTTAAGGTGCAATTGAATGAACTTTTGAAGAAAGGGTTGATTCGTCCTAGTTCATCGCCGTGGGGATGTCCTGCTATCTTTGTAAAGAAGAAGGATCAGTCATTGCGGATGTGCGTAGATTATAGACCTCTCAATGCAGTCACTGTCAAAAATAAGTACCCTCTACCACGCATCGACATCTTGTTCGATCAGTTGTCTAAAGCTAAAGTTTTCTCCAAGATCGATCTAAGATCTGGCTACCATCAAATTAAAATCCGACCGGAAGATGTTCCAAAGACAGCCTTTTCTACCAGATACGGTCTTTATGAGTATCTTGTTATGTCCTTCGGCTTGACAAATGCCCCCGCACACTTCATGTACTTGATGAATTCGGTGTTTATGCCTGAATTGGACAAGTTTGTGGTGGTATTTATTGATGATATCCTGGTATATTCTGTGAATGAGGAGGATCACGCTGAACATCTGCGTATAGTCCTCACAAGACTGCGTGAACATCAACTATATGCAAAGTTCAGTAAGTGCAAATTCTGGCTTCGTGAAGTACCTTTCCTTGGGCATGTGTTGTCCGATGGAGGAATTATGGTGGACCCCGCCAAGGTACAGGAAGTACTGAACTGGAAGGCTCCTATCTCGGTTCACGAGGTCCGGAGTTTTCTTGGTTTGGCTGGCTATTATCGTCGCTTCATCCCGGATTTCTCCAAAATAGCCAAGCCGATGACTCGGTTGCTGCAAAAAGACACCAGGTTTGTCTGGACTCCTGAGTGTGATGCAGCTTTTCACCAACTGCGAACCCTCCTAACCTCCGCTCCGGTTTTGGCACAACCGGATATCGAGAAACCATTTGATGTTTATTGTGATGCCTCAGGCATAGGATTGGGAGGTGTGTTGATGCAGGAAGGCCGAGTAATTGCATATACCTCTCGACAACTTCGGAAGCATGAGGCGAATTATCCAACACATGACTTAGAACTCGCCGCAGTTGTTCATGCTTTGAAAGCCTGGCGACATTATCTGCTGGGCAATGTCTGCAATATCTATACAGACCACAAAAGCCTCAAATACATCTTCACCCAACCCGAGTTGAATATGCGTCAAAGAAGATGGCTCGAGTTGATTAAAGATTATAACCTTCAAGTGCACTATCATCCTGGCAAGGCAAATGTGGTTGCGGATGCTTTAAGCCGTAAGTCTCATTGCCATTCCTTAGTTGAAACTGATTTTCATCGATCTCGCCTTCTACATCCAGCAGTCTTGTACAACATCACTGTCAGTTGTACTCTCAAAAGCAGAATTATTGAGCTCCAAAAGACTGACACTGGTATATTCCACATCAAGCGTAAGATGAAAGAACAAGAAACTACACAGTTCAGGATAGATGAAGAGGGTGTACTATGGTTCAAGGATAGGTTAGTTGTGCCTAAGGACCGAGAGCTTCGAAATGATATTATGTCTGAAGCACACTCCTCTAAGTTGTCCATCCATCCTGGCAGCAATAAGATGTATTATGATTTGAAGCCATACTATTGGTGGACTAAGATGCGGAAAGAAATAGCTGCATATGTGGCTAGGTGTGACACCTGTTGCAGAGTTAAAGCTGTGCACATGAAAGCTGGGCTACTTCAGCCACTTTCCATTCCAGGCTGGAAATGGGAAGAGATAAGTATGGATTTCATTGTCGGACTTCCTCCTACTGTCAAAAATCATAACTCTATTTGGGTAATTGTTGATCGTTTGACCAAATCAGCTCACTTCATCCCAGTGAGAGTGGACTATCGTCCCACTGACTATGCTGAGTTGTACTTCAATCAGATAGTCCGGCTTCATGGGATCCCTCGTACTATCGTTTCTGACCGTGGCCCCCAGTTCACTGCTCGCTTTTGGGAGCATTTGCATCACCTTCTGGGAACCAAGTTAGTGAGAAGCTCTGCTTATCACCCCCAGACATCGGGTCAGACAGAACGAGTTAACCAAATCTTGGAAGATCTGTTGCGAGCATGCGTCATTTCATCCAAGGGTTCTTGGGAAAAATGGTTACCTTTAGCCGAATTCTCGTACAATAACAGTTATCAAGAGAGTATTAAGATGGCCCCATTCGAAGCTTTGTACGGTTGCAAGTGTAGAACTCCACTAAACTGGGTAGAAGCTGGGGAAAGAAGGTATTATGGCATTGATTTTGTCCAGGAAGCCGAGGAACAAGTCCGTACCATCCAGAAACACATGGCTGCAGCACAAGCGAGACAGAAAAGCTATGCGGATCGTCGTAGAAAACCACTCGAATTTGAAGTTGGAGACTTCGTTTATTTGAAAGTTTCTCCAATGAAGAGTGTCCAACGTTTTGGTGTTAAGCGGAAACTTGCACCAAGATACGTGGGTCCTTTCCAGATCATAGGCAAGAGTGGAGCTGTTGCGTACAAAATCCAGTTGCCTCCTGAGATGAGAGCCATATTCAACGTTTTCCATGTATCTCAGCTTAAAAAGTGTCTTCGAGTTCCTGAGGAACAAGTTCCTTTAGGTGATATCAGGCTGGAATCCGACCTAACCTATGAAGAAAAGCCAGTCCGAGTGATCGATACTCAGGAACGAGTAACTAGAAGTAAAGTGGTTAAGTGGTACAAAGTGATGTGGAGTAATCAGGGAAGTGAGAGTGATGCTACGTGGGAACGGGAGGATTATTTGCGGGATGGTTATAAAGAATTCTATGAAAAATGGTACGCTTTCCAAATCTTGGGACGAGATTTTTATAAGGGGGGAGGGCTGTAACACTTCAAGTGTTTAGTCCTTAATTGCATTGCATTTGCATGGCATAAGCATAAGCATGCATCATTCATGTTTGTTATTTTATGTGATGCAACACATGTGATTATTCTAGGGTTTGTTTGATTTATTTCATGAAGTATTTGATAGTTGGTGTAACAAAAAGGTAAGGTAGCCAATCATGACCTACAACACCTTAGTTATACTTAGGGTAACATTTGGAACAAGGTTCATGTTGACCAAAATTACAAATTTGCCCTCCAAGAGAAGTTTGACCACCATTTGACCCTAGAAGGCTCTAGTTTGACCAATTAAAAAGTCTAATTTAGAGACCTTGCATGGAAGAGCACCCTTAAGTAAAGTTGTAGAGAATTTCATGAGGAACAAAAGTTCTAATATGGCCATCTCATGAAAATGACCAGAGCATGCTCAAAAATGGCCCACAAGTCAGCTTGAGTGGTGATCAACACTTAGAAAAATTCTAAGTCTGGAAATTGGACTTTTCAGTTTCACTGTACCTCACTTTAGCAACTTGTAACTCACAAACTAGGCCAAACCAGTCCTGGAGCCAATTGACAAAGTTGTTGTCCACACATAGCTCTACAACATTGTCAATATCACCATCACCTGGTTCTCAATAGTTTAGGAGATTTTGTGTCGTGAAAATAGGGTTTCAGTCGGCTTAGTGACTGAAACTGGGTTTCAGTTTCTAAGTGCACCACTTTGGAGCTCTGTAGTTTCAAATCCAGGCTGAACCAGCCCAAACTCCAATTGACAAACTTGTTGCCCTCACATAGCTCTACAAATTTGATGTTGTCATCTTGGACCAAATCGAGCTGTGTTGGAAGATAATCAGCGTCAAACTTGCACTGACAATCACCGTTCGGCCTCATCGGTCAGTCGACATCGCCATTCAGTCGGACAGCTGACCACGCCGTGGCGCTCGGGCAGAGCCCGGTGGCCGCGTGGCGCTCGCGCCCTGCCATCGCCTCCACGTCGCAAGCACACGCGCGGTCGTGAAGTCGGGGCCGACACCTCCACCCCCACACTCGCGCTCACTCTTCTCTCCTTCACTCTCGCTCTGGCCGGGTTCACCGAGGCGGAAAACGGAGGCGCCATTGCCGCCGCAGCCCGCCCCGTGCTTGTGCAAGCTCACCGTCGCACCACCGTCCTCCAAATCCCGTCCACCGCTCCACCAGCATCCCCTCCACCTCCTCCAACCGTTGCTTGACCGGATTGTGTAGAGGTGAGGGCGAATTTCGGTTTCCGCCACCGTGAGTCCTCGCCGGCGCACCGTCCGCGCGGCGGCTCACCGTGGCCAGCTCCCTACGGTCATCCTCCATTCTCACTAGTACATGTTTTGGGTTCCGGGTCGGGTAGAGAAGCCTAGGTGATGACGTTACCGGATGGGATGGCCGGTACACGTCGGAACACCGTCATGCGCCGCCGCGCCATGGCCGCCGGTGCGGTGCTCACGCGACCAGCGGCACTCGCTCCACCTCCGTCCTTTTCCGTGGCATGGAGAGGTCCGCCATGTCCTCAGGAAGCCGTAGCACACCTCACTTAGGTCCCTGACCCCCGGAGCTCGCCGGACCACCACCGGGTGCCGCCTCCGAGCCGCGGTCGCCATGGCCGTCGTAGCTAGGGTGGGATAGGTTCAGAAAATCTAGGTTTGGTCGATGCGGGAAGTCACGGGGAAGCCGTTGGTGCTCCTTTCGTCGCCGGAGGCGCCGTCGTCGGCGAGCTTGAGCTCGCCGGAGTCGCGGCCGTCTTCCCCCTTTCGCTCTCTCTCTCTGGCCTGCGGGCCCGCACTGTCAGCGCCGCCCGCGCGGGCGGGCGCCGAGGCAGGCCGCGCGCTGGCTGGGCCGCGCTAGCAAGCCGGGCCGGCCCAGTTTCAAATGGGATTTATTTCATATTTATTATTTTGTCACTGATTTTTGTACAAGTTGGAAAAATATAGATCTAGGGTTTTAATGATCCAAAAATCATGAGATAAATTTTATTAGGGTCTACATGATGTGTAGTATTTTAGAAAAATATAAATCTGGAAGGAGATGTTTAAATTCTGTAAGAATTTAATAGATCCTTTAAATGTGTTTTGGAATGCATGCAAATTTGTTAAATTTATAACTTGAGCTGTATTGTTCCATAAATCATGAAATTTGGTGGGTAGGTTACTCTATGCTAGCCCTAGCTCTGGTAAAAATTTGGGCATCAATGCTTAAGTACTTTTCAAGTTACAATGCTATCTTGTTATTCTAGGAAATACTAAAATGAATTTTTGTACTTTTTCTACATGTGCAATGTTCTTATAAATTTTTGGAGAATGTCTTGGTACCCTAGAGTGTCCAAGAAAATTAAGAAATCTGTTGTTTGACACTTTTGACTATGCTTTGTTAATTATACAAAAATCAGCCTTTTTGGCTTGGGAATTTTGTGTAGGAAGTTCCTGTGAATAAATTGAGTTCAAAATTTTACAGTAGTCTCTTTGTGGGTCAGAGAGTCTCCTGTAATTTTTGTAGAATTTTAGGAGCAGTTTACATATATGTTTAAAATTCCACCTAATTAATTAAGAAATGAGTATAAATAAATGTTCTAGGTAGTCACACCCTACTTTCTGGTGTTGTTATACCCCTTGAGAACTTTTGGAAATCTTAGTTTGGTTTTAAGGGTCTTTGGCCACATCAATAAATGTTTAACCTTTGTAATTTTAGGTTTTCTGGACAGCTAGTAGTAATTCTAAATTTGGCTTTGATAAAATTGGTTGCTGGAAAACTTGTAAATACCAAAGTTGGAGTAAACTTGATGAACTAGCTTGTGTCAAAATTTGGAAGCATTTGGCTTAGTAGTTTGAGAGTTACTGTTGTTTAAAGTGGCAGTTCAAAATCTGCTACTCTCTGTTTTGAGAGGACACATTCTAGAACTTGTGAAGTTTGACATGGAAAACTTAGGAGTTTGGAGTTGAGGTCTGAAAATGAATTATAGTGCATTTCTTAGGCTTTCCAGATTGTCTTAGATCATATCTTTTGGAATTGTAAATCTCCAGTTGCGATAAAAACAAGTAGCTGCTGTCCAGAATGCTTACTGTGGTGTTTTGCTGATTGATATGGTGTGATATCCTAAGACATGCTACTTTTGTAATTGTTAGGTGTTAGGGCCTTAACTGAGGATGAGCAGCTTTATCTTAGGTTAAGTAGATTAGGTGAGTATTTCTCTACCAGAGAGGAAATTTGCACCTACTCTTTTGAAGTGATTTGAATAGAGCGTTAAATTGTTGTAATGCATTTCATTCCGAGCATATTGCATCTTTCATTATGCATCCATGGTAATTATTGTGCATTCATGCAATAGGTGTACCGGAGGGGGTAACTCTCCTCGAGTTCGAGCCTGTGATTCCGGAGGAAGTCCAGGATCAGGAGCAGCAGGAGTCCGAGGATCCAGCAGGCGAAGGAGTGCCCGCAGACGACCTTCCTGAGTGTCCGGACCACAGACCCGCAACCTTTCTCAAAGGCAAGCCCTGGTGCATGCTGAACCTACTGATTTTTAAATTAATCTTGAGTACTTTTAATTGTTTACTGCATTAAGTTGTAGGAGTTATATGAAAACACTTGTTGCATTATACCTGTCCTTGTCCAGATATCGTACTTAATCCTATATTAGGTTTAGGCACGTGTCAATGCTTAGCCCTGCTTAGTACGGTAGAAGTCGGGTGATTTCCGGTCATCCGCGAGATGTAGGAAGGAGTCACGAGTGGCTTTATGGCTATCATGGATGGAACCATGCTTAAAAATGAAATTGAGACCGGGCGGGAGTTCGATAGTACAGCCGCAAGACACTTCACGTCTTGGGTGTGGAGCTATGCCCGTCTGAGTCGTTTAAGGACCGATTCGCTGTACGTCCTTGAGTCATGTTGAACGCAGTCTAACACTTAGTTGGCCGGATAAGTCGTTCCGACCGCGAAGCCGAGTAATGTGGTTCAGGCCGGGAATCGAATGGTAGGTTGCTTCTTGGAGGAGAGAAAGGATGTGCTTGGGGACATTGGCGTGAGACCAAGGGGGGTTAGAGTCCCTATCACCTGGCAGAGTGTCGCCCTTGGGGTCGCGACATCATGCGGACCCGCGATTCCTGAATCATATGAAAAGGTGGCTTGTGCGACCCTGGCAGGGGCCTGCGCGGTGAGTGTTAGAAATACCCCTCCAGCTGGATAGGAATTCGATTCGAATCGCCGTCGCTCCCGGTTAGTGAGCACTTGACTTGAGCAGCGGCAACGTAGATCTCATTAAATGAACTGGTGGTTAAGGGAATGATACAATGTTGCCACAATTCATAACTGCTCTGGATACAATGATGATAATTGTTGATTATAATCAAGTGCATGTTTAGTACAGGTGCTAAGATAGATGATAGGTAAATGCTAAAAATAACTGCTAGTACAGGTTATAAGAGTTTCAATTACTTATGCCTTTATGCAAAATGTTATGTCAGCTAGCCTCTTGTGTAAGCCTTGCATAATCCTTGGTGTCATCTTATTTCTGGTTTTCGACGGGTAAGTCTAGCTGAGTACATTCCAGTACTCAGGGTTTATTCCCTCCTGTTGCAGATGATATGCTCTATCTAGGCTTCTGCAAGACGTGTCTCCACCCTGCGGGTGATGATGACTAGATCACAAGGGCGTGATCGTCTTTATGTACTTTCCTCATGCTTTTGCGGGATGTCGATCATCCAGACTGGCAGTATTTAATTAACTAGTGTGTGTGTTATGCTTCCGCTACTTTCAAACTTGGTTTGTAATATTTGCTACTCCGCTTGTGTAAACTTATTTCAGAACTACTTGTGAAATGTATCGTATGATGTTGTATGTTGAATGATGCGATCCTGGTTGTAAACAGTTTGGTTTGAAATCCTTCGTGATTTCGATTGACTACCGGGATTATATGGGCTCAAGTTTGAAAATTTGAGCGCTTCGGTGCTTGTTTTCGTACTTGTGCTCTTATAATTTGGTCGGTTCTGTTACAATCTCGATCAGACTCCTATGTGACGAGGCTCAACTGGAAGCTCGGTTCGGTCCGTTTCGGGGTAGTGCTCCTCTTGATGCAAGATTGGTGCTTGGTTTGCACTCGAGAGGACTCCTAGGTGACAAGGCTCAAGTGGAAGCTCGATTCGGTACGTTTGGAGATAATGCTACTCTTGAAGCAAGATTGGTGCTCGGTTTGCATCGAATGTGGAGTAGGCTCGGAAATAGTATTGGAGGCACCTGATGGAACTCCTAGGTGACGAGGCTCAAGTGGAAGCTCGGTACAGTCGATTTGGAGATAATGCTACTCTTGATGCATGATTGGTATACGGTTTGCGTCGAACATACCGTAGGCTCGGAAATAGTATTGGAGGCACCCGATGGAACTCCTTGGTTACGTGGGTCATGTGGAATCTTGTTTCGATCTGTTTTGAAACAGTGTTAGCGTCGGTGCAAGATAGGTGCTCGGTTTGCGTCAAACGTACCATAGGTTCATAAATTGTTTTAGAAGCACCCACGGTACTCCTAGGTGATGAGGGTCTGGTGGAGATCTGTTTGGTCCTTTTGGAGATAGTGCTATAGAAGATAGGTGCACAGTTTGCATTGAACGTACCATAGGTCATAAACAGTTTTGGACGCACCCGATGGTACTCGTAAGCGACGTGGGTCATGTGGAATCTCATTTTAGTCCATTTGAAGATAGTGTTAGTGTCAGTGCAAGGTTGGAGCACGGTTTGCGCCGAACATACAATAGGCATAGAAATCATTTTGGACGATCTCGATCAGACTCCTATGTGATGAGGCTCAAATGGAAGCTCGGTTCGGTCCGTTTCGGGATAGTGCTTCTCTTGATGCAAGATTGGTGCACGGTTTGCACCATATGTACCATAAGCATACAAATCATTTTGGATGCACTCGATGGGACTCCTAGGTGATGAGGCTCAAGTGGAATCTCGATTCGGCACGTTTGGAGATAGTGCTACTCTTGATGCAAGATTGGTGGTCAGTTTGCGTCGAATGTGCCGTAGGCTCAGAAATAGTATTGGAGGCACCCGATGGAACTCCTAGGTGACGTGGGTCATGTGGAATCTCGTTTTGATCTATTTTGAGACAGTGTTAGCGTCGGTGCAAGATAGGTGCACGGTTTGCACTGAACGTACCATAGGCATAGAAATCGTTTTGGACACACTCGATGGGACTCCTAGGTGACGAGGCTCAAGTGGAAGCTCGGTACGGTCCATTTGGAGATAGTGCTACTCTTGATGCATGATTGGTATACGGTTTGCATCGAACATACCGTAGGCTCAAAAATAGTATTGGAGGCACCCGATGGAACTCCTAGGTTACGTGGGTCATGTGGAATCTTGTTTCGATCTGTTTTGAAACAGTGTTAGCATCGGTGCAAGATAGGTGCTCGGTTTGCATCAAACGTACCATAGGTTCATAAATTGTTTTAGAAGCACCCACGGTACTCCTAGGTGATGAGGGTCTGGTGGAGATCTATTTGGGTTGTTTGGAGATAGTGCTACAGAAGATAGGTGCACGGTTTGCATTGAACGTACCATAGGTCATAAATAGTTTTGGACGCACCCGATGGAACTCGTAAGTGACGTGGGTCGTGTGGAATCTCGTTTTAGTCCATTTGGAGATAGTGTTAGTGTCAGTGCAAGGTTGGAACACGGTTTGCACCGAACATACCATAGGCATAGAAATCATTTTGGATGATCTCGATCAGACTCCTATGTGACGAGGCTCAAGTGGAAGCTCGGTTCGGTCTCTTTCGGGATAGTGCTTCTCTTGATGCAGGATTGGTGCTTGGTTTGCACCAAATGTAGCATAGGCATAGAAATCATTTTGGACGCACTCGAGAGGACTCCTAGGTGACGAGGCTCAAGTGGAAGCTCGATTCGGTATGTTTGGAGATAATGCTACTCTTGAAGCAAGATTGGTGCTCGATATTTGTCGAATGTGGAGTAGGCTCAGAAATAGTATTGGAGGCACCTGATGGAACTCCTAGGTGACGTGGGACTTGTGGAATCTTGTTTTGATCTATTTTAAGACAGTGTTAGCGTCGGTGCAAGATAGGTGCACGGTTTGCACTGAACGTACCATAGGCATAGAAATCGTTTTGGACACACTCGATGGGACTCCTAGGTGACGAGGCTCAAGTGGAAGCTCGGTACGGTCCATTTGGAGATAGTGCTACTCTTGATGCATGATTGGTGCACGGTTTGCGTCGAACATACCGTAGGCTCAGAAATAGTATTGGAGGCACCCGATGGAACTCCTAGGTTACGTGGGTCATGTGGAATCTTGTTTCGATCTGTTTTGAAATAGTGTTAGCATCGGTGCAAGATAAGTGCTCGGTTTGCGTCAAACGTACCATAGGTTCATAAATTGTTTTAGAAGCACCCACGGTACTCCTAGGTGATGAGGGTCTGGTGGAGATCTGTTTGGGTTGTTTGGAGATAGTGCTACAGAAGATAGGTGCACGGTTTGCATTGAACGTACCATAGGTCTTAAACAGTTTTGGACGCACCTGATGGAACTCGTAAGTGACGTGGGTCGTGTGGAATCTCGTTTTAGTCCATTTGGAGATAGTGTTAGTGTCAGTGCAATGTTGGAGCACGGTTTGCACTGAACATACCATAGGCATAGAAATCATTTTGGATGATCTCGATCAGACTCCTATGTGATGAGGCTCAAGTGGAAGCTCGGTTCGGTCTGTTTCGGGATAGTGCTTCTCTTGATGCAGGATTGGTGCTTGGTTTGCACCAAATGTAGCATAGGCATAGAAATCATTTTGGACGCACTCGAGAGGACTCCTAGGTGACGAGGCTCAAGTGGAAGCCCGATTCGGTATGTTTGGAGATAATGCTACTCTTGAAGCAAGATTGGTGCTCGGTTTGCGTCGAATGTGGAGTAGGCTCGGAAATAGTATTGGAGGCACCTGATGGAACTCCTAGGTGACGTGGGTCTTGTGGAATCTCGTTTTGATCTATTTTAAGACAGTGTTAGCGTCGGTGCAAGATAGGTGCACGGTTTGCACTGAACGTACCATAGGCATAGAAATCGTTTTGGACACACTCGATGGGACTCCTAGGTGACGAGGCTCAAGTGGAAGCTCGGTACGGTCCATTTGGAGATAGTGCTACTCTTGATGCATGATTGGTGCACGGTTTGCGTCGAACATACCGTAGGCTCAGAAATAGTATTGGAGGCACCCGATGGAACTCCTAGGTTACGTGGATCATGTGGAATCTTGTTTCGATCTGTTTTGAAACAGTGTTAGCATCGGTGCAAGATAGGTGCTCGGTTTGCGTCAAACGTACCATAGGTTTATAAATTGTTTTAGAAGCACCCACGGTACTCCTAGGTGATGAGGGTCTGGTGGAGATCTGTTTGGGTTGTTTGGAGATAGTGCTACAGAAGATAGGTGCACGGTTTGCATTGAACGTACCATAGGTCTTAAACTGTTTTGGATGCACCCGATGGAACTCGTAAGTGATGTGGGTCGTGTGGAATCTTGTTTTAGTCCATTTGGAGATAGTGTTAGTGTTAGTGCAAGGTTGGAGCACGGTTTGCACCGAACATACCATAGGCCTAGAAATCGTTTTGGATGATCTCGATCAGACTCCTATGTGACGAGGCTCAAATGGAAGCTCGGTTCGGTCCGTTTCGGGGTAGTGCTCCTCTTGATGCAAGATTGGTGCTTGGTTTGCACCAAATGTAGCATAGGCATCGAAATCATTTTGGACGCACTCGAGAGGACTCCTAGGTGACAAGGCTCAAGTGGAAGCTCGATTCGGTACGTTTGGAGATAATGCTACTCTTGAAGCAAGATTGGTGCTCGGTTTGCGTCGAATGTGGAGTAGGCTCAGAAATAGTATTGGAGGCACCTGATGGAACTCCTAGGTGACGAGGCTCAAGTGGAAGCTCGTACGGTCGATTTGGAGATAATGCTACTCTTGATGCATGATTGGTACACGGTTTGCGTCGAACATACCGTAGGCTCGGAAATAGTATTGGAGGCACCCGATGGAACTCCTTGGTTACGTGGGTCATGTGGAATCTTGTTTCGATCTGTTTTGGAACAGTGTTAGCGTCAGTGCAAGATAGGTGCTCGGTTTGCGTCAAACGTACCATAGGTTCATAAATTGTTTTAGAAGCACCCGCGGTACTCATAGGTGATGAGGGTCTGGTGGAGATCTGTTTGGTCCTTTTGGAGATAGTGCTACAGAAGATAGGTGCACGATTTGCATTGAACGTACCATAGGTCATAAACAGTTTTGGACGCACCCGATGGTACTCGTAAGTGACGTGGGTCGTGTGGAATCTCGTTTTAGTCCATTTGGAGATAGTGTTAGTGTCAGTGCAAGGTTGGAGCACGGTTTGCACCGAACATACCATAGGCATAGAAATCATTTTGGATGATCTCGATCAGACTCCTATGTGACGAGGCTCAAGTGGAAGCTCGGTTCGGTCTGTTTTGGGATAGTGCTTCTCTTGATGCAGGATTGGTGCTTGGTTTGCACCAAATGTAGCATAGGCATAGAAATCATTTTGGACGCACTCGAGAGGACTCCTAGGTGACGAGGCTCAAGTGGAAGCTCGATTCGGTATGTTTGGAGATAATGCTACTCTTGAAGCAAGATTGGTGCTCGATTTGCGTCGAATGTGGAGTAGGCTCAGAAATAGTATAGGAGGCACCTGATGGAACTCCTAGGTGACGTGGGTCTTGTGGAATCTCGTTTTGATCTATTTTAAGACAGTGTTAGCGTCGGTGCAAGATAGGTGCACAGTTTGCACTGAACGTACCATAGGTATAGAAATCGTTTTGGACACACTCGATGGGACTCCTAGGTGACGAGGCTCAAGTGAAAGCTCGGTACGGTCCATTTGGAGATAGTGCTACTCTTGATGCATGATTGGTGCACGGTTTGCGTCGAACATACCGTAGGCTCAGAAATAGTATTGGAGGCACCCGATGGAACTCCTAGGTTACGTGGGTCATGTGGAATCTTGTTTCGATCTGTTTTGAAATAGTGTTAGCATCGGTGCAAGATAGGTGCTCGGTTTGCGTCAAACGTACCATAGGTTCATAAATTGTTTTAGAAGCACCCACGGTACTCCTAGGTGATGAGGGTCTGGTGGAGATCTGTTTGGTCCTTTTGGAGATAGTGCTATAGAAGATAGGTGCACGGCTTGCATTGAACGTACCATAGGTCATAAACAGTTTTGGACGCACCCGATGGAACTCGTAAGCGACGTGGGTCATGTGGAATCTCATTTTAGTCCATTTGAAGATAGTGTTAGTGTCAGTGCAAGGTTGGAGCACGGTTTGCACCGAACATACAATAGGCATAGAAATCGTTTTGGACGATCTCGATCAGACTCCTATGTGATGAGGCTCAAGTGGAAGCTCGGTTCGGTCCGTTTCGGGATAGTGCTTCTCTTGATGCAAGATTGGTGCACGGTTTGCACCAAATGTACCATAAGCATACAAATAATTTTGGATGCACTCGATGGGACTCCTAGGTGATGAGGCTCAAGTGGAATCTCGATTCGGCATGTTTGGAGATAGTGCTACTCTTGATGCAAGATTGGTGGTCAGTTTGCGTCGAATGTGCCGTAGGCTCAGAAATAGTATTGGAGGCACCCGATGGAACACCTAGGTGACGTGAGTCATGTGGAATCTCGTTTTGATCTATTTTGAGACAGTGTTAGCGTCGGTGCAAGATAGGTGCACGGTTTGCACTGAACGTACCATAGGCATAGAAATCGTTTTGGACACACTCGATGGGACTCCTAGGTGACGAGGCTCAAGTGGAAGCTCGGTATGGTCCATTTGGAGATAGTGCTACTCTTGATGCATGATTGGTATACGGTTTGCATCGAACATACCGTAGGCTCAGAAATAGTATTGGAGGCACCCGATGGAACTCCTAGGTTACGTGGGTCATGTGGAATCTTGTTTCGATCTGTTTTGAAACAGTGTTAGCATCGGTGCAAGATAGGTGCTCGGTTTGCATCAAACGTACCATAGGTTCATAAATTGTTTTAGAAGCACCCACGGTACTCCTAGGTGATGAGGGTCTGGTGGAGATCTGTTTGGGTTGTTTGGAGATAGTGCTACAGAAGATAGGTGCACGGTTTGCATTGAACGTACCATAGGTCATAAATAGTTTTGGACGCACCCGATGGAACTCGTAAGTGACGTGGGTCGTGTGGAATCTCGTTTTAGTCCATTTGGAGATAGTGTTAGTGTCAGTGCAAGGTTGGAGCACGGTTTGCACCGAACATACCATAGGCATAGAAATCATTTTGGATGATCTCGATCAGACTCCTATGTGACGAGGCTCAAGTGGAAGCTCGGTTCAGTCTGTTTCGGGATAGTGCTTCTCTTGATGCAGGATTGGTGCTTGGTTTGCACCAAATGTAGCATAGGCATAGAAATCATTTTGGACGCACTCGAGAGGACTCCTAGGTGACGAGGCTCAAGTGGAAGCCCGACTCGGTATGTTTGGAGATAATGCTACTCTTGAAGCAAGATTGGTGCTCGGTTTGCGTCGAATGTGGAGTAGGCTCGGAAATAGTATTGGAGGCACCTAATGGAACTCCTAGGTGACGTGGGTCTTGTGGAATCTCGTTTTGATCTATTTTAAGACGGTGTTAGCGTCGGTGCAAGATAGGTGCACGGTTTGCACTGAACGTACCATAGGCATAGAAATCATTTTGGACACACTCGATGGGACTCCTAGGTGACGAGGCTCAAGTGGAAGCTCGGTACGGTCCATTTGGAGATAGTGCTACTCTTGATGCATGATTGGTGCACGGTTTGCGTCGAACATACCGTAGGCTCAGAAATAGTATAGGAGGCACCCGATGGAACTCCTAGGTTACGTGGATCATGTGGAATCTTGTTTCGATCTATTTTGAAACAGTGTTAGCATCGGTGCAAGATAGGTGCTCGGTTTGCGTCAAACGTACCATAGGTTTATAAATTGTTTTCGAAGCACCCACGGTACTCCTAGGTGATGAGAGTCTGGTGGAGATCTGTTTGGGTTGTTTGGAGATAGTGCTACAGAAGATAGGTGCACGGTTTGCATTGAACGTACCATAGGTCTTAAACAGTTTTGGATGCACCCGATGGAACTCGTAAGTGATGTGGGTCGTGTGGAATCTCGTTTTAGTCCATTTGGAGATAGTGTTAGTGTTAGTGCAAGGTTGGAGCACGGTTTGCACCGAACATACCATAGGCCTAGAAATCGTTTTGGATGATCTCGATCAGACTCCTATGTGACGAGGCTCAAGTGGAAGCTCGGTTCGGTCCGTTTCGGGGTAGTGCTCCTCTTGATGCAAGATTGGTGCTTGGTTTGCACCAAATGTAGCATAGGCATAGAAATCATTTTGGACGCACTCGAGAGGACTCCTAGGTGACAAGGCTCAAGTGGAAGCTCGATTCGGTATGTTTGGAGATAATTCTACTCTTGAAGCAAGATTGGTGCTCGGTTTGCGTCGAATGTGGAGTAGGCTCGGAAATAGTATTGGAGGCACCTGATGGAACTCCTAGGTGGCGAGGCTCAAGTGGAAGCTCGGTATGGTCCATTTGGAGATAGTGCTACTCTTGATGCATGATTGGTATACGGTTTGCATCGAACATACCGTAGGCTCAGAAATAGTATTGGAGGCACCCGATAGAACTCCTAGGTTACGTGGGTCATGTGGAATCTTGTTTCGATCTGTTTTGAAACAGTGTTAGCATCGGTGCAAGATAGGTGCTCGGTTTGCATCAAACGTACCATAGGTTCATAAATTGTTTTAGAAGCACCCACGGTACTCCTAGGTGATGAGGGTCTGGTGGAGATCTGTTTGGGTTGTTTGGAGATAGTGCTACAGAAGATAGGTGCACGGTTTGCATTGAACGTACCATAGGTCATAAATAGTTTTGGACGCACCCGATGGAACTCGTAAGTGACGTGGGTCGTGTGGAATCTCGTTTTAGTCCATTTGGAGATAGTGTTAGTGTCAGTGCAAGGTTGGAGCACGGTTTGCACCGAACATACCATAGGCATAGAAATCATTTTGGATGATCTCGATCAGACTCCTATGTGACGAGGCTCAAGTGGAAGCTCGGTTCAGTCTGTTTCGGGATAGTGCTTCTCTTGATGCAGGATTGGTGCTTGGTTTGCACCAAATGTAGCATAGGCATAGAAATCATTTTGGACGCACTCGAGAGGACTCCTAGGTGACGAGGCTCAAGTGGAAGCTCGATTCGGTATGTTTGGAGATAATGCTACTCTTGAAGCAAGATTGGTGCTCGATATGCGTCGAATGTGGAGTAGGCTCAGAAATAGTATTGGAGGCACCTGATGGAACTCCTAGGTGACGTGGGTCTTGTGGAATCTCGTTTTGATCTATTTTAAGACAGTGTTAGCGTCGGTGCAAGATAGGTGCACGGTTTGCACTGAACGTACCATAGGCATAGAAATCGTTTTGGACACACTCGATGGGACTCCTAGGTGACGAGGCTCAAGTGGAAGCTCGGTACGGTCCATTTGGAGATAGTGCTACTCTAGATGCATGATTGGTGCACGGTTTGCGTCGAACATACCGTAGGCTCAGAAATAGTATTGGAGGCACCCGATGGAACTCCTAGGTTACGTGGGTCATGTGGAATCTTGTTTCGATCTGTTTTGAAATAGTGTTAGCATCGGTGCAAGATAAGTGCTCGGTTTGCGTCAAACGTACCATAGGTTCATAAATTGTTTTAGAAGCACCCACGGTACTCCTAGGTGATGAGGGTCTGGTGGAGATCTGTTTGGGTTGTTTGGAGATAGTGCTACAGAAGATAGGTGCACGGTTTGCATTGAACGTACCATAGGTCTTAAACACTTTTGGACGCACCCGATGGAACTCGTAAGTGATGTGGGTCGTGTGGAATCTCGTTTTAGTCCATTTGGAGATAGTGTTAGTGTCAGTGCAAGGTTGGAGCACGGTTTGCACCGAACGTACCATAGGCATAGAAATCATTTTGGATGATCTCGATCAGACTCCTATGTGATGAGGCTCAAGTGGAAGCTCGGTTCGGTCTGTTTCGGGATAGTGCTTCTCTTGATGCAGGATTGGTGCTTGGTTTGCACCAAATGTAGCATAGGCATAGAAATCATTTTGGACGCACTCGAGAGGACTCCTAGGTGACGAGGCTCAAGTGGAAGCCCGACTCGGTATGTTTGGAGATAATGCTACTCTTGAAGCAAGATTGGTGCTCGGTTTGCGTCGAATGTGGAGTAGGCTCGGAAATAGTATTGGAGGCACCTAATGGAACTCCTAGGTGACGTGGGTCTTGTGGAATCTCGTTTTGATCTATTTTAAGACGGTGTTAGCGTCGGTGCAAGATAGGTGCACGGTTTGCACTGAACGTACCATAGGCATAGAAATCATTTTGGACACACTCGATGGGACTCCTAGGTGACGAGGCTCAAGTGGAAGCTCGGTACGGTCCATTTGGAGATAGTGCTACTCTTGATGCATGATTGGTGCACGGTTTGCGTCGAACATACCGTAGGCTCAGAAATAGTATAGGAGGCACCCGATGGAACTCCTAGGTTACGTGGATCATGTGGAATCTTGTTTCGATCTATTTTGAAACAGTGTTAGCATCGGTGCAAGATAGGTGCTCGGTTTGCGTCAAACGTACCATAGGTTTATAAATTGTTTTCGAAGCACCCACGGTACTCCTAGGTGATGAGAGTCTGGTGGAGATCTGTTTGGGTTGTTTGGAGATAGTGCTACAGAAGATAGGTGCACGGTTTGCATTGAACGTACCATAGGTCTTAAACAGTTTTGGATGCACCCGATGGAACTCGTAAGTGATGTGGGTCGTGTGGAATCTCGTTTTAGTCCATTTGGAGATAGTGTTAGTGTTAGTGCAAGGTTGGAGCACGGTTTGCACCGAACATACCATAGGCCTAGAAATCGTTTTGGATGATCTCGATCAGACTCCTATGTGACGAGGCTCAAGTGGAAGCTCGGTTCGGTCCGTTTCGGGGTAGTGCTCCTCTTGATGCAAGATTGGTGCTTGGTTTGCACCAAATGTAGCATAGGCATAGAAATCATTTTGGACGCACTCGAGAGGACTCCTAGGTGACAAGGCTCAAGTGGAAGCTCGATTCGGTATGTTTGGAGATAATTCTACTCTTGAAGCAAGATTGGTGCTCGGTTTGCGTCGAATGTGGAGTAGGCTCGGAAATAGTATTGGAGGCACCTGATGGAACTCCTAGGTGGCGAGGCTCAAGTGGAAGCTCGGTACGGTCGATTTGGAGATAATGCTACTCTTGATGCATGATTGGTACACGGTTTGCGTCGAACATACCGTAGGCTCGGAAATAGTATTGGAGGCACCCGATGGAACTCCTTGGTTACGTGGGTCATATGGAATCTTGTTTTGATCTGTTTTGAAACAGTGTTAGCATCGGTGCAAGATAGGTGCTCGGTTTGCGTCAAACGTACCATAGGTTCATAAATTGTTTTAGAAGCACCCGCGGTACTCATAGGTGATGAGGGTCTGGTAGAGATCTGTTTGGTCCTTTTGGAGATAGTGCTACAGAAGATAGGTGCACGGTTTGCATTGAACGTACCATAGGTCATAAACAGTTTTGGACGCACCCGATGGAACTCTTAAGTGACGTGGGTCGTGTGGAATCTTGTTTTAGTCCATTTGGAGATAGTGTTAGTGTCAGTGCAAGGTTGGAGCACGGTTTGCACCGAACATACCATAGGCATAGAAATCATTTTGGATGATCTCGATCAGACTCCTATGTGACGGGGCTCAAGTGGAAGCTCGGTTCGGTCTGTTTCGGGATAGTGCTTCTCTTGATGCAGGATTGGTGCTTGGTTTGCACCAAATGTAGCATAGGCATAGAAATCATTTTGGACGCACTCGAGAGGACTCCTAGGTGACGAGGCTCAAGTGGAAGCTCGATTCGGTATGTTTGGAGATAATGCTACTCTTGAAGCAAGATTGGTGCTCGATTTGCGTCGAATGTGGAGTAGGCTCAGAAATAGTATAGGAGGCACCTGATGGAACTCCTAGGTGACGTGGGTCTTGTGGAATCTCGTTTTGATCTATTTTAAGACAGTGTTAGCGTCGGTGCAAGATAGGTGCACGGTTTGCACTGAACGTACCATAGGCATAGAAATCGTTTTGGACACACTCGATGGGACTCCTAGGTGACGAGGCTCAAGTGGAAGCTCGGTACGGTCCATTTGGAGATAGTGCTACTCTTGATGCATGATTGGTGCACGGTTTGCGTCGAACATGTCGTAGGCCCAGAAATAGTATTGGAGGCACCCAATGGAACTCCTAGGTTACGTGGATCATGTGGAATCTTGTTTCGATCTGTTTTGAAACAGTGTTAGCATCGGTGCAAGATAGGTGCTCGGTTTGCGTCAAATGTACCATATGTTTATAAATTGTTTTAGAAGCACCCACGGTACTCCTAGGTGATGAGGGTCTGGTGGAGATCTGTTTGGGTTGTTTGGAGATAGTGCTACAGAAGATAGGTGCACGGTTTGCATTCAACGTACCATAGGTCTTAAACAGTTTTGGATGCACCCGATGGAACTCGTAAGTGACGTGGGTCGTGTGGAATCTCGTTTTAGTCCATTTGGAGATAGTGTTAGTGTTAGTGCAAGGTTGGAGCACGGTTTGCACCGAACATACCATAGGCCTAGAAATCGTTTTGGATGATCTCGATCAGACTCCTATGTGATGAGGCTCAAGTGGAAGCTCGGTTCGGTCCGTTTCGGGGTAGTGCTCCTCTTGATGCAAGATTGGTGCTAGGTTTGCACCAAATGTAGCATAGGCATAGAAATCATTTTGGACGCACTCGAGAGGACTCCTAGGTGACAAGGCTCAAGTGGAAGCTCGATTCGGTACGTTTGGAGATAATGCTACTCTTGAAGCAAGATTGGTGCTCGGTTTGCGTCGAATGTGGAGTAGGCTCGGAAATAGTATTGGAGGCACCTGATGGAACTCCTAGGTGATGAGGCTCAAGTGGAAGCTCGGTACGGTCGATTTGGAGATAATGCTACTCTTGATGCACGATTGGTACATGGTTTGCGTCGAACATACCGTAGGCTCGGAAATAGTATTGGAGGCACCCGATGGAACTCCTTGGTTACGTGGGTCATGTGGAATCTTGTTTCGATCTGTTTTGAAACAGTGTTAGCGTCGGTGCAAGATAGTTGCTCGGTTTGCGTCAAACGTACCATAGGTTCATAAATTGTTTTAGAAGCACCCGCGGTACTCCTAGGTGATGAGGGTCTGGTGGAGATCTGTTTGGTCCTTTTGGAGATAGTGCTACAGAAGATAGGTGCACGGTTTGCATTGAACGTACCATAGGTCATAAACAGTTTTGGACGCACCCGATGGAACTCGTAAGCGATGTGGGTCATGTGGAATCTCATTTTAGTCCATTTGAAGATAGTGTTAGTGTCAGTGCAAAGTTGGAGCACGGTTTGCACCGAACATACAATAGGCATAGAAATCGTTTTGGACGATCTCGATCAGACTCCTATGTGATGAGGCTCAAGTGGAAGCTCGGTTCGGTCCGTTTCGGGATAGTGCTTCTCTTGATGCAAGATTGGTGCTTGGTTTGCACCAAATGTAGCATAGGCATAGAAATCATTTTGGACGCACTCGAGAGGACTCCTAGGTGACGAGGCTCAAGTGGAAGCTTGATTCGGTATGTTTGGAGATAATGCTACTCTTGAAGCAAGATTGGTGCTCGATTTGCGTCGAATGTGGAGTAGGCTCAGAAATAGTATTAGAGGCACCCGATGGAACTCCTAGGTGACGTGGGTCTTGTGGAATCTCGTTTTGATCTATTTTAAGACAGTGTTAGCGTCGGTGCAAGATAGGTGCACGGTTTGCACTGAACGTACCATAGGCATAGAAATCATTTTGGACACACTCGATGGGACTCCTAGGTGACGAGGCTCAAGTGGAAGCTCGGTACGGTCCATTTGGAGATAGTGCTACTCTTGATGCATGATTGGTGCACGGTTTGCGTCGAACATACCGTAGGCTCAGAAATAGTATTAGAGGCACCCGATGGAACTCCTAGGTTACGTGGATCACGTGGAATCTTGTTTCGATCTGTTTTGAAACAGTGTTAGCATCGGTGCAAGATAGGTGCTCGGTTTGCGTCAAACGTACCATAGGTTTATAAATTGTTTTAGAAGCACCCACGGTACTCCTAGGTGATGAGGGTCTGGTGGAGATCTGTTTGGGTTGTTTGGAGATAGTGCTACAGAAGATAGGTGCACGGTTTGCATTGAACGTACCATAGGTCTTAAACAGTTTTGGATGCACCCGATGGAACTCGTAAGTGACGTGGGTCGTGTGGAATCTCGTTTTAGTCCATTTGGAGATAGTGTTAGTGTTAGTGCAAGGTTGGAGCACGGTTTGCACCGAACATACCATAGGCCTAGAAATCATTTTGGATGATCTCGATCAGACTCCTATGTGACGAGGCTCAAGTGGAAGCTCGGTTCGGTCCGTTTCGGGGTAGTGCTCCTCTTGATGCAAGATTGGTGCTTGGTTTGCACCAAATGTAGCATAGGCATAGAAATCATTTTGGACGCACTCGAGAGGACTCCTAGGTGACAAGGCTCAAGTGGAAGCTCGATTCGGTACGTTTGGAGATAATGGTACTCTTGAAGCAAGATTGGTGCTTGGTTTGCGTCGAATGTGGAGTAGGCTCGGAAATAGTATTGGAGGCACCTGATGGAACTCCTAGGTGACGAGGCTCAAGTGGAAGCTCAGTACGGTCGATTTGGAGATAATGCTACTCTTGATGCATGATTGGTACACGGTTTGCGTCGAACATACCGTAGGCTCGGAAATAGTATTAGAGGCACCCGATGGAACTCCTTGGTTACGTGGGTCATGTGGAATCTTGTTTCGATCTGTTTTGAAACAGTGTTAGCGTCGGTGCAAGATAGGTGCTCGGTTTGCGTCAAACGTACCATAGGTTCATAAATTGTTTTAGAAGCACCCGCGGTACTTCTAGGTGATGAAGGTCTGGTGGAGATCTGTTTGGTCCTTTTGGAGATAGTTCTACAGAAGATAGGTGCACGGTTTGCATTGAACGTAGCATAGGTCATAAACAGTTTTGGACGCACCCGATGGAACTCGTAAGCGAAGTGGGTCATGTGGAATCTCATTTTAGTCCATTTGAAGATAGTGTTAGTGTCAGTGCAAGGTTGGAGCACGGTTTGCACCGAACATACAATAGGCATAGAAATCGTTTTGGACAATCTCGATCAGACTCCTATGTGATGAGGCTCAAGTGGAAGCTCGGTTCGGTCCGTTTCGGGATAGTGCTTCTCTTGATGCAAGATTGGTGCACGGTTTGCACCAAATGTACCATAAGCATACAAATCATTTTGGATGCACTCGATGGGACTCCTAGGTGATGAGGCTCAAGTGGAATCTCAATTCGGTACGTTTGGAGATAGTGCTACTCTTGATGCAAGATTGGTGGTCAGTTTGCGTCGAATGTGCCGTAGGCTCAGAAATAGTATTGGAGGCACCCGATGGAACTCCTAGGTGACGTGGGTCACGTGGAATCTCGTTTTGATCTATTTTGAGACAGTGTTAGCGTCAGTGCAAGATAGGTGCACGGTTTGCACTGAACGTACCATAGGCATAGAAATCATTTTGGACACACTCGATGGGACTCCTAGGTGACAAGGCTCAAGTGGAAGCTCGGTACAGTCCATTTGGAGATAGTGCTACTCTTAATGCATGATTGGTGTACGGTTTGCATCGAACATACCGTAGGCTCAGAAATAGTATTGGAGGCACCCGATGGAACTAAAAGGTTACGTGGGTCATATGGAATCTTGTTTTGATCTGTTTTGAAACAGTGTTAGCATCGGTGCAAGATAGGTGCTCGGTTTGCGTCAAACGTACCATAGGTTCATAAATTGTTTTAGAAGCACCCACGGTACTCCTAGGTGATGAGGGTCTGGTGGAGATCTGTTTGGGTTGTTTGGAGATAGTGCTACAGAAGATAGGTGCACGGTTTGCATGAACGTACCATAGGTCATAAACAGTTTTGGACGCACCCGATGGAACTCGTAAGTGACGTGGTTCTTGTGGAATCTCGTTTTAGTCCATTTGGAGATAGTGTTAGTGTCAGTGCAAGGTTGGAGCACGGTTTGCACCGAACATACCATAGGCATAGAAATCATTTTGGATGATCTCGATCAGACTCCTATGTGACGAGGCTCAAGTGGAAGCTCGGTTCGGTCTATTTCGGGATAGTGCTTCTCTTGATGCAGGATTGGTGCTTGGTTAGCTCCAAATGTAGCATAGGCATAGAAATCATTTTGGCTGCACTCGAGAGGACTCCTAGGTGACGAGGCTCAAGTGGAAGCTCGATTCGGTATGTTTGGAGATAATGCTGCTCTTGAAGCAAGATTGGTGCTCGATTTGCGTCGAATGTGGAGTAGGCTCAGAAATAGTATTGGAGGCACCTGATGGAACTCCTAGGTGACGTGGGTCTTGTGGAATCTCGTTTTGATCTATTTTAAGACAGTGTTAGCGTCAGTGCAAGATAGGTGCATGGTTTGCACTGAACGTACCATAGGCATAGAAAATCGTTTTGGACACACTCGATGGGACTCCTAGGTGACGAGGCTCAAGTGGAAGCTCGGTACGGTCCATTTGGAGATAGTGCTACTCTTGATGCATGATTGGTGCACGGTTTGCGTCGAACATACCGTAGGCTCAGAAATAGTATTGGAGGCACCCGATGGAACTCCTAGGTTACGTGGGTCATGTGGAATCTTGTTTCGATCTGTTTTGAAATAGTGTTAGCATCGGTGCAAGATAGGTGCTCGGTTTGCGTCAAACGTACCATAGGTTCATAAATTGTTTTAGAAGCACCCACGGTACTCCTAGGTGATGAGGGTCTAGTGGAGATCTGTTTGGGTTGTTTGGAGATAGTGCTACAGAAGATAGGTGCACGGTTTGCATTGAACGTACCATAGTCTTAAACAGTTTTGGACGCACCCGATGGAACTCGTAAATGACGTGGGTCATGTGGAATCTAGTTTTAGTCCATTTGTAGATAGTGTTAGTGTCAGTGCAAGGTTGGAGCACGGTTTGCACCGAACATACCATAGGCATAGAAATCGTTTTGGATGATCTCGATCAGACCCCTATGTGACGAGGCTCAAGTGGAAGCTCGGTTCGGTCCGTTTTGGGATAGTGCTCCTCTTGATGCAAGATTGGTGCTTGGTTTGCACCAAATGTAGCATAGGCATAGAAATCATTTTGGACGCACTCGAGAGGACTCCTAGGTGACGAGGCTCAAGTGGAAGCTCGATTCGGTACATTTGGAGATAATGCTACTCTTGAAGCAAGATTGGTGCTCGGTTTGCGTCGAATGTGGGGTAGGCTCGGAAATAGTATTGGAGTTACCTGATGGAACTCCTACATGACGTGGGTCTTGTGGAATCTCGTTTTGATCTATTTTAAGACAGTGTTAGTGTCGGTGCAAGATAGGTGCACGGTTTGCACTGAACGTACCATAGGCATAGAAATCGTTTTGGACACACTCAATGGGACTCCAAGGTGACGAGGCTCAAGTGGAAGCTCGGTACGGTCGATTTGGAGATAATGCTACTCTTGATGCATGATTGGTACACGGTTTGCGTCGAACATACCGTAGGCTCGGAAATAGTATTGGAGGCACCCGATGGAACTCCTTGGTTACGTGGGTCATGTGGAATCTTGTTTCGATCTGTTTTGAAACAGTGTTAGCGTCGGTGCAAGATAGGTGCTCGGTTTGCGTCAAACGTACCATAGGTTCATAAATTGTTTTAGAAGCACCCGCGGTACTCCTAGGTGATGAGGGTCTGGTGGAGATCTGTTTGGTCCTTTTGGAGATAGTGCTACAGAAGATAGGTGCACGGTTTGCATTGAACGTACCATAGGTCATAGACAGTTTTGGACGCACCCGATGGAACTCGTAAGTGACGTGGGTCATGTGGAATCTCATTTTAGTCCATTTGGAGATAGTGTTAGTGTCAGTGCAAGGTTGGAGCACGATTTGCACCGAACATACAATAGGCATAGAAATCATTTTGGACGATCTCGATCAGACTCCTATGTGATGAGGCTCAAGTGGAAGCTCGGTTCGGTCCGTTTCGGGATAGTGCTTCTCTTGATGCAGGATTGGTGCACGGTTTGCACCAAATGTACCATAAGCATACAAATCATTTTGGATGCACTCGATGGGACTCCTAGGTGACGAGGCTCAAGTGGAATCTCGATTCGGTACGTTTGGAGATAGTGCTACTCTTGATGCAAGACTGGTGCTCAGTTTGCGTCGAATGTGCCGTAGGCTCGGAAATAGTATTGGAGGCACCCGATGGAACTCCTAGGTGACGTGGGTCATGTGGAATCTCGTTTTGATCTATTTTGAGACAGTGTTAGCGTCGGTGCAAGATAGGTGCACGGTTTGCACTGAACGTACCATAGGCATAGAAATCATTTTGGACACACTCGACGGGACTCCTAGATGACGAGGCTCAAGTGGAAGCTCGGTACGGTCCATTTGGAGATAGTGCTACTCTTGATGCATGATTGGTGTACGGTTTGCATCGAACATACTGTAGGCTCAGAAATAGTATTGGAGGCACCCGATGGAACTCCTAGGTTACGTGGGTCATGTGGAATCTTGTTTCGATCTGTTTTGAAATAGTGTTAGCATCGGTGCAAGATAAGTGCTCGGTTTGCGTCAAACGTACCATAGGTTCATAAATTGTTTTAGAAGCACCCACGGTACTCCTAGGTGATGAGGGTCTGGTGGAGATCTGTTTGGGTTGTTTGGAGATAGTGCTACAGAAGATAGATGCACGGTTTGCATTGAACGTACCATAGGTCTTAAACAGTTTTGGACGCACCCGATGGAACTCGTTAGTGACGTGGTTCGTGTGGAATCTCGTTTTAGTCCATTTGGAGATAGTGTTAGTGTCAGTGCAAGGTTGGAGCACGGTTTGCACCGAACATACCATAGGCATAGAAATCATTTTGGATGATCTCGATCAGACTCCTATGTGACGAGGCTCAAGTGGAAGCTCGGTTCGGTCTGTTTCGGGATAGTGCTTCTCTTGATGCAGGATTGGTGCTTGGTTTGCACCAAATGTAGCATAGGCATAGAAATCATTTTGGACGCACTCGAGAGGACTCCTAGGTGACGAGGCTCAAGTGGAAGCTCGATTCGGTATGTTTGGAGATAATGCTACTCTTGAAGCAAGATTGGTGCTCGGTTTGCGTCGAATGTGGAGTAGGCTCGGAAATAGTATTGGAGGCACCTGATGGAACTCCTAGGTGACGTGGGTCTTGTGGAATCTCGTTTTGATCTATTTTAAGACAGTGTTAGCGTCGGTGCAAGATAGGTGCTCGGTTTGCGTCAAACGTACCATAGGTTCATAAATTGTTTTAGAAGCACCCGCGGTACTCCTAGGTGATGAGGGTCTGGTGGAGATCTGTTTGGTCCTTTTGGAGATAGTGCTACAGAAGATAGGTGCACGGTTTGCATTGAACGTACCATAGGTCATAAACAGTTTTGGACGCACCCGATGGAACTCGTAAGTGACGTGGGTCATGTGGAATCTCATTTTAGTCCATTTGGAGATAGTGTTAGTGTCAGTGCAAGGTTGGAGCACGATTTGCACCGAACATACAATAGGCATAGAAATCATTTTGGACGATCTCGATCATACTCCTATGTGATGAGGCTCAAGTGGAAGCTCGGTTCGGTCCGTTTCGGGATAGTGCTTCTCTTGATGCAGGATTGGTGCACGGTTTGCACCAAATGTACCATAAGCATACAAATCATTTTGGATGCACTCGATGGGACTCCTAGGTGACGAGGCTCAAGTGGAATCTCGATTCGGTACGTTTGGAGATAGTGCTACTCTTGATGCAAGACTGGTGGTCAGTTTGCGTCGAATGTGCCGTAGGCTCGGAAATAGTATTGGAGGCACCCGATGGAACTCCTAGGTGACGTGGGTCATGTGGAATCTCGTTTTGATCTATTTTGAGACAGTGTTAGCGTCGGTGCAAGATAGGTGCACGGTTTGCACTGAACGTACCATAGGCATAGAAATCGTTTTGGACACACTCGACGGGACTCCTAGATGACGAGGCTCAAGTGGAAGCTCGGTACGGTCCATTTGGAGATAGTGCTACTCTTGATGCATGATTGGTGTACGGTTTGCATCGAACATACCGTAGGCTCAGAAATAGTATTGGAGGCACCCGATGGAACTCCTAGGTTACGTGGGTCATGTGGAATCTTGTTTCGATCTGTGTTTGAAACAGTGTTAGCATCGGTGCAAGATAGGTGCTCGGTTTGCGTCAAACGTACCATAGGTTCATAAATTGTTTTAGAAGCACCCACGGTACTCCTAGGTGATGAGGGTTTGGTGGAGATCTGTTTGGGTTGTTTGGAGATAGTGCTACAGAAGATAGATGCACGGTTTGCATTGAACGTACCATAGGTCTTAAACAGTTTTGGACGCACCCGATGGAACTCGTTAGTGACGTGGTTCGTGTGGAATCTCGTTTTAGTCCATTTGGAGATAGTGTTAGTGTCAGTGCAAGGTTGGAGCACGGTTTGCACCGAACATACCATAGGCATAGAAATCGTTTTGGATGATCTCGATCAGACTCGTGACGAGGCTCAAGTGGAAGCTCGGTTCGGTCCGTTTCGGGATAGTGCTCCTCTTAATGCAAGATTGGTGCTTGGTTTGCACCAAATGTAGCATAGGCAGAGAAATCATTTTGGACGCACTCGAGAGGACTCCTAGGTGACGAGGCTCAAGTGGAAGCTCGATTCGGTACGTTTGGAGATAATGCTACTCTTGAAGCAAGATTGGTGCTCGGTTTGCGTCGAATGTGGAGTAGGCTCGGAAATAGTATTGGAGGCACCTGATGGAACTCCTAGGTGACGTGGGTCTTGTGGAATCTCGTTTTGATCTATTTTAAGACAGTGTTAGTGTTGGTGCAAGATAGGTGCACGGTTTGCACTAAACATACCATATGCATAGAAATCGTTTTGGACACACTCAATGGGACTCCTAGGTGACGAGGCTCAAGTGAAAGCTCGGTACGGTCGATTTGGAGATAATGCTACTCTTGATGCATGATTGGTATACGGTTTGCGTCGAACATACCGTAGGCTCGGAAATAGTATTGGAGGCACCCGATGGAACTCCTTGGTTACGTGGGGCATGTGGAATCTTGTTTCGATCTGTTTTGAAACAGTGTTAGCGTCGGTGCAAGATAGGTGCTCGGTTTGCGTCAAACGTACCATAGGTTCATAAATTGTTTTAGAAGCACCCGCGGTACTCCTAGGTGATTAGGTTCTGGTGGAGATCTGTTTGGTCCTTTTGGAGATAGTGCTATAGAAGATAGGTGCACGGTTTGCATTGAACGTACCATAGGTCATAAACAGTTTTGGACGAACCCGATGGAACTCGTAAGCGACGTGGGTCATGTGGAATCTCATTTTAGTCCATTTGAAGAAAGTGTTAGTGTCAGTGCAAGGTTGGAGCACGGTTTGCACCGAACATACAATAGACATAGAAATCGTTTTGGACGATCTCGATCAGACTCCTATGTGATGAGGCTCAAGTGGAAGCTCGGTTCGGTCCGTTTCGGGATAGTGCTTCTCTTGATGCAAGATTGGTGCACGGTTTGCACCAAATGTACCATAAGCATACAAATAATTTTGGATGCACTCGATGGGACTCCTAGGTGACGAGGCTCAAGTGGAATCTCGATTCGGTACGTTTGGAGATAGTTCTACTCTTGATGCAAGATTGGTGCTCGGTTTGCGTCGAATGTGCCGTAGGCTCAGAAATAGTGTTGGAGGCACCCGATGGAACTCCTAGGTGACGTGGGTCATGTGGAATCTCGTTTTGACCTATTTTGAGACAGTGTTAGCGTCGGTGCAAGATAGGTTATGTGGGTCATGTGGAATCTAGTTTCGATCTGTGTTTGAAACAGTGTTAGCATCGGTGCAAGATAGGTGCTCGGTTTGCGTCAAACGTACCATTGGTTCATAAATTGTTTTAGAAGCACCCACGGTACTCCTAGGTGATGAGGGTCTGGTGGAGATTTGTTTGGGTTGTTTGGAGATAGTGCTACAGAAGATAGGTGCACGGTTTGCATTGAACGTACCATAGGTCATAAACAGTTTTGGACGCACCCGATGGAACTCGTAAGTGACGTGGGTCGTGTGGAGTCTCGTTTTAGTCCATTTGGAGATAGTGTTAGTGTCAGTGCAAGGTTGGAGCACGGTTTGCACCGAACATACCATAGGCATAGAAATCGTTTTGGATGATCTCGATCAGACTCCTATGTGACAAGGCTCAAGTGGAAGCTCGGTTCGGTCTGTTTTGGGATAGTGCTTCTCTTGATGCAAGATTGGTGCTTGGTTTGCACCAAATGTAGCATAGGCATAGAAATCATTTTGGACGCACTCGAGAGGACTCCTAGGTGACGAGGCTTAAGTGGAAGCTCGATTCGATACGTTTGGAGATAGTGCTACTATTGACACAAGATTGGTGCTCGGTTTCCCTCGAATGTGCCATAGGCTCAGAAAATAGTATTGGAGGCACCCGATGGAACTCCTAGGTGACGTGGGTCTTGTGGAATCTTGTTTTGATCTATTTTAAGACAGTGTTAGTTCGGTGCAAGATAGGTGCACGGTTTGCACTGAACGTACCATAGGCATAGAAATCATTTTTGACACACTCAATGGGACTCCTAGGTGATGAGGCTCAAGTGGAAGCTTGGTACGGTCCATTTGGAGATAATGCTACTCTTGATGCATGATTGGTGCACGGTTTGCGTCGAACATACCGTAGGCTCGGATATAGCGTTGGAGGCACCCGATGGAACTCCTTGGTTACATGGGTCATGTGGAATCTTGTTTCGATCTGTTTTGAAACAGTGTTAGCATCGGTGCAAGATAGGTGCTAGGTTTGCGTCAAATGTACCATAGGTTCATAAATTGTTTTAGAAGCACCCGCGGTACTCCTAGGTGATGAGGGTCTGGTGGAGATCTGTTTGGTTCGTTTGGAGATAGTGCTACAGAAGATAGGTGCACGGTTTGCATTGAACGTACCGTAGGTCATAAACAATTTTGGACGCACCCGATGGAACTCGTAAGTGACGTGGGTCGTGTGGAATCTCGTTTTAGTCCATTTGGAGATAGTGTTAGTGTCAGTGCAAGGTTGGAGCACGGTTTGCACCGAACATACCATAGGTATAGAAATCATTTTGGATGATCTCGATCAGACTCCTATGTGACGAGGCTCAAGTGGAAGCTCGGTTCGGTCTGTTTCGGGATAGTGCTTCTCTTGATGCAGGATTGGTGCTTGGTTTGCACCAAATGTAGCATAGGCATAGAAATCATTTTGGACGCACTCGAGAGGACTCCTAGGTGACGAGGCTCAAGTGGAAGCTCGATTCGGTACGTTTGGAGATAGTGCTACTCTTGATGCAAGTTGGTGCTTGGTTTGCGTCTTATGTTCCGTAGGCTCAGAAATAGTATTGGAGGCACCCGATGGAACTCCTAGGTGACATGGGTCATGTGGAATCTCGTTTTAATCTATTTTGAGACAGTGTTAGCGTTGGTGCAAGATTGGTGCACGGTTTGCACTGAACGTACCATAGGCATAGAAATTGTTTTGGACACACTCGATGGGACTCCTAGGTGACGAGGCTCTAATGGAAGCTCGGTACGGTCCATTTGGAGATAGTGCTACTCTTGATGCATGATTGGTGCACGGTTTCCGTCGAACGTACCGTTGGCTCAGAAATAGTATTGGAGGCACCCGATAGAACTCCTAGGTTACGTGGGTCATGTGGAATCTTGTTTCGATCTGTTTTGAAACAATGTAAGCGTCGGTGCAAGATAGGTGCTCGATTTGCGTCAAACGTACCATAGGTTCATAAATTGTTTTAGACGCATCCGCGGTACTCCTAGGTGATGAGGGTCTGGTGGAGCTCTGTTTGGTTCGTTTGGAGATAGTGCTACAGAAGATAGGTGCACGGTTTGCATTGAACGTACCATAGGTCATAAACAGTTTTGGACGCACCCGATGGAACTCGTAAGTGACGTGGGTCGTGTGGAATCTCGTTTTAGTCGATTTGGAGATAGTGTTAGTGTCAGTGCAAGGTTGGAGCACGGTTTGCACCGAACATACCATAGGTATAGAAATCATTTTGGATGATCTCGATCAGACTCCTATGTGACGAGGCTCAAGTGGAAGCTCGGTTTGGTCTGTTTCGGGATAGTGCTTCTCTTGATGCAGGATTGGTGCTTGGTTTGCACCAAATGTAGCATAGGCATAGAAATCATTTTGGACGCACTCGAGAGGACTCCTAGGTGACGAGGCTCAAGTGGAAGCTCGATTCGGTACGTTTGGTGATAGTGCTACTCTTGATGCAAGTTGGTGCTTGGTTTGCGTCTTATGTTCCGTAGGCTCAGAAATAGTATTGGAGGCACCCGATGGAACTCCTAGGTGACGTGGGTCATGTGGAATCTCGTTTTGATCTATTTTGAGACAGTGTTAGCGTCGGTGCAAGATAGGTGCACGGTTTGCACTGAACATACCATAGGCATAGAAATCGTTTTGGACACACTCGATGGGACTCCTAGGTGACGAGGCTCAAGTGGAAGCTCGGTACGGTCCATTTGGAGATAGTGCTACTCTTGATGCATGATTGGTGGACGATTTGCATTGAACGTACCATAGGTCATAACACAGTTTTGGACGCACCCGATGGAACTCGTAAATGACGTGGGTCGTGTGGAATCTCGTTTTAGTCCATTTGGAGATAGTGTTAGTGTCAGTGCAAGGTTGGAGCATGGTTTGCACCGAACATACCATAGGCATAGAAATCGTTTTGGATGACCTCGATCAGACTCCTATGTGACGAGGCTCAAGTGGAAGCTCGGTTCGGTCTGTTTCGGGATAGTGCTTCTCTTGATGCAAGATTGGTGCTTGGTTTGCACCAAATGTAGCATAGGCATAGAAATCATTTTGGACGCACTCGAGAGGACTCCTAGGTGATGAGACTCAAGTGGAAGCTCGATTCGGTACGTTTGGAGATAGTTCTACTCTTGACGCAAGATTGGTGCTCGGTTTGCGTCGAATGTGCCGTAGGCTCGAAAATAGTATTGGAGGCACCCGATGGAACTCCTAGGTGACGTGGGTCTTGTGGAATCTCGTTTTGATCTATTTTAAGACAGTGTTATTGTCGGTGCAAGATAGGTGCACGGTTTGCACTGAACGTACCATAGGCATAGAAATCGTTTTGGACACACCCAATGGGACTCCTAGGTGACGAGGCTCAAGTGGAAGCTCGGTACGGTCCATTTGGAGATAATGCTACTCTTGATGCATGATTGGTGTACGGTTTGCGTCGAACATACCGTAGGCTCGGAAATAATATTCGAAGCACCCGATGGAACTCCTTGGTTACATGGGTCATGTGGAATCTTGTTTCGATCTGTTTTGAAACAGTGTTAGCGTCGGTGCAAGATAGGTGCTCGGTTTGCGTCAAACGTACCATAGGTTCATAAATTGTTTTAGAAGCACCCGCGGTACTCCTAGGTGACGAGGGTCTGGTGGAGATCTGTTTGGTCCGTTTGGAGATAGTGCTACAGAAGATAGGTGCACGGTTTGCATTGAACGTACCATAGGTCATAAACAGTTTTGGACGCACCCGATGGAACTCATAAGCGACGTGGGTCGTGTGGAATCTCGTTTTAGTCCATTTGAAGATAGTGTTAGTGTCACTGCAAGGTTGGAGCATGGTTTGCACCGAACATACCATAGGCATAGAAATCGTTTTGGACGATCTCGATCAGACTCCTATGTGATGAGGCTCAAGTGGAAGCTCGGTTCGGTCCGTTTCGGGATAGTGCTTCTCTTGATGCAAGATTGGTGCACGGTTTGCACCAAATGTACCATAGGCATACAAAACATTTTGGATGCACTCGATGGGACTCCTAGGTGACGAGGCTCAAGTGGAATCTCGATTCGGTACGTTTGGAGATAGTACTACTCTTGATGCAAGATTGGTGCTCGGTTTGCGTCGAATGTTCCGTAGGCTCGAAAATAGTATTGGAGGCACCCAATGGAACTCCTAGGTGACGTGGGTCAAGTGGAATCTCGTTTTGATCTATTTTGAGATAGTGTTAGCGTCGGTGCAAGATAGGTGCACGGTTTGCACTAAACGTACCATAGGCATAGAAATCGTTTTGGACACACTCGGTGGGACTCCTAGGTGACGAGGCTCTAGTGGAAGCTCGGTACGGTCCATTTGGAGATAGTGCTACTCTTGATGCATGATTGGTGCACGGTTTGCGTCGAACATACCGTAGGCTCGGAAATAATATTCGAGGCACCCGATGGAACTCATTGGTTACGTGGGTCATGTGGAATCTTGTTTTGATATGTTTTGAAACAGTGTTAGCGTCGGTGCAAGATAGTTGCTCGGTTTGCATCAAACGTACCATAGGTTCATAAATTGTTTTAGAAGCACCCGCGCTACTCCTAGGTGATCAGGGTCTGGTGGAGATCTGTTTGGTCCGTTTGGAGATTGTGCTACAGAAGATAGGTGCACGGTTTGCATTGCGCATACCTTATGTTATAAACAGTTTTGGACGCACCCGATTGAACTCGTAAGCGACGTGGGTCGTGTGGAATCTCGTTTTAGTCCATTTGAAGATAGTGTTAGTGTCACTGCAAGGTTGGAGTATGGTTTGCACCGAACATACCATAGGCATAGAAATCATTTTGGATGATCTCGATCAGACTCCTATGTGATGAGGCTCAAGTGGAAGCTCGATTCGGTCCGTTTCGGGATAGTGCTTCTCTTGATGCAAGATTGGTGCACGATTTGCACCAAATGTACCATAGGCATAAAAATCATTTTGGATGCACTCGATGGGACTCCTAGGTGACGAGGCTCAAGTGGAATCTCGATTCGGTATGTTTGGAGATAGTGCTACTCTTGATGCAATATTGGTGCTCGGTTTGCGTCGAATGTGTCGTAGGCTCGGAAATAGTATTGGAGGCACCCGATGGAACTCCTAGGTGACGTGGGTCATGTGGAATCTCGTTTTGATCTATTTTGAGACAGTGTTAGCGTCGGTGCAAGATAGGTGCACAGTTTGCACTGAACGTACCATAGGCATAGAAATCATTTTGGACACACCCGATGGGACACTTAGGTGACGAGGCTCAAGTGAAAGCTCAGTATGGTCCATTTGGATATAGTGCTACTCTTGATGCATGATTGGTGCACTGTTTGCGTCGAACATACCATTGGCTCGGAAATAGTATTGGAGGCACCCGATGGAACTCCTAGGTTACGTGGGTCAGGTGGAATCTTGTTTCGATCTGTTTTGAAACAGTGTTAGCGTCGGTGCAAGATAGGTGCTCGGTTTGCGTCAAAAGTACCATAGGTTCATAAATTGTTTTAGAAGCACCCGCGGTACTCCTAGGTGATGAGGGTCTGGTGGAGATCTGTTTGGTTCGTTTGGAGATAGTGCTACAGAAGATAGGTGCATGGTTTGCATTGAACGTACCATAGGTCATAAACAGTTTTGGACGCACCCGATGGAACTCGTAAGTGACGTGGGTCGTGTGGAATCTCGTTTTAGTCCATTTGGAGATAGTGTTAGTGTCAGTGCAAGGTTGAAGCATGGTATGCACCGAACATACCATAGGCATAGAAATTGTTTTGGACGATCTCGATCAGACTCCTATGTGATGAGGCTCAAGTGGAAGCTTGGTTCGGTCCGTTTCAAGATAGTGCTTCTCTTGATGCAAGATTGGTTCTTGGTTTGCACCAAATGTAGCATAGGCATAGAAATCATTTTGGACGCACTCGAGAGGAATGCTAGGTGACGGGGCTCAAGTGGAAGCTCGATTCGGTATGTTTGGAGATAGTGCTACTCTTGATGCAAGATTGGTGCTCGGTTTGCGTCGAATATTCCGTAGCCTCGGAAATAGTATTGGAGGCACCCGATAGAACTCTTAGGTGACGTGGGTCAAGTGGAATCTCGTTTTGATCTATTTTGAGACAGTGTTAGTGTCGGTGCAAGATAGGTGCACCGTTTGCACTGAACGTTCCATAGGCATAGAAATCGTTTTGGACACACTCGATGGGACTCCGAGGTGATGAGGCTCAAGTGAAAGCTCGGTACGGTCCATTTGGAGATAGTGCTACTCTGGATGCATGATTGGTGCATGGTTTGCATCGAACATACCGTAGGCTCAGAAATAGTATTAGAGGCACCCGATGGAACTCCTAGGTTACGAGGGTCATGTGGAATCTTGTTTTGATATGTTTTGAAACAGTGTTAGCATCGGTGCAAGATAGGTGCTCGGTTTGCGTCAAACATACCATAGGTTCATAAATTGTTTTAGAAGCACCCACGGTACTCCTAGGTGATGAGGGTCTAATGGAGATCTATTTGGTTCGTTTGGAGATAGTGCTATAGAAGATAGGTGCACGGTTTGCATTGAACATACCATAGGTCATAAACAGTTTTGGATGCACCCGATGGAACTCGTAGGTGATGTGGATCGTGTGGAATCTCATTTTAGTCCATTTGGAGATAGTGTTAGTGTCAGTGCAAGGTTGGAGCACAGTTTGCACTGAACATACCATGGGCATAGAAATCATTTTGGATGATCTCGATCAAACTCCTGTGTGAAAAGGCTCAAGTGGAAGCTCGGTTTGGTCCGTTTTGGGATAGTGCTTCTCTTGATGCAAGATTGCTGTTTGGTTTGCACCAAATGTAGCATAGGCATAGAAATCATTTTGGACGCACTCGAGAGGACTCCTAGGTGATGAGGCTCAAGCGGAAGCTCGATTCGATACGTTGGAGATAGTGCTACTCTTGATGCAAGATTGGTGCTCGGTTTGCGTCGAATGTGCCGTAGGCTCGGAAATAGTATTGGAGGCACCCGATGGAACTCCTAGGTGACGTGAGTCATGTGGAATCTCGTTTTGATCTATTTTGAGATAGTGTTAGCATCGGTGCAAGATAGGTGCTTGGTTTGCACTGAACGTACCATAGGCATAGAAATCGTTTTAGACACACTCGATGGGACTCCTAGGTGATGAGGCTGCAGTGGAAGCTCGGTACGGTCCATTTGGAGATAGTGCTACTCTTGATGCATGATTGGTGCACGGTTTGCGTCGAACGTACCGTAGGCTCGGAAATAGTATTAGAGGCACACGGTGGAACTCCTAGGTTACCTGGGTCATGTGGAATCTTGTTTCAATCTATTTTGAAACAGTGTTAGCATCGGTGCAAGATAGGTGCTCAGTTTGCGTCAAACGTACCATAGGTTCATAAATTGTTTTAGAAGCACCCACGGTACTCCTAGGTGATGACGGTATGGTGGAGATCTGTTTGGTCCGTTTGGAGATAGTGCTACAGAAGATGGGTGCACGGTTTGCATTGAACGTACCATAGGTCATAAACAGTTTTGGACGCACCCGATGGAACTCGTAAGTGACGTGGGTCGTGTGGAATCTCATTTTAGTCCATTTGGAGATAGTGTTAGTGTCAGTGCAAGGTTGGAGCATGGTTTGCACCGAACATACCATGGGCATAGAAATCATTTTGGACGATCTCGATCAGACTCCTATGTGATGAGGCTCAAGTGGAAGCTCGGTTCGGTCCGTTTCGGGATAGTGCTTCTCTTGATGCAAGATTGGTGCTTGGTTTGCACCAAATGTAGCATAGGCATAGAAATCATTTTGGACGCACTCGAGAGGAATCCTAGGTGACGAGGCTCAAGTGGAAGCTCGATTCGGTACGTTTGGAGATAGTGCTACTCTTGATGCAAGATTGGTGCTCGGTTTGCGTCGAATGTTCCGTAGGCTCAGAAATAGTATTGGAGGCACCCAATGGAACTCCTAGGTGACGTGGGTCAAGTGGAATCTCGTTTTGATCTATTTTGAGATAGTGTTAGCGTCGGTGCAAGATAGGTGCATGGTTTGCACTAAACGTACCATAGGCATAGAAATCATTTTGGACACACTCGATGGGACTCCTAGGTGACGAGGCTCAAGTGGAAGCTCGGTACGGTCCATTTGGAGATAGTGCTACTCTTGATGCATGATTGGTGTACGGTTTGCATCGAACATACCGTAGGCTCAGAAATAGTATTGGAGGCACCCGATGGAACTCCTAGGTTACGTGGGTCATGTGGAATCTTGTTTCGATCTGTGTTTGAAACAGGGTTAGCATCGGTGCAAGATAGGTGCTCGGTTTGCGTCCAATGTACCACAGGTTCATAAATTGTTTTAGAAGCACCCACGGTACTCCTAGGTGATGAGGGTCTGGTGGAGATTTGTTTGGGTTGTTTGGAGTTAGTGCTATAGAAGATAGGTGCACGGTTTGCATTGAACGTACCATAGGTCATAAACAGTTTTGGACGCACCCGATGGAACTCGTAAGTGACGTGGGTCGTGTGGAATCTCGTTTTAGTCCATTTGGAGATAGTGTTAGTATCAGTGCAAGGTTGGAGCACAGTTTGCACCGAACATACCATAGGCATAGAAATCATTTTGGATGATCTCGATCAGACTCCTATGTGACGAGGCTCAAGTGGAAGCTCGGTACGGTCCATTTGGAGATAGTGCTACTCTTGATGCATGATTGGTGCACGGTTTGCGTCGAACATACCGTAGGCTCAGAAATATTATTGGAGGCACCCGATGGAACTCCTTGGTTACGTGGGTCATGTGGAATCTTGTTTTGATCTGTTTTGAAACAGTGTTAGCGTCGGTGCAAGATAGGTGCTCAGTTTGCGTCAAATGTACCATAGGTTCATAAATTGTTTTAGAAGCACCCACGGTACTCCTAGGTGATGAGGGTCTAGTGGAGATCTGTTTGGTCTGTTTAGAGATAGTGCTACACAATATAGGTGCATGGTTTGAATTGAACGTACCGTAGGTCATAAACAGTTTTGGGCGCACCCGATGGAACTCGTAAGCGACGTGGATCGTGTGGAATCTCGTTTTAGTCCATTTGGAGATAGTGTTAGTGTTAGTGCAAGGTTGGAGCATGGTTTGCACCGAACATACCATAGGCATAGAAATCGTTTTGGACGATCTCGATCAGACTCCTAGGTGATGAGGCTCAAGTGGAAGCTCGGTTCGGTCCGTTTCGGGATAGTGCTTCTCTTGATGCAAGATTGGTGCATGGTTTGCACCAAATGTACCATAAGCATACAAATCATTTTGGATGCACTCGATGGGACTCCTAGGTGACAAGGCTCAAGTGGAATCTCGATTCGGTACGTTTGGAGATAGTACTACTCTTGATGCAAGATTGGTGCTCGGTTTGCGTCGAATGTTCCGTAGGCTCGAAAATAGTATTGGAGGCACCAAATGGAACTCCTAGGTGACGTGGGTCAAGTGGAATCTCGTTTTGATCTATTTTGAGATAGTGTTAGCGTCGGTGCAAGATAGGTGCACGGTTTGCACTAAACGTACCATAGGCATAGAAATCGTTTTGGACACACTCGGTGGGACTCCTAGGTGACGAGGCTCTAGTGGAAGCTCGGTACGGTCCATTTGGAGATAGTGCTACTCTTGATGCATGATTGGTGCACGGTTTGCGTCGAACATACCGTAGGCTCGGAAATATTATTGGAGGCACCCGATGGAACTCATTGGTTACGTGGGTCATGTGGAATCTTGTTTTGATATGTTTTGAAACAGTGTTAGCGTCGGTGCAAGATAGTTGCTCGGTTTGCATCAAATGTACCATAGGTTCATAAATTGTTTTAGAAGCACCCGCGGTACTCCTAGGTGATGAGGGTCTGGTGGAGATCTGTTTGGTCTGTTTAGAGATAGTGCTACACAAGATAGGTGCACAGTTTGAATTGAACGTACCGTAGGTCATAAACAGTTTTGGACGCACCCGATGGAACTCATAAGCGACGTGGGTCGTGTGGAATCTCGTTTTAGTCCATCTGGAGATAGTGTTAGTGTTAGTGCAAGGTTGGAGCATGGTTTGCACCGAACATACCATAGGCATAGAAATCATTTTGGATGATCTCGATCAAACTCCTATGTGATGAGGCTCAAGTGGAAGCTCGGTTCGGTCCGTTTCGGGATAGTGCTTCTCTTGATGCAAGATTGGTGCACGGTTTGCACCAAATGTACCATAAGCATACAAATCATTTTGGATGCACTCGATGGGACTCCTAGGTGACAAGGCTCAAGTGGAATCTCGATTCGGTACATTTGGAGATAGTGCTACTCTTGAGGCAAGATTGGTGCTCGGTTTGCGTCGAATGTGCCGTAGGCTCGGAAATAGTATTGGAGGCACCCGATGGAACTCCTAGGTGATGTGGGTCTTGTGGAATCTCGTTTTGATCTATTTTAAGACAATGTTAGTGTCGGTGCAAGATAGGTGCACCGTTTGCACTGAACGTGCCATAGGCATAGAAATCATTTTGGACACACTCGATGGGACTTCGAGGTGATGAGGCTCAAGTGGAAGCTCGGTACGGTCCATTTAGAGATAGGGCTACTCTTGATGCATGATTGGTGCATGGTTTGCATCGAACATACCGTAGGCTCGGAAATAGTATTAGAGGCACCCGATGGAACTCCTAGGTTATGAGGGTCATGTGGAATCTTGTTTTGATATGTTTTGAAACAGTGTTAGCGTCGGTGCAAGATAGGTGCTCAGTTTGCGTCAAACGTACCATAGGTTCATAAATTGTTTTAGAAGCACCCACGGTACTCCTAGGTGATGAGGGTCTAATGGAGATCTATTTGGTTCGTTTGGAGATAGTGCTACAGAAGATAGGTGCACGGTTTGCATTGAACGTACCATAGGTCATAAAAAGTTTTGGACGCACCCGATAGAACTCGTAAGTGATGTGGATCGTGTGGAATCTCATTTTATTCCATTTGGAGATAGTGTTAGTGTCCGTGCAAGGTTGGAGCACAGTTTGCACCGAACATACCATAGGCATAGAAATCGTTTTGGATGATCTCGATCGGACTCCTGTGTGAAAAGGCTCAAGTGGAAGCTCGGTTTGGTCTGTTTTGGGATAGTGCTTCTCTTGATGCAAGATTGCTGCTTGGTTTGCACCAAATGTAGCATAGGCATAGAAATCATTTTGGATGCACTATAGAGGACTCCTAGGAGACGAGGCTCAAGTGGAAGCTCGATTCGGTACGTTGGAGATAGTGCTACTCTTGATGCAAGATTGGTGCTCGGTTTGCGTCGAATGTGTCGTAGGCTCGGAAATAGTATTGGAGGCACCCGATGGAACTCCTAGGTGACGTGAGTCATGTTGAATCTCGTTTTGATCTATTTTGAGACAGTGTTAGCGTCGGTGCAAGATTGGTGCATGGTTTGCACTGAACGTACCATAGGCATAGAAATCATTTTAGACACACTCGATGGGACTCCTAGGTGATGAGGCTCCAGTGGAAGCTCGGTACGGTCTATTTGGAGATAGTGCTACTCTTGATGCATGATTGGTGCATGGTTTGCGTCAAACGTACCGTAGGCTCGGAAATAGTATTGGAGGCACACGATGGAACTCCTAGATTACGTGGGTCATGTGGAATCTTGTTTCGATCTGTTTTGAAACAGTGTTAGCGTCGGTATAAGTTAGGTGCTCAGTTTGCGTCAAACGTACCATAGGTTCATAAATTGTTTTAGAAGCACCCACGGTACTTCTAGGCGATGACGGTCTGGTGGAGATCTGTTTGGTCCGTTTGGAGATAGTGCTACAGCAGATAGGTGCACGGTTTGCATTGAACGTACCATAGGTCATAAACAGTTTTGGACGCACCCGATGGAACTCGTAAGTGACGTGGGTCGTGTGGAATCTCGTTTCAGTCCATTTGGAGATAGTGTTAGTGTGAGTTCAAGGTTGGAGCATGGTTTGCACCGAACATACCATAGGCATAGAAATCGTTTTGGACGATCTCGATCAGACTCCTATGTGATGAGGCTCTAGTGGAAGCTCGGTTCAGTCCGTTTCGGGATAGTGCTTCTCTTGATGCAAGATTGGTGCTTGGTTTGCACCAAATGTAGCATAGACATAGAAATCATTTTGGACGCACTCGAGAGGAATCCTAGGTGACGAGGCTCAAGTGGAAGCTCGATTCAGTAAGTTTGGAGATAGTGCTACTCTTGATGCAAGATTGGTGCTCGGTTTGCGTCGAATGTTCCGTAGGCTCGGAAATAGTATTGGAGGCACCCAATGGAACTCCTAGGTGACGTGGGCCAAGTGGAATCTCGTTTTGATCTATTTTGAGATAGTGTTAGCGTCGGTGCAAGATAGGTGCACGGTTTGCACTAAACGTTCCATAGGCATAGAAATCGTTTTGGACACACTCGATGAGACTCCTAGGTGATGAGGCTCTAGTGGAAGCTCGGTACGGTCCATTTGGAGATAGTGCTACTCTTGATGCATGATTGGTGCATGGTTTATGTCGAACATACCGTAGGCCCAGAAATATTATTGGAGGCACCCAATGGAACTCATTGGTTACGTGGGTCATGTGGAATCTTCTTTTGATATGTTTTGAAACAGTGTTAGCGTCGGTGCAAGATAGGTGCTCGGTTTGCGTCAAATGTACCATAGGTTCATAAATTGTTTTAGAAGCACCCGCGGTACTCTTAGGTGACGAGGGTCAGATCTGTTTGGTCTATTTAGAGATATTGCTACACAAGATAGGTGCACGGTTTGAATTGAACATACCGTAGGTCATAAACAGTTTTGGACGCACCCGATGGAACTCGTAAGCGATGTGGGTCGTGTGGAATCTCGTTTTAGTCCATTTGGAGATAGTGTTAGTGTTAGTGCAAGGTTGGAGCATGGTTTGCACCGAGCATACCATAGGCATAGAAATCATTTTGGACGATCTCGATCAGACTCCTATGTGATGAGGCTCAAGTGGAAGCTCGGTTCGGTCCGTTTCGGGATAGTGCTTCTCTTGATGCAAGATTGGTGCACGGTTTGCACCAAATGTACCATAAGCATACAAATCATTTTGGATGCACTCGATGGGACTCCTAGGTGACAAGGCTCAAGTGGAATCTCGATTCGGTACATTTGGAGATAGTGCTACTCTTGATGCAAGATTGGTGGTCGGTTTGCGTCGAATGTGCCGTAGGCTCGGAAATAGTATTGGAGGCACCCGATGGAACTCCTAGGTGACGTGGGTCTTGTGGAAACTCGTTTTGATCTATTTTAAGACAGTGTTAGTGTCGGTGCAAGATAGGTGCACCGTTTGCACTGAACGTACCATAGGCATAGAAATCGTTTTGGACACACTAGATGGGACTCCTAGGTGATGAGGCTCAAGTGGAAGCTCGGTACGGTCCATTTGGAGATAGTGCTACTCTTGATGCATGATTGGTGCATGGTTTGCATCGAACATACCGTAGGCTCGGAAATAGTATTAGAGGCACCCGATGGAACTCCTAGGTTACGAGGGTAATGTGGAATCTTGTTTTGATATGTTTTGAAACAGTGTTAGCGTCGGTGCAAGATAGGTGCTCGGTTTGCGTCAAACGTACCATAGGTTCATAAATTGTTTTAGAAGCGCCCACGGTACTCCTAGTTGATGAGGGTCTAATGGAGATCTATTTGGTTCGTTTGGAGATAGTGCTACAGAAGATAGGTGCACGGTTTGCATTGAACGTACCATAGGTCATAAACAGTTTTGGACGCACTCGATGGAACTCGTAAGTGACATGGATCGTGTGGAATCTCATTTTAGTCCATTTGGAGATAGTGTTAGTGTCAGTGCAAGGTTGGAGCACAGTTTGCATCGAACATACCATAGGCATAGAAATCGTTTTGGATGATCTCGATCAGACTCCTGTGTGAAAAGGCTCAAGTGGAAGCTCGGTTTGGTCCGTTTTGGGATAGTGCTTCTCTTGATGCAAGATTGGTGCTTGGTTTGCACCAAATGTTGCATAGGCATAGAAATCATTTTGGACGCACTCGAGGGGACTCCTAGGTGACGAGGCTCAAGTGGAAGCTCGATTCAGTATGTTGGAGATAGTGCTACTCTTGATGCAAGATTGGTGCTCGGTTTGCGTCGAATGTGCCATAGGCTCGGAAATAGTATTGGAGGCACCCGATGGAACTCCTAGGTGACGTGAGTCATGTGGAATCTTGTTTTGATCTATTTTGAGACAGTGTTAGCATCGGTGCAAGATAGGTGCAAGGTTTGCACTGAACGTACCATAGGCATAGAAATCATTTTGGACACACTCGATGGGACTCCTAGGTGATGAGGCTCGAGTGAAAGCTCGGTACGGTCTATTTGGAGATAGTGCTACTCTTGATGCATGATTGGTGCACGGTTTGCGTCGAATGTACCATAGGCTCGGAAATAGTATTGGAGGCACACGATGGAACTCCTAGGTTACGTGGGTCATGTGGAATCGTGTTTCGATCTGTTTTGAAATAGTGTTAGCGTCTGTATAAGAGAGGTGCTCAGTTTGCGTCAAACGTACCATAGGTTCATAAATTGTTTTAGAAGCACCCGCGGTACTCCGAGGTGATGACGGTCTAGTGGAGATCTGTTTGGTCCATTTGGAGATAGTGCTACAGAAGATAAGTGCATGGTTTGCATTGAACGTACCATAGGTCATAAACAGTTTTGGATGCACCCGATGGAACTCGTAAGTGACGTGGGTCGTGTGGAATCTCGTTTTAGTTCATTTGGAGATAGTGTTAGTGTTAGTGCAAGGTTGGAGCATGGTTTGCACCGAACATACCATAGGCATAGAAATCGTTTTGGACGATCTCGATCAGACTCCTATGTGATGAGGCTCAAGTGGAAGCTCGGTTCGGTCCGTTTCGGGATAGTGCTTCTCTTGATGCAAGATTGGTGCTTGGTTTGCACCAAATGTAGCATAGGCATAGAAATCATTTTGGACGCACTCGAGAGGAATCCTAGGTGATGAGGCTCAAGTGGAAGCTCGATTCGGTACGTTTGGAGATAGTGCTACTCTTGATGCAAGATTGGTGCTCGGTTTGCGTCGAATGTTCTGTAGGCTCGGAAATAGTATTGGAGGCACCCGATGGAACTCCTAGGTGAAGTGGGTCAAGTGGAATCTTGTTTTGATATGTTTTGAAACAGTGTTAGCGTCGGTGCAAGATAGGTGCTCGGTTTGCGTCAAACGTACCATAGGTTCATAAATTGTTTTAGAAGCACCCACAGTACTCCTAGGTGATGAGGGTCTAATGGAGATTTATTTGGTTCATTTGGAGATAGTGCTATAGAAGATAGGTGCACAGTTTGCATTGAACGTACCATAGGTCATAAACAGTTTTGGACGCACCCGATGGAACTCGTAAGTGACGTGGATCGTGTGGAATCTTGTTTTAGTCCATTTGGAGATAGTGTTAGTGTCAGTGCAAGGTTGGAGCACAGTTTGCACCGAACATACCATAGGCATAGAAATCGTTTTGGATGATCTCGATCAGACTCCTATGTGAAAAGGCTCAAGTGGAAGCTCAGTTTGGTCTGTTTTGGGATAGTGCTTCTCTTGATGCAAGATTGGTGCTTGGTTTGCACCAAATGTTGCATAGGCATAGAAATCATTTTAGACGCACTCGAGAGGACTCCTAGGTGACGAGGCTCAAGTGGAAGCTCGATTCGGTACGTTGGAGATAGTGCTACTCTAGATGCAAGATTGGTGCTCGGTTTGCATCGAATGTGCCGTAGGCTCGGAAATAGTATTGGAGGCACCCGATGGAACTCCTAGGTGACGTGAGTCATGTGAAATCTCGTTTTGATCTATTTTGAGACAGTGTTAGCGTCGGTGCAAGTTAGGTGCATGGTTTGCACTGAACGTACCATAGGCATAGAAATCGTTTTAGACACACTCGATGGGACTCCTAGGTGACGAGGCTCTAGTGGAAGCTCGGTATGGTCCATTTGGAGATAGTGCTACTCTTGATGCATGATTGGTGCACGGTTTGCGTCGAACGTACCGTAGGCTTAGAAATAGTATTCGAGGCACACGATGGAACTCCTAGGTTACGTGGGTCATGTGGAATCTTGTTTCGATCTGTTTTGAAACAGTGTTAGCGTCGGTATAAGATAGGTGCTCAGTTTGCGTCAAACGTACCATAGGTTCATAAATTGTTTTAGAAGCACCCGTGGTACTCCTAGGTGATGACGGTCTGGTGGAGATCTGTTTGGTCCGTTTGGAGATAGTGCTACAGATGATAGGCGCACGGTTTGCATTGAACGTACCATAGGTCATAAACAGTTTTGGACACACCCGATGGAACTCGTAAGCGACGTGGGTCGTGTGGAATCTCGTTTTAGTCCATTTGGAGATAGCGTTAGTGTTAGTGAAAGGTTGGAGCACGGTTTGCACCGAACATACCATAGGCATAGAATTCGTTTTGGACGATCTCGATCAGACTCCTATGTGATGAGGCTCAAGTGGAAGCTCGGTTCGGTCTGTTTTGGGATAGTGCTTCTCTTAATGCAAGATTGGTGCACAGTTTGCACCAAATGTAGCATAGGCATAGAAATCATTTTGGACGCACTCGAGAGGAATCCTAGGTGACGAGGCTCAAGTGGAATCTCGATTCGGTACGTTTGGAGATAGTGCTACTCTTGATGCAAGATTGGTGGTCGGTTTGCGTCGAATGTTCCATAGGCTCGGAAATAGTATTGGAGGCACCCGATGGAACTCCTAGGTGACGTGGGTCTTGTGGAATCTCGTTTTGATCTATTTTAAGACAGTGTTAGCGTCGGTGCAAGATAGGTGCACGGTTTGCACTAAACGTACCATAGGCATAGAAATCGTTTTGGACACACTCGATGGGACTCCTAGGTGACGAGGCTCCAGTGGAAGCTCGGTATGGTCCATATGGAGATAGTGCTACTCTTGATGCATGATTGGTGCAAGGTTTGCGTCGAACATACCGTAGGCTCGAAAATAGTATTAGAGGCACCCGATAGAACTCCTTGGTTACGTGGGTCATGTGGAATCTTGTTTTGATCTGTTTTGAAACAGTGTTAGCGTCAGTGCAAGATAGGTGCTCGGTTTGCGTCAAACGTACCATAGGTTCATAATTTTTTTTAGAAGCACCCATGGTACTCCTAGGTGATGAGGGTCTAATGGAGATCTATTTGGTTCGTTTGGAGATAGTGCTACAGAAGATAGGTGCACGGTTTGCATTGAACGTACCATAGGTCATAAAAAGTTTTGGACGCACCCGATAGAACTCGTAAGTGATGTGGATCGTGTGGAATCTCATTTTATTCCATTTGGAGATAGTGTTAGTATCAGTGCAAGGTTGGAGCACGGTTTGCACCGAACATACCATAGGCATAGAAATCGTTTTGGATGATCTCGATCAGACTCCTATGTGAAAAGGCTCAAGTGGAAGCTCGGTTTGGTCCGTTTTGGGATAGTGCTTCTCTTGATGCAAGATTGGTGCTTGGTTTGCACCAAATGTAGCATAGGCATAGAAATCATTTTTGACGCACTCGAGAGGACTCCTAGGTGACGAGGCTCAAGTGGAAGCTCGATTCGGTACGTTGGAGATAGTGCTACTCTTGATGCAAGATTGGTGCTCGGTTTGCGTCGAATGTGCCATAGGCTTGGAAATAGTATTGGAGGCACCCGATGGAACTTCTAGGTGACGTGAGTCATGTGGAATCTCATTTTGATCTATTTTGAGACAGTGTTAGCGTCGGTGCAAGATAGGTGCATGGTTTGCACTGAACGTACCATAGGCATAGAAATCGTTTTAGACACACTCGATGGGACTCCTAGGTGACGAGGCTCCAGTGGAAGCTCGGTAGGGTCCATTTGGAGATAGTGCTACTCTTGATGCATGATTGGTGCATGGTTTGCGTCGAACGTACCGTAGGCTCGGAAATAGTATTGGAGGCACACGATGGAACTCCTAGGGAACGTGGGTCATGTGGAATCTTGTTTCGATATGTTTTGAAACAGTGTTTGCGTCGGTATAAGATAGGTGCTCAGTTTGCGTCAAACGTACCATAGGTTCATAAATTCTTTTAGAAGCACCCGCGGTACTCCTAGGTGATGACGGTCTGGTGGAGATCTGTTTGGTCTGTTTGGAGATAGTGCTACAGAAGATAGGTGCACGGTTTGCATTTAACGTACCATAGGTCATAAACAGTTTTGGACGCACCCGATGGAACTCATAAGTGTCGTGGATCGTGTGGAATCTCATTTTAGTCCATTTGGAGATAGTGTTAGTATCAGTGCAAGGTTGGAGCACGGTTTGCACCGAAAATACCATAGGCATAGAAATTGTTTTGGATGATCTCGATCAGACTCCTATGTAAAAAGGCCTAAGTGGAAGCTCGGTTCGGTCCATTTTAGGATAGTGCTTCTCTTGATGCAAGATTGGTGCTTGGTTTGCACCGAATGTAGCATAGGCATAGAAATCATTTTGGACGCACTCGAGAGGAATCCTAGGTGACGAGGCTCAAGTGGAAGCTCGATTCGGTACGTTGGAGATAGTGCTACTTTGATGCAAGATTGGTGCTCGGTTTGCGTCGAATGTGCCATAGGCTCGGAAATAGTATTGGAGGCACCCGATGGAGCTCCTAGGTGACGTGGGTCATGTGGAATCTCGTTTTGATCTATTTTGAGATAGTGTTAGCATCAGTGCAAGATAGGTGCACGATTTGCACTGAACGTACCATAGGCATAGAAATCGTTTTCGACACACTCGATGGGACTCCTAGGTGACGAGGCTTAAGTGGAAGCTCGGTACGGTCCATTTGGATATAGTGCTACTCTTGATGCATGATTGGTGCACGGTTTGCGTCGAACGTACCGTAGGCTCAGAAATAGTATTGGAGGCACATGATGGAACTCCTAGGTTATGTGGGTCATGTGGAATCTTGTTTCGATCTGTTTTGAAACAGTGTTAGCATCGGTGCAAGATAGGTGCTCGGTTTGCTTCAAACGTACCATAGGTTCATAAATTGTTTTAGAAGCACCCGGGGTACTCCTAGGTGATGACGGTCTGGTGGAGATAGTGTTAGTATCAGAGCAAGGTTGGAGCACGGTTTGCACCGAGCATACCATAGGCATATAAATCGTTTTGGATGATCTCGATCAGACTCCTAGGTGAAAAGGCTCAAGAGGAAGCTCGGTTCGGTCCGTTTTGGGATAGTGCTTCTCTTGATGAAAGATTGGTGCATGGTTTTGCACCAAATGTAGCATAGGCATAGAAATCATTTTGGATGCACTCGAGAGGACTCCTACGTGACGAGGCTCAAGTGGAAGCTCGATTCGGTACGTTGGAGATAGTGCTACTCTTGATGCAAGATTGGTGCTCGGTTTACGTCGAATGTGCCGTAGGCTCGGAAATAGTATTGGAGGCACCCAATGGAACTCCTAGGTGACATGAGTCATGTGGAATCTTGTTTTGATCTATATTTGAGACAGTGTTAGCGTCGGTGCAAGATAGGTGCACAGTTTGCACTAAACGTACCATAGGCATAGAAATCGTTTTGGACACACTCGATGGGACTCCTAGGTGACGAGGCTCAAGTGGAAGGTCGGTACGGTCCATTTGGAGATAGTGCTACACTTGATGCATGATTGGTGCACGGTTTGCATCGAACATACCGTAGGCTCGGAAATAATATTGGAGGCACCCGATGGAACTCCTAGGTTACGTGGGTCATGTGGAATCTTGTTTCGATCTGTTTTGAAACAGTGTTAGCGTCGGTGCAAAATAGGTGCTCAGTTTGCATCAAACATACCATAGGCGCATAAATCATTTTAGACACACCCTATGTTACTCCTAGGCGACGAGGGTCTGTTGCAACTCTGTTCGGTCCGTTTGGAGATAGTGCCAATCTTGATGCAAGATAGGTGCACAGTTTGCACCGGACGTACCATAGGCTCATAAATAGTTTTGGACACACCAATGGAACTCGTAAGTGACGTAGGTCGTGTGGAATCTCATTTTATGCCGTTTATAGACAGTTTTAGTGTTAGTGCAATATAGGTGCACGGTTTGCACCAAATGTACCATGAGCATAGAAATCATTTTGGACACATTGGATTGGACTCCTAGCTGACGAGGCTCAAGTGGAAGCTCGATTCGGTACGTTTGGAGATAGTGCTACTCTTGATGCAAGATTGGTGCTTAGTTTGCATCGAATGTACTGTAGGCTCAGAAATAGTATTGGAGGCACCCGATGGAACTCCTATGTGACGTGGGTCATGTGGAATCTCGTTTTGATTTGTTTTGAGATAGTGTTTGCGTCGGTACAAGATAGGTGCACGGTTTACACCAAACGTACCATAGGCATAGAAATCATTTTGGACGAACTCGATGGGACTCCTAGGTGATGAGGCTCTAGTGGAAGCTCGACTCAGTACGTTTGGAGATAGTGCTACTCTTGATGCAAGATTGGTGCTCGGTTTGCATCGAATGTACCGTAGGCTCAGAAATAGTATTGGAGGCACCCGATGGAACTCCTAGGTGACGTAGGTCATGTGGCATCTCATTTCGATTTGTTTTGAGACAGTGTTTGCGTCGGTGCAAGATAGGTGCATGGTTTGCACCAAACGTACCATAGGCATAGAAATCATTTTGGACGAACTCGATGGGACTCCTAGGTGATGAGGCTCAAGTGGAAGCTCGGTTCGGTCCGTTTAGAGATAGTGCTACTCTTGATGCAAGATTGGAGCATGGTTTGTGTCAAACATACCGTAGGCTTGGAAATAGTATCAGTGCCACCCGATGGAACTCCTAGGTGACACATCCTCGCTTACAAAGAATACAATAATGTAACCAAACTGTTTCATCTTGCTTGTAAAGCTGAACGGGAAGTGCAGGGACGATGTGCTAGCGCAAGGACTAATGTTTCTACAGGGAAAGCTAGTTCATGGCAGCCGCGCACGTCTACAACTCTGTCTACATGTACTCCTACGCCATCATCTAGTGACAAGACTCGAGCTGCCCCCACCAATTCAGTAGCGAAGACAGCGCAAAAGCCGGCTACGAGTACTTCATCCATGGCATCGACAGGTAGAACAAGCAACATACAATGTCATCGGTGCAAGGGATATGGCCATATGATGCGTGACTGCCCAAACAAGCATGTTATGATTGTCAAAGATGATGGTGAGTGTTCATCTGCTAGTGATTTTGATGAAGATACACTTGCATTGCTTGTGGCTGACTATGCAGGTAGTGAGGAACACATAGAAGAACACATCAATGCAGGTGACGCGGAGCACTATGAGAGCTTGATTGTACAGCGAGTGCTTAGTGCACAAATGGAGAAGGCGGAGCAAAATCAGTGACACACTTTATTCCAAACAAAGTGTGTCATCAAGGAGCGTTCGTGCCGCATGATCATTAATGGAGGTAGCTGCAACAACTTGGCAAGTAGAGACATGGTACAGAAGCTCGCCCTCACCACCAAACCACACCCCCATCCCTACTACATCCAATGGTTGAACAACAGTGGTAAGGCAAAGGTAACGAGACTGGTGCGAATCGATTTTGCCATCAGATCATACAAAGATATTGTTGAATGTGATGTTGTGCCTATGCAAGCTTGCAATATTCTGCTAGGTAGACCATGGCAATTTGATAGAGATTCGACGCATCATGGTAGATCAAATCAATATTTGTTTCTATACCATGATCAAAAAATTGTGTTGCATCCTATGTCTCCTGAAGCTATTATGCAATCTGATGTTACTAAGGCTGCAAAAGCAAAGAGCGAGAGTGACAAATCTGTTGTTGATGACAAAGATGAGATAACATTGAAAGGACGCATACGACATCAAAACAGGGCGTTCTTGGATGCGTTAGAAAGGGGACGACGACGTCGTCGTTTTGGATGTTGGCCCAGCTCCAGAAGGTCCGTGGATCATTCTGTGTGACCACGACAAGGTGCTGTGTCACCTATTTGGGCCAACTTGGCCATGTATCGTGTCGGGCCTTAAGCCCAAGTTGTGGGCGCCCAACCCCTGGCCGTCCTCAACCCTAGGTCGAGTCTTAGACTATAAAAATAGCCACCGCCGCTGCTAGACAATTGGGTTTTGTTTAGAGTTTAGTTTTCCATCGAGAAACTGAATCGTTCATTGTAACTGTGGTGACAAATCCTTTTACAGTGATCCAGGGCCCTTGTTCTTGATCTCCTCCACTGTGTCGATTAGTCCTTTGGAACCGAGTTCTTGAACCCTCTATTGATATTCGTATCATTCATATTTGCAATTTCAGATTGTGTGTTTTTACCTTCTTGCTTGTGTTCTTCGTGAGCTCTTGTCCATCCACCAAATCGAGTGATCTCACGCCTCTCATCGAAAGATCATCCATAAACCCTAGCAGGTTCATATCACTCCTAGGTGACGAGGCTCAAGTGGAAGCTCGGTTCGGTCCGTTTGGTGATAGTGCTACTCTTGATGCAAGATTGGTGCACGGTTTGCATTGAACATACCATAGGCTTGGAAATAGTATTGGACGCACCCGATGGAACTCCTAGGTGACGTGGGTCGTATGGAATCTCGTTTCGATCTGTTTTGAGACAGTGTTAGCGTCAGTGAAGGATAGGTGCTCGGTTTGCGTCAAACGTACCATAGGTTCATAAATTGTTTTAGAAGCACCCGCGGTACTCCTAGGTGATGAGGGTCTGGTGGAGATCTGTTCGGTTTGTTTGGAGATAGTGCTATAGAAGATTGGTGCATAGTTTGCATTGAACGTACCATAGATCGTAAATAGTTTTGGACGCATTGGACGAACTCAATCGCACTCCTAGGTCACAAGGCTCAAGTGGAAGCTCGGTTCAGTCCATTTGGAGATAGTGCTACTCTTGTTGCAAAATTGGTGCACGGTTTGCGTTTAACATACCGTAGGCTCGAAAATAGTATCGGAGGCACTCAATGGAACTCCTAGGTGACGTGGGTCATGTGGAATCTTGTTTTGATCTGTTTTGAGACAGTGTTAGCTTCGGTGCAAGATAGGTGTTTGGTTTGCATCAAATGTACCATAGGCTCATAAATCCTTTTTGACGCACCTGAGCTACTCCTAAGGCGACGAGGGTCTGGTGGAGCTCTGTTTGTTTCGTTTAGAGATTGTGCTACACAAGATAGGTGCACGGTTTGCACCGAACATACCATAGGTCATAAATAGTTTTGGACGCACTCGATGGAACTCGTAAGTGACGCGGGTCATGTGGAATATTGTTTTAGTCCATTTGGGGACAATGTTAGTGTCAGTGCAAGGTTGGAGCACGATTTGCACCGAACATACCATAGGCATAGAAATCATTTTGGACGAACTCGATGGGATTCCTAGGTGATGAGGCTCAAGTGGAAGCTTGGTTCGGTCTGTTTGGAGATAGTTCTACACTTGATGCAAGATTGGTGCACGGTTTGCGTCGAACGTACCATTGGCTCAAAAATAGTGATGGAGGCACCCGATTGAACTCCTAGGTGACGTGGGTCATGTGGAATCTCGTTTCAATCTGTTTTAAGATAGTGTTAGCGTCGGTGCAAGATAGGTGCTCGGTTTGCATCAAACGTACCATAGGCGCATAAATCATTTTAGACACACCCTATGTTACTCCTAGGTGGCGAGGGTCTGGTGCAACTCTGTTTGGTCCGTTTGGAGATAGTGCTAATCTTGATGCAAGATAGGTGCACAGTTTGCACCGGACATACCATAGGCTCATAAATAGTTTTGGACGCACCCGATGGGACTCGTAAGTGACGTGGGTCGTGTGGAATCTCATTTTAGTCTGTTTATTGATAGTTTTAGTGTTAGTGCAATATAGGTGCATGGTTTGCACCAAATGTACCATAAGCATAGAAATCATTTTGGACACACTGGATGGGACTCCTAGGTGACGAGGCTCAAGTGGAAGCTCGATTCGGTTCATTTGGAGATAGTGCTACTCTTGGTGCAAGATTGGTGCTTGGTTTGCATCGAATGTTCCGTAGCTCAGAAATAGTATTGGAGGTACCCGATGGAGCTCCTAGGTGACGTGGGTCATGTGGAATCTCGTTTCGATCTATTTTGAGACAGTGTTAGCGTTTGAGCAAGATAGGTGCTCAGTTTGCATCAAACGTACCATAGGTGCATAAATCGTTTAAGACACACCCTATGTTACTCCTAGGTGACGAGGGTCTGGTGCAACTCTGTTTGGTCCATTTGGAGATAGTGCTAATCTTGATGAAAGATAGGTGCACAGTTTGCACCGGACGTACCATAGGCTCAAAAATAGTTTTGGATAAACCCGATGGAACTCGTAAGTGACGTGGGTCATGTGCAATCTCAATTTAGTCCGTTTATAGACAGTTTTAGGGTTAGTGCAAGATAGGTGCACGGTTTGCACCAAATGTACCAGAAGCATAGAAATCATTTTGGACACACTCGAAGGGACTCCTAGGTGATGAGGCTCCAGTGGAAGCTCGACTCGGTACGTTTGGAGATAGTGCTACTCTTGATGCAAGATTGGAGCTTGGTTTGCATCGAATGTACCATAGGCTCAGAAATAGTATTGGAGGCACCCGATGGAACTCCTAGGTGACGTGGGTCATGTGGAATCTCGTTTCGATTTGTTTTGAGACAGTGTTAGCGTCGGTGCAACATAGGTGCACGGTTTGCCCCGAATGTACCATAGGCATAGAAATCGTTTTGGACACACTCGATGGGACTCCTAGGTGATGAGCCTCAAGTGGAAGCTTGGTTCGATCCAATTGGAGATAGTGCTACTCTTGATGCATGATTGGTGCTCGGTTTACGTCGAACGTACTATAAGCTCGGAAATAGTATTGGAGGCACCCGATGGAACTCCTAGGTGACGTGGGTCGTGTGGAATCTCGTTTCGATCTGTTTTGACACAGTGCTAGCGTCGGTGCAAGATTGGTGCTTGGTTTCGAGTCAAATGTACTATAGGCTCATAAATCCTTTTTGACGCACTCGAGGTACTCCTAAGGTGATGAGGGTCTAGTAGAGCTCTATTTGTTCTATTTGGAGATAGTGCTACACAAGATAGGTGCACGGTTTATGCCAAACGTACCATAGATCATAAATAGTTTTGGACGCACTCCATGGAACTCGTAAGTGATGCGAATCGTGTGGAATCTCGTGTTAGTCCATTTGGGGACAATGTTAGTGTTAGTGCAAGGTTGGAGCATGGTTTGCACCGAACATACCATAGGCATAGAAATCATTTTGGGCGAAGTCGATGGGACTCCTAGGTGACGAGGCTCAAGTGCAAGCTCGGTTCGGTCCGTTTGGAGATAGTTCTACACTTGATGCAAGATTGGTGCACAGTTTGCGTCGAACGTACTGTTGGCTCGGAAATAGTATTGCAGGCACCCAATGGAAATCCTAGGTGACGTGGGTCATGTGGAATCTCGTTTCGATCTGTTTTGAGATAGTGTTAGCGTCGTTGCAAGATAGGTGCTTGGTTTGCATCAAATGTACCATAGGCGCATAAATCATTTTAGACACACCCTATGCTACTCCTAGGTGACGAGGGACTGGTGCAACTCTGTTTGGTCCATTTGGAGATAGTACTAATCTTGATGCAAGATAGATGCAAAGTTTACACCGGACGTACCATAGGATCATAAATAGTTTTCGACGCACCCGATGGAACTCGAAAGTGACGTGGGTCGTGTGGAATCTCATTTTAGTCCGTTTATAGACAGTTTTAGTGTTAGTGCAAGATAAGTGCACTGTTTGCACCGAACGTACCATAGGCATAGAAATCGTTTTGGACCACTCGATGGGACTCCTAGGTGACGAGGCTCAAGTGGAAGCTCGGTTCGTTCCAATTGGATATAGTGCTACTCTTGATGCATGATTGGTGCACGGTTTGCGTTGAACATAACGTAGGCTCGAAAATAGTATCGGAGGCACCCGATAGAACTCCTAGGTGACATGGGTCATGTAGAATCTTGTTTTGACCTGTTTTGAGACAATGTTAGCATCGGTGCAAGATAGGTGCTTGGTTTGCATCAAACGTACCATAGGCTCATAAATCCTTTTGGACACACCCGAGGTACCCCTAAGGCAATGAGGGTCGGGTGGAGCTCTGTTTGTTCCGTTTAGAGATAGTGCTACACAAGATAGGTGCACAGTTTGCACCAAACGTACCATAGGTCATAAATAGTTTTGGACGCACTCGATGGAACTTGTAAGTGACGCGGGTCATGTGGAATCTCGTTTTAGTCCATTTGGGGACAATGTTAGAGTCAGTGCAAGGTTGGAGCACAGTTTGCACCGAACATACCAAAGGCATAGAAATCATTTTGGACGAACTTGATGGGACTCCTAGGTGACGAGGCTCAAGTGGAAGCTCGGTTCAGTCCGTTTGGAGATAGTGCTACACTTGATGCAAGATTGGTGCACGGTTTGCGTCGAACGTACCGTTGGTTCGAAAATAGTATTAGAGGCTCCTGATAGACCTCCTAGGTGATGTGGGTCATGTGGAATCTCGTTTCGATTTGTTTTGAGACAGTGTTAGCGTCGGTGCAAGATAGGTGCACGGTTTGCCCCGAATGTACCATAGGCACAGAAATCATTTTGGACACACTCGATGGGACTCTTAGGTGATGAGGCTCAAGTGGAAGCTCGGTTCGGTCCAATTGGAGATAGTGCTACTCTTGATGCATGATTGGTGCACGGTTTGCGTCGAACGTACCGTAAGCTCAAAAATAGTATTGGAGGCACCCGATGGAACTCCTAGGTGACGTGGGTCATGTGGAATCTCGTTTCGATCTGTTTTGAGACAGTGTTAGCGTCGGTGCAAGAAAGGTGCTTGGTTTTGAGTCAAATGTACTATAGGCTCATAAATCCTTTTTGACGCACTCGAGGTACTCCTAAGGCGATGAGGGTCTGGTAGAGCTCTATTTGTTTTGTTTGGAGATAGTGCTACACAAGATAGGTGCATGGTTTTGAGACAGTGTTAGCGTCGATGCAAGATAGGTGCTCGGTTTGCATCAGACGTACCATAGGCGCATAAATCATTTTAGACACACCCTATGTTACTCCTAGGTGATGAGGGTCTAGTGCAACTCTGTTCGGTCCGTTTGGAGATAGTGCTAATCTTGACGCAGGATAGGTGAACAGTTTGCACCGGATGTACCATAGGCACATAAATAGTTTTGGACGCACCCGATGGAACTCGTAAGTGACATGGATCGTGTGGAATCTCATTTTAGTCCATTTATAGACAGTTTTAGTGTTAGTGCAAGATAGGTGCACTGTTTGCACCAAATGTATCATAAGCATAGAAATTATTTTGGACGCACTCGATGGGACTCCTAGGTGACGAGGCTCAAGTGGAAGCTCAGTTCGGTCCGTTTGGAGATAGTGCTACTCTTGATGCAAGATTGGTGCACGGTTTGTGTCAAACATACCGTAGGCTGGGAAATAGTATCGGAGGCACCCGATGGAACTCCAAGGTGATGTGGGTCATGTGGAATCTTGTTTCGATCTGTTTTGAGACAGTGTTAGCGTCGGTGCAAGATAGGTGCTTAGTTTGTGTCAAACGTACCATAGACTCATAAATCATTTTAGACACACCCAAGGTACTTCTAAGGCGACGAGGGTCTAGTGGAGCTCTGTGTGTTCCATTTGGAGATAGTGCTACACAAGATAGGTGCACGGTTTGCACCGAATGAACTATAGGTCATAAATAGTTTTGGACTTATTCGATGGAACTCGTAAGTGACACAGGTCGAGTGGAATCTCATTTTAGTCCATTTGGGGACAATGTTAGTGTCAGTGCAAGGTTTGAGCACGGTTTGCACCAAACATACCATACGCATAGAAATCGTTTTGGATGAACTCGATGGGACTCCTAGGTGACGAGGCTCAAGTGGAAGCTCGGTTCGGTCCGTTTGGAGATAGTTCTACACTTGATGCAAGATTGGTGCACGATTTGCGTCGAACGTACCGTTGGCTCAAAAATAGTATCTGAGGCACCCGATGGAACTCATAGGTGACATGGGTCATGTGGAATCTTGTTTCAATCTATTTTGGGACAGTGTTAGCGTCAGTGCAAGATAGGTGCTCGGTTTGCATCAAACGTACCATAGGCGCATAAATCATTTTAGACGCACCCAATGGTACTCCTAGGTCATGAGGGTCTGGTGGAGCTCTCTTCGGTCCATTTGGAGATAGTGCTAATCTTTACACAAGTTAGGTGCACGGTTCGGACTGAACATACCATAGGCTCATAAAATAGTTTTGGACGCACCCAATGGAACTCGTAAGTGACGTGGGTCGTGCAGAATCTCATTATAGTCTGTTTTTAGATAGTGTTAGTGTTAGTGCAAGATAGGTGCACGGTTTGCACCGAACATACCATAGGCATAGAAATTGTTTGGATGCACTCGATGGGACTCCTAGGTGATGAGGCTCAAGTGGAAGCTCGATTCGGTATGTTTGGAGATAGTGCTACTCGTTGACACTAACAGTGTCCCCAAACGAACGAAAACAAGAATCCACAAGACACACATCACCTAGGAGTTCCATCGGGTGCGTCTAATTTCTAAGCTCATGGTAAAATCGGCGGAAACCGAGCAACTATATTGTGTCAAGATTAGCACTATCTCCAAATGGATGGAAACAAGCTTCCACTTGAGCCTCGTCACCTAGTAGTACCATCGGGTGCGTCCAAAATGATTTCTGAGACTATGGTACGTTTAGTGCAAACCGTGCACCTATCTTGCACCGACCCTAACACTATCTCCAAACAGACCGAAACAAGATTCCACATGACCGACGTTAAGTAGGATTTCCATCGGATGCATCCAAAATTATTTCAGAACCTATGGTATGTTTGGCCAAACCATGCACCTATCTTGCATCAAGATTAGCATTATCTCTAAATAGACCGAACTGAGCATCTAGTAGAACCTCGTCACCTAGGAGTACCATCGGCTGCGTCCAAAAGGATTTCTAAGCCTATGGTACATTTGGCACAAACAGTGCACCTATCTTGCACTGAACCTAACACTGTCTCCAAATGAATCAAAACGAGATTCCACATGACCCACGTCACCTAGGAGTACCATCAGGTGCGTCCAAAACAATTTTCGAGTCTATGGTACATTCGGCGCAAACCGAACAACTATCTTGCATCAAGATTATTAACACTATCTCCAAATAGACCAAAACGAGCTTCCACTTGAGCCTTGTCACCTAAGAATACCATCTGGTGCGTCCAAAATGATTTATGAGCCTATGGTACGTTTGGCGCAAACCGTGCACCTATCTTGCACCGACACTGACACTGTCTCCAAACAGACCAAAGCGGGATTCCACATGGCCCACGTCACCTTGGAACACCATCGTGTGGGTCCAATTTCTGAGCCTATGGTACGTTCGGCACAAACCATGCACCTATCTTGCGTCAAGATTAGCACTACCTTCAAATGGACAAAAGTGAGCATCCACTAGAGCCTTGTCACCTAGGAGTACCATCGACTGTATCAAAAGGATTTATAAGCCTATGATACATTTGGCGCAAACCATGCACCTATGTTGCACTAACACTAACACTATCTCCAAATAGACTGAAACGAGATTCCACATGACCCACGTCACTTAGGAGTACCATCGGGTGCATCCAATTTCTGAGCCTATGGTACGTTCGGCGCAAACCATGCACCTATCTTGCATCAAGATTAGCACTATCTCCAAATGAACCAAAATGAGCTTCCACATGAGCCTTGTCACCTAGGAGTACCATCTAGTGTGTCCAAAATGATTTGTGAGCCTATGGTACGTTTGGCGCAAAGCATGCACCTGTCTTGCAACAACACTAACACTGTCTCCAAACGGACTGAAACGATATTCCGCATGACCCACGTCACCTAGGAGTACCATCGGGTGAGTCTAAAACGATTTCTGAGCCTATGGTACGTTCGGCGCAAACCGAGCAACTACCTTGCGTCAAGATTAGCACTGTCTCCAAACGGACCGAAATGAGCTTCCACTTGAGCCTCGTCACCTTAGGTGCGTCGAAAACAATTTTTGAGCCTACAGAATGTTTGGCATAAACTGAGCAATTTCTTGCTTCAAGATTAGCACTATCTACGAATGGACCAAAACAAGCTACCACTCGAGCCTCGTCACCTAGGAGTACCTTTTGATATGTCCAAAACAATTTCTGAGCCTATGGTAGGTTTAGCTCAAACCGTGCACCTATCTTGCACTCACACTAACACTATCTCCAAATGGATCAAAACGAGATTCCACATGACCCATGTACCATAGGAGTACCATCGGGTGCGACCAAAACAATTTTTGAACCTATGGTATGTTCAACGCAAACCGAGCAACTATCTTGCATCAAGATTCGCACTATCTCTAAACGAACCAAAATGACCTTCCACTTGTGCCTCGTCACCCGGGAGTACCATCGGGTGTGTCCAAAATGACTTATGAGCCTATGATATGTTTGGCGCAAATTATTCATCTTTCATGCACCGAAACTAACACTGTCTCCAAACAGATCGAAACAAGATTCCACGTGCCCATGTCCCCTAGGAGTACCATCGGGTGCGTCCAAAACAATTTCCAAGCTTATGGTACGTTCAGCGCAAACCTTGCGCCTATCTTGCGTCAAGATTAGCACTATCCCCAAACGGACCGAAATGAACTACCACTTGAGCCTCGTCACCTAGGAGTACAATTGGTTGCATCCGAAATGACTTTTGAGCCTATGGTATGTTTGGCGCAATTTGTGCACCTATCTTGCACCGACACTAACACTATCTCTAAACAGATCAAAACGAGACTCCACATGATCCACGTCACTAAGGAGTTCCATCAGGTGCGTTCAAAATGTTTTTCAAGCCTTTCGGTGCAAACTGTACAACTATCTTTCGTCAAGATTAGCACCATCTCCAAATAGACCAAATCGAGCTTCCAATTGAGCATTGTCACCTAGGAGTACGATCGGGTGCGCCCAAAATGATTTCTGAGCCTATAGTACGTTGGGCGCAAACCATGTGCCTATCTTGCACCGACACTAACACTATCTCTAAATAGACCAAAACGAGATTCCGCATGACCCACATCACCTAGGAGTTCCATTGGGTGCGTCCAAAGTGATATCAAAGCCTGTGATATGTTCAGCGCAAACCGTGCACCTATCATGCATCAAGATTAGCACTATCTCCAAACGGATTGAAGTGAGCATCCAGTAGAGCCTTGTCACCTAGGTGTACCATTGGGTGTGTCCAAAACAATTTCTGAGCCTATGGTACATTTGGCACAAACCGTGCACCTATCTTGCATCATGATTAGCACTATCACCAAGTAGACCGAAGCGAGCACCCACTAGAGCCTAGTCACCTAGGAGTACCATCGGGTGCATCCAAAAGGAATTCTAAGCCTATGGTACATTTGGTGCAAACCATGCACCTATCTTGCACGGACACTAACACTATCTCCAAATATACCAATACAAAATTCCACATGACACATGTCACCTTGGAGTACCATCAGGTGCGTCCAATTTTTGAGCCTATGGTACATTTGGCATAAACCGTGCACCTATCTTGCGTCAAGATTAGCACTATCTCCAAACAAACTAAAACGTGCTTCCATTTGAGCCTCGTAACCTAGGACTACCAACAGGTGCGTCCAAAATAATTTCTAAGCCTATGGTATGTTTCGCAAACCAAGCACCTATCTTGCACCGACACTAGCACTGTCTCCAAATAGGCTAAAACAAGATTTCACAGGACCCACATTAGCTAGGAGTTCCATTGGGTGCATCCAAAATGATTTTTGAACCTATGGTACGCTCGTCGCAATCCAAGGAACTATCTTATGTCAAGATTACCACTGTGTCCAAATGGACTGAAACGAGCTTCCACTTGAGCCTCATGACCTAGAAGTACCATCAGGTGCATCCAAAATGATTTCTAAGCCTATGGTATGTTTGGCGCAAACCGTGCACCTATCTTGCACCGACACTAACACTGTCTCCAAACAGACCGAAATGAGATTCCACATGACCCACATCACCTTGCAGTACCATCATGTGCGTCCAATTTTCGAGCCTATGGTACGTTCAGCGCAAACCATGCACCTATCTTGCGTCAAGATTAGCACTATCTCCAAATGGACCAAAACGAGCTTCCACTCGAGGCTCGCCACCTAGGAGTACCATTAGGTGTGTCCAAAATGATTTGTGAGCCCATGGTATGTTTGGTGCAAACCATGCTCCTATCTTGCACCGACACTAACACTGTCTCCAAATGGATCAAATTGAGATTCCACATGACCCACGTCACCTAGGAGTTCTATCGGGTGTGTCGAAAACGATTTTAGAGCCTATAGTATGTTCGGCGCAAACTATGTGCCTATCTTGCACCAACACTGACACTGTCTCCAAACAGACTGAAACAAGATTCACATGACCCTTGTTACCTAGGAGTTCCATTGCATGCGTCCAAAATAATTTCTGAACCTATGGTACCTTTGGCGCAAACTGAGCAACTATCTTGGGTCAAGATTAGCAATATCTCCAAACAGACTGAAATGAGCTTCCACTTGAGCCTTGTCACCTAGGAGTACCATTGGGTGCGTCCAAAATGATTTCTGAGCCTATGGTATTTTTAGCAAAAACCGTGCACCTATCTTGCATCGACACTAACAGTGTCCCCAAACGGACCGAAACGAGAATCCACAAGACACATGTCACCTAAGAGTTCCATCGGGTGCATCCAATTTCTGAGCCAATGGTACAATCGATGCAAACTGAGCAACTATATTGCGTCAAGATTAGCATTATCTCCAAATGGACCAAAACGAGCTTCCACTTCAGCCTCGTCACCTAGTACTACCATCGGGTGCGTCCAAAATGATTTCTAAGACTATGGTACGTTTAGCGCAAACCGTGCACCTATCTTGCACCGACACTGACACTGTCTCCAAACAGCCTGAAGTGGGAGTCCACATGGCCCACGTCACCTTGGAGCACCATCGTGTGGGTCCAATTTCTGAACCTATGGTACATTCGGCGCAAACCGTGCACCTATCTTGCGTCAAGCTTAGCACCATCTTCAAACGGACAAAAGTGAGCATCCACTAGAGCCTCGTCACCTAGGAGTACCATCGGGTGCATCCAAAACAATTTCTAAGCCTATGGTACATTTGGCGAATACCATGCACCTATCTTACATTGACACTAACACTGTCTCCAAATAGATCGAAACGAGATTCCATATGACCCACGTCACTTAGGAGTACCATCGGGTGGGTCCAATTTCTGAGCCTATGGTACGTTCAGCGCAAACCGTGCACATATCTTGCATCAAGATTAGCACTATCTCCAAATGAACAAAAATGAACTTCCACATGAGCCTTGACACCTAGGAGTACCATCTGGTGTGTCCAAAATGATTTGTGAGCCTATTGTACATTTGGCATAAACTGTGCACCTGTCTTGCAGCAACACTAACACTGTCTCCAAACAGACCGAAACAATATTCCATGTGACCCACATCACCTAGGAGTACCATTGGGTGTGTCAAAATGATTTTCGAGCCTATGGTACGTTCAGCGCAAACCGAGCAACTATCTTGCATCAAGATTAGCACTATCTCCAAATGGACCGAAATGAGCTTCCACTTGAGCCTCGTCACCTCAGGTGCGTCCAAAACGATTTTTGAGCCTACGGAATGTTTGGCGTAAACCGAGCAACTATATTGTGTCAAGCATAGCACTATCTACAAACAGACCGAAACAAGCTACTACTCGAGCCTCGTTACCTAGGAGTACCTTCTGCTTTGTCCAAAATGATTTCTGAGCCTATGGTACATTTGGCATAAACTGTGCACCTATCTTGCATCATGACCCATGTCCCATAGGAGTACCATCGGGTGCGTCCAAAATAATTTTTTAGCCTATGGTACGTTTGGCACAAACCGAGCAACTATCTTGCATCAAGATTAGCACTATCTATAAACGAACCAAAATGTGCTTCCACTTGAGCCTCGTCACTAGGGAGTACCATAGGGTGCATCCAAAATGACTTCTGAGCCTATGGTATGCTTGGCGCAAATCGTGCACCTATCATGCACCGACACTAACACTGTCTCTAAATAGACAGTAATAAGAATCCGCATGACCCACGTCACCTAGGAGTTCCATCAGGTGCGTCCAAAACAATATCCAAACCTGTGGTACGTTCGGCTCAAACCTTGCGTCTATCTTGCGTCAAGATTAGCACTGTCTCCAAACAGACCGAAACGAACTTCCACTTGAGCCTCGTCACCTAGGAGTACAATCAGGTGTGTCTAAAATGACTTTTGAGCCTATGGTATTCTGGCGCAAATCATGCACCTATCTTGCACAGACACTAACACAATCTCCAAACAGATCGAAATGAGATTCCACATGATCCATGTCACCAAGGAGTTCCATCGAGTGCGTTCAAAACATTTTTCAAGCCTTTCGGCGCAAACCGTGCAACTATCTTGCGTCAAGATTAGCACTATCTCCAAATGGCCCAAATCGAGCTTCGAATTGCGCAACGTCACCTAGGAGTACCATCGGGTGCATCCAAAATGATTTTTGAGCCTACGGTACGTTTGGCACAAATAGTGCACCTATCTTGCACCAACACTAACATTGTCTCCAAATGGACTGAAACGAGATTCCGCATGACCCACGTCACCTAGAAGTTCCATTGGGTGCGTCCAAAATGATTTCAAAGCCTGTGGCATGTTCAGCGCAAACTGTGCACCTATCATGCATCAAGATTTGCACTATCTCCCAACGGGTCGAAGTGAGCATCCAGTAGAGCCTTGTCACCTAGGTGTACCATTGGGTGCGTCCAAAACAATTTCTGAGCCTATGGTACATTTAGCGCAAACCATGCACCTATCTTGCATCAAGATTAGCACTATCACCAAGTAGACCGAAGTAAGCATCCACTGGAGTCTCGTCACCTAGGAGTACCATTGGGTGCATCCAAAAGGAATTCTGAGCCTATGGTACGTTTGGTTCAAACCATGCACCTATCTTGCATGAACAATAACACTGTCTCCAAATAGACCGAAACGAGATTCCACATGACCCATGTCACCTTGGAGTACCATTAGGTGTGTTCAATTTTTGAGCCTATGGTACATTCGGTGCAAACCATGCACCTATCTTGCGTCAAGATTAGCACTATCTCTAAACGAACCGAAACATGCTTTCACTTGAGCCTTGTCACCTAGGAGTACCATCGGGTGCGTCCAAAATAATTTCTGAGCCTATGGTATGTTTGGTGCAAACCATGCACCTTTTTTGCACCGACACTAACACTATCTCCAAATAGACCGAAACAAGATTCTACATAGCCCACGTCACCTAGAAGTTCCATCGGGTGCATCCAAAACAATTTCAGAGCCTATAGAACATTCGATGCAAACCGTGCACCTACCTTGCGTCATGATTAGCACTATCTCCAAATGGACGAAATCAAGCTTCTAATTGAGCATCATCATCTAGGAGTACCATCAGGTGCATCCAAAATTATTTCTGAGCCTATAGTACGTTTGGTGCAAACCATGCACCTATCTTGCACCGACACTAACACTGTCTCCAAATAGACCAAAACGAGATTCCACATGACCCACGTCACCTACAAGTACCATCGGGTGCGTCCAAAATGATTTCTGAGCCTATGGTACGATCGGCGCAAACTGAGCAACTATCATGCATCAAGATTAGCACTATCTGCAAATGTACCGAAACGAGCTTCCACTTGAGCCTCGTCACCTTGTACTACCATCGGGTGTGTCCAAAACGATTTCTGAGCCTATGATACCTTTGATGCAAACCGTGCACCGACACTAACAATGTCTCTAAACAGACCAAAAGAAGATTCGACATGACCAACATCACCTGGGAGTTTCATCAGGTGCATCCGAAATGATTTCGGAGCCTATAGTACGTTCGATGCAAACCGTGCACCTATCTTGCGTCATGATTAGCACTATCTCCAAATGGATGAAATCAAGCTTCCAATTGAGCATCATCACCCAGGAGTACCATCAGGTGCGTCCAAAATTATTTCTGAGCCTATAGTACATTTGATGCAAACCATGCACCTATCTTGCACTGACACTAACACTCTCTCCATATGGACTGAAACGAGATTCCACATGACCCACGTCGCCTAAGAGTTCCATCGACCACGTCCAAAACGATTTCTATTGCTATGCTATGTTCGGCGCAATCCGTCCACCTATCTTACGTCAAGATTAGCTCTCTCTCCAAATAGACCAAAATGATTTCTGTGCCTAATGGTACGTTTGGCGTAAACTGTGCACCTGTCTTGCACCGACACTAACACTATCTCCAAACGGACCAAAATAAGATTCCACCTAACCCATGTCACCTAGGAGTTCCATCGGGTGTGTCCAAAACAATTTCCATGCCTGTTGAACAATCACCGCAAACTGTTCCCCTATCTTGCGTTAAGATTAGCACTATCTCCAAACGGACCAAAACGAGCATATACTTGAGCCTCATCACCTGGGAGTACCATCGGATGCATCCAAAATAATTTCTAAGACTATGGTACGTTTTGTGCAAACTGTGCACCTATCCTACATCGAAACTAACACTTTCTTCAAATGGACCGAAACGAGATTCCACATGACCCACGTCACTTAGGAGTTCCATCGGGTGCATCCAAAACGATTTCAGAGCCTGTGGTATGTTTGGTGCAATCCGTGCACCTATCTTGCGTCAAGATTAGCACTCTCTCCAAACGGGCCGAAGTGAGCATCCAGTAGAGCCTTGTCACCTGGGAGTACCATCGGGTGCGTCCAAAACAATTTCTGAGCCAATGGTACGTTAGGCGCAAACTGTGCACCTATCTTGCATCAAGATTAGCACTATCTCCAAACTCTCCGAAGTGAGCACCACTAGAGCCTCGTCACCGAGGAATACCATCAGCTACGTCCAAAAGGGTTTCTGAGCCTATGGTACGTTTGGCACAAACCATGCACTGATCTTGCACCGACACTAACACTGTCTCCAAGATATCAAAATGAGATTCCACATGACCCACATCACCTTGGAGTACCATCGGGTGCGTCCAATTTCTGAGCCTATGGTACGTTCAGCGCAAACCGTACCAATCTTATGTCAAGATTAGCACTGTCTCTAAACAAACCGAAACGAGCTTCCACATGAGTCGCGTCACCTAGGAGTACCATAGGGTGCATCCAAAATTATTTCTGAATCTATGGTACGTTTGGTGCAAACTGTGCACCTATCTTGCACTAACACTAACACTATCTCCAAACAGACTAAAACAAGATTCCACATGGCCCAATTCAATTAGGAGTTCCATCGGGTGCCTCCAAAATGATTTCAGAGCCTGTGGTACGTTCGACGCAAATCGTGCACCTATCTTGCATCAAGATTAACACTATCTCCAAATGGGCCGAAGTGAGCATCCAGTATAGCCTTGTCACCTAGGAGTACCATCGGGTTCTTCCAAAATGATTTCTGAGCCTATGATGCATTCGGCGCAAACTGAGCAACTTTCTTACGTTAAGATTTGCGCTGTCTTCGAACAGACTAAAATAAGCTTCCACTTAAGCATCATCACCTAGGTGTACCATCGGCTGCATCCAAAACGATTTATACGCCTTTGGTACATTTGGCACAAATTGTGCACTTATCTTGATCTGACACTAATACTGTATCCAAACGGATCAAATTGAGATTCTATATGACCCATGTCCCTAGGAGTACCATCGGGTGCGTCCAAAACGATTTCCAAGCGTATGGTACGTTTGGCGCAAACCAAGCAACTATCTTGCATCAAGATTAGCGCTAACTCCAAACGGACCAAAATGTGCTTCCACTTGAGCCTCGTCACCAAGCAGTACCATCAGGTGTGTCCAAAATGCCTTTTCACCCTATGGTACGTTTGGCGCAAACCTATCTTGCACCGACAATAACACTATCTCTAAACAAACCAAAACAAGATTCCACAAGATCCACGTCACTAAAGAGTTCCATCGGGTGCGTCCAAAATGATTTTCAAGCCTATGGTAAGTTCGGCGCAAACCATGTACCTATCTTGCACCGAAACTAACACTGTCTCCAAATGGATCGAAACAAGTTTCCACATGACCCACGTCACCTAGGAGTACCATCGGGTGTGTCCAAAACGATTTCTGAGCCTATGGTACATTTAGCGCAAAGCGAGCAACTATCTTGCATCAAGATTAGTACTATCTCCAAACGAACCGAAAGGAGCTTCCACTTGAGCCTCGTCACCAAGGAGTACCATCGGCTGCATCCAAAATGACTTCTGAGCCGATAGTACATTTGGTGCAAACCGTACACCTATCTTGCATAAACATTAGCACTATCTCCAAACGGACCGAAGTGAACATCCACTAGGGCCTCGTCACCTAGGAGTACCATTAGGTGCGTCCAAAATGATTTATGAGCCTATGGTATGTTCGGCACAAACCGATCAGCTATCTTGCATCAAGATTAGCACTATCTCCAAATGGACCGCACTTCCACTTGAGCCTCGTCACCAAGTAGTACCATCTGGTGCGTCCAAAACGACTTTTGACCCTGTGGTATGTTTGTCGCAAACCATGCACCTATCTTGCACCGACACTAAGACTATCTCCAAGCAGAGCGAAACGAGATTCCACATGACCCATGTCGCCTAGAAGTTCCATCGGGTGCATCCAAAATGATTTCCATGTCTATGCTATGTTCAGCCCAAACTATCCACCTACCTTGCGTTATGATTAGCCCCAAATAGACCAAAGTGAGCATCCACCAGAGCCTCATCGCTTTGGAGTACCATCGGGTGTGCCCAAAATGATATCTGAGCATATGGTATGTTTGGCGCAAACCGTGCACCTATCTTGCACCGACACTAACACAGTCTCCAAATGGACCGAAATGAGATTCCACTTGACCCACGTCGCCTAGAAGTTCCATCAGGTGCATCCAAAATAATTTCCATGCCTATGGTATGTTCGCCGTAAACCGTTCAGCTATCTTGCGTCAAGATTAGCACTATCACCAAATGGACCAATATGAGCTTCCACTTGAGCCTCATCATCTAGGAGTACCATCAGGTGCATGAAAAATAATTTCTGAGCCTATGGTACACTTGGTGCAAATCGTGCACCTATCTTGCACCGACACTAACACTATCTCCAAACGGACCGAAATGAGATTCCACATGACCCACATCACCTAGGAGTTCCATCGTGTGCGCACAAAACAATTTCTGAGCCTATGGTACATTCGATGCAAACTGAGCAACTTTCTTGCATCAAGATTAGCTCTATCTCCAAACAGACCAAAACAAGCTTCCACTTGAGCCTCGTCACGTAGAAGCACCATCAGGTGCCTCCAAAATGACTTTTGAGCCTATGGTACATTTGGTGCAAATTGTGTACCTATCTCGCACCGACACTAACACTATCTCCAAACAGATTGAAACGTGATTCCGCATGATCCACATCATCAAGGAGTTCCATCGGGTGTGTCCAAAACCTTTTTCGAGCCTATGGTACATTCAGCGCAAACCGTGCAACTATCTTGCATCAAGATTAGCACTATCTCCAAATGAAACAAATGAAGCTTCTAATTGATCGTTGTCACCTAGGAGTACCATCGTGTGCATCCAAAAAGATTTCTGAGCCTATGGTACATTTGGCACAAACTGTGCACCTATCTTGCATCAAGATTAACACTATCTCCAAATGAACCAAAGTGAGCACCCACTAGAGTCTAGTCACCTAGGAGTACCATTGGCTGTGTCGAAAAGTATTTTTGAGCCAATGGTACGTTTGGTGCAAGCCGTCCAACTATCTTGCACGGACACTAGCACTGTCTCCAAACAGACCAAAACAAGATTCCTCATGACCCACGTCACCTAGTAGTACCATCGGGTGCATCCAAAATGATTTCTGAGCCAACGGTATGTTTGGTGCAAACCATGCACCTATCTTGCACCGACACTAACACTGTCTCCAAATAGACCAAAATGTGATTCCACATGGTCCACGTCACCTACGAGTTCTATCGGGTGTGTCCAAAACAATTTCAGAGCCTGTGGTACGTTCGACACCAACCATGCACCATTCTTGTGTCAAGATTAGCATTATCTCCAAATCAGCTGGAGTGATTATACAGTATAGCCTTGTCACCTATGAGGACCATCGAGTGTGTCCAAAACAATTCCTGAGCCTATGGTGTGTTTGGCGCAAACCGTGCACCTATCTTGCACTGATACTTGCACTGTCTCCAAATGGACCAAAATGACATTCCACATGACCCACGTCACCTAGGAGATCCATTGGGTGCATCCAAAATGATTTCCAAGCCTATGGTACGTTCGGCACAAACCGAGCAACTTTCTTGCATCAAGATTAGCATTATCTCCAAACGGACCGAAACATGCTTCCACTTGGGCCTCGTCACCTAGGAGGACCATCGACTGCGTCCAAAATGATTTATGTGCCTATCGTACGTTTGGTGAAAACTGGGCACCTATCTTGCACCGACACTAACGTTGTCTCCAAACGGATCAAAACGAGATTCTATATGACCCATGTCCCTTAGGAGTACCATCGGGTGCGTCCAAAACGATTTCTGAGCCTATGGTACGTTCAGCGCAAACCGAGCAACTATCTTGCTTCAACATAAGCACTATCTCCAAACGGACCGAAACTAGCTTCCACTTGAGCCTCGTCACCAAGGAGTACCACCGGGTGCATCCAAAATGACTTCTGAGCCTATAGTACATTTGGCGCAAACCGAGCAACTATCTTGCATCAAGATTAGCACTATCTCCAAACAGACTGAAACAAGCTTCCACTTGAGCCTCGTCACCAAGTAGTACCATCAGGTGCGTCCAAAATGACTTTTGAGCCTATGGTACGTTTTGCGCAAACCTATCTTGCACCGATAATAACACTATTTCCAAACAGACCGAAACGAGATTCCACAAGATCCATGTCACCAAGGAGTTCCACCTGGTACGTCAAAAATGATTTTCAAGCCAATGGTCATTCGGCACAAACCGTGCACCTATCTTGTGTCAAGATTGTTACAATCTCCAAACTAACCAAATCGAGTTTTCACTCGAGCCTCGTCACCAAGGAGTACCATCGGGTGCATCCAAAACATTTTCTAAGACTGGTATGTTTGGCATAAACGGTGCACCTATCTTGCACTGACACTAACACTGTCTCCAAATGGATCGAAACGAGTTTCCACATGACCCACGTCACCTAGGAGTACCATCGGGTGTGTCCAAAATGATTTCTGAGCCTATGGTACATTCAGCGCAAAGCGAGCAAATATCTTGCATCAAGATTAGCACTATCTCCAAATGGACCGAAACGAGCTTCCAATTGAGCCTCGTCACCAAGGAGTACCATCGGGTGCATCCAAAACGACTTCTGAGCCGATAGTACATTTGGTGCAAACCGTGCACCTAACTTGCATAAAGATTAGCACTATCTCCAAACGGACCAAAGTGAACATCCACTAGGGCCTCATCACCTAAGAGTACCATTGGGTGCGTCCAAAATGATTTTTGAGCCTATGGTACGTTCGGCGCAAACCGATCAACTATCTTGCATCAAGATTAGCACTATCTCCAAATGGATCGCACTTCTACTTGAGCCTCGTCACCAAGTAGTACCATCCGGTGCGTCCAAAATGACTTTTGACCCTATGGTACATTTGTCGCAAACCATGCGCCTATCTTGCACCGACACTAAGACTATCTCCAAGCAGAGCGAAACAAGATTCCACATGACCCACGTCGCCTAGGAGTTCCATCGGGTGCATCCAAAATGATTTCCGTGTCTATGCTATGTTCAGCCCAAACTATCCACCGACCCTGCGTTATGATTAGCACTATCCCCAAATAGACCAAAGTGAGCATCCACCAGAGCCTCATCACCTAGGAGTACCATCGACTACATCCAAAATGATTTCTGTGCCTATTGTATGTTTGGTGCAAACCGTGCACCTATCTTGCACCGACACTAACGTTGTCTCCAAACGGATCAAAACGAGATTCCATATGACCCATGTGCCCTAGGAGTACCATCTGGTGCGTCCAAAATGATTTCTAAGCCTATGGTACGTTTAGCGCAAACCGAGCAACTATCTTGCTTCAACATAAGCACTATCTCCAAACGGACAGAAACTAGCTTCCACTTGAGCCTCATCACCAGGGAGTACCATCGAGTGCATCTAAAATGACTTCTGAGCCTGTAGTACATTTGGCGCAAACTGAGCAACTACCTTGCATCAAGATTAGCACAATCTCCAAACAGACCGAAACAAGCTTCCACTTGAGCCTCGTCACCAAGTAGTACCATCGGGTGCGTCCAAAATGACTTTTGAGCCTATGGTACGTTTGGCGCAAACCTATCTTGCACCGATAATAACACTATTTCCAGTTAGATTGAAATGAGATTCCACAAGATCCACGTCACCAAGTAGTTCCATCTAGTGCGTCAGAAATGATTTTCATGCCAATGGTCATTCGGCATAAACCGTGCACCTATCTTGCGTCAAGATTGTTACAATCTCCAAACTGACCGAATCAAGCTTTCACATGAGCCTCATCACCTAGGAGTACCATCAGGTGCGTCTAAAACAATTTCTGAGACTATGGTATGTTTGGCGTAAACTATACACCTATCTTGCACTGACACTAACATTGTCTCCAAACGGACTGAAATGAGGTTCCACATGACCCACACCACTCAGGAGTTCCATCGTGTGTGCCCAAAACGATTTCTGAGCCTATGATACGTTCGGCGCAAAGCGAGCAACTTTCTTCCATCAAGGCTAGCACTATCTCTAAATGGACCAAAACAAGCTTCCACCTGAGCCTTGTCACCTAGGAGTACCATCGGGTGTGTCCAAAATGACTTTTGAGGCTATGGTACCATTGGCGCAAACTGTGCACCTATTCTTGCACCAACACTAACACTATCTCCAAACAGATCAAAACGAGACTCCGCATGATCCACGTCATCAAGGAGTTCCATCAGGTGTGTCCAAAACATTTTTCAAGCCTATAGTATGTTCGGCGCAAACCATACCACTATCTTATGTCAAGATTAGCACTATCTCCAAATGGACCACATCGAGCTTCCAATTGAGCATCGTCACCTAGCAGTACCATCGGGTGCGTCCAAAATGATTTCTGAGCCTATGGTACGTTTGGCACAAACCGTGCACCTATCTTGCACTGACACTAACACTATCAGCAAATGGACCGAAACGAGATTCCTCATGACCCACATTGCCTAGGAGTTTCATCGGGTGCGTCCAAAATGATTTCCGAGCCTATGGTACGTTCCGCGCAAACCGAGCAACTTTCTTGCATCAAGATTAGCACTATCTCCAAACAAACTGAAACATGCTTCCACTTGAGCCTCGTCACCTAGGAGTACCATCACTGCGTCCAAAATGATTTCTGTGCCTATGGTACGTTTGGCGCAAACCGTGCACCTATCTTGCACCAACACTAGCACTGTCTCTAAACGGACCAAAATGAGATTCCACATGACCCACATCACCTAGGAGTTCCATTGGGTGCATCCAAAATGATTTCCAAGCCTGTGGTACATTCGGCACAAACCAAGCAACTTTCTTGCGTCAAGATTAGCATTATCTCCAAACAGACTGAAACGAGCTTCCACTTGAGCCTCGTCACCAGGGAGTTCCATCGGGTGCATCCAAAATTACTTCCGAGCCTATGGTATGTTTGGTGCAAACCATGCACCTATCTTGCAGCAACACTAACACAGTCTCCATACAGACCAAAATGAGATTCCACATGACCCATGTCCCCTAGCAATACCATCGGGTGCGTCCAACACGATTTTGAAGCCAATGGTACATTCGGCACAAACCGAGCAACTATCATGCATTAAGATTAGCACTATCTCCAAATGGACCGAAATGAGCTTCCATTGGAGCCTCATCACCAAGTAGTACCATCGGGTGTGTCCAAAATGACTTTCGAGGCTATATTACATTTGGCGCAAACCTATCTTGCCCCGACAATAACACTATCTCCAAACAGACCAAAACGAGATTCCACAAGATCCACATCACCAAGGAGTTCCATCTGGTGCAACAAAAGCGATTTTCAAGCCTATGCTACGTTCGGCGCAAACCGTGCACCTATCTTGCACCGACACTAGCACTATCTCCTAACAGATCGAAACAAGTTTCCACATGACCCACGTCACCTAGGAGTACCATCGGGTGCATCCAAAATGATTTTTGAGCCTATGGTATGTTTGGCGCAAACTAGGCAACTATCTTGCATCAAGATTAGCACTATCTCCAAACGGACCGAAACAAGCCTCCACTTGAGCCTCGTCACTAGGGAGTACCATCAGGAGCATCCAAAACAACTCTTGAGCCGGTGGTACGTTTGGCACAAACCGTGCACCTATCTTGTACGCACACTAACACTGTCTCCAAACAGACCGAAACGAGATTCCGCATGATCAACGGCTCCTAGGAGTTCCATCTGATGCGTCCAAAATGATTTTAGAGCCTATGGTACGTTCAACACAAACCGTGCACCTATCTTACGTCAAGATTAGTACTATCAACACACAGACTAAATCGAGCTTCCACTTGAGCCTCATCATTTATTTGTACCATCGAGTGCGTCCAAAATAATTTCTGAGACTATGGTACGTTTGGCGCAAACTGTGCACCTATCTTGCACCGACACTAACACTATATCCAAATGGACTGAAATGAGATTCCACATGTCCCACATCACCTAGGAGTTCCATCGTGTGCACCCAAAACAATTTCTAAGCCTATGGTACGTTTGACGCAAACTGAGCAACTTTCTTGCATCAAGATTAGCTCTATCTCCAAACACCAAAATGAGCTTCCACTTGAGCCTCGTCACCTAGGAGTACCATCAGGTGCCTCCAAAATGACTTTTGAGCCCGTGGTACATTTGGCATAAACTGTGCACCTATCTTGCACCGACACTAACACTATCTCCAAATAGATCGAAACATTATTCCACATGATCCACATCATCAAGGAGTTCCATCGGGTGTGTCTGAAACCTTTTTCAAGCCCATGGTATATTCAGCACAAACCATGCAACTATCTTGCGTCAAGATTAGCACTATATCTAAACGGAACAAATCAAGCTTCTAATTGTGCATTGTCACCTAGGAGTACCATCGTGTGCGTCCAAAATGATTTCAGAGCATATGGTACGTTTGGCACAAACTGTGCACCTATCTTGCATCAAGATTAACACTATCTCCAAATGAACCAAAGTGAGCACCCACTAGAGCCTAGTCACCTAGGAGTAGCATTGGCTGCGTCAAAAAGTATTTCTAAGCCAATGGTACATTTGGCGCAAGCCGTCCAACTATCTTGCACAGACACTAGCATTGTCTCCAAATAGACCAAAACGAGATTCCACATGACCCACGTCACCTAGTAGTACCATCGGGTGCCTCCAAAATGATTTCTGAGCCAACGGTATGTTTGGTGCAAACCATGCAACTATCTTGCACCGACACTAACACTGTCTCCAAACAGACCAAAACATGATTCCACATGGTCCACGTCACTTATGAGTTCCATCGGGTGTGTCCAAAACAATTTTCAGAGCCTGTGGTAGGTTAAACACCAACCATGCACCAATCTTGCGTTAAGATTAGCATTATCTCCAAACCGACCGGAGTGAGCATCCAGTATAACTATGCACCTATCTTGCACCGACACTAGCACTGTCTCCAAACGGACCAAAATGAGATTCCACATGACCCACGTCACCTAGGAGTTCAATTGGGTGCATCCAAAATGATTTCCAAGCCTATGGTACGTTCGGCACAAACCGAGCAACTTTCTTACGTCAAGATTAGCATTATCTCCAAACAGACCAAAACATGCCTCCACTTCAGCCTCGTCACCTAGGAGTACCATTGACTGCGTCCAAAACGATTTCTGTGCCTATCAGACATTTTGTGCAAACCGTGCACCTATCTTGCACTAACACCAACATTGTCTCCAAACAGATCAAAACGAGATTCCATATGACCCATGTCCCCTAGGAGTACCATCGGGTATGTCCAAAATGATTTCTGAGCCTATGGTATGTTCACGCAAACCGAGTAATTATCTTGCTTCAACATAAGCACTATCTCCAAACAGATCGAAACTAGCTTCCACTTGAGCCTCGTCACCAGGGAGTACCATCGGGTGCATCCAAAATGACTTCTAAGCCTATGGTACGTTTGGTGCAAACCGAGCAACTATCTTGCATCAAGATTAGCACTATGTCCAAACAGACCGAAACAAGCTTCCACTTGAGCCTCGTCACCAAGTAGTACCATCGGGTGCGTCCAAAATGACTTTTGAGCCTATGGTACGTTTGGCGCAAACCTATCTTGCACCGATAATAACACTATTTCTAGTTAGACCGAAACGAGATTCCACAAGATCCATGTCACCAAGGAGTTCCATCTAGTGCGTCAAAAATAATTTTCATGCCAATGGTCGTTCGGCACAAACTGTGCACCTATCTTGTGTCAAGATTGTTACAATCTCCAAACTGACCGAATCGAGCTTTCACTTGAACCTCATCACCTAGGAGTACCATTGGGTGTGTCTAAAACAATTTCTGAGACTATGGTATGTTTGGCATAAACTGTGCACCTATCTTGTACTGACACTAACACTGTTTCCAAATGGACTGAAATGAGATTCCACATGACCCACACCACTTAGGAGTTCCATCGTGTGGACCCAAAATAATTTTCTGAGCCTATGGTATATTCGGCGCAAAGCGACCAACTTTCTTCCATCAAGGCTAGCACTATCTCCAAATGGACCAAAACAAGCTTCCACCTGAGCCTCGTCACCTAGGAGTACCATCGGATGCGTCCAAAATGACTTTTGAGCCTATGGTACTTTTGGCGCAAACGGTGCACCTATTCCTGTACCGACACTAACACTATCTCCAAACTGATCAAAAGGAGACTCCGCATGATCCACGTCATCAAGGAGTTCCATCGGGTGTGTCCAAAATGTTTTTCAAGCCTATGGTACGTTTGGCACAAACTGTGCAACTATCTTGCGTCACGATTAGCACTATCTCCAAATGCACCAAATCAAGCTTCCAATTGAGCATCATCACCTAGGAGTGCCATCAGGAGCGTCCAAAATGATTTCTGAGCCTATGGTATGTTTGACACAAACTATGCACCTATCTTGCACCGACACTAACACTATCACCAAACGGACCGAAACGAGATTCCTCATGACCCACATCGCCTAGGAGTTCCATCGGTTGCGTCCAAAACGATTTCCGTGCCCGTGCTATGTTCGGCGCAAACTCTCCACCTATCTTGCATCAAGATTAGCACTATCTCCAAATGGACCGAAGTGAATATCCACTAGAGCCTTATCACCTAGGAGTACCATCGGGTGTGCCTAAAATGATTCCTGAGCCTATGGTATGTTTCACGCAAACCGTGCACCTATCTTGCACCGACACTAACACTGTCTCCAAACAGACCGTAACGAGAATCCGGATGACCCACGTCACCTAGGAGTTCCATCAGGTGCGTCCAAAATAATTTCAGAGCTTGTGGTATGTTCAGCGCAAACCATGCACCTATCATTTGTTAAGATTGCCACTATCCCCAAATGGGCCAAAGTGTGCATCCTATAGAGCCTTGTCACCTAGGTGTACCATCGGGTGCGTCCAAAATAATTTCTGAGCCTATAGTACATTTGGCACAAACTGTGCACCTATCTTGCATCAAGATTAACACTATCACCAAACAGACCAAAGTGAGCATCCACTAGAGCCTCGTCACCTAGGAGTACTATCGGGTGCGTCCAAAAGGAATTCTAAGCCTATGGTACGTTTGGCGCAAACCATGGACCTATCTTGCACGAACACTAACACTATCTCCAAACAGACCAAAACAAGATTCCACATGACCCACGTCACCTTGGAGCACCATTAGGTGCGTCCAATTTCTAAACCTATGGTACGTTCAGTGCAAACCGTGCACTTATCTTGCGTCAAGACTTGCACTATCTTCAAACAAACCGAAACGTGCTTCCACTTGAGCCACGTCTCCTAGGAGTACCATCAGGTGTGTCCAAAATGATTTGTGAGCCTATGGTATGTTTGGCACAAACCGTGCACCAATCTAGCACCGACTCTAGCACTGTCTCCAGATTGACCGAAATGAGATTCCACATGACCCACGTCACATAGGAGTACCATCGGGTGCGTCGAATAGGATTTCTGAGCCGACAGTACGTTTGGTGCAAACCGTGCACCTATCTTGCACAAACACTGTCTCCAAATAGATTGAATTGTGATTCCACATGGCCAACGTCACCTACGAGTTCCATCTTTTGCATCCAAAACAATTTCTGAGCCTGTGATACGTTTGACGCAAACCGTGCTCTATCTCGTGTCAAGATTAGCAGTATCTCCAAACTGGCTGGAGTGAGCATCCAATATAGCCTTGTCACCTATGAGTACCATTGGGTGCGTCCAAAACAATTCCTGAGCCTATGGTATGTTTGGCGCAAACCGTGCACCTATCTTGCACCGACACTAGCACTATCTCCAAATGGACTGAAGCAAGATTCCACATGACCCACGTCACATTGGAGTTCCATCGGGTGCGTCCAAAATGATTTTTGAGCCTACGATATGTTCGGCGCAAATAGAGCAACTGTCCCACGTCAAGATTAGAACTATCTCCAAACAGACCAAAAACAAGCTTCCACATGAGCCTCATCACCAGGGAGTACCATCGGGTGCATCTAAAATGACTTCTGAGCCTATGATACATTTGGTGCAAACTGTGCACCTCTCTTGCACCAACACTAACACTGTCTCCAAACAGATTAAAATGAGATTCCGCATGACCCATGTCCCCTAGGAGTACCACTGGGTCCGTCCGAAATGATTTCCATGCCAATGGTACGTTCGGCGCAAACCGAGCAACTATCTTGCATCAAGATTAGCACTATCTCCAAACGGACCGAAACGAGCTTTCACTTCAGCCTCATCAGCAAGTAGTACCATCAGGTGCATCCAAAACGACTTTTGAGCCTATGGTACGCTTGCTGCAAACCTATCTTGCACCGACAATAACACTATCTCCAAACAGACCAAAACGAGATTCCACAAGATCCACGTCACCAAGGAGTTCCATCGGTGAAAGCCCAAGTTTGGTTTTGGTAATTAATGACACCATGTTGCTAATGCCATGTGTTAAGTGTTTTGAGGTAGTCATAAGCAACACATGTGATGAAGGTGTGTGTGGCAAGGAGTGTGGCCACTGGATCACAAAGAGATGGTGCATGGACATGAAATGTTGATCATGATGGAATGCACATAAAATGATGGACATAATGATCAAGTGGAGGAGAATGATCTAAGAGCGCAAGGCAAAGGTATAACCATAGGGTTTTCCTTTTGCCGGTCTAAGATGAGTAGAGAAGTGATTGACCGGGTTTAGGATACATAGCCGACTATCAAGAGGGGCAATCACGGTTAGCTCGGGAATCAAGTGCCACTAGGTCAATGTCTTGAGCACTTGCATTAGGATCTAGTTGAGAGCTAACATAACACCTTGAAAAATGACTGTGAAAATGCTAACACACATGCACATGGTGATTTACACATGGTGGTGTTAGCACATTTGCGAAGGCAGTGGAGTTTAAGCGGTAGAGAGGGGTTTGGGTTCCTCTCTCCCTCCCACCGAGCTTGCGAGGCAGGATTTGACACTTTTTGGGAAGTGAAACGCCTATTTTCTACTGCGCCGGAAGTCGGAAAAGAAACGGAGGTGAACGGCGGTCACTGTGGTGACCGGACGCTACACCGGACGCGGTTGCGGTTTGACCGGACGCTGCACCGGACGCGGTCGCGGTTTGACCAGACGCGTCCGGTCAGTTCTCAACAACTATCAGGCGCGTGGGTGCTAGGGTTTGCATCCAGCGCGTCCGGTCCATCACGGGACTGAAGCGTCGAGTTAGGCACCCAGAGGGGCAGAACTGGTCGTAGAGCCGACCGAACGCGCGGCGCGTCCGGTCACGTGCGATCGGATGCGTCCGGTCGCGGTGGGAGCTTACTAGACTCCGACCGGATGCCAGGTGCAGCGCGTCCGGTCAAACGCTAGAGCGCGTCCGGTCACGGCAACGGTAACTTCTGACGCGCACTGTTCACGCTTGTCATGTAGTGACCGGACGCGTCCGGTCACCCTGACCGGAGCATCTAGTCAGCTCGTTTTTGCATTGCGTCATCCGGTAACGGCTAGCTACGTACACCTTCGCTATAAATAGAAGTTGGCCGAGGTTTGAGGGTAACTCTTGCACATTTTGAGACCTAGAGACATCCTTTGAGCTAGAGAACAACCCCTCCACTCATCTCTTTGCTTAGTTGCACATCTTGAGTGAGATTCAAGTGCATTGCTTGAGAGTTGCATTGTAGAGGCACTTGATCTTCGAGTTGTTGCGGATTTCTTGTTACTCTTCCGTGTTTCCCGACACGGTAGATGGCTTGGAGCAGCGGAGGTGATCGAGCTCACAATTGGAGATTGTTGGAGCCCTCACCAAGTGTTGTAAGGGGTTCTTGATCCTTCCCCGTGGGAGTTCGTAAATTGGATACTCTAGTGGAGCTCGTGGCTTGGAGGATCCCCATCTTGTGTGTGGTTGTGCGGTGCCTGCCGAGGGCTCGACTCTCGATAGTCAATTAGCTCGCGAACCGACAAGTGGGTGCATCGCCATAACGAGGAGTAGCTTGCCGGGAAGCAAGTGAACCTCATTAAAAATCTTGTGTCATCTCTTTGCCGAGGATTTCTCTTGTGGTTGATTATTGTGATTGATTTATCGAGTGCATTACTTCTCTACATCGTTGGTATAAGAATCAAGTCACTTGCTCTTTACTTTCTTGTACAAGTTCTAGTGTAGTTTGCTTAGTGTAGCCTTTTTCACATAGGAGTAAGTAGCTTAGTGACTTAGCCTTGTTGGTGTGTATTAGAGATCATAGCCTTGCCTCACTAGAATTGTATAGGTGGCTTGCATAGTATAGTTGAGCTAGTGCTAGAATTAGCTTAGCCATCTTTTATACTAACATGGTTGTTTAGTGAAGCTTGTAGAAGTTTTAAATAGGCTATTCACCCCCTCTAGCCATTTGGACCTTACAAGTGGTATCAGAGCCGAGGCACCATTTATTTGAGGCTTAACAACCTATAGTAAAAAAGAAATGGCTCAATTAAGCTTGCACATCAACAACACCATGATGGTACCTCACTTTGATGGCACAAATTATGCATATTGGAAGGTTAAGATGACCGCACACTCAAGTCAATCAATAGAGAAGTGTGGAAGGTCACTGAAACAAAATTTGAGGTTGCTAATCCGGAAGCACCTACACCGGTGGAAGAGAAGAAGCTCTAATGCAATGACATTGCCATTAGTGCTCTTCATGAGGCACTAGATGACAAGACATTTGAGCAAGTGAAGAACATTGAAATTGCTCATGATGCTTGGGCCAAGCTTGAAGAAACATTTGAGGGCACGGAAGGTACAAAGACCGCTAAAGCATATATCTTGCAAGAAAAGTTTTCTAGCTTCAAGATGCAAGAAGATGAGAGTGTACCAGAAATGTTTCATCGGTTACAAGTCATTGTCAATGAGCTCAAGGCACTTGGTGAGGAGGTCAAGACAACCAATTCTCTATGAAGTTCTTGAGAAGCTTGCCCAAAAGATTTGATACATTGATCACCGTGCTAGTGAGGACTATATTGAAGGATTCAACTCCTCAACAAGTATTCCAAGAAGTGATGACCGATGATTCATATAGAGAAGATGATGAGAAAGAGGAGTTGGTCAAAAAGAAGAAGGAAAGTGAGAAGAAGGATGATGAGAAGAAGAAGAGTGTGGCATTCAAAGCCACCACATCTAAGGGCAAATCCAAGATTGAATCATCAAGTGATGAAGACTCAAGCTCTTGTGATAATGATGACATTGATGAGAAGATGGCTCTTTTGTCAAGCAATTTGGGAAATTCATGAAGAAGAAGGGCTTTCGTGCAAGGAGGAAGAACTCATCCAAGAAGAATGAGCATACCATGAGATGTTTTAGATGCCATAGCAAGGACCATCTCATTGCAAAGTGTCCTTATGATAGTGATGATGAAGATGCTATCAAGAAGGAGAGGAAGAAGCAAAAGAAGAAGCAAGAAAAGAAGGAAAGCTCTCATAAGAAGAAGAATGATTCTCATGTTGCTACATGGGATAGTGATGATTCCTCAAGTGATGATGAGGATGACAACAAGAGCAAGAAGAAGGGACATGCTAGCATTGTCATCCAAGAGAAAGTCTCCCTCTTCAACACTCCATCGTGCTTCATGGCTAAGGCTGCTAAGGTATCATCTGACGATGAGAGTGATCATGATAATGCTAGCGATAGTGATAATGATGAAGAAGAATTCACTAAAGATGAACTAATCACTATGCTAGAAGATTGCACTCAACATTTTAAAGAATCTAGAAAGAAGTGCAAGGGCTTGCTTAAGGAAAAGAAAAACCTTATGCAAGAACTTGATGAGCTTAGGGCATCTTATGAGAGTCTAAAGGTAGACCATAAGAAGCTTCAAAAGTCTCACACTAAGCTTGAAGAAGCTCATTCTTCTCTAGTTGAAAAATGTGAAAACATGCCAACAAATATTGAGAAAGCTAAAACTTGCAACATAGGCATATCTTGTGATATAATTGATGAATCTTGTCATAAGCCTATTGTTGTTGCTCCCACTAACCCTTCATGTAGCTCATCTACATCACCCTCATCTAGTAGTGATGGTTTCACTTGTGACTCCACAATTATAGTTGAGAATGAAAATCTCAAGGAGGTAAAAGAGCTCAATCACACATTAGCTAAGGCTTATGGTGGTGAGGACCGCTTGCTTATGTGCTTGGGTAGCCAAAGGGCTTCTCTCTACAAAGAGGGATTGGGCTATAACCCCAAGAAAGGCAAGGCCGCTTTTGCTCCTCACAAGACTCGTTTTGTGAAGAACAATGGTAGCTATTGCAAAAGTTGCAAGCAAGTTGGTCACATAGAGCAACATTGTATGAATAAGAAATCCAATGCTAATGCATCCTCAATTAAGTTTGATTCCTTCTATATACTTACCAAGGGTACAAATGGTGTTCATGCTAAGTTCATTGGTGCACCATGGATGGGCTCAAAGAAGAAAGCCATTTGGGTACCAAAGAGCTTGGTCACTAACCTTGGAGGACCCAAACAAGTTTGGGTACCTAAAAGGAATTAATCTTATCTTGTAGGTCAATTACAAAGCTAGAGGAAGGCATTGGGTGCTTGATAGTGGGTGCACTCAACATATGACGGGGGATTCATGTATCTTCAAATCAATTGATACAAGTCAAAATGGTGGTTTTGATGCTATCACTTTTGGCAACAATAAGAAAGGCAAGGTCAAGGGGCTTGGTAAAATTACTATTTCAAATGACATGAGCTTATCTAATGTGTTGCTAGTTGAGAGCTTGGATTTTAATCTTTTGTCGGTGGCACAACTTTGTGATCTTGGCTTCAAGTGCATATTTGGTAGTGATGATGTTGAAGTCATTAGTGTTGATGGATCAAATTTGATATTCAAAGGATTTAGACATGGTAGCTTGTACTTGGTTGACTTCAATGATAGTGAGACACAATTGACATCATGCTTGCTTAGCAAATCTAGTATGGGATGGTTGTGGCACAGAAGGCTTGGTCATGTTGGAATGAAACAATTGAACAAACTTTTGAGGCATGACTTAGTTAGAGGCTTGAAAGATGTGACTTTTGAAAAGGATAAACCATGTAGTGCTTGTCAAGCTGGCAAACAAGTTGGAAATGCACATCCTAGTAAGAGTGAAATGAGCACATCAAAGGCATTTGAGCTATTGCACATGGACTTGTTTGGGCCAACAACATACACTAGCATTGGTGGCAATAAGTATGGCTTTGTGATAGTGGATAGTCACACTAGATACACTTGGGTGTTCTTTCTCTATGACAAGAGTGATGTTTATGATCTATTCAAATCTTTTGTCAAAAGAGTGCAAAATGAGTTTGAAATCACCATCAAGAAGATTAGAAGTGACATTGGTAGTGAGTTCAAGAACACAAGAATTGAGGAATTGTGTGATGATCTTGGTATTGGACATCAATTCTCTCCAACATACACTCCTCAATCCAATATAGTTGAAAGAAAGAATAGAACTTTGATTGACATGGCTAGATCAATGCTTAGTGAGTAGAATGTGAGTCATTCATTTTGGAGTGAAGCTATCAACACGGCTTGCTATTGTAGCAACCGTCTCTATTACCATGGGAAGCTTGGAAAGACACCATATGAGCTATTGAATGGAAGAAAGCCCAACATTGCATACTTTAGAGTGTTTGGTTGCAAATGCTATATTCTGAAGAAAGGCACTAGATTGAGCAAGTTTGAAAAGAAATGTGATGAAGGATTCTTACTTGGTTATTCTACCACAAGCAAGGCATATAGAGTTTGGAATCTCACTAATGGCACCTTGGAAGAAGTTCATGATGTTGAATTTGATGAAACCCAAGGATTTCAAAATGAAGCTCAAAATCTTGATGATGTGAGAGGATATCAATTGTCAAATGCAATGAAGAACATGGACATTGGTGATGTTAGGCCAAGGCAAGTTGATAATGATGATGACATTCATGCGACCAACCAAAGTGTGCAAATTGATACAAATCAAGCAAGCTCTAGTGGTTCTCATGATGAAGCTCAAGATCAAGGTCAAGCTAGTGGAAGCAACCAACTCCCAATACTCCAACCTACCAATATTGCAAGAGATTATCCATTGGATCAAATCATTGGTGGATTTCAAAGTGGTGTTCAAACAAGATCAAGATTAGCATCTTTTTGTGAGCACTACACATTTGTGTCACTTGAAGAACCTAAGAAAATAAAAGCTGCATTGAAAGATTCCGTGGGGTAAATGCCATGCATGAAGAGCTAAACAACTTCACTAGAAATCAAGTTTGGGAACTTGTTGAAAGGCCAAAGAACAATAATGTGATTGGTACTAAGTGGGTCTTTAGAAACAAGCAAGATCAAGATGGCATGGTTGTAAGGAACAAAGCAAGATTAGTAGCACAAGGATACACTCAAGTTGAGGGTCTTGACTTTGGAGAAACATATGCACCGGTTGCAAGATTGGAGGCAATTAGAATCTTATTAGCATATGCTTGTGCACACAACATCAAGCTCTATCAAATGGATGTCAAAAGTGCATTTCTTAATGGCTACATCAATGAGGAAGTTTATGTTGAGCAACCTCCCGGTTTTAAAAATGATAAGAAGCCTGACCATGTTTTCAAGCTAAAGAAGGCATTGTATGGTTTGAAGTAAGCACCTAGAGCATGGTATGAGAGATTGAGAGACTTTCTTCTCTCTAAAGGGTTCAAGATGGGAAGGGTTGACACCACTCTCTTCACCGAGAAGCTTGGAAATGACTTGTTTGTGTTGTAAATCTATGTGGATGACATTATCTTTGGATCAACTAACCAAGACTTTTGTGAAGAGTTTGGAAATATGATAGCAAAAGAGTTTGAGATATCTATGATTGGAGAGCTTAGTTACTTTCTTAGACTTCAAATCAAGCAAATGAAGAATGGCACTTTTGTAAGTCAAGGGAAGTACATCAAGGACATGATCAAGAAGTTTGGATTGCAAGATGCTAAGCCAATGAGTACACCAATGGGCACTAATGATCAATTGGGTATTGATGATAGTGGAAATATGGTAGATCAAAAGCTATACCGGTCTATGATTGGAAGTTTGCTCTATGTCATCGCTTCTAGGCCGGATGTGATATTTAGTGTGTGCAAGTGTGCAAGATATCAAGCTTCACCTAGAGAAAGTCACTTGAAAGCAACTAAGAGGATATTGAGATATCTTAAGGGCACTCATGATATTGGACTATGGTATCCCAAGGGATCTAATTTTGAGTTGATTGGATATTCAGACTCCGACTATGGTGGATGCAAGATTGATAGAATAAGCACAAGTGACACTTGTCAATTGCTTGGAAGGTCTCTTTGTTTCATGGTCATCAAAGAAACAAAATAGTGTTGCACTATCTACCGCCGAGGCCGAATACATTAGTGCCAGTAGTTGTTGTGCACAATTGCTTTGGATGAAGGCCACTTTGAATGACTTTGGAATCAAGCTCAAGAATGTGCCATTGTTTTGTGACAATGAAAGTGCTATCAAGATGACTCAAAATCCGGTTCAACATTCAAGAACGAAGCACATTGACATAAGGTATCACTTCATAAGATACCATCAACAAAAGGGTGATATTAGCATTGAAAGCATTGGCACCGAAGATCAATTAGCTGACATATTTACAAAGCCATTAGATGAGAAAAGGTTTTACAAGTTGAAGAATGAATTGAACATACTTGACTTCTCCAACTTAAAATGAGTGCACCCCCACATTCTTATATGACATGCCTCTCCTCTGACATATCAAGGTAAAGTTGTTTGACATATCATCCATACTTTGCTAAGGACATGTTTAGAACATTTAGACATATTTGCATGACAAATAGGCTCATTCATGAAAATCAAATGAGTTTAATGTATATATGGTACCACTATTGCTTCTATGTTTGATTGATCTAGTGGTAGCATATGACATGTTTGTGGGCTTGCAAACCTAGTGTTGAATCTAGAAAATGAGCTCATGATGTGTAATTCAACATGGTCAAGATAACCCTTATACTTTATGAGGTGTGAAGAAGCTTGTCCTTGGATCAAATCGAATTACATATTCTAGGCAAGTGATCTAGATTGAACCATAATTTGGACTCCCTCATATTGTTTGACTTGACTCTCACTAAAATTGGCATCTTTTTGGTGATTATTGACAAAGGGGGAGAGAAAAGTCACAAAGATAGAAAAGTCACAAAGATAAAAAGTTAAGTTGCAAAGGGGAGAAAGATATGGTAAGGGGAGAGAATGACATTGGAAAGGGATCAATTAAAATTGAGCACACAAGTAGGGGGAGCAAGCTCATGAATTATTTGTTGCATTTGTATGTGCATTAACATTATGTATTGTTGCATTGCAAAGCTTAAATTCATATTCACTTTTGTATGGTGATTGCTAGAAATAGAACTTGAATGATGATTTGTTAAGAGTAGCTTTACAAGTGGTATCTAGACACCTTTTGCTTATAATGTTGATCTCACGAGGTACTTTAGTGTTTGTGATCTTTACAAGTGATGTATTACAAGTGGTGTCTAACTACATCGATGCTAAGGATGGTATATAAAGGCAACTCCGATTGGTATCACGCTTCAAAGGTCCATTCTATATACCTTAGCATCAATTGGATAGTAGTAACTCTCCCAAAGTTCAAGTCCATATATATGTGCACAATTGAACCAAACTCATGGAAGCACATATGTAGGGGGAGCTAATACTATCGAAATTGAAAATTGATTTCATTTCATATCTTTGTGATGGTTGTCATCAATTACCAAAAAGGGGGAGATTGAAAGCCCAAGTTTGGTTTTGGTAATTAATGACACCAAGTTGCTAATGCCATGTGTTAAGTGTTTTGAGGTAGGCATAAGCAACACATGTGATGAAGGTGTGTGTGGCAAGGGGTGTGGCCACTAGATCACAAAGAGATGGTGCATGGACATGAAATGTTGATCATGATGGAATGCACATAAAATGATGGACATAATGATCAAGTGGAGGAGAATGATCTAAGAGCGCAAGGCAAAGATATAACCATAGGGTTTTCCTTTTGTCGGTCTAAGATGAGTAGAGAAGTGATTGACCGGGTTTAGGATACATAGCCGACTATCAAGAGGGGCAATCACGGTTACCTCAGGAATCAAGTGCCACTAGATCAATGTCTTGAGCACATGCATTAGGATCTAGTTGAGAGCTAACATAACGCCTTGAAAAATGACTGTGAAAATGCTAACACACATGCACATGGTGATTTACACATGGTGGTGTTAGCATATTTGCGAAGGCAGTGGAGTTTAAGCGGTAGAGAGGGGTTTGGGTTCCTCTCTCCCTCCCACCAAGCTTGCGAGGCAGGATTCGGCGCTTTTTGGGAAGTGAAACGCCTATTTTCTACTGCGCCGGAAGTCGGAAAAGAAACGGAGGCGAACGGCGGTCACTGTGGTGGCCGGACGCTGCACCGGACGCGGTCGCGGTTTGACCGGACGCGTCCGGTCAGTTCTCAACAACTGTCAGGCGCGTGGGTGCTAGGGTTTGCAACCAGCGCGTCCGGTCCATCACGGGACTGAAGCGTCCAGTCAGGCACCCAGAGGGGCAGAACTGGTCATAGAGCCGACCGAACACGCGGCGCGACCGGTCACGTGCGATCGGATGCGTCCGGTCGTGGTGGGAACTTACTAGACTCCGATCGGACGCCAGGTGCAGCGCGTCCGGTCAAACGCTAGAGCGCGTCCGTTCACGGCAATGGTAATTTCTGTCACGCACTATTCATGTTTGTCCTGTAGTGACCGGACGCATCCGGTCACCCTGACCGGAGCATCCGGTCAGCTCGTTTTTGCACTGCGTCATCCGGTAATGGCCAGCTACGTACCCCTTCGCTATAAATAGAAGTTGGCCAAGGTTTAAGGGTAACTCTTGCACATTTTGAGACCTAGAGACATCCTTTGAGCTAGAGAACAACCCCTCCACTCATCTCTTTGCTTAGTTGCACATCTTGAGTGAGATTGAGTGAGATTCAAGTGCATTGCTTGAGAGTTGCATTCTAGAGGCACTTGATCTTCGAGTTGCTGCAGATTTCTTGTTACTCTTCCGTGTTTCCCAACATGGTAGACGACTTAGAGCAGCGGAGGTGATCGAGCTCGAAATTGGAGATTGTTGGAGCCCTCACCAAGTGTTGTAAGGGGTTCTTGATCCTTCCCCGCGGGAGTTCGCAAATTGGATACTCTAGTGGAGCTCGTGGCTTGGAGGATCCCCATCTTGTGTGCGGTTGTGCGGTGCCCGCCGAGGGCTCGACTCTTGATAGTCAATTAGCTCACGAACCGAAAAGTGGGTGCATCGCCACAACGAGGAGTAGCTTGCCGGGAAGCAAGTGAACCTCGGTAAAAATCTTGTGTCATCTCTTTGCCGAGGATTTCTCTTGTGGTTGATCATTGTGATTGATTCATCGAGTGCATTGCTTCTCTACATCGTTGGTATAAGAATCAAGCCACTTGCTCTTTACTTTCTTGTACTAGTTCTAGTGTAGTATGCTTAGTGTAGCCTTTTTCACATAGGAGTAAGTAGCTTAGTGACTTAGCCTTGTTGGTGTGTATTAGAGATCATAGCCTTGCCTCACTAGAATTGTATAGGTGGCTTGCATAGTATAGTTGAGCTAGTGCTAGAATTAGCTTAGCCATCTTTTATACTAATGTGGTTGTTTAGTGAAGCTTGTAGAAGTTTTAAATAGGCTATTCACCCCCCTCTAGCCATTTGGACCTTACAATCAGGTGCGTCCAAAATGATTTTCAAGCCTATGGTAAGTTCGGTGCAAACCGTGTTCCTATCTTTCATCGAAACTAACACTGTCTCCAAATGGATCAAAACAAGTTTCCACATGACCCATGTCACCTAGGAGTACCATCAGCTATGTCCAAAACAATTTCTGAGCCTATGGTACTTTCAGCACAAAGTGAGCAACTATCTTGCATCAAGGTTAGCACTATCCCCAAATGGACCAAAACCAGCTTCCACTTGAGCCTCATCACCAAGGAGTACCATCGGGTGCATCCAAATGACTTCTAAGCTGATAGTATATTTGGCACAAACCGTGCACCTATCTTGCATAAAGATTAGCATTATCTCCAAACGGATCGAAGTGAACATCCACTACAGCCTCGTCACCTAGGAGTACCATTGGGTGTGTCCAAAATGATTTCCGAGTCTATGGTACGTTCAGCGCAAATCGAGCAACTATCTTGCATCAAGATTAGCACTATCTCCAAACGGACCGTGCTTCCACTTGAGCCTCGCTACCTAGGAGTACCATCAGGTGCGTCCAAAACAATTTCTGAGCCAATCGTATGTTTGGTGCAAACCGCACCTATCTTGCACCAACACTAACACTATCTCCAAACAGATTGAAACAAGATTCCACATGGCCCACGTCACCTACGAGTTCCATCGGGTGTGTCCAAAAATAATTTCTGAGCCTGTGATACGTTTGACGCAAACCGTGCACTATCTCACATCAAGATTAGCAGTATCTCCAAACTGGCTGGAGTGAGCATCCAATATAGCCTTGTCACCTACGAGTACCATTGGGTGTGTCCAAAACAATTCCTGAGCCTATGGTACGTTAGGCGCAAACAGTGCACCTATCTTGCATCAGGATTAGCACTGTGTCCAAACGGACCGAAGTGAGCATCCACTAGAGCCTCGTCATGTACGAGTACCATCAGGTGCATCCAAAAGTTTTTCTGAGCCTTGGTACGCTTGGCGCGAGCCAGGCGCCTATCTTGCACGGATGCTAACACTGTCTCCAAACAGACCGAAAATGAGATTGCACATGACCCACGTCACCTTGGAGTACCATGGGTGCGTCTAATTTCTGAGCCTATGGTATGTTCGGCGCAAACCATGCACCTATCTTGCATCAAGATTAGCACTATCTCCAAATGGACCTAAACGTTCTTCACTTGAGCCTCGTCACCAAGGAGTACCATTGAGTGTGCCAAAACGATTTGTGCGCTTATGGTATGTTTCGAGCAAACCGTGCACCTATCTTGCACCGACACTAACACTGTCTCCAAATGGACCAAAATAAGATTCCACATGACCCACGTCACCTAGGAGTACCATTGGGTGCGTCCAAAATGATGTGAGCCTATGGTACGTTTGGCACAAAACGTGAACCTATCTAGCAATGACACCAACACTATCTCCAAACGGACCAAAACGAGATTCCGCATGACCCACGTCACCTAGGAGTACCATCATGTGCGTCCAAAACTATTTCTGAGCCTATGGTACATTTGGCGCAAACCGTGCACCTATCTTGCACCAACACTAACACTATCTCCAAATAGACTGAAACAAGATTCCACATGGCCCACATCACCTACAAGTTCCATCGGGTGCGTCCAAAGCGATTTTAGAGCCTATGGTACATTCGACGCAAACCGTGCACCTATCTTGTGTCAAGATTAGCACTATCTCCAAATGGGCCAAAGTGAGCATCCAGTATAGCTTTGTCACCCAGAAGTACCATCGGGTGCGTCCAAAACAGTTCCTGAGCCTATGGTACGTTTGGTGCAAACCGTGCACCTATCTTGCACCAACACTAGCACTGTATCCAAATAGACCGAAACGAGATTCCATGTGACCACGTCACCTAGGAGTTCCATCGGGTGCGTCGAAAATGATTTTCGAGCCTATGGTACGTTTGGCGCAAACTAAGCAACTTTCTTATGTCAAGATTAGCACTATCTCCGAATAGACCGAAACAAGTTTCCACTGGAGCCTCGTCACCTAAGAGTACCATCGGTTGCGTCCAAAATAATCTTTGTGCCTATGGTACGTTTGGCACAAACTGTACACCTATCTTGCACTGACACAAACACTATCTCCAAATAGATCAAAACAAGTTCCTTCTGACCCATGTCCCTTAGGAGTACCATCGGGTGCATCCAAAATGATTTTTGAGCCTAAGGTTCGTTCGACACAAACCGAGCAACCATCTTTCATCAAGATTAGCACTATCTCCAAACGGACTGAAACAAGCTTCCACTTGAGCCTCGTCACCTAGGAGTACCTTTGGGTGTGTCTAATGCAATTTGTGAGCCTATGGTATATTTCATGCAAACCGTCCACTTATCTTGCACCAACACTAACACTGTCTCCAAATAGATTGAAACGAGATTCCACATGACCCACATCACCTAGGAGTACCATCGGGTGTATCCAAAATGATTTCTGAGCCTATGGTATGTTCGGCGCAAACCGAGCAACTTTCTTGCATCAAGATTAGCACATCTTCAAATGGATCAAAACGAGCTTCCACTTGAGCCTCATCACCTAGGAGTACCATCGGGTCCGTCCAAAACTATTTCTGAGTCTACGGTATGTTTGGCACAAATCGTGTACCTATCTTGCACCAACACTAACACTGTTTCCAAACAGACCAAAACGAGATTCCACATGACCCATGTCCCCTAGGAGTACCATTGGGTGCTTCCAAAAGAATTTCCAAGCCAATGGTACGTTCGGCTCAAACCGAGCAACTATCTTGCATCAAGATTAGCACTATCTCCAAACGGACCGAAATGATCTTCTACTTGAGCCTTGTCACCAACTAGGACCATCGGGTGCGTCCAAAACGACTTTTGGGCCTATGGTACGTTTGGCGCTAACCTATCTTGCACCAACAATAACACTATCTCCAAACATACCAAAATAAGACTCCACATGATCCACGTCACAAAGGAGTTCCATTGGGTGGGTCCAAAACAATTTTTAGGCCTATGGTACGTTCAGCGTAAATCGTGCAACTATCTTGCATCAATATTAGCACTATCTACAAACAGACCAAATCAAGCTTCCAATTGTGCATCATCATCAAGGAGTACCATCAGGTGCGTAAAAAATGATATCTGAGCCTATAGTATGTTTGGCATAAACCATGCACCTATCTTGCACCGACACAAACAGTATCTCCAAACGGACCGAAACAAGATTCCACACGACCCATGTCATAAAGAGTACCATCGGGTGCGTCCAAAATGATTTGTGAGCCTATGGTATGTTTGGCGCAAACTGTGCACCTATCTAGCACCGACACTAACACTGTCTCCAAATGCACCGAAATGAGATACCACAAGACCCACATCACCTAGGAGTACCATCGGATGCATCCAAAACAATTTCTGAGCCTATGGTATATTTAGCGCAAACCAAGCCACTATCTTGTGTCAAGATTAGCACTATCTCTAAATGGACCAAAACGAGCTTTCACTTGACCCACGTCACCTAGGAGTTCCATCAGGTGCATCCAAAATGATTTTCTAACCTATGGTACGTTTGGAGCAAATCGTGCACCTATCTTACACTGACACTAACACTGTCTTCAAACGGATCAAAACAAGTTTTCACATGACCCACGTTACCTAGGAGTACCATCGGATGCGTCCAATACGATTTCTGATCCTATGGTATGTTCAGCGCAAGCCGAGCAACTATCTTGCATCAAAATTAGCACTATCTCCAAACGGAACGAAACGAGCTTCCACTTGAGCCTCGTCACCAAGGAGTTCCATCGGGTCTGTCCAAAAGGATTTCAGAGCTTGTGGTACGTTCGGTGCAAACCATTCACATATCTTGCATCAAGATTAGCACTATCTCTAAACGGACTGAAGTGAGCATCCACTAGGGCCTCGTCACCAAGGAGTACCATCGGGTGCGTCCTATAGGATTTCTAAGCCTATGGTACATTTGGTGCAAACTATGCACCTATCTTGCACCGACACAAACACTGTCTCCAGCACAGACCAGAACGAGATTCCACATGACCCATGTTACCTTAGAGTACCATCGGGCGCATCCAATTTCTGAGCCTATGGTATGTTCGGTGCAAACCGTGCGCCTATCTAGGGTAAAGATTAGCAATATCTCTAAACAGACCGAAACGAGCATCCACTTTAGCCTCGCTAGCTAGGATTACCATGTAACACCCCAGGTGTTTATCACCAATTAAGTAGTGGGTTTAAGCTCAAACATGATGGATTAGTGGAGATGACGATGTCAAAGTCAAACCTATGGAAATAAGCCCTAACCTAAACTTGGGTATTGCACCCTTGCTTACATATAGGCTCAATTAAAAGATATATGCTTGGGTGTTGTTATCAAAGTATCTTCACATGTCTCACATCAATAACTATCTATATTGATCCCTGGAAAAGTTTCATGAAGTTTGGAATCAAAAAGTCACATGAAATGATAAGTTCCATTCCTATTGGAATTTGCCCCATTAAGTTAATGGAACTATAGAACATCAACCAAACCTGGCAAACTATCCAAATGACTCTAGATGAACTCTACAACACCTTAACTACACTTAGGGCACTTAATGGAACAATGTTCATGTTGATCATTTGCCTAAATGTGCTTCTAAGTGATGGTTGACCATGTATGGACCCGGGAACACTTTTGTTTGACCATTTCAAAAGTGAGACCTAGAAGCTTTGCATGACTGTGCACCCTTTGACAAAGTTGTAGAGAATTTTATAAGGAACAAACTTTATTTAAGAGTCAAGTCATGAAAATGTGTGGAACCTGCTCGAACAGGGCTCACAAGTCAGTTTTAGGGCTGATTTCAGCACTTAGCCATTTTTAAGCCCTAATTCCAGTAACATCGACGTTGGCATCCCGCGTTCTCGTGATTTTGCTAACCAACATGATTTGACCCTTTAACAAAAGTTGGAGTTTATGTTATGGAGAACAACATGTAAAAAGTTGGGATCAATTTGACCAAGTTTGGCATTGCAAAATCCCAAAACCGAGCCCTAGCTTAATATGTTGACACTGGTAATTTGGGGACTGATTATCTCCTAATCTAAAGCTCTAATAACTATGACCCCTAAATAGAAAGTATAGAGCATACTAAGATGAACAACTTTGCTATTGGACCCAATTCGAAAATCGGCCTGTATTGAGCCCAACATGGCGTATCCACTTGGCTTCGCTGATGCCTGCCACGTATTCGACGAATTGCCTCAACCACCGACACGTGGTCACCGCATGAACGCCACGCATCCACCGTGCCGACGCGTGTCCGCGTCCATGCCACGTGCCCTGCCTTCCGCACGCAAGGGATGGAGGAGCTGAGCTCGCCCTCCCTCTAGCGTGCCCTCACTGCTCCGCTCCCGCTCACTAGTCTCCTTCCTCGCTGCTGCACGCACACGCGTGGGCACAGATGCCGCCGTGGCCGCCATGGCAGCCGCCGAACTGGACTCCAGCCATCGTTGCCGCTCCAAGCTCCCTCGTGCTCCACCGCGCGCACCACCGCCTCCTCCTCCATCTCCTTGTCTTTCGGCTTCCCTTTCCCGAACCCAGACCAGCACCGGAGTGCGCCATCGCCATGGCCGACCGGCCGAGCTCCATGGCCACCGACGTTCTCCTACCTCCGCCCAAACGGACCGCCGCACCACCTTCGCCACGCCATGCCGCACGCGCGGCACCTCCTCCCCGGCCTTGACCTTCACCGGAGGCCACTGCCATCAGGCCGCCGCCGTCGCCGCTGCCTGCTCCGGTGGCCACAACGCTGAGGACCGCCGCGGGCCAAGCCATGTAGCTCTACGGGTGCGCAAGGGCACGTTGGAGCTCGTGCCACCCTTAGTCACTGCCGCCGGTGACCCCCTCACCGGAGACCGACCGGCCGAGCCGCCTCCTCTATTCGGCCGACGGAGGTAGAAGATGAAGACCAGTTTTCCCTCCCCTGTGCCTCTCTCTTGTATGACAGGTGGGCCCGGCCCAACCGTGGGCCCCTCACGTCAGTTTAAGCAGTGGCGGTTTCTGGTGCATAGCCGGGTACACCTAGCGAATTAAGTAGGGTTTCAGTAATTCTGTTTTTGAATTTCAGAGAATTTGTAAATCTTCTAAAAATCATATCTCATGCTAGGTAATTCCAAAAATAGTAAATGGGGACTTTTTGGAAACCTTGAGAAGAGCTCTTTGTAGTAGAGTAATAAAATTCTATATGTTTGTAGATGCTTTCTGATGTCTTTATTTAAGTTTTAAAAATGCTCTAAAAATGCCTCTAAACTTAACCAGAGCAAGATCTGGAGTTTTAGGACTCCAAAAATAGTGATTATTGTTTTGTTAATTTTGTGATGACATGTACTTGCTAGGAAAAATATTAAACACACTAGTTGTTCACTGTTTTCTTAGGGTTTTGATTGGACCTTGATAAATAAGGAAATCTACATTATATTATTTGTTATTTTTATATCTTGAGTTGTGTTGCCCCAATTGATGTGAAATTTTTATGGTAGGCTTGTCATGCTATGGATGTACTGTGGTAAAAATTTCATGGCCATTGCTTACAGTGTGCTCAAGTTATTGAGTTAACTTGTTTATGGCTTGATAAATAGCTTATAAATAATATATAAATGATAAAATAGAAAATATTATTCCATTACCTTAGTATGGTGTTTCTCTATCATATTGATTCATAATATAGCCTTGTGTTCACAGAAAATCTTGAGTTTTAGGTTTAACTTGCTCTCACATGATTTATCTCAATAGCTATTTGTCTTTTTCTTAGAGGTTGATATACATGTCCAAATGGCTTGAAATTTGGACAATAGACTATTGAGAGCATTTGTAGGTCACTGTAATTTTGGTAGAATTTATTGAGCAATTTTGGTAGGTGTTCATAATTCCACCTAATTATCTAAATAAATTAAGAAAACGTATTAAAAGAATTGATTTAGGAATGGGCATTATGTTTTCTGGTGTTCATTAGTCATATGTGATATGTTGGTAAAGTTAGTTTTGTCCAAGTATATGTTTGCAACATAAGTTAATAATTATTTCTTGCAAATGAGGTTTCTGGACAGATCTGGGAACTTAGCAAAGTTGTTCATGATAATATGCTTTGTTGTAAAACTTGTTTATACAAAAGTTGTAGATAATTTATGTATCTAGCTGTTGTTAAAATTTGGTGGCATTTGGCCATGTGGTTTAGGAGTTATAGCTATTTAAAGTTGGGTTACAGAATTGCTTGCTCTCTGCCTTGCTAGACCAGTTTCTGTGTTTGTGTAAATTCGACATGTGAAACTTTAGAATCATGCTGTGATGATTTTAAATGAAATTTAGATAATTTCCTAAGCTTTTCAGAATGTCTTCTTGCAAGTCATTTGGACTTATGGAACTCCAGATATGATTGATTTATGAAGCTACTGTTTGTAAGTCCAGAAATTGACATATTCTAGTTATAGTTGTTGCTTCACCTTGACTTGCTTTACTATGTTGATTCTAAAGAGTGATATACATCTTGTTAGTGTTAAGTGTGCTTGAGATCTTGTGTGACTTGTGTCATGATCGATATGCTGGTCATCTTTTAAGGATATGCTTAAGAGATAGTTAAGTTGATTAACTCTAGTGCCCATGTGAACTTGGTGTGCTGGTATGAATGTTGTGTTATTTCATTTCTAAGTATTCATACATATGCATTGTTGCACCTCATTTAGGCACGCTAGCTGAAAAATGTGAAGGACGTGATGTGGCGTTGGAGCCAAACCCGAAGACGGTGTTTGGTGGAACTATCCCGAAGATGGAAGTACTCAGCGAGTTTCATCTGACCAACACTAACTTGAGTCGGATCCTAGGCAAGCCCCGGAGCATTATAAGCCTCCTATCTTCAAAGCAATTAATTCTATATGTGTTATAAGTATTGTTGCATTAAGTGGTAGGAGTTGGTTGGAAAACCTTGCTGCATTATATCATTCCTTGTCCAGTGATATGAAATCACTGAATCCTACATAGACTAGGATCGAGTAGATGCTTAGCCCTGCTTTAAGCGGTAGAAGTCAGGTGATTTTTTGTCACCTGCGAGATGTAGGGATATTCATTATGGCACGGTTGGCTATATTTGCTATCGTGAAATGGAACCATGTGTTAATAAAATGAAATAAGACCGGGCGGGATGACGATAGTGAAGCAACAAGGCATGGAGGTCTTGGGTGTGGATCTATCCCCGTCTGAGTCGTTTAAGGACCGATTCGCTGTACGTCCTTGAGTCATGTTGAACGCAGTCTAACACTTAGTTGGCCGGATAAGTCGTTCCGACCGCGAAGCCGAGTAATATGGTTCAGGTCGGGAATCGAATGGTAGGTTGCTTCTTGGAGGAGAGAAAGGATGTGCTTGGGGACATTGGCGTGAGACCAAGGGGGGGTTAGAGTCCCTATCACCTGGCAGAGTGTCGCCCTTAGGGTCGTGACATCATTCAGACCCGTGATTCCTAAATCATATGAAAAGGTGGCTTGTGCGACCCTAGCAGGGGCCTGCGCGGTGAGTGTTAGAAATACCCCTCCAGCTGGATAGGAATTTGATTCGAATCGCCATCGCTCCCGGTTAGTGAGCACTTGACTTGAGCAGCGGCAACGTAGATTCCATTAAATTAAACGGATGGTTAATTGGATAACGATGGAAAGATTGCCTCAATTTATACCTGCTGTGGTTAATATTGTTTGCTCCTAATAAAGTGAGTGCTCTAGTACAGGTTCTAATATAGATGACAGGTTAATGATAATTAACTTGATGCTTAAGCATTAATGATTACTTATCTATATTAAGCTCTTATGCAAAATATTGTCAAGCTAGCCCACTTCATATTAGCCTTGCATGATCCTTGGTGTCACCTTATTTCTGGTTTATGACAGGTAAGTCTAGCTGAGTACATTCTCGTACTCAGGGTTTTATCCCCACTTGTTGCAGGTTGTGATGTATCATGACGACTGCAAGAGTTGGTTGGCTCCTGCCTTAGTGGCGGAGTGCGATCACGGGCATGATCCTTCTGAGTTATCTTCTCTCTAATGCTTTTGTTGGAAAATGACATTGGTACTGGCATGTATTTGAAATAAGATTAATGTTAGTTTCAAATTACTTTGCTTCCGCTACTTTTCAAATTAAGTTGTAATAACTACATTGAACTCCGATGTATATTGAACTACTTGTAAAATGGTTGTAACATGTGACTTGTTATGTTGAATCACTACGATCTTGGCTGGTATGTTGATTGGTTTGAAATCCCTCGTGATTTTATTGGACTACCAGAGTTATATGGGCTCAAGTGCGAGAATTTGATCACTTCGGTGATTGTTTTTGTACTTGTGCTCTTATAATTTGGACGGTTCCATTACAGCTGGCATCGGAGCAAGATTCAACATTAAACTCGTCGTATGTGTATTTAAAACAAAGGTTTTGTCTTATAAAATCAGTTTTATCAACTTATAGCTATATATAGGTTTGTGAAAACTGAATTCTAAATCTAAGTATGCCAGTGGTCAATTTCCTTATGCCCATATAAGGATTATTAGGTGGCTTATATAAGTACTAACTTGGGGGGTTTTTCATTTATGCATCTACGCCCAGCCAAGGTATGTATGTGTGATAACTCTCCCACACTATGCTACCCGGTGTGTCAGATTAGAGGTAGCCTTCATATATGAAATAGCCATATATGTTGCTAGTTTACTTTTATGCAACATCGCACCTACGCTCAGGTAAGTGTGAGTTATGAGAGCATGACCGTACAAACTGCGGTCTAGGGGAGAGCTAGTTTTGGTTACTGGATTATTTACATGTTACACACATGTATATATGAAGGTACTTAATTGTGGGTGATTGATGATTCGGGTAGTTTTTGTGCTACATGTTTATATACGGGGGTATATGTACATGGGAGTACTTAGAATTTTACTTCTCTACTTTCATTGTGTGCTATATTGGGAAGTTGTTGGGCTGCAATAAAACTTTTCTGCAGGTACGCTAACCACGAATGCGTAAGTCGAATGTAGTTGATGACTAGCTATATATCGAGAGAGTGCGTGTTATGCCACCGACATAGAACGTGATTCCCACCTTAGGTTGGCGATCTTGTGAGGATGAATAGGACGAAGCATGCATTATCATGATTGTTGCTTTATGCCTAGCTATGCTCCTCTCACCCTTGTTCTATAGGGAGTAACTTGTGATTGATATGGTACATTATCTTTCTTGAGTGAAGCTAAATAAGAATGCCTTACTCCATATTGTTTGAGAAAAATGTGTACTTAGCTTTGCTAGAAATAGGTATGGTTACCTACTTGAACCTATAAATGTCCTCTAGTTTAGGTAAGGGGTGGATATGTTGTTCACCCGAGAGTTTGCAAATGCTTTAGACCTCACTTAAGTAATTATGGATTCTCATGAATGAATTAAAATTCATGTTGGTCTAAGGTAACAAAATTTAGAGCTACTAGGATGACATGTTTGTGTGCTCTCTTGTTAAGTAGAACAAAGACAAGCTTTGTTTTGCTTGTCGAACGTTGGTTGCTAGAACGATTTCTGTTGTAGTGATGCTTTTGTGGTCACAATGGTGTTTTCTGTAGTTATGGAGAATACCAAAGTTGTAGCTAACTTACTCATATAGCTTGTCCTAAAATTTCATGACCCTAGGTCTTATGGGTTGAGAGTTATGAATTTTAAAAGTTTACGGTCAAGTTTTGCTAATGTTCTGAATAGATCTGAATGTTTGGTTTGTTTGACCTGTGTGCATATGGAATCATGTCTTAGAGATAATAGAAGAAGTGTAGTACTTTTTCTAAGCTTTCCAAAATGTCCTATAGCACTAATTGTGGTGGTATAAATCTCTAGTTATAAGCTTACAAAATAGAATGACAGAATCTGTCCAAATCTGGGCAGAAATGTCTTCTTTGTGTTGATTAACCTTGTTAGCTGTAGCATCATATTAATATGATATTAAGAAAGTTATAGAAAACTTAATAAGCTTTACATAAAGTTAAGGCTCAGCCTTGTTGGGTCCCTAGAACTCCAGTTACGTATTTTCGAAATTCTTGTCAGTTTTCTATCCATATTGGTACAGATCTAAAACATTAGCATTTTTGGTCATGTTAATCTATGAATTAGCTGTTGGTATTGATGAGGACATCATTGAATTGAATATGACCATATTAACCACTTCTAAACTAAAGGTGCAACCATTCTATATGAGGCTTATCATTGATACATTTGATGAATTGGTGCTGCACCATAAAGTGTGTGTATTTTCATTTTCAGAATTACTTACATGGATGAAGAGAAGGTTCAATTGCATATGGAAAGAATGGAAGGTTAATGAAGTTGATTGGGGACCAAGTCCAAATATTCCTAATGTCATCCACCAAGCCACCACGTCACTTTTGGCTCAAAGAAAGAAAGAGTCCAAGTCCAACACGTTTTGGAAGATGAATTCGGACTGCAGAAGAGTCCCAACTTCCGACAGTTGCCACGACTTCATACGGACTCCGATTGGGACGTTCTAGGACTTTTTGAAAAGATTATCAAATCTATTTTCCAACGGATCTGGACTCATGCCGATATCTTGTTAAATATGTCTGCAGTCCTCATTTTAATACCGAGACCTTTTCTATCCACGGTACTGCGTCACCTGATTGTTGCCCGATGGGCCGTGTATTAAGTGGGGCCCAATAGGGGCGTGTCCTAGGGTTGTGGGATGACCCCCATCACATCCAGGTCGTTCTCTACCCTCTTATATACCTCCATAGCCGCCACAAAGAGATTGGGTTTTTGTTTTGATGTAAGTTTAGCTCCTGCTACTTCCTGGTAGACACATGTGTTGGTTAAACCATCTGTTCTACTCGATCCAGAACCCCACCTTTATGTGTATTAGATCTAAAACTTTATCTCATATTTGCAATTGAGTGCTTGTTCTACTTGTTCTTGCTTGTTCTTCGATTGCTTGCAGGAATAACCCTAGTGGTTTGGTTGGTTGTGGTCCGCAAGATCGTGAAAACCGCTGGAATTGGTGTATCGATCGCTAAGGCGCAGCATCCTTGGATGGTTGTAGTCAGGTCGTGAATGTCTCTCTAGTGAAATCGAAGTTATCCTTCTCCACCGAAAGATTGGGACACACATACTCTTATCAGTTGGTATCAGAGCAAGGTTGATCGGTGTGAGACTTCCAATCCTTCGCTGTTTTTAATTTCCTATAGTCCAGAAAAGCCAAAAACAATTAGTAGATTAGGGTTTCGTAATCCTATAGACCTTTTGAGCCTTTGCTAGCACTGCTTAGTAGGGCTTGTTGAGTCATCGGTTGCATCGGTTGCGCCGAGTTGCTGGTCTTAGTTTTAGTCCTTTTAGAGTTTCGAGTTCTTGTCAAGTTTTGGTCACTATCAATTATATACATATCCGCTGCCATCACCACCACCATACATATTCTCCACTACACCATATACATCTTCATTGCTCTCATTATTACCATATTCGTCTTTGTTGCACCATATCCATCCACGCTATTTTTTTTCACACCGAGAAAATCTGATTTGGGCACACAAAGAAAAATCTGAGTTGCTAGTTCTTTTCTTGTTACTCCCCAAAAAGACAAATACATTATAAGTTGATGTTCTGAACTATGTTTTGTTAAGTTCAGATTCGTCTTGTGCAAAGTAAAAGAAAAGAAGTAGAAGAAGAGAATTAAAAAAAAGACAAAAGAAAAAAAAGAAAGAGAAAAAGAAAAGAAAGAAAAGAAGAGAGGAGGAAAAGAGGGAGAGTGATAGCTTGCTGTTCTTGTGCCTTTTTCCTACTGTACCGTGACTTCATTTGTGTCCAGGCTCGCGTCTCTAGCACGGTCTAGCTTAGGACCAGCACGGTACCATCGTTGAACGATTTCTCAACTTGCTTTTTGTGACTAACGTGGTGCTAGTACTTCCTTGTACATTAATTTGAGCCCTCCTACAGCTCCACATATTCGACTATAGCTTGACAGGTGTTGTTGCTACGGTGTCGATACACTATTTTCCAGGTTTGCAACTTGTTGGTAACCGCCACCTCCTGTTGGGCTTGGTAAGAACTTATAAGAGCTTGTTTGAACATGTTGAGAGTGAGAGAATTACAACAACCACATCCTAGTAGTTGATAGGGGCATAAATATTATTGTGGATGTTTCTTGTTTTCTTCTAATCATGGTAGGAATCCACATGGAAATACAAGATGATCAGGTTGTATATTCTCATTAGTTTGCTAAAGGTATGGCAAGAGATAAGCATGCGACTCATGAGGTATGTGATGTTTTGCTTGATAGAATAAAATCTGCACTACCTAGTTTTGAAGGAAAGTATGATCCTCATGCATATATTGAATGGGAGCTAAATGTAAACAATGAATTTAAAAAGCTTGATCTATCAGAAAATCAAAAGGTTAGAGTTGCTTCTAGTGTTTTTACTAAATATGCTTTAACTGAATGGAAACACCTTTGTAGATTTGGTAAAGCCTCTCAATCATGGAAAGATGTGAAAAGACATTTTAGAAATGTTTTTGTACCTGAATATTATTCTGAAATTTTGTTTAGAAAGTTGCAATCTATAAAACAAGAGAACAAAACTGTAGCAGAATACTTGGATAGACTAAAATCATGTTCGCTGCGTTGTGGCTTAGAAGAAACTGGTGAACTTTTGGAACATAGATTTTTGCAAGGTCTTAATGAGGAAATTCAGAATATTCTTGTTGATAAACATTATAACTCTTTTGATGAGTTGTTTGATCTTACTTGTGATTATGAAAGAAATCTCAAAATGGATCTAGCAAATACAAAAGAAGCACTTGCCTCTCTAATAACTAACAACTTGCAGCAAGTAGACCACAATATTCAAATGGAGAGCAAGAAATTTGGGATATTAGGTGACTCATTTCAGGAAGAGAATCCTGCTGCTTGTACAACCTTTGAGAAGAGCAGCAAAGGTAAGTCAAATGTTCATAACAAAAATCAAGGTGAGTATGCTTTAGTTGAACTGTATTTGTCCACTAATCGTGCTAGCATAGAGAAATCAATTGTGGAACCAGTTACTGATTTTCCCTTGTCACACATTGATATGCTTAATCTTCCTTGTGATACAGAAGAGTTGTGTGCTAACACATTAGCTATATCCATACCACAACTAGTGAATAAAGCAAAAAATTCTGAATCAATGTGTGCTGAATTCAAGCATGTTATTCATATTACAAATGAAAATGAAGAAACTCAAATGTTGTCATCTTTACATACAATGGGGTATATAGAATTTGATGATCTTTGTGAGCTTAGCAACTTAGAGAATAATCTGTTTGCTAGATTTGAATTGCCATGTTCTCGTAATATTAGTTTTCATGCTATTGGCAAATATAATTGTAAAGAGGACTATATGATACACCGAATTTACATTTGTTCAAATATAAAACCCCCTATTATTATGCAAAAATATGATCAATCTGAGGAATGCACTATCTACAATCATGCCATGTCGAGTTTCCCTTGTTTGGTTGGAAAGAAACAGGATAACTCTCAAGAAGGGGAGAATGGTTCGGTATTACCTACAACATGCCCTCCACCAATGGTCAAACCGAGGACGGTTTGCTGTCAAGAAGGGGAGAATGATGAGGACATCATTGGCTCGAATATGACCATATTAACCACTTCTAAACTAAAGGTGCAACCATTCTATATGAGGCTTATCATTGATACATTTGATGAATTGGTGCTGCACCATAAAGTGTGTGTATTTTCATTTTCAGAATTACTTACATGGATGAAGAGAAGGTTCAATTGCATATGGAAAGAATGGAAGGTTAATGAAGTTGATTGGGGACCAAGTCCAAATATTCCTAATGTCATCCACCAAGCCACCACGTCACTTTTGGCTCAAAGAAAGAAAGAGTCCAAGTCCAACACGTTTTGGAAGATGAATTCGGACTGCAGAAGAGTCCCAACTTCCGAAGGTTGCCACGACTTCATACGGACTCCGATTGGGACGTTCTAGGACTTTTTGGAAAGCTTATCAAGTCTATTTTCCAACGGATCTAGACTCATTCTGATATCTTGTTAAATATGTCTGCAGTCCTCATTTTAATATCGAGACCTTTTCTATCCACGGTACTGCGTCACCTGATTATTGCCCAATGGGCCGTGTATCAAGTGGGGCCCAATAGGGCGTGTCCTAGGGTTGTGGGATGACCCCCACCACGTCCAGGTCGTCCTCTACCCTCTCATCTACCTCCATAGCCGCCACAAAGAGATTGGGTTTTTGTTTTGATGTAAGTTTAGCTCCTGCTACTTCCTGGTAGACACATGTGTTGGTTAGACCATCTGTTCTACTCGATCCGGAACCCCACCTTTATGTGTATTAGATCTGAAACTTCATCTCATATTTGCAATTGAGTGCTTATTCTACTTGTTCTTGCTTGTTCTTCGATTGCTTGCAGGAATAACCCTAGTGGTTTGGTTGGTTGTGATCCGCAAGATCGTGACAACCGCTGGAATTGGTGTATCGATCGCTAAGGCGCAACATCCTTGGATGGTTGTAGTCGGGTCGTGAATGTCTCTCCAGTGAAATCGAAGTTATCCTTCTCCACCGAAAGATTGGGACACACATACTCTTATCAGGTATGAATAACTAAAGTGTGGCCATCTTCCTAGGCTTTCTAGAAAGTCTAGGATCACCTTTGTGGGATGTCTACAACCGCATTTATGGTTGAAACAAGTAAGTACTGCGGTGCTGTCCAAATTCTATGCACATGCTAAGTTGGCTACCTTAGCTAGCGTTTGTCTTAGGCTAAACTCGTAGTTAGTTTTTGCTTTAGATAAATGTTTGTTTTGGGTGAGCCTTGTGCCCTGTATTGGTTGCTTAAACCATTCGTTTGAATTTTCTCAAATGACTGCTTGATTGTGATGTATGTGTGTTGGTCATCTGGGTAGTGCCCTAGTTGTCACCTCGTTTGTCCTCGGTGAGCATACGAGGGTTACATAGCTTTATCCTAGAACAATGTTCACGTTACGTAATTGTATAGTTGTTGTCTTTAATTAGGTTTTCTCTCTTAGGAGCCTGAGCCTGTAGACTTGGTGGTTAGCCCTTGAATGTTTGTATCCATGCCGTTGCTTGACCGAAAGCCCAAAGTTTAGTTCTCCTATATGTTTGCATAAGTCGTGGATGTTTTGCAACCCTTTTTGTGGAGACCCTTATCGACTGACCAACCAAGTTAACTTTTATCAACGCTAGCCTTTGACCATGGTTCATACGTTACCAGTTGTGGAGGCTGTACCCAAATCCAAGTTGGACCTTCCGGTTACCTCTCCCAAAGGTTAGCTAGTGTGACGCAATGTATCCCTGTTATGGCCTCTAAATCGTGTGCTTGTGAATTCGTGCATCCACCTTATCAACTCAAATCTATGACTGCGTATCGGTTTTTGCCTTGAAATTTGCTTAATTCGTCTCCCACCTTCCCAAGTCTCGGAATGTTCATCAGTCTTGATCGCATGTTGTTGCTCAACCTGATTGAATCTCCTGTTAATCTTTTATCTGGTACTCCCCTCGGTGGACGCAAGTCGTACGTAGAAATTAAGCAAGAGTCACTTGCTCAGTTATCCTTGGCATTTGTGCGATGTTCTCTTGTGCTATATTTTGATCTTCGGATCATTTTCATGTTGATTCTAAACCTTGTGACTACCTTTGCTTGCTATCCCTCCTTGTATGGCGCTTGCTCTTACAGCCCATTGGTGCTACTTGAAATTTCACTTTCGTTGTGCGTTTAGTAATGGTGTTATGAGTAACCGCTGATGGTGCCGTGACGAAACCAAGGGCCTCCTGTGGCTGTAGACACATGGCTGGCTGCTTGGCACGCGCTGGTATCACGGTTTCTAGTCATGATCCATTATCAAACGATAGACGATGTGTTATTTTCTCGTGTTCCTTTTCTTGGTTATCTCTCTATATTGTATCGTAAGATCCATATCTTAGACCGAAAGTAGTGGAGTTTCCTTCTGAAGTTGCTAAGAGGATAACCTTTGAAGAACAGGTCACCGACATAACATTAACAGATTGCAATAGGTGGTAGACAAGTAACTCTACTTAGTTGTCCCAATATTGACGAACGTTATCTAGTGAGCGAAGTATCTCATTTCTGTTGGATAAAAAGGACACAACACTTAATGTTGGACAAGTCATCCGTTGGATAAGACTCGATCATCACATTATGCAAGTTTAACCTTTGTATGCATAATGGTCATACTATCAAAATCAACCATCTCTGGTGTGACTCCTTATCTGTTGACTTCGATGGCAACCACCTGCTTTGTATCAACCACAATTATTGTGATCAAGAATGAAGATTTAGAACTTTTTAGTGTAGAGAGACAACTGATTAGTTACCAATAGGAAGGTTAATCTCCAGCTAGGTAACGACCCCTTGGTAGCTACGAAGGCTATGTCTTACAGAGCAATAACCAACAAAAAGTTAATCAACTAGCCCCAACTTGAGTGATACTCTATCTTTCAGAGCCATGGAGATCAAGTCAATTCCATCCTGGACAATCACACAGATATTGCAAGGTGTTCTATCAGCTAAAGTAAAGAATTAGAGAAAGTATGCCCTAGTTTCGATCAACATCCTTGTGCCCTTAGGTGCCACAAACGGTTTGTCCATAACTTTATTGGACAAAGTGTTGAGGAATATTTGAAAGCAATTTGAGAAGTGTCAAACAACAGATTTCCTATCTTAGAGCTGTTGTTTGATCCCAAAGAGGAAGCCTCGGGTGAATGTTGGCCTGACAAAGTTGCTATGCTACAAGTTAACTCGACTTACAGTGCAACTAAGTCACGAAGGAAAATTTTTACTCAATCGCTTGGTGGTAGACTACTCCCCGTGGTTAAGTGAATAATTACAACTTTTGTTGTCCTTAAGGCCTCGTCACATTTTTTTTCTTTGGAAATTATTTTTCAATGATGACATACTTTAGTACCTTATACATGTTTTTACCCAAGAGGTTGCATCTGATTCAACTCAGATAATTGTTGTTTTTGGATAAAAGAATATTATTAGATAACAGTTGGCAGAACTAGGAAGACGACAGAGTCAGCTATCACATCCACTGACCATCGATAGACTCAGATAATATAGTGTTGTCATCAGAGAAAGAGAACTGCACGCATGGAATAGTAAGTAGCTTTCCATTAGTTGATATATGAATGTTTGAACATTTATGACCAACATAGACCTTGTCTATTGGTTAGTCAGTATCCTATAGCCTCAGAGTATATTTGTCGTCTATGATCTCACCCTTTTGGAAGGTTGTACTCAAGCCATTTTGGTAGAGAACTGCTTTTCAAAACCATGTGAACATATAGCCATTTCAACGAGTATACTTCTGAAAATTTTGGTCTAGTGTCAAGTTCATATGGCCTATGTTGTGCTCATTAGAGAGTCAGATACTTATGAGTGGTCAGCTCACGGACTAATTGATCTTTGTACATTTAGAATGTCGTACTGTGCTATCTTGGATTCCTCCCAAAGTAACAATGCTTCATGGAAGTCAATGAAGGAAATTCTTCAGACAAATTTTACCATGAAGAATAAGTATCAGAAAGTGCCTTTGGTCAAATTGTTCACCGATGTTGAAGCTTTTAGCTGAATGCTATAGCAGATATTGGGAACTAGATAACGTGTCTCTCTTCCTTAAAAGATCTTCCATTCCGAATCTCGGGACGCGATTCTTTTAAGGGGGGAGGGCTGTAACACCCCAGGTGTTTATCACTAATTAAGTAGTGGGTTTAAGCTCAAACATGATGGATTAGTGGAGATGACGATGTCAAAGTCAAACCTATGGAAATAAGCCCTAACCTAAACTTGGGTATTGCACCCTTGCTTACATATAGGCTCAATTAAAAGGTATATGCTTGGGTGTTGTTATCAAAGTATCTTCACATGTCTCACATCAATAACTATCTATATTGATCCCTGGAAAAGTTTCATGAAGTTTGGAATAAAAAAGTCACATGAAATGATAAGTTCCATTCCTATTGGAATTTGCCCCATTAAGTTAATGGAACTATAGAACATCAACCAAACCTGGCAAACTATCCAAATGACTCCAGATGAACTCTACAACACCTTAACTACACTTAGGGCACTTAATGGAACAATGTTCATGTTGACCATTTTGCCTAAATGTGCTTCTAAGTGATGGTTGACTATGTATGGACCCGAGAACACGTTTGTTTGACCATTTCAAAAGTGTGACCTAGAAGCTTTGCATGACTGTGCACCCATTGACAAAGTTGTAGAGAATTTTATAAGGAACAAACTTTATTTAAGAGTCAAGTCATGAAAATGTGTGGAACCTGCTCGAACAGGGCTCACAAGTCAGTTTTAGGGCTGATTTCAGCACTTAGCCATTTTTAAGCCCTAATTCCAGTAACATCGACGTTGGCATCCCGTGTTCTCATGATTTTGCTAACCAACATGATTTGACCCTTTAACAAAAGTTGGAGTTTATGTTATGGAGAACAACATGTAAAAAGTTGGGATCAATTTGACCAAGTTTGGCATTGCAAAATCCCAAAACCGAGCCCTAGCTTAACATGTTGACACTGGTAATTTGGGAACTGATTATCTCCTAATCTAAAGCTCTAATAACTATGACCCCTAAATAGAAAGTATAGAGCATACTGAGATGAACAACTTTGCTATTGGACCCAATTCGAAAATTGGCCTGTATCGAGCCCAACATGGCGTATCCACTTGGCTTTGCTGATGCCTGCCACGTATTCGACGAATTGCCTCAACCACCGACACGTGGTCACAGCATGAACGCCACGCATCCACCGTGCCGACACACGTCCACGTCCATGCCGCGTGCCTTGCCTTCTGCGCGCAAGGGATGGAGGAGCTGAGCTCGCCCTCCCTCTAGCGTGCCCTCACTGCTCCGCTCCCGCTCACTAGTCTCCTTCCTCGCTGCTGCACGCACACGTGCGGGCACAGATGCCGCCGTGGCCGCCATGGCAGCCGCCGAACTAGACTCCAGCCATCGTTGCCGCTCCAAGCTCCCTCATGCTCCACCGCGCGCACCATCGCCTCCGCCTCCATCTCCTTGTCTTTCGGCTTCCCTTCCCCGGACCCTGACCAGCACCGGAGTGCGCCATCGCCATGGCTGACCGGCCAAGCTCCATGGCCACCGACGTTCTCCTACCTCCGGCCTTCCTCCGCCCGAACGGACCACCGCACCACCTTCGCCACGCCATGCCACACGCACGGCACCTCCTCCCCGGCCTTGACCTTCACCGAAGGCCACTGCCATCAGGCCGCCGCCGTCGCCGCCGCCTGCTCTGGTGGCCACAACGCTGGGGACTGCCGTGGGCCGAGCCATGTAGCTCTACGGGTGCGCAAGGGCACGTTGGAGCTCATGCCACCCTTAGTCGCCGCTGCCGGTGACCCCCTCGCCGAAGACCGACCGACCGAGCCGCCTCCTCTGTTCGGCCGACGGAGGTAGAAGATGAAGACCGGTTTTCCCTCCCCTGTGCCTCTCTCTTGTATGACAGGTGGGCCCGGCCCGACCGTGGGCCCCTCACGTCAGTTTAAGCAGTGGCGGTTTCTGGTTCATAGCCGGGTACACCTAGCGAATTAAGTAGGGTTTCAGTAATTCTGTTTTTGAATTTTAGAGAATTTGTAAATCTTCTAAAAATCATATCTCATGCTAGTTAATTCCAAAAATAGTAAATGGGGACTTTTTGGAAACCTTGAGAAGAGCTCTTTGTAGTAGAGTCATAAAATTCTATATGTTTGTAGATGTTTTCTGATGTCTTTATTTAAGTTTTAAAAATGCTCTAAAAATGCCTCTAAACTTAACCAGAGCAAGATCTAGAGTTTTAGGACTCCAAAAATAGTGATTATTGTTTTGTTAATTTTGTGATGACATGTAATTGCTAGGAAAAATATTAAACACACTAGTTGTTCACTGTTTTCTTAGGGTTTTGATTGGACCTTGATAAATAAGGAAATCTACATTATATTGTTTGTTATTTTTATATCTTGAGTTGTGTTGCCCCAATTGATGTGAAATTTTTATGGTAGGCTTCTCATGCTATGGATGTACTGTGGTAAAAATTTCATGGCCATTGCTTATAGTATGCTCAAGTTATTGAGTTAACTTGTTTATGGCTTGATAAATAGGTTATAAATAATATATAAATGATAAAATAGAAAATGTTGTTCCATTACCTTAGTACGGTGTTTCTCTATCATATTGATTCATAATATGGCCTTGTGTTCACATAAAATCTTGAGTTTTAGGTTTAACTTGCTCTCACATGATTTATCTCAATAGCTATTTGTCTTTTTCTTAGAGGTTGATATACATGTCCAAATGGCTTGAAATTTGGACAATAGACTATTGAGAGCATTTGTAGGTCACTGAAATTTTGGTAGAATTTATTGAGCATTTTTGTTAGGTGTTCATAATTCCACCTAATTATCTAAATAAATTAAGAAAATGTATTAAAAGAATTGATTTAGGAATGGGCATTATGTTTTGTGGTGTTCATTAGTCATATGTGATATGTTGGTAAAGTTAGTTTTGTCCAAGTATATGTTTGCAACATAAGTTAATAATTATTTCTTGCAAATGAGGTTTCTGGACAGATCTGGGAACTTAGCAAAGTTCTTAATGATAATGTGCTTTGTTGTAAAACTTGTTTATAGAAAAGTTGTAGATAATTTATGTATCTAGCTGCTGTTAAAATTTGGTGGCATTTGGCCATGTGGTTTAGGAGTTATAGCTATTTAAAGTTGGGTTACAGAATTGCCTGCTCTCTGCCTTGCTAGACCAGTTTTCTGTGTTTGTGTAAATTCGACATGTGAAACTTTGGAATCATGCTGTGATGATTATAAATGAAATGTAGATAATTTCCTAAGCTTTCCAGAATGTCTTCTTGCAAGTCATTTGGACTTATGGAACTCCAGATATGATTGATTTATGAAGCTACTGTTTGTATGTCCAGAAATTGACATATTCTAGTTATAGTTGTTGCTTCACCTTGACTTGCTTTGCTATGTTGATTTCTAAAGAGTGATATACATCTTGTTAGTGTTAAGTGTGCTTGAGATCTTGTGTGACTTGTGTCATGATCGATATGCTGGTCATCTTTTAAGGATATGCTTAAGTGATAGTTAAGTTGATTAACTCTAGTGCCCATGTGAACTTGGTGTGCTGGTATGAATGTTGTGTTATTTCATTTCTAAGTATTCATACATATGCATTGTTGCACCTCATTTAGGCACGCTAGCTGAAAAACGTGAAGGACGTGATGTGGCGTTGGAGCCAAACCCGAAGACAGTGTTTGGTGGAACTATCCCGAAGATGGAAGTACTCAGCGAGTTTCATCTGACCAACACTAACTTGAGTCGGATCCCAGGCAAGCCCCGGAGCATTATAAGCCTCCTATCTTCAAAGCAATTAATTCTATATACGTTATAAGTATTGTTGCATTAAGTGGTAGGAGTTGGTTGGAAACCCTTGCTGCATTATATCATTCCTTATCCAGTGATATGAAATCCCTGAATCCTACATAGACTAGGATCGAGTAGATGCTTAGCCCTGCTTTAAGCGGTAGAAGTCAGGTGATTTCCTGTCACCTGTGAGATGTAGGGATATTCATTATGGCACAGTTGGCTATATTTGCTATCGTGGAATGGAACCATGTGTTAATAAAATGAAATGAGACCGGGCAGGATGACGATAGTGAAGCAACAAGGCATGGAGGTCTTGGGTGTGGATCTATCCCCGTCTGAGTCGTTTAAGGACCGATTCGCTGTACGTCCTTGAGTCATGTTGAACGCAGTCTAACACTTAGTTGGCCCGATAAGTCGTTTCGACCGCGAAGCCGAGTAATATGGTTCAGGCCGGGAATCAAATGGTAGGTTGCTTCTTGGAGGAGAGAAAGGATGTGCTTGGGGACATTGGCGTGAGACCAAGGGGGGGTTAGAGTCCCTATCACCTGGCAGAGTGTTGCCCTTGGGGTCGCGACATCATTCGGACCCGCGATTCCTGAATCATATGAAAAGGTGGCTTGTGCGACCCTGGCAGGGGCCTACGCGGTGAGTGTTAGAAATACCCCTCCAGCTGGATAGGAATTCGATTCGAATCGCCGTCGCTCCCGGTTAGTGAGCACTTGACTTGAGCAGCGGCAACGTAGATTCCATTAAATTAAACGGATGGTTAATTGGATAATGATGGAAAGATTGCCTCAATTTATACCTGCTATGGTTAATATTGTTTGCTCCTAATAAAGTGAGTGCTCTAGTACAGGTTCTAATATAGATGACAGGTTAATGATAATTAACTTGATGCTTAAGCATTAATGATTACTTATCTATATTAAGCTCTTATGCAAAATGTTGTCAAGCTAGCCCACTTCATATCAGCCTTGCATGATCCTTGGTGTCACCTTTTTTCTAGTTTATGACGGGTAAGTCTAGCTGAGTACATTCTCGTACTTAGGATTTTATCCCCACTTGTTGTAGGTTGTGATGTATCATGACGACTGCAAGAGTTGGTTGGCTCCTGCCTTAGTGGCGGAGTGCGATCACAGGCATGATCCTTCTGAGTTATCTTCTCTCTAATGCTTTTGTTGGAAAATGACATTGGTACTGGCATGTATTTGAAATAAGATTAATGTTAGTTTCAAATTACTTTGCTTCTGCTACTTTTCAAATTAAGTTGTAATAACTACATTGAACTCCGATGTATATTGAACTACTTGTAAAATGGTTGTAACATGTGACTTGTTATGTTGAATCACTATGATCTTGGCTGGTATGTTGATTGGTTTGAAATCCCTCGTGATTTCATTGGACTACTGGAGTTATATGGGCTCAAGTGCGAGAATTTGATCACTTCGGTGATTGTTTTTGTACTTGTGCTCTTATAATTTGGATGGTTCCGTTACATACCATCGGGTGTGTCCAAAATGATTTATGAGCCTATGGTACATTTGGCGCAAACCATGCACCTATCTTGCACCGACACTAACACTGTCTCCAAAGCGACTGAAACGAGATTCCACATGATCCACGTCACCTAAGAGTACCATCAGGTGCATCCAAAACGATTTCCGAGCCTATGGTACATTCGGCGCAAACTGAGCCACTATCTTGCATCAAGATTAGCACTATCTCCAAATGGACCGTGCTTCCACTCGAGCCTCGTCACCTAAGAGTTCTATCAGGTGCGTCCAAAATGATTTCTAAGCCTATGGTACATTTGGTAAAAACTGTGCACCTATTTTGCACCGACACTAACACTATCTCCAAATGGTCCAAAACGAGATTTGACATGGCCCACGTCACCAACGAGTTCCATCGGGTGCGTCAAAAATGATTTCAGAGCCGGTGGTATGGACGCAAACTGTGCACTTATCTTGCGTAAAGATTCGCACTATCTCCAAATGGGCCAAATTGAGTATCCAATATAGCCTTGTCACCAAGGAGTACCATCGGGTGCGTCCAAAACAATTCCTGAGCCTATGGTACGTTTGGCATAAACCGTGCACCTATCTTGCACCAACACTAACACTATCTCCCAACGGACTGAAATAAGATTCTACATGACACACGTCACCTAGGAGTTCCATCGGGTGCGTTCAAAATGATTTCTGAGCCTATAGTACGTTCGGCACAAACCGAGGAACTTTCTTTTGTCAAGATTAGCACTATGTCTGAACGGACCGAAACAAGCGTCCACTTGAGCCTCGTCACCTATGAGTACCATCGGCTGCGTCCAAAATGATTTCTGTGCCTATGGAACATTTGGCGCAAACCGTGCACCTATCTTACACTGACACTAATATTGTCTCCAAATGAATCAAAATGAGATTCCATATGACCCATGTCCCTTGGGAGTACCATCGGTTGCGTCCAAAACAATTTCCAAGCCTATGGTATGTTCGGCACAAACCGAGCAACTATCTTCCATCAAGATTATTGTAACATCCCGGCTCAGGGCTTAACAGGATTAATAGGATACTCATACCAATAAGTTGCAACTTCTTTTCCGGAAGCCCATCTCCAAACAACTCTAAAGTTAAGCGTGCTTGGCCTGGAGCGATGGGTGACCGACCGGGAAGTTCTTCCCGGGTGCGCACGAGTGAGGACAAAGTACGCAGAAAAGACTTGTGTTGGTCTGTGAGGGTAGTCTATATTCTAGAAAAGCGGCCAGATGTAAGCGGGCCCAGCCTCGAGGAGGTGGGACATTACAGAATGGTATCAAAGCTACCCAATATAAAGGTTCCCACAATTAAGTGCTTACATAATTACACGGTTTAAACATGTAAGTATGCAAGTCACCAAAACTACTCTTCCCTAGATCACCGGTTGGACGATCATGCTCTCACAACTCCCACTTACCAGAGCGTCGAGGCAATTGATCCATACATTACCACCCAAGTGGATGGCATCCATACAATATCACGCCGTATGGATGACGAAACAGAAACAACCAAGATCCCCAAGTTAGTACTTATAATAAGCCACCTAAGAGTCCTTATTTGGGCTAAGGGATGTGATCACTGGCATACCTATGAAAATAATTTTTAGAATTTTAACCTTTTTCATAATCAAATACTTTTGTTTTTAAATACTCATGCGATGTGTTTAATGTTGAATTATGCTCCGATACTAGCTGTAACAGAACCGACCAAATTATAAGAGCACAAGTACAAAAACAAGCACCGAAGCGCTCAAATTTTTGAACTTGAGCCCATATAATCCCGGTAGTCAATCGAAACCACGAAGGATTTCAAACCAACTTGCTTACAACCAAGATCGCATCATTCAACATACAACATCATACGTTACATTTCACCAGTAGTTCCAAAATAAGTTTACACACACGGAGTCGCAATTATTACAAACCAAGTTTATAAAGTAGCGGAAGCATAACACACGCATTAGTTCACATACTACTGCCAGTCTTAATGATCAACATCCCACAAAAGCATTAAGGAAAGTACATAAAAGATGATCACGCCTGAGTGATCTAGTCCTCGTCACCCGCAGGGTGGAGGCAGGTCTTGCAGAAGCCCTGATAAAGCATGTCATCTGCAACAGGAGGGAATAAACCCTGAGTACGGGAATGTACTCAGCTAGACTTACCCGTCAAAAACCAGAAATAAGATGACACCAAGGATTATGCAAGGCTTACACAAGAGGCTAGCGACACCACATTTTGCATAAAGGCATAAGTAGTTGAAACTCTTATAACCTGTACTAGCAGTTATTTTTAGCATTTACCTGTCATCTATCTTAGCACCTGTACTACACATGCACTTGATTATCATCAAACAATTATTAACATGTTATCCATAGCAGGTATAAATTGTGGCAACAATATATCATTCACTTAACCATCTGTTCAATTAATGAGATCTACGTTGCCGCTGCTCAAGTCAAGTGCTCACTGACTGGGAGCGACGGCGATTCGAATCGAATTCCTATCCAGCTGGAGGGGTATTTCTAACACTCACCGCGCAGGCCCCTGCCAGGGTCGCACAAGCCACCTTTTCATATGATTCAGGAATCGCGGGTCCGAATGATGTCGCGACCCCAAGGGCGACACTCTGCCAGGTGATAGGGACTCTAACCCCCCCTTGGTCTCACGCCAATGTCCCCAAGCACATCCTTTCTCTCCTCCAAGAAGCAACCTACCATTCGATTCCCGGCCTGAATCAAATTACTCGGCTTCACGGTCGGAACGACTTATCCAGTCAACTAAGTGTTAGACTGCGTTCAACATGACTCAAGGACGTACAGCGAATCGGTCCTTAAACAACTCAGACGGCCATAGCTCCACACCCAAGACGTGAAGTGTCTTGCGGCTATACTATCGAACTCCCGCCCGGTCTCAATTTCATTTTTAAGCGTGGTTCCATCCACGATAGCCATAAGCCACTCGTGACTCCTTCCTACATCTCGCGGATGACCGGAAATCACCTGACTTCTACCGTACTACGCAGGGCTAAGCATTGATACGTGCCTAAACCTAAATTAGGGTTTAAGTACGATATCTGCACAAGGACAGGTATAATGCAACAATTGTTTTCATACAACTCCTACAACTTAATGCATTAAACAATTAAAAGTACTCAAGATAGATTTATAAAATGATAGGTTCAGCATGCACCGGGGCTTGCCTTTCAGAAAGGTCGAGGGCCGGTGGTCAGGACACTCAGGCAGGTCTTCTGCGGGAACTTCTCCGCCGGTTGGTTCCTCTGGTTGCTCCGGCTGGTCCTGGACTTCCTCCGGTATCACTGGCTCGAACTCGAGGAGTGTTACCCCCTCCGGAACACCTATTGCATGAGTGCATAATAAATCTCATGGATGCATAATGAAAGATGTAGCATGCTCGGAATGAAATGCATTACAACACTCTTAAAGCTCTATTCAAATCACTTCAAGAATTAGGTGCAAATTTCTTCTCCGGTAGAGAAGTACTCACCTAATCTACTCAACCTAAGGTATAGCTGTTCATCTTCGGTTAAGGCCCTAACACCTAACAAACACAAGAGTAACATTACTTAGGTTACCACATCCAACCCAAAATATCACAGTAAGACATTCTGGACAGCAGCTACTTGTTTCTAACATAACTGGAGATTCCCAACTCCAAAAGATATGATCTAAGACAATCTGGAAAGCTTATGAAATGCACCACAATTCATTTTCAGACCTCAATCCTAAATTCCTAAGTTTTCTATGTCAAATTTCATAAGTTCCAGAATCTGTCCTCTCTAAATAGAGAGCAGTCAATTCTAGACTGTCACTTAAAACAGCAATAACTCCTAAACTACTAAGCCAAATGCTCTCAAATTTTGACACAAGCTAGTTTATCAAGTTTACTACAACTTTGGTATTCACAAGTTTTCCAGCAAACACTTTTATTAAGGGTCAAACCCAAAGATACTACCAGCTGTCCAAAAAACCTAGAATTGCAAAGATTAAATATTTATTTACGTGGCAAACATCCTCTAAGACCAAACTAATATTACCAAAAGTTCACATAGGTCACAAAAACACCAGAAAGTAAGGTGTGCCCACCTAGAATATTTATTTACACCCCTTTCTTAATTTACTTAATCAATTAAGTGGAATTTCAAACATATATGTAAACTGCTCCTAAAATTCTACAAAAATTACAGGAGACTCTCTGACCCAAAAAAGAGACTACTGTAAAAATTTGAACTAAAGTTATTCATAGAAACTCCCTAAACAAAATTCACAAGCCCAAAAGGCTGATTTTTGTATAATTAACAAATCATATTGAAAAGTATCAAACAACAGATTTCATATTTTTTTAGATACTTTATGGTGCCAAGACATTCTCCAAAAATTTATAAGAATATTGCACATGTAGAAAAATTACTAAAATTCATTCAAGTATTTCCTAAAATAACAAGATAGCAATATAACTGGAAAAGTACTTAAGCACTACTACCCAAATTTTTACCAGAGCTAGAGCAAGTATAATTTAGCCTACCCACCAAATTTCATAATTTTTGGAATACAACAGCTCAAGTTATACATTTAACAAATTTGCCTTCATTTCAAAACACATTTGAAAGATCTATTTAATTCTCCCAGAAACTAAACATCACATATATATTTGATATTTTTCCTAAATACTACACTTCACCTAGAGTCCAACAAAATTTGGACCACCTCAAATGGATCTATAAAATGGGAGATAAAATTTCTACAACACAGCATATAAATCTGTGAAAAGAATAAAAGGAAAAGTAAAATGGAAACTGAAACCAGTCACAGGGCCGGCCCAATCCACCAGCGCGGCCCAACACGCGCGGCCCGAGCAAGCTCCCGCCCAGGCACATCTGACCGGTGGGACCCGCGTGTCGGTGACACAAGGTAGGGGAAGACGGACGCCGCCAACTCTGGCGAGCTCCAACTCGTCGGTGATGGCTACTCCGACGAAAGCAAGGGTACCACCGTGTTCCCCTTGACCTCCCACCCTGGTTGACTCTCGAATCGGGGACACTACCAAGCCCTAGCTACGACGGCCATGGCGGCGGCGGCCCGGTGATGGCGCATGGTGGTGCGGTGGTGAGCTCCGAGCACCAAGTGGTCACCGGAGGTGCGCATCCGCTTCCCAGAGCCAAGGCAGACCTAACGAGATTCCTATTGAGGACCGAGGCAAGGTGGAGGAGCATGGCCGAGTGCAAGCACCGCAGGCGGCGGTGCGCCGGTGAGCTCCGAGCGGGGGAAAAGCCGGCAATGCGCCCTTACCCTGCTCGGTTGCTCCAAAGGAGGGTTCGACGAGGTTCGGGAGGTGGTGGCGGAGCTGTGGGCGTGGTGTATTGGCCGGTGGTGCGACGGTGAGCGCACACGGTGGCGGCGGAGCGCACGGCACCGCAGGCGGCTCGGTTTTTTCCGCTCGGCGAGCACAGGGCGAGAGAGAGACAAAGGCAGGAGTGAGGCGGAGGCAGCGTCGTGGCGTTCAAGAAGCCCGCTCGGACCTGACCGGTGGGGCCACAGTCGGCGTACGGTCGCCACCGCGCGCCGACGCGGCGGTCGCGGTCTGAGGCCGGTCGGCCATTTCCCCGCTGCCCGATCTGAACTGCAACACTAGCAACAACACGTTGCAACATTTGCAACATCGACCACCCCAAAACAGCAGCAGCTTTCAAGCCCTGTAGCTCTAAAACCAGCCCGAATCACGAGATAAGCTAATTAACAAAGTTGTAGCTCATGAAATTCTCTACAACTTTGTCAATATGAGCTAAACCTGAATCGACATGTTTTGGGATTTATAGAGCCAGGAACAAAATCTGTTTTTGTGAAACAACAGAAAATCAGCAGCATAGAAAAGTGGAAATTTGGCTGGCTTAGGGACTGAATCATGAATTGAGATAATTGACAAAGTTGAAGCTTACAATTTTTACTACAACTTTGTTAATATGGACTTGAACTGGTTTTGCTTCTAAGCTGGTGATTCTGAGGGTTCAGTTTACATGACTTCACTAATTAGCATGGAAACAACACTTAGGAGGGCAATTTGGTCATTTTGGTCAACATGAACATTGTTCCACTAATGATCCTAAGTGTAATTAAGGTGTTGTAAGGTATAATTAGCTACTCTCTCCTTTTGTTACACCAACTATCTAGTGTCACATGATGTGAACCAAACAAAATTCTAAAACATCCACATTAGTTGCAAACAACATAAAATAACATGAGATGATGCATGCTTATGCTTATGCAAATGCAATGCAAGTATGGAGCTAAACACCTGAGGTGTTACAGCCCTCCCCCCTTATAAAAATCTCATCCTGAGATTTGGAAAGCGTACCATTTATCATAGAATTCCTTATAACCATCCCGCAAATAGTCCTCCCGTTCCCACGTAGCGTCACTTTCACTACCCTGATTACTCCACATCACTTTGTACCACTTAACCACTTTGCTTCTAGTCACTCGTTCCTGAGTATCAATCACTCGGACTGGCTTTTCTTCGTAAGTTAAATCAGAGTCAAGCCTGATATCTCCTAAAGGGACTCTTTCCTCAGGAACTCGAAGACACTTTTTGAGCTGAGATACATGGAAGACGTTGAATATGGCACTCATTTCAGGAGGTAACTGGATCTTGTACGCAACAGCTCCAATCTTGCCTATGATTTGGAAAGGACCCACGTATCTTGGCGCAAGTTTCCGCTTAACACCAAAACGTTGGACACTCTTCATTGGAGAAACTTTCAGATAAACGAAGTCTCTAACTTCAAACTCGAGCGGTTTTCTACGACGATCAGCATAACTTTTCTGTCTAGCTTGGGCTGCAGCCATATGTTTTTGGATGGTACGGACTTGTTCCTCAGCTTCCTGAATAAAATCAATACCATAATACCTCCTTTCACCAGCTTCTACCTAGTTTAGTTGAGTTCTACACTTACGACCGTACAAAGCTTCGAATGGGACCATCTTAATACTCTCTTGGTAACTATTATTGTACGAGAATTCGGCTAGAGGTAACCATTTTTCCCAAGAACCCTTGGATGAAATGACGCATGCCCGCAACAGATCTTCCAAGATTTGGTTAACTCGTTCCGTCTGACCAGACGTCTGGGGGTGATAAGCAGAGCTTCTCACTAACTTGGTTCCCAGAAGGTGATGCAAGTGCTCCCAAAAGCGAGCAGTGAACTGGGGACCACGGTCAGAAACAATAGTACGAGGTACCCCATGGAGCCGGACTATCTGATTGAAGTACAACTCAGCATAGTTAGTGGGACGATAGTCCACTCTAACTGGAATGAAGTGAGCTGATTTGGTCAAACGATCCACAATTACCCAGATGGAGTTATGATTTTTGACAGTAGGAGGAAGTCCGACAATGAAATGCATGCTTATCTCTTCCCATTTCCAGCCTAGGATAGAAAGCGGTTGAAGTAACCCAGCTTTCATGTGTACAGCTTTAACTCTACAGCAGGTGTCGCATCTAGCAACATACGCAGCTATCTCTTTTCGCATCTTGGTCCACCAATAAAGTGGCTTCAAATCATAATACATCTTATTACTACCAGGATGGATGGACAACTTGGACGAATGTGCTTCGGACAGGATCTGATCTCTAAGCTCTCGGTCCTTAGGTACCACTAATCTATCCTTAAACCACAGCACACCTTCTTCATCTACCCTGAAATGCTTAGTTTCTTCCTCTTTCATCTTGCGTTTTATGTGGAATATACCAGGATCAGTCTTTTGGAGCTCAATAATTATGCTTTTGAGAGTACAACTGACAGTGATGTTGTACAAGACTGTTGGATGTAGAAGGCGAGATCGGTGAAAATCAGTTTCAACTAAGGAATGACAATGAGACTTACGGCTTAGAGCATCCGCAACCACATTTGCCTTGCCCGGATGATAGTGTACTTACAGATTATAATCTTTAATCAACTCGAGCCATCTTCTTTGGCGCATATTTAACTCGGGTTGAGTGAAGATGTATTTGAGGCTTTTGTGGTCTGTGTAGATATTGCAGACATTGCCCAGCAGATAATGCCGCCATACTTTCAAGGCATGAACAACTGCGGCGAGTTCTAAGTCATGCGTTGGATAATTCACCTCATGTTTTCGAAGTTGTCGATAGGTATATGCAATCACTCGGCCTTCCTGCATCAACACACCTCCCAAACCTATGCCTGAGGCATCACAATAAACATCAAATGGTTTCTCGATATCCGGTTGTGCCAAAACCGGAGCTGAGGTTAGGAGGGTTCGCAGTTGGTGAAAAGCCGCATCACACTCAGGGGTCCAGACAAATCTGGTGTCTTTTTGCAGCAACCGAGTCATGGGTTTGGCTATTTTTGAGAAATCCGGGATGAAGCGACGATAATAGCCTGCCAACCCAAGAAAACTCCGAACCTCACGAACCGAAGTAGGAGCCTTCCAATTCAATACTTCCTGTACCTTGGTGGGATCCACCATAATTCCCCATCGGACAACACATGCCCAAGGAAAGGTACTTCACGAAGCCAGAATTCGCACTTACTGAACTTTGCATATAATTGATGTTCGCGCAGTCTGGTGAGGACTATACGCAGATGTTCAGCGTGATCTTCCTCATTTTCAGAATATATCAGGATGTCATCAATAAATACCACCACAAACTTGTCCAATTCGGGCATAAACACCGAATTCATCAAGCACATGAAGTGTGCATGGGCATTTGTCAGGCCGAAAGACATAACAAGATACTCATAAAGGCCGTATCTTGTCGAGAAAGCCATTTTTGGAATATCTTCGGGACGGATTTTAATCTGATGGTAACCAGACCTCAGATCAATCTTGGAAAAGGCTTTAGCTTTGGACAACTGATCGAACAGGATATCGATACGTGGCAGAGGATACTTATTTTTGACAGTGACTGCATTCAGAGGTCTATAATCTATGCACATCCGTAATGATTGATCCTTCTTCTTTACAAAGATAGCTGGACATCCCCACGGAGACGAACTAGGACGAATCAACCCCTTCTTTAAAAGTTCATTCAATTGCACCTTAAGTTTAGCTAACTCATTCAGAGGCATCCTATAAGGTCTCCTAGAGATGGGCGCTGTGCCAGGCAACAACTCAATTTTAAATTCCACATCCCGATCCGGAGGGAGTCCTAGCAAATCATCGGGAAAAACGTACGGAAACTCATTTACTACGGGAATTTCAGCTAACGCCTTTGCTTGCACAGCATTAACTTCCCCAGACAAATCAACTTTTCTAGGAAGTTGTACTAGAAAACCCTTTTGATCTGTAGGATCTCTGAGCATAACTACCCGAGTGGATGTATCAATGAGTACCCCATTCTGACTCATCCAATTCATGCCTAATATAACATCTATGCCTAATCCCGGCAACACCACTAAAGCAAGCGAGTACTTTCGCCCTTCTATCTCAAACTCAAGATTCCCCACTACTTTATTTGTGGAAATATTCCCACTTGCTGCACTAATGCAATAACCCCCACCTTCAACAGTATGCAATTTGTGTGCAAACTTTGATGCAAACTTAGGACTGATAAAGGAATGCGAAGCACCTGAATCAAAAAAGTACCACTGCAGGATGTTGGTCAACTAGGAACTTACCAGCAGTGACAACCTCACCAGATGGGATTTCCTCAATACTGTTATAATGAGCGTGCCCTTGACGGCCACCTTGGTTGACATTCTTCTTAGGGTAAGGACAGTTCCTGGACCAATGGTCTGGCTTGTTGCAGTTCTAGCAAGGCATGTTGCTAGGAGGGACACTGGAGCTACTCTGACCAGAATTTCCCTTTGGCAGAGCGACTGTATAAGCCTTGCGGAACCTAGTTTTGGCAGCAGGCTTCTTCTGTGGCGGACGGAACTTGGTATTCTGAGCAGGTGGGCGAGGGGAAGACCGAGGTGCAGCTGATGTCCGAGACTGCAAAGCACTCGCCTCAAGGGCCCTTTTACGGCTCTTAGAGGCAGAATAAATAGCATTGTTGTTCTCCTGGGTCAAAGCATCACTGATAAAATCATTGAAGGTAGTACATTTGCTAGTACCCATAGTCTTCATCAGCTTTGGGCCGAGGCCCCTTTTAAAGCTAGCAATCTTCTTGGCATCGGTATCCACAAACTCTGTTGCATACCTAGCCAGATTGTTGAAAGCTTGTAGGTATTCAGTCAGACTTTTATTACCCTGCGACAGCCTCATGAATTCAGTGTGCTTGATAGCCATAAGACCTGGGGGAATATAATTCCTGTGGAATGTTGCTTTGAACTGGCCCCAAGCAATCGGGACATTTGCAGGCAATGTGGAACGATAGTGGCTCCACCAAATACCCGCTGGACCATGCAGTTGGTGAGAAGCATATTCAGCCTTTAGCTCATCAGTCAAGCGAAGCAGACGAAACTTTTGTTCAATAATATTCAACCACTCATCGGCTTGCAGTGGTTCCTCCGCCTCCTTAAAGAGCGGGGGCTTAGTATCAAGAAAGTCCTTGAAATGACTGTACTGATTGGGTTCTGGGCCCTGGCAGCCATGACGAGCCTCCCAGTTGGCACTGTAACGTCCCACCTCCTCGAGGCTGGGCCCGCTTACATCTGGCCGCTTTTCTAGAATATAGACTACCCTCACAGACCAACACAAGTCTTTTCTGCGTACTTTGTCCTCACTCGTGCGCACCCGGGAAGAACTTCCCGGTCGGTCACCCATCGCTCCAGGCCAAGCACGCTTAACTTTAGAGTTGTTTGGAGATGGGCTTTCGGAAAAGAAGTTGCAACTTATTGGTATGAGTATCCTATTAATCCTGTTAAGCCCTAAGCCGGGATGTTACATCCTCACCCCCTTAAGAGACCGACGTCCTCGTCGGTCAATCCCAAGCCAGAAACGTCCTCTCTTGGCCACGTCCGTGTGTCCAGTGTCAGCGTATGTGTCATGCTGTGTGACCACTCTGGGTCCACACCAGCCATGCGCACCATGCCTACGCAACTGCGACACACGCGCCCGTGAAACCATGAGAGTCGGCTTTGATACCATTCTGTAACGTCCCACCTCCTCGAGGATGGGCCCGCTTACATCTGGCCGCTTTTCTAAAATATAGACTACCCTCACAGACCAACACAAGTCTTTTCTGCGTACTTTGTCCTCACTCGTGCGCACCCGGGAAGAACTTCCCGGTCGGTCACCCATCGCTCCAGGCCAAGCACGCTTAACTTTAGAGTTGTTTGGAGATGGGCTTCCGGAAAAGAAGTTGCAACTTATTGGTATGAGTATCCTATTAATCCTGTTAAGCCCTGAGCCGGGATGTTACATCCTCACCCCCTTAAGAGACCGACGTCCTCGTCGGTCAATCCCAAGCCAGAAACGTCCTCTCTTGGCGACGTCCGTATGTCTAGTGTCAGCGCATTTGTCATGCTGTGTGACCACTCTGGGTCCACACCAGCCATGCGCACCATGCCTACGTAACTGCGACACACGCGCCCATGAAACCATGAGAGTTGGCTTTGATACCATTCTGTAACGTCCCACCTCCTCGAGGATGGGCCCGCTTACATCTGGCCGCTTTTCTAGAATATAGACTACCCTCACAGACCAACACAAGTCTTTTCTGCGTACTTTGTCCTCACTCGTGCGCACCCGGGAAGAACTTCCCGGTCGGTCACCCATCGCTCCAGGCCAAGCACGCTTAACTTTAGAGTTGTTTGGAGATGGGCTTCCGGAAAAGAAGTTGCAACTTATTGGTATGAGTATCCTATTAATCCTGTTAAGCCCTGAGCCGGGATGTTACAATTATCACTATCACCAAACGGACTAAAATGAGCTTCCACTTGATCCTCATCACCAGGGAGTACCATCGGGTGCAACCAAAACAACTTCTGAGCCTATGGTATGTTTGGCGCAAACCGTGCACCTATCTTGCACCAACACTAACACTATCCCAAACCAATCGAAATGAGATTCCAGATGACCCATGTCCCCTAGGAGTACCATCGGGTGCGTTTGGAATGATTTCCAAGCCTATGGTATGTTTGACGAAAACCGAGGAACTATCTTGCATCAAGATTAGCACTATATACAAACGGACTGAAACGAGTTTCCACTTGAGCCTCATCACCAAATAGTACCATCGGGTGCATCTAAAATGACTTTTGAGCGTATGCTACATTTGGTGCAAACCTATCTTGCACTAACACTAACATTACCTCCAAACAAACCGAAACGAGATTCCACATGATCCACATCACCAAGGAGTTCCATCGGGTGTTTCCAAAATGATTTTCAAGCCTATGGAACATTCGGTGCAAACCGTGCAACTATCTTGCGTAAAGATTAGCACTATCCTCAAACGGACCAAATTGACCTTCTAATTGAGTATCATCACCAAGGAGTACCATCAGTTGCGTCCAAAATAATTTCTGAGCTATGGTATGGTTGGCACAAACTGTGCACCTATCTTGCACCGACGCTAACACTATCTTCAAATGGACCGAAACGAGATTCCACATGACCCACGTCACCTAGGAGTACCATCGGGTGTGTCCAAAACAATTTTTGAGCCTATGGTACATTAGGCGCAAACCGTGCACCTATCTTGCATCAAGATTTGCACTATCTCCAAACGGACCAAAGTGAGAACCACTAGAGCCTCGTCACCTAGGAGTACCATTGGGTGTGTCCAAAAGGATTTCTGTGCCTGTGGTTCGTTTCGTGCGAACCGTGCACCTATCTTACACTGACACTAACACTATCTCTAAACAGACCGAAACGAGATTCCACTTGACCCACATCGTCTAGGAGTTCCATCGGCTACGTCCAAAACAATTTCTGTGCCTGTGGTACGTTCACCGCAAACCATTCACCTATCTTGCATCAAGATTAGCACAATCTCCAAACAGACCAAAACACTCTTCCACTTGAGCCACATCACTTAGGAGCACCATCGGCTGCGTCCAAAATGATTTCTGAGCCTATGGTACGTTTGATGCAAACCATGCACCTATCTTGCACTGACACTAACACTATCACCAAACAGACCGAGACAAGATTCCACATCACCCACGTCACCTAGGAGTTCCATCGAGTGCATCCAAAGCGATTTCAGAGCCTGTGTTATGTTTGGCGCAAACTGCGCACCTATCATGCGTCAAGACTAGCACTGTCTCCAAACGGGCTGAAGTGAGAATCTAGTAGAGCCTTGTCACCTAGGAGTACCATCGGGTGTGTCCAAAATAATTTCTGAGCCTATGGCATGTTAGGCGCAAACTGTGCACCTATCTTGCATCAAGGTTAGTACTATCTCCAAACAGACCGAAGTGAGCATACACTAGAGCCTTGTCACCTAGGAGTACCATCGAGTGCATCCAAAAGGATTTCTAAGCCTACTGTACGTTTTGCACAAACTATGCACCTATCTTGCATGGACACTAACACTGTCTCCAAAGAGACTGAAATGAGATTTCACATGACCCACGTCACCTTGGAGTACAATCAGGTGCATCCAATTTCTGAGCCTATGGTACGTTCGGCGCAAACCATGCACCTATCTTGTGTCAAGATTAGCACTATTTGCAAACGGATCGAAACAAACTTCCACTTGAGTCTCGTCACCAAGGACTACCATCGGGTGTGTCCAAAAATGATTTGTGAGCCTATGGTACGTTTCGCGCAAATGGTGCACCTATCTTGCACTGACACTAACACTATATCCAAGCAGACCAAAATGAGATTCCCCATGACCCACGTCACCTAAGAGTACCATCGGGTGCATCTAAAACGATTTGTAAGCCTATGGTACGTTTGGCACAAACCTTGCACCTATCTAGCACTGACACTGACACTGTCTCCAAACGGATCGAAACAAGATTCCACTTGAGCCTTGTCACCTAGGCGTACCATCGGGTGTATCCAAAACGATTTCTGAGCCTATGGCACGTTTGGTGCAAACTGTGCACCTATCCAGCACCTAGTAGCGAATCTAGGATTTTAGTTCAGGGTATGCCATCCAAAAATTTCATATATGATTTCGGTAAAACCATTTACCAATTTGGTAACAATTCATTTTTTATATAATTCGGTATATCCACAATAAATGACAATATAAATGTTAAATTTGATGATTAAGTTAAAAACATCGACAAATTGTAATATAAATAATTCAAACACCATATTGGTAGTATAAAATATAGACACAAAAGAGAGTAAGAGACTTATAATTAGGGATGCAATGTCACTGGCTCCCCCACACTCTTTATAATATAAAATAAAATGCCAAATAATTAAACAGATTGTTCTCTTATGTATCAAATTTTCACATGCATGCAACTAGACAAACACTAACATGATATCAATCTAGAGTGTCTTTGATGTTGGGGCAAATCTACAATCTCGGTGCACCTACATGAGGGAATGAGGGATGATTTGATGATATTAGCAAATAGCATTGAAATTAAGTAGATAGAAATTTTCTACAAGACGACGAAGAGACCGAGGAGAAAAGATTAAATCTTACCATGCGAATCCAAGACAGTAGCGACTACCAGGCGATGAGGTTTCATACTGGTGTGTGGCACTATTGATGGTAGATAAGTATCATTTTTAACCGTGAACATAGCATGTGAAAGGACCTAAACATAAATACTATCTAGATATAGGGGTTACACAAACAGAATTCTAAGAGTTTTGGTGAATATCTATTTCTGTAGGGGGTTATCAGGAAAGAACCAAAGGAGGTCCACATGTCAGATTTACATAGAGAGAAACCAACCATACTATGAAAAAGTATACTCTAGAAGACTCAAGAAGATCTTCCCCCAAAGGGTAGGGACCACAGGCCAGGCAATAGGGGCGGCCGCCCCTAGGCCTGGGCGCTCGCCCCACCCAGGAAGCCAATCAGCTTCCACCTCGTGGATCATGCCTCCACCGCCTTTGAGGATCAATAAAAAGTCATTGATGAAGGTCGGTTTGATCCAAGGGTTGTGGTGCTTCCTAGAGGGCTATATAAGCAAAGCCCCTAACCCCAGGAGAAACCCTAATTCATTACAGAGAGAACTCATTCCATTCATTCAGAGAAGCCATAGAGCCATCATCTCAATTAGATCTCTAGTTTAACATAACAGCATAGGATTAGAACTAGAAGGAGCCAAGCATTGCTTGATTTTTGGATCTGTCAAGAGAATACTTGGTAATTCTCTCCTACTTTTGTATTTGTTCTTATATTATTCATCTAGTTCATCATTTGTATGAATATGACTTTAGTCTATTCTATCATATTGGATATGACTTTGCTCTATTTGATTATGTTCTCAATTATATTGTTCTTAGTCTACTTTGATTATATGCTTGGCATAGTTCGATCAGAATTATATTTAAGTATAGGATCATATAGCGCTTGCTCATTGATATCATGGGTGAGTGATAAACATTGTGTAGGCATGGTGCATATACCTTATTTACCTGCGATTGCACCCTATATTTCGGACCGTGTGGTAGATCGCGGGAGTGACAGTCCTATTGAGTCCTCTATAGTCCACCTCTCGAGTATAGGTCTGGCAGAGCACAACTATTACAGGGAAGTGATGGCTATGTTCTATATCTTCCTTAGTAATATCACTATGCATAGATATAACCTTTTCTTGCCATGATTGCCAAGTGTAATTGCACTAATCATCGCATGCTTTGACTATATAGTTAGAATAACTTAGGATTTATCCTTATAGTTCGTCCTAATCCATGCTAGTGCTATATGCTTAGAGTAATCTATTGAGATGTTTATCATTATATGTGGCTATGAGCTTATCAATTATCTCTTATTATTCTTTATATATATATATATATATATTATTTATCTTGTGACACTTACCATGTATGGGAAGATCGATAAAAACATGGTTATGCTCTCCATTATCACATGCAGTGATGCTCATTGCTCATTATCCTTAGCATCCCTTCCCAGTGGTAAAAATATAAATAACGATACTTGGATTGCTCCCAGTTAAAATGCTACATTGGTATTATCTGTGCGCTTATGGATTTCATATTTATTTTAGAGGAGCATTTGCATATTTTAGTACTAGGACCTTTAGTGTCATGCTGGGGATGACAACCTAGCTTAGGTGGCGTTAGAGGTGTCAACAAGCATTTTTGGCGCCGTTGCCGGGGAAGGTTGAATTGCTATTCAAAGGATAATGAGCCATCATTTGCATCCACTAATGTGATCGAGAAACCATCATCCTTCTCTACTCATACAACCTTACCCTTATCTATTGTCTATTTATATATTATATACAGGGTAATGTATGAGCAGGTTTGGCCATCCAGATAACTTCATCGATAATCCAGAATTATTGTTCAGAAGAGCAAGAGCCAAGCTAAAGAGAGTTCAATCAGACACATCATCATCTCAGCTTGAAGCTCCACTCTCTGATTCGGAAGGTCGACCAAGCATAGTTCAAAACTTAACACCAGAGTTCGACGCTATGGCAAACAAGTCACTCCGCAAGTTCTCAGCTCCAACTACAGCTAACATCCAGACTGGACCTACGACAGAGATTGAGCAAAACTTTGAGCTAAAGCCGGCGTTGATCAACATGGTGCAAGCCAGTCAATTTTGTGGGAAGACAAATGAAGATGCTAGTGCTCATCTCCAACACTTCTTGGAGATTTGCAGCACTTTCACCATCAAGGATGTCCCTAGAGATGCCATACTACTTCGCCTCTTCCCATTCTCACTCTTGGGGAGAACGAAGCAGTGGTTCTATGCGAATAAGGAGAAGAATACTATGTGGGCACTCTGTTCCACCAATTTCCTGGTGAAGTTCTTTCCCATGGGCAAGACAAATGCTCTTCGTGGGAAGATATCAAGTTTTCAGCAGCAACATGATGAGTCAGTCCCAGAAGTATGGGAGCACTTTCAAGACTACATTCTAGAATGTCCTCATCATGGAATGGAGAATTGGCTACTTATGCAGACCTTCTATCACAGGCTCACCAATAGTACCCATGGGACTATGGATGCTGCCGCTGGAGGAGCATTCTTATCACTTTCAATCAATCAAGCCACAACTCTTATGGAGAAAATGGCGTCCAACCAAGGTTGATATGAAGAAAGAACTCAAACCTGCAAGCGAGGTGGAGGTATGCACCAACTAAAGGAGGTAGACATGTTATCTGCCAAGATGGACCTACTTATGAAGAGGCTCGATGAGAGAGCCGGCGAGAAGAAGGAAGTCATGCACATTCATAATTCCCGCATGACTTGTGAAGAGTGTGGAGACACTAGGCATTCAGGAAGCAATTTCCTAGAACTACAAGAGGATGTGAACAACCTCAACAATAACACAACAACTACTACCGTCCTCAACAGAATCAAGGTTGTAATCAACAACAAAGGCCTAACTACTCAAGTAACTACTCAGGTAATTATCAAGGTAATAATTCTTTTAATCAACCACCTTTGAGAGAGTTAGTGCTTAATCAAGGAAAGTTAATGGATAGCCTATCTAAGAAATGAGCATCCAATGATAAAACATTAGAAACAATTAATAACAGAATGGATAGCTTTTCTACTGCTATTAAGAATTAGCTCAGCTTTAATAAGATGCTAGAGTCTCAGCTGCAATAGCTTGCCAATATTGTTCCTGCTAACCAAGGTAAAATTTTGGGACAACCGGAAGATATAGAAACTACAAATCTTATAGACATATTTAATGCAAGAAGTTATTGGAGTGACCCTATCTCCAAACGATGGAACGACAAGACTCTACCAATCAAGAAAGGTGATCTAGGAAGACCTGTCATCCTGATCTCCATTGGAAGCGTGAACTTCAACGAAGCTATCTATGACTTCGGTGCAAGCGTTAACATCATGCCTAAGCTTGCAGACCAGACACTTTGCTACACTAAGGGAATCTTAGAAGACATATGTGTACGAGTAGGCAGCTCGTATGTTTCTATAGACTTTGTGGTAATAGAGAGGTGGTGATGAGAAATCGCCCATCATTTTGGGACGACCGTTCTTGAACACCGCTGGAGCTATCATGTATGCCAACACTGCCAAGATATGTTTCAACATCAAGAGAAAAAGAGAGACCTTCTTCTTCAAGGACAGAGTGTTGTAGTTCCCTGCACACCCTCAACATCCCTATGAGCCAAAGAAGAAGAACAATCGAAGGAACAAGAACAAGAACAAGAGCAAGAAGCCACAACAAATGGAATCAGCGAGAGTGATCACTGTAGTCCACAGAGAGCATGATCATCAGCTCAAGTCCCCATACCTGCTCAAGAGAGATGACCCAGGTGTCCCAACCATTGAATGCACAATCAACAGGAGCTCCTTTCAGAAAGCTATCTGTGACACTAGATCGGGTGTCAACATAATGACCAAGGTAACTTATGAATATCTATATGGTACTATGCCTTTAGACCCAACCTATGCGCAGCTACAGATGGTGGACCAATCATTTCGCTTCGTGGACGGAATAGCTAAGAACGTCCCTGTACAAATTGATGACCACTTCATCCTGACTGACTTCTTAGTCATCGACATGGGAGAATATGAGTACGATCCACTAATCGTCCTAGGGAGACCATTCCTAAGCACCACCAAAGCCATCATCTACATTGCAACAAGAGAGGTACATTTCCAATTCCCCTCAGAGAAGGTACGCCACTATTTCAATAGTAACTATATAGTTGATGAAGAACCCAAGAAGAACAGAACTAGAAGAAGGCGCTGTAACTGCACCCAGAAGAATCAGATCCCCAAGGATGGACGGGCTGACTATGAAGGAGAGGTATCAAGATATGAAGATCGATTTCCTGAAGACAATACATCTCCTGAGAGAGAAGCTATACCACCAACAAAGAGTGACTCAGTCACTGAGGAGTACAAAGAAGATAAGACAGAAAAGCAAGCCTCCTCCTCAAAGTCAACCTCACCAACAAAACAGGTATGGAAAGTAAAAATAAATTCAATGTCAGACTCAGCACAATCAGAAGCACCACTCGATCCATCCGAGGTGCCCCAGAATGATTAGAGCAAACAAGAGGTTCTGTTCGAAGGACCCAAATCACTGAACACTATTCCAAGAGGTAACTTGGTAGTTATCAATATTTCCCTCTTTAGTTCTGCATTTAATTTTTCACATCATATTTACTTTCCTTTATCACATGTTTAGTTACACTTTATTTTTTGCATAGGAAAGAAAATAAATATGTCTTGCATTGCATCATAAAATTACTAAGCCCCATGCAAATAAATTTGTGGCATAAAACCCATAAGTCTACTTGCTATGGTGGCATAAAAATAAAATAAAGAAGCATTCATCATCCTTTATAATTCCTTGCATAGTATAAATATAAAAGCATAAAAATATGGCAACACGAGATCCTGCTAGAAAAATACATTTGGTAAGAGGTTCTAGATGCTTAAGGCTTAGAGGTTTATCACTAACACTTAATCAAGTTCCACAAGCTTTGTTATCTATTTTGAGCTTCATAGAATTTGAAGGATCAACAAACAAAAGGACAATTTGTCCCCTGTCAGAGTGTTGTCTCAACAATCATCATCATAAGCACTCTGATGAAGGGAGTACAACTTCACTGTCTGCCTGCTTCATCAAGCAAGACTATGTCAACATCTAGCTTAGGGGAGAGCATCCCCCATGTATCCAGCTAAGTATTTTCTTATTTTTGCTTTGATATATGAAACAAATAAAAAGATGCATAACCTATAGAAACCCAAATAAATGTTATATATATATATATGCTTTCTGTATAATTTTTAAGTTTGATAAATAAATATAGGAGAGTGTGCTAAGTTTCATCTTGCTAAGTGAACCCCTCTTATATGGAAATGATGAATAGTTGCTCTACCGTAATTTCTTTTAAGTACCTAGTTTTCAACCTCGAGCTCTCTCGAGTTTTGGACACAATGGTTTTGATTTAAGATTTGCTCTAAACCTGAACCTATGGATAGCGAATGCTTGATCTAAGTCTAGGTAGTTGACGGATATGATATAGGAAGGTTTTGAGCTGCTGTCTATCATGTTCCTAGAGATACTAGAGTTTTGGAGAATTTATCTTTTGAAAATTAACTTGCTACATGATTAGTTCCTGTATGATGAGAGTTTGAATTCCTACCACATCCATATGCATGTTTATAGATTAGGAAGCCTTACATTCATATTTACTATTTGTGAGCATTGAGTATGGTCAGGCTATGTCGATCCTTAGGAACTGGTCATGCGGTTAAAATCAAGATCCACCTATACACTCTACCTATATATGTTGCTTCTACCCTGGAAGTACGCATCCATAACCACCCATATACATCCACCATATATTCTGCTTCTACCCTAGAAGTACGAATCCACATATATTCCATTCAGATCCACCCAGAAAATAGTTCTACTCTTATACTGGGAGTGAACTGTCCAAAAATATCCCTATCATCCATTTTATCCCTTGCTAGCCAATAAAGCTCCAAACATCCAGTTATGTTACCTCATGTTATTATGTTCCAAAAGAGGCTTGGGTATTCTATGAAAAAAAGAGAGAAAAAAGAGAAAGAAAGAAAAACAAAAGAAAGAGGACAAATGTCCCACTCAGAAATAAAGAGATTTAGAGCCCAAGTTTCTTCTCAAAGTTTTCAAGTTTCTAAGAGAGGTATATGAAATTTCTCAAAGGAGCTAAGTATTCACCATCATCATTCCTTTACCCCTTATAACCACTTCTACCCTATTCTCTATTTATCCATTTACCACCACCTACCATACAGCCTATGCACATGCATATCTTGATTTGACTTTATGACTCGTTCCTTTGGATCCATAGTTTTGATTATGCAATATATGTTTCGCTGTCTCCCCACCTATGAGCTCCACATAAGCCTATTAGAAGTAGGGTGAGAGAGAGAAGGCATAATGTTACTATGCTACAAAAAATACCACATATTTTGAGAGGAGAGAAAAGGCACACACCATAATTGACTTGGAGAGGATCCAGAAATACCACAAAGGAGAGACTTAGAAGGGTCACACATAGGAATCTCTGAGTTTTATTTTGAAAATCTTGCAAAACTCTGGAATAATAGTTGATCAAAGAGCTTGAAACATGGCGCTTGACTTGACCGTTCTATCTTTCAACTACTCAAGACCCAAGTGACGGCTACAAGCCCCATGGTGGAAGGTAATATGAGTGAGTTTTTCATCAGAATAGTTCACTCTAATTCGAAGGAGAGTTCTTGTTTAAACGCATGTGTACCTGTAAGGCATGAAAGTATTGTAGCAACTCCTAATCCATCACTGAGTCTATCTTTGCTCAGGGACGAGCAAAAGGTAAGCTTGGGGGAGTTTGTTGACGGTAGATAAGTATCATTTTTAACCGTCAACATAGCATGAGAAAGGACCTAAACATAAATATTATCTAGATATAAGGGTTACACTGACAGAATTTTACGAGTTTTGGTGAATATCTATTTCTGCAGGGGGTTATTAGGAAAGAACAAAAGGAGGTCCACATGTCAGATTTACATAGACAGAAACCGACCATACTATGAAAAAGTATACTCTAGAAGACTCGAGAAGATCTTTCCTCGAAAGGTAGGGCCCACAGGCTAGGCAATAGGGGTGGCCACCCCTGGGCCTAGGCGCCCGCCCCACCTAGGAAGCCAATCAGCTTCCACCTCGTGGATCCTGCATCCACTGCCTTTGAGGATCAATAAAAAGTCATTGATGAAGGTCGGTTTGATCCAAGGGCTGTGGTGCTTCCTAGAGGGCTATATAAGCAAGGCCCCTGGCCCCAGGAGAAACCCTAATTCATTAGAGAGAGAACTCATTCCATTCATTCAGAGAAGCCCTAGAGCCACCATCTCAATTAGATCTCTAGTTTAGCATAGCTACATAGGATTAGAACTAGAAGAAGCCAAGCATTGCTTGATTTCCAAATCTGTCTAGAGAATACTTGGTAATTCTCTCCTAGTTTTGTATTTGTTCTTATATTATTCATCTAGTTCATCATTTGTATGAATATGACTTTAGTCTATTCTATCATATTGGATATGACTTTGCTCTATTTGATTATGTTCTTAATTATATTGTTCTTAGTCTACTTTGATTATATGCTTGGCATAGTTCGATCAGAATTATATTTAAGTATAGGATCGTATAGCGCTTGCTCATTGATATCATGGGTGAGTGGTAAACATTGTGTAGGCGTGGTGCCTATACCGTATTTACCTGTGATTGCACCCTATATTCTGGACCGTGTGGTAGATCGCGGGAGTGACAGTCCTGTTGAGTCCTTTGTAGTCTACCTCCCAAGTATAGGGTAGGCAGAGCACAACTATTACAGGGAAGTGACGGCTATGTTCTATATCTTCCTTAGTAATATCACTATGCGTAGATATAACCTTTTCTTGCCATGATTGCCAAGTGTAATTGCACTAATCATCGTATGCTTTGACTATATAGTTAGAATAACTTAGGATTTATCCTTATAGTTCGTCCTAATCCATGCTAGTGCTATATGCTTAGAGTAATCTATTGAGATGTTTATCATTATATGTGGCTATGAGCTTATTAGTTATCTCTTATTATTCTTTATTCATATATATATATATATATATATTATTTATCTTGTGACACTTACCCTGTCTGAGAAGATCGATAAAGACATGGTTATGCTCTCCATTATCACATGCAGTGATGCTCATTGCTCATTATCCTTAGCATCCCTTCCCAGTGGTAAAAATATAAATAACGATACCTGAATTACTCCTGGTTAAAATGCTACATCGGTATTATCTGTGCGCTTACGGATTTCATATTTATTTCAGAGGAGCATTTGTATATTTTAGTACAAGCACCTTTAGTGTCATGCTAGGGATGACAACCTAGCTTAGGTGGTGTTAGAGGTGTCAACAGGCACAGTCGACGTGCCTGCCTCCATCTCATGTGCGATCGTGCGCCTACAGCCGTGCGGTCAGTTCAGCCTTGGCGACACGGTGTGTACGATCAGGCGAGGAATAGAATCAAGGCATCTTGGCGGTGAGCGGTCACATGGTGAGGCGACGTGTTGTGGCCATCTGTATAATATGATCGAAGGGAACTTGACCGTGGCTGCATGGCCTAGTGGGCCGCCTAGGCCTCATCCACTAGCGGCACGCGGTCGCGTTGCATGCGAGCCAGTGGCCACTGGTTGCTGGGCAAGGGTGAGCGTTCTGACATTCTCCTGGTAAGTGTTTTCTCTGTTTTTTTCAAAAAAAATACATGTATATACTGTAATTGTTTCTAGGATCATAGGGTACGCCAGTGCATACCTGGCATACCCTGTAGATCTGCACCTGCCAGCACCGACACTAATACTATCTTTAAACAGACCAAAACGAGATTCCACTTGAGCCTTGTCACCAAGGAGTACCATCGGCTGCGTCCAAAACAATTTCAGAGCTTGTGGTACGTTTGACGCAAACTGTGCACCTATCTTACATCAAGATTAGCACTATCTCCAGATGGGCCAAAGTGAGCATCCAGTATAGCCTTGTCACCTAGGTGTACCATCGGGTGTGTCCAAAACAATTCCTGAGCCTATGGTACGTTAGGCACAAACCGTGCATCTATCTTGCACCGACATTAACACTGTCTCCAAACGGACAGAAACAAGATACCATATGACCAACATTACCAAGGAGTACCATCAGGTGCATCCAAAATGATTTTTGAGCCTATGGTACGTTTCGCGCAAACCGAGCAACTATCTTGCGTCAAGATTAGAACTATCTCTAAACGGACCAAAATGAGCTTCCACTTGAGCCTCATCACTTAGGAGTACTGTAACAGAACCGACCAAATTATAAGAGCACAAGTACAAAAACAAGCACCGAAGCACTCAAATTTTTGAACTTGAGCCCATATAATCCCGGTAGTCAATCGAAACCACGAAGGATTTCAAACCAACTTGCTTACAACCAAGATCGCATCATTCAACATACAACATTATACGTTACATTTCACAAGTAGTTCTGAAATAAGTTTACACACACGGAGTCGCAATTATTACAAACCAAGTTTATAAAGTAGCGGAAGCATACACACACCAGTTGTTTAATTACTGCCAGTCTTGTTGATCAACAACCCGCAAAAGCATCAGGAAAGTACATAAAAGATGATCACGCCCTAGTTATCTAGTTTTCGTCACCCGCAGGGTAGAGACAAGTTTTGCAGAAGCCTTGATAGAGCATATCATCTGCAACAGGAGGGGATAAACCCTGAGTACTGGATTGTACTCAGCTAGACTTACCCGTCAAAAACCAGAAATAAGATGACACCAAGGATTATGCAAGGCTTACACAAGAGGCTAGCTGACATCACATTTTGCATAAAGGCATAAGTAGTTGAGACTCTTATAACCTGTACTAGCAGTTATTTTTAGCATTTACCTGTCATCTATCTTAGCACCTGTACTAAGCATGCACTTGATTATAATCAAACAATTATCAATATTATATCCAGAGCAGGTATAAATTGTGGCAACATTGTATCATTCACTTAACCATCTGTTCATTTAATGAGATCTACATTGCCGCTGCTCAAGTCAAGTGCTCACTAACCGGGAGCGACAGCGATTCGAATCGAATTCCTATCCAGCTGGAGGGGTATTTCTAACACTCACCGAGTCACGCCTGGCGAGGGCTGCTCAGGTCATCTTTTGTACAGTTCAGGAATCGCGGGTCCGAATAATGTCGCATCCCCAAGGGCGACACTCTGCCAGGTGATAGGGACTCTAACCCCCCCTTGGTCTCACGCCAATGTCCCCAAGCACATCCTTTCTCTCCTCCAAGATGCAACCTACCATTCGATTCCCGGCCTGAACCATACTACTCGACTTCGCGGTCAGAACGACTTATCCGGCCAACTAAGTGTTAGACTACGTTCAACATGACTCAAGGACGTACAACGAATCGGTCCTTAAACGACTCAGACGGGCATAGCTCCACACCCAAGACGTGAAGTGTCTTGCGGCTGTACTATCGAACTCCCGCCTGGTCTCAATTTCATTTTAAGGCATGGTTCCATCCACGATAGCCATAAAGCCACTCATGACTCCTTCCTACATCTCGCGGATGACCGGAAATCACCCGACTTCTACCGAACTAAGCAGGGCTAAGCATTGACACGTGCCTAAACCTAATATAGGATTAAGTACGATATCTGGACAAGAACAGGTATAATGCAACAAGTGTTTTCATATAACTCCTACAACTTAATGCAGTAAACAATTAAAAGTACTCAAGATTACTTTATAAAACAGTAGGTTCAGCATGCACCGGGGCTTGCCTTTTAGAAAGGTCGAGGGCCGGTGGTCAGGGCACTCGGGCAAGTCTTCAGCGGCGTCTCCTCCGCCGACTGGTTCCGCTGGCTCCTCTGGCTGGTCCTGGACTTCCTCCGGTATCACTGGCTCGAACTCGAGGAGTGTTACCCCCTCCGAAACACCTATTGCATGAGTGCATAATAAATCTCATGGATGCATAATGAAAGATGCAGTATGCTCGGAATGAAATGCATTACAACACTCTTAAAGCCCTAATCAAATCACTTCAAATATTAGTTATTAGCTGCAAATTTCCTCTCCGGTAGAGAAGTACTCACCTAATCTACTCAACCTAAGGTATAGCTATTCATCTTTGGTTAAGTCCCTAACACCTAACAAACACAAGAGTAACATTACTTAGGTTACCACATCCAACACCAAAATATCACAGCAAGACATTCTGGACAGCCGCTAATTGTTTCTAACATAACTGGAGATTCCCAACTCCAAAAGATATGATCTAAGACAATCTGGAAAGCTTATGAAATGCCCTACAAATAATTTTCAGACCTCAACCCTTAATTCCTAAGTTTTCCATGTCAAATTTCTCAAGTTCCAGAATCTGTCCTCTCTAAACAGAGAGCAGCCAATTCTGGACTGTCACTTAAAACAGCAATAACTCCCAAACTACTAAGCCAAATGCTCCCAAATTTTGACACAAGCTAGTTTATCAAGTTTACTACAACTTTGGTATTCACAAGTTTTCCAGCAAACACCTTTATCAAAGGTCAAACCTAAAGATACTTCCAGCTGTCCAGAAAACCTAGAATTGCAAGGATTAAATATTTATTGATGTGGCAAATTTCCCCTAAGACCAAACTAATGTTACCAAAAGTTCACATGGGTTACAAAAACACCAGAAAGTAAGGTGTGCCTACCTAAAATATTTATTTATACTCATTTCTTAATTTACTTAAGGAATTAAGTGGAATTTTAAACATATATGTAAGCTATTCCTAAAATTCTACAAAAATTATAGGAGACTCTCTGACCCAAAAAAAAACTACTGTAAAAATTTGAACTAAATTTATTGACAGGAACTCCCTACATAAAATTCACAAGCCAAAAAGGCTGATTTTTGTATAATTAACAAATCATATTGAAAAGTATCAAACAACAGATTTCATATTTTTCTTAGACACTTTATGGTACCAAGACATTCTCCAAAAATTTATAAGAACATTGCACATGTAGAAAAATTACTAAAATTCATTCAAGCATTTCCTAAAATAACAAGATAGCATTATAACTTGAAAAGTACTTAAGCACTGCTGCCCAAATATTTACCAGAGCTAGAGCAAGTAAAATTAGCCTACCCACCAAATTTCATAATTTTTGGAATACTACAGCTCAAGTTATACATTTAACAAATTTGCCTTCATTTCAAAACACATTTGAAAGATCTATTTAATTCTCCCAGAAACTAAACATCACATACCAGATTTATATTTTTCTAAAATACTACACATCATGTAGATCCTAACAAAATTTATCTCATAATTTTTGAGCAAGTAAAACCCTAGATATACATTTTCCAAATCTTATCTAAAACTATGACAGAATAAATAAAAATGAAATAAATCTTATTTGTTACTGGGCCGGCCCGGGAAAAGACGTGGCCCACGACGCACGCGCGGCCTACTCGGCCATCCCGCCCGCGCGCGGCACCTGACAGGCGGGGTCCCACGGTCAGTGACAGAGGGACAGGGGAACGGCGACCGCGAGCTCCGGCGAAATCGAGCTCGTCGGAGGGAAGCTCGCCCGCAAAACCGAACCCACCCACGTGTTCCCCGTCCCGTGGCGCTTTGATTTGTGCAAGTGGGAGAGCTTAGGTTGGAGCGGGAGAGGTTCACCGTCGTGAGCGATGGCCGGTGAGGGTCGGGTGATGGTGTGCCGTCGCTGGTGAGGCCACACGGCCATACCTAAGCTCGGTACGAGCTACACTACGCCCAGGCGGACCGATTGAGGTAGAAAAGGGGGGTTGGAAGGGGTCCTAACTACCCCGGCCACAGAGCGCCCCTCTCCGACAAGGAGGTCGCCCATGGCGGCAATGGCGGAGACGGCCCCAGTTGCTTACCACAGCACGGTTTGCCAGGTCAGGTGGTGGGAAGGCTTGCGGGTTAGGTGAGGAAGCTCCGAGCGGAGGGAATTGAACTCGACCGTGACGACACGGCGGTCGAACACGCCGGCGGTTGTGGCGGTGAGGAGGAGCGGTGTTTTTCCGCCTCGGTTGCACACGGGAAAGAAAAGGAAATGGCTGGGCGGTTTAGGCGAGGCAGCAGGGACATCTTCTACACGTCGAGCAGCTGGCCGCGACGCCAGGTCGCACGCGGCGCGTGGAGGGACACGCGGCGGCGACGGTCTGCCCCGGTCGGACAGCTCACTCTGATGTCTGACCGAACTGAATTCGAACCCCGCCTTGACCGACTGACGAGCCAAGTTCAACCGATCACCGTGCTTGATCTAGCCAGGGTTAGGGATAGGTATTAACAGCAACTTTGTAGATCTATGTAAGAGCAACAAAATTGTCAATTGGAGCTTAGACTGGTTCGGCCTAGATTTGAAACTACAGAGCTCCAAAGTGGTGTACTTGGAAACTGAAACCTAGTTTCAGTCACTATGCCGACTGAAACCCGATTTTCTAGACACCATATCTCCTAAACCATTTAGAACTAGGTGATGGTGATGTTGACAATGTTGTAGAGCTAAGTGAGTACTACAAAAGTGTCAACATGAGTTGGGGCTGGTTTGGTCTGGTTTGGAAACTACAAGCTTCCAAAGTAGGTCACTATCCAACTGGAGGGACACTTTTGAGACTTAGAAAAATTTCTAAGTGTTGAGACAGCCCCTCTAGCTGACTTGTGGGCCATTTTTGAGCATGTTCTGGCCAGTTTCATGAGATGGTCATATTGAGACTTTTGTTCCCCATAAAATTCTCTACAACTTTGCTTAAGGGTGCTCCTCCATGCAAGGTCTCTAAGCTAGACTTTTTAATTGGTCAAACTAGAGCATCCTAGGGCTAAATGCTGGTCAACCACACCTTGGAGGGCATTTTGGTGATTTTGGTCAACATGAACCTTGCTCCATTAGGGACCCTAAGTATAAGTAAGGTGTTGTGAGATATAATTGGCTACTCTACCCTTTAGTTACACCAACTCCCTAGTGTCACATGATGTGAGCCAAACAAAATTCTAAAAACAATCACATTTGTTGCAACCACATAAAATAACATGAATGATGCATGCTTATGCTTATGCAAATGCAATGCAATTATGGAGCTAAACACCTGAGGTGTTACAGCCCTCCCCCCTTATAAAAATCTCGTCCCGAGATTTGGAAAGCGTACCATTTTTCATAGAATTCCTTATAGCCATCCCGCAAATAGTCCTCCCGTTCCCATGTAGCGTCACTTTCACTACCCTGATTACTCCACATTACTTTATACAACTTAACCACTTTGCTTCTAGTTACTCGTTCCTAAGTATCGATCACCCGGACTAGCTTTTCTTCGTAAGTTAAATCAGACTCAAGCCTGATATCTCCTAATAGGACTCTTTCCTCAGGAACTCGAAGACACTTTTTGAGCTGAGATACATGGAAGACATTGAATATGACACTCATTTTAGGAGGTAACTGGATCTTGTACGCAACAGCTCCACTCTTGCCTATGATTTGGAAAGGACCCACGTATCTTGGCGCAAGTTTCCGCTTAACACCAAAACGTTGGACACTCTTCATTGGAGAAACTTTCAGATAAACGAAGTCTCCAACTTCAAACTCGAGCGATTTTCTACGACGATCAGCATAACTTTTCTGTCTAGCTTGGGCTGCAGCCATATGTTTTTGGATGGTACGGACTTGTTCCTCAGCTTCCTGAACAAAATCAATACCATAATACCTCCTTTCACCAGCTTCTACCTAGTTTAGTTGAGTTCTACACTTACGACCGTACAAAGCTTCGAATGGGGCCATCTTAATACTCTCTTGGTAACTATTATTGTACGAGAATTCGGCTAGAGGTAACCATTTTTCCCAAGAACCCTTGGATGAAATGACACATGCCCAAAACAGATCTTCCAAGATTTGGTTAACCCGTTCCATCTGACCTGACGTCTGGGGGTGATAAGCAGAGCTTCTCACTAACTTGGTTCCCAGAAGGTGATGCAAGTGCTCCCAAAAGCGAGCAGTGAACTGGGGACCACGGTTAGAAACGATAGTGCGAGGTACCCCATGGAGCCGGACTATCTGATTGAAGTACAACTCAGCATAGTCAGTGGGACGATAGTCCACTCTAACAGGAATGAAGTGAGCTGATTTGGTTAAACGATCCACAATTACCCAGATGGAGTTATGATTTTTGATAGTAGGAGGAAGTCCGACAATGAAATCCATACTTATCTCTTCCCATTTCCAACCTGGGATAGAAAGTGGTTGAAGTAACCCAGCTTTCATATGCACAGCTTTAACTCAACAACAGGTGTCACACCTAGCAACATATGCAGCTATCTCTTTCCGCATCTTGGTCCACCAATAAAGTGGCTTCAAATCATAATACATCTTATTACTATCAGGATGGATGGATAACTTGGACGAATGTGCTTCGGACAGGATCTGATCTCTAAGCTCTCGGTCCTTAGGTACCACTAATCTATCCTTAAAACACAGCACACCTTCTTCATCTACCCTGAAATGCTTAGTTTCTTCCTCTTTCATCTTGCGTTTTATGTGGAATACGCCAGGATCAGTCTTTTGGAGCTCAATAATTCTGCTTTTGAGAGTACAACTGACAGTGATGTTGTACAAGACTGCTAGATGTAGAAGGCGAGATCGATGAAAATCAGTTTCAACTAGGGAATGGCAATGAGACTTACGGCTTAAAGCATCCGCAACCACATTTGCCTTGCCAGGATGATAGTGCACTTGAAGGTTATAATTCTTAATCAACTCGAGCCATCTTCTTTGACGCATATTTAACTTGGGTTGGGTGAAGATGTATTTGAGGCTTTTGTGGTCTGTGTAGATATTGCAGACATTGCCTAGCAGATAATGCCGCCATACTTTCAAAGCATGAACAACTGCAGCCAGTTCTAAGTCATGCGTTGGATAATTCACCTCATGTTTCTGAAGTTGTCGAGAGGTATATGCAATCACTCGGCCTTCCTGCATCAACACACCTCCCAAACCTATGCCTGAGGCATCACAATAAACATCAAATGGTTTCTCGATATCCGGTTGTGCCAAAACCGGAGCTGAGGTTAGGAGGGTTCGTAGTTGGTGAAAAGCCGCATCACACTCAGGAGTCCAGACAAACCTGGTGTCTTTTTGCAGCAATCGAGTCATGGGTTTGGCTATTTTTGAGAAATCCGGGATGAAGCGACGATAATAGCCAGCCAACCCAAGAAAACTCTGGACCTCATGAACCGAAGTAGGAGCCTTCCAATTCAATACTTCCTGTACCTTGGTGGGATCCACCATAATTCCCCCATCGGACAACACATGCCAAGGAAAGGTACTTCACAAAGCCAGAATTCACATTTACTGAACTTCGCATACAGTTGATGTTCTCGTAGTCTGGTGAGGACAATACGTAGGTGTTCAACGTGTTCTTCCTCATTTTCAGAATATATCAAGATGTCATCAATAAACACCACCACAAACTTGTCTAATTCGGGCATAAACACCGAATTCATCAAGCACATGAAGTGTGCGGGGGCATTTGTCAGGCCGAAAGACATAACAAGATACTCATAAAGGTCGTATCTTGTCGAGAAAGCTGTTTTTGGAATATCTTCGGGACGGATTTTAATCTGATGGTAACCAGACCTCAGATCAATCTTGGAAAAGACTTTAGCTTTGGACAACTGATCGAACAAGATATCGATACGTGGCAGAGGATACTTATTTTTGACAGTGACTGCATTCAGAGGTCTATAATCTACACACATCCGCAAGGTCTGATCCTTCTTCTTCACAAAGATAGCAGGGCATCCCCATGGAGACGAACTAGGGCGAATCAACCCCTTCTTCAAAAGTTCATTCAACTGCACCTTAAGTTCAGCTAGCTCATTCTGAGGCATCCTATAAGGCCTCCTAGAGATGGGAGCCGTGCCAGGCAACAACTCAATTTTAAATTCCACATCCCGATCCGGAGGGAGTCCCGGCAAATCATCGGGAAAAACGTCCGGAAACTCATTTACTACGGGAATTTCAGCCAACGCCTTTGCTTGTACAGCATGAACTTCCCCAGACAAATCAACTTTTCGGGGAAGTTGTACCAGAAAACCCTTTTGATCTATAGGATCTCTGAGCATAACTACCCGAGTGGATGTATCAATGAGTACCCCATTCTGACTCATCCAATTCATGCCCAGAATAACATCTATGCCTAATCCCAGCAAAAACCACTAAGGCAAGCGAGTACTTTCGCCCTTCTATCTCAAGCTCAAGATTCCCCACTACTTTATTTGTGGAAATATTCCCACTTGCTGCACTAATGAAATAACCCCCACCTTCAATAGTATGCAATTTGTGTGCAAACTTTGATGCAAACTTAGGACTGATAAAGGAATGCGAAGCACCTGAATCAAAAAGTACCACTGTAGGATGTTGGTCAACTAGGAACTTACCAGCAGTGACAACCTCACCAGATGGGATTTCCTCAATACTGTTATAATGAGCGTGCCCCTGACGGCCACCTTGGTTGACATTCTTCTTAGGGTAAGGACAGTTCCGGGACCAATGGCCTGACTTGTTGCAGTTCCAGCAAGGCATGTTGCTGGGAGGAACACTAGAGCTGCTCTGACCAGAATTTCCTTTTGGCAGAGCGACTGTATAAGCCTTGCGGAACCCAGTTTTTGCAGCAGGCTTCTTCTGTGGCGGACGGAACTTGGTATTCTGAGCAGGTGGGCGAGGGGAAGACCTAGGTGCAGCTGAGGTTCGAGACTGCGAAGCACTCACCTCAAGGGCCCTTTTGTGGGTCTTAGAGGTAGAGTAAATAGCATTATTGTTCTCCTGGGTCAAAGCATCACTGATAAAATCATTGAAGGTAGTACACTTGCTAGTGCCCATAGTCTTCATCAGCTTTGGGCCGAGGCCTCTTTTAAAGCTAGCAATTTTCTTGGCATCGGTATCCACAAACTCTGTGGCATACCTTGCTAGGTTGTTGAAAGATTGCAGATATTTAGTCAAGCTTTAATTTCCCTGCGACAGCCTCATGAATTCTGTGTGCTTGATAGCCATAAGACCTGGAGGAATATAGTTCCCACGGAATGCGGCCTTGAACTGGTCCCAAGCAATCGGGACATTTGCAAGCAGTGTGGAACGATAGTGGCTCCACCAAATACCCGCTGGACCATGCAGTTAGTGAGAAGCATATTCAATTTTTAGCTCATCGGCCAAGCGAAGCAGACGAAACTTTTGTTCAATAGTGTTCAACCACTCGTCGGCTTGCAGTGGTTCCTCCGCCTCCTTAAAGAGCGGGGGCTTAGTATCAAGAAAGTCCTTGAAATCACTGTACTGATTGGGTTCTGGGCCCTGGCGGCCATGACGAGCCTCCCGGTTGGCAAGCTGGCGCATAGCATCTGCCAGCATGCGCTGTCCTTCGACCACGGTCTGCATCAGCTCAGCCAGGGTAGGTGGTGGCGGAGGGGGTGGCTATTCCTCATCCTCATTGCCACGACCCCAACGGAGATTGTACGACATCTGCAAAATGCATAGCCCATAAGCACTGACGATGTGAGAAATTTGTAGATGAATTATTGTAAATATGTCAAACTGAGTTCATGAAATGGACTTCTCAAAATAATCATGGCACAATAATTCATCACAACCGCACAATCCATTCAAGCGCATCAATTGACGCAATCATGCGAGGGAATCCACAAGATGTACTTTGATAAAGGCTCACTCACAAGGAGCACAGCAGTTACTAAACCGTTTACGTTAATATCTACGTGATTTTTGACCTTTCGCCCGGTACTTGGATCCGATCTCAACATTTTTAGTTGACTGAGAAAGGCTACTTCAAACTGACCACAAAGAGACTTCTCAATGGTAGAGTTCCATGGTGGATCATGACTAGCCACCTCGATACCAGCGCGCGCCGAGCAGCACAACCTTATGTCGCGCGCCATAGGAGGCCCTCGGTTTCGTCGCGGCACCGAAGGGTGCTAATCGTGACACCATCATCGAACGCACACAATAAGACATCCAATTGTGATCGGAATTAATAGGTTCAACTAAACATCTAAGAAACATAGGGTTCGACCTTACATCCCAAAAGTCAAGTTATTACAAAGCCTCACTCCAACCCCAGGAGGCACAAAAGATGATTCTAACATCGTAGCTACGCGATGACCACTCTAAGCATCGTCCTCAGAGTCGGTGTCAAGGATCTCCCCGCCATCCTCGTCGCTAACAGGCTCTAACTCCTCCTCTTCTTCTTCTTCTGGCTCTTCTTCTGGTGCTTCTTCTGGTGCGGCATCTTGGGGCCCATTGACGTCCACTTCATCATCATCTTCAGCCATGATGATTCCCAAACCCATGTCCTCATCTACGTTGTTGTTTTGAGGCTGTAGAGGATTTAGCTGGTTGTTCAGGCGGTGCACTTCTTCATGAAGATTGTCATTGTATTCTTCAGCATTCTCCAACTGTTGCTCGAGCTCAAACTGACGAGCTCTCAGAACGTTCTCCTCGTGCCAGGCTTCATCCCTCTAATTCATGACATGGACCAGCATGTGTTGATAGTTGCGATTTGCTACTGTCAATCTCTGGACTGCAAGTGTTTCCTGGTCACGATCACGGATCACTTGCTCCAGTTGCTGACGCGCTGCATTCCTGGCAGCAGTCACTTCGGCCAACTCCGCCCTCAGCCTTTCCACCTTAGTGGGCTCGGGGAGGGGCTCACGTGGAGCTAGCTGGTGACGAGGGACCCTGCCCCCGGTTGACTTACGGGCGGTCCACTTGGTACGTGCCATCTATAGCAACAAGATACGACTTAAAGTGAGGATCATTTAGGGGATACGAAATTTAATTTAGTCGGGACTATTGAAATTTTTAAGGAGGGAATAAATGATATGTATGATATAATTAAACATGATGCATGCACGTTCCGTACGCCCTCTCACCTTAGTAGAAACCTAAAGTTCTAACGCTAGGCGGTGGCATACATACGTTCTCTCATATAAGCGAAACTATCGGTCTACTCGTTACCAACGAGTACCGTCGGGTGCATCCAAAATTATTTATGAGCCTATGGTACGTTTGGCTCATAAATAATTTTGGATGCACCCGACGGTACTCGTTGGTGATGATACTCAATTGGAAGCTTGATTTGGTCCATTTTGAGATAGTTCTAATCTTGACGCAAGATAGTTATACGGTTTGCACCGAACATATAATAGGTTAAAATCATTTTGGACACACCCGATGGAACTCCTTGGTGATGTGGATCATATGGAATCTCGTTTTGGTGTGTTCAGAGATAGTGTTAGTGTCGGTGTAAGATAGGTTTGAGCCAAATGTACCATAAGCTCAAAAGTCATTTTGGACGCACCCGATGGTACAACTTGGTGATGAGGCTCTAGTGGAAGCTCGTTTCAATCCATTTAGAGATAGTGTGACTCTTGATGCAAGATAGTTGCTCAGTTTGCGCCAAAAGTATCATTGGCTTGGAAATCATTTCGGACACACTCGACGATACTCCTTGGGGACATGGGTCATGTGGAATCTCATTTCGATCTGTTTGGAGACAGTGTTAGTGTTGGTGCAAGATAGGTGCACGGTTTACGCCAAACGTACCATATGCTCAGAAGTTGTTTTCGATGCACCAAGTGGTACTCCCTGGTGATGAGGCTCAAGTGGAACCTCATTTCATTCTGTTTGGAGATAGTGCTAATCTTGATGCAAGATAGTTGCTCAGTTTGCGCCGAACATACCATAGGCTCAGAGATAGTTTTGGATGCACCCGATGGTACTCCTAGGGGACATGGGTCATATGGAATCTCGTTTCGGTCTGTTTGGCGATAGTGTTAGTGTCGGTGCAAGATAGGTGCACGGTTTGCGTTAAACATACCATTCGCTCAAAAGTCATTTTGGATACACTCGATGGTACTCCCTAGTGATGAGGCTTAAGTGGAATCTCATTTCGGTCCGTTTGGAGATAGTGCTAATCTTGATGCAAGATAGGTGCACGGTTTGCGCCAAATGCATAGGCATAGAAATTGTTTTGGATGTAGCCGATGGTACTCCTAGGTGACGAGGCTTAGGTGGCAGCTTGTTTTGGTTCGTTCAGACATAGTGCTAATCTTGATGCAAGAAAGTTGCTCGGTTTGCACCGAACGTACCATAGGCTCGAAAATTAGTTTGGACGCACCTGATGGAACTCCTAGGTGACATGGGTCATGTGAAGACAGTGCTAGTGTCGGTGCAAGATAGATGGACGGTTTGTGCTAAACGTACCATAGGCTCAGGAATTGTTTAGGACGCAGCTGATGGTACTCCTAGGTGACTAGACTATAATGGATGCTCACTTCGACCCGTTTGTAGATAGTGCTAATCTTGATACAAGATAGGTGCACGGTTCGCGTTGGACGTACCATAGGCTCTAAAATCGTTTTGGCGCACCTCATGGAACTCGTAGGTGATGTGGGCCATGTAGAATCTCGTTTCAGTCTGTTTGGAGACAGTGTTAGTGTCGGTGCAAGATAGGTGCATGGTTTGTGCCAAACGTACCATAGGCTTAGAAATCATTTTGGACGCAGTTGATGGTACTCGTAGGTGACGAGACTCAAGTGGAAGCTAGTTTTGGTCTGTTTGGAGATAGTGCTAATCTTGATGCAAGAAGGTTGCTCGGTTTGCGCTGAACATACCGTACGCTGGGAAATCATTTTGGACGCACCTGATGGAACTCCTAGGTGACGTGGGTCACATGGAATCTCGTTTTGGTCCGTTTAGAAACAGTGGTAGTGTCGGTGCAAGATAGGTGTGGGGTTTGCGCCATACGTACCTCAGGCTCACAAATCGTTTTAGACACATCCGATGGTACTTGTACCACCTCAGGTGTTTAGCTCCATAATTGCATTGCATTTGCATAAGCATAAGCATGCATCATTCATGTTATTTTATGTGGTTGCAACAATGTGATTGTTTTTAGAATTTTGTTTGGCTGACATCATGTGACACTAGGGAGTTGGTGTAACTAAAGGGTAGAGTAGCCAATTATATCTCACAACACCTTAGTTATACTTAGGGTCCCTAATGGAGCAAGGTTCATGTTGACCAAAATCACCAAAATGCCCTCCAAGGTGTGGTTGACCAGCATTTAGCCCTAGGATGCTCTAGTTTGACCAATTAAAAAGTCTAGCTTAGATACCTTGCATGGAGGAGCACCCTTAAGCAAAGTTGTAGGGAATTTTATGGGGAACAAAAGTCTCAATATGACCATCTCATGAAACTAGCCAGAACATGCTCAAAAATGGCCCACAAGTCAGCTAGAGGGGCTGTCTCAACACTTAGAAATTTTTCTAAGTCTCAAAAGTGTCCCTCCAGTTGGATAGTGACCTACTTTGGAAGCTTGTAGTTTGCAAACCAGACCAAACCAGCCCCAACTCATGTTGACACTTTTGTAGTACTCACTTAGCTCTACAACATTGTCAACATCACCATCACCTAGTTCTAAATGGTTTAGGAGATATGGTGTCTAGAAAATCGGGTTTCAGTCGGCATAGTGACTGAAACTAGGTTTCAGTTTCCAAGTACACCACTTTCGAGCTCTGTAGTTTCAAATCTAGGCCGAACCAGTCCAAGCTCCAATTGACAATTTTGTTGCTCTTACATAGATCTACAAAGTTGCTGTTAATACCTATCCCTAACCCTGGCTAGATCAAGCACGGTGATCGGTTGAACTTGGCTCGTCAGTCGGTCAAGGCGGGGTTCGAATTCAGTTCGGTCAGACATTAGAGTGAGCTGTCCGACCAGGGTAGACCGTCGCCGCCGCGTGTCCCTCCACACGCCGCGTGCGACCTGGCGTCGTGGCCAGCTGCCCGACGTGTAGAAGATGTCCCTGCTGCCTCGCCTAAACTGCCCAGCCATTTCCTTTCTTTCCCGTGTGCAACCGAGGCGGAAAAACGCCGCTCCTCCTCGCCGCCAGAACCGCCGGCGTGTTCGACCGCCGTGTCATCACGGTCGAGTCCAATTCCCTCCGCTCGGAGCTTCCTCACCTAACCCGCAAGCCTTCCCACCACCTGACCTGGCGAACCGTGCTGTGGTAAGCAACTGGGGCCGTCTCCGCCATTGCCGCCATGGGCGACCTCCTTGCCGAAGAGGGGTGCTCCGTGGCCAGGGTAGTTAGGACCCCTTCCAACCCCCTTTCTACCGCAATCGGTCCACCTGGGCGTAGTGTAGCTCGTACCGAGCTTAGGTATGGCCGTGCGGCCTCACCAGCGATGGCACACCATCACCCGACCCTCACCGGCCGCCGCTCATGACGGTGAACCTCTCCCGCTCCAACCTAAGCTCTCCCACTTGCACAAATCGAAGCGCCACGGGACGGGGAACACGTGGGTGGGTTCGGTTTTGCGGGCGAGCTTCCCTCCGACGAGCTTGAGCTCGCCGGAGCTCGCGGTCGCTGTTCCCCTGTCCCTCTATCACTGACCGTGGGACCCTGCCTGTCAGGTGCCGCGCGCGGGCGGGATGGCCGAGCAGGCCGCGCGTGCGTCGTGGGCCGCGTCTTTTCCCGAGCCGGCCCAGTAACAAATAAGATTTATTTCATTTTTATTTATTCTATCACAGTTTTAGATAAGATTTGGAAAATGTATATCTAGGGTTTTACTTGCTCAAAAATTATAAGATAAATTTTGTTAGGATCTACATGATGTGTAGTATTTTAGAAAAATATAAATCTGGTATGTGATGTTTAGTTTCTGGGAGAATTAAATAGATCTTTCAAATGTGTTTTGAAATGAAGGCAAATTTGTTAAATATATAACTTGAGCTGTATTATTCCAAAAATTATGAACTTTGGTGGGTAGGCTAATTTATACTTGCTCTAGCTTTGGTAAAAATTTGGGCAGCAGTGCTTAAGTACTTTTCAAGTTATAATGCTATCTTTTTATTTTAGGAAATGCTTGAATGAATTTTAGTAATTTTTCTACACATGCAATGTTCCTATAAATTTTTGGAGAATGTCTTGGCACCATAAGGTGTCTAAGAAAAATATGAAATCTGTTGTTTGATACATTTTAGTATGATTTGTTAATTATACAAAAATCAGCCTTTTTGGCTTGTGAATTTTCTGTAGGGAGTTCCTGTGAATAAATTTAGTTCAAATTTTTACAGTAGTTTGTTTTTGGGTCAGAGAGTCTCTTGTAATTTCTGTAGAATTTTAGGAACAGCTTAAATATATGTTTAAAATTCCACTTAATTCCTTAAGTAAATTAAGAAATGAGTATAAATAAATATTTTAGGTAGGCACACCTTACTTTCTGGTGTTTTTGTAACCCATGTGAACTTTTGGTAACATTAGTTTGGTCTTAGGGGAAATTTGCCACATCAATAAATATTTAATCCTTGCAATTCTAGGTTTTCTGGACAGCTGGAAGTATCTTTAGGTTTGACCTTTGATAAAGGTCTTTGCTGGAAAACTTGTGAATACCAAAGTTGTAGTTGATAAACTAGCTTGTGTCAAAATTTGGGAGCATTTGGCTTAGTAGTTTGGGAGTTATTGCTGTTTTAAGTGACAGTCCAGAATTGGCTGCTCTCTGTTTAGAGAGGACAGATTCTGGAACTTTAGAAATTTGACATGGAAAACTTAGGAATTAAGGGTTGGTGTCTGAAAATTATTTGTAGGGAATTTCATAAGCTTTCCAGATTGTCTTAGATCATATATTTTGGAGTTGGGAATCTCCAGTTATGTTAGAAACAATTAGCGGCTGTCCAGAATGTCTTGCTGTGATATTTTGGTGTTGGATGTGGTAACCTAAGTAATGTTACTCTTATGTTTGTTAGGTGTTAGGGCCTTAACCGAAGATAAACAACTTACCTTAGGTTGAGTAGATTAGGTGAGTACTTCTCTACCGGAGAGGAAATTTGCACCTAATAACTAATATTTGAAGTGATTTGATTAGGGCTTTAAGAGTGTTGTAATGCATTTCATTCCGAGCATACTGCATCTTTCATTATGCATCCATGAGATTTATTATGCACTCATGCAATAGGTGTTCCGGAGGGGGTAACGCTCCTCGAGTTTGAGCCAGTGATACCGGAGGAAGTCCAGGACCAGCCAGAGGAGCCAGCGGAACCACTCGGCGGAGGAGACGCCGCTGAAGACTTGCCCGAGTGCCCTGACCACCGGCCCTCAACCTTTCTAAAAGGCAAGCCCCGGTGCATGCTGAACCTACTGTTTTATAAAGTAATCTTGAGTACTTTTAATTGTTTACTGTATTAAGTTGTAGGAGTTATATGAAAACACTTGTTGCATTATACCTGTCCTTGTCCAGATATCGTACTTAATCCTATATTAGGTTTAGGCACGTGTCAATGCTTAGCCCTGCTTAGTTCGGTAGAAGTCGGGTGATTTTCAGTCATTCGCGAGATGTAGGAATGAGTCACGAGTGGCTTTATGGCTATCGTGGATGGAACCATGCCTTAAAATGAAATTGAGACTGGGCGGGAGTTCGATAGTACAGCCGCAAGACACTTCACGTCTTGGGTGTGGAGCTATGCCCGTCTGAGTCGTTTAAGGACCGATTCGCTGTACGTCCTTGAGTCATGTTGAACGCAGTCTAACACTTAGTTGGCTGGATAAGTCGTTCCGACCGCGAAGTCGAGTAGTATGGTTCAGGCCGGGAATCGAATGGTAGGTTGCATCTTGGAGGAGAGAAAGGATGTGCTTGGGGACATTGGCGTGAGACCAAGGGGGGGTTAGAGTCCCTATCACCTGGCAGAGTGTCGCCCTTGGGGACGCGACATTATTCGGACCCACGATTCCTGAACTGTACAAAAGATGACCTGAGCAGCCCTCGCCAGGCGTGACTCGGTGAGTGTTAGAAATACCCCTCCAGCTGGATAGGAATTCGATTCGAATCGCCGTCGCTCCCGGTTAGTGAGCACTTGACTTGAGCAGCGGCAACGTAGATCTCATTAAATGAACAGATGGTTAAGTGAATGATACAATGTTGCCACAATTTATACCTGCTCTGGATATAATATTGATAATTGTTTGATTATAATCAAGTGCATGCTTAGTACAGGTGCTAAGATAGATGACAGGTAAATGCTAAAAATAACTGCTAGTACAGGTTATAAGAGTCTCAACTACTTATGCCTTTATGCAAAATGTGATGTCAGCTAGCCTCTTGTGTAAGCCTTGCATAATCCTTGGTGTCATCTTATTTCTGGTTTTTGACGGGTAAGTCTAGCTGAGTACAATCCAGTACTCAGGGTTTATTCCCTCCTGTTGCAGATGATATGCTCTATCAAGGCTTCTGCAAAACTTGTCTCCACCCTGCGGGTGACGAAGACTAGATCACTAGGGCATGATCATCTTTTATGTACTTTCCTGATGCTTTTGCGGGTTGTTGATCAACAAGACTGGCAGTAGTTAAACAACTGGTGTGTGTATGCTTCCGCTACTTTATAAACTTGGTTTGTAATAATTGCGACTCCGTGTGTGTAAACTTATTTCGGAACTACTTGTGAAATGTAACGTATAATGTTGTATGTTGAATGATGCGATCTTGGTTGTAAGCAAGTTGGTTTGAAATCCTTCGTGGTTTCGATTGACTACCGGGATTATATGGGCTCAAGTTCAAAAATTTGAGCGCTTCGGTGCTTGTTTTTGTACTTGTGCTCTTATAATTTGGTCGGTTCTGTTACAGCTGGTATCGGAGCATAATTCAACATTAAACACATCGTACGAGTATTTAAAAAAAACAAAAGTATTGATTATGAAAAGGGTTAAAACTCTAAAAATTATTTTCATAGGTATGTCAGTGATCACATCCCTTAGCCCAAATAAGGACTCTTAGGCTTATTATAAAGACTAACTTGGGGGCCTTGTTTGTTTTTGTTTCGTCGTCCATACGGCGTGATATTGTATGGATGCCATCCACTTGGGTGGTAATGTATGGATCAATTGCCTCGACGCTCTGGTAAGTGTGAGTTGTGAGAGCATGATCGTCCAACCGGCGATCTAGGGGAGAGTAGTTTTGGTGACTTGCATACTTACATGTTTAAACCGTGTAATTATGTAAGCACTTAATTGTGGGAACCTTTATATCGGGTAGCTTTGATACTAAAGTATATATATCAGGGGATGTGTATATGGAAAGTATTTAAATTACTGCTTTCTTGTGTGTATATATTAGGAAATTGTTGGGCTGAAATAAGATTTTCTGCAGGTACACTAACAGCGTAACGAGTAGACCGATAGTTTCGCTTATATGAGAGAACGTATGTATGCCACCGCCTAGCGTTAGAACTTTAGGTTTCTATGGTACGTTTGGCGCAAACCATACACCTATCTTGCACCGACACAAACACTATCTCCAAATGGACCAAAACGAGATTTGACATGACTCACGTTGCCTAGGAGTTTAATCAGGTGCGTCCAAAATGATTTTCGTGCCTGTGCTATGTTCAATGCAAACCATCCACCTATCTTGTGTCAAAATTTGCACTCTCTCCAAATGGACCGAATTGAGCATCCAATAGAGGCTCATCACCTAAGAGTACCATCAGGTGCGTCCAAAACAATTCCTGAGCATATGATACATTTAGCGCAAACCGTGCACCTATCTTGCACCGACACTAGCACTGTCTTCACATGACCCATGTCACCTAGGAGTTCCATCAGGTGCATCCAAACTAATTTTTGAGCCTATGGTACGTTCGGTGCAAACCGAGCAACTTTCTTGCGTCAAGATTAGCACTATGTCTGAACGAACCAACACAAGCTGCCACCTAAGCCTCATCACCTAGGAGTACCATCGGCTGCATCCAAAACAATTTCTATGCCTATGCATTTGGCGCAAACCGTACACCTATCTTGCATCAAGATTAGCACTATCTCCAAACGGATCGAAACGAGATTCCACTTGAGCCTCATCACTAGGGAGTACCATCGGGTGCATCCAAAAATGATTTTGAGCCAATGGTATGCTTAACACAAACCATGCACCTATCTTGCACCAACACTAACACTATCGCCAAACAGACCGAAACGAGATTCCATATGACCCATGTCCCCTAGGAGTACCATCGGGTGCGTCCAAAACTATTTCTGAGCCTATGGTATGTTTGGCGCAAACCGAGCAACTATCTTGCATCAAGATTAGCACTATCTCCGAACAGAATGAAATGAGATTCCACTTGAGCCTCGTCACCAAGGAGTACCATTGGGTGCATCGAAAACAACTTCTGAGCCTATGGTACGTTTGGCACAAACCGTGCACCTATCTTGCACCAACACTAACACTGTCTCCAAACAGAACGAAACGAGATTCCACGTGACCCATGTCCCCAAGGAGTATCGTCAGGTGCGTCCGAAATGATTTCCATGCCAATGATACTTCTGGCGCAAACTGAGCAACTATCTTGCATCAAGAGTCGCACTATCGCCAAATGGATCGAAACGAGCTTCCACTAGAGCCTCATCACCAAGTGGTACCATCGGGTGCGTCCAAAATGACTTTTGAGCTTATGGTACGTTTGGCTCAAACCTATCTTGCACCAACACTAACACTATCTCTGAACACACCAAAACGAGATTCCACATGATCCACGTCACCAAGGAGTTCTATCGGGTGTGTCCAAAATGATTTTTAAGCCTATTGTACGTTCAGTGCAAACCGTGCAACTATCTTGCGTCAAGATTAGCACTATCTCCAAACAAAATGAAATGAGGTTCCACTTGAGCCTCGTCACCAGGGAGTACCACTGGGTGCATCGAAAACAACTTCTGAGCCTATGGTACGTTTGGCACAAACCGTGCACCTATCTTGCACCAACACTAACACTGTCTCCAAACAGACCGAAACGAGATTCCACATGACCCATGTCCCCAAGGAGTATCATCGGGTGCGTCCGAAACGATTTCCAAGCCAATGATACTTTTGGCGCAAACTGAGCAACTATCTTGCATCAAGAGTCACACAATCTCCAAATGGATCTAAACGAGCTTCCACTAGAGCCTCATCACCAAGTTGTACCATCGGGTGCGTCCAAAATGACTTTTGAGCTTATGGTACATTTGGCTCAAACCTATCTTGCACCGACACTAACACTATCTCTGAACACACCAAAACTAGATTCCACATGATCCACATGACCAAGGAGTTCCATCGGGTGTGTCCAAAATGATTTTTAACCTATTATACGTTCGGTGCAAACCGTGCAACTATCTTGCGTCCAGATTAGCACTATCTCAAAATGGACCAAATCGAGCTTCCAATTGAGCATCATCACCAACGAGTACCATCAGGTGCATCCAAAATTATTTATGAGCCTATGGTACATTTGGCGCAAACCATGCACCTATCTTGCACTAACACAAACACTATCTCCAAACGGACCAAAACGAGATTCGACATGACTCACGTTGCCTAGGAGTTTAATCGGGTGCGTCCAAAATGATTTTCGTGCCTGTGCTATGTTCAATGCAAACCATCCACCTATCTTGCGTCAAAATTTGCAGTCTCTCCAAATGGACCGAAGTGAGCATCCACTAGAGGCTCATCACCTAGGAGTACCATCAGGTGCGTCCTAAACAATTCCTGAGCATATGGTATGTTTAGCGCAAACCGTGCACCAATCTTGCACCGACACTAGCACTGTCTTCATATGACCCATGTCACCTAGGAGTTCCATCAGGTGCGTCCAAACTAATTTTTGAGCCTATGGTACATTCGGTGCAAACCGAGCAACTTTCTTGTGTCAAGATTAGCACTATGTCTGAACGAACCAACACAAGCTGCCACCTAAGCCTCATCACCTAGGAGTACCATCGGCTGCATCCAAAACAATTTCTATGCCTATGCATTTGGCGCAAACCGTGCACCTATCTTACATCAAGATTAGCACTATCTCCAAACGGACCGAAACGAGATTCCACTTGAGCCTCATCACTAGGGAGTACCATCGGGTGCATTCAAAAATGACTTTTGAGCCAATGGTTTGCTTAATGCAAACCATGCAAATCTTGCACAGACATTAACACTATCGCCAAAAAGACCGAAACGAGATTTCATATGACCCACGTCCCCTAGGAGTACCATCGGGTGCGTCCAAAACTATTTCTGAGCCTATGGTATGTTAGGCGCAAACCGAGCAACTATCTTGCTTCAAGATTAGCACTATCTCCAAATAGAATGAAATGAGGTTCCACTTGAGCCTCGCCACCAAGGAGTACGATTGGGTGCATCGAAAACAACTTCTGAGCCTATGGTATGTTTGGTGCAAACCGTGCACCTATCTCCACCAACACTAACACTGTCTCCAAACAGACCGAAACGAGATTCCATATGACCCATGTCCCCAAGGAGTATCGTTGGGTGCGTCTGAAACGATTTCCAAGCCAATGATACTTTTGGCGCAAACTGAGCAACTATCTTGCATCAAGAGTCGCACTATCTCCAAATGAATCGAAACGAGCTTCCACTAGAGCCTCATCACCAAGTTGTACCATCGGGTGTGTCCAAAATGACTTTTGAGCTTATGGTACGTTTGGCTCAAACCTATCTTGCACCGACACTAACACTATCTCTGAACACACCAAAACGAGATTCCACATGATCCACGTGACCAAGGAGTTCTATCGGGTGTGTCCAAAATGATTTTTAAGCCTATTGTACGTTCAGTGCAAACCGTGCAACTATCTTGCGTCAAGATTAGCACTATCTCAAAATGGACCAAATCGAGCTTCCAATTGAGCATCATCACCAACGAGTACCATCGGGTGCATCCAAAATTATTTATGAGCCTATGGTACATTTGGCACAAACCATGCACCTATCTTGCACCGACACAAACACTATCTCTAATCGGACCAAAATGAGATTCCACATGACCCACGTTGCCTAGGAGTTTAATCGGGTGCGTCCAAAATGATTTTTGTGCCTGTGCTATGTTCAATGCAAACCATCCACCTATCTTGCGTCAAAATTTGCAGTCTCTCCAAATGGACCGAAGTGAGCATCCACTAGAGGCTCATCACCTAGGAGTACCATCAGGTGCATCCTAAACAATTCCTGAGCCTATGGTATGTTTAGCGCAAACCTTGCACCCATCTTGCACCGATACTAGCACTGTCTCCAAACGGACCGAAGCTAGATTCCACTTGAGCCACGTCGCCTAGGAGTTCCATTGGGTGCGTACAAAACAATTTATGTGCCTATGGTACATTTGCCTATGTCACGTCAAGATTACCTCTATCTCCAAACTGACCAAAAGGAGCTTCCACTTGAGCCTCATCACCTAGGAGTACCATCGGGTGCGTCCAAAATGATTTCTGAGCCTATGGTACGTTTGGTACAAACCATGTACCTATCTTGCACCGACACTAACACTGTCTCCAAATAGACCAAAATGAGATTCCACATGACCCACATCACATAGGAGTTCCATCAAGTGCATCCAAAATGATTTCAGAGCCTATGGTATGTTCGGCGCAAACCGTGCACCTATCATACGTCAAGATTAGCATTATCTCCAAATGGGCCAAAGTGAGCATCTAGTAGAACCTTGTCACCTACGAGTACCATTGGGTGTGCCCAGACAAATTTCTGAGCCTATGGTGCATTTGGCGTAAACCGTGCACCTATCTTGCATCAAGATTAAGACTGTGTCCAAATGGACCGAAGTGGGCATCCACGAGAGCCTCGTCACCTAGGAGTACCATGGGTGCGTTGAAAAGGATTTCTAAGCCTACAGTAGGCTTGGCACAAACCGTGCACCTATCTTGTACGGACACTAAAACTATCACCAAACAGACCAAAACGAGATTCCACATGACCCACGTCACCTTGGTGTACCATCAGGTGCGTCTAATTTCTAAGCCTATGGTACGTTTGGCGCAAACCATGCACCGATCTTGCGTCAAGATTAGCACTATCTCCAAACGGACCAAAATGAGCTTCCACTTGAGCCTCGTCACCAAGGAGTACCATCAGGTGTGTCCAAAACGATTTGCGAGCCTATGGTATGTTTCACGCAAACCGTGCACCTATCTTGCACCGACACAAACACTGTCTCCAAACAGACCAAAACAAGATTTCACATGACCCACGTCACCTAAGAAATACCATCGGGTGCATCCAAAATGATTTGTGAGCCTATGGTTCGTTTGGCATAAACCGTGCACCTATATAGCACCGACACTAACACTGTCTCCAAACGGACTAAAATGAGATTCTACATGACCCACATCACCTAGGAGTACCATCGGGTCCATCCAAAATGATTTCTGAGCCTATGGTACGTTCGGCGCAAACCGAGCAACTATCTTGCGTCAAGACTAGCACTATCCCCTAACAGACCGCAACGAGCTTCCACTTGAGCCACATCACCAAGTAGTACCATCAGCACCAACACTAACACTATCTCCAAACAGACAGAAACAAGATTCCACATGATCCACGTCACCAAGGAGTTCCATCGGTTGTGTCCAAAATGATTTTCAAGCCTTTGGTATGTTCTGCACAAACCGTGCAACAATCTAGAGTCAAGATTAGAACTATCTTGAAATGGACCAAATCGAGCATCCAATTGAGCATCATCACCAAGGAGTACCATCGGGTGCGTCCAAAATGATTTCTGAGCTTATGGTATGTTTGGTGCAAACTGTGAACCTATCTTGCACTAACACAAACACTATCTCCAAATAGACGGTCCAAAATGATTTTTGTGCATGTGCTATGCTCGGCGTAAACTATCCACCTATCTTGCGTCAATGTTAGCACTCTCACCAAATGGACCGAAGTGAGCACCCACTAGAGCCTCATCAATTAGGAGTACCATCGGGTGCGCCCAAAATGATTTCTGAGCTTATGTACGTTTGGCGCAAACCGTGCACCTATCTTGCACTGACACTAACACTGTCTATAAATAGACCAAAACAAGATTCCACCTGACCTACGTCGCCTACGAGTTCCATCGGGTGCGTCCAAAACAATTTCCGTGCCTGTGGTATGTTCACCGCAAACCATTCACCTATCTTACGTCAAGATTAGCACTGTCTCCAAACGGACCAAAATGAGCTTCCACTTGAGCCTCGTCACCTAGGAGTACCATCGGGTGCGTCCAAAATGATTTCTGAGCCCATGGTATGTTTGGTGCAAACCGTGCACCTATCTAGCACTAACACTAACATTGTCTCCAAATGGACCGAAACGAGATTCCACATGACCCACATCACCTAGGAGTACCATAGGTGCGTCCAAAATGATTTCAGAGCCTGTGGTATGTTCGACGCAAACTGTGCACCTATCATGCATCAATCTTAGCATTGTCTCCAAACGGGCCAATGTGAGCATCTTGAAGAGCCTTGTCACCAAGGAGTACCATCGGGTGCGTCCAAAACAATTTCTAAGCCTATGGTACGTTAGGCACAAACCGTGCACCTATCTTGCATCAAGATTAGCACTATCTCCAAACAGACCAAAGTGAGCATCCACTAAAGCCTCGTCACCTAGGAGTACCATCGGGTGCGTCTAAAAGAATTTCTGAGCCTACAGTATATTTGGCGCAAACCGTGCACGTATCTTGCATGGACACTTGTAACACCCCTGGTGTTAAGCATGCATTAGGCATTGCTAATCCTGTGCATGAGCATCATCATGCATTCATAAACATTTCATGCACTATAAGCGAAACATAACACTGAAACATGTGAAACATGTCACTGAAACATGGAGGTTGCATTTGCTTGTCTTAATAGATTAATGAAATGTTAATTCTTGTTATGCTTTATATATGCTTGTTTGTTAATGTAAATAGCTTAGAAATGTTCATCAAATAATTTGGAGCAAAGTTTATTTTAAAAGTGTTGGCAAATTTCGCTTTTGAAAATAATCTTGAAAAATAGGGTTTATGTTCAAAAAAATCAACTTTTAATCCCTATCCAAAAATTTGTTTGGAATTTCAAAAGGCGCCTTAAAGCAATGTTGTAGAGAATGAAATTCTACACAACTTTTGTTTTTAGGTCATTTTGTGAAATGCCTCTAACTTGTTCAAAATGAGAGTTTTTGTGCTATTGTCAAAAGAAAAATCATTTTTATTTCCTTAATGGGCCTCCCCCACCCTTTCCGGCCCATGGCCGTTGTGGTCCGGCCTACCCCGTGCACTCTCGCCCCATGCCCACGCCTGACTAGAAGCAGAGCTTCCTCACTGCGTGTCTGTACTGTTGGGAGTATGCCCTAGAGGTTATCAAAGAGATGATTGTATTGCCTTGTATCCATGACATTATGAGTCCATTGAATATCCATTAAAGACAACTTGTATCGATTAGCAATTATGTGAATTGTTTGTGAAACTCTTTTACTTTTATGGTTATTCTAGAATGGTCCCTGATCGGAGTTCATGTTAGGACGCACATGAATATTAGATCAACACATTATTAGTTGATGACTATGTTTCACAAGTCATAGATGTAGAGATGTCGAAATAATAATGTGGGCACATGTGTGATATGTAGGCTGGACTGACCCAATGTGAGATGTTGTTATTGTCTCGATTCACATCATGTACGTTATGTCCTTAGACCTGAGATTGTTGTATGTACTCAAGATGTGAAATGACCTACTTAGAGACTATCAAACGCTACTCCGTAACTGGGTAGTTATAAAGGTGATCTTCGGGTTTATCAAGAAACATGCTGTGAGACATAGACAATCAAGATGGAATTTGCCCCTCTCTATGTGAGAGAGATATCAATGGAACTCTAATGATTGGATCAATAAATGCATGGCCGTGCTTAGGTTAAGTGTTAACCTATGAGTTGGACTAAATATCATGTGGCAAAAGGAATAACATGTATATGGTTTGTGGTGGTTTGTCTGATATGATCTTTGTGTACACATAGGAGTTGACACGTCTTGCTGGAGACTGCTATCAACTAATGGCCGAGTAGTAGTACTCGGGCCACGTCTACGTGTGCGTAAACCCATAGGGTCGCACGCTTAAGGTGCTAGAAGCCCAATTCGAGTTGGACCCAAATTTGACTAGGCTTAGGGTTTTCTAATTGGGCCTCCAACTTGGGGCTGATTAGAGGCGCCTATATAAGAGAGGGAGGGGGCATGGCCTGGTTACTCACGCCATTAGGCAGCCGTCGTCGCCCCCCACGCTCACACCTACTGCTCCTCACGGACCTAGCAGTCCGGAGGCGCAACACTTCCTCCCCGTACGTGTGGGATACCTTGGAGGTGCTGCATCTAGAGCACAAGGACGAACTGCACAAGAGGGACAATCCACGAGCGGAGGGTGGACATGACGGACGACCACGCAACTGCATGGCACTGCTACGACGCATTCGACTACATCGAGTCACTTTCGCTGCACTTGTGCGTCTAGTGGTAATCCTATAATCAGTAACTAGCAGTAGATCCTATTTTATGAGGTCGAAAATTTTGATTTTATGGCTAGCGTAGCACCCTCATAACCCTACACATACGTCGGTGAAGCCCTCCACCAGGTGGTGATCGGTGGCCCCCGCGCACGCGCCTGCCTTCAAATCGAGCCGAGCACCCCCTTCGCAATTTTGCACGCCCCGCTTCTCCCTCCTCATTTTCGCCAGCGCAAGCAGCAGCAGCGCCACCGTTCCATCACCGGTGTCGCACTCCACCACCGTAGCACCTCTCCATGATTCAACCAGCAAACAGCTCTGCCTTGCCTCCCTCTTCACCGTCGACCCACTTGGGCCGTCGTTCGCGTCAAGGTAGAGCTGATTTGGTTTCTCCTCCTTGCCGGCCGCTGTAGTCAGGCTTGCCAAAGTTCACCTCGTGCACGAATAGCTCGCTCCCCTCCATCTCCAAATAGACCAAAACAAGATTCCACATGACCCATGTCACCTTGGTGTACCATTGGGTGCATCCAATTTCCGAGCCTATGGTATGTTCGACACAAACCATGCACCTATCTTGTGTCAAGATTAGCACTATCTCAAAACGAAATGAAATGAGCTTCCACTTGAGCCTTGTCACCAAGTAGTACCATCGGGTGCGTTCAAAATGACATTTGGGCCTATGGTACATTTGGCGTAAACCTATCTTGCATCGACCCTAACACTATCTCCAAACAGATCGAAACGAGATTCCACATGATCCACATCACTAAGGAGTTCCATCGACTGCGTCCAAAATCATTTTTAAGCCTATGGTATGTTTGGCGCCAACCATGCAACTATCTCGTGTCAAGATTAGCACAATCTCGAAATGGACCAAATTGAGCTTCCAATTGAGCATCATCACCAAGGAGTACCATCGGGTGCGTCCAAAATGATTAATGAGCCTATGGTACATTTAGCGCAAATCATGCACCAATCTTGTACCGACACCAATACTATCTCCAAATAGACCACAACGAGATTCCACATGACCCACGTCGCCTAGGAGTTCCATCGGTTGCATCCAAAACGATTTCCGTGCTTGTGCTACGTTCGTTGCAAACCATCCACCTATCTTGCGTCAAGATTAGCACTCTCGCTAAACGGATCGAAGTGAGCATCCACCAGAGCCTCATCACCTTGGAGTACCATCGGGTGCGCCTAAAATAATTTCTAAGCCTATGTACGTTTGGCACAAACTGTGCACCTATCTTGCACCGACACTAACACTGTCTCCAAATGGACTGAAAGGAGATTCCACTTGACCCACGTCACCTAGGAGTTCCATCAGGTACGTCCAAAATGATTTCTGAGCCTATGATACGTTTGGCGCAAGCCGGGCATCTATCTTGCACCGATACTAACACTGTCTCCAAACGGACCGAAATGAGATTTCACATGACCCATGTCACATAGGAGTTCAATCGGGTGTGTCCAAAATGATTTTTGAGGCAGTGGTACGTTCGACGCAAACCGTGCACCTATCTTCAATCATGATTAGCACTATCTCCAAATGGGCCAAAAGTGAGCATCCAATATAGCCTTGTCACCTAGGTGTACCATCGGGTGCATCCAAAACAATTCCTGAGCCTATGGTACGTTAGGCGCAAACCGTGCACCTATCTTGCACCGACATTAACACTGTCTCCAAACAGACCGTAACGAGATTCCATATGACCAACATCACCAAGGAGTACCATCGGGTGCGTCCAAAATGAATTCTGAGCCTATGGTATGTTTGGCGCAAATCGAGCAATAATCTTACTTCAAGATTAGCACTATCTCCAAATGGACCAAAACGAGCTTCCACTTGAGCCTCGTCACTTTGGAGTACCATCGGGTGTGTCAAAAACGATTTGTGAGCCTAAGGTACGTATGTAGGAAACCACGCACCTTCTTGCACCGACACTACCAATGTCTCTAAACGGACCGAAATGAGATTCCACATGACCCACGTCACCTAGGAGTTCCATCGGGTGCGTCCAAAACAATTTCTGAGCCTATGGTGTCTGTTCGGCGGAAACCAAGCAACTTTCTTGCATCAAGATTAGCACTATCTCCGAATGGACCAAAACTAGCTTCCACTTGAGTCTCGTCACCTACGAGTACCATCGGCTGTGTCCAAAATGATTTTTGAGCCTATGGTACGTTTGGCGCAAACCATACACCTATCTTGCACCGACACTAACACTGTCTCCAAACAGACCGAAACGAGATTTAACATGGCCCACATCACCTACGAGTTCCATCAGGTGCACCAAAATGATTTCAGAGCCTATGGTACGTTCAATGCAAACCGTGCACCAATCTTGCCTAGCACTATCTACAAACGGGTCAAAGTGAGCATCCATTATAGTCTGTCACCTAGGAGTACATCAGGTGCGTCCTAAACAATTCCGGAGCCTATGGTACGTTTGGCGCAAACCGTGCACCTATCTTACACCGACACTAATGCTATCTCCAAACAGACCAAAACAAGATTCCATATGACCCATGTCCCCTAGGAGTACCATTGGGTGCGTCCAAAATAATTTTCGAGCCTATGGTACGTTCGGCGCAAACTGAGCAACTATCTTGCATCAAGATTAGCACTATCTCCAAATAGAACAAAATGAGCTTCCACTTCAGCCTCATCACTAGGGAGTGCCATCAGGTGCATCCAAAACGACTTCTGAGCCTATGGTACGTTTGGCACAAATCGTGGACCTATCTTGCACCGACACTAACACTGTCTCAAAACAGACCAAAATGAGATTCCACATGACCCATGTCCCCTAGGAGTATCATCGGGTGCGTCCAAAAACAATTTCCAAGCCTATGATACTTTTGGCGCAACCGAGCGACTATCTTTTATCAAGATTAGCACTATCTTCAAATGGACCGAAACAAGCTTCCACTTGAGCCTCGTCACCAAGTAGTACCATTGGGTGCATCCAAAATGACTTTTGAGCTTATGGTATGTTTGGTGCAAACCTATCTTGCACAAACACTAACACTATCTCTGAACACACTGAAACAAGATTCCACATGATCCACGTCACCAAGGATTTCCATCGGGTGTGTCCAAAACGATTTTCGTGCCTGTGCTACATTCGACGCAAACCGTCCACCTATCTTGCGTCAAGATTAGCACTCTTGCCAAATGGACTGAAGTAAGCATCCACTAGAGCCTCGTCACCTAGAAGTACCATCAGGTGGGCCCAAAATGATTTCTGAGCCTATGCACGTTTGGCGCAAACTGTGCACCTATCTTGCACCGACACTAACACTGTCTCCAAATGGACTAAAAGGAGATTCCACTTGACCCACATCGCCTAGGAGTTCCATCGGGTGCGTCCAAAACAATTTACATGCCTGTGGTACGTTCATCGTAAATTGTTCACCTATCTTGTATCAATATTAGCACTATATTCAAACGGACCAAAACGAGTTTCCACTTGAGCCTTGTCACCTAGGAGTACCATCTGGTGCATCCAAAATGATTTCTGAGCCTATGATACGTTTGGCGCAAGCCGGGCACCTATCTTGCACCGATACTAACACTGTCTCTAAATGGACCGAAATGAGATTTCACAAGACCCACGTCACATAGGAGTTCAATCGAGTGTGTCCAAAATGATTTTTGAGGCAGTGGTACGTTCGACGCAAACCGTGCACCTATCTTGCATCAAGATTAGCACTATCTCCAAATGGGCCGAAGTGAGCATCCAATATAGCTTGTCACCTAGCTGTACCAGCGGGTGCATCCAAAACAATTCCTGAGCCTATGGTACGTAAGGCACAAACCGTGCACCTATCTTGCAATGACATTAACATTGTCTCTAAACAGACCGTAACGAGATTCTATATGACCAACGTCACCGACGAGTACCATCAGGTGCGTCCAAAATGAATTCTGAGCCTATGGTACATTTGGCGCAAATCGAGCAATATATTACGTCAAGATTAGCACTATCTCCAAATGGACCGAAACGAGCTTCCACTTGAGCTTCGTCACTTAGGAGTATCATCAGGTGCGTCGAAAATGATTTGTGAGCATGAGGTACGTATGGCGCAAACCGTGCACCTATCTTGCACCGACACTACCACTGTCTCCAAACAGACCGAAATGAGATTCCACATGACCCACATCACCTGGAGTTCCATCGGGTGCGTCCAAAACTATTTCCGAGCCTATGGTGTATGTTCGACACAAACCGAGCAACTTTCTTGCATCAAGATTAGCACTATCTCCGAATGGACCAAAACTAGCTTCCACTTGAGTCTCATCACCTACAAGTGCCATCAGCTTTGTCCAAAATGATTTCTGACCGAATGATACGTTTGGCGCAAACCGTACACCTATCTTGCACCGACACTAACACTGTCTCCAAACAGACCAAAACAAGATTCCACATGGCCCACATCACCTACGAGTTCCATCAGGTGCGCCAAAATGATTTCAGAGCCTGTGGTACGTTCAACGCAAACCGTGCACCTATCTTGCGTCAAGATTAGCACTATCTACAAAACGGGTCGAAGTGAGCATCCATTATAGTCTGTCACCTAGGAGAAACATCAGGTGTGTCCTCAACAATTCCTGAGCCTATGGTACGTTTGGCGCAAACTGTGCACCTATCTTTCATTGACACTAGCACTGTCTCCAAACGGATCGAAACAAGATTTCACATGACCCACGTCACCTAGGAGTTCCATCGGGTGCGTCCAAACCGATTTTTGAACCTCTAGTACGTTTGGCACAAACCAAGCAACTTTCTTGCATCAAGATTAGCACTATGTCCAAACAGACAAAAACAAGCTGCCACTAGAGCCTCATCACCTAAGAGTAGCATTGGCTGCGTCCAAAACAATTTCTGTGCCTATGGTACAATTGGCGCAAACTACGCACCTATCTTGCATCAAGATTAGCACTATCTCTAAATGGACCGAAACGAGATTCCACTTGAGCCTCATCACCAGGGAGTACCATCGGGTGCATCCAAAATGACTTCTGAGCCTATGGTATGTCTGGCGCAAACTGTGCACCTATCTTGCACCGACACTAACGCTATCTCCAAACAGACCAAAACAAGATTCCGTATGACCCATGTCCCCTAGGAGTACCATCAGGTGCGTCCAAAATGATTTTCGAGCCTATGGTACGTTCGGCGCAAACCAAGCAACTATCTTGCATCAAGATTAGCACTATCTCTAAATAGAACGAAACGAGCTTCCACTTGAGCATTTTCACCTAGGAGTACCATCAGGTGCATCCAAAATAATTTCTAAGCCTATGATATGTTTGGCGCAAGCTGGGCACCTATCTTGCACCGATACTAACACTGTCTCTAAACGGACCAAAATGAGATTTCACATGACCCACGTCACATAGGAGTTCAATCGGGTGTGTCCAAAATGATTTTTTGAGGCAGTGGTACGTTTGACGCAAACCGTGCACCTATCTTGCATTAAGATTAGCACTATCTCCAAATGGGCTGAAGTGAGCATCCAATATAGCTTGTCACCTGGCTATACCAGCGGGTGCATCCAAAACAATTCCAGAGCCTATGGTACGTTAGGCACAAACCGTGCACCTATCTTGCAATGACATTAACATTGTCTCCAAACAGACCGCAACAAGATTCCATATGACCAACGTCACCGACGAGTAACATCGGGTGTGTCCAAAATGAATTATGAGCCTATGGTACATTTGGCACAAATCGAGCAACTATCTTAAGTCAAGATTAGCACTATCTCCTAACGGACCGAAACGAGCATCCAATTGAGCCTCGTCACTTAGGAGTAACATCGGGTGCGTCGAAAACGATATGTGAGCCTGAGGTACGTATGGCACAAACCGCACACCTATCTTGCACCGACACTACCACTGTCTCCAAATGGACTGAAATGAGATTCCACGTGACGCACGTCACCTAGGAGTTCCATCGGGTGCGTCCAAAATGATTTCCGAGCCTATGGTATGTTTGGCGCAAACAGAGCAACTTTTTTGCATCAAGATTAGCACTATCTCCGAATGGACCAAAACTAGCTTCCACTTGAGTCTCATCACCTACGAGTGCCTTCGGCTGTGTCCAAAATGATTTCTGACCGAATGATACGTTTGGCACAAACCGTACACCTATCTTACACCGACACTAACACTGTCTCCAAACAGACCAAAACGAGATTCCACATGGCCCACATCACCACCGAGTTCCATCAGGTGCGCCAAAACGATTTCAGAGCCTGTGGTACGTTCAACACAAACAATGCACCTATCTTGCATCAAGATTAGCACTATCTACAACACAGGTCGAAAGTGAGCATCCATTATAGTCTGTGACCTTGGAGTACTATCAGGTGCGTCCTAAACAATTCCTGAGCCTTGGTACGTTTCGTGCAAACCGTGCACCTATCTTGCACCAACACTAGCACTGTCTCCAAACGGACCAAACCAAGCTGCCACAAGAGCCTCGTCACCTAGGAGTACCATCGGCTGCGTCCAAAACAATTTCTATGCCTACGGTACATTTGGCGCAAACTACGCACCTATCTTTCATCAAGATTAGCACTATCTCCAAATGGACTGAAACGAGATTCCACTTGAGCCTCATCACCAGGGAGTACCATCGGGTGCATCCAAAATGACTTCTAAGCCTATGGTACGTTTGGCGCAAAATCGTGCACCTATCTTGCACTGACATTAATGCTATCTCCAAATAGACCGAAACAAGATTCCATATGACCCATGTCCCCTAGGAGTACCATCGGGTGCATCTAAAATGATTTTTGAGCCTATGGTACGTTCGGTGCAAATCGAGCAACTATCTTGCATCAAGATTAGCACTATATCCATGTAGTACGAAACAAGCTTCCACTCAAGCCTCGTCACTAGGGAGTACCATCGGGTGCATTCAAAATGACTTCTAAACCTATGGTACGTTTGGCGCAAACCGTGCACCTATCTTGCACCGACAGTAACACTGTCTCCAAACAGACCGAAATGAGATTCCACATGACCCATGTCCCCTAGGAGTATCAACGGGTGCGTCCGAAATGATTTCCAAGCCTATGATACTTTTGGCGCAACTGAGCAACTATCTTTTTATCAAGATTAGCACTATCTCCAAACAGACCGAAACAAGCTTCCACTTGAGCCTCGTCACCAAGTAGTACCATCGGGTGCAAACCTATCTTGCACCGACACTAACACTATCTCTGAACACACTGAAACAAGATTCCACATGATCCACGTCACCAAGGATTTCCATCAGATGTGTCCAAAACAATTTTTAAGCCTATGGTATGTTCGGCCAAAATCGTGCAACTATCTTGCGTCAAGATTAGCACTATCTCAAAATGGACCAAATTGAGCTTCCAATTGAGCATCATCACCAACGAGTACCATTGGGTGCGTCCAAAATGATTAATGAGCCTATGGTACGTTTGGCGCAAACCATACACCTATCTTGCACCGACACAAACACTATCTCGAAACGGACCAAAACGAGATTCCACCTGACCCACGTCGCCTAGGAGCTCAATCGGGTGCGTCCAAAATGATTTCCATGCTGTGCTACGTACGACGCAAACCGTCCACCTATCTTGCATCAAGATTAGCACTCTCGCCAAACGGACTAAAGTGAGCATCCACTAGAGCCTTCTCACCTAGGAGCACCATCGGGTGCGCCCAAAATGATTTCTAAGCTTATGTACGTTTGGCGCAAATCGTGCACCGATCTTGCATCAACACTAACACTGTGTCCAAGCGGACCGAAAGGAGGTTCCACTTGACCCACGTTGCCTAGGAGTTCCATCAGGGACATCCAAAATAATTTTCATGCCTGTGGTACGTTCGCCGCAAAACGTTCACCTATCTTGCATCCAAACGGACCAAAACAAGCTTCCACTTGAGCCTCGTCACCTTGGAGTACCATCGGGTGTGTCTAAAATGATTTCTAAGCCTATGATACGTTTGGTGGAAACCGTGCACTTATCTAGCACCGACACTAACACTGTCGCCAAATAGACTAAAACGAGATTGCATATGACCCACGTCACCGAGGAGTACCATCGAGTGCATCAAAAATGATTTCAGAGCCTATGGTATGTTCGGCACAAACTGTGCACTTATCTTGCATCAAAATTAGCACTATCTACAAACGGACCGAAGTGAACATCCACTAGAGCCTTGTCACCTAGGAGTACCATCGGGTGCGTCCAAAATGATTTCTGAGCCTATAGTACGTTTGGTGCAAACCATGCACCTATCTAGCACCGACACTAACACTGTCACCAAACGGACCGAAATGAGATTCCACATGACCCACGTCACCTAGGAGTACCATCAGGTGCATCGAAAATGATTTTAGAGCCTATGTTATGTTCGGCACAAAGCGTGCACTTACCTTGCATCAAGATTAGCACTATCTACAAAAGAACCGAAGTGAACATCCACTAGAGCCACATCACCTAGGACTACCATTGGGTGCGTCTAAAAGGATTTCTAAGCCTACGGTACATTTGGCGCAAACCATGCACCAATCTTGCATGGATACTAACACTATCTCCAAACAGACCGAAATGAGATTCCGCATGACCCACGTCACCTTGGTGTACCATCGAGTGCATCCAATTTTTGAGCCTATGGTACGTTCGACGCAAACCGTTCACCTATCTTATGTCAAGATTAGCACTATCTCCAAAATGGATCGAAATGAGCTTCCACTTGAGCCTCGTCACCAAGTGGTACCGTCAGGTGTATCCAAAATGACTTTTGAGCCTATAGTACGTTTGGCGCAAACCTATCTTTCACCGACACTAGCACTATCTCCAAATAGACTAAAACGAGATTCCACAAGATCCCTGGCACCAAGGAGTTCCATCGGGTTCATCCAAAACGATTTTCAAGTCTATGGTATGTTCAACGTAAACCATGTAACAATCTTGCATCAAGATTAGCACTATCTCGAAATGGACCAAATGGAGCTTCGGGTGCGTCCAAAATGACTTTTGAGCCTATGGTACGTTTGGCGCAAACCTATCTTGCACCGACACTAAGACTATGTCCAAACAGATCGAAACGAGATTCCACATGACCCACGTCACCTTGGTGTACCATCGGGTGCGTCCAATTTCTAAGCCTATGGTACGTTTTCAACATAAACCATGCACCTATCTTGTGTCAAGATTAGCACTATCTCCAAACAGATCGAAACAAGCTTCCACTTGAACCTCATCACCAAGTACTACCATCGGGTGCGTTCAAAACGACTTTTGAGCCTGTGGTACGTTTGGCGCAAACCTATCTTGCACTGACCGTAACACTATCTCCAAACAGGCCGAAACGAGAATCCACATGATCCCCGGCACCAAGGAGTTCCATCGGGTGCATCCAAAATGATTTTCAAGCCTATGGGTATGTACAGTGCAAACCGTGCAACTATCTTGCATCAAGATTAGCACTGTCCCAAAATGGACCAAATCTAGCTTCCAATTGAGCATCATCACCAAGTAGTACCATCAGGTGTGTCCAAAATGATTTATGAGCCTATGGTATATTCAGCGCAAACCGAGCACCTATCTTGTACCAACACCAACACTATCTCCAAACAGACCGAAACGAGATTCCACATAACCCACATCGCCTAGGAGTTCCATCGGTTCCGTCCAAAATTATTTCCATGCCTGTGCTACGTTCGGTGCAATCCATCCACCTATGTTGTGTCAAGATTAGCACTCTCGTCAAATAGACCGAAGTGAGCATTCACCAGAGCCTCATCACCTAGGAGCACCATCGGGTGCGCCCAAAATGATTTCTGAGCCTATGTACGTTTGGCGCAAATCGTGCACCAATCTTGCACCGACACTAGCACTATCTCCAAACGGATGAAAACGAGATTTCACACGACCCACGTCACCTAGGAGTTCCATCAGGTGCGTCCAAACTGATTTTCGAGCCCATGGTACGTTTAACGCAAACCGAGCAACTTTCTTGTGTCAAGATTAGCACTATGTCCAAACAGACCAAAACAAGCTACCACCAGAGCCTCATCACCTAGGAGTACCATCGGCTGTGTCCAAAATAATTTCTGTGCCCAAGGTACATTTGGCGCAAACTGCGCACCTATCTTACATCAAGATTAGCACTATCTCCAAATGGACCGAAACGAGATTCCACTTGAGCCTCATCACCAGGCAGTACCATCGGGTGCATCCAAAATGACTTCTGAGCCTATGGTACGTTTGGCGCAAACTGTGCACCTATCTTGCACTGACACTAACGCTATCTCCAAACAGACCAAAACAAGGTTCCATATGACCCATGTCCCCTAGGAGTACCATCGGGTGCGTCAAAAACGATTTATGAGACTATGGTACGTTCAGCGCAAACCGAGCAACTGTCTTGCATCAAGATTAGCACTATCTCCAAATAGAACGAAATGAGCTTCCACTTGAGCCTCGTCACCAGGTGTAAGGTCCTAGATGGCTAGAGGGGGGTGAATAGCCTATAAAAAATTCTACAAGCACCACTAAGCAAACTTGTTAGAATAACAAACGGCGTAAAGCGAGTTTTGCTTAGCCAAAGGTTGTGATGCAAGCCTCCTATCCACAAGTCTAGTAGATTATGATCTCTAGTTCACACAAGTGCTAAGTCACTAACTTACACTAGTGAGCAAGCTAACAACTACTAGAAAAGGCTACCACTAGAGCTACACAAGATAATCTAGTAAAAGTAAATGCGAGAGAGAGGATTGTGAATCTTATACCGACGGTGGAGTGAAGATGTTGCCAATCACCAAGATGATATACAATCAATTAATATTGACAACAACACAATATGTAGACCAATCACCGGGAGACAAGAGACACAATATTTTTGTTCACCCGGTGTTCACTTGTGCACCGACAAGCTATGTCACCGGTTCTGTCGACCAACACTTAGATGGTTCCTCGGTGTGACCCTCAAGTCACTTGCCCCTCAAGGCACGCCTCGCAAGGCACCGCAAGACACCACTCTCAAGTGAGGTAACTCAATGACACGCGCAATCCAATAGAGTTGCTTTTGGCGTCCCGCCGAGGAAAGCACAAGAACCTCTTACAAACAACCGGAGGTGGCCAAGAACAATCACCTTCTCTTGCCAACGCCTCCAACAATCTCCAAGCCGGCTAGGAGCGGTACTCTCCAAGAGTAACAAGAAATCCACCGGCTAAACCACCCACAAGTGCCACTAGATGCCCTCAAGCTATGCAATGCACTTTGGGATCACTCAATCTCACTTTTGATTTGCAATCAAGCAAGAGAGATGAGTGGGAGGAGTAGCTCTAGCTCAAAGGATGCACAAGAGTGTTAGAAATGCCAAGAGACCTCCCCAAGGGCCGGCCAACGAGTATTTATAAGCACCCCAAACAAATAGAGCCGTTGCCACTCCACTGACCGTTTTTTTTTCGGGACGACCGGACGCGCCGGTCGAAACTGACCGGACGTGCTCAACCGCGTCCGGTCGCCCTGCGACGTCCACGTGTCCCTCAAATTTCAAATGCGACCGTTAGATCCTCCAACGGTCACTGCGCGCCAACGGTCAAACGCTATGACCGGACGCGCTGCTCAACCGACCGGACGCGCCGGTCGCACAGCACCGCGCGTGCGAAGCAACGACCGGACGCGCTCCTCGCAACGACCGGACACGCCGATCCGCACAGCACCCGCGCCCGCGAAACAACGACCGGACGCGCTCCTCGCAACGACCGGACGCGATAGTGCCAGCGTCCGGTCGGAGTCCAGTAAGCTCCCTCGACGACCGGACGCGTCCGATCGCGTGTGACCGGACGCGCCCCGCGTCCGATCATCCTTGCGAACCGCAGTTCCTTCTGGGCACTTGACCGGACGCGCCGGTCCCGCGAGTGACCGGACGCGCCGGTTGCAAACCCTAGCCTGTGCACCCAATACCGCGCTGTACTGACCGGACGTGTCCGGTCACACCGTGACCACGTCCGGTGCAGCGTCCGGTCACCTCAGTGACCCCGTTCGCCTCCGTTTCTTTTCTGACTTTCGGCGTAGTGGAAAATAGGCATTTCATTTCCTTGAAATCGCCTGAATCCTGTGCTCACACGCTCGGCGGGAGGGAGAGAGGAACCCAAACCCCTCTCTACCCGCAAACCACAGCGCGACCAACGCCACCTTTGCAAATGTGCCAACACCATCAAGTGTACATCTCCATGTGCTTGTGTGTTAGCTTTTTCTCAATCATTTTCAAAGGTTTTCCAATTAGCTCACTAGGCCCTACATGCAATGCACTTCATGAATTCACCTAGTGGCACCCGTGCATCGAATAACCGATAAGACTTCCCCTCTTAATAGTTCGGCTATCGATCCTAAACCACTCACACCCTCTATGGTGTCTTGAGTGTAAAACAAAATGGCCCTATGGTTATACCTTTGCCTTGAGCCCATTTTGTTTCTCCAAATGATATGATCCACTTCATATCATCACATGACCGTCTCGATCCATCGACCTTGACTTCACTTGCTCTTCACCGTTGCATCGGTCCGTCGGCGCTAAGTCTTGCTCAAGCTTCACCATCGCATGGTCCTTCGCTTCGAAGCCTCGACTTGCCCTTCACCTTCACAACCGGTCCATCGAGCCAAGCCTCATCTTGGTCTTCACCATCTTGGTCATATGAGTCAATGTCATGTCTCAGATGCAATGACCACCTTTATCTAAATCATCCACTTAGATACAAAGGTTAGTCCTAGGTTTCATCAATTAGCCAAAACCAAACTAGGGACTTTCAATCTCCCCTTTTTGGTAATTGATGACAACCCTCACAAAGATGATCTTGATAATAAAAGTTTTAAACTTGTCGTACTTGTCCAATCATTTTGCTCATAAGTAAAGTTTGGACAATTATCACAAGCTCGGTTTTGGTAGCATTAGCTCCCCCTACATATGTGCATAGAGTTTGGATTGAAAGCTTTGCACATATGCATGGATAGAAATGTTGGGAGAGTAATTCTACCAAAATGATGCTATGGTGTAAGAAATGGACCTTTGAAGCGTGATACCATTCGGAGTTGCCTTTTACACCATCCTTAGCATCATGAAGTAACTAGACATCCATCAAAACTCAAGAACCCCGTGAGATCAACATTATATGTAAAGGTTCTTGGACCACTTGTAAAGCTAACCACTTGTAAAGCTTTAGGCAACTCTAGATACCACATGTAAACTATTCCTATGCATGCTAGTAGATCATTTCATCATCCAATTTCTATACTAGCATTGCACCACACAAGCATGTATATTGAATTTAAATACATGTGCAATGAGCAAGTCATATGAGAATGCACAAACAAATGCAACAACTTTGTTTATGAGCTTGCTCCCCCTACTTGTGTGCATCAACAAATTTTATTTACCCCTTTATCAAGTTGAATCATCTTTTTCTCTCCCCCTTTGTCAACAACTTACCCAAAAAGGGAATCAAATTGTGGAGAGAAGGAAAAGTGTTTGATGGAGTAGATTGAAATTAATTCGATACCACATGTAAGGTTAAAAAATTTATCAAATTTGGTTTAACCTAGAATACTTGCCAAAGATATTTAATTCGATTTGAACCAAAGACAAGCTTCTTCACTCCTCAAAATAAGGGTTATCTTGCCTATGTTGAATTAAACACTTATAGCAAATCTTCTAGATTCAACACTAGGTTTACAAGCTCACAAACATGTCATATGCCACCACTAGATCGAAATAAGCATAGAAGCAATAGTGGTAACATATATCCATCAAATTCATTTGATTTATCATGAATGCTTATGCGTACCACTTATTATGTCTACATGCTCTATCAAGTCCTTAGCATAGGATGAAAGACATGTCAATCAATTTTACCTTGCAATGTCGAAGGAGAGGCATGTCAATAAGTGGGTGGGGTGCATTCAACTCATGTTTGAGAAATCAAGAATGTTCAATTCATTCCTTAGCTTGCAAAACCTCTTTTCATCAAGTGGCTTAGTGAGAATATCGGCAAGTTGATCATCGGTGCCAACACTTTCAATGGCAATATCTCCCTTTTGTTGATGATCTCTAATGAAATGATGTCTTATGTCAATATGCTTTGTTCTTCCATGTTGAACCGAGTTTTGTATCATCTTGATTGCACTCTCATTATCACATAGCAACGGCACATTCTTGAAGTTGAGGCCATAATCCTTCAAAGTTGATTTCATCCATAGCAATTGTGCACAACAACTCCCCGCACTCACATATTCGGCTTCGGCAGTAGAGATTGCCACACTATTTTGTTTCTTTGAGGACCATGACACAAGTGATCTTCCAAGTAATTGACATGTGCAACTTGTGCTTTTCCTATTGATCTTGCAACCCCCATAGTCGAAGTCCGAATATCCAATCAATTCAAACTTTGACCCCTTGGGATACCATAGTCCAACATTTCTTGTTTGCTTCAAGTACCTCAATATTCTTTTTGCCGCCGTGAGATGACTTTCTCTAGGTGAGGCTTGATATCTAGCACACATGCAAACACTAAACATGACATCCGGTCTTGATGCGGTGACATAGAGTAGACTTCCAATCAAAGATCGATATTCCTTTTGATTCACCATTTTGCCATCAAGATCACTATCCAAATTGCCATTTGTGCCCATTGGAGTTGAAATTGGCTTTGCATCTTGCATTCCAAACTTCTTCAACATGTCCCTTATGTATTTCCCTTGACTCACAAATGTTCCATTCTTCAATTGCTTGACTTGGAGACCAAGGAAGTAGCTAAGTTCACCAATCATAGACATTTCAAACTCTTTGGCCATCATAGCACCAAATTCTTCACAATAAGCTTGATCGGTTGATCCAAAGATGATGTCATCAACATATATTTGCACTATGAATAGATCATTTCCAATCTTCTTGGTGAATAGAGTAGTATCAACCTTGCCCATTTTGAATCCCTTAGAGAGAAGGAAATCCCTTAGCCTCTCATACCATGCTCTAGGTGCTTGCTTTAAGCCATATAAAGCCTTCTTCAACTTGTAGACATGGTTGGGTTTCTTGTCATCTTCAAATCCGGGCGGTTGCTCAACAAATACTAACTCATTGATGATCCCATTGAGAAATGCACTTTTGACATCCATTTGATATAGTTTGATATTGTGTGCACAAGCATAAGCCAATAGAATCCTTATTGCCTCCAATCTTGCCACGGGAGCATATGTCTCATCATAGTCAAGACCTTCAACTTGAGTGTAACCTTGAGCAACTAGTCTTGCTTTGTTTCTCACTACAATGCCATCTTGATCTTGCTTGTTTTTAAACACCCATTTGGTTCCAATCACATTGTAGTCATTTGGCCTTTCTACCATCTCCCAAACATCATTTCTTGTGAAATTGTTAAACTCTTCTTGCATAGCCATGATCCAATCGGCATCCCTCAAAGCTTCTTCTATCTTCTTTGGTTCTATGGTTGACACAAATGATGCATGCTCACAAAACATAGTCAATCTTGATCTTGTTTGCACACCACTTCTAATATCACCAATAACACTATTAATGGGGTGATCTCTTGCAACATGTTGTGGTTGGAGTACTTACACTTGATTGCTTGAGCTTGGTTGATCACTTGATGTATCTCGATGAGAAGAACTAGCACCATAATTTTGCACTTGAGAGTCACTAACTAGCTTGAATGGTGAATTGAGCACTTGATCTTTATCATCATCTTGAATATCAATTACTTGCTTTGCTCTAATGTCCCCAATGTCCATGTTCTTCATTGCTTCCACCAATTGAGTTCCACCAACATCATCTAGATTCTCTTCTTCATCTTGTGACCCATTGGTTTCATCAAATTGCACATCATGGACTTCTTCTAGAATGCCACTTGAGTTGTTCCAAACTCTATAAGCTTTGCTTGTAGTTGAATAACCAAGTAGGAACCCCTCATCACATCTTTTGTCAAACTTCCCCAATCTAGTGCCCTTCTTCAAGATATAGCATTTGCAACCAAACACCCTAAAGTAAGAAATATTGGGCTTTCTTCCATGAAGTAACTCATATGGGGTCTTCTCTAGCAATGGATGACAATATAATCTATTGATGTAGTAGCAAGCGGTATTGATTGCTTCATCCCAAAATGATTGACTCACATTGTACTCATGAAGCATTGATCTAGCCATATCAAGCAATGTTCTATTCTTCCTCTCAACTAGGCCATTTGATTGTGGAGTGTACTTGGCCGAGAATTGATGTCCAATACCATAATGATCACAAAGTTCTTTAATCCTTGTATTCTTGAACTCACTTCCATTGTCACTTCTCACTTTCTTGATTCTAATCTCAAACTCATTGTGAACTCTAGTGAGAAATGTCTTGAAGGTGTCAAACACTTCACTTTTATCACTAAGAAAGAATACCCATGTGAATCTTGTGAAGTCATCCACTATGACAAAGCCATACTTGTTGCCGCCTATGCTTGTATATGTTGTTGGTCCAAATAGATCCATGTGCATCAACTCAAATGCTTTGCATGTGCTCATTGTACTCTTCTTTGGATGTGAGCTTCCAACTTGCTTCCCGGCTTGACATGCACTACAAAGCTTATTTTTCTCAAATTCAACATCTTTCAAACCATTGACAAGATTGTGAGTTGTAAGCTTCTTCAATTGTTTCATGCCAACATGACCAAGCCTTCTATGCCAAAGCCAACCCATGCTTGATTTGGAGACTAAGCAAGTTGTCAAAGAAGTTTCTCTAGCATTGAAGTCAACTAGGTAGAGATTCTCATATCTAAAGCCCTTGAATGCCACATTTGAACCATCCACACTAATAACTTCCACATCATCAACCCCAAAGATGCATTTGTAGCCTAGATCACATATTTGTGCCACGGATAGAAGATTGAAATCCAAACTTTCAACTAGCAACACATTGGAGATACTCATATCATTTGATATAGCAATCTTGCCCAAGCCAATAACCTTGCCTTTCTTGTTATTGCCAAATGTGATAGAATCAACACCACTATCATTGTCATTGAATGAATCAAACATTCTTGATGTACCGGTCATGTGTTGAGTGCACCCACTATCAATAATCCAATGCCTTCCTCCGGCTTTGTAATTGACCTACAAGCAAATTAATGAAGCTTAGGTACCCATTTTTGCTTGGGTCCTTGTAGGTTAGTAACTAAGCTCTTTGGTACCCAAATAGCCTTCTTCTTTGGGCCCACAATTGGTGTACCAACAAACTTAGCTTGCACACCCTTCACACCCTTGGTAAGCACATAGCAAGAATCAAAAGGTATAGCATTAACAAGGTTCTTGCTTTGGTTCTTTTTATTGCAATTATGCTCTAGGTGCCCAACTTGCTTGCATCAATTGCAAAACCAACCATTGCCCTTCACAAAGCTAGGCTTTGGAGTTGCAAAGGCCGACTTGCCTTTCTTGGGGGTGTAGCCCAATCCCTCTTTGTTAAGAGAGAACCTTTGGCTACCCAAGCACTTAAGCAAGCGGGCCTCACCACCATAGGCCTTGCCTAGGGCGTGAGTGAGCTCATCCACCTCTCTCTTGAGAGTCTCATTCTCAACCATTAGTGAGGCATCACAAGTGAAACCATCACTAGTAGTAGAGGTAGAGTTGGTGGTGGTGGATGAAGAGCTATAAGAAGGGTTAGCATTTGACATGATGATAGGTTCATTAAAGGATTCATCAATTATATCACATGTAACACCTATATCACATGATACAACAACCTCCTTCTTTTCTTGTTGCTCAAGTAGCAATGAGTGAGCCTTTTCAAGCTTGAAATGAGCCTTACCAAGATCCTCATGGTCTTCCACTAGACTCTCATGAGTGGTCTTAAGCTCACTAAGAACTTTCTCAAGTATTGCTACTTTCATTGAAAGCTTCTTACACTCCTTGTTCTTGGCAATAGCTATGTCTCTAGTTTGTTGCATCAAGTCATATAGTTGTTCTTTAGTTGGTTCATCATCATCATTTTCATTATCATTATCACTATCATGAGCATATTCCATTTAACTTTCATCATCACTCTCATCATATAATACCTTAGCTTCTTTAGCCATGAAGCATGAAGAGGATGAATTAAATAGTGATGGCTTCTTGTTGATAGCAATGGAAGCAAAAGCCTTGTTGGACGATTCTTCTTCTTCTTCCTCATCATCACTTTCCCAAGTGATCACATAGGCACCATTTTTGCCTTTCTTGAATGTCATTTTGGCCTCTCTCTTCTTCTTCTCAAACTTGCCCCTCTTGTTGTTCTTCTTCTTGTCATAGGGACATTCGGCTTGAAGATGTTCGGTGCTATCACAATTGAAGCACTTCCTTTGTTGCTCATTGCTCTTGAAATTGTCATTTCTCTTTTTGAAGCCTCTTCTTTTGATAAACATTTTGCCAATGTTTTTGACAACTAGAGCAAGTGCCTCATCATCAACTTCCAATTCTTCATCTTCTTCGGTGTCATCTTGTTCTTGAATTGAAGCTTTGCCCTTTGAGGAGGTGGCCTTGAATGCCACGGTCTTCTTCTTCTTTTCATCCTCCTTCTCATCAACATCTTGATCATACTTGTCAAAGGTCAATACCTCTCCAAGCAAATCATTGGGCTTCATTGTTTCAAGCCCATCTCTTTGTAGCATCATGATCAACATCTTGAATCTTTTAGGTAAGCTCAACAAGAACTTGTGGCAAAAATCTTGGTCTTGAGTCTTGTGCCCTAAGCTCTTGAGATCATTCACAATGACTTGCAATCTATGAAACATCTCTAAGATTGCTTCTTCTTCTTTCATCTTGAAGTTCTCAAACTCACTCTTGAGCCCATATAGCTTGGCACTCTTTACAACCTTAGTGCCCTCATATGTTTCACTTAACCTTGTCCACACTTCATTTGCTAATTCCAAATCCTTGATGCCCTCAAATACTTTTGTGTCAATATTATTGTAAAGTGTATTGAGAGCCATTCTATTGCATGTTCTATTTGCTCTATCTTCATCGGTGAGATGATCGGGATCAATGATAGCAAAATCATTCTCGGTGACTTGCAATACTCTCTCATGAATAGAACTAAGGTACATTGTCATTTTTCTCTTCCAATGAGCAAAAGAACTAACACCATCAAAGAATGGTGGCTTGCCCCCAACATGATTGAACACAATTTGAGCCATTTTTCACACCGAAGGATGTTAAGCCTTGATTAAAACGGTGACCACGGCTCCGATACCACTTGTAAGGTCCTAGATGGCTAGAGGGGGGGTGAATAGCCTATAAAAAATTCTACAAGCACCACTAAGCAAACTTGTTAGAATAACAAACGGCGTAAAGCGAGTTTTGCTTAGCCAAAGGTTGTGATGCAAGCCTCCTATCCACAAGTCTAGTAGATTATGATCTCTAGTTCACACAAGTGCTAAGTCACTAACTTACACTAGTGAGCAAGCTAACAACTACTAGAAAAGGCTACTACTAGAGCTACACAAGATAATCTAGTAAAAGTAAATGCGAGAGAGAGGATTGTGAATCTTATACCGACGGTGGAGTGAAGATGTTGCCAATCACCAAGATGATATACAATCAATTAATATTGACAACAACACAATATGTAGACCAATCACCGGGAGACAAGAGACACAATATTTTTGTTCACCCGGTGTTCACTTGTGCACCGACAAGCTACGTCACCGGTTCTGTCGACCAACACTTAGATGGTTCCTCGGTGTGACCCTCAAGTCACTTGCCCCTCAAGGCACGCCTCGCAAGGCACTGCAAGACACCACTCTCAAGTGAGGTAACTCAATGACACGTGCAATCCAATAGAGTTGCTTTTGGCGTCCCACTGAGGAAAGCACAAGAACCTCTTACAAACAACCGGAGGTGGCCAAGAACAATCACCTTCTCTTGCCAACGCCTCCAACAATGTCCAAGCCGGCTAGGAGCGGTACTCTCCAAGAGTAACAAGAAATCCACCGGCTAAACCACCCACAAGTGCCACTAGATGCCCTCAAGCTATGCAATGCACTTTGGGATCACTCAATCTCACTTTTGATTTGCAATCAAGCAAGAGAGATGAGTGGGAGGAGTAGCTCTAGCTCAAAGGATGCACAATAGTGTTAGAAATGCCAAGAGACCTCCCCAAGGGCCGGCCAACGAGTATTTATAAGCACCCCAAATAAATAGAGCCGTTGCCACTCCACTGACCGTTTTTTTTTTCGGGACGACCGGACGCGCCGGTCGAAACTGACCGGACGCGCTCAACCGCGTCCGGTCGCCCTGCGACGTCCACGTGTCCCTCAAATTTCAAATGCGACCGTTAGATCCTCCAACGGTCACTGCGCGCCAACGGTCAAACGCTATGACCGGACGCGCTGCTCAACCGACCGGACGCGCCGGTCGCACAGCACCGCGCGCGCGAAGCAACGACCGGACGCGCTCCTCGCAATGACCGAACGCGCCGATCCGCACAGCACTCGCGCCCGCGAAACAACGACCGGACATGCTCCTCGCAACGACCGGACGCGACAGTGCCAGCGTCCGGTCGGAGTCCAGTAAACTCCCTCGACGACCGGACGCGTCCGATCGCGTGTGACCAGACGCGCCCCGCGTCCGATCGTCCTTGCGAACCGCAGTTCCTTCTGGGCACTTGACCGGACGCGCCGGTCCCGCGAGTGACCGGACGCGCCGGTTGCAAACCCTAGCCCGCGTGCCCGATACCACGCTGTACTGACCGGACGCGTCCGGTCACACCATGACCGCGTCCGGTGCAGCGTCCGGTCACCTCAGTGACCCCGTTCGCCTCCGTTTCTTTTCTGACTTTCGGCGTAGTGGAAAATAGGCATTTCATTTCCCCGAAATCGCCTGAATCCCACGCTCACACGCTCGGCGGGAGGGAGAGAGGAACCTAAACCCCTCTCTACCCGCAAACCACAGCGCGACCAACGCCACCTTTGCAAATGTGCCAACACCATCAAGTGTACATCTCCATGTGCTTGTGTGTTAGCTTTTTCTCAATCATTTTCAAAGGTTTTCCAATTAGCTCACTAGGCCCTACATGCAATGCACTTCATGAATTCACCTAGTGGCACCCGTGCATCGAATAACCGATAAGACTTCCCCTCTTAATAGTTCGGCTATCGGTCCTAAACCACTCACACCCTCTATGGTGTCTTGAGTGTAAAACAAAATGGCCCTATGGTTATACCTTTGCCTTGAGCCCATTTTGTTTCTCCAAATGATATGATCCACTTCATATCATCACATGACCGTCTCGATCCATCGACCTTGACTTCACTTGCTCTTCACCGTTGCATCGGTCCGTCGGCGCTAAGTCTTGCTCAAGCTTCACCATCGCATGGTCCTTCGCTTCGAAGCCTCGACTTGCCCTTCACTTTCACAACCGGTCCATCGAGCCAAGCCTCATCTTGGTCTTCACCATCTTGGTCATATGAGTCAATGTCATGTCTCATATGCAATGACCACCTTTATCTAAATCATCCACTTAGATACAAAGGTTAGTCCTAGGTTTCATCAATTAGCCAAAACCAAACTAGGGACTTTCACCAGGGAGTACCATCAGGTGCATCCAAAACAACTTCTAAGCCTATGGTACGTTTGGCGCAAATCGTGCACCTATTTTGCACCGACACTAACACTGTCTCCAAACAGACCGAAATGAGATTCCACATGACCCATGTCCCCTAGGAATATCATCGGGTGCATCCGAAACGATTTCCATGCCTATGATACTTTTGGCGCAACCGAGCAACTATCTTTTATCAAGATTAGCACTATCTCCAAACGGACCAAAACAAGCTTCCACTTGAGCGTCGTCACCAAGTAGTACCATCAGGTACGTCCAAAAATGACTTTTGAGCTTATGGTACGTTTGCCGCAAACTTATCTTGCACCGACACTAACACTATCTCTGAACACACTGAAATAAGACTCCACATGATCCACGTCACCAAGGAGTTCCATCGGTTGTGTCCAAAATGATTTTTAAGCCTATGGTACGTTCGGCGCAAACCGTGCAACTATCTTGCATCAAGACTGGCACTATCTCAAAATGGACCAAATCGAGCTTCCAATTGAGCATCATCACCAACGAGTACCATCAGGTGCGTCCAAAATGATTAATGAGCCTATGGAACGTTTGGCGCAAACCATACACGTATCTTGCACCGGCACAAAGCATACACGTATCTCGAAACGGACCAAAACGAGATTAAACCTGACCCACGTCACCTAGGAGTTCAATCGAGTGTGTCCAAAATGATTTCTGTGCCTGTGCTATGTTCAACGCAAACCATCCACCTATCTTGCGTCAACATTAGCACTCTCTACAAATGGATCGAAGTGAGCATCCACTAGAGGCTCATCACCTTGGAGTACCATCAGGTGGGCCTAAACCATTTTTTGAGCCTATGTACGTTTGGCGCAAACTGTGCGCCTATCTTGCACTAACACTAACACTACCTCCAAACGGACCAAAACGAGATTCCACTTGACCACGTCGCCTAGGAGTTCCATCAGGGGCGTCCAAAACAATTTCCGTGCCTATGGTACGTTCACCACAAAACATTCACCTATCTTGCATCAAGATTTGCACTATAACCTAATGGACCAAAACGAGCTTCCACTTGAGCCTCGTCACCTAGGAGTACCATCGGGTGCGTCCAAAATGATTTCTGAGCCTATGGTACGTTTGGTACAAACCATGCAATTATCTAGCACCGACACTAACACTATCACTACATGGACCAAAACGAGATTCCACATGACCCACATCACCTAGGAGTACCATCGGGTGCATCAAAAACCATTTCAGAGCCTGTGGTATGTTCAGCAAAAACCGTGCACTTACCTTGCATCAAGATTAGCACTACCTACAAATGGACCGAACTGAACATCCACTAGAGCCTCGTCACCTAGGAGTACCATCGGGTGCGTCTAAAAGGATTTCTAAGCCTTTGGTATATTTGGTGCAAACCGTGCACCTATCTTGCACGGACACTAACACTATCTTCGAACAGACCGAAACGAAATTCCGCAAGACCCACGTCACCTTGGTGTACCATCGGGTGCGTCAAATTTTCGAGCCTATGGTACGTTTGATGCAAACCGTCCACCTATCTTATGTCAAGATTAGCACTATCTCCAAACGGACTAAAATGAGCTTCCACTTGAGCCTCGTCACCAAGTAGTACCATCGGGTGCATCCAAAATGACTTTTGAGCCTATGGTACGTTTGGCGCAAACCTATCTTGCACCGACACTAACACTATCTCCAAACAGACCAAAACGAGATTCCACATGATCCCCGGCACCAAGGAGTAACATCGGGTGCGTCCAAAACAATATTCAAGCCTATGGTATGTTCAGCGCAAACCGTGCAGCTATCATACATCAAGATTAGCACTATCTCGAGATGGACCAAATCGAGTTTCCAATTGAGCCTCGTCACCTAGGAGTACCCTCAGGTGCGTCCAAAACGACTTTTGAGCCTATGGTACTTTTGGCGCAAACCTATCCTGCACCAACACTAACACTATCTCCAAACAGATCGAAACGAGGTTCCACATGACCCACGGCACCTTGGTGTACCATCGGGTGCGTCCAATATCCGAGCCAATGGTACGTTCAACGCAAACTATGCACCTATCTTTTGTCAAGATTAGCACTATCTCCTAACGGACCAAAACGAGCTTCCACTTGAGCCTCATCACCAAGTAGTACCATTGGGCACATTCAAAATGACTTCTAAGCCTATGGTATGTCTGGCGCAAACCTATCTTGCACTAACCCTAACACTATCCCCAAACAGACTAAAACAAGATTCCACATGATCCCCGGCACCAAGGAGTTCCATCGGATGCGTCCAAAACGATTTTCAAGCCTATGGTATGTTCTGCGCAAACCGTGAAACTATCTTGCGTCAAGATTAGCACTATCCCAAAATGGACCAAATCCAGCTTCCAATTGAGCATCATCACCAATGAGTACCATCGGGTGCGTCCAAAATGATTTATGAGCCTATGGTACGTTTAGCGCAAACTGTGCACCTATTTTGTACCGACACCAACACTATCTCCAAACAGACTAAAATGAGATTCCACATAACCCACGTCGCCTAGGAGTTCCATTGGTTGCGTCCAAAACGATTACCGTGCCTGTGCAACGTTCAGCGCAAATTGTCCACCTATCTTGCGTCAAAATTAGCACTCTTGCCAAACGGACTGAAGTGAGCATCCTCCAGAGCCTCGTCACCTAGGAGCACCACCGGTGCGCCCAAAATGATTTCTGAGCTTATGTATGTTTGGCACAAACCGTGCACCTATCTTGCACCGACACTAACACTATCTCCAAGCGGACCGAAAGGAGATTCCACTTGACCCACGTCGCCTAGGAGTTCCATCAAGGGCATCCAAAATAATTTTCATGCATGTGGTACATTCTCTACAAAATGTTCACCTATCTCGCATCAAGATTAGCACTATCTCCAAACGGACCAAAACGAGCTTTCACATGAGCCTCGTCACCAAGCAGTACCATCGGGTGCATCCAAAATGATTTTCTGAGCCTATGGTATGTTTCATGCAAGTTGTGCACCTATCTAGCACCGACACTAGCACTGTCACCAAACGGACCAAAATGAGATTCCACATGACCCACGTCACCTAGGAGTACCATTAGGTGCATCAAAAATGATTTCAGACCCTGTGGTATGTTTGACACAAACCGTGCACTTACCTTGCATCAAGATTAGCACAATCTAGAAACGGACCGAAGTGAACATCCACTAGAGCCTCGTCACCTAGGAGTACCATCAGGTGCATCCAAAATGACTTTTGAGCCTATGGTATGTTTGCCACAAACATGTCTTGCATCAACACTAACACTATCTCCAAACAGATCAAAACGAGATTCCACATGACCCACGTCACCTTGGTGTACCATCGGGTGCGTCCAATTTCTGAGCCTATGGTACGTTCAATCTAAACCATGCACCTATCTTGTGTCAAGATTAGCACTATCTCCTAATGGACCAGAACGAGCTTCCACTTGAGCCTCGTCACCAAGTAGTACCATCGGGTGCGTTCAAAATGACTTTTGAGCCTATGGTACGTTTGGCGCAAACCTATCTTGCACTAACCCTAATACTATCCCCAAACAGACCGAAATGAGATTCCACATGATCGTGGCACCAAGGAGTTCCATCGGGTGCGTCCAAAATGATTTTCAAGTCTATGGTATGTTCGACGAAAATCGTGCAAATATCTTGCGTCAAGATTAGCACTATCCCAAAATGTACCAAATCCAGCTTCCAATTGAGCATCATCACCAACGAGTACCACCAGGTGCGTCCAAAATGATTTATGACCCTAGGAGTTCCATCGGTTGTGTCCAAAATGATTACCGTGCCTGTGCTACGTTCAGCGCAAACTGTCCACCTATCTTGCGTCAAGATTAGCACTCTCACCAAACGGACCGAAGTGAGCATCGACCAGAGCCTCATCACCTAGGAGCACCATCGGGTGCGCCCCAAATTATTTTTGAGCTTATGTACGTTTGGCGCAAACCATGCACCTATCTTGCACCGACACTAACACTGTCTCCAAGCAGACCGAAAGGAGATTCCACTAGACCCACGTCGCCTAGGAGCTCCATCAGGGGCATCCAAAATAATTTCCGTGCATGTGGTATGTTCGCCACAAAACGTTCACCTATCTTGCATCAAGATTAGCACAATCTCCAAACAGATAAAAACGAGCTTCCACATGAGCCTCATCACCTAGGAGTACCATTGGGTGCGTCCAAAATGATTTCTGAGCCTATGGTACGTTTCATGCAAACCGTGCACCAATCTAGCACCGACACTAACACTATCACCAAACTGAGTGAAATGAGATTCCACATGACCCACGTCACGTTGGTGTACCATCGGGTGGGTCCAATTTCTGAGCCTATGGTACGTTCAATCTAAACCATGCATCTATCTTGTGTCAAGATTAGCACTATCTCCTAATGGACCAGAACGAGCTTCCACTTGAGCCTCGTCACCAAGTCGTACCATCGGGTGCGTTCAAAATGACTTTTGAGCCTATGGTACATTTGGCGCAAACCTATCTTGCACTAACCCTAATACTATCCCCAAACAGACCAAAACGAGATTCCACATGATCGTGGCACCAAGGAGTTCCATCGGGTGCGTCCAAAATGATTTTCAAGTCTATGGTATGTTCGGCGAAAATCGTGCAAATATCTTGCGTCAAGATTAGCACTATCCCAAAATGGACCAAATCCAGCTTCCAATTGAGCATCATCACCAACGAGTACCACCAGGTGCGTCCAAAATGATTTATGACCCTAGGAGTTCCATCGGTTGCGTCCAAAATGATTACCGTGCCTGTGCTACGTTCAGCGCAAACTGTCCACCTATCTTGCGTCAAGATTAGCACTCTCACCAAATGGACCGAAGTGAGCATCGACCAGAGCCTCATCACCTAGGAGCACCATCGGGTGCGCCCCAAATTATTTTTGAGCTTATGTACATTTGGCGCAAACCATGCACCTATCTTGCACTGACACTAACACTGTCTCCAAGCAGACCGAAAGGAGATTCCACTAGACCCACGTCGCCTAGGAGCTCCATCAGGGGCATCCAAAATAATTTCCATGCATGTGGTATGTTCGCCGCAAAACGTTCACCTATCTTGCATCAAGATTAGCACAATCTCCAAACAGATAAAAACGAGCTTCCACATGAGCCTCATCACCTAGGAGTACCATTGAGTGCGTCCAAAATGATTTCTGAGCCTATGGTACGTTTCATGCAAACCGTGCACCTATCTAGCACCGACACTAACACTGTCACCAAACGGACTGAAATGAGATTCCACATGACCCACGTCACCTAGGAGTACCATTGAGTGCATCAAAAATGATTTCAGAGCCTGTGGTATGTTTGGCACAAACCATGCACTAACCTTGCATCAAGATTAGCATTATCTACAAACGGACTAAAGTGAACATCCACTAGAGCCTCGTCACCTAGGAGTACCATTGGGTGCGTCTAAGAGGATTTCTGAGCCTATGGTACATTTGGCGCAAACCGTGCACCTATCTTGCATGGACACTAACACTATCTCCAAACAGACTGAAACGAGATTCTGCATGACCCACGTCACCTTGGTGTACCGTCGGGTGCGTCCAATTTTCAAGCCTATGGTACGTTCGATGCAAACCATGCACCTATCTTATGTCAAGATTAGCACTATCTTCAAACGGATTGAAATGAGCTTCCACTTGAGCCTCATCACCAAGTAGTACCATCGGGTGCGTTCAAAAATGGCTTTTAAGCCTATGGTATGTTTGGTGCAAACCTATCTTGCACCGACACTAACACTATCTCCAAACAGACCAAAACAAGATTCCACATGATCCCCGGCACCAAGGAGTTCCATCGGGTCCGTCCAAAATGATTTTCAAGCCTATGGTATGTTCAGCGCAAACCGTGCAACTATCTTGCGTCAAGACTAGCACTATCTCAAAATGGACCAAATCAATCTTCCAATTGAGCTTCGTCACCATGTAGTATCATCGAGTGTGTCCAAAACGATTTTTGAGCCTATTGTACGTTTGGTGCAAAGCTATCTTGCACTGACACTAACACTATCTCCAAACAGATCGAAACAAGATTCCACATGACCCACGTAACTTTGGTGTACGACCGGGTGCGTCCAATTTCTAAGCCTACGGTAAGTTCGACACAAACCGTGCACCTATCTTGTGTCAAGATTACCACTATCTCCAAACAGATCGATACGAGCTTCCACTTGAGCCTCGTCACCAAGTAGTACCATCGGGTGCATTCAAAATGACTTTTGAGCCTATGGTACATTTGGCGCAAACCTATCTTGCACTCACCCTAACACTATCTCCAAATAAACTGAAACGAGGTTCCACAAGATCCACGTCACCAAGGAGTTCCATCGGGTGCATCCAAACTGATTTTCAAGCCTATGTTATGTTCGGCGCAAACCGTGCAACTATCTTGCGTTAAGATTAGCACTATCCCAAAATGGACCAAATCCAGCTTCCAATTGAGTATCATCACCAAGGAGTACCATCAGGTGCATCCAAAATGATTTATGAGCCTATGGTACGTTTAGCGCAAACTGTGCACCTATCTAGTACCGACACCAACACTATCTCCAAACAGACCGAAATGAGATTCCACATAACCCACGTCGCCTAGGAGTTCCATCGGTTGCGTCCAAAACGATTTTCATGCCTGTGCAATGTTTGGCGCAAACCGTCCACCTATCTTGTGTCAAGATTAGCACTCTCGCCAAATGGACCGAAGTGAGCATCCACCAGAGCCTCGTCACCTAGGAGCACCATCGGGTGTGCCCAAAATGATTTCTGAGCCTACGTACGTTTGGCGCAAACCGTGCACCTATCTTGCACCAACACTAATAGTGTCTCCAAGCAGACCAAAAGGAGATTCCACTTGACCCACGTCGCCTAGGAGTTCCATTGAGGGCGTCCAAAACAATTTTTATGCCTGTGGTATGTTCGTCGCAAAACGTTCACCTATCTTGCATCAAGATTAGCACTATCTCCAAATAGACCAAAACAAGCTTCCACTTGAGCCTCGTCACCTAGGAGTACCATCGGGTGCGTTCAAAACCTTTTCTTAGCCCATGGTACGTTTGGTGGAAACCATGCACCTATCTTGCACCGACACTAACACATTCTCCAAATAGACTGAAACAAGATTCCACATGACCCATGTCACCTAGGAGTACCATCGGGTGTGTCCAAAATGATTTCAGAGCCTGTGGTATGTTCAGCACAAACCGTGCACCCATCATGCGTCAAGATTGGCATTGTCTCCAAACGGGCCGAAGTGAGCATCCAGTAGAGCCTTGTCACCTAGGAGTACTACAGGGTGCGTCCAAAACAATCTCTAGCCCTATAGTACGTTAGGCGCAAAACTGTGCACCTATCTTGTGTCAAGATTAACACTATCTGCAAATAGACCGAAATGAGCTTCCACTTGAGCCTCGTCACCAAGTAGTACCATCGGGTGTGTCCAACACGACTTTTGAGCCTATGGTACATTTGGCGCAAACGTATCTTGCACTGACACTAGCACTATCTCCAAATAGGCTGAAACGAGATTCCACATGATTTACGTCACCAAGGAGTTCCATCGGGTGCGTCCAAAACAATTTTCAAGCCTATAGTACATTCGGCGCCAGGGCTGGACAAAAAGCTCGTTAAGCTGGCTCGGTGGCTCGGTACAAAAGAGCTCCGATTAGACTCATTTTTCTTTCAAAATAAAAATGACTTGATTTGGAACGACTTTCAACTTCGGCTCAGCTCGTTAGGCTCGGCTCGTTAGGCTCATCATGAAGTTGGGTCTTAAACAATGCAGGAAATAATGATGAATAAGATTATACCAATTTCTAAAAAAGCTCAAAAAAAACTACGGTTGGCTCGATATCCAGCCATGTTCGGCACAAACCGTTCAACTATCTTGCGTCAAGATTAGCACTATGTTGAAATGGACCAAATCGAGCTTCCAATTGAGCATCATCACCAAGGAGTACCATCAGGTCCATCCAAAATTATTTCTGAGCCTATGGTACATCTGGCGCAAACTGTACACCTATCTTGAACCGACACAAACACTATCTCCAAACAGACGGAAATGAGATTCCACTTGACCCACGTCGCCTAGGAGTTCCATCTGGTGCATCCAAAATAATTTTCGTGCCTGTGCTACGTTCAGCGCAAACCGTCCACCAATCTTGCTTCAAGATTAGCACTCTCGCCCAACGGACCGAAGTGAGTATCCACTAGCCATCACCTAGGAGTACCATGGAGTGCGCCCAAAATGATTTCTGAGCCTATGTACGTTTGGCGTAAATCGTGCACCTATCTTGCACCGACACTAACACTATCTCCAAATGGACCAAAACGAGATTCCACTTGACCCACATTGTCTAGGAGTTCCATTGGGTGCATCCAAAATGATATGTGGTATGTTCACCGCAAACCGTTCACCTATCTTGCGTCAAGATTAGCACTATCTCCAAATGGACCAAAACTAGCTTCCACTTGAGCCTCGTCACCTAGGAGTACCATCGGGTGCGTCGAAAATGATTTCTGAGCCTATGGTATTGCAAACCGTGCACCTATCTTGCGCCAATATTAACGCTACCTCCAAATAGATCGAAACAAGATTCCACATGATGCACGTCACCTAGGAGTTCCATCGGGTGCGTCCAAAACAATTTCAGAGCCTGTGGTATATTCGGCGCAAACCATGCACGTACCATGCGTCAAGATTAGCATTGTCTCCAAACGGGCCAAAGTGAGCATCTAGAAGAGCCTTTGTCCTCTAGGAGTACGATTGGGTGTGTCCAAAACAATTTCTGAGCCTATGGTACGTTAGGCGCAAACCGTGCACTTACCTTGCGTCAAGATTACACTATCTATAAATGGACCGAAGTGAACATCCACTAGAGCCTAGTCACCTAGGAGTACTATCGGGTGCATCTAAAAGGATTTCTAAGCCTACAATACATTTGGCGCAAACCATGCACCTATCTTGCATGGACACTAACACTATCTCCAAACAAACCAAATAGAGATTCTGCATGACCCACGTCACCTTGGTGTACCATCAGGTGCATCCAATCGTGCCTATGGTACGTTCGGTGCAAACCGTGCACCTACCTTATGTCAAGATTAGCATATCTCGAAATGGACCAAAACAAGCTTCCACTTGAGCCTCATCACCGAGTAGTACCATCAGGTGTGTCTAAAATGACTTTTGAGCCTATGGTACGTTTAGCATAAACCTATCTTGCACTAACACTAACACTATCTCCAAACAGACCAAAACGAGATTCCACATGATCCCCATCACCAAGGAGTTCCATCGGGTGCGTCCAAAATGATTTTCAAGCCTATGGTATGTTCAGTACAAACTGTGCAACTATCTTGCGTCAAGATTTGCACTATCTCGAAACGGACCAAATCGAGCTTCCAATTGAGCATCATCACCAAGGAGTTCCATTAGGTGTGTCCAAAATGAGTTATGAGCCTATGGTACGTTTAGCGCAAACCGTGCACCTACCTTGTACCGACATTAACACTATCTGCAAAGACACCGAAATGAGATTCCACATGACCCATGTCGCCTAGGAGTTCCAACGGTTGCATCCAAAATGATTTCCATGCCTGTGCTACGTTCAGCGCAAACCATCCACCTATCTTGCATCAAGATTAGCACGCTTGCCAAAGGACCGAAGTGAGCATCCACTAGAGCCTCATCACCTAGGAGTACCATTGGGTCGGCAAAATGATTTCTGAGCCTATGTACATTTCACGCAAACCATGCACCTATCTTGCACTGACACTAACACTGTCTCCGAACAGACCAAAATGAGAATCCACATGACCCATGTCACCACGGTGTAACATCGCGTGCATCCAATTTCTGAGCCGATGGTACGTTTGACGCAAACCGTGAACCTATCTTATGTCAAGATTAGCACTATCTCCAAATGGACCAAAATGAGCTTCTACTTGAGCCTCGTCACCAAGTAGTATGATCGGGTGCGTCCAAAATGACTTTTGAGCCTATGGTACGTTTGGCACTATATCTTGCATTGACACTAAAACTATCTCCAAACGGACTGAATCGAGCTTCCACTTGAGCCTTGTCACCAAGTAGTACCGTCGGTTGCGTCCAAAATGATTTCTGAGCCTATGGTATGTTCGGCGCAAACCGTGCACCTATCATGCGTCATGATTAGCATTGTCTCCAACCAGGCCAAAGTGAGCATCCAGTAGAACCTTGTCACCTAGGATTACTATCGGGTGCGTCCAAAACAATTGCTAAGCCTATGGTATGTTAGGCGTAAACTGTGCACCTATCTTGCCCCGACAGTAAAACTGTCTCCAAATGGACCAAAATGAGGGTCCACATAACCGACGACACCTAAGAGTTCCATCCGGTGCGTCCAAAACAATTTTTGAGCCTATGGTACGTTAGGCGCAAATCGTGCACCTATCTGGCATCAAGATTTGCACTATCTCCGAATGGACCGAAGTGAGCATCCACTAGAGCCTCGTCACCTATGAGTACCATCGGGTGTGTCCAAAAGGATTTCTAAGCCTACGGTATGTTTAGCACAACCTGAGCACCTATCTTGTCGGACACTAACACTATCTCTAAACAGACCGAAACAAGATTCCACATGACCCACGTCACCTTGGTGTACCATCAGGTGCGTCTAATTTTCTGAGCCTATGGTACGTTTGGCATAAACCATGCACCTATCTTGCGTCAAGATTAGCACTATATTAAAACAGACCGAAACGAGCTTCCACTTGAGCCTCGTCACCTAGGAGTACCATTAGGTGTGTCCAAAATGATTTGTGAGCCTATGGTACGTTCGACATGGCCCACGTCACCTATGAGTTCCATCAGGATTGTCCAAAATGATTTCAGTGCCTATGGTATGTTCGATGCAAACCGTGCACCTATCTTGCGTTAAGATTTGCACTATCTCTGAACAAACCAAAACAAGCTTCCACTTGACCCACGTCACCCAGGAGTTCCATCGGGTGTGTCCAAAATGATTTTTGAGCCTATGCTATGTTCAGCGCAAACAGAGCAACTATCATGCATCAAGATTAGCACTATCTCCAAATGGACCAAAACGAGCTTCCACTTGAGCCTCATCACCTAGGAGTACCATCGGGTGCATCAAAAAAGATTTGTGAGCCTATGGTACGTTTGGCACAAACCGTGCGCATATCTTGCACCAACACTAACACTATCTCTAAACGGATCGAAACGAGCTTCCACATGACCCACGTCACCTAGGAGTACCATCACGTGCATCCAAAACGATTTTCGAGCCTATGGTACGTTCTGCGCAAACCGAGGCACTTTCTTGTGTCAAGATTAGCACTATCTCCGAACGGACCAAAACAAGCTTCCACTTAAGTCTTGTGTCACCTACGAGTACCATCGGCTGTGTCCAAAATGATTTCTGAGCCTATGGTACATTTGGCGCAAACCGGGCAACTATCTTGCATCAAGATTAGTACTATATCCAAACGAACCAAAATAAGCTTCCACTTGAGCCTCGTCACCAAGGAGTACTATCGGGTGCGTCCAAAACGACTTTATTGCGTCACCTAGGTATTCCATCAGGTGTGTCCAAAATGATTTCTTAGCCTATGGTACGTTCAGCGCAAACCGAGCTACTTTATTGCGTCAAGATTTGCAATATTGCCAAACCGACCGAAAAAAGCTTCTACTAGAGCCTCGTCACCTTGGAGTACGATCGGCGGCATCCAAAATGATTTCTAAGCCTATGGTACATTTGGTGCAAACCGCGCACCTAGCTTGCACGGACAGTAACAGTCTCCAAACGGACCAAAACAAGATTCCACATGACCCACGTCAGCTAGGGGTTCCATCGGGTGCGTCCAAAATGATTTCCAAGCCTATTGTACGTTTAGTGCAAACTGTGCACCTATCTTGCATCAAGATTAGCGTTGTCTCCAAATAGACTGATGTGAGCATCCACTAGAGCCTCGACAGCTAGGAGTACTATCGGGTGCGTCAAAAATGATTTATGAGCCTATGGTACATTTGGTGCAAACCGTGCACCTATCTTGCACCGACACTAACACTATCTCTAACAGACAGAAACGAGATTCCAAATGACCGAGGTCACCTAGGTGTTCCATCGGTTGCGTCCAAAATGATTTTGGAGCTTGTGGTACATTCGGCGCAAACCGTGCACCTATCTTGCGTCAAGATTAGCACTATCTCCAAACAAGCCAAAGTGAGCATCCATTATAGCCTTGTCACCTAGGAGTACCATTGGGTGTATCGAAATCAATTTCTGAGCCTATGGCACATTTGGCGCAAACCGTGCACCTATCTTGCACCAACACTAACGTTATCTCCAAATGGACCGAAACGAGATTCCACATGACCCACACCACCTAGGAGTTCCATCGAGTGTGTCCAAAATGATTTCCGAGCCTATGGTACATTCTGCGCAAACCGAGAAACTTTCTTGTGTCAAGATTAGCACTATCTCCAAATGGACTGAAACAAGCATCCACCTAAGCCTTGTCACCTAGGAGTTCCATTCGCTGCGTCCAAAACAATTTCTAAGCCTATGGTACGTTTGGTGCAAACTGTACACCTATCCTGCACTGACACTAATAGTGTCTCGGAACGGACCAAAACGAGATTCCACATGACCCATGTCACCTCAAAGTACCACCGGGTGTGTCCAAAATGATTTCTGAGCCTATGGTACGATCGACGCTAAACGAGCAACTATGTTGCATCAAGATTAACACTATCTCCAAACGGACCAAAATGAGCTTCCACTTGAGCCTTGTCACCTAGAAGTACCATCAGATGCCTCCAAAACAATTTATGAGCCTATGAAGTTTGGCACAAACCGTGCACCTATCTTGCACCGACACTAACATTATCTCAGAACGAACCGAAACGAGATTCCACATGACCAACGTCTCCTAGGAGTTCCATCATGTGCGTCCAAAATGATTTCAGAGCCTGTGGCACATTCAGCGTAAACCGTGCACCAATGTTGCATCAAGATTAGCACTGTCTCCAAACGGACCGAAGTGAGCTTCCACTAGAGCCTCATCACCTAGGAATACCATCAGATGCGTCCAAAATAATTTCTGAGACTATGGTACATTAGGTGCAAACCGTGCAACTATCTTGCACTGACACTAACTCTGTCTCTTAACGGACCAAAACAAGATTCCACATGACCCACATCACCTAGGAGTACCATCGGGTGCGTCCAAAACGATTTCGAAGCCTATGGTACGTTCGGCAGAAACTGTGCACCTACCTTGCATCAAGATTAGCACTATCTTCAAATAGACTAAAGTGAGCATCCACAAGAGCCTCATCACCTAGGAGTACCATCAGGTGCGTCCAAAAGGACTTCTGAGCCTATGGAATGTTTGGCACAAACCGTGCATGTATCTTGCACCGACACTAATACTGTCTCTAGATGGACTGAAACGAGATTCCATCAGGTGTGTCCAAAATGATTTCCAAGCCTATAGTGCGTTCAGCGCAAACCATGCACCAATCTTGCATCAAGTTAGCACTACCTCCAAATGGACTAAAGTGAGCATCTAGTAGAGCTCGTCACTAGTACCATCGGGTGCGTCCAAAACAATTTCTGAGACTATGGTACATTTGGCGCAAACTGTGCACCTATCTTGCACCGACACTAACACTATCTCCAAACGGACGAAAACAAAATTTCACATGACCCATGTCACCTAGGAGTTCAATCGGGTGCGCCCAAAATGATTTCTGAGCGTATGGTACGATCGGCACAAACCAGGGAACTATCTCACGTCAAGATTAGCACTATCTCCAAATAGACCGAAACGAGCTTCCACTTGAGCCTCGTGACCAAGTAGTACTATCGGGTGCGTCTAAAATGATTTCTGAGCTAATGGAACGTTTAGTGCAAACCGTGCACCTATCTTGCACCGACACTAACATTGTCTCCAAATGGATCGAAAAGAGATTCCATATGACTGACGTCACCTAGGAGTTCCATCGGGTGCATCAAAAATGATTTTAGAACCTGTTGTACGTTTGGCTCAGACCATGTACCTATCTTGCACAAGATTAGCACTATCTCCAAACGGACCGTAGTGAGCGTCCACTAGAGCCTCATCACCTAGGAGTACCTTCGGGTGTGACCAAAATGATTTCTAAGACTATGGTACATTTGGTGCAAACCGTCACCTATCTTGCACCGACTAACACTATCTCTAAACAACCAAAACGAGATTCCACATGACCCACGTCATGTAGGTGTTCCATGGGGTGCGTCCAAAATGACTTCAGAGCCTATGGTACGTTCGACGCAGGTCGTGCACCTATCTTGCATCAAGATTAGTGCTATATCCAAATAGGCCGAAGTGAGCATCTAGTACAGCATTGTCACCTAGAAGTACCATCGAGTGTGTCCAAACAATTTCTGAGCCTATGGTATATTTGGCACAAACCGTGCACCTATCTTGCATCGATACTAACACTGTCACCAAATGGTTCGAAATGAGATTCCACATGACCCACATCACCTAGAAGTTCCATCGGGAGCGTCCAAAGTGATTTTTGGGACAGTGGTATGTTCGGTGAAAACTGAGCAACCCTCTTGCGTCAAGATTAGCACTATCTCCAAACGGACCGAAAACAAGCTTCCACTTGAGCCTTGTTACCTTAGAATCTTGAAAACGGACCGAAACGAGCATCGATTTGAGCCTTGTCACCATGTAGTACCATCGGGTGGGTCCAAAATGATTTTTGAGCCTATGGAACGTTCGGCGCAAACCATGCAATTATCTTGCACCGACACTAACACTGTCTCCAAACGGACCGAAACAAGAATCCACAGGACCGATGTCACCTAGGAGTTCCATCAGGTGTGTCCAAAATGATTTCAGAGCTTGTTGTACATTCAGCACAAACCATTCACCTATCTTGCATTAAGATTAGGACTATCTCCAAACGGACCGAACTGAGCATCCACTAGAGCCTCGTCACCTAGGAGTACCATCGGGTGCATCTAAAATAATTTTTGAGCCTATGGTATGTTTGGTGCAAACAGTGCACCTATCTTGCACCGACACTAACACTGTCTCCAAACATACCAAAACGAGATTCTACATGATCCTCGTCACCTAGGTGTTCCATCGAGTGCGTTCAAAATGATTTTAGAGCCTGTGGTACGTTCGGCGCAAACCATGCACCAATCTTGCATCAAGATTGGCCCTATCTCCAAACAGACTGAAGTGAGCATCCACTAGAGCCTCATCACCTTGGTGTACCATTGGGTGTGTCTAAAATGATTTCTGAGACTATGATACATTTGGCGCAAACCGTGCACCTATCTTGCACCGACACTAACACTATCTCCAAACGGACCGAATTGAGATTCCACATGACCGACTACAACACCCTAGGTGTTAGGCTTGCATAATTGCACTTGCATTGCATGAGCATAAGCATCATTCATTCATACATAAGCATTTGCATATGAAACATTGCTATGAAACATGTGAAACATACTATTCTTCTTCTTTGTTTCATTGTTTGTATGCTTTATGATCATGTGTGGCTAATGCAAGTGGTGAAGTTTGGTCACTAAAACACCTTAACTATGCTTAGGGTACATAATGGAGCATTGTTCATGTTGATCACTTTGTCTAATTAAGTAACTAGGGTTAGGGTTGACTAGAAACCCCTCTAGACCTCTTTTGGTTGACCAATTGAGAAGTGCAAGTTATATTGTTGGCATGACTATGCACTCTTAAGCAAAGTTGTAGTAAATTTTATAAGGAACAAAAGTTGTTTAATGAACAAGTGCTAGATCAGTGCCTAACATGCTCAATAATGGCCCACATGTTAGGAAATATTGCTGTTTTCCAACATCAAAATTTTCTGTGTTGGGTGCTATCATCGTTTCAAGGTAGGTCAATTCAGAGCCTTGTAGTTTGCTAACCATGGCGATCTAGACCAAGTGCATATAAGCAAAGTTGGAGCTGGCATGTAGCTCTACAACTTTGCTAATTGCATCTTTTGCTGAAATGAGCTAGTTTGGAAGATCAAAGGGGTAAAAGTCGCGCTATCAGACATCGTCTTCAAGCCTGATGGCCAAGTTTAGGCCGACCTCGGTGGTCGATCGGTCATAGACCTTGGCCACTACATGGACGCCATGCGCCATGCCCTCCTTCATGTGACGCATGCCGGCTAGGGCAAAGAGGAGCAAAGTGCTGCTGCTGCCTCTCCACTTCCTCCATTCTTTCACTCTACCTCCCTCTCTCTCGCCGTAACAGAGCCGAGCTCGCCATTGCCAATGAGCTCTGCTGAGCTCGTTCGTCCCGACCACCGCACCATCACCCAATCCATCTCACCAACAGCTCTGCCACCACCTTCTCTTCCAGCCTAAACCACCAGCATGGCTAGTGGAGATAAGGTGAGGGCGCATTGCCATTTCCACCATCGACGCCTAGGCTAGAGCGCCGCCAAGCTCAAAGCTCGCCGTGGCCAGCGTAACCCAGCGCCTCTCCGTCCTTGCTCTCTCGCGTCTCATCTCCCTCGTAGGCAGTAGATGCTCATGCCATGACCTTATGGGCAATGCCGATCATCCTAAGCCAGAATGCGGCCACACACAACCGTGAGCTCGTTGCCATGCCTCCATGCACGCGGTCAAGCTCCTCGGCGCCACCACCTGACCCTAGACCGCCCATGGTAGCTTCGCCATAACGCCGTGAAGCCATAGAACCTCACCTGAGCCCACGGTGGTCAGAGCATGCCGACATACTGTCGTGTAACTCCACCGCCCGCCATCACCATTGATGAGCCCCCTCCGATTAAACCTAGGTCATGCCACCTATACCAATTGGTGTAGGATGGAGTAAGGAACACGTAGGTGAGGTCAGTTTCGCCGAAGCGCCTACCGTTGGCGAGGTCTCACCAATCAGCACAGCTTCCTTGCTCTATATAGATGACAGGTGGGGTCAGGTTGACTCCGAGTCCCACGTGTCAGTTCCTGTAGTGTAGGGTTTTTTTTATTCTTTTCAAAATTTGTTTGTGGAATTTGGAAAATCATATCAATTCATAGAAAAATTAGAAAAATGCAAATGAGGACATTTTGAAATCCTTGTGAAATGCTCTACATGATAGTGTAATAATATGTTAGGGTTTTGTAGAAAGTTTTCACTGTTCTTATTTATCTCTTTTATTTAGGGTTTTTCAAAGGGAAATTCTTAACCCTATCTGTATTGCTCCTTTTGTGGTGAAAATTTTATGGGAGGCTACTAATGATTTATGAGTGTTGCAGTAAAAATTTCATGATTTTTTGGGTGCTATATGTTTAAGTTATTAATTTCCTTTGAATAAATACTAGTTTCTTGTGCTATTTTTCGTGGTAAAAATACATAACCAATGATCATGAAATTGAGTGTGTTCTTGTGTTATGATGAAGTTAACAAAAATATGAAATCTATTTTTTGACAATTTTTAGTAGGGTTTTCTATTTATGCCATGATAAGCCCTGCTGGCTTGTCATTTTTTTGTAGGATGTTATACATGTTCAAATGCTATGAAATTTGTACAGTATCCTATTGGGAGCATATATAAGCTACTATAATTTTTTGTAGAATTTACTGTGCACTTGTGCTATATGTTTATTATTTCACCTAATTATCGAAATAAATTAATAAAGATATGAAAAGAATTTATTTAGAGACGGTCACTATGTTTTATAGTATTATTTTGATGTTTGTCACCTGTTGGTAACTTTGGTTTTGCCCAGGTTGAAGTTTGGAACATTAGTGAAATATATTTTTGCTCTCTATTTCCTGAAAGTGTCTTTTAGGACAGTTTCTAGGACTTTGCTAATTACACCACATAAATGATATTTGCTGTGAAACTTGTTTATAACAAAGTTTTAGATAACTCACTTATCTAGCTTGTGTTAAATTTTCATGGTTGTAGACTTTATAGTTAGGGAATTATGGCCTTCTGAATTTGATCTTCAGAAGTGCTTGCTTTCTGGAAATTCCGGACCAAATTTGAGTAATGTGATTGTTTGACCCTGTTAAATTGGGAATCATATTGAGATGTTTAAAGATGAAATGTAGGCAATTTCATAACCTTTCCAGAATATCTTATTTCATGTCATTTGGATCTATAGAACTCTAGTTATAATTTATTTACTCAGTGGCTATCTACGTGCTCAGATTTGCTAAATTGACTGAGTGGCTTGATTGCTTGATATGAGCCTGATATTCATGTTTTAGATGCTTAGGCTAATTGAAATAAGTTGTTAGCTGCAGGTGCTAGGCCTCTAACTGATGATGAAAAGTTGTATCTTAGATTGCTAGAGCTTGGTGAGTGTGTATTCTTGTTACTTACTCAGTAAAGTGATTTGAATAGAGCTTTGCACCTACTCAGTCAACGAATATTAATCTTGTTATATCATCTTGCTATTAGCCATGTACATGTTCATGTGTTCATCATGTTACATCATCTCTTATGCATACATGATATTCATCTTGTGCATATGCATGCAATAGGTGTTCCGGAGGGAGTAACACTGTTCGAGGGCTGAACCCAGAGGAGCGTCCAGCAGTAGAGGAGCAGGAGGTCTAGGCACTAGAAGGAGGAGCCCACGACGAGGAGCTGCCTAAGTGCCCTGACCACCAACCTTCTTCTTTTCTAAAAGGCAAGCCCCGGAGCATTCTAAGCCTCCTATGTTTTGCAAAATACATTTTGAGTATCTTATAATGTTTGATGCATTAAGTTATAGGAGTTGGTTGGAAACACTTGTTGCATATATATCCTTTCCTTGTCCAGTGAATACATCTTGTATCCTATCTAAGTCTAGGATCAAATACTTGCTTAGCCATGCTTAGACCGGTAGTGTCAGGTGATTTCCTGTCACCTGTAAGATAGGAGATGTCTGGTCATGGTTGGCTATATTTGCTATCATGGAAATAACCATGTGTTAATAATGAATGAAGCCCAGGTGGGATGTCGATAGTGAAACAACAAGGCAAGGAGGTCATGTGTGTGGATCTATCCCTGTCTGTGTCGATTAAGGACTGAGGCATGGAGGCCCTCTTGTCATGTTGAACTCATGCCTAACATTTAGCTAGCCGGATAAGTCATTTCGACCGTAAAGCTGAGTAGCTCAACTCAGGCCGAAAGTCGACAAGTAAAAGGTACGCACTCTAGAGAAAGTAAGGATGTGCGAGGAGCTATTGGCATGAGTCCAAGGGTGGGTAACCAGTCCCAAACGTCCTGGCAGAGTGGCGTCCCTAAGAGTGCGGCGCTAATCAGACCCGCAAAGTTGGTTCCTGAGTTGTACCAAAGGTGACCTATGGCTGCCTTCGCGAGGTATGCCAAGGTTTGTGTTAGGAATAATTCCCCAGTTGGGTAGGAATCGATTTGAGTCGCTGTCTCTCCCAGTTAGTGAGAAACTTGACGAAGCTTCTCTATTGTAGCAACACTAAATGAAATTCATGGTTAAGATGATGATGATGGCTTTACTACACCTAATATGGTTATTAATGTTTGTATCCTAATCAAGTGATTGCTCTAGTACAGGTGCTAATCTATATGATAGGTTAATATTCATAACTTGCTGCTAAGAAAGGAAAAGGTTACTTCTCTGTTACATAAGCTTTTTTGCAAAATATTGTCAAGCGAGCTCCACCTATATATATCAACCTTGCATATGCCTTGGTGTCACTTTATTTCTGGTTTTGACGGGTAAGTCTAGCTGAGTACATTCTCGTACTCTAGGTTTACTCCCTCTTGTTGCAGATGGCATGCTTTATCAAGGTAACTACAAGTACTGTCTCCATCCAGTGGGCGACAAAGACTAGATCACGGGCATGATCTCTTATGTTATCTCATCCAGATGCTTTTGCTGGCTGTGACCATGGAACTTGCTTGTATTTGAACTAAGTGTGTGTGTGATGGTTTAAACTATTTGCTTCCGCTACTTTCCAACATGGTTTGTAATAACTTATGTGGCTATGATGTATGTGAGCTACTCGTGAACTTCTAGTGAAATGTTGTAACATGTGATGTGTTATGCTGAATCATGTACGATCTTGGCTCATCGTTGGCCGGTTTGAAATCAGTCGTGATTTCATTAGCCGATCAGATTTATATGGGCTCGAGTATGACAATTTGATCACCTCAGTGATTGTTTTTGTACTTGTGCTCTTATAATTTGGATATTTCCGTTACACCCACGCCACCTAGGAGTTCCATCGGGTGTGTTGAAAATAATTTCCAAGCCTATGGTACGTTTGGCGCAAACTGAGCAACTTTCTTGCGTCAGGATTAGCACTATCTCCAAACGGACCGAAACAAGCACCCACCTGAGCCTCATCACCTAGCAGTTCCATCAGCTGCGTCCAAAACAATTTCTGAGCCTATGGTACGTTTAGCGCAAACCGTGCACCTATCCTTCACCGACACTAACAGTGTCTTCGAACGGACCAAAACAAGATTTCACATGACCCACGTCACCTAGGAGTACAATCGACATGCGTCCAAAATGATTTTAGAGCCCATGGTACATTTGGTGCAAACCGAGCAACAATCTTGCACCGACACTAACAGTGTCTTTGAATGGACCCAAACAAGATTGCACATGACCCACATCACCTAGGAGTACCATCAGGTGCATCCAACACGATTTCTGAGCCTATGGTACGTTCGGTGCAAACCGAGCCACTATTTTGCATCAAGATTAGCATTATCTCCAAACGGACTAAAACGAACTTCCACTTGAGCCTCGTCACCTAGGAGCACCATCGAGTGCGTCCAAAACAATTTATGAGCCTATGGTACATTTGGTGCAAACCGTGCACCTATCTTGCACCGACACTAACAGTGTCTCCAAACAGACCGAAACAAGATTCCACATGACCCATGTCACCAAGGAGTTCCATCGGGTGCGTCCAAAATGATTTTCAAGCCTATGGTACGTTCGGCGCAAACCGAGCAAATATCTTGTGTCAAGATTAGCACTACCTCCAAATGGACCAAAATGGGCTTCCACTTGAGCCTCGTCACCTAGCAGAACCATCGGGTGCATCGAAAATGATTTCTGAGCCTATGGTACGTTTGGTGCAAACCGGGCACCTATCTTGCACCGACACTAACACTATCTCCAAATGGACTAAAACAAGATTCCACATGACTGACGTCACCTAGGAGTACCATCGGGTCCATCCAAAAGGATTTCAGAGCCTGTGGTACGTTTGATGCAAACCATGCACATATCTTGCATCAATATTAGCACTATCTCCAAACAGACCAAAGTGAGCATCCATTAGAGCCTCATCACCTAAGAGTACCATTGGGTGCATCCAAAAGGATTTCTGAGCCTATGGTACGTTTGGCGCAAACCATGCACCTATCTTGCACTGACACAAACACTTACTCCAAACGGGCCAAAACAAGATTCCACATGACCCACGTCACCTAGGAGTACGATCTGGTGTGTACAAAATGATTTTTGAACCTATGGTATGTTTAGCGCAAACCGTGCACCTATCTTACGTCAGGATTAGCACTATCTCCAAACGGACCAAAACGAGCTTCCACTTGAGCCTCATCACCTAGGATTACTATCGGGTGTGTCCAAAATGATTTGTGGGCCAATGGTACATTTGGTGAAACCATGCACTTATCTTGCACCCGATGAGTTCCACAAGATTCCATAAGACCAACATCACCTAGGAGTTCCATCGGGTGTGTCCAAAATGATTTCAGAGCCTATGGTATATTCGGCACAACCATGCACCTATCTTCCATCAAGATTAGCACTATCTCTAAACGGACCGAAGTGAGCATCCACTAGTGCCTAGTCACCTAGGAGTACCATTGTGTGCGTCCAAAAGGATATATGAGCCTATAGTACGTTTGGCGCAAACCGTGCACCTATCTTGCACCGACACCAACACTGTCTCCAAACAGACTGAAATGAGATTCTACATGACCCACATCACCTATGAGTTCCATCGGGTGCGTCCAAAATGATTTTAGAGCCTATGGTACTTTTGGCGTTAACCGTGCACCTATCTTGTGTCAAGATTAGCACTATGTCCAAACAGGCCGAAGTGAGCATCCACTAGAGCCTCGTCACCTAGGAGTACCATTAGGTGCATCCAATAGGATTTCTGAGCCCATGGTACATTTGGAGCAAATCGTGCACCTATCTTTCATAGACACTAACATTGTCTTCAAACAGACCGAAACAAGATTCCACATGACCGACATCACCAAGGAGTTCGATCGGGTGCGTCCAAAATGATTTTAGAGCCTGTTGTACATTTGGCACAAACCGTGCACCTATCCTACATCAAGATTATCACTATCTCCAAACGGACTGAAGTGAGCATCCACTAGAGCCTCGTCACCTTGGAGTACCATTGGGTGCATCAAAAACGATTTCTAAGCCGACGCTATGTTTGGTGCAAATCGTGCACCTATCTTGCTCCGACACTAACACTATCTCCAAACAGACCGAAATAAAATTCAACATGACCCACGTCGCCTAGGTGTCCCATCAGGTGCATCCAAAATGATTTCAGAGCCTGTGGTACGTTTAGCTCAAACCGTGCACCTATCTTATGTCAAGATTAGTACTATCTCTAAATGGGCCGAAGTGAGCATCTAGAATAGCCTTGTCACCTTGGAGTACCATCGGGTGCGTCTAAAACAATTTTTGAGCCTATGGTACGTTTGGCACAAACCGTGCACCTATCTTGCACCGACGCTAACACTGTCTCCAAACGGACCGAAACGAGATTCTATATGACCCACGCCAACTAGGAGTTCCATCGGATGCATCCAAAATGGTTTTCAAGCCTATGGTACGTTCGGCGCAAACCGAGCAACTTTCTTGCGTCAACACTACCACTATCTCCAATCAGACCAAAATAAGCAGCCACCTAAGCCTCATCACCTAGGAGTTCCATTGGCTGTATCCAAAACAATTTTTGAGCCTATGGTACGTTTGGCGCAAACCATGCACCTATCCTGCACTGACACTAATAGTGTCTCTGAACGGACCAAAACGAGATTCCATACGACCCACGTCACCTACGAGTACCATCAGGTGCATCCAAAATAATTTTCTAAGCCTATGGTATATTTGGCACAAACCGAGCAACTATCATGCACCAACACAAACGGTGTCTCCAAATGGACCAAAACGAGATTCTGCATGACCCACGTCACCTAGGAGTACCATCGGGTGAATGCAAAATGATTTCTGAACCTATGGTATGTTCGGTGGAAACAAAGCAACTATCTTGCATCAAGATTAGCTCTATCTCCAAATAGACCAAAACGAGCTTCCACTTGAGCCTCATCACCTAGGAGCACAATCGGGTGCGTCTAAAACAATTTCTGAGCCTATGGTACGTTTAGAGCAAACCGTGCACCTATCTTGCACTGACAATAACAGTGTCTCCAAACAGATCGAAACCAGATTCCATGACCCACGCCACCTAGGAGTTCTATCGGGTGCACCCAAAATTATCTCCGAGCCTATGGTGCGTTTGGCGCAAACCGAGCAATTATGTTGCGTCAAGCACTATCTCCAAATGGACCGATACGAGCTTCCACTCGAGCCTAGTCACCTAGCAGTACCATTGGGTGCGTCCAAAATGATTTCTAAGCTTATAGTACGTTTGGTGCGAAATGTGTACGTATCTTGCACTGACACTAACATTGTCTCCAAATGGACTTAAACGAGATTCAACATGACCCACGTCACCTAGGAGTTCCATCGGGTGCGTCTAAAATGATTTCTGAGCCTATGGTATGTTCGGCACATACCGAGCAACATTCTTGCATCAAGATTAGCACTATCTCCAAACAAACCGAAACAAGCTTCCACTTGAGCTTCATCAGGCTAAGGCTGCGTCCAAAACAGTTTCTGAGCCTATGTTACGTTTGGTGCAAACCATGCACCTATCTTAAATCAACACTAACACTGTATCCAAATGAACCAAAATGAGATTCGTCATGACCCATGCCACCTAGGAGTGCCATCGTTGCATCCAAAATGATTTATGAGCCTATGGTCGTTCGACGCAAACTAAGCAACTATCTTGCATCAAGATTAGCACTATCTCCAAACAGACTAAAACGAGCTTCCTAGTACCATCGAGTGCGACCAAAATGATTTTTGAGCCTATGGTATGTTTCGTGCAAAATGTGCACGTATCTTGAACCAACACTAACACTATCTCCAAATGGACTAAAACGAGATTCCACTGACCGATGTCACCTAGGAGTTCCATCGGGTGCGTTCAAAACAATTTTAGAGCCTATGGTACATTTGGTGGAAACCGTGCACCTATCTTGCACGGACACTAACACTATCTCCAAACAGACTGAAATGAGCTTCCACTTGAGCCTCGTCACCTAGCAGTACCATCGAGTGCGTCCAAAATGATTTTTGAGCCTATGGTACGTTTGGTGCAAACAATACACATATGTTGCACCGACACTAACTTTGTCTCCAAACGGACCGAAATGAGATTCCACAGGACCCACGCCACCTTGGTGTTCCACCGGGTGCGTCCAATATGATTTCTGAGCCTATGGTATGTTCGGTGCAAACTGAGCAACTTTCTTATGTCAAGACTAGCACTATCTCTAAACAGACCGAAACAAGCTTCCACTTGAGCCTCGTCAGGATGCGTCCAAAACAATTTCTGAGCCTTGGTACGTTTGGCGCAAACCATGCACCTATCTAGCACCGAGACTAACACTGTCTTCAAACGGACCAAAACGAGATTCCACTTGTCCTAGGTCACCTAGGAGTACCATCAGGTGCATCCAAAACGATTTCTGAGCCTATGGTACGTTCGGCGCAAACCAAGTGACTATCTTGCATCAAGATTAGCAATCCAAACAGACCGGAATGAGCTTCCACTTGAGCCTCATCACCTAGGAGCACCATCGGGTGCATCCAAAACAATTTCTGAGCCTATGGTACGATTGGCGCAAACTGTGCTCCTCTCTTTTACCGACACTAATTGTGTCTCCAAACAGACCAAAATGAGATTCCACATGACCCACGTCAACAAGGAGTCCTGTAGGGTGCGCCCAAAATGATTTTTGTGCCTATTGTACGTTTGGCGCAACCCAAGCAACTATCTTACGTCAAGATAAGCACTATCTTTAAACAGACCGAAACTAGCTTCACTTGAGCCTTGTCACCTAGGAGTACCATTGAGTGCGTCCAAAATGATTTCTGAGCCTATGGTACATTTGGTGCAAAATGTGTACCTATCTTGCATCGACAGTAACACTATCTCCAAATGGACTGAAACGAGATTTCACATGACCGATGTCACCTAGGAGTTCCATTGGGTGCATTCAAAATGATTTCAGAGCCTATGGTACGTTTGGTGCAAACCGTGCACCTATCTTGCACCGACACTAACACTATCTCCAAATGGACCGAAATAATATTCCACATGACCGACGTCACCTAGGAGTTCCATCGGGTTTGTCCAAAATGATTTTAGACCCTGTGGTTTGTTTGCTGCAAACCATGCACATATCTTGCATCAAGATTAGCACTATCCCCAAACGGACCGAAATAAGCATCCATCTGAGCCTCGTCAACTGGGAGTTCCATCGGCTGTGTCCAAAACAATTTCTGAGCCTACGGTATGTTTGGCGCAAACCGTGCACCTATCCTGCACCAAAAATAGCAGTTTCTCCGAATGAACCAGAACAAGATTCCACATGACCTACGTCACCTAGGAGTACCATCGGGTGCGTCCAAAACAATTTCTGAGCCTACGGTACGGTTAGCACAAACCGAGCAACTATCTTGCACCAACACTAACAGTGTCTCCAAATGGACCAGAACAAGATTCCACATTACCCACGTCACCTAGAAGTACCATCGGGTGCATGCAAAATGTTTTCTGAGCCAATGGTACGTTCGGTGGGAACCGAGCAACTATCATGCATCAAGATTAGCACTATCTCCAAATGGACCGAAACGAGTTTCCACTTGAGCCCTATCATCTAGGGGCACCATCGGGTGCATCCTAAACAATTTCTGAGCCTATGGTACGTTTGGAGCAAACCATGCACCTATCCTGCATGAACATTAACAGTGTCTCCAAGTAGACCGAAACAAGATTCTACATGACCCACATCACCTAGGGGTTCTATCGGGTGCGTCTAAAATGATTTCTGAGCCTAAGGTGCGTTTGGTGCAAACCGAGTAACTATCTTGCGGCAAGATTAGCACTATCTCCAAATGGACCGAAATGAGCTTCCACTTGAGCCTAGTCACCTAGCAGTACCATGGAGTGCATCCAAAATGAGTTCTAGGCCTATGGTACGTTTGGTGCAAACCATGCAACTATCTTGCACTGACACTAACATATTGTCCAAATGGACCGAAATAAGATTCCACATGACCCACGCCACCAGGAGTTCCATTGGGTGTGTCCAAAATGATTTTCGAGCCTATGGTATGTTCGGCGCAAATCGAGTAACTTTCTTGGATGAAGATTAGCACTATCTGCAAATGGACCGAAACATGCTTCCACTTGAGCCTCGTCAGGCTACGTCCAAAACAATTTCTGAGCCTATGTTAGGTTTGGTGCAAACATGCACCTATCTTGCACCGACACTAACACTGTATCTGAACGAACCAAAACGAGATTTCTGATGACCCACATCACCTAGGAGTACTATTGGGAGCCTCCATAATGATTTCTGAGCCTATGGTATGTTCGGCGCAAACAGAACAACTATCTTGCATCAAGATTAGCACTATCTCGAAACAGATCAAAATGAGCTTCCACTTAAGCCTCGTCACCTAGGAGTACCATCGAGTGCGTCCAAAGCGATTTCTGAGCCTATGGTACATTTGGTGCAAATGTGAAAGTATGTTGCACCGACACTAACACTGTCTCCAAATGGACTGAAACAAGATTCCACATGACCGATGTCACTTAGGAGTTCTGTTCGGTGCGTTCAAAATGATTTCAGAGCCTATGGTACGTTTGGTGCAAACCATGCACCTATCTTGCGCTGACACTACCACTGTCTCTAATCGGACTAAACTGACCTTCCACTTAAGCCTCGTCACCTTGCAGTAACACCAGGTGCGTCCAAAGCGATTTCTGAGCCTATGTTATGTTTGGTGCAAATCGTGCACCTATCTTACGCCAACACTAGCACTATCTCCAAACAGACCGAAACGAGATTCCACATGACCCACGTCACCCAGGAGTTCCATCAGGTGCTTCCAGAATGATTTCCAAGCCTATGGTACGTTCGATGCAAACCGAGCAACCATCTTGCGTCAAGATTAGCACTATCTCCAAACAGACCGAAATGAGCTTCCACTTGAGCCTTATCACCTATGAGCAACATCGAGTGCGTCCAAATCAATTTTGGAGCCTATGATACGATTGGCGCAAACTGTGCACCTATCTTGCACCGACACTAACAATGTCTGCAAACAGCCTAAAACGAGATTCCACATGACTCACATCAACAAGGAGTTCCGTAGCGGGCATCTAAAATGATTTTCGAGCCTATGGTATGTTTGGCGTAGCCGAGCAAATGTCTTGCGTCAAGATAAGAACTATCTCCAAACGGACCGAAACGGACTTCCACCTGAGCCTTGTCACCTAGGAGTACCATTGAGTGCGTCCAAAATGATTTCTGAGCCTATGCACGTTTGGTGCAAAATGTGCGCCTATCTTGCACCGACACTAACACTGTCCCCCAATGGACTAAAACGAGATTCCACATGGCCGACGTCACCTAGGATTTCCATCGGGTGTGTTCAAAATGATTTTAGACCCGACGGTACATTTGGTGCAAACCGTGCATCTATCTTGCACCGACACTAACACTGTCTCCAAACGGACCGAAACGATGTTCCACATGATCGACGTCACCTAGGAGTTCCATCGGGTGTGTCCAAAAAGTTTTCAGAGCCGATGGTACATTTGGCGCAAACTGTGCACCTATCTTGCGTCAAGATTAGCACTATCTCCAAATGTGCCGAAGTGAGCATCCAGTACAGTTGTCATCATGGAGTACAATCAGGTGCGTCCAATACAATTTCTGACGCTATGATACGTTTGGCATAAACAATGCACCTATATTGCACCAACACTAACCTGTCTTCAAATGGACTAAAACTAGAATCCACATGACCGACGTCACCTAGGAGTTCTATCGGGTGTGTTCAAAACGATTTCAGAGCCCAAGGTACGTTTGGTGCAAACCGTGCACCTATCTTGCACTAACACTAACACTATCTCCAAACAGACCGAAACGATATTCCACATGACCAACGTCACCTAGGAGTTTCATCGGGTGTGCCCAAAATGATTTCTGACCCTGTGGTATGTTCGGTGCAAACCGTGCAACTATCTCGCATCAAGATTAGCACTATCTTCGAACAGACCAAAGTGAGCATCCATTAGAGCCTCATCACTTAGGAGTACCATCGGGTGTGTCCAAAATGATCTCTGAGCAATTGGTACGCCTGGTGAAAACCGTGCACCTATCTTGCACCGACACTAACACTGTCTCCAAACGGACCAAAACGAGATTCAACCCGCCCCACGTGACCTAGGAGTACCATCGGCTGCGTCCAAAACAATTTCTAAGCCTATGGTACATTTGGCGCAAACTATGTAGCTATCTTACATCAAGATTAGCACTATCTCTAAACAGACCGAAGTGAACATCCACTAGAGCCACATCACCTAGGAGTACCATCTGGTGCGTCCAAAATGATTTCTGAGCCTGTGGTTCATTCAGCGCAAACTATGCACTTATCTTGCATCAAGATTAGCACCTTCTCCAAATGAACCGAACTAAGCATCCACTAGAGGCTTGTCACCTAGGAGTACCATCGGGTGTGTCCAAAAGGATTTATGAGCCTATGGTATGTTTGGCACAAACCATGCACCTATCTTGCACCGACACCAACAGTGTCTCCAAACAGACCCAAACAAGATTCCACATGACCCATGTCACCTAGGAGTTCCATCAGGTGCTTCCAAAATGATTTCTAAGCTTATGGTACGTTCGGCGCAAACCAAGCAACTATCTTGCATCAAGATTAGCACTATCTCCAAATGGACCGAAATGAGCTTCCACTTGAGCCTCGTCACTCAGCAGTACCATCGAGTGCATCCGAAATGATTTCTGAGCCTAGTACGTTTGGTGCAAACCATGCACCTATCCTGCACCGACACTAACACTGTGTCCAAACGGATCAAAAAGAGATTCCACATGACCGACGTTACCTAGGAGTTCCTTTGGGTGTGTCGAAAACGATTTGAAAGCCTGTGGTACGGTGGGTGCAAACCATTCACCTATCTTGCATCAATGTTAGCATTATCTCCAAGCGGACCGAAGTGGGCATCCACTAGAGCCCCGTCACCTAGGAGTACCAATGGGTGCGTCCAAAAGGATTTTCGAGCCTATGGTACATTTGGCGCCAACCGTGCATCTATCTTGCGCTAACACTAACACTTTCAGCAAATGGACAAAAACAAGATTCCACATGACCCACGTCACCTAGGTGTACCATTAGGTGCATCTGAAATGATTTCAGAGCCTATGGTATGTTCTTCGCAAACTTTGCACAAATCTTGTGTCAAGATTAGCACTATCTCCAAACGGACCAAAACAAGCTTCTACTTGAGCCTCATCACCCAGCAGTTCCATCGGGTGCGTCCAAAACAATTTCAGAGCCTGTGGTACATTCGGCGCAAACCGTGCACCTATCTTGCGTCATGATTAGCACTATCTCCAAACGGACTTAAGTGAGCATCCACTAGAGCCTCGTCACCTAGGAGTACCATTTGTGCGTCCAAAATTATTTCCACGCCTATGGTACGTTCGGCGCAAACCGAGTGACTATGTTGCGTCAAGATTAGCACTATCTCCAAACAAACTAAAACAAGATTCCACATGACCGACGTGACCTAGGAGTTCCATCGGGTGTGTTCAAAATGATTTTAGAGCCTATGGTACCTTTGGCGCAAACCGTGCACCTATCTTGCACCGATACTAACATTGTCTCCAAACGGACCGAAACGAGATTCCACATGACCGACGTCACCTAGGAGTTCCATCAGGTGTGACCAAAACAATTTCAGAGCCTGTGGTACGTTTGGCGTAAACCGTGCACCTATCTTGCATCAAGATTAGCACTATCTCGAAACGGGCCGAATTGAGCATCCACTAGAGTCTCGTCACCTAGGAGTACTATTGGGTGCGTCCAAAAGGATTTCTGAGCCTATGGTATGTTTAGCACAAACTGTGCAACTATCTTGCACCGACACTAACACTACCTCCAAACAGACCAAAATGAGATTCCACATACCCACGTCACCTAGGAGTTCCATCAGGTGTGTCCAAAATGATTTTTGAGCCTATGGTACATTTGGTGCAAACCGTGCACCTATCTTGCACCGACACTAACACTTTCTCAAAATGGACCGAAACGAGATTTCACATGACCCACGTCACCTAGGCTTACCATCAGGAGCGTCCCAAATGATTTTTGAGCCAATGGTATGTTCATCGCAAACTGTGCTCCTATCTTGCATCAAGTTTAGCACTAACTCCCAACGGACCGGAACGAGCTTCCAGTTGAGCCTTGTTGTCTAGGAGCACCATCGGGTATGTCCAAAATGATTTGTGAGCCAATGGTATATTTGGTGCAAACCATGCACCTATCTTGCACCGACACTAACACTGTCTCCAAACAGACCGAAATGTGATTCCACATGACCAAAGTCTCCTAGGCATTCCATCGGGTGCGTCCTAAACGATTTCAAAGCATGTGGTACATTCGGCGCAAACCGTTCACCTATCTTGCATCAAGATTAGCACTATCTCCAAACGGACCAAAGTGAGCATCCACTAGAGCCTAGTCACCTAGGAGTACCATTGGGTGCGTCCAAAATGATTTCTGAGCCTATGGTATGTTCGGCGCAAACCAAGCAACTATCTTGCGTCAAGATTAACACTATCTCCAAATACACCGAAGTGAGCATCCACTAGGGCCTCGTCCCTAGGAGGACCATCGGGTGCATCCAAAATGATTTCTAAGCCTATGGTGTGTTTGGTAATTAATCCTCCAAACCAACTAAGCCGGGGAAGGTAAAACAAAAATGCAATTCTCGGGTGAGGGAAGGGGGAAGCTCCAGGAAGGCTTCGCTCGCTCGCTCAAAAAACTCTAACGCTTGTTTATGAGTGGAGTGCATAAGCCCTTATTGAAGTAGGGCGAGGCCTTACTACATGAGCTCGTAAGTCAAGGCAGAACGAGCCTTGTTTACAAAGCTTCGCTTCATAATCTTGCTTGCTTCTGGCGAAGCTTAATGCACTATAACATAGGCATGCATGATGGTATGTTAGGAAGACTCCTTTTAAGGCTGACCACTACATAGGAGTGATAGGAAGCCAAGCCGTCAAAAGGAAAGGCGAGTAGCCCTTATTGCAATAGCAAACGGCCTGCTTATAGCCCTATTTATACCCTTTCTCCGGGACGGACCTCACAAGCTCAATAAATTGCAATTCTTCACCTTTTCCTCAGACAGTGGGAATGAATTTTCTTACTTGATTGACATTGATAGATATGTGTACCACACCGAACAAGCAATATGTCATATGCTTGATGTACTAGCCAAGCTAGCTCTTTTTTTCTTCGTTCCCTTATCCTTAGCGCTAAAGTAAAAAGAAAATGTAATAGAGTTTGTATTTGCAAATGAAAATGAATATGGATCTAAAAAATTATATTATCAATCAATAAATAATAATTTTAATAATATAAAAAATATCCTTCGCCCCTTATGGTATTCGTTTATAATCTTGTTGACCCTACTCTCTTACTCCTATTTTCCTACTTTCTTTTTCAATAGAATGAATTCTATTCTAACTTTCTTGAAAGAATGGGGTTCTCTCTGGGGGGGCTCACCCCCTCTTCCTTCTTGAGAAAGATGGGCTGCCCTGGGAGTCTCACCTTGGTGATTCTTTCTCTCTTGGGGGCCTTCTTCGGTAGCGAATCCGCTCTCATAAATTGGATGAATTCTTTTGGGTCAGCTTCGAGATCCGCCTTTGAGAGTTGGCAAAAGTACCTCAACTTATCGGAGGAAAATGCCACGTCCGAACCATCCACAAGCCACAACCGGCCAAACCCTGAACCTAAAGCACCATCCATTTCGTTCTTGCGAGAATGAATCAAAAATGTTATTCGCTCATGCCAGTGTATACAAAAATCCAAAATTATAAAAAGGATTAACAAAGATCTTTACCTTGAAACAGCAAGCGCCAAGAAGTGGGTGAAAATCGCCCAGGTCCTCGATAACATTAACTAGAAAAAGGGTGCACCTATCTTGACTAACACTGTCTCCAAATGGACTGAAACGAGATTCCACATGACCGACGTCACCTAGGAGTTCTGTCGGGTAACCTCAAAATGATTTCAGAGCCCATGGTATGTTTGGTGCAAACCACGCACCTATTTTGCACCGACACTAACATTGTCTCCAAAAGGACCGAAACGAGATTCCATATGACCGACGTCACCTTGGAGTTCCATCGGCTGCGTCCAAAATGATTTCTGAGCCTATGGAACGTTCGGTGCAAATTGAGCAACTATCTTGTGTCAAGATTAGCACTATCTCCAAATGGACCAAAACAAGCTTCCACACGAGCCTCGTCACCCAAGACTACCATCGAGTGAGTCCAAAACGATTTCTGAGACCATGGTACGTTTGGTGCAAACTGTTCACCTATCTTGCAAACCATGACCGACGTCACCTAGGAGTCCCATCGAGTGCATTCAAAATGATTTCAGAGCCTATGGTACATCTGGTGCAAACCATTTACCTATCTTGCACCGATCCTAACACTGTCTCCAAATGGACCAAAACGAGATTCCACATGACCGACGTCACCTAGGAGTTCCGTCGGGTGCGTCCAAAACGATTTCACACCCTATGGTACATTCGGTGAAAACCGTGCACCTATCTTGCATCAAGATTAGCAATATCTCCAAACGGAACGAAGTGACCATCCACTAGAGCCCTATCACCTAGGAGCACCATCGGGTGCATCCAAAAGGATTTCTGAGCCTATGGTACGTTTGGCGCAAGCCGTGCACCTATCTTGCACCGACACTAACATTGTCTCCAAATAGACCGAAACAAGATTCCACATGACCAACGTCGCCTAAGAGTTCCATCGGGTACGTCTGAAATGATTTCTGAGCCTATGGTACGTTTGTCACAAACGGAGCAACTATCTTGCGTCAAGATTAGCACTATCTCTAAATGGACCGAAACACGCTTCCACTTGAGCCTCAACACCTTGGAGTACCTACGGGTGCATCCAAAATGATTTCCGAGCCTATGTTAAGTTTGGTGCAAAATGTGCACCTCTCTTGCACCAACACTAACACTGTCTCCAAACAGACTAAAAGGAGATTCCACATGAACGACGTCACCTAGGAGTTCAATCGGTGCGTCCAAAATGATTTCAAACCCAATGGTATGTTTGGTGCAAACCGTGCAACTATCTTGCATCGAGATTAGCACTATCTCCAAAAAGACCGAAGTAAGCATACACTAGAGTCTCATCACCAAGGAGTACCATCGGGTGCGTCCAAAAGGATTTCTAGGCCTATGGTACGTCTGGCGCAAACCGTGCACCCATCTTGCATCGACAGTAACATTGTCTCCAAACAGACTGAAACGAGATTCCACATGACCCATGCCACCAAGGAGTTCCATTGGGTGCGCCTATATGATTTCTGAGCCTATGGTACGTTCAGCGCAAGCCGTGCACCTATCTTGTGTCAAGATTAACACTATCCCCAAATGGACCGAAATGAGCTTCCACTTGAGCCTCGTCACCTAGGAGTACTATCGGGTGTGTCCAAAATGATTTGTGAGCCTATGGTATGTTTGGCACAATTCGAACACCTATCTTGCACCGACACTACACAGTTCGTAGACATACCAAAATGAGATTCCACATGACCGACGTCACCTAGGAGTTCCATCGGGTGCGTCCAAAATGATTTTCAGAGCCTGTGGTACATCCGACACAAACCGTGCAACTATCTTGCTCCAAGATTAGCACTATCTTCAAACGAACCAAAAGGAGCTTCCTCTTGAGCCTCGTCACCTAGGAGCACCATCAGGTGTGTCCAAAACAATTTCTAAGCCTATGGTACGCTTGACACAAACCATGCACCAATCTTGCACCGATACTAACAGTGTCTCCAAACAGACCAAAACAAGATTCCACATGACCCACGTCACCTAGGAGTTCCATAGGTGAGTCCAAAATAATTTCTAAGCCTATGGTATGTTCAACACAAACCGAGCAACTATAGGCTCGTCACCTAGGAGTACCATCGGGTGCGTCCAAAACGATTTCAAAGCCTGTGGTACGTCCAGCGCAAATTGTGCACCAATCTTGCATCAAGATTAGCACTATCTACAAACCGACCGAAGGGAGCATCCACTATAGCCTCGTCACCTAGGAGTACTATTGCGTGCGTCCAAAAGGATTTCTGAGCCTATGGTACATTTGGCGCAAACCATGCAACTATCTTGCACCGACACTAACATTGCCTCCAAACAGAGCAAAACTACCCACGTCACCTAGGAGTTCCAATGAGTGCATCCAAAATGATTTCTGAGCCTATGGTATGTTTGGCGCAATTCGAGCAACTTTCTTGCATCAAGATTAGCACTATCTTCAAAGAGACCGAAATGAGCTTCCACTTGAGCCTCATCACCTAGGAGTACTATTGGGCATGTCCAAAAGGATTTCTAAGCCTATGGTACGTTTGGAGCAAACCGTGCAACTATCTTGCACCGACACTAACACTGCTTCCAAATGGACCAAAATGAGATTCCACATGACCGATGTCACCTAGGTGTTCCATCTGATGCGTCCAAAATGATTTCTGAGCCAATGGTACATTAGGCACAAACCGAGCAACTATCTTGCGTCAAGATTAGCACTATCTCCAAACAGACCAAAATGAGCTTCCACTTGAGCCTCGTCACCTAGGAGTACCGTCAGGTGCGTCCAAAGGAATTTCTGAGCCTATGGTACGTTTGACGCAAACCGTGCACCTATCTTGCATCAAGATGAGCACTATCTCCAAATAGACCGAAGTGAGCATCTACTATAGCCTTGTCACCTAGAAGTACCGTCAGGTGCGTCCAAAAGAATTTCTGAGCCTATGTTATATTTGGCGCAAACCATGCACTTATCTTGTACCGACACAAACACTGTCTCCAAATAGACTGTAACAAGATTCCACATGACCCACGTCACCTGGGAGTTCCATCGGGTGCGTCTAAAATGATTTGAATGCGCAAACCATGCACCTACCTTACATCAAGATTAGCATTGTCCCCAAACGGACCGATGTGAGCGTCCACTAGATCCTCGTCACCTAGGAGTACCATGAGATGCTTCCAATAGGATTTCTAAGCCTATGGTATGATTGGCGCAAACCGTGTACCTATCTTGCACCAATACAATAGTTTCTCGAAGCAGACTGAATTGAGATTCCACATGACCCACATCACCTAGGAGTTCCATAGGGTGCGTCTAAAATGATTTCCGAGCCTATGGTATGTTTGGCACAAATCGAGCAACTATCTTGCGTCAAGATTAGCACTATCTCTAAATGGACCGAAACAAGCTTTCACTTGAGCCTCGTCACCTAGGAGTGCCGTCAGGTATGACAAAAATGATTTCAGAGCCTATGACACATTTGGGGCAAAATGTGCACCTATTTTACACCGACACTAACACTGTCTCCAAATGGACTAAAACAAGATTCCACATGACTGACGTCACATAGGAGTTCCATCAGGTGTGTTCAAAACGATTTCAGAGCCTATGGTACGTTTGGTGCAAACTATGCACCTATCTTGCACCAACACTAACACTGTCTCCAAACACTTCGAAACGAGATTCCACGTGACTGATTGTCCCAGGAGTTCCATCGGTGCATCCAAAATGATTTCAAACCCTGTGGTATGTTCTGGGCAATCAATGCACCTATCTTGCGTCAAGATTAGCACTGTATCCAAAGGGACCGAAGTGAGCATCCACTAGAGCCTCGTCACCTAGGAGTACCATCGGGTGCATCCATAAGGATTTCTAAGCCTATGGTACGTTTGGCAAAACCGTGCACTAATCTTACAGCGACACTAAGCCTGTCTCCAAATAGAATGAAACAAGATTCCACATGACCCATGTCACCCAAGAGTTCCATCGGGTCTGCCAAAAATGATTTCTGAGCCTACGGTACGTTCAATGCAAATCATGCACCTATCTTGTGTCAAGATTAGCATTATCTCCAAACAGACGGAAACAAGCTTCCACTTGAGCCTTGTCACCTAGGAGTACCAACAGGTGCATCCAAAATGATTTCTGAGTCTATGGTATGTTTGGTGCAAAATGTGCACCTATCTTGTACTGACACTAACACCATCTCCAAATGGACTGAAACGAGATTCCACATGACCGACGTCACGTAGGAGTTCCATCGGGTGTGTTCAAAATGATTTCAAAGCCTATGGTGTGTTTGGTGCAAACCGTGCACCTATCTTGCACTTACACTAACACTATCTCCAAACGGACCAAAATGAGATTCCGCATGACCAATGTCACCAAGGAGTTCCATTGCATGCGTGTAAAATGATTTCTGACCCTATGGTACGTTCAGGGCAAACAGTGCATGTATCTTGCATCAAGATTAGCACTATCTCCAAACGGACTGAAGTGAGCATCCACTAGAGCCTGGTTACCTACGAGTTCCATCGGGTGTGTCCAAAAGGATTTTTGAGCCTATGGTACGTTTGGCGGAAACCGTGTACCTATCTTGTAGTGACACTAACCCTGTCTCCAAATAGACTAAAACGAGATTCCACACAACCCACGTAGCTAGGAGTTACATCGGGTGCGCTCGAAATGATTTTCTGAGCCTATGGTACGTTCGGTGCAAACTATGCAACTATCTTGCACCGACACTAAAACTGTCTCCAAACAGACTGAAACGAGATTCCATATAACCCACATCACCTAGGAGTTTCATTGGGTGCGCCCAAAATTATTTCTAAGCCTATGGTACGTTCGGCGCCAACCATGCAACTATCTTGCACCGACACTAACACTGTCTCTAAACAGACCGAAACAAGATTCCACATGCCCATGTCCCCTACAAGTTGCATCGAGAGCGTCTGAAAGGATTTCTGAGGCTATGGTACGTCTGGCACAAATCATGCACCTATCTTGCACCGACACTAACACTATCACCAAATAGACTGAAATGAGATTCCACATGGCCGACGTCACCTAAGAGTTGTATCGGGTGCGTCCAAAACAATTTCAGAGCCAGTGGTACGTTTAGCGCTAACCGTGCACCTATCTAACATCAAGATTAGCACTATCTCCAAACAGACCAAAGTGAGCATCCACTAGAGCCTCGTCACCTAGGAGTACCATCGGTTGCATCAAAAATGATCTTTGAGCCTATGGTATGTTTAGCGTAAACTGAGCAACTATCTTGCATCAAGATTAGCACTATCTCCAAACGGACTGAAAGAATCTTCAACTTGAGCCTCAAGACCTAGGAGTTCCATCAGGTGCGTCCAATACGATTTTTGAGTCTATGGTATGTTTGGCACCAACGTGCACCTATCTTGAACCGACACTAACACTATCTCCAAATAGACTGAAATGAGATTCCACATGACCCACGTCACCTAGGAGTTCCATCGGATGCTTCCAAAATGATTTTTAGAGCCTATGGTACCTATCTTGCATCAATATTAGCACTATCTCCAAACAGACCGAAGTGAGCATCCACTAGAGCCTCGTCACCTAGGAGTTCCATCGGGTGCGTCAAAAAGGATTTCTAAGCCTATGGTACATTTGGCGCAAAAGGTGCACCTACCTAGCACCAACACTAACACTATCTCTAAACAGACCGAAACGAGACTCCACATGACCCACGTCACCTAGGAGTTCCATCGGGTGTGTCCAAAACAATTTCAGAGCATGTGGTACGTTCGGTGCAAACCGTGCACCTACCTTGCATTAAGATTAGCACTATCTCCAAACGGACCAAAGTGAGCATCCACTACAGCCTTATCACCTAGGAGTACCATTGGGTGCGTCCAAAAGGATTTCTGAGCCTATGGTACGATTGGCACAAACTGTACACCTATCTCACCCCGACGCAAACATTGTCTCCAAACGAACCGAAATGAGTTTCCACCAGACCCACGACACCTAGGAGTTCCATCGGGTGCGTCCAAAATGATTTCCGTGCCTATGGTACGATCGGCGCAAACCGAGCAATTATCTTGCATCAAGATTAGCACTATATCCAAACGGACCAAAACAAGCTTCCACTTGAGCCTTGTCACCTAGTAGTACCATCGGGTGCATCCTAAATGATTTCTGAGCCCAAGGTACCTTGGCACAAACCATGCACCTTTATTGCACACACACTAACACTGTCTCTAAACAAACCAAAATGAGATTCCAGTTGATCGACGTCACCTAGGAGTGCCATCGTGTGTATGCAAAATGATTTCAGAGCCAGTGGTACGTTCAGCGCAAAACGTGCAGCTATCTTGCTTCAAGATTTGCACTATCTCCAAATAGAATGAAGTGAGCATCCACTAGAGCCTCGTCACCTAGGAGTACCATTGGGTCTGTCCAAAAGGTTTTCTGAGCCTATGTTATGTTTGGCGCAAACCATGCATCTATCTTGCACCGACAATAACACTATCTCCAAACAAACCCGAGCTTTCACATGACCCATGTCACCTAGGAGTTCCATCGGGTGCGCCCAAAACGATTTCAAAGCCTGTGGTACATTCGGCGCAAACCATGTACTGATCTTACATCAACATTTCTACTACATCCAAATAGACCAAAGTGAGCATCCACTAGAGCCTCATCACCTAGGAGGACCATCGGGTGCGTCCAAGAGGATTTCTGAGCCTATTGTACATTTGGCACAAACTGTCAACCTATCTTGCACCGACACTACCCATGTCGCCAAATGGACCAAAATAAGATTCCACATTACCCACGTCACCAAGGAGTTCCATTAGGTGCGTTCAAAATGATTTCTGAGCCTACGGTTTGATCGGCGCAAATCGAGCAACTATCTTGCGTCCAGATGGGCAGTATCTCCAAATAGACCGAAGTGAGCATCCACTAGAGCCTTGCCACCTAGGAGTACCATCAAGTACGTCCAAAAGGATTTCTGAGCCTATGGTACGTTTGGCACAAACAGTGCACCTATCTTGCACTAACACTAACACTATCTCCAAATAGACTGTAACGAGATTTCACATGACCCACGTCACCGGGAGTTCCATCGGGTGCGTCCAAAATGATTTTCGAGCTTATGGTATGTTCGGTGCAAACCATGCACCTACCTTGCAAAAAGATTTGCACTATCTTGAAACAGACCGAAGTGAGCATCCACTAGAGCCTCGTCACCTACGAGTACCATCGGGTGCGTCCAAAAGGATTTCTAAGCCTAAGGTACATTTGGCACAAACCATGCACCTGTCTTGCACCGACACTAACACTATCACCAAACAAACCGAAGTGGGCATCCAATAGTGCCTCGTCACCTAGGAGTACCATCGGTTGCGTCCAAAAGGATTTCAGAGCCTATGGTACGTTCGGCGCAAACCGTGCAACTATCTTGCATGAAGATTAGCACTATCTCCAAATAGACTGAAGCGAGCAACCAGTAGAGCCTCATCACCTAGGAGTATCATCGGGTGCGTACAAAAGGATTTCTGAGCCTATGGTACGTTTGGTGCAAACCGTGCACCTATCTTGCACCAACACTAACACTATCACTAAACAGACCGCAACGAGATTCCACAATGCTGACGTCACCTAGGAGTTCCATCGGGTGCATCCAAAATGATTTCAGAGGCAGTGGAACATTCAGCGCTAACCATGCACCTATCTTGCGTCAAGATGAGCACTATCTCCAAATAGACCAAAGGAGCCTCGTCACCTAGGAGTACCATCAGGTGCGTCTAAAAGGATTTCTGAGCCTATGGTACATTTAGCGCAAAGCATGCAACTATCTTGCACCAACACTAACACTGTCTCCAAATAGACTGAAACAAGATTCCACATGACTCATGTCACCTAGGAGTTCCATCAGGTGCATCCAAAAAGATTTTTGAGCTTATGGTACGATCGACGCAAAAGCAACTATTTTGCTTCAAGATGAGCCATATCTCCAAACAGACCGAAGTGAGCATCCACTAGAGCCTCGTCACTTAGGAGTACCGTCAGGTGCGTCCAAAAGGATTTTAGAGCCTATGGTATGTTAGGCGCAAACCATGCACTTATCTTGAATCAAGATTAGCACTATCTCGAAATAGACCAAAGTGAGCAACCACTAGAGCCTCGTCACCTAGGAGTACCATCAGTTGCGTCCAAAAGGATTTCTGAGCCTATGGGACATTTGGCGAAACCAGTGCACCTATCTTGCACTGACACTAACACTGTCACCAAACAGATCAAAACAAAATTCCACATGGCCAACGTCACCAAGGAGTTCCATTGGGTGCGTCCAAAATGATTTCAGAGCCAGTGGTACATTCAGTGCTAGCCGTGCACCTGTCTTGCGTCAAGATGAGCACTATCCCCAAATAGACCAAAATGAGCATCCACTAGAGCCTCATCACCTAGAAGTACCGTCATGTGCGTGTAAAAGGATTTCTGAGCCTTTGGTACGTTTGGCGCAAACCATGCACCTATCTTGCACCGACACTAACTCTGTCTCCAAATAGACTGTAACGAGATTCCTAATGTCCCATGTCACCTGGAAGTTCCATCGGGTGCATCCAAATTGATTTTTGAGCTTATGGTATGATCAGCGCAAACCGAGCAACTATCTTGCATCAAGATGAGCCCTATCTCCAAACAGACCAAAGTGAGCATCCACTAGAGCCTCGTCCCCTAGGAGTACCATCGGGTGCGACCAAAAGGATTTCAGAGCCCATGGTACATTCGGGGCGAACCGTGCACCTATCTTGCATCAAGATTAGCACTATCTCCAAACGGACCAAAGTGAGCATCAAGATTAGCACTATCTCAAGATTAGCACTATCACCTACGAGTACCATTGGGTGTGTCCAAAAGGATTTATGTGCCTAAGGTATGTTTGGCGCAAACCGTGCAACTGTCTTGTACCGACACTAACACTATGACCAAACAAACCCAAACCAGATTCCACATGACCCACGTCCCCTAGGAGTGCCATCGGGTGCGTTCAAAATGATTTTCGAGCCTATGGTACGTTCGGCACAAACCATGCACCTATCTTGCGTCAAGATTAGCACTATCTCTAAAGGGACCAAAATAAGCTTCCACTTGAGCCTCATGACCTAGGAGTACCATACGGTGCATCCAAAACAATTTGTGAGCCTATGGTATGTTTGGCGCAAACCGTGCACCTATCTTGCACCGACACTAACACTGTCTCCAAACGGACCAAAACGAGGTTCCACACGACCCATGTCACCTAGGAGTTCAATTGGGTGCGTCCAAAATGATTTCAAAGCCTATGGTACGTTCAGCGCAAACCATGTGCCTATCTTACATCAAGATTAGTACTCTCTCCAAACAGACCGAAGTGAGCATCCACTAGAGCCTCGTCACCTAGCAATACCATCTGGTGCGTCCAAAAGGATTTCTGAGGCTATTGAACGTTTGGCGCAAAATGTGCATGTATCTTGCACCGACACTACCCACGTCTCCAAACGGGATAAAATGAGATTCCACATGACCCATGTCCCCAAGGTGTTCCATCGGGTGCGTCCAAAATGAACTCTAAGCCTATGGTACGATCGGCGCAAACTGAGCAACTATCTTGCGTCAAGATGAGCCCTATCTCCAAACAGACCGAAGTGAGCATCCACTAGAACCTCGTCACCTAGGAGTACCATCTGATGCGTCCAAAAGGATTTCGGAGCCTATGGTATGTTCGGTGCAAATCGTGCAACTATCTTGCAACAAGATTAGCACTATCTCCGAACGGACTGAAGTGAGCAACCTATAGAGTCTCGTCACCTACTAGTACTATCGGGTGCGTCCAAAAGGATTTCTGACCCTATGGTACCCTTGGCGCAAACCATGCACCTATCTTGCACAGACACTAACACTGTCACCAATCAGACCGAAACAAGATTCCATATGGCCGACGTCCCCTAGGAGTTACAACGGGTGCATCCAAAATTATTTCAAAGCTAGTGGTATGTTCAGCGCTAATCATGCACCTATCTTGCGTCAAGATGAGCACTATCTCCAAACAAACCAAAAAGAGCATCCACTAGAGACTCATCACCTAGGAGTACCGTCGGGTGCATCTAAAAGAATTTCTAAGTCTATGGTACGTTTTGCGTAAACTGTGCAACTATCTTGCACCAACACTAACACTGTCTCCAAATAGACTGTAACGAGATTCCACATGACCCACGTCACCTAGGAGTTCCATCGGGTGCATCCAAAATGATTTTCAAGCTTATGTTATGATCAACACAGACCAAGCAACTGTCTTGTGTCAAGATGAGCCATATCTCCAAACAGACCCAAGTGAGCTTCCACTAGAGCCTCATCACCTAGGAGTACCATCGAGTGCATCCAAAAAAATTTTAGAGCCTATGGTACGTTCGGCGCAAACCATGCACCTATCTTGAATCCAGATTAGCTCTATCTCCAAATGGACCGAAGTGAGCAACCACTAGAGCCTTGTCACCTAGGAGTACCAATCTTGCACCAACACTAACACTGTCACGAAAAAGACCCAAACGAGATTCCACATGAGCGATGTCACCTAGGAGTTCCAGTGGGTGCGTCCAAAATGATTTCAGATCTAGTGGTACGTTCAACGCTAACCGTGCACCTATCTTATGTCAAGATGAGCACTATCTCCAAACAGACCGAAGTGAGCATCCACAAGAGCCTCGTCAACTAGAAGTACTGTCGGGTGTGTCTAAAAGGATTTCTGAGCCTTTGGTACGTTTAGCACAAACCATACACCTATCTTGTACCAACACTAACGCTGTCTCCAAATAGACTTTAACGAGATTCCACATGACCCAGGTCACCTGGGAGTTCCATCAGGTGCATCCAAAATGATTTTCAAGCTTATGGTACGATCGGCGCAAACCGAACAACTATCTTGCATCAAGATGAGCCCTAGCTCCAAACAAAACGAAGTGAGCATCCACTAGAGCCTCATCACCTAGGAGTACTGTTGGGTGCGCCCAAAAGGATTTTAGAGTCCATGGTACGCTCGGTAAAAACCGTGCACCTATCTTGCATCAAGATTAGCACTATCTCCAAACGAACCAAAGTGAGCATCCAGTAGAGCCTCATCACCTACGAGTACCGTTGGGTGCGTCGAAAAGGATTTCTGAGCCTATGGTACATTTGGCGCAAGCCGTGCACCTATCTTGCACCAACACTAACACTGTCTCCAAATAGACTAAAACGAGATTTCACGTGACCCACGTCACTAAGGAGTTCCATCGGTTGCGTCCAAAACAATTTTTGAGCCGATGCTACGTTTGGCGCAAACCGAGCAACAATCTTGCATCAAGATAAGCACTATCTCCAAACGGACTGAGATGAGCTTCCAGTTGAGACTCATCACCAAAGAGTACCATCGGGCGCGCCCAAAATTATTTTTGAGCATATGGTACGTTTGGTGCAAAATATGTACCTATCTTGCACCGAAATAACATTGTCTCCAAACAGACTGAAACGAGAAGAGTGAACGATGACACCTAGGAGTTCCAAAGGACGTGTTCAAAACAATTTCAGAGCCTATGGTATGTTTGGTGCAAATCGTGCACCTATATTGCACTGACACTAACACTATCTCCAAACGGACCAAAACAAGATTCTGCGTGATCGACGTCACCTAGGAGTTCTATCAAGGGCTACCAAAACAATTTTCAGAGCCTGTGGTACGTCCGGCACAAACCGTGCACCTATCTTGCATCAAGATTAGCACTATCTCCAAATGGGCTGAATTGAGCATCCACTAGAGCCTCGTCACCTAGGAGCACTATTAGGTGTGTCCAAAAGGATTTCCAAGCCTATGGTACATTTGGCGCAAATTATGCAACTATCTTGCACCGACACTAACACTACCTCCAAACAGACCAAAACGACATTCCACATGACCCACGTCACCTAGGAGTTTCATCGGGTGTGTCCAAAATGATTTTTGTGTCTATGGCACGCTCAGCGCAAACCGTGCACCTATCTTGCACCGACACTAACACTGTCACCAAACAGACCGAAACTAGATTCCACATGGCTGACGTCACCTAGGAGTTCCATCGTGTGCATCCAAAATGATTTCTAAGCCTATGGTACGCTTGGTGCAAACCATGCACCTATCTTGCACCGACACTAACACTTTCTCAAAATGGACTAAAATGAGATTCCACATGACCCACGTCACCCAGGAGTACCATCAGGTGCGTTCAAAATGATTTCTTAGCCTATGGTATGTTCGTCGCAAACCATGCTCCTATCTTGCATCAAGTTTAGCACTAACTCCAAACAGACCGAAATGAGCTTCCAATTGAGCCTTGTCACCTAGGAGCACCATCAGGTGCGTCCAAAACAATTTCTGAGCCTATGGTACGTTTGGTGCAAATCATGCACCTATCTTGCACCAACACTAACACTGTCTCCAAACAGACCGAAACATGATTCCACATGACCAATCTCACCTTGGAGTTCCATCGGGTGTGTCCTAAATGATTTCAAAGCCTCTGGTAAATTCGGCGCAAACCGTTCACCTATCTAGCATCAAGATTAGCATTATCTCCAAACGGACCGAAGTGAGCATCCACTAGAGCGTCGTCACCTAGGAGTACCATCTGGTACGTCTAAAATGATTTCTGAGCCTATGGTACATTTGGTGCAAACCGTGCACCTATCTTGCATCAAGATTAGCACTATCTCTAAACAGACTAAAGTGAGCATCCACTAGAGCCTCGTCACCTTAGAGTATGATCGTGTGCGTCCAAAAGGATTTCTGAGCCTATGGTACGTTTGGTGTAAACCGTGCACATATCATGCACCGACACTAACACTGTCTCGAAACAGATCGAAAAGAGATTCCACATGACCCACGTCACCTAGGTGTTCCATCCATTGCGTCCAAAATGATTTCTAAGCCTATCTCCAAACAGGCCAAAGTGAGCATCCAGTACAGCCTTATCACCTAGGAGTACCATCGGGTGCGTCCAAAATAATTTTCTGAGCCTGTGGTACGCTTGGCGCAAACCGTCAACCTATCTTGCTCTAATACTAACACTGTCTCCAAATGGACCGAAAAAAGACTCCATATGACCCACGCCACCTAGGAGTTCCATCGGGTGCGTCCAAAATGATTTATGAGCCTACGGTATGTTTGGCGCAAACTGAGCAACTTTCTTGCGTCAAGATTAGCACCATCTCTAAATGGACCAAAACAAGCATCCACCAGAGCCTTGTCACCAAGGAGTTCCATCGGTTGTGTCCAAAACAATTTATGAGCCTATGGTACGTTTGGCGCAAACCGGGCACCTATCCTGCACTAGCACTAACAGTGTCTCCGAATGGACCAAAACGCAATTCCGCATGACCCACGTCACCTAGGAGTACCATTGGGTGCGTCCAAAATGATTTCTAAGCCTATGGTATGTTTGGCACAAACCGAGCAACTATCTTGCACTAACATTAACAGTGTCTCCAAACGGACCAAAATGAAATTCCACATGCCCCCACGTGACCTAGCAGTACCATCAGCTGCGTCCAAAACAATTTCTAAGCCCATGGTACATTTGGCGCAAACTGTGTAGCTATCTTACACCAATCTTACAGTGGCACTAAGCCCATCTCCAAGCAGACTGAAACAAGATTCCACATGACCCATGTCACCCAAGAGTTCCATCGGGTGCGCCCGGAATGATTTCCGAGCCTACGGTACGTTCGGCGCAAATCATGCACCTATCTTGCGTCAAAATTAGCACTATTTCCAAATGGACCAAAACAAGCTTCCACTTGAGCCTCATCACCTAGGAGTACCACCAAGTGCGTCCAAAATGATTTCTGAGCCTATGGTATGTTTGGTGCAAAATGTGCACCTATCTTGCACCGACACTAACACCATCTCCAAACGGACTGAAACAAGATTCCACATGACCGACGTCACCTAGGAGTTCCATCGGGTGTGTTCAAAATGATTTCAAAACCTATGGTGCGTTTGGTGCAAACCGTGCACCTATCTTGCATTGACACTAACACTGTCTCTAAATGGACCAAAATGAGATTCCACATGACCGACATCACCAAGGAGTTCCATTGGGTGCGTGCAAAATGATTTCTGACCCTATGGTACGTTGAGGGCAAACAGTGCACGTATCTTGCATCAAGATTAGCACTATCTCTAAACAGACTGAAGTGAGCATCCATTAGAGCCTGGTCACCTAGCAATACCATCTGGTGCGTCCAAAAGGATTTCTGAGGCTATTGAACGTTTGGCGCAAAATGTGCATGTATCTTGCACCGACACTACCCACGTCTCCAAACGGGATAAAATGAGATTCCACATGACCCATGTCCCCAAGGTGTTCCATCGGGTGCGTCCAAAATGAATTCTAAGCCTATGGTACGATCGGCGCAAACTGAGCAACTATCTTGCGTCAAGATGAGCCCTATCTCCAAACAGACCGAAGTGAGCATCCACTAGAACCTCGTCACCTAGGAGTACCATCTGATGCGTCCAAAAGGATTTCGGAGCCTATGGTATGTTCGGTGCAAATCGTGCAACTATCTTGCAACAAGATTAGCACTATCTCCGAACGGACTGAAGTGAGCAACCTATAGAGTCTCGTCACCTACTAGTACTATCGGGTGCGTCCAAAAGGATTTCTGACCCTATGGTACCCTTGGCGCAAACCATGCACCTATCTTGCACAGACACTAACACTGTCACCAATCAGACCGAAACAAGATTCCACATGGCCGACGTCCCCTAGGAGTTACAACGGGTGCATCCAAAATTATTTCAAAGCTAGTGGTATGTTCAGCGCTAATCATGCACCTATCTTGCGTCAAGATGAGCACTATCTCCAAACAAACCAAAAAGAGCATCCACTAGAGACTCATCACCTAGGAGTACCGTCGGGTGCATCTAAAAGAATTTCTAAGTCTATGGTACGTTTTGCGTAAACTGTGCAACTATCTTGCACCAACACTAACACTGTCTCCAAATAGACTGTAACGAGATTCCACATGACCCACGTCACCTAGGAGTTCCATCGGGTGCATCCAAAATGATTTTCAAGCTTATGTTATGATCAACACAGACCAAGCAACTGTCTTGTGTCAAGATGAGCCATATCTCCAAACAGATCGAAGTGAGCTTCCACTAGAGCCTCATCACCTAGGAGTACCATCGAGTGCATCCAAAAAAATTTTAGAGCCTATGGTACGTTCGGCGCAAACCATGCACCTGTCTTGAATCCAGATTAGCTCTATCTCCAAATGGACCGAAGTGAGCAACCACTAGAGCCTTGTCACCTAGGAGTACCAATCTTGCACCAACACTAACACTGTCACGAAAAAGACCCAAACGAGATTCCACATGAGCGATGTCACCTAGGAGTTCCAGTGGGTGCGTCCAAAATGATTTCAGAGCTAGTGGTACGTTCAACGCTAACCGTGCACCTATCTTATGTCAAGATGAGCACTATCTCCAAACAGACCGAAGTGAGCATCCACAAGAGCCTCGTCAACTAGAAGTACTGTCGGGTCTGTCTAAAAGGATTTCTGAGCCTTTGGTACGTTTGGCACAAACCATACACCTATCTTGTACCAACACTAACGCTGTCTCCAAATAGACTTTAACGAGATTCCACATGACCCAGGTCACCTGGGAGTTCCATCAGGTGCATCCAAAATGATTTTCAAGCTTATGGTACGATCGGCGCAAACCGAACAACTATCTTGCATCAAGATGAGCCCTAGCTCCAAACAAAACGAAGTGAGCATCCACTAGAGCCTCATCACCTAGGAGTACTGTTGGGTGCGCCCAAAAGGATTTTAGAGTCCATGGTACGCTCGGTAAAAACCGTGCACCTATCTTGCATCAAGATTAGCACTATCTCCAAACGAACCAAAGTGAGCATCCAGTAGAGCCTCATCACCTACGAGTACCGTTGGGTGCGTCGAAAAGGATTTCTGAGCCTATGGTACATTTGGCGCAAGCCGTGCACCTATCTTGCACCAACACTAACACTGTCTCCAAATAGACTAAAACGAGATTTCACGTGACCCACGTCACTAAGGAGTTCCATCGGTTGCGTCCAAAACAATTTTTGAGCCGATGCTACGTTTGGCGCAAACCGAGCAACAATCTTGCATCAAGATAAGCACTATCTCCAAACGGACTGAGATGAGCTTCCAGTTGAGACTCATCACCAAAGAGTACCATCGGGCGCGCCCAAAATTATTTTTGAGCGTATGGTACGTTTGGTGCAAAATATGTACCTATCTTGCACCGAAATAACATTGTCTCCAAACAGACTGAAACGAGAAGAGTGAACGATGACACCTAGGAGTTCAAAAGGACGTGTTCAAAACAATTTCAGAGCCTATGGTATGTTTGGTGCAAATCGTGCACCTATATTGCACTGACACTAACACTATCTCCAAACGGACCAAAACAAGATTCTGCGTGATCGACGTCACCTAGGAGTTCTATCAAGGGCTACCAAAACAATTTTCAGAGCCTGTGGTACGTCCGGCACAAACCGTGCACCTATCTTGCATCAAGATTAGCACTATCTCCAAATGGGCTGAATTGAGCATCCACTAGAGCCTCGTCACCTAGGAGCACTATTAGGTGTGTCCAAAAGGATTTCCAAGCCTATGGTACATTTGGCGCAAATTATGCAACTATCTTGCACCGACACTAACACTACCTCCAAACAGACCAAAACGACATTCCACATGACCCACGTCACCTAGGAGTTTCATCGGGTGTGTCCAAAATGATTTTTGTGTCTATGGCACGCTCAGCGCAAACCGTGCACCTATCTTGCACCGACACTAACACTGTCACCAAACAGACCGAAACTAGATTCCACATGGCTGACGTCACCTAGGAGTTCCATCGTGTGCATCCAAAATGATTTCTAAGCCTATGGTACGCTTGGCGCAAACCATGCACCTATCTTGCACCGACACTAACACTTTCTCAAAATGGACTAAAATGAGATTCCACATGACCCACGTCACCCAGGAGTACCATCAGGTGCGTTCAAAATGATTTCTTAGCCTATGGTATGTTCGTCGCAAACCATGCTTCTATCTTGCATCAAGTTTAGCACTAACTCCAAACAGACCGAAATGAGCTTCCAATTGAGCCTTGTCACCTAGGAGCACCATCAGGTGCGTCCAAAACAATTTCTGAGCCTATGGTACGTTTGGTGCAAATCATGCACCTATCTTGCACCAACACTAACACTGTCTCCAAACAGACCGAAACATGATTCCACATGACCAATCTCACCTTGGAGTTCCATCGGGTGTGTCCTAAATGATTTCAAAGCCTCTGGTAAATTCGGCGCAAACCGTTCACCTATCTAGCATCAAGATTAGCATTATCTCCAAACGGACCGAAGTGAGCATCCACTAGAGCGTCGTCACCTAGGAGTACCATCTGGTACGTCTAAAATGATTTCTGAGCCTGTGGTACATTTGGTGCAAACCGTGCACCTATCTTGCATCAAGATTAGCACTATCTCTAAACAGACTAAAGTGAGCATCCACTAGAGCCTCGTCACCTTAGAGTATGATCGTGTGCGTCCAAAAGGATTTCTGAGCCTATGGTACGTTTGGTGTAAACCGTGCACATATCATGCACCGACACTAACACTGTCTCGAAATAGATCGAAAAGAGATTCCACATGACCCACGTCACCTAGGTGTTCCATCCATTGCGTCCAAAATGATTTCTAAGCCTATCTCCAAACAGGCCAAAGTGAGCATCCAGTACAGCCTTATCACCTAGGAGTACCATCGGGTGCGTCCAAAATAATTTTCTGAGCCTGTGGTACGCTTGGCGCAAACCGTCAACCTATCTTGCTCTAATACTAACACTGTCTCCAAATGGACCGAAAAAAGACTCCATATGACCCACGCCACCTAGGAGTTCCATCGGGTGCGTCCAAAATGATTTATGAGCCTACGGTATGTTTGGCGCAAACTGAGCAACTTTCTTGCGTCAAGATTAGCACCATCTCTAAATGGACCAAAACAAGCATCCACCAGAGCCTTGTCACCAAGGAGTTCCATCGGTTGTGTCCAAAACAATTTATGAGCCTATGGTACGTTTGGCGCAAACCGGGCACCTATCCTGCACTGGCACTAACAGTGTCTCCGAATGGACCAAAACGCAATTCCGCATGACCCACGTCACCTAGGAGTACCATTGGGTGCGTCCAAAATGATTTCTAAGCCTATGGTATGTTTGGCACAAACCGAGCAACTATCTTGCACTAACATTAACAGTGTCTCCAAACGGACCAAAATGAAATTCCACATGCCCCCACGTGACCTAGCAGTACCATCAGCTGCGTCCAAAACAATTTCTAAGCCCATGGTACATTTGGCGCAAACTGTGTAGCTATCTTACACCAATCTTACAGTGGCACTAAGCCCATCTCCAAGCAGACTGAAACAAGATTCCACATGACCCATGTCACCCAAGAGTTCCATCGGGTGCGCCCGGAATGATTTCCGAGCCTACGGTACGTTCGGCGCAAATCATGCACCTATCTTGCGTCAAAATTAGCACTATTTCCAAATGGACCAAAACAAGCTTCCACTTGAGCCTCATCACCTAGGAGTACCACCAAGTGCGTCCAAAATGATTTCTGAGCCTATGGTATGTTTGGTGCAAAATGTGCACCTATCTTGCACCGACACTAACACCATCTCCAAACGGACTGAAACAAGATTCCACATGACCGACGTCACCTAGGAGTTCCATCGGGTGTGTTCAAAATGATTTCAAAACCTATGGTGCGTTTGGTGCAAACCGTGCACCTATCTTGCATTGACACTAACACTGTCTCTAAATGGACCAAAATGAGATTCCACATGACCGACATCACCAAGGAGTTCCATTGGGTGCGTGCAAAATGATTTCTGACCCTATGGTACGTTGAGGGCAAACAGTGCACGTATCTTGCATCAAGATTAGCACTATCTCTAAACAGACTGAAGTGAGCATCCATTAGAGCCTGGTCACCTATGAGTTCCATCGGGTGTGTCCAAAAATATTTTTGAGCCTATGGTACGTTTGGCGCAAACCGTGTACCTATCTTGCAGCAACACTAACCCTATCTACAAATATACTGAAACGAGATTCCACACAACCCACGCACCTAGGAGTTACATCGGGTGCGCCCGAAATGATTTTTTGAGCCCATGGTACGTTCGGTGCAAACTGTGCAACTATCTTGCACTGACACTAAAACTATCTCCAAACAGACTGAAACGAGATTCCATATAACCCACGTCACCTAGGAGTTTTATTGGGAGCGTCCGAAATGATTTCTGAGCCTATGGTACGTTCGGCGCCAACCATGAAACTATCTTGCACCAACACTAACACTATCTCCAAATAGACCAAAACAAGATTCCACATGCCCATGTCCCCTAGAAGTTGCATTGGGTGTGTCCAAAAGGATTTCTGAGGCTATGGTACGTTTGGCGCAAACCGTGCACCTATCTTGCACTGACACTAACACTATCACCAAACAGACCGAAATGAGATTCCACATGGCCGACGTCACCTAGGAGTTGCATCGGGTGCGTCCAAAATAATTTCTAAGCCTATGGTACGTTTAGTGCTAACCGTGCACCTATCTAACGTCAAGATTAGCACTATCTCCAAACGGATCGAAACAATCTTCCACTTGAGCCTCGAGACCTAGGAGGTCCATCAGGTGCGTCCAATATGATTTTTGAGCTTATGGTACGTTTGGCGCTAACATGCACCTATCTTGAACCGACACTAACACTGTCTCCAAATAGACTGAAATGGGATTCCACATGACCCACGTCACCTAGGAGTTTCATTAGGTGCTTCCAAAATGATTTTAGAGCCTGTGGTACCTATCTTGCATCAATATTAGCACTATATCCAAATAGACCGAAGTGAGCATCCACTAGAGCCTCGTCACCTAGGAGTACAATCGGGTGCGTCCAAAAGGATTTCTAAGCCTATGGTACGTTTGGCACAAACGGTGCACCTACCTGGCACCAACACTAACACTGTCTCTAAACATATCGAAATGAGACTCCACATGACCCACATCACCTAGGAGTTCCATCGGGTATGTCCAAAACAATTTCAGAGCCTGTGGTACGTTCGGTGCAAACCATGCACCTACCTTGCATTAAGATTAGCACTATCTCCAAACGGACCAAAGTGAGCATCCACTACATCCTCGTCACCTATGAGTACCATTGGGTGCGTCCAAAAGGATTTCTAAGCCTATGGTACGATTGGTGCAAGCCATGCACCTATCTCGCCCTGACACAAACATTGTCTCCAAACGGACCAAAACAAGATTCCACCAGACCCACGTCACCTAGGAGTTCCATCGGGTGCGTCCAAAATGATTTCAAAGCCTGTGGTACATTCGGCGCAAACCGTGTACTGATCTTACATCAACATTTCCACTACATCCAAATAGACCGAAGTGAGCATCCACTAGAGCCTCATCACCTAGGAGGACCATCAGGTGCGTCCAAGAGGATTTCTGAGCCTATTGTACATTTGGCACAAACTATGCACTTATTTTGCACCGACACTACACAGGTCACCAAATGGACCAAAATAAGATTCCACATGACCCACATCACCAAGGAGTTCTATTAGGTGCGTCCAAAATGATTTCTGAGCCTACGGTATGATCGGTGCAAATCGAGTAACTATCTTGCGTCAAGATGAGCAATATCTCCAAATAGACCGAAGTGAGCATCCACTAGAGCCTTGTCACTTTGGAGTAACATCAAGTGTATCCAAAAGGATTTCTGAGCCTATGGTATGTCTGGCACAAACCATGCACCTATCTTGCACTAACACTGACACTATCTCCAAATAGACTGTAACAAGATTCCACATGACCCACGTCACCTGAGAGTTCCATCAGGTGCTTCCAAAATGATTTTTGAGCTTATGGTATGTTCGGCGCAAACCATGCACCTACCTTGAAAAAATATTTGCACTATCTCCAAATAGACCGAAGTGAGCATCCACTAGAGCCTCGGCACCTACGAGTACCATTGGGTGTGTCGAAAAGGATTTCTAAGCCTAAGGTATGTTTGGCGCAAACCGTGCACCTGTCTTGCACCGATAGTAACACTATCTCCAAACAGACCAAAACGAGATTCCACATAACCCACATCACCTACGAGTACCATCGGGTGCGTCCAAAATAATTTTCAAGCCTATGGTACGTTCGACACAATCTGTGCAACTATCTTGCATTAAGATTAGCACTATCTCCAAACGGACTAAAGTTAGCATCCACTAGAGCCTCATCACCTAGGAGTACCATCGGAGGTGTCCAAAATGATTTCCGAACCTATGGTATGTTCAGCGCAAACTGAGGGACTATCTTGCGTTAAGATTAGCACTATCTCCAAACGGACCGAAACAAGCTTGCACTTGAGCCTCGTGACCTAGGAGTACCATCGGGTGCGTCCAAACCAATTTACGAGCTTATGGTACGTTTCACGTAAACGTGCCCCTATCTTGCGTCAAGATTAGCACTATCTCGAAATGGACCAAAGTGAGCATCCACTAGAGCCTCGTCACCATGGAGTACAATCGGGTGCGTCCAAAACGATTTTCTAACCTACGTACGTTCAGCGCAAACTGAGCAGCTACCTTGCATCAAGATTAGCACTATCTCAAAATGGACAGAAACAAGCTTCCACTTGTGCCTCCTGACCTAGGAGTTCCATTGGGTGCGTCCAATATGATTTCTGAGCCTATGGTATGTTTTGCACAAACCGTGCACCCATCTTGAATCGATAGTAACACTATCTCTAAATAGACTGTAATAAGATTCCACATGACCCACGTCACCTAGGAGTTCCATCGGGTGCATAAACATGATTTCAGAGCCTGTGGTACGTTCGGCGCAAACCGTACACCTACCTTGCATCAAGATTAGCGCTATCTCCAAATAGACCAAAGTGAACAATCACTAGAGCCTCGTCACTTAGGAGTACCATCGGGTGCGTCCAAAAGGATTTCCGAGCCTATGGTACGATTGGCACAAACCATGCAACTATATTGCACCGACACTAACACTGTCTCCAAATGGACCGAAACGAGATTCCACCTGACCCACGTCACCTAGGAATTCCATTGGGTGCATTCAAAATGATTTCTGAGCCTATGGTACATTTGGCGTAAATCGTGCACCTATCTTACATCAAGATTAGCACTATCTCCAACATAGACTAAAGTGAGCATCCACTAGAGCCTCGTCACCTAGGAGTACCATCGGGTGCGTACAAAAGGATTTCTAAGCCTATTGTACGTTTGGCACAAACCGTGCACGTATCTTGCATCAACACTACCCATGTCTCCAAACAGACCAAAATGACATTCCACATGACCCACGTCACCGAGGACTTCCATCGGGTGCGTCCAAAATGATTTCTGAACCTATGGTACGATCGGTGCAAACCAAGCAAGTACCTTGCGTCAAGATGAGCCCTATCTCCAAACAGACCAAACTGGGCATCCACTAGAGCCTCGTCACCTAGGAGTACCGTCGGTTGCGTCCAAAAGGATTTCAGAGCCTATTGTACGTTCGGCACAAACCATGCAACTATCTTGCATCAAGATTAGCACTATCTCCAAATAGATTGAAGCGAGCAACCAGTAGAGCCTCATCACCTAGGAGAACCATCGGGTGCGTCCAAAAGGATTTCTGAGCCTATGGTACATTTGGCGCCAACCATACACCAATCTTGTACCAACACTAACACTGTCACCAAACAGACTGCAATGAGATTCCACAATGCTGACGTCACCTAGGAGTTCCATCGGGTGCGTCCAAAACGATTTTAGAGTAGTGGTACATTTAGCGCTTACAATGCACCTATCTTGCGTTAAGATGAGCACTATCTCCAAATAGACCAAAGGAGCCTCGTCACCTAGGAGTATCGTTGGGTGCATCTAAAAGGATTTCTGAGCCTATGGTACGTTTGGCACAAACCGTGCAACTATCTTGCACTAACACTAACACTGTCTCCAAATACACTGTAACGAGATTCCACATGACTCACGTCACCTGGGAGTTCCATCGGGTGCATCCAAAAAGATTTTCGAGCTTATGGTACGATCGATGCAAACTAAGCAACTATCTTGCATCAAGTTGAGCCATACCTCCAAACAGACCGAAGTGAGCATCCACTAGAACCTCATCACCTAGGAGTACCATTGGGTGCGTCCAAAAGGATTTCAGAGCCTATGGTACGTTCGGCACAAACCGTACAACTATCTTGCATCAAGATTACCACTATCTCCAAATAGACCGAAGCGAGCAACCAGTAGAGCCTCATCACCTAGGAGTACCATCGGGTGCGTCCAAAAGGATTTCTGAGCCTATGGTACATTTGGTGCAAACCGTGCACCTATCTTGCACCAACACTAACACCGTCACCAAACAGAACGCAAAGAGATTCCACAATGCTGACGTCACCTAGCAGTTCCATCGGGTGCGTTTAAAACGATTTCAGAGCTAGTGGTACATTCAGTGCTTACAATGCACCTATCTTGCGTTAAGATGAGCACTATCTCCAAATAGACCAAAGGAGCCTCGTCACCTAGGAGTACCGTCGGGTGCGTCTAAAAGGATTTCTGAGCCTATGGTACGTTTGGCGCAAACCGTGCAACTATCTTGCACTAACACTAACACTGTCTCCAAATACACTGTAACGAGATTCCACATGACTCACGTCACCTGGGAGTTCCATCGGGTGCATCCAAAAAGATTTTCGAGCTTATGGTACGATCGATGCAAACTAAGCAACTATCTTGCGTCAAGTTAAGCCATACCTCCAAACAGACCGAACTGAGCATCCACTAGAGCCTCGTCACCTAGGAGTACCGTCAGGTGCATCTAAAAGGATTTCTGAGTCTATGGTACATTTTGCGCAAACTGTGCAACTATCTTGCACCAACACTAACACTGTCTCCAAATAGACTGTAACGAGATTCCACATGACCCACGTCACCTGGGAGTTCCATCGGGTGCATCCAAAATGATTTTTGAGCTTATGGTACGATCGACACAAACCAAGCAACTATCTTGCGTCAAGATGAGCCATATCTCCAAATAGACCAAAGTGAGCTTCCACTAGAGCCTCATCAATTAGGAGTACCGTCGGGTGCGTCCAAAAGGATTTCAGAGCCTATGGTACAATCGGCGCAAACCGTGCACCTATCTTGAATCAAGATTAGCACTAACTCCAAATGGACCGAAGTGAGCAACCACTAGAGCCTCGTCACCTAGGAGTACGATCGGCTACGTCTAGAAGGATTTCTGAGCCTATGGGACATTTGGCGGAATCCGTGCACTTATCTTACACCGACACTAACACTATCACCAAACAGACCGTAACAAGATTCCACATGGCTGACGTCACCTAGGAGTTCCATTGGGTGTGTCCAACATGATTTTAGAGCCAGTGGTACGTTCAACGCTAACCGTGCACCTATCTTATGTCAAGATGGGCACTATCTCCAAATAGACCGAAGTGAGCATCCACAAGAGCCTCGTCACCTAGAAGTACCATCAGTTGTGTCTAAAAGGATTTCTGAGCCTTTGGTACGTTTGGCACAAACCATGCACCTATCTTGCACCAACACTAACGCTGTCTCCAAATAGACTTTAACAAGATTCCACATGACCCACGTCACCTGGGAGTTCCATCAGGTGCATCCAAAATGATTTTCAAGCTTATGGTACGATCGGTGCAAACCGAGCAACTATCTTGCATCAAGATGAGCCCTAGCTCTAAATAGACCGAAGTGAGCATCCACTAGAGCCTCGTCACCTAGGAGTACTGTCGGGTGCGTCCAAAAGGATTTCAGAGCCCATGGTACGCTCGGCACAAACCGTGCACCTATCTTGCATCAAGATTAGCACTGCCTCCAAACAGACCAAAGTGAGCATCCAGTAGAGCCTCGTCACCTACAAGTACCGTTGGTAGCGTCCAAAAGGATTTCTGTGCCAAACGTATGTTTGGCGCAAACCATGCAACTGTCTTGCACCGACACTAACACTATCACCAAACAAACCCAAACCAGATTCCACATGACCCACGTCCCCTAGGAGTGCCATCAGGTGTGTCCAAAATGATTTTCGGGCCTATGGTACGTTTGGTACAAACCATGCACCTATCTTGCGTCAAGATTAGCAGTATCTCCAAAGGGACCAAAATGAGTTTCCACTAGAGCCTCATGACCAAGGAGTACCATTAGGTGCATCCAAAACGATTTGTGAGCCTATGGTTTGTTTGGTACAAACCGTGCACCTATCTTGTAGCGACACCAACACTATCTCCAAACGGACCAAAATGAGGTTCCACATGACCCACATCACCCATGAGTTCCATTGGGTGCGTCCAAAATGATTTCAAAGCCTATGGTACGTTCAGCGCAAACTGTGTACCAATCTTACATCAAGATTAGCACTATATCCAAACAGACCAAGTGAGCATCCACTAGAGCCTCGTCACCTAGTAGTACCATCGGGTGCGTCCAAAAGGATTTCTGAGCATATTATATGTTTGGCGCAAACCATGCACGTATCTTGCTCCGACACTACCCATGCTCCAAATGGACTGAAATGAGATTCCACATGATCCACATCACCGGGGAGTTCCATCGGGCGTGTCCAAAATGATTTATAGGCCTATGGTATGATCGGTGCAAACCGAGCAACTATCTAGCGTCAAGATGAGCCCTATCTCCAAATAGACTGAAGTGAGCGTCCACTAGAGCCTCGCACCTAGGGGTACCGTCAGATGCGTCCAAAAGGATTTCAGAGCCTATGGTACGTTTGGTGCAAACCGTGCAACTATCTTGCATCAAGATTAGCACTATCTCCAAACAGACTGAAGTGAGCAACAAGTAGAGCCTCGTCACCTTGGAGTACCATCCGGTGTGTCCAAAAGGACTTCTGACCCCATGGTATGTTTGGTGCAAACCGTGCACCTATCTCGCACGGACACTAACACTATCACCAAATAGACCAAAATGAGATTTCGCATGGCCGACGTCACCTAGGAGTTCCATCGGGTGCATCCAAAATGATTTCAGAGCCAGTGGTACGTTTAGCGCTAACTGTGCACCAATCTTGCGTCAAGATGAGCACTATCTCCAAACAAACCGAAGTGAGCATCCACTAGAGCCTCATCATCTAGGAGTACCATCGAGTGCATCTAAAAGGATTTCTGAGCCTATGGTACGTTTGGCGCAAACCGTGCAACTATCTTGCACCAACACTAACACTGTCTCCCAATAGACTGTAACGAGATTCCACATGACCCACGTCACCTGGGAGTTCCATCGGGTGCATTCAAAATAATTTTTGAGCTTTTGGTACGATCGGCACAAACCGAGCAACTATCTTGCGTCAAGATGAGCCATATCTCCAAACAGACCGAAGTCAGCTTCCATTAGAGCCTCATCACCTAGGAGTACCATGAGGTGCGTCCAAAAGGATTTCAGAGCCTATGGTATGTTCGGCGCAAACCGTGCACCTATCTTGAATCACGATTAGCACTATCTCCAAAGGGACCGAAGTGGGCAACCACTAGAGCCTCGTCACCTCGGAGTACCATCGGCTGTGTCCAAAAGGATTTCTGAGCCTATGGTATATTTGGCAGAAACCGTGCACCAATCTTGCACCAACACTAACATTGTCACGAAAAAAGACCGAAACGAGATTCCACATGGCCGACGTCACCTTAGATTTCCATCCGGTGCGTCCAAAACGATTTTAGAGCCAATGGTACCTTTAGCGCTAACCGTGCACCTATCTTGTGTCAAGATGAGCACTATCTCCAAGCGGACTGAAGTGAGCATCCACTAGATCGTCATCACCTAGAAGTACCGTCGGGTGCATCTAAAAGGATTTCTGAGCCTTTTGTACGTTTGGCGCAAATCGTGCACCTATCTTGCACCAACACTAACATTGTCTCCAAAAAGACTCTAACAAGATTCCACATGACCCACGTCACCTAGGAGTTCCATCGGGTGCATCCAAAATGATTTTTGAGCTTGTGGTATGATCAGCACAAACCGAGCAACTATCTTGCGTCAAGATCAGCCCTATCTCCAAACAGAACGAAGTGAGCATCCACTAGAGCCTCGTCACCTAGGAGTGCCGTCAGGTGCATCCAAAAGGATTTCAGAGCCTATGGTACGTTCGGCGCAAACCATGCACCTATCTTGCATCAAGATTAGCACTATCTCCAAATGGACCAAAGTGAGCGTCCACTAGAGCCTCGTCACCTACGAGTATGATTGGGTGCGTCCAAAAGGATTTCTGTGCCTAAGGTACGTTTGGCGCAAACCATGCAACTGTCTTGTACTGACACTAACACTATCACCAAACAAACCTAAACCAGATTCCACATGTCCCACATCCCCTAGGAGTGCCATCGGATGCATCCAAAATGATTGTCGAGCCTATGGTACATTCGGTACAAACCGTGCACCTATCTTGCGTCAAGATTAGCTCTATCTCCAAAGGGACCAAAATGAGCTTGCACTAGAGCCACATGACCTAGGAGTACCATCGGGTGCATCCAAAATGATTTGTGAGAATATGGTACATTCGGCACAAACCGTGTACCTATCTTGCTTCAACACCAACACTGTCTCCAAATGGACCAATATGAGATTCCACATGACCCACGTCACCTAGGAGTTCCATTGGGTGTGTCCAAAATGATTTCAAAGCCTATGGTACATTCAGCACAAACCATGTACCTATCTTATTTTAAGATTAGCACTATCTCCAAATAGACCGAAGTGAGCATCCACTAGAGTCTCGTCACCTAGGAGTACCATCGAGTGTGTCCAAAAGGATTTCTGAGCTTATTGTACGTTTGGCACAAACCGTGCACGTATCTTGCACCGACACTACCCATGTCTCCAAATGGACCGAAATGAGATTCCACTTGAGCCACATCACCGAGGAGTTCCAACGGGTGCATCCAAAATGATTTCCAAGCATATGATATGATCAGTGCAAACCGAGCAACTATCTTGCATCAAGATGAGCTCTATCTACAAACAGATCGAAGTGAGCATCCACTAGAGCCTCGTCACCTAGAAGCACCGTCGGTTGCGTCCAAAAGGATTTCAGAGCCTATGGTACTTTCGGGGCAAACTGTGCAACTATCTTGTATCAAGGTTAGCACTATCTCAAGATGGACTGAAGTGAGCAACCATTAGAGCCTCGCCACCTAGGGGTACCACCGGGTGCATCCAAAAGGATTTCTAACCCTATGGTACATTTGGTGCAAACCATGCACCTATCTTGCACGGACACTAACACTATCACCAAACAGACCAAAATGAGATTCCACATGACCGACGTCACCTAGGAGTTCCATCGGGCGCGTCCGAAATGATTTTAGAGCCAGTGGTACGTTCAGCGCTATCCGTGCACCTATCTTGTATCAAGATGAGCACTATCTCCAAATAGACCGAAGTGATCATCCACTAGAGCCTCGTTACCTAGGAGTACCGTCGGGTGCATCTTAAATGATTTCTGAGCCTGTGGTACGTTTGGCACAAACCGTGCAACTACTTGCACCAACAATAACACTGCCTCCAAATAGACTATAACGAAATTCCTCATGACCCACGTCACATTGGAGTTCCATCGGGTGCATCCAAAATAATTTTTGAGCTTATAGTACGATCGGCGCAAACCGAGCAACTATCTTGCGTCAAGATGAGCCCTATCTCCAAACAGACCGAAGTGAGCATCCACTAGAGCCTCGTCACCTAGGAGTAGCGTCAGGTGTGTCCAAAAGGATTTCATAGCCTATGGTATGTTTGGCACAAACTGTGCAACTATCTTGCACCGATACTAACACTGTCTCCAAACGGATCGAAACGAGATACCACCTGACCCACATCACCTAGGAGTTCTATCAGGTGTGTCCAAAATGATTTTTGAGCCTATGGCACGCTCGGTGCAAACCGTGCACCTATCTTGGACCGACACTAACACTATCACCAAACAAACCAAAACTAGATTCCACATGGCCGACGTCACCTAGGAGTTCTGTCGGGTGTGTCCAAAATGATTTCAGAGCTAGTGGTATGTTCAGCGCTAATCGTGCACCTATCTTGCGTCAAGATTAGCACTATCTCCAAATGGACCGAAGTGAGCAACCACTAGAGACTCATCAGTTAGGAGTACCATCGGGTGCGTCAAAAATGATTTTTGAACCTATGGTACGTTCAGCGTAAACCGAGCAAGTATCTTGCGTCAAGATTAGCACTATCTCTGAACAGACTAAAATAAGCTTCCACTTGAGCCTCGAGACTTAGGAGTTCCATCAGGTGCGTCCAAAACCATTTTTGAGCCAATGGTACATTTGGCGCTAACGTGCACCTATCTTGAACCGACACTAACACTGTCTCCAAATAGACTGAAATGAGATTCCGCATGACCTACATCACCTAGGTGTTCCATTGGGTGCTTCCAAAATGATTTTAGAGCCTGTGGTACGTTCGTCGCAAACTGTACTCCTACCTTGCATCAAGATTAGCACTATCTCCAAACGGACCGAAGTGAGCATCGACTAGAGCCTCGTCACCTAGGAGTACCGTTGGGTGTGTCAAAAAGGATTTCTGAGCCTATGGTACATTTGGCACAAGCCGTGCACCTATCTTGCACCAACACTAACACTGTCTCCAAACAGACTGAAACGAGATTTCACGTGACCCATGTCACTAAGGAGTTCCATCGGGTGCGTCCAAAATGATTTTTGAGCCTATGGTACGTTTGGCGCAAACCGAGCAACAATCTTGCATCAAGATAAGCACTATCTCCAAACGGACTGAAATGAGCTTCCACTTGAGATTCATCACCAAAGAGTACCATCGAGCGCGCCCAAAATGATTTTTGAGCGTATGGTACGTTTGGTGCAAAATATGTGCCTATCTTGCACCGAAACTAACATTGTCTCCAAATAGACTGAAATGAGATTCCACATGAACGATGACACCTAGGACTTCCAACGGGCATGTTCAAAACAATTTCAGAGCCTATGGTATGTTTGGTGCAAACCGTGCACCTATATTGCACCGACACTAACACTATCTCCAAACGGACCGAAACGATATTCCGCATGACCGACATCGCCTAGGAGTTCCGTCGGGTGCATCCAAAACCATTTCAGACCTTGTGGTACATTCGGTGCAAACCGTGCACCTATCTTGCATCAAGATTAGCACTTTCTCCAAATGGACTGAAATCAGCTTCCACTTGAGCCCCATAACCTAGTAGTGCCATCGGGTGCGTCCTAAACAATTTATGAGACTATGGTACTTTGGCGCAAACCGTGCACCTATCTTGCACCAATATTAACATTTTCTCCAAATGGACCAAAACAAGATTCCATGTGACCGACATCACCTAGGAGTTCTATCAAGTGCGACCAAAACAATTTTAGAGCCTGTGATACGTCCGGTGCAAACCGTGCACCTATCTTGCATGAAGATTAGCACTATCTCCAAACGGGCCGAATTGAGCATCCTCTAGAGCCTCGTCACCTAGGAGTACTATTAGATGTGTGCAAAAGGATTTCTAAGTCTGTGGTTCGTTTGGCGCAAACTGTGCAACTATCTTGCACCGACACTAACACTACCTCCAAACAGACCAAAACAAGATTCCAGATGACCCACGTCACCTAGGAGTTCCATCGGGTGTGTCCAAAATGATTTTCGAGCCTATGGCACGCTTGGCGCAAACCGTGCACCTATCTTGCACCGACACTAACACTATCACCAAACAGACCGAAACTAGATTCACATAGATGATGTCACCTAGGAGTTCCATCGGATGCGTCCGAAATGATTTATTAGCCTATGGTATGTTCAGTGCAAACCGTGCACCTATCATGCATCAAGATTAGCACTATCTCCAAACGGACCGAAGTGAGCATCCACTAGAGGCTTGTCACATAGGAGTACCATTGGGTGCGTCAAAAGGATTTCTGAGCCTATGGTAAGTTCGGCACAAAAGGATTTCCATTAGGTGTGTCCAAAACAATTTCAGAGCCTGTGGTACATTGGGTGCAAACCGTTCACCTATCTTGCTTCAATGTTACCACTATCTCCAAGCGGACCGAAGTGAGCATCCACTAGAGCCTAGTCACCTAGGAGTACCATCGGGAGTGTCCAAAAAGATTTCCGAGCCTATAGTACGTTTGGCACCAACCGTGCATCTATCTTGCACCGACACGAACACTTTCTGCAAACGGACCAAAACGAGATTCCACATGACCCACGTCACCTAGGAGTACCATCAGGTGCGTCTGAAATGATTTTTGAGCCGATGGTATGTTCATCGCAAACTGTGCACCTATCTTGCATCAAGATTAGCACTATCCCCGAACGGACCGAAATGAGCTTTCACTTGAGCCTCGTCACCTAGGAGTACCATCGGGTGTGCCCAAAATGATTTGTGAGCCTATGGTACGTTTGGTGCAAACCATGCACCTATCTTGCATTGACACTAACACTATCTCCAAATAGATCAAAACAAGATTCCAGATGACTGATGTCATCTAGCAGTCCCATCAGGTGTGTGTTAAAACGATTTCAGAGCCTATGGTACATTCTGCACAAACCGTGCACCTATCTTGCGTCATGATTAGCACTATCTCCAAACGGACTAAAGTGAGCATCCACTAGAGCCTCGTCACCTAGGACTACCATTGGGTGCGTCCAAAATGATTCACGCGCCTATGGTACGTTCGGTGCAAACCGAGCAACTATGTTTCGTCAATATTAGCACTATCTCCAAACAGACTGAAACGAGATTCCACATGATCGACGTGACCTAGGAGTTCCATCGGATGCGTTCAAAATGATTTTAGAGCCCATGGTATGTTTGGTGCAAACCGTGCACCTATCTTGTACCGACACTAACACTACCTCTAAATGGACTGAAACGAGATTCCACATGACTGACGTCACCTAGGTGTTCCATCGGTTGCATCCAAAATGATTTCAGACCTTATGGTACATTCGGTGCAAACCGTGCACGTATCTTGCATCAAGATTAGCACTTTTCCAAATAGACTGAAATGAGCTTCCACTTGAGCCCCGTTACCTAGTAGTGCCATTGGGTGCATCCTAAACAATTTCTAAGACTATGGTACTTTGGCGCAAACCGTGCACCTATCTTGCACTGATACTAACATTTTCTCCAAACGGACTGAAACGTGGTTACACGTGACTGACGTCACCTAGGAGTTCCATCAAGTGTGACCAAAACAATTTCAGAGCCTGTGGCACGTCCGGTGCAAACCGTGCACCTATCTTTCATCAAGATTAGCACTATCTCCAAACGGGCTGAATTGAGCAACCACTAGAGCCTCATCACCTAGGAGTACTATTAGATGTGTCCAAAAGGATTTCTAAGCCTGTGGTACGTTTGGCGCAAACTATACAACTATCTTGCACTGACACTAACACTACCTCCAAACAGACCAAAACAAGATTCCACATGACCCACGTCACCAAGGAGTTCCATCGGGTATGTCGAAAACGATTTTCAAGCCTATGGCACGCTCGGCACAAACCGTGCACCTATCTTGCACCAACACTAACACTGTCACCAAACAGACCGAAACTAGATTCCACATGGTTGACGCCCCCTAGGAGTTCAGTCGGGTGCGTCCAAAATGATTTATGAGCCTATGGTACGCTTGGTGCAAACCGTGCACCTATCTTGCACTGACACTAACACTTTCTCGAAACGGACCGAAACAGGATTCCACATGACCCACATCACCCAAGAGTACCATCAGGTGCGTCCAAAATGATTTCTGAGCCTATGGTATGTTCATCACAAACCGTGCTTCTTTCTTGCATCAAGTTTAGCACTAACTCCGAATGGACCAAAATGACCTTCTAGTTGAGCCTTGTCACCTAGGAGCACCATCGGGTGCGTCCAAAATGATTTGTGAGCCGTTGGTACGTTTGGTGCAAATCATGCACCTATCTTGCACTGACCCTAACACTGTCTCCAAATAGAACGAAACATGATTCCACATAACCAATGTCACCTAGGAGGTCCATCGAGTGTGTCCTAAACGATTTCAAAGCCTATGGTAAATTCGGCGCAAACCGTTCACCTATCTTGCATCAAAATTAGCATTATCTCCAAACGGACCGATGTGAGCAGAGCCTAGTCACCTAGGAGTACCATTGGGTACGTCCAAAATGATTTCTGAGCCTATGGTATGTTCGGCGCAAACCGAGCAACTATCTTGCGTCAAGATTAGCACTATCTCCAAACAGACCGAAGTGAGCATCCAGTAAAGCTCTAGGAAGGCTTCGCTCTCTTAAAAAGCTCTAACGCTCATTTACGAGTGGAGTGCATAAGCCCTTATTAAAGTAGGGCGAGGCCTTACTATACGAGCTCGTAAGTCAAGCACGGAACGAGCCTTGTTTACGAAGCTTCGCTTCATCATCTTGCTTGCTTCTGGTGAAGCTTAACGCACTATAACATAGGCATGCATGATGGTATGGTAGGAAGACCCCTTTTAAGGCCGTCCACTACATAGGAGCGATAGGAAGCCAAGCCGTCAAATGGAAAGGCGAGCAGCCCTTATTGCAATAGCAAACGACCTACTTATTGCCCTATTTATACCCTTTCTCGGGGACTGGCCTTACAAGCTCAATAAATTGCAATTCTTCACCTTTTCCTCAGACAGTGGGAATGAATTTTCTTACTTGATTGACATTGACAGATATGTGTACCACACAGAACAAGCAATATGTCATATGCTTGATGTACCAGCCAAGCTAGCTCTTTCTTTCTTCGTTCCCTTATCCTTAGTGCTAAAGTAAAAAGAAAATGCAAGAGAGTTTGTATTTGCAAATGAAAATGAATATGGATCTAAAAAATTATATAATCAATCAATAAATAATAATTTTAATAATATAAAAAATATCCTTCGCCCCTTATGGTATTCGTTTATAATCTTATTGACCCTACTCGCTTACTCCTAAGAATGGGGTTCTCTCTGGGGGCTCACCCTCTCTTCCTTTTTGAGAAAGATGGGCTGCCCTGGGAGTCTCACCTTGGTGATTCTTTCTCTCTTGGGGGTCTTCTTCGGTAGCGAATCCGCTCTCATAAATTAGATGAATTCTTCTGGGTCGGCTTCGGGATACGCCTTTGAGAGTTGGCAAAAGTACCTCAACTTATTAAAGGAAAATGCCACTTCCAAACCATCCACAAGCCACACCCCGCCGAACCCTGAACCTGAATCACCATCCATTTTGTTCTTTCGAGAATGAATAAAAAAATGTTATTGCCAGCGTATACGAAAATCCAAAATCCTAAAAAGGATTAACGAAGATCTTCACCTTGAAACGGCGAGCGTCGAGAAGCGGGTCAAAATCGCCTAGGTCCTCGATAACATTAACTGGAAAAGGGTGCACATATCTTGACTAACACTATCTCCAAACGGACTGAAGTGAGATTCCACAAGACCAACGTCACCTAGGTGTTCCATTGGGTGCCTCTAAAATGATTTTAGAGCCTATAATACGTTTGGTGCAAACCGCGCACCTATCTTGCACCGACACTAACACTGTGTCCAAATGGACCAAAACAAGATTCCATATGACCGACGTCACCTTGGAGTTCCATCGGGTGCGTCCAAAATGGGAGCCTATGGAACGTTCGGCGTAAACCGTGCAACTATCTTATGTCAAGATTAGCACTATCTCCAAATGGACCAAAACAAGCTTCCACAAGACCCTCGTCACCCAAGAGTACCATCGAGTGCGTCCAAAACGATTTCTGAGCCCATGGTATGTTTGGTGCAAAGTGTGCACCAATCTTGCACCGACACTAACACTATCTCTGAATAGACTAAACCGAGATTACACATGACCGATGTCACCTAGGAGTTTCGTCGAGTGCTTTAAAAATGATTTCAGAGCCTATGGTATGTCTGGTGCAAATTGTGCACCTATCTTGCACTGACACTAACACTGTCTTCAAACGGACCAAAACAAGATTCCAAATGACTGACGTCACCTAGGAGTTCCATTGGGTGCGTCCAAAACAATTTTACACCCTGTGGTACGTTCGGTGAAAACCGTGCACCTATCTTGCATCAAGATTAGCACTATCTACAAAACAGAATGATGTGAGCATCCACTAGAGCCCCATCACCTGGGTGAACCATCGAGTGCGTCCAAAAGGATTTCTAAGCCTATGGTACGTTTGGCGCAAGCCGTGCACCTATCTTGCACTGACACTAACACTGTCTCCAAACAGACCAAAATGAGATTTGACATGACCCACATCACCTAGGAGTTCCGTCGGGTGCGTCTAAAATGATTTCTGAGCCTATAGCACGTTCGGCATAATGCACCTATCTTGCATCAAGATTAGCACTATCTCCAAATGGACCGAAATAAGCCTCCACTTGGGCCTTATCACCTAGGAGTACCATCTGGTGCGTCAAAAATGATTTTAGAGTCTATGGTACATTGAGCGCAAACTGTGCACTTATCTTGCACCGACACTAGCACTATCTCTAAACAGACTGAAACGAGATTCTACATGACCAACGTCACCTAAGAGTTCCATCGGGTGTGTCCAAAATGATTTCAGGTCCAGTGGCACATTTGGCGCAAACCATGCACCTATCTTGCACCGACACCAACACTGTCTCCAAACGGACCGAAACGAGATTCAACATGGCCGACGTCACATCAGAGTTCCATCGGGTGCGTCCAAAATGGTTTCAGAGCCTATGGTACGTCCGGCGCAAACCGTGCACCTATCTTGCATCAAGATTAGCACTATCTCAAAACACACCAAAGTGAGCACCCACTAGAGCCTCATCACCTAGGGGTACTATTGGGTGCGTCAAAGAGGATTTCTAAACCCATGGTATGTTTGGCGCAAATCGTGCAACTATCTTGCACAGAATCTAACACTGCCTCTAAATAGACCAAAACGAGATTCCACATGATCCACGTCACCTAGGAGTTTCATCGGGTGTGTCCGAAATGATTTCTGAGCCTATGGTACATTCAGCTCAAACCGAGCAACTATATTGCATCAAGATTAGCACTGTATCCAAATGGACCAAAATGAGCTTCCACTTGAGCCTCATCACCTAGGAGCACCATCGGGTGCGTCCAAAATAATTTCTGAGCCTATGGTACATTTGGTACAAACCATGCACCTATCTTGCATCAACACTAACGGTGTCTCCAAACAGATCGAAACGAGATTCCACATGACCCATGTCACCTAGGAGTTCCATAGGTTGCATCCAAAATGATTTCTGAGCCTATGGTACATTTGGTACAAACCGAGCAACTATCTTGCGTCAAAATTAGCACTATATCCAAATGGACCGAAACAAGCTTCCACTTGAGCCTCGTCACCTAGGAGTACAATCGAGTGCGTCCAAAATGATTTCGGAGCCTATGTTAAGTTTGGTGCAAAATGTGCACCTCTCTTGCACCAACACTAACACTGTCTCCAAACGGACTGAAACGAGATTCCACATGAATGACATCACTTAGGAGTTCCATCGGGTGCGTGCAAAATGATTTTAGACCCAATGGTACATTTGGGGGAAACCGTGCACCTATCTTGCATCAAGATTAGCACTATCTCCAAATAGACCGAAGTAAGCATCCACTAGAGCCTCATCACCTAGGAGTATCATCGGGTGCGTCCAAAAGGATTTCTAGGCCTATGGTACATTTGGCGCAAACCGTGCACCGATCTTGCACCGACAGTAACACTGTCTCCAAACAGACTAAAACGAGATTCCGCATGACCCACGCCACCAACGTGTTCCATTGGATGCACCCAAATGATTTCCGAGCCTATGGTACATTCGGCGCAAGACACGCACCTATCTTGCGTTAAGATTAGCACTATCCTCAAATGGACCGAAACGAGCTTCCACTTGAGCCTCGTCACCTAGGAGTACCATCGGGTGCGTCCAAAATGATTTGTGAGCCTATGGTACGTTTGGCGCAACCCAAGCACCTACCTTTCACCGACACTAACACTATCGCCAAATAGAGCAAAACTAGATTCTATAGACCAACATCACCTAGGAGTTCCATCAAGTGCGCCCAAAATGATTTCTGAGCCTCTGGTACGTTCAGCGGAAACCGTGCACCTATCTTGCGTCAACATTAGCACTATCTCCAAACAGACCAAAATGAGCTTCCACTTGAGCCTCATCCCCTAGGAGTACCATCCGGGGTGTCCAAAATGATTTGTGAGCCTATGGTATGTTCGGTGCAAACCGTGCCCCTATCTTGCATTCGGTGCAAACCGTGCACCTATCTTGCATCAGTATTAGCACTATCTCTAAACGGATCATAGTGAGCATCCACTAGAGCATCATCACCTAGGAGTACCATTGGGTTTGTCCAAAAGGATTTCTAGGCCTATGGTACATATGGCACAAACCATGAACCTATATTACACCGACACTCACTCTGTCTCCAAACAGACTAAAACGAGATTCCACAAGAACCACGTCACCTAGGAGTTCTATCACGTGCGTCCAAAAGGATTTCTGACCCTAGGGTACGATCAGTGCAAACCGAGCAACTATCTTGCGTCAAGATTAGCACTATCTCCAAACAAACCAAAATGAACTTCCACTTGAGCCTCATCACCTAGTAGTAATGTCGGGTGCGTCCATAAGGATTTCTAAGACTATGGTACATTTGGCGCAGACCGGGCACCTATCTTGCAGTAACACTACATTGTCCATAAAGAGAATAAAATGAGATTCCACATGACCAACATCACCTAGGAGTTCCATCGGGTGAGTCCAAAATGATTTCAGAGTCTATGGTATGTTCGGCGCAAACCATGCACCTATCTTGAATGAAGATTAGCACTATCTCCATAAGGACCAAAATGAGCTTCCAATTGAGCCTCGTCACCAAGGAGCACCATCAGGTGCGTCCAAAACAATTTCTGAGCCTATGGTACGTTTGGTGCAAACCGTGCACCTATCTTGCACCGATACTAACAGTGTCTTCAAACTGACTGAAACGAGATTCCACATGACCCACGTCGCCTAGGAGTTCCATAGGCTGCGTCCAAAATGATTTTTGAGCCTATGATACGTTTGGCACAAACTGAGCAACTATCTTGCATAAAGATTAGCACTATCTCTAAATGGACTGAAACAAGCTTAGCCTCGTCAACTAGGAGTACCATCAGGTGCGTCCAAAATGATTTCTGAACCTATGGTATGTTTGGTGCAAAATGTGCAGCTATCTTGCACCAACACTAACACTATCTCCAAACAGACCGAAACGAGACTTTACGTGACCAACGTCACCAAGGAGTTCCATCGGGTGCATCCAAAATGATTTCAGAGCCTGTGGTACATTTGGCGCAAAGCAAGCACCTATCTTGCACCGACACTAACACTGCCTCCAAACGGATAGAAACAAGATTCCATAAGGCTGATGTCACCTAGGAGTTCCATCGGTGCGTCCAAAATGATTTCAGACCCTATGGTATGTGTCGGTACAAACTATGCACCTATCTTGCATCAAGATTAGCACTATCTCCAAACGGACTAAAGTGAGGATCCACTAGAGCCTCGTCACCTAGGAGTACCATTGCCCATGTCTAAAAGGATTCTGAGTCTATGGTACATTTGGCGCAAACCGTGAACCTATCTTGCACTGACACTAACACTATCTCCAAACAGAATGAAACGAGATTCCACATGACCCACATCACCTACAAGTTCCATCGGGTGCGTCCAAAACGATTTCCGAGCCTAGGGTAGGAACGGTGCAAACCGAGCAACTATGTTGCGTCAAGATTAGCACTATCTCCAAATAGAACGAAATGAGCTTCCACTTGAGCATCGTCTCCCAGTAGAATCATCGAATGTGTCCAAAATGATTTCTGAGAATATGGTACATTTGGCATAAACCGTGCACCAATCTTGCACCGACACTAACACTCACTACAAGAAATGTATCGGTTTTTGATGAAATGTTGACGAAACGTGCGTCACAAACCATGCATCTTATTCCATGGTTTGTGACGTTTATATGTTCATGTCACGTCGTTTATGACATTTATATGTTCATAGAATGTCAAAGAACATGTTCTCTGACATTCGTTTCGTCACAAACGATGTGACATGAACATATAAACGTCACAAACCATGGAATAAGACGCATGGTTTGTGACGCACGTTTCATCAACATTTCATCAAAAACCGAGACATTTCTTGTAGTGACTGTGTCCAAACGAATGAAATGAGATTCCACATGACTGACGTCACCAAGGAGTTCCATCGAGTGCGTCCAAAACAATTTCAGAGCTTGTGGTACGTTCGGCGCAAACTATGCACCAATCTTGCATCAAGATTAGCATTATCTCCAAACTGACCGAAGGGAGCGTCCACTAGAGCCTCGTCACCTAGGAGTACTATTGTGTGCGTCCAAAAGGATTTCTAAGCCTATGGTACGTTTGGCACAAACCATGCAACTATCTTGCACCGACACTAACACTGCCTCGAAATAGACCAAAACTTGCCCACGTCACCTAGGAGTTCCAATGGGTGTGTCCAGAATGATTTCTGAGCCTATGGTATGTTTGGTGCAATTCGAGCAACTATCTTGCATCAAGATTAGCACTATCTCTAAAGGGACCGAAATGAGCTTCCACTTGAGCCTTGTCACCTAGGAGTACTATTGAGTGCGTCCAAAAGGATTTCTGAGCCATTGGTACGTTTGGAGAAACCGTGCAACTATCTTGCACCGACACAAACACTGCTTCCAAACGGACCAAAATGAGATTCCACATGATCGACTTCACCTTGGAGTTCCATCGGATGCGTCCAAAATGATTTCTGAGCCAATGGTACATTAGGCGCAAACCAAGCAACTATCTTGCGTCAAGATTAGCACTATCTGCAAACGGACCAAAATGAGCATCCAGTTAAGCCTCGTCACCTAGGAGTACCGTTAGGTGTGTCCAAAAGAATTAATGAGCCTATGGTACATTTGCCGCAAACCGTGCACCTATCTTGCATCAAGGTGAGCACTATCTCCAAATAGACCGAAGTGAGCATCCACTATAGCCTCGTCTCCTAGAAGTACTGTCGGGTGCGTCCAAAAGAATTTCTGAGCCTATGGTACATTTGGTGTAAATGGTGCACCTATCTTGTACCGACACAAACACTGTCTCCAAATAGACTATAATGAAATTCCACATGACCCACGTCCCCTGGGAGTTCCATCGGATGCATCTAAAATGATTTCAGAGCCTATGGTACATTCGACGCAAACCATGCACCTACCTTACATCAAGATTAGCGTTGTCTCCAAATGGACCAAAGTGAGCGTCCACTAGAGCCTCGTCACCTAGGAGTACCATCGGATGCGTCCAAAAGGATTTCTGAGCCTATGGTTTGATTGGCATAAATCGTGCACCTATCTTGTATCGACACAATAGTTTCTCCAAGCAGACCGAAATGAGATTGCACATGACCCACATCACCTAGGAGTTCCATAGGGTGCGTCTAGAATGATTTCTGAGCCTATGTTATGTTTGGCACAAATCAACCAACTACCTTGCGTCAAGATTAGCACTATCTCCAAATAGAACTAAACAAGCTTCCACTTGAGCCTCGTACTTAGGAGTACTATCGGGTCCGTCGAAAACGATTTCAGAGCCTATGGCACGTTTCGTGCAAAATGTGCACCTATCTTGTACCAACACTAACACTGTCCCCAAATAGACTGAAACAAGATTCCACATGACTGACGTCACATAGGAGTTCCATCGGTTGTGTTCAAAATGATTTCAGAGCCTATGGTACGTTCGGTGCAAATTGTGCACCTATCTTGTACCGACACTAACACTGTCTCCAAACACTCCGAAATGAGATTCCACATGACCGACATCACATACGAGTTCCATCAGGTGCGTCCAAAACGATTTCAGATCCTATGGTACATTCAGGGCAAACAGTGCATCTATCTTACGTCAAGATTAGCACTATATCCAAATCGACCGAAGTGAGCATTCACTAGAGCCTTGTCACCTAGGAGTACCATCGGGGGCGTCCAAAACAATTTTTGGACCTATGGTACGTTCAGCGCAAACCGAGGAACTATATTGCATCTGGATTAGCACTATCTCCAAACGGACCGAACTTTGCATCCACTAGAGCCTCGTCACCTAGGAGTACCATCGAGGGCATCAAAAAGGATTTCTGAGCCTATGGTACATTTGGACAAACCGTGCACCTATCTTGCAGCGACACTAACCTTGTCTCCAAATAGATTGAAACGAGATTCCACATGACCCACGTCACCTAAGAGTTGCAACGGGTGCGTCTAGAATGATTTCTGATCCTATGGTACATTCAGCGCAAATCATGCACCTATCATGCGTCAAGATTAGCACTATCTCCAAACGGACCAAAACAAGCTTCCACTTGAGCCTCGTCACCTAGGAGTACCAATGGGTGCGTCAAAAAATGATTTGTGAGCCTATGGTATATTTGGTGCAAACCATGCACCTATCTTGCACCAACACTAACACAGTCTCCAAACAGACATAATGAGATCCTACATGACCAACGTAACCTAGGAGTTCCATCGGGTGCGTCCAAAATGATTTCAGAGCCTGTGGTACATTCGGTGCAAACCGTGCAGCCATCTTGCATCAGCATTAGCACTATCTCTAAATGGACCGAAGTGAGCATCCACTAGCGTCGTCACCTAGGAGTACCATTGGGTGTGTCCAAAAGGATTTCTGACCCTTTGGTACGTTTGGCACAAACTGTGCACCTATCTTGCACTGAAACTAACACTGTCTTCAAACAGACCAAAACGAGATTCCACATAACCCACGTCACCAAGGAGTTTCATCAGGTGCGTCCAGAACAATTTTAGAGCCTATGGTACGTTCAGCACAAACCATGCACCTACCTTGTATCAAGATAAGCACTACCTCTAAACAGACCGAAGTAAGCATCCACTAGAGCCTCTTCACCTAGGAGTACCTTCGGGTGTGTCCAAAAGGATTTTTGAGCCTATGGTACGTTTAGCGCAAACCATGCACCTCTCTTGCACTGACAGTAACATTTCCTCCAAATGGACTGATACGAGATTCCACATGACCCACGTCACCTAGGGGTACCGTCAGATGCGTCTAAAAAGATTTCTGAGCCTATGGTACATTTGACGCAAACCGTGTACCTATCTTGCCCCAACACTAATAGTTTCTCCAAGCAAACCGAAACAAGATTTCACATGACCCACTCACCTAGGAGTTCCATAGGGTGCGTCCAAAATGATTTTTGAGCCTATGGTATGTTCGACGCAAACCGAGCAACTATCTTGCGTCAAGATTAGCACTATCCCCAAATGGACCAAACCAAGCTTCCACTTTAGCCTCATCCCATAGGAGTACCATCGGGCGCGTCCAAAATGATTTCTGAGCCTATGGTACGTTTGGTGCAAAGTGTGCACCTATCTTGCACCAACACTAACACCGTCTCCAAACAGACTGAAATGAGATTCCACATGACTGACGTCACCGAGGAGTTCCATCGGGTGTGTTCAAAATGATTTCAAAGCCAATGGTATATTTGGTGCAAACCGAGCAACTATCTTGCACTGACACTAACACTGTCTCCAAACGGACCAAAACGAGATTTCACATGACTGACATCACCAAGGAGTTCCATTGGGTGCGTCCAAAATGATTTCTAACCCTGTGGTACATTCGGGGCAAACAGTGCACATATCTTGCATCAAGATTAGCACTATCTCCAAATGGACCAAAGTTCGCAACCAATAGAGCCTGGTCATGTAGGAGTTCCATCAGGTGTGTCAAAAAGGATTTTTGAGCCTATAGTATGTTTGGCGCAAACCATGCACCTATCTTGCAGCGACACTAACCCTGTCTCCAAATAGATTGAAACGAGATTCCACACAAACCATGTCACCTAGGAGTTACATCGGGTGCACTCGAAATGATTTCTGAGCCTATGGTACATTTGGTGCAAACCATGCAACTATCTTGCAACTACACTAACACTGTCTCCAAACAGACTGAAATGAGATTCCACATAACCCACATCACCTAGGAGTTCCATTGGGTGCGCCCGAAATGATTTCCGAGCCTATTGTATGTTCGGCGCCAACCGTGCAACTATCTTGCACCGACACTAACACTGTCTCCAAATAGACTGAAACGAGATTCTACAAGGCCAACGTCACCTAGGAGTTCCATCAGGTGCGTCCAAAACAATTTCAGAGCCTGTGGTACATTCGGCGCAAACCGTGCACCAATCTTTCATCAGGATTAGCACTGTCTCCAAACGGACCGAAGTGAGCATCCACTAGAGCCTCACCACCTAGGAGTACCATTGGGTGTGTCCAAAAGGATTTCTAAGCCTGTGGTATGTTTGGTGCAAACCGTGCACCTATCTTGTACCGAAACTGACACTGTCTCTAAACAGACCAAAACTTGATTCCACATGACCCATGTCACCTAGGAGTTCCATCGGGTGCGTCCAAAATGATTTGAGACCTTGTGGTATGTTTGGCGCAAACCTTGACCCTATCTTGCATCAAGATTAGCTCTATCTCCAAACAGACCGAATTGAGCATCCACTAGAGCCTCATCTCCTATGAGTACCATCGAGTGTGTCCAAAAGGATTTCTAAGCCTAAGGCTCGTTTGGTGCAAACCGTGCACCTATCTTGCACCGACACAAACATTGTCTCTAAATAGATTGAAACGAGATTCCACATGACCCAAGTCACCAAGGAGTTCTATCAGGTGCGTCTAAAATGATTTTCGAGCCTAGGGTGTGATCGGTGCAAACGGAGCAACTATCTTGTATCGAGATTAGCACTATCTCCAAATGGACCGAAACGAGCTTCCACTTGAGCCTTGTCACCTAGTAGTACCCTCGGGTGCATCCAAAATGATTTATGAGACTACGGTACATTTGGTGCAAACAGTGTGCATCGACACTAACACTATCTCTAAAACGGACTGAAACGACATTCCACATGACCGACATCACCTAGGAGTTCCATCGGGTGCTTTCAAAACAATTTCAAATCGTGTCCCTATTTTGCTTCAAGATTAGTGCTATCTCCAAACATACCAAATTGAGCATCCACTAGAGCCTCATCACCTAGGAGTACCATCAGATGTGTCCAATACAATTTCCAAACCTATGGTACATTCATCGCAAACCGAGCAACTACCTTGCGTCAAGATTAGCACTATCTCCAAATGGACCGAAACAAGCTTCCACTTCAGCCTCGTGACCTAGGAGTTTCATCGGGTGCGTCTAAAATGATTTCAGAACCTGTGGTACGTTCGGCACAAACCGTGCACCTACCTTGTGCCAAGATGAGCACTATCTCCAAATAGACAAAGTGAGCATCCACTAGAGCCTCGTCACCTAGGAGGACCATTGAGTGCATCCAAAAGGATTTCTAAGCCTATTGTACATTTGGCTAAACCGTGCACGTATCTTGCACCGACACTACCCATGTCTCCAAACAGACCAAAATGAGGTTCCACATGACCCACGCCATCGAGGAGTTCCATTGGGTGAGTCCAAAACGATTTCCAACCCTATGGTATGATCAGTGCAAACCGAGCAACTATCTTGCGTCAAGATGAGCCCTATCTCCAAACAGACCAAAGTGAGCATCCACTAGAGCCTCGTCACCTAGGAGTACTGTCGGTTGCGCCCAAAAAGATTTCAGAGCCTATGGTACGTTTGGCAAAAACCATGCACCTATCTTGCATCAAGATTAGCACTATCTCCAAACAGACCAAAGTGCGGGACCACTAAAGCCTCATCACCTAGGAGTACCATCGGCTGTGTCCAAAAGGATTTATGAGGCTATGGTACGTTTGGCACAAACTATGCATCTCTCTTACACCGACACTAACACTGTCACCAAACAGACCAAACCGAGATTCCACATGGTCGACATCACCTAGGAGTTCCATTGGGTGCACCCGAAATGATTTCTGAGCCTATGATACATTCAGCACAACCCGTGCAACTATCTTGCACCAACACTAACACTATCTCCAAACTGACCGAAACAAGATTCCACATGCCGTGTCCCCTAGGTGTTGCATCGGGTGCATCCAAAAGGATTTCTAAGGCTTCGGTACGTTTGGTGCAAACTGTGCACCTATCTTGCACCGACACTAACACTATCACCAAACAGACCGAAACGAGATTCCACATGGCTGACGTCACCTAGGAGTTTCATCGGGTGTGTCTAAAATGTTTTAAGAGCCAGTGGTACATTCAGCGCTAACCGTGCATCTATCTAACTTCAAGATTAGCACTATCTCCAAATGGAGCGAAGTGAGCATCCACTAGAGCCTCGTCACCTAGGAGTACCATCGGGTGCATCAAAAATGATTTCCGAACCTATGGTACATTCAGCAAACCGAGCAACTGTCTTGCGTGAAGTTTAGCACTATCTCTAAATGGACCAAAACAAGCTTCCACTTGAGCCTCGAGACCTAGCAGTTCCATCAGATGCGTCCAATAAGATTTTTGAGCCTATGGTACGTTTGGCGCTAACGTGCACCTATCTTGAACCGACACTAACACTGTCTCCAAATAGATTGAAATGAGATTCCACATGACCCACGTCACCTAGGAGTTCTATCGGGTGGTTCAAAAATGATTTCAGAGCTTGTGGTACGTTCGGTGCAAACCGTGCACCTACCTTACATGAAGATTAGCACTATCTCCAAGCCGACTGAAGTGAGCATCCACAAGAGCCTTGTCCCCTAGGAGTACCATCGGGTGTGTCCAAAAGGATTTCTGAGCCTATGGTATGTTTGGCACAAACCGTGCAACTTTCTTGCACCGACACTAACACTGTCTCCAAATGGATCGAAATGAGGGATTCCACCTGACCCACATCACATAGGAGTTCCATCGGATGAGTCCAAAATGATTTCCAACCCTATGGTATGATCGGTGCAAACCGAGCAACTATCTTGCGTCAATATGAGCCCTATCTCCAAACAGACCGAAGTGAGCATCCACTAGAGCCTCGTCACCTAGGAGTACTGTCGGTTGCGTCCAAAATGATTTCAGAGCCTATGGTTCGTTCGGCAAAAACTATGCAACTATCTTGCATCAAGATTAGCACTATCTCCAAACAGACCAAAGTGAGGGACCACTAAAGCCTCATCACCTAGGAGTACCATCGGCTGCGTCCAAAAGGATTTGTGAGGCTATGGTACGTTTGCGCAAACCGTGCACCTCTCTTACACCGACACTAACACTATCACCAAACAAACCGCATGTTGAAGAATGGAACATTTGTGAGTCAAGGGAAATACATAAGGGACATGTTGAAGAAATTTGGAATGCAAGATGCAAAGCCAATTTCAACTCCAATGGGTACAAATGGCAATTTGGATAGTGATCTTGATGGCAAAATGGTGAATCAAAAGGAATATCGGTCTTTAATTAGAAGTCTACTCTATGTCACCACATCAAGGCTGGATGTCATGTTTAGTGTTTGCATATGTGCTAGATATCAAGCCTCACCTAGAGAAAGTCATCTCACGGCCGCAAAGAGAATATTGAGGTACTTGAAGCAAACAAGAGATGTTGGACTATGGTATTCCAAGGGGTCAAAGTTTGAATTGATTGGATATTCGAACTTCGACTATGGGGGTTGCAAGATCAATAGAAAGAGCACAAGTGGCACATGTCAATTACTTGGAAGATCACTTGTGTCATGGTCCTCAAAGAAACAAAATAGTGTGGCAATCTCTACCACCGAAGCCGAATATGTGAGTGCGGGGAGTTATTGTGCACAATTGCTATGGATGAAATCAACTTTGAAGGATTATGGTCTCAACTTCAAGAATGTGCCATTGCTATGTGATAATGAAAGTGCAATCAAGATGATACAAAGCCTGGTTCAACATGGAAGAACAAAGCATATTGACATAAGGCATCATTTCATTAGAGATCATCAACAAAAGGGAGATATTGCCATTGAAAGTGTTGGCACCGATGATCAACTTGCCGATATTCTCACTAAGCCACTTGATGAAAAAGAGGTTTTGCAAGCTAAGGAATGAATTGAACATTCTTGATTTCTCAAACATGAGTTGAATGCACCCCACCCACTTATTAACATGCCTCTCCTTCGACATTGCAAGGTAAAGTTGATTGACATGTCATTCATCCTATGCTAAGGACTTGCTAGAGCATGTAGACATAATAAGTGGTATATGTGAGCATTCATGACAAATCAAATGAATTTGATGGATATATGTTACCACTATTGCCTCTTTGTTTGATTTGATCTAGTGGTGGCATATGACATGTTTGTGAGCTTGCACACCTAGTGTTGAATCTAGAAGATTTGCTATAAGTGTTTAATTCAACATAGGCAAGATAACCCTTATTATGAGGTGTGAAGAAGCTTGTCTTTGGTTCAAATCGAATTAAATATCTTTGGCAAGTGTTCTAGGTTGAACCAAAATTGATAAATTTTAACCTACTCCATCAAACATTTTTCTTCTCTCCACAATTTGATCCCATTTTTGGGTAAGTTGTTGACAAAGGGGGAGAGAAAAAGATGATTCAACATGATAAAGGGGTAAATAAAATTTTTGATGCACACAAGTAGGGGGAGCAAGCTCATAAACAAAGTTGTTGCATTTGTTTGTGCATTCTCATATGACTTGCTCACTGCACATGTATTTAAATTCAATATACATGCTTGTGTGGTGCAATGCTAGTATAGAACTTGGATGATGAAATGATCTACTAGCATGCATAGGAATAGTTTACATGTGGTATCTAGACTTACCTTTTGCTTTACAAGTGGTCCAAGAACCTTTACTTATAATGTTGATCTCACGGGGTTCTTGAGTTTTGATGGATGTCTAGTTACTTCATGATGCTAAGGATGGTGTAAAAGGCAACTCCGATTGGTATCATGCTTCAAAGGTCCATTTCTTACACCTTAGCATCATTTTGGTAGAATTACTCTCCCAACACTTCTATTCATGCATATGTGCAAAGCTTTCAATCCAAACTCTATGCACATATGTAGGGGGAGCTAATGCTACCAAAACTGAGCTTGTGATAATTGTCCAAACTTTACTTATGAGCAAAATGATTGGACAAGTATGACAAGTTAAAAACTTTTATTATCAAAATCATCTTTGTAAGGGTTGTCATCAATTACCAAAAAGGGGGAGATTGAAAGTCCCTAGTTTGGTTTTGGCTAATTGATGAAACCTAGGACTAACCTTTGTATCTAAGTGGATGATTTAGATAAAGGTGGTCATTGTATATGAGACATGACATTGACTCATATGACCAAGATGATGAAGACCAAGATGAGGATTGGCTCGGTGGACCGGTTGTGAAGGTGAAGGGCAAGTCGAGGCTTCGAAGCGAAGGACCATGCGATGGTGAAGCTTGAGCAAGACTTGGCGCCGATGGACCGATACAACGGTGAAGAGCAAGTGAAGTCAAGGTCGATGGATCGAGACGGTCATGTGATGATATGAAGTGGATCATATCATTTGGAGAAACAAAATGGGCTCAAGGCAAAGGTATAACCATAGGGCCATTTTGTTTTACACTCAAGACACCATAGAGGGTGTGAGTGGTTTAGGGTCGATAGCCGAACTATTAAGAGGGGAAGTCTTATCGGTTATTCAACGCACGGGTGCCACTAGGTGAATTCATGAAGTGCATTGCATGTAGGGCCTAGTGAGCTAACTAGAAAACCTTTTAAAATGATTGAGAAAAAGCTAACACACAAGCACATGGAGATATACACTTGATGGTGTTGGCACATTTGCAAAGGTGGCATTGGTCGTACTGTGGTTTGCGGGTAGAGAGGGGTTTTTAGGGAAATGAAATGCCTATTTTCCACTATGCTGGAAGTCGGAAAAGAAACGGAGGCGAACGGAGGTCACAGAGGTGACCGGACGCATCCGGTTAGTACAGCGCAGCAGTCAGGCGCGCGGGCTAGGGTTTGCAACCGGCGCGTCCGGTCAGGCGCCCTGAGGGAACTGCAGTTCGCAAGGTCGATCGAACGCAGTGCGTGTCCGGTCACACATGATCGGACGCGTTCGATCGTCGAGGGAGCTTACTAGACTCCAACCGGACGCTGGCACTGTCGTGTCCGGTCGTTGCATGGAGCGCGTCCGGTCGTTGTTTCGCGGGCGCGCGGTACTGTGCGACCGGCGCGTCCGGTCGTTTGAGCGGCGCGTCCGGTCATTGCATTTGACCATTGGCATGCAGTGACCGTTGGAGGATCTAACGGTCGCGTTTGAATCTGGGTGGACATGTGGACGGCGCAGGGTGACCGAACGCGGTTGAGCGCGTCCGGTCAGTTTCGACCGGCGCGTCCGGTCATCCCGAAAAAACGGTCAGTGGAGTGGCAACGGCTCTATTTGTTTGGGGTGCTTATAAATACTCGTTGGCCGGCCCTTGGGGAGCTTGCTTGACATTTCTAACACTCTTGTGCATCCTTTGAGCTAAAGCTACTCCTCCCACTCATCTCTCTTGCTTGATTGCAAAATCAAAAGTGAGATTGAGTGATCCCAAAGTGCATTGCATAGCTTGAGGGCATCTAGTGGCACTTGTGGGTGGTTTAGCTGGTGGATTTCTTGTTACTCTTGGAGAGTACCGCTCCTAGCTGGCTTGGAGATTGTTGGAGGCGTTGGCAAGAGAAGGTGATTGTTCTTGGCCACCTCCGGTTGATTGTAAGAGGTTCTTGTGCTTTCCTCGGTGGGACGCCAAAAGCAACTCTAGTGGAATCCGCGTGTCCTTGAGTTACCTCACTTGAGAGTGGTGTCTTGTGGTGCCTTGCGGGGAGGGGCAAGTTACTTGAGGGTCACACCGGGAAACCATCTAAGTGTTGGTCGACATAACCGGTGACGTAGCTTGTCGGTGCACAAGTGAACACCGGGTGAACAAAAATATTGTGTCTCTTGTCTCCCGGTGATTGGTCTTCACATTGTGTTGTTATCAATATTGATTGATTGTATATCATCTTGGTGATTGGCAACATCTTCACTCCACCGTCGGTATAAGAATCACAATCCTCTCTCTTGCACTTATCTTTACTAGTTTATCTTGTGTAGCTCTAGTGGTAGCTTTGCTAGTAGTGTTGTTAGCTTGTTCTCTAGTGTAATATTAGTGACATAGCCCTTGTGTGAACTAGAGATCATAATCTACTAGACTTGTGGATAGGAGGCTTGCATCACAACCTTTGGCTAAGCAAAACTCACTCTACGCCGTTTGTTATTCTAACAAGTTTGCTGAGTGGTTTTTGTAGAATTTTTTATAGGCTATTCACCCCCCTCTAGCCATCTAGGACCTTACAACATCACATAGGAGTTCCATCAAGAGTGTCCAAAAAAATTTTGAGCCTATGCCCCACTCGGCACAAACCGTGCACCTACCTTGCGTTAAGATTAGCACTATCTCCAAACGGACGAAAATGAGCTTCCACTTGAGCCTCATCACCTAGGAGTACTTTGGGTGTGTCCAAAACGATTTGTGAGCCTATGGTACGTTTGGCACAAACCATGCGCCTATCTTGCACCGACACTGACACTATCTCTGAATAGTCCAAAATTTGATTCCACATGCCCGATGTCACCTTGGAGTTCAAATGGGTGCGTCCAAAATGATTTCAGAGACTGGTATGTTTGGCACAAACCATGCACCTATCTTTCATCAATATTAGCACTATCTCCAAATAGACCGAAGTAAGCATCCACTAGAGCCTCATCAACTAGGAGTACCATCGGGTGCGTCTAAAAGGATTTCTGAGCCTATGGTACGTTTGGTGCAAACTGTGCGCCTACCTGGCACCGACACTAACACTGTCTCTAAACAGACCAAAACGAGACTCCACATGACGCCCATCCCTAGGAGTTCCATCGGGTGCGTCCAAAACAATTTTAGAACCTATGGTATGTTCGGCGCAAACCATGCACCTACCTTGCATCTAGATTAGCACTATCTCCAAACAGACCAAAGTGAGCATCCACTAGAGCCTCGTCACCTAGGAGTACCATCGGGTGTTGTAACACTCCGGTGTTAAGCAATGCATTTTTGCATGGCAATCATATTGCATAGCATTCATATCATTAAAATCATGTATGATAATGGTATAATTCGATTAAAATAAAAGCTTAAACATGCTATATTTAATGGACTATGATAATATGATAATCACATTATATCAAAAGCCTTGCAACCATAATTCTTACATCACTTGGATCCTTAGTTCAAATTTTGGAGCTCAAATTTTGTCAAAACTTGTTCAAAAATAATTATGAAAAATATTCAAAATTATTCCCTAATTTAGCTTTTATTTTGTCATTTAAAATCTATTAAGAATTTTGAGATGGCCCCTTAATCAAAGTTGTAGAGAATTCAATTTTGAGCAACTTTTATTTTTGGGCCAAATCCATAAAATGCTTTCTTCTTGTTCAAAATTGGGTTTGAAGTTTGAAATACATTTAAATTTGAATTTGGAAAATCAAAAATCCGGTTTTTCCTTAGCAGGCCGCCGCCTCCTGTTCGGCCCACGTCCGGATGCGGCCCGCCTCACCGCGCGCGCGCGCCCGCGCTGCCCCGCCTCGGCCCAGGCCCAGCCGGCCGTCTCCCTCCTCCGCCCGCGCCCTCGCCCGCGCGCGCTGGCGCTCCGGCAGAGGCGCACCGCCGCGTGGCGGCCCCGCGCCTGCAGCGCCTGCCGCGCGTCCTCCGCGACCTGCCACCGCACCCACGCGCCCGCCTACACCTGCCGCGGCCCGCGCACCAGCTCGCCCGCGCTCGCACTCCCTCTCTTCCTCCCTCCGGCGCCCTCCACCGCGGAGCACTGCTCGCCACCGCGCACCGCCCCCATCTCCGCCTCGTTCCGGCATCGGTAGACCGCCTTCTTTCGATTGCCTGTGCCCAAAGCTCCGCCCCGTCCCCCTCTTCTCCGAACGAGCCTCGACGTCTCCTCGTTTGGATCGGTAAGGCTCAATCGAGCTTTCCTCGCCGCGCCACCGCGTCGGTGCCGCCGGCCTTGAGCTCCGTTCATCGCCTCGCTCGCTCCCTCTCCGTCTTCCCAATCCTTCTTCTCAAGTTCGCAAGTTCCTGGCGATTGTTGTGCGCTCGCTCGGTGGTCGGGACTTGGCCGGCAATGGCCGGTTGGCCGCCACCGCCGCCGCGACATCGAGCGCGTGGACGCCGGCGACGCGACGCGCTCGGGTCCCCCCCCCTCTCGGTGGGCTGGACCGCGCCTGCGGGCCGAGCCCCGAGCAGGCCGGCTCGGTCTTCTCCCCCGCGCGCGCAAGCTGGGCCGCGACAGCCGTGGGCCGCTTGTTTTTCCCGGGCCGGCCCAGCGTCTTAAAAAGAAATCCATTTCCTTTTTCTTTTTTATTATTCTTGATGAAAAACACTTGGAAAATGATTTCTTGGTCATTTTAGCTCCAAAATTTGTGAAATAAATTTTTACATACTCATTTGAATCAGATCTACAATATAAAAATGTTGCATGTCAATATTTCATTACTTTTCTGTAGTGTTTTATTTAAGCCTTGAAATTGGTGTTTTCTTGAAAAATTGATAAGAAAATGTAGAAAAATCAGAAAAATGTAGTTCCAAGTTTATTAATCCTGTTATGCCATGTACTTGCTAGGGTAATTTTATTTCCTGGTTGTTCTGTAGAAAAATGTATAGTTGCAGTTTAAATGCTTTCTATTACCAATAATTGTTATTTTTGTTATTTAAATAAATTTGAATAAAACATGCAAGTGATAATTTTTCTATAGTGTTTGTTTAGGTAGTAGATAGTAGAAAAATTCCTAAATCTGTTGTTTGATACTTTTCATAATGTAAAGTATTTTAAATATCTATTTGAGGCCATAGTTTGTTATTTTTGTATAGTAAGTTCTAATTATCCAAATGCAGTAAAAATTTTATGTCAAGCTATTCTTGATATTAGTAATCCACTGTAATTTTATGAGATTTTTCTGAGCTACTAAAATATGTGTTGCTGTTCAACCATAGGACTAATTAGGGTTTCTATTTATTCTTAATGCAAAGTTAGTTAGAAAAATATACTTTGGTGTATCTTTGAAGCATCTTAATTGTTTAATACTCTCGCATGGTAGGAACTAGTGTTGGTAGTTTCCGAGTACATGTTCTTGGATGATGTTGACTACCTTGTAGAAGAGTCATAAGTTCCACATAATCCGATGACATAATACATTCATTACACCGTATGCATTCCGCATCTTCATCATCTCATGTCACTTCTGCATTTCACCTATGCATGTTGCACTCATACTTCTGCATCATACAGGATCGCAGGAAGTGGTTCCGGCAGTTGTTCCCGAGGACGCAGAGGAGCAGCCCGAGGAGCCGGAGCCAGCAGAAGTAGAAGAGGAGTCCGGTGAAGAGCTTCCGGAGTGCCCCGATCATCGTCCCAGTACCTTCGAGCGAGGCAAGCCCCGGAGCATTTCTCCCCCGGTTTGCAAATAATTATTTATTAATTTTACTTAATCTAATGCATTAAGTTTAGGAGTTGTTTGCAAACGTTGCTGCATTATACCTTGTTCCACCTTGTTTTACCGATCCTTGTCACCCTGGTGTCCACGGTCAATACTTGCTTAGCTTGCTTAGACCGGTAGAAGTCGGGTGATTGCCTGTCATCCGCGAGCTATAGGGGATTACCTGGTTTTGTGAAAGAGATGTCATGTGAGAATAACTCAGTGTGGAAATGAATGTGAGACCGGGCGGAAGCTTGCAGGGTTCTGGACTGTAGTGTCTTCCGTCTGTGTCGATTAAGGACCGTCCGATGTCGGGCCTCGGGTCATGTTGAACGCATGCCTCACATTTAGCTGGCCGAATAAAGTACCTTTCGACCGCGAAGCCGGGAGATTATTCGGGCCGAGTAGATTGCCCGCAACGCACTGTACCGGAGCAGTAGTGGCAGGAAACGGGGGCGCGATGATAAGGCCAAAGAGCAGTCGGGCGGCCCCCGGGTACATGTGGTTCCTGGCAAGCTCGCGACTTTACCTGAATGGTTGACTCGGTGACTAATACCTCACTTTAGCGGGTGAGTGAGGTTTGTGTGAGGAATAAATTACCAGCTGGTCAATAATCGATTCGAATCGCCATCGTTCACTGGATAGTGAGCACTTGACTTGAGTTACTTCATCGTAGTAATACTGATGAAACACTTGGATAGTTATGAGAAAATGACATGGTAATTATTGTCAATTATCAATGGTAATCCTTGCTTGCTCAATTACATGGTTACTTTAGCTTAAGTGCAAACATAGTTGACAGGAGAATAAAGAATTAAAAGATGACATGCTTTTGTAAATGATTTGGTAAGCTAAAAATGCTTTTCTTGCAAATGAGTCAGCTACCCCACCAAAAAGCCTATCATGATCCTTGGAGTCTTTTTGTTTTGGTTCTGTCGGGTAAGTCTAGCTGAGTACCTTCTCGTACTCAGGGCTTTGTTCCCACTTGTTGCAGATGGACAGATGTACTATGGGTATTGTATCAACTGTCTCTACCCTGCGATGGGCGAAGCTTAGGACCATGGGCAATGGTCACTCACTACTCCTCGCCTGATGCTTTTGTGGGAGATGATCGCGAGCTGGCACTGTATTTTGGAAAAGATGTGTGTGTGTGTGTGTGCTTTGAACTAATGCTTCCGCTACTTTATTTGAAACTGGTTTGTAATAACTATGTTTAAACTCCGATGTATTTTGTGCCGCAAACTGCTGTGTAACTTATGAAGGTAATCGCTGAACTTATTACGATCTTGGCTGTGATGTGAAATGGTTTGAAATCCGTCGAGATTTCACGGACTACCGGGTTATACGGGCTTAAGTTTGGTAAATTGTCCGTCCGTTGGATGATTTTCTTACTTAATCTCGTATAATTGGGCGGTTCTGTTACAGCTGGCATCGGAGCATGGTTTAGCGTAATTACTATTCATAAGTGTATTTAAACCAAAACCCTGTTTAAAAAGTGTGATTTTAAAACTAAAAAGTGTGCCAGTGGTCATATCCTGTATGCCCAGTTAAGGACTCTAGGTGGCTATTTAAGTACTAACTTGGGGTTCTGCACCATATTTCTTTTTCGTTGCTCATACGGCGTGCTATTGTATGAGTGCCACTTAATTGAGTGGTAATGTATGGATCAGTTACCTCTACGCTTCGGTAAGTGTGAGTTGTGAGAGCATGATCGGATACACCGCCGATCTAGGGAAAAGTGCTTATATGATACTTGGATAATTACATGTTTTACACATGTTTTTATAAAAGTGTCGCATGTGTGGGTGTTCCGTCCGTTGAGGCGATGCCGTCAATAGGACGATGTGTTTGGGTAGTCACTACCGTTGTACACGCATCTGGGGATTCGTGTAAAGCGTGTAGGTAGATTTACTGCTTTCATGCATTCATGGGGAATGGGCTGAAATGAGCTTTCTGCAGGTACATAACAACGTATCGTGTAGACCGAATTAGTTACGTATATGAGAGATCGTTGTATGCCACCGAATTCACCGTTAGCTGTTTTTTTTTTCCTAAGTTTGTGAGAACGTAAGACTCGTGCATGCATCATATTGTTTGTGCATTCCATTCATGGCATGCATTCCTCCCCTTATAAAAGGATTATCCCATTTCGATAAAAGTGACCTCAACTAAAATATGTTCTCACCGGGTAATTTAAAACTTGTGCTACAGATGGCCCGCACGAAGCAGACTGCCCGCAAGTCCACTGGAGGAAGAGCACCCCGTCGTCAGCTAGCCCCGCGGGAGCACCGCAACACGGACACTTTTCTAAGCGAGTTTGGCATGCCCACCTTGCTTTGGAGAGTGCTCCATGATGTGGGGTACCCGGAGGGACAAGAGCCAGTTTACTCTTGGAGCGAGAGCCAGCTAGCTGAAGATGGACTTGCTGTGGTAGAGATCACCGTCCCTGCTCTTGGTGATGCGCCAGAATGGGATGGTTGGCATTTGGAGTTCGAAGGACGCACTCCAGTCGAGGGTGCGGAGGGCGCAGCTTTTCGCGTCATCCGAGACATCATGAGCAGATTTCCCAATGAGTTAGCAGCAGCTTTGGCCGGTACCTTCCCGAGAGATGATCCTCGCGACGCCATTTGGGTACAGCCGCAAGGAAGTGCCCTGGTTAGAGGCCCCAGTGAAGGACTGGCTAGCGACAATCACACCATGAGTGCCATGTATGCAGCCATCAGAGCATACCAAGGTCTGGAGAATACCTATTGGACCTTGACTGGCCTGCGTGGTGATGATCGGCTTGAAGCAAGGAAGCAGAAGAAAAAGCAAGCGCGTGCTATAGCTAGCTTGCAAGAGCAGTTGGCTGATATGAGCTTGCAGCGGGACCGAGCTCTCGAGAGAGGCGAGAGTTCCATGCAGCAGGTACAGAGGCTGACCCAGGCCAACAGGAATGCAGATCGCTTGTTGGAGCAGCTAGTACAAGAAAGGAATGAAGCCTGGAACGAGAGAGACCTTCTGAGGCAGAGGGTCGAGGAGCTAGAAGGGTACAATGCCAACTTGCATGAAGAGTTCCATGCCCTCTACAACGGGATAGGCCCGTATGCTCCTCCGAACGCCGCTCAGATGGACATCGACGACGACGCTGCAGCTGAGGGTAGCGATGGCGACGCCTCCGACATCGACGATGGCCCCGAGGAGTAGGATAGTGTCCTGCGTTAGTAGCTAGGCTTGACGCGATGGCCTTCTTTTGGTTTTCATGTATCATGATGTATCCTGATCGACCTTGAGACTGACGATCTTTGGAAGTTTGGTTGTGTATGCGATACCCGAACGCATAAAAGTCCAGTGTATGTATGCTGGCAACGTGGTTGTATGGAACGCGATGTTGCTTTTAAAGTAACTTAATTGATGCTGTTGTTCAATTGGAATGAAATTATTGCGCCTCTGTTTTCTTGTATGACTTGTTCTCTCCAATGAATTCAGTATGGCATGATTGTTCCTTCGGACACAATTTTACAACTTCACTCAATGGTGCTTGTTGCTGAAATATGCAGATGGCCAACACTCGTCGTGCTACGTACGAAGCCGCTGAGACTGGTGGCAACGGTGCAGGAGCTGGTGGAAGTGGTGCCAACAATGTCAACCACCAGGAACCACGTCCAGAGCCACATTTGCCCCCTCCTCCGCCGCTCACTGCGGAGATGTTCTTCACACAGTTTCTTGGAAGTCAACGCAGTACTGAACAGTCACAGAGGAATATGGAAGACTTTCTGCGTACCATCGCGGAAAATGTTCAAAGAGGAAACAATCAAGGTGGTGGCCATGGAGTGAACCAGTACAGCAGTTTCAAGGATTTCATGGATACGAGGCCACCTATTTTCAAAGAAGCAGCAGAGCCACTTGATGCCGAAGAATGGATTAACACTATGGAAGATAAGTTCCGTGTGTTAAGGATGACAGAAGTTCTGAAAGTAGAGTATGCTGCACATCAGTTACAAGGACCAGCAGGAATGTGGTGGAAGCATCACCGCAGTACTTTTCCTCCTAATGCCCAGATCTCTTGGAGGGATTTCACTGAAGCTTTTAAGGGAGTTTATATTCCCCCAGGGTTGGTTGAGATGAAGCTTGGAGAGTTTTTAGCCTTGAATCAGGGTACCAAGACGGTGACACAGTATCTGCATGCCTTTAATAACTTGTGCCGCTATGCCCCAGACATGGTTGACACAGATGCAAAGAAGATTGCTAGTTTCAAGAGAGGGTTGAGTCCGAAGATGATGAAGCATGTGGGTACCAATAACCGCAACAGATTCAACGACTTTATCAGTGACTGTTTGAAGCAAGAGAAGAACAATAACGCTTACACCGCATCCAAGAATCGCAAGAGAGTATTCGAGTCAGGACCATCCCAGTCCAGAGTTGTCCCTGCCAACCGTTCATCTTATCGTCCGTCCGCACCTGGTGCGAGGTTCAGGCCGCCGCAGCATAAAACCCAGAATTACAAGGGGCCACAGAAACCGTACAGGATGGCAGTGCCGCCAACAAAGACCAATGCAGCTACAGAACAGAGCAACTCCAAGGGAGCTATAGGGTCTGCTGGTACAGTGAAAGGGCCCTGCTACAACTGTGGTCAGCCAGGCCACTTTTCCAAGTTCTGCCCTTATCCGCCTAAAAAGAAGCAACAGACTTACAATGCTCGTGTACACCACACCGCCATTGATGAAGTTCCTGAGGGAGAGCCCGTAACTGCTGGTAAGTTTCTTGTGAACCATCACCCTGCAGTTGTTCTTTTTGATTCTGGATCTTCGCATTCTTTTATGAGTCAAGCATTTGCACGGAAGCATGAACAACTATGCACAGAATTGAGTTATGGTTATCGCATAAGTTCAGCAGGAGCTGATGTGTTAACCAATAAGATGGTTAGAGGGGCAACCCTTGAGTTAGGTAGTCGGAAGTTCCGAGTGAACCTGGTAGTTATGCCTGGACTAGTTTTGGATGTAATAATAGGAATGAACTGGATGAAAGACTGGGAAGCAGTCATAGATACAAGCAGTAGGATGCTTACCCTTAAAGATCCCCAGGCAGAGGGTACTTTCCAGGTACCATTGCCTAAAAGAACAGATCTTGTGAGTGTGACCTGTGCCATGGAAGTTGCTCCTATCCATCAGATCCCAGTAGTATGTGAGTTCCCGGATGTGTTTCCAGACGAGTTGCCTGGCCTTCCTCCAGACAGAGATGTTGAGTTTGGAATCGAGTTGATCCCCGGGACAGCTCCAATTTCGAGGAGACCTTATCGGATGCCTCCGGATGAGTTAGCTGAGTTGAAGAAACAGTTGGAAGAGTTGTTAAAAAAGGGGTTTATTCGCCCAAGTAAGTCTGAATGGGGATGTCCTGCCTTGTTTGTAAAGAAAAAGAAAGAGGGTACTCTCAGGATGTGTGTGGATTACCGACCTCTTAATGCTGTAACCATCAAGAATAAATATCCATTGCCTCATATTGATGTTCTGTTTGATCAGTTAGCTAAAGCCAGAGTGTTCTCCAAGATAGACTTAAGGTCAGGATATCATCAGATAAAGATTAGACCTCAAGATGTTCCGAAAACCGCCTTTTCTACCAGATACGGGTTGTACGAGAATCTTGTTATGTCATTTGGACTAACAAATGCTCCTGCATATTTTATGTATCTGATGAATACGGTTTTCATGCCAGAGTTGGACAAGTTTGTAGTTGTCTTCATTGATGACATTCTAGTATACTCCGAAAACGAGAAAGATCATGAAGAGCATCTGAGAATTGTCTTGACCAGGCTGAGAGATCATAAGTTATATGCTAAGTTCAGCAAATGTGAATTTTGGTTAAAGAAAGTTCCTTTCCTCGGTCATATCCTATCTGAGAATGGAGTTTCTGTAGATCCGAGTAAAGTGCAAGAGGTTATGGATTGGAAGACTCCAACCACAGTGTCAGAAGTCAGAAGTTTCCTAGGGTTAGCAGGTTACTATCGCCGTTTTATCCCAGACTTCTCGAAGATTGCCAAGCCTATGACAAGTCTGTTACAGAAAGATCACAAGTTTGTGTGGACAGAGGAGTGTGAGACAGCTTTCCATACCTTGCGGAAACTGTTGACCACTGCTCCAGTTCTTGCACAGCCCGACATCGAGAAACCTTTTGATGTGTTCTGTGACGCATCAAAAACAGGATTAGGGTGTGTGCTAATGCAAGAAGGAAGAGTAATTGCTTATGCCTCCCGACAGTTGAGAAAACATGAAATCAATTACCCGACACATGATCTTGAGCTTGCCGCTGTTGTGCATGCCTTAAAGATTTGGAGACACTATCTGCTGGGTAATGTGTGCAATATTTTCACCGATCATAAGAGTCTCAAGTACATTTTCACCCAACCCGAATTGAACATGAGACAGCGAAGATGGTTAGAACTGATCAAAGACTACAACTTGAATGTACAGTATCACCCTGGGAAAGCCAATGTGGTAGCTGATGCTTTAAGCAGAAAATCACATTGTCTGAATGTGCAACCCTTACTTGAAGATGGTTTCGATCTAATGCACCCTGCCGTGCTACAAAGTATTCAGGTCAGTTGTTCCTTGGAGAGTAAGATTATAGAAGGTCAGAAAACAGACAAGGGGATATTCCACATCAAGAAGAAGATTCAAGAAGAACCCTCGAAACACTTCAGGGTGGATGAGCAGGATGTGTTGTGGTTCGACAACCGTCTTGTTGTTCCAAAGGATAGAGAGCTTAAGAATAAAATTTTGGATGAAGCTCATCTCTCTAAGCTGTCTATTCATCCTGGCAGCAGTAAATTATATCAAGAACTAAGACCTCGTTATTGGTGGACCAAGATGAAGAAGGAAATTGCAGCGTATGTAGCCAGATGTGACACATGTTGTAGAGTAAAAGCAATTCACATGAAGCCTGCCGGAATGCTACAACCTTTGTCAGTACCGAGTTGGAAGTGGGATGACATAAGTATGGATTTTATCACGGGTCTACCCACTACTCAAAAAGGTCACGATTCCATTTGGGTAATTGTGGATCGTCTTACTAAGACAGCCCACTTTCTGCCTGTCAAAACGGAACATAGACCACCCCAATATGCTGAGAAGTATATTGCGGAGATTGTGAGGTTGCATGGCATACCAAAGACTATAGTGTCTGACAGAGGGTCACAGTTCACTGCTCACTTTTGGGAGCACTTGCACAAAGGTTTGGGGACTAGTCTGATTCGTAGCACTGCCTATCATCCTCAAACAGATGGTCAAACTGAGAGAGTTAATGCTGTTCTAGAAGATATGTTAAGAGCCTGTGTGTTGTCTTCCAGAGGTTCATGGGAGTCATGGTTACCATTAGCAGAGTTCTCATACAATAACAGCTATCAAGAGAGTATCAAGATGGCCCCTTTTGAGGCTCTGTATGGCCGAAAGTGTAGAACACCTTTAAACTGGATTGAGCCAGGAGAAAGAAGGTACTATGGTATTGACTTCGTAGAAGAAGCCGAAAGGAAAGTTCATATCATCCAGCAGAATATGAGAGCAGCCCAGTCACGTCAGAAAAGTTATGCAGATAAGAGAAGGAGACCGCTTGTGTTCGAAGTTGGTGACTATGTCTATCTAAAAGTTACACCAATGAAAAAGAAAAGATTTGGTGTGCGCAGAAAGCTGGCCGCCAGATTTGTGGGACCTTATAAAATCCTGGAACGGAAGGGTCCTGTGGCTTACAAATTGGATTTACCAGAGTCAATGGGTGCTATATTCCCAGTTTTTCATGTATCACATCTCAAGAAGTGTTTGCGCGTTCCAGAGGAAAGGATTGAACCTCGAGGCATAAAACTAAAGTCAGATTTGGTGTATCGTGAGCAACCAGTTCGAGTATTGGATACCAAGGAAAGGGCTACTCGAAACAGTGTGGTGAAAACGTATAAGATACAATGGAGTCATCACGATGAAGGGGATGCATCTTGGGAAACGGGTGAATACTTAAAGAACGCCTATGAAGATTTTTATAATAAATGGTTCGTAACCCAAATCTCGGGACGAGATTTTTATAAGGGGGGAGGGCTGTAACACTCCGGTGTTAAGCAATGCATTTTTGCATGGCAATCATATTGCATAGCATTCATATCATTAAAATCATGTATGATAATGGTATAATTCGATTAAAATAAAAGCTTAAACATGCTATATTTAATGGACTATGATAATATGATAATCACATTATATCAAAAGCCTTGCAACCATAATTCTTACATCACTTGGATCCTTAGTTCAAATTTTGGAGCTCAAATTTTGTCAAAACTTGTTCAAAAATAATTATGAAAAATATTCAAAATTATTCCCTAATTTAGCTTTTATTTTGTCATTTAAAATCTATTAAGAATTTTGAGATGGCCCCTTAATCAAAGTTGTAGAGAATTCAATTTTGAGCAACTTTTATTTTTGGGCCAAATCCATAAAATGCTTTCTTCTTGTTCAAAATTGGGTTTGAAGTTTGAAATACATTTAAATTTGAATTTGGAAAATCAAAAATCCGGTTTTTCCTTAGCAGGCCGCCGCCTCCTGTTCGGCCCACGTCCGGATGCGGCCCGCCTCACCGCGCGCGCGCGCCCGCGCTGCCCCGCCTCGGCCCAGGCCCAGCCGGCCGTCTCCCTCCTCCGCCCGCGCCCTCGCCCGCGCGCGCTGGCGCTCCGGCAGAGGCGCACCGCCGCGTGGCGGCCCCGCGCCTGCAGCGCCTGCCGCGCGTCCTCCGCGACCTGCCACCGCACCCACGCGCCCGCCTACACCTGCCGCGGCCCGCGCACCAGCTCGCCCGCGCTCGCACTCCCTCTCTTCCTCCCTCCGGCGCCCTCCACCGCGGAGCACTGCTCGCCACCGCGCACCGCCCCCATCTCCGCCTCGTTCCGGCATCGGTAGACCGCCTTCTTTCGATTGCCTGTGCCCAAAGCTCCGCCCCGTCCCCCTCTTCTCCGAACGAGCCTCGACGTCTCCTCGTTTGGATCGGTAAGGCTCAATCGAGCTTTCCTCGCCGCGCCACCGCGTCGGTGCCGCCGGCCTTGAGCTCCGTTCATCGCCTCGCTCGCTCCCTCTCCGTCTTCCCAATCCTTCTTCTCAAGTTCGCAAGTTCCTGGCGATTGTTGTGCGCTCGCTCGGTGGTCGGGACTTGGCCGGCAATGGCCGGTTGGCCGCCACCGCCGCCGCGACATCGAGCGCGTGGACGCCGGCGACGCGACGCGCTCGGGTCCCCCCCCCTCTCGGTGGGCTGGACCGCGCCTGCGGGCCGAGCCCCGAGCAGGCCGGCTCGGTCTTCTCCCCCGCGCGCGCAAGCTGGGCCGCGACAGCCGTGGGCCGCTTGTTTTTCCCGGGCCGGCCCAGCGTCTTAAAAAGAAATCCATTTCCTTTTTCTTTTTTATTATTCTTGATGAAAAACACTTGGAAAATGATTTCTTGGTCATTTTAGCTCCAAAATTTGTGAAATAAATTTTTACATACTCATTTGAATCAGATCTACAATATAAAAATGTTGCATGTCAATATTTCATTACTTTTCTGTAGTGTTTTATTTAAGCCTTGAAATTGGTGTTTTCTTGAAAAATTGATAAGAAAATGGAGAAAAATCAGAAAAATGTAGTTCCAAGTTTATTAATCCTGTTATGCCATGTACTTGCTAGGGTAATTTTATTTCCTGGTTGTTCTGTAGAAAAATGTATAGTTGCAGTTTAAATGCTTTCTATTACCAATAATTGTTATTTTTGTTATTTAAATAAATTTGAATAAAACATGCAAGTGATAATTTTTCTATAGTGTTTGTTTAGGTAGTAGATAGTAGAAAAATTCCTAAATCTGTTGTTTGATACTTTTCATAATGTAAAGTATTTTAAATATCTATTTGAGGCCATAGTTTGTTATTTTTGTATAGTAAGTTCTAATTATCCAAATGCAGTAAAAATTTTATGTCAAGCTATTCTTGATATTAGTAATCCACTGTAATTTTATGAGATTTTTCTGAGCTACTAAAATATGTGTTGCTGTTCAACCATAGGACTAATTAGGGTTTCTATTTATTCTTAATGCAAAGTTAGTTAGAAAAATATACTTTGGTGTATCTTTGAAGCATCTTAATTGTTTAATACTCTCGCATGGTAGGAACTAGTGTTGGTAGTTTCCGAGTACATGTTCTTGGATGATGTTGACTACCATGTAGAAGAGTCATAAGTTCCACATAATCCGATGACATAATACATTCATTACACCGTATGCATTCCGCATCTTCATCATCTCATGTCACTTCTGCATTTCACCTATGCATGTTGCACTCATACTTCTGCATCATACAGGATCGCAGGAAGTGGTTCCGGCAGTTGTTCCCGAGGACGCAGAGGAGCAGCCCGAGGAGCCGGAGCCAGCAGAAGTAGAAGAGGAGTCCGGTGAAGAGCTTCCGGAGTGCCCCGATCATCGTCCCAGTACCTTCGAGCGAGGCAAGCCCCGGAGCATTTCTCCCCCGGTTTGCAAATAATTATTTATTAATTTTACTTAATCTAATGCATTAAGTTTAGGAGTTGTTTGCAAACGTTGCTGCATTATACCTTGTTCCACCTTGTTTTACCGATCCTTGTCACCCTGGTGTCCACGGTCAATACTTGCTTAGCTTGCTTAGACCGGTAGAAGTCGGGTGATTGCCTGTCATCCGCGAGCTATAGGGGATTACCTGGTTTTGTGAAAGAGATGTCATGTGAGAATAACTCAGTGTGGAAATGAATGTGAGACCGGGCGGAAGCTTGCAGGGTTCTGGACTGTAGTGTCTTCCGTCTGTGTCGATTAAGGACCGTCCGATGTCGGGCCTCGGGTCATGTTGAACGCATGCCTCACATTTAGCTGGCCGAATAAAGTACCTTTCGACCGCGAAGCCGGGAGATTATTCGGGCCGAGTAGATTGCCCGCAACGCACTGTACCGGAGCAGTAGTGGCAGGAAACGGGGGCGCGATGATAAGGCCAAAGAGCAGTCGGGCGGCCCCCGGGTACATGTGGTTCCTGGCAAGCTCGCGACTTTACCTGAATGGTTGACTCGGTGACTAATACCTCACTTTAGCGAGTGAGTGAGGTTTGTGTGAGGAATAAATTACCAGCTGGTCAATAATCGATTCGAATCGCCATCGTTCACTGGATAGTGAGCACTTGACTTGAGTTACTTCATCGTAGTAATACTGATGAAACACTTGGATAGTTATGAGAAAATGACATGGTAATTATTGTCAATTATCAATGGTAATCCTTGCTTGCTCAATTACATGGTTACTTTAGCTTAAGTGCAAACATAGTTGACAGGAGAATAAAGAATTAAAAGATGACATGCTTTTGTAAATGATTTGGTAAGCTAAAAATGCTTTTCTTGCAAATGAGTCAGCTACCCCACCAAAAAGCCTATCATGATCCTTGGAGTCTTTTTGTTTTGGTTCTGTCGGGTAAGTCTAGCTGAGTACCTTCTCGTACTCAGGGCTTTGTTCCCACTTGTTGCAGATGGACAGATGTACTATGGGTATTGTATCAACTGTCTCTACCCTGCGATGGGCGAAGCTTAGGACCATGGGCAATGGTCACTCACTACTCCTCGCCTGATGCTTTTGTGGGAGATGATCGCGAGCTGGCACTGTATTTTGGAAAAGATGTGTGTGTGTGTGTGTGCTTTGAACTAATGCTTCCGCTACTTTATTTGAAACTGGTTTGTAATAACTATGTTTAAACTCCGATGTATTTTGTGCCGCAAACTGCTGTGTAACTTATGAAGGTAATCGCTGAACTTATTACGATCTTGGCTGTGATGTGAAATGGTTTGAAATCCGTCGAGATTTCACGGACTACCGGGTTATACGGGCTTAAGTTTGGTAAATTGTCCGTCCGTTGGATGATTTTCTTACTTAATCTCGTATAATTGGGCGGTTCTGTTACAGGTGTGTCCAAAAGGATTTTTGAGCCTATGGTCGTTTGGCGCAAATCGTGCAACTATCTTGCACCGACACTTACACTGTCTCCAAATGCATCGAAACGAGATTCCACCTGACCCACATCACCTAGGAGTTCCATCAGGTGCATCCAAAATGATTTTTGAGCCTAAGGCACACTCGGTGCAAATCATGCACCTATCTTGTGACAAAATTAGCACTATCTCCAAACAGACGAAAATGAGCTTCCACTTGAGCCTCATCACCTAAGAGTACCATTGGGTGCGTCTAAAATGATTTATGAGCCTATGGTACGTTTGGCACAAACCGTGCACCTATCTTGCACCGACAATAACACTGTCTCCAAACAGACCAAAACGAGATTCCACATGACCGACGTCACCTAGGAGTTCAATTGGGTGCGTCCAAAATGATTTCAGAGCCTATGGTACGTTCGGCGCAAACCATGCACCTATCTTGCATCAATATTAGCACTATCTGTAAACAAACCGAAGTGAGCATCCACTAGAGCCTCGTCTCCTAGGAGTAGCATCGGATGCAACCAAAAGGATTTCTGAGCCTATGGTATGTTTGGCGCAAACCATGCACCTATCTTACCCTGACATAAACATTGTCTCCAAACGGACTGAAACTAGATTTCACCAGACCCACGTCATCTAGGAGTTCCACCGGGTGCGTCCAAAATGATTTCTGTGCCTATGGGACGATCGACACAAATCGAGCAACTATCTTTCGTCAAGATTAGTACTATCTCCAAACGGACCAAAACAAGCTTCCACTTGAGCCTTGTCACCTAGTAGTACCATCGTGTGCGTACAAAACAATTTCTAAGCCCATGGTACCTTTGGCGCAAATCGTGCACCTTTATTGCACAAACACTAACACTATCTCCAAACGGACCAAAACAAAATTCCAGTTGACCAACGTCACCTAGGAGTGCCATTGACTGCATTCAAAATGATTTCAGAGCCAGTGGTACGTTCAGCGCAAACCATGCACCTATCTTGCTTCAAGATTTGCACTATCTCCAAACGGAATGAACTGAGCATCCACAGAGCCTTGTTACCTAGGAGTACCATTGGGTGTGTCCAAAAGGATTTCTGAGCCTAAGTTACGTTTGGCGCAAACCATGCACCTATCTTGCACCGACACTAACACTGTCTCCAAACAGACCGAAACAAGATTCCACATGACCCATGTCACCTAGGTGTACCATCGGGTGCATCCAAAATAATTTCTGAACCTAAGGTACGATAGGCGCAAACTGAACAACTATCTTGCTTCAAGATTAACACTATCTCTAAATAGACCGAGATGAGCTTCCACTTGAGTCTTGTGACCAAGTAGTACATTTGGTGCAAACTGTGCACCTGTCTTGCACTAACACTAACACTATCTCCAAACATACCGAAACGAGATTCCACATGATCCACGTCACCTAGGAGTTCCATCGGGTGCGTCCAAAATAATTTCAAAGCCTGTGGTACATTCGGCGCAAACCGTGTACTAATCTTACATCAACATTTCCACTACATCCAAACAGACCGAAGTGAGCATTCACTAGAGCCTCATCACCTAGGAGGACCATTGGGTGCTTCCAAGAGGATTTCTAAGCCTATTGTATGTTTAGCACAAACTGTGCACCTATCTTGCACCGACACTACCCATGTCGCCAAATGGACTGAAATAAGATTCCACATGACCCACGTCACCAAGGAGTTCCATTAGCTGCATCCAAAATGATTCCTGAGCCTACAGTATGATTAGCGCAAATCGAGCAACTATCTTGCGTCAAGGTGAGCAATATCTCCAAACAGACCGAAGTGAGCAACCACTAGAGCCTCTTCACCTAGGAGTGCCATCAGGTGCGTCCAAAATGATTTTTGAGCCTATGGTACGTTTAGCGCAAGCGTGCCCCTATCTTACTTCAAGATTAGCACTATCTCAAAATAGACCAAAGTGAGCATCCACTAGAGCCTCCTCACCTAGGAGTACCATCGGGTGCGTCCAAAATGATTTTCGAACCTATGGTACGTTCAACGCAAACCGAGCAACTGTCTTGCGTCAAGATTAGCACTATCTCGAAACAGACCGAAACAAGCTTCGACTTGAGCCTCATGACCTAGGAGTTCCATCGCGCGCATCCAATACGATTTCTGTGCCTATGGTACGTTTGGTGCAAACCGTGCACCCATCTTGAACCGACACTAACACTATCTCCAAATAGATTGTAACGAGATTCCACCTGACCCATGTCACCTAGGACTTCCATCGGGTGCATAAAAATGATTTCAGAACCTATGATACGTTCGGCGCAAACCGTGCACCTACCCTACATCAAGATTAGCACTATCTCCAAATAGACCGAAGTGAGCATTCACTAGAGCCTCATCACCTAGGAGTACTATCGGCTGCATCCAAAAGGTTTTATGAGCCTATGGTACGTTTGGCGCAAACCGTGCAACTATCTTGCACCAACACAAACACTATCTCCAAACGGACCGAAACGAGATTTCACCTGACCCACATCACCTAGGAGTTCCATTAGGTGCATCCAAAATGATTTCTGAGCCTATGGTACATTTGGCGCAAACCATGCACCTAACTTGCGTCGAGATTAGCACTAACTACAAATAGACCAAAATGAGCTTCCACTTGAGCCTCATGACCTAGAAGTACCATCGGGTGCGTCAAAAACTATTTGTGAGCCTATCGTACGTTTGGTGCAAACCATGCACCTATCTTGCACCGACACTAACACTATCTCCAAACGGACGAAAACGAGATTCCACATGACCCATGTCACCTAGGAGTTCCATTGGGTGTGTCCAAAACGATTTTGAAGCCTATGGTACATTCAGCGCAAACTGTGTACCTATCTTACATCAGGATTAGCACTATCTCCAAACAGAATAAAGTGAGCATCCACTAGAGCCTCGTCACCTAGGAGTACCATCGGATGCATCCAAAAGGATTTCTGAGTCTATGGTACGTTTGGTGCAAACCGTGCACCTATCTTGGACCAACACTAACATTCTCACCAAACCGACCAAAATGAGATTCCACATGGCTGACGTCACCTAGGACTTCCATCTGGTGCGTCCAAAACGATTTTAGAGCCAGTGAAGCGTTCAGCACTAACCATGCACCTATCTTGCGTCAAGATGAGCACTATCTCTAAACAGACTGAAGTGAGCATCCACTAGAGCCTCGTCACCTAGAAGTACCATCGGGTGCGTCTAAAAGGATTTCTGAGCCTTTGGGATGTTTGGCGCAAACCATGCACCTATCTTGCACCAGCACTAACGCTGTCTCCAAATAGACTATAACGAGATTCCACATGACCCACGTCACCTGGGAGTTCCATCGGGTGCATCCAAAATGAGAGCTTATGGTAGAATCGGCACAAACCAAGCAACTATCTTGCGTCAAGGTGAGCCCTATCTCCAAACAGACCGAAGTGAGCATGCAGTAGAGCCTCGTCACCTAGGAGTACCGTCGGGTGTGTCCAAAAGGATTTCAGAGCCCGTGGTACGTTCGACGCAAACCGTGCACCTATCTTGCATCAAGATTAGCACTATCTCTACACGGACCAAAGTGAGCATCCACTACAGCCTCATCACCTATGAGTACCATTGGGTGCGTCCAAAAGAATTTCTATGCCCAAGGTATGTTTGGCACAAACCGTGCAACTATCTTGCACCGACACTAACACCATCACCAAACAAACCCAAACCAGAGTCCACATGACCCAGTCCCTTAGGAGTACCATCGGGTGCGTCCAAAATGATTTTCGAGCCTATGGTACATTCAGCACAAACCGTGCACCTGTCTTGCATCAAAATTAGCACTACCTCCAAAGGGACCAAAATGAGCTTCCACTTGAGCCTCATGACCTAGGAGTACCATCGGGTGCGTCCAAATTGATTTGTGAGCTGATGTTACGTTTGGGCCAAATTGTGCACCTATCTTGCACCGACACAAACACTATCTCCAAACGGACCAAAAGAAGATTCCACATGACCCACATCACCTAGGAGTTTCATTGGGTGCGTCCAAAATGATTTTAAAGCCTATGGTACGTTCAGCGCAAACCATGTACCTATCTTATATCAAGATTAGCACTATCTCCAATTAGACCGAAGTGAGCATCCACTAGAGCCTCGTCACCTTGGAGTACCATCGGGTGCATCCAAAAGGATTTCTGAGCCTATTGTACGTTTGGCGCAAACCGTGCACGTATCTTGCACCGATACTACCCATGTCTCCAAACGGACTGAAATGAGATTCCACTTGACCCACATCACCGAGGAGTTTCATCGGGTGCATCCAAAATGATTTTCAAGCCTATGGAATGATCGGCGCAAACCAAGCAACCATCTGGTGTCAAGAAGAGCCCTATCTCCAAATAGACCGAAGTGAGTATCCACTAGAGCCTCGTCACCTTGGAGTACCGCCGGATGCATCTAAAAAGCTTTCTGACCCTATGGTATGTTTGACACAAACCATGCACCTATATTGCATAGACACTAATATTGTCACCAAACAGGCCGAAACAAGATTCCACATGGCCGACATCACCTAGGAGCTCCATCGGGTGCGTCCAAAATGATTTCAGAGCCAGAGGTACGTTCAGCGCTAACTGTGCACCTATCTTGCGTCAAGATGAGCACTATCTCCAAATAGACCGAAGTGAGCATCCACTAGGGCCTTGTCACCTAGGAGTACCATCGGGTGCGTCCAAAAAGATTTCTTAGCTTATTGTATGTTTGGCGCAAACCGTGCACATATCTTCCACCGACACTACCCGTGTCTTCAAATGGACTGAAATGAGATTCCACATGACCCACATCATCGAGGAGTTTCATCGGGTGCGTCCAAAATGATTTTTGAGCCTATGGAATGATTGGCGCAAACCGAGCAACCATCTTGCATCAAGATGAGCCCTATCTCCAAACAGACCGAAGTGAGCATCCACTAGAGCCTAGTCACCTTGGAGTACCATCGGATGCGTCCAAAAAGCATTCTAACCCTATGGTACGTTTGGTGCAAACCATGCACCTATCTTGCATGGACACTAACATTGTCACCAAACAGGCCGAAATGAGATTCCACATGGCCGACGTCACCTAGGAGTTCCATCGGGTGCGTCCAAAACGCTTTCAGAGCCTGAGGTACATTCATCGCTAACCGTGCACCTATCTTGTGTGAAGATGGGCACTATCTCCAAATAGACAGAAGTGAGCATCCATTAGAGCCTCGTCACCAAGAAGTATCGTCAGGTGCGTCTAAAAGGATTTCTAAGTCTTCGGTACGTTTGGCACAAACCGTGCACCTATCTTGCACCAACACTAACGTTGTCTCCAAATAGACAATAATGAGATTCCATATGACCCACTTCACCTGGGAGTTCCATCAAGTGCATCCAAAATGATTTTCGAGCTTATGGTACGATCGGCGCAAACCGAGCAACTATCTTGCGTCAAGGTGAGCCCTATCTCCAAATAGGCCTATGTGAGCATGCACTAGAGCCTAGCCACCTAGGAGTACCGTCGGATGCGTCCAAAAGGGTTTCATAGCCCATGGTATGTTCGGCGCAAGCAGTGCACATTTCTTGCAACAAGATTAGCACTATCTCCAAACGGACCAAAGTGAGCATCCACTAGAACCTCGTCACCTACGAGTACCATTAGGTGCATCCAAAAGGATTTTTATGCCTAGGTACATTTGGCGCAAATTGTGCAACTATCTTGCACCAACACTAACACCATCACCAAACAAACCCAAACAGATTCCACATGACCCACATCCCCTAGGAGTGCCATTGGGGTGCGTCCAAAATGATTTTCGAGCCGACGGTACATTCGGCACAAACCGTATACCTGTCTTGCGTCAAGATTAGCACTATCTCCAAAGGGACCAAAATGAGCTTCCACTTGGGCCTCATGACCCAGGAGTAACATCGGTTGCGTCCAAAACGATTTGTGAGCCTATGTTAAGTTTGGCGCAAACAGTGCACCTATCTTGCACCGACATAAACACTATATCCAAGCGGACCAAAAGGAGATCCCATATGTCCCACATAACCTAGGAGTTCCATTGGGTGTGTCCAAACTGATTTCAAAGCCTATGGTACATTCAGCGCAAACTGTGTACCTATCTTACATCAAGATTAGCACTATCTCCAAATAGATCAAAGTGTGCATCAACTAGAGTCTCATCACCTAGGAGTACTATCGGGTGCGTCCAAAAGGATTTCTGAGCCTATTGTACGTTTGGCACAAACCGTGCACGTATCTTGCACCGACACTACCCATGTCTCCAAACGGACTGAAACGAGATTCCACATGGCCGACGTCACCATGGAGTTCCATCGGGTGCGTCCAAAATGATTTCAGAGCCAATGGTATGTTCAGCGCTAACCGTGCACCTATCTTGCGTTAAGATGAGCACTATCTCCAAACAGACCAAAGTGAGCATCCGCTAGAGCCTCGTGACCTAGGAGTACCGTCGGGTGCGTCTAAAAGGATTTCTGAGCCTATGATATGTTTGGTAGAAACCGTGCAACTATCTAGTACTAGGACTAACATTGTCTCCAAAATAGACAGTAATGAGATTCCACATGACCCACGTCACCTGGGAGTTCCATCGGGTGCATCCAAAATGATTTTCAAGCATACGGTACGATTGGCACAAACCGAGCAACTATCTTGCGTCAAGATGAGCCATATCTCCAAACAAACTGAAGTGAGCATCCACTAGAGCCTCATCACCTAGGAGTACCATCAGGTGCGTCCAAAAGGATTTTAGAGGCTATGGTATGTTCAGCATAAACTGTGCACCTATCTTGAATCAGGATTAGCACTATCTCCAAATAGACCAAAGTGAGCAACCACCAGAGCCTCATCACCTTAGAGTACTATTGGCTATGTCCAAAAGGATTTCCAAGCCTATGGTATGTTTGGCAGAACCTGTGCACCTATCTTGCACCGACACTAACACTATCACCAACCAAACCAAAACAAGATTCCAAATGGCCAACGTCACCTATGATTTCCATCGGGTACGTCTAAAATGATTTTAGAGCTAGTCGTACGTTCAGCGCTAATTGTGCTCCTATCTTGCGTCAAGATGAGCACTATCTCCAAATAGACCGAAGTGAGCATCCACTAGAGCCTCATCACCTAGAAGTACCGTCGGGTGTGCCTAAAAGGATTTCTAAGCCTTTGGTACATTTGGCGCAAACCGTGCACCTATCTTGCACCAACACTAATGCTGTCTCCAAATAGACTGTAACGAGATTCCACATGACCCACGTCACCTGCCAGTCCATTGGGTGCATCCAAAATGATTTTCGAGCTTATGGTATGATCGGCGCAAACCGAGCAACTATCTTGCATCAAGGTGAGCCCTATCCCCAAATAGACCAAAGTGAGCATGCAATAAAGCCTTGTCACCTAGGAGTACCGTCAGGTGTGTCCAAAAGGATTTCAGAGCCCATGGTACGTTCGGCGCAACTCGTGCACCTGTCTTGCACCGACACTAACACTGTCTCCAAACAGACCAAAACGAGATTCCACATGACCCACGTCACCTAGGAGTACCATCGGGTGCGTCCAAAATGATTTTTGAGCCTATGGTACGTTTGGCACAATCCGGGCACCTATTTTGCAAGATTAGCACTATCTCCAAATGGACCGAAGTCAGCGTCCACAAGAGCCTCATCACCTAGGAGTACCATCGGAGGCGTCCAAAATGATTTCTGAACCTACGGTATGTTCAGCGCAAACTGAGGAACTATCTTGCGTTAAAATTAGCACTATCAACAAATGGACCAAAACAGGCTTCCACTTGAGCCTCGTAACCTAAGAGTACCATCGGGTGTGTCCAAAACAATTTTTGAGCCTATGGTACATTTGGCACAAACGTGCCCCTATCTTGCGTCAAGGTTAGCACTATCTCAAAACAGACCGAAGTGAGCATCCACTAGAGCATCGTCACCTAGGAGTACCATCGGGTGTGTCCAAAACAATTTTCGAACCTATGGTACGTTCAGCGCAAACCGAGCAACTATCTTGTGTCAAGATTAGCACTATCTCAAAACGGATAGAAATGAGCTTCCACTTGAGCCTCGTGACCTAGGAATTCCATCAGGTGCATCCAATACAATTTTAAGCCTATGGTACATTTTGCGCAAACCATGCACCCATCTTGAACTGACACTAACATTGTCTCCAAATAGACTGTAACAAGATTTCACATGACCCACGTCACCTAGGAGTTCCATCGAGTGCATAAAAAATGATTTCAGAGCCTGTGGTATGTTCGGCGCAAACCGTGCACCTACCTTGCACCAAGATTAGCACTATCCCCAAACAGACCGAAGTGAGCATTCACGAGAGCCTCGTCACCTAGGAGTAACATCGAGTGCATTCAAAAGGATTTCTGAGCCAATGGTATGATTGGCTCAAACCATGCAACTATCTTGCACCGACACTAACAATGTCTCCAAATGGACCGAAACGAGATTCCACCTGACCCACGTCACCTAGGAGTTCCATTAGGTGCGTCCAAAACGATTTCCGAGCCTAAGGTACATTTGCACAAACTGTGCACCTATCTTACATCAAGATTAGCACTATGTCCAAATAGACCGAAGTGAGCATCCGCTAGAGCCACGTCACTTAGGAGTACCATCGGGTGCGTCCAAAAGGATTTCTAAGCCTATTGTACGTTTGGCGCAAACCATCCACGTATCTTGCACCGACACTACCCATGTCTCCAAACGGACCAAAATGAGATTCCACATGACCCACGTCACCGAGGAGTACCATCGGGTGCATCCAAAATGATTTTCGAGCCTATGGTACGATCGGTGCAAACTGAGCAGCTATCTTGCATCCAGATGAGCCCTATCTCCAAACAGACCAAAGTGAGCATCCACTAGAGCCTCGTCACCTAGGAGTACCGTTAGGTAAGTCTAAAAGGATTTCTGAGCCCATGGTACGTTTGACGCAAACCGGGCAAATATCTTGCACCAACACTAAAATTGTCTCCAAATAGACTGTAACAAGATTTCACATGACCCACGTCACTCGGGAGTTCCATCGGGTGCATCCAAAATGATTTTCGAGCTTATGGTACGATCAGCGCAAACTGAACAACTATCTTGCGTCAAGATGAGCCATTTCTCCAAATAGACCGAAGTGAGCATCCACTAGAGCCTCGTCACCTAGGAGTGGCATCGGCTGCATCCAAAAGGATTTCTGAGCCTATAGGACGTTTAGTGAAAACCGTACACCTATCTTGCACCGACACTAACACTGTCACCAAATAGACCGAAACAAATTCTACATGGCCGACATCACCTGGGAGTTCCATGTGTTGTGTCCAAAATGATTTCATAGCCAGTGGTACGTTCAGCTCTAACCGTGCACCTATCTTGTGTCAAGATGAGCACTTTCTCCAAACAGACCGAAGTGAGCATTCACTAGAGCCTCGTCACCTTGGAGTACCGTTAGGTGCGTGTAAAAGGATTTCCAAGCCTTTGTTACGTTTGGCACAAACTATGCATCTATCTTGCACCAACACTAACGCTATCTCGAAATAGACTATAACGAGATTCCACATGACCCACGTCACCTAGGAGTACCATCAAGTGCGTCCAAAAGGATTTCTAAGCCTATGGTACGTTTGGCACAAACCGTGCACCTACTTGGCACTGACACTAACACTATATCCAAACAGACCGAAATGAAACTCCACATGACCCATGTCCCTTAGAAGTTTCATCGGGTGCGTCCAAAACAATTTCAAAGCCTATAGTATGTTTGGCGCAATCCGTGCACCTACCTTGCATTAAGATTAGCACTATCTCCAAACGGACCAAAGTGAGCATCCACTACAGCCTCGTCGCCTAGGAGTACCATCCGGTGCGTCCAAAAGGATTTCTGAGCCTATGGTACCATTGGCGCAAACTGTGCACCTATCTCGCCCCGACAAAAACATTGTCTCCAAATGGACCGAAACGAGTTTCCACCAGACCCACATCACCTAGGAGCTCCATCAGGTGCGTCCAAAATGATTTCCGTGCCTTTGGTACGATCGGTGCAAACCGAGCAGCTATCTTGCATCTAGATGAGCCCTATCTCCAAATAGACCAAAGTGAGCATCTACTAGAGCCTCGTCACCTAGGAGTACCGTCAGGTAAGTCTAAAAGGATTTCTGAGCCCATGGTACATTTGGCGCAAACCGGGCAACTATCTTGCACCAACACTAAAATTGTCTCCAAATAGACTGTAACAAGATTCCACATGACCCACGTCACTCGGGAGTTCCATCGGGTGCATCTAAAATGATTTTCGAGCTTATGGTACGATCAGCGCAAACCGAACAACTATCTTGCATCAAGATGAGCCATTTCTCCAAATAGACCGAAGTGAGCATCCACTAGAGCCTCGTCACCTAGGAGTGCCATCGGCTGCATCCAAAAGGATTTCTGAGCCTATGGGACGTTTAGCGAAAACCGTGCACCTATCTTGCACCGACACTAACACTGTCACCAAATAGACCAAAACGAGATTCCACATGGCTGACGTCACCTAGGAGTTCCATGGGTTGTGTCCAAAATGATTTCAAAGCCAGTGGTACGTTCAGCTCTAACCGTGCACCTATCTTGTGTCAAGATGAGCACTTTCTCCAAACAGACCGAAGTGAGCATTCACTAGAGCCTCGTCACCTTGGACTACCGTTAGGTGCGTGTAAAAGGATTTCCAAGCCTTTGTTACGTTCGGCGCAAACTATGCATCTATCTTGCACCAACACTAACGTTGTCTTGAAATACACTATAACGAGATTCCACATGACCCACGTCACCTAGGAGTACCATCGGGTGCGTCCAAAAGGATTTCTAAGCCTATGGTATGTTTGGCGCAAACCGTGCACCTACTTGGCACTGACACTAACACTGTATCCAAACAGACTGAAATGAGACTCCACATGACCCATGTCCCTTAGAAGTTCCATCGGGTGTATCCAAAACAATTTTAGAGCCTATAGTATGTTTGGCACAATCCGTGCACCTACCTTGCATTAAGATTAGCACTATCTCCAAACGAACCAAAGTGAGCATCCACTATAGCCTCGTCACCTAGGAGTACCATCTGGTGCGTCCAAAAGGATATCTGAGCCTAGGGTACCATTGGCGCAAACTATGCACCTATCTCGCCCCGACACAAACATTGTCTCCAAATGGACCGAAACGAGTTTCCACCAGACCCACATCACCTAGGAGTTCCATCGGGTGCATCCAAAATGATTTCCGTGCCTATGGTATGATTGGCACAAACCGAGCAACTATCTTGTGTCAAGAATAGCACTATCTCCAAACAGACCAAAACAAGCTTCCACTTGAGCCTTGTCACCTAGTAGTACCATCGAGTGCGTACAAAACAATTTTCTAAGCCCATGGTACATTTGGCGCAAATCATGCACCTTTATTGCACAGACACTAACACTATCTCCAAATGGACCAAAACGAGATTCCAGTTGACCGATGTCACCTAGGAGTGCCATCGGCTGCATCCAAAATGATTTCAGAGCCAGTGGTACGTGTAGCGCAAACCGTGCAACTATCTTGCTTCAAGATTTGCACTATCTCCAAATGGTATGAAGTGAGCATCCACTAGAGCCTCGTCACCTAGGAGTACCTTTGGGTGTGTCCAAAAGGATTTATGAGCCTAAGTTATGTTTGGCGCAAACCATGCACCTATCTTGCATCAAAACTAACAGTCTCCAAACAGACCAAAACAAGATTCCACATGACCCATGTCACCTAGGTGTACCATCGGGTGCATCCAAAATGATTTCCGAACCTATGGTATGATCGGCGCAAACTAAGCAACTATCTTGCTTCAAGATTAATACTATCTCTAAACAAACCGAGAAGAGCTTCCACTTGAGTCTCGTGGCCTAGAAGTACGTTTGATGTAAACTGTGCACCTATCTTGCACCGACACTAACACTGTCTCCAAAAGGACCGAAACGAGATTCCACATGACCAACGTCAGGTAGGAGTTCCATCAGGTGCGTCTAAAATAATTTCAAAGCCTATGGTACATTCGGCGCAAACCATGTACCAATCTTACATCAACATTTGCACTACATCCAAATAGACTGAAGTGAGGATCCACTAGAGCCTCATCACCTAGGAGGACCATCGGGTGCGTCCAAGAGGATTTCAGAGCCTATTGTACGTTTGGCACAAATCGTGCACCTATCTTGCAACGACACTACCCATGTCGCCAAATGGACTGAAATAAGATTAGCACTACCTTGCATAAAGATTAGCACTATGTCCAATTGGACCGAAGTGAGCATTCACTAGAGCCTTGTCACCTAGGAGTACCATCGGCTGTGTCCAAAAGGATTTCTAAGCCTATGGTATGTTTGGTGCAAACCATGCAACTATCTTGCACCAACACTAACACTGTTTCCAAACGGACCAAAACAAGATTCCACCTAACCCATGTCACCTAGGAGTTCCATCAGCTGCGTCTAAAATAATTTATGAGCCTATGGTACATTCGGTGCAAACCATACACCGATCTTGAGTCAAGATTAGCACTATCTACAAATGGACCAAAATGAGCTCCCACTTGAGCCTCATGACCTAGGAGTATAATCGGGTGCGTCAAAAACTATTTGTGAGCCTATTGTACGTTTGGTGCAAACCGTGCACCTATCTTGCACCAACACTAACACTGTCTCCAAATGGACTAAAACGAGATTCCACATGACCCATTTGACCTAGGAGTTCCATTGGGTGCATCCAAAATGAGTGCAAAGCCTATGGTACATTCAGCGCAAACCATGTGCCTATCTTACATCAAGATTAGCACTATCTCCAAACAGACCAAAGTGAGCATCCACTAGAGCCTCGTCACATAGGAGTACCATCGGGTGTGTCCAAAAGGATTTCTGAGTCTATGGTATGTTTGGTGCAAACTGTGCACCTATCTTGGACCAACACTAACATTGTCAGCAAACAGACCAAAACAAGATTCCACATGGCCGACGTCACCTAGGAGTTCCATCAGATGCGTCCAAAATGATTTCAGAGCCAGTGGTATGTTCAGTGCTAACCGTGCACCTATCTTGCGTCAAGATGTGCACTATCTCCAAACAGACCGAAGTGAGCATCCACTAGAGTCTCGTCATCTAGAAGTAGCGTCGGGTGCGTCTAAAAGGATTTCTAAACCTTTGGTATGTTTGGTGCAAATCGTGCACCTATCTTGCACCAGCACTAACGCTGTCTCCAAATAGACCGTAATGAGATTCCACAAGACCCACGTCACCTGGGAGTTCCATCGGTGCAAACCGAGCAACTATCTTGCGTCAAGGTGAGCCCTGTCTCCAAACAGACCGAAGTGAGCGTGCAGTAGAGCCTCGTCACCTAGGAGTACAGTCAGGTGCGTCCAAAAGGATTTCAGAGCCCATGGTATGTTCAGCGCAAACCGTGACATATCTTGCATCAAGATTAGTACTATCTCCAAACGGACCAAAGTGACCATCCACTAGAGCCACGACCTACGAGTACCATTGGGTGCGTCCAAAAGTTTTTTTGTGCCTAAGGTACGTTTGGCGCAAACCATGCAACTATCTTGGACCGATACTAACACCATCACCAAACAAACTCGAACCAGATTCTACATGACCCACGTCCCCTAGGAGTGCCATGGGTGCATCCAAAATTATTTTTGAGCCGATGGTACATTCAGCACAAACCTGGCACCTGTCTTGTGTCAAGATCAGCACTATCTCTAAAGGGACCAAAATGAGCTTCCACTTGAGCCTCATGACCTAGGAGTACCATCGGGTGCGTCCAAAACAATTTATGAGCCTATGTTATGTTTGGCGCAAACCGTGCACCTATCTTGCACTGACATAAACACTGTCTCCAAACAGACCAAAAGGAGATTCCACATGACCCATGTCACCTAGGAGTTCCATTGGTGCGTCTAAAACGATTTCAAAGCCCATGGTACGTTCAGCGCAAACCGTGTACCTATCTTACATCAAGATTAGCACTATCTACAAATAGATAGAATTGTGCATCCACTAGAGCCTCATCACCTAGGAGTACCATCGGGTGTGTCCAAAAGGATTTCTGAGCCTATTGTACGTTTGGTGCAAACCGTGCACGTATCTTACACCGACACTACCCATGTCTCCAAACGGACTGAAACGAGATTCCACATGACCCACGTCACCGAGGAGTTCTATCAGGTGCGTCCAAAATGATTTTCGAGCCTATGGAACGATCGGCGCAAACCGAGCAACCATCTTGCGTCAAGATGAGCCCTATCTCTAAACAGACCGAAGTGAGCATCCACTAGTGCTTCGTTGTAACGGATCAACGTAATTATACGAGATTAAATAAGAAAATCTTCCACTGAGGCGGTTAATTTATCAAACTTAAACCCGTATAACCCGAGATTCCGTGAAATCACGAGGGATTTCAAACCAACCAACATACAACCAAGATCATACTGATTTAGCAGCCACAGTTCACATGATACATAGAGTTCACAATAAAAGTGGAGTACATCGGAGTTTGGAATAAAAGTTATTACAACATAGTTCAAAATAACATAGCGGAAGAAAGTAGTTTTACACACCCACTTAGTTCAAATACAGTGCCAGTAGATAGTCAGGGTCCACAAAAGCATTAGATAAGATGAACAGAGTGACCCTTGCCCAAGGTCCTAGTTGTCGCCCATCGCCGGATACAGACAGTTGGAGCAGTACCCATAGTACATCTGACCATCTGCAACAACAATGGGAACAACGCCCTGAGTACGAGAATGTACTCAGCTAGACTTACCCGCCATAAACCAGAAATAAAGGACACCAAGGATCATGCAAGGCTTTATAGATTGGACTGGCTTGACTCATTTGCGAAAAGCGTAAGTTGTTAGGAAAAACCATACCAGTACTTTTTGCATCACTTTTAGTATAACCTATTCAAACTAGGTAAGCACCTATTGCTAAAACGATCACTTGATTCATCATTAACAATCTAGATTACCATATCAGGTTTAGCATTTCCAACATCATTCACTTAACCATCAGTGTTCCATTAATGTTACTACGATGCCATAGCTCGAGTCAAGTGCTCACTAACCGGGAGCGACGGCGATTCGAATCGAATTCCTATCCAGCTGGAGATTTATTCCTCACACAAACCATGCTTCCCCCATCAGGGTCGCGTAGATTACCAATGACACTTTCCAAGAAGCCGCGGGATAACAATCATGGATCGCACTACCCAGGGACCGCCCGACTGCCAGGACGCACCTTGGGCTCACTCTTCGTGTCCCCGTTACACCCCCTTCAACACCAGTCTGCCAACCCGAGTTTATCCCGGCTCGAAAAGTGTCACTAGCTTCATGGTCGAAATGTACTTTATTCGGCCAGCTAAATGTGAGGCATGCGTTCAACATGACAAGAGGGACGAGCAACGATCGGTCCTTAATCGACATAGACGGAATCACTATAGTCCCAAAACCCTATAAGACTCCGCCCGGTCTTTGTTTATCCATCAACACTTGGTTACTTTTTATGATCAGAAATACAGCTAACCACAACCCGGTATCCACCTATAACTCGCAGGTGACAGGAAATCACCCGACTTCTACCGGTCTAAGCATGGCTAAGCAATTTACTCGATCCTGACCTAACAGGGTGAAAGATAATCCGGTGGCCAAGGTAATAATGCAACAACGGTTTCACTCAACTCCTATAACTTAATGCAACTATATATATATAACTATAGTTCATGTAGTAAGGGACAACTTTTATAAAATAGGAGACTTAAAATGCTCCGGGGCTTGCCTCTTTCGAACGAGCTAGGATGGTGGTCGACGCACTCTGGCAGCTCCTCGCCTGGCTCTTCCTCCTCGGGCACCTCCTGTGCCTGGGGTTCCTGCTGATCCGTCCAAGCCTGCTCCTCCTGTACTGCTACCTGCGACTCTTCCTGCGATCTTGTATGATGCAAGTGCATAAGTAAACATGCGAATGATGCATCAGATTGTGGTAGAGTGCTTTGATGACATGAGATGGAGATGAGCACATGGAATGAGCAGTTTGGATATAATTATTTCTTCTACAAGGTAGTCCACGTCATCCAAGAACATATACCCTAAAACATGCACCTTATTCTTCTATTATTTAGCCTATCATCTACACATACAAACGAACCTAAGCTACCAAAGCTTACCAACCTAACTCAACCACAACATCAGCAAGGCATAATGATGCTTCAAAGATACACCAAACATATTTTATTTCTCTTAATTTCTCATAAAGAATAATCTTTTATTCCCTATTTAACTAGGGTTACACCGCAACACCTATCCCTGCTATAGCTAAAAATCTACAAAAATTACAGTAGATTACTCTTACCCTAACTAACCTACTACTAAATTTTCATGAGAATTGCATATGTAAAACTGCCTGTACAAAATAAACAAGTTATAGCCTAAATATGAGCATGAAATTATTTTGTACTAGAAAAAGTATCAAACAACAGATTTCACATTTTTCCTATGTTACTAACAGTAAACTCACATACTACAAAAATTATCACATGTATGTTTTATACAAAATTAGCTCTCTACTAAAAATAACAAAGATTATCAATTAAAAGCATTTGAACTACACTTCAAAAATTTCTCACAGAACATGCTTCACTAATATTTTTCCTAGAAAGTACATCACTAATAAAGATTAAAGCAACAAGAATTACATTTTTCCCTTCATTATTTTATTTACTACATATTTTCTAAGATATCAGCATTTATAGCAATTAAATAAATTTGCATAGTAAAGTGTTACAAAAATAACATGAGATATTTTTAAACTGTAGATCTATTCCAGAGGAACATTACAAAATTTGTTTCATAATTTTTGGAGCTAAAAAGGGTACACAAACATTTTCTAAGTATTTTCTTTTCCCAAAACAAAATAGAAATTCAAAAACTAATTACGGAATCGTTTAACGGGCCAGCCCACTCGGCAACAACGGCCCATGGCCGATTTCCACCGGAGCGCCGCGCGGGAAAAACCAGAGGCGGCCCGGCTTGCCAGTTTGGCCCAAGGCCGCTGGCCTAGCAGGAAGGGGGGTTCGAACGCGGGGAGCGGCCGCGCGGCTGCGACGTCGCGGCGGCGGAGATGTCCGCCGGCGGCTAGCGGCCGGCTCTGGTCGTGCGGGCACCGATGGAGGGGCACACGGAAACCTTGTGGGGGTGGCGAACACCGCGGGGCGGTGCGCGAGCGGCTAGGCGGGGAGAAAACGCCGGAACGGCGGGGGCGAGCGCACGGTGGCCGGAATGGCGCCGCGGCGGGGCGCGCGAGACGGTGCCTTACCGCGGGGCAGAGATGGAGTGTGGAGGCGCGTTCGGAGAAGAGAAGGATGAGGCGGAGTTGTTCGCGCGAGCAATCGCTCGAAGGCGGCCGGTCGGTGACGGAACGCGTGGCGGAAACGCGCGGCAGCGGCGGCGAGCGCGCGGAGGCGGGAGCGGCGGCTGCTGCGGGTCGCGTGAGGCCGAGCGGGGTGAAAATGGAGGGCGTGCAACCGAGGGAGGAGCGGGCGCGGCTTCAAGGCACGTGGCGTGGCCGGTGGAGCCCACGGCTCGCCACCCGTACGCCGGAGGCGGCGAGCGGCGGCCACGCGACGGGCGAGCCCTGACGCGGCGTCGCGCTGGCACGGGCGCGGACACGGGCGCGCGGGAGAAGGCGGGGGCGAGCGGGCTAGGCCGGCATCCGTTCGCGGGCCGAAAGGGAGGCCGCGGCCCACTAAAGCGAAAACCGAATTTTCTTTTATAAAAATGTTTTCAGATTTCCTTATTTGTTTCAAAATTGAATTTGGAGATGAAAAATAGGTTTTCAGAATTTTGGCCCAAAATAAAAGTTGTTCAAAATTTTATTCTCTACAACTTTCATGTAGAGCATTTTTCAAAATTCCCAATAGATTTTGAATTTGGGATTTAAAGCTAAATTGTTAAACAAAAATTCATTTGTTTAGAATATTTTTAAAGCAAAATTTGAGATAAATTTGAATCCAAGAGTTGCTCCAAAAATCATGTTAATTTATTCTAGATTATTTAAAAATGCTAATACCCAAAAGTATACTACCTTTTTGGCACTTACATCAAAGTTAGGGTTCTAATTATTTGCTTTTCAAGTTTAAATTTAAAAGAGCTATATTTCATGCAATGCTAGTCATGAAATGATGCTGAATGCTTTATGCTTTGAAATGCTAATGCATGCTTAACACCCAGGGGTGTTACAGCCCTCCCCCCTTATAAGAATCTCATCCCGAGATTTCGAGTTACGAACCATTTATCGTAAAAAGCTTTATACGCGGTTTGAAGATATTCTCCCGTTTCCCATGAAGCATCACTCTCATCATGATGGCTCCACTGAATCTTGTAGGTTGTTACCACTCTATTCCGAGTGACTCGGTCCTTAGTATCCAGAACTTGAACCGGTTGTTCACGATATTCCAAGTCCGCCTTGATCCGAATCTCCTGCGGTTCTATTCTTTCTTCCGGAACACGCAGACATTTCTTCAACTGGGATACGTGAAAGACGGGAAAGATCGAACTCATCCCTTCTGGCAATCGCAACTTGTATGCCACGAGACCCTTTTTCTCTATGATCTGGTATGGTCCGATATATCTAGCAGACAGTTTCTGCTTGATTCCAAACCGTTTCTTCTTCATGGGGGTAACCTTCAAATAGACATAGTCACCCACTTGGAAATCCAATGGTCTCCTTCTCTTGTCTGCATAACTCTTCTGACGGGACTGTTGAAAGGTCTTGATGGCTAGAGGGGGGGTGAATAGCCTATTAAAATTTTCTACAAAGACAAGTTAAACAAGTTTATCAATAAAACAAATAGCGAGATGCGAGTTTTGCTTAGCCTACGAGGTGTTTGCAAGCCACCTAACCAATTCACAATTCTAGTATATTTGCACTCAACTACACAAATCAAACCGAGAAGGAAACTACAACTAGCAAGCTACACAAAGAAGCTACTCTAGCAAAGCTAACTAGCTAGCAAAGATAACTAAGAAATTAATACAAGAGAGAGTTAGGAGGGTATTACCGAGGGGCGAAGAATTGAGCCAACCAATCAATATGATCAAGAGATGAATACCAAGATAACCGAACACCGGGATCAATCAATCACAATATGAAAGTGATGACACGAAGATTTATCCCGAGGTTCACGTGCTTGCCGGCACGCTAGTCCCCATTGTGTCCCTCTTCACCACGTGGTTCGGTGGCTAATCGGTCACACACCGAGCCTCTCAAAAGGCGCCACAAGAACCTACCAAATGGCAAAAGGTTGCAGTGACACGAAGCAATATACTAACGTTGCCTTTGGCGCTTTGCCGAGGTAGGCATAAACCCCTCACAATCACCGGAGGTGGCCAAGAAGAATCACCAACTCTTGCCAACGCCTCCAAGCTGCTCCAAGCCGTCTAGGTGGCGGCAACCACCAAGAGAAACAAGAATCCCGCAGCAAATCAACCACCAAGTGCCAACTAGATGCAATCTCGCAATGCAAATGCACTTGGATCACTCAATCTCACTTCGAATATGCAAAGAAGCAAGAGAGATGAGTAGGAGGGGAGTTGCTTAGCTCAAAGTGCTCACAAGTATGTCAAATGTTCGAGAGGGAGAGCCTTGAGCCGGCCAACGAGTATTTATAGACGTACCCCTTCGAATAGAGCCGTTAGAAACTTAAACAGCCAAAATCGCGCTGACCGGACGCGCTGGTCCAACTGACTGGACGCGCCGGTCCCCCAACGGCTAACACGTGAAACACTGATCGGACGCGCTGGTCCAAACGACCGGACGCGCCGGTCGCACAACGGCTAACTGTGAAGCAACGACCGGACGCGCTCATCGCGCAGACCAGACGCGCTAGAAACGACCGGACGCGCTGGTCCCGAGAATGACCAGACGCGCTGGTTGCCTGAGCAGCGCTCAACGAAACAACGATCGGGCGCGCTGAAGAGACATGACTGAACGCGACAGTGCCAGCGTCCGGTTACAGTCCAGTAAGCTCCCTGAACGACCGGACGCGTCCGATCATCAGTGACTGGACGCGCCTCGCGTCCGATCATCGAACTGAAAAACGCGCAGACACTGAACACTGACCGGACGCGTCCGGTCATGCAAGGACCGTGTCCGGTTCAGCGTTCGGTCACCTCTGTGACCTCCGTTCGCCTCTGTTTCTTTTCCGGACTTTCGGCGTAGTGGAAAATAGTCGTTTCAACTCCTCGAAAACGCCTGAATCCCACCTCGCAAGCTCGGCGGGAGGGAGAGAGGATCCCAAACCCTCTCTACCGCTCAAACTCCACCGCCTTCGCAAACGTGCTAACACCACCAAGTGATCTCGTCATGTGTGAGTGTGTTAGCATTTTCATAATCATTTTTCAAGGCGATATTAGTTCTATCCAAATGCATATGATTATGAAATGCACATCTAGAGGCACTTAGGAGTTCAATAGCCACGTCATTCCCCTCTTTATAGTACGGCTATCTATCCTATAATGTAACCACACCCACTAGGTATCTTGGTTACTAAAACACAACCCTTAAGCATATACCTTTGCCTTGATCACATAGGGTTGCGTCCAAATCCAAGTGTGTCCATCATGATCACCATGTCCATCTAGCCACTAACCTTGGAATGTACTAATCCTCATATGCTACATACAACTTAGGCATAGGATTAGTACTTAGGCATTGTCACTAATTACCAACACCAAACATAGGACTTTCAATCTCCCCCTTATTGGTAATTGGTGACAATCCTTTCACAAAGATATTATGATAAAATTTTGATTGAACCCATGTCACATTGTCCAAGTGTATTACCATGTGTAAGAATTATGGACATGTGATCATGAATTCGAATTGATAGCAATGGCTCCCCCTACATGTGTGCCATATGTTTGGATTTTGGAAGCATACATGTTAGATAGGAAAGTATAGGAGCATTGACTACCAATATGTGCTAAGTGTTTTAGATTATAGACCTTTGAAGCGTGATACCATCGGAGTAGCGATAAACACCATCTTAGCACCTTGTGTAGTTAGATACCACTTGTAAAAACACAAACATAACTAGAAACCTCGTGAGATCAACATTATAAGCAAGGTTCTAGTACCACTTTGAAAAAACATGAAGCAAGAAAAATCTAACTACTTCCTATTCATGCTAGTACCTCAATGCATCATTCAAATTATACTAGCAAGTCACCACACAAGCAATGTATCGGAGAAAACGAAATGCATAACTATGCATCATACATATGAAGTGCACATGGAAATGCAACATTCATGTTTAAGAGCTTGCTCCCCCTACTTGTGTGCTCAAAAATTTTAGTTGATCCCCTTCTTTTATCAATTCTCCCCCTTTGTGCTTCTCCCTCTTTGAGTTCTATCTTTGTGAACAACATTTTCTCCCCCTTTGGCACCAATTGACCACAAGGAGCAAACTTTAGATAGATTATCATGTTGAAATATGGGGTGAGGATCAAGTTTGTGATTCAACCTAGATTGCTTGCATAAATAAAATACTTCGGTTTGATCCAAGGGCAAGCTTCTTCACACCTCACTAGAAGGGTTATCATGCACCATGTTGAAGCAAATATTTAGACAAGTGATCTAGATTAAATACTTAGGATCACAAGCTACTTAAACAAGTTATATGCTACCACTACATCATACAAGTCATGGAAACAATAGTGGCACCACATGAACTTCAAATTCATTTGATTTTCATGAATGAGCCTAGAACATGTAAATTATGACTAGATGCACTAAACAAGTCCTTAGCATAGAATGTATGACATGTCAACCAATTGTACCTTGGGGCTCGAAGGAGAGGCATGTCATATATGGGGTGCATCAACTCATGTTGGAGAAGTCAAGTATGTTCAACTCATTCTTTAGCTTGTGAAATCTCTTCTCATGAAGTGGCTTGGTGGATAGATCGGCTAATTGATCTTCGGTGCCCACACTCTCAATAGCAATGTCACCTTTTTGTTGATGATCTCTAATAAAGTGATGGCGAACATCAATATGCTTTGTTCTTTGATGTTGAACCGGATTGTTGGTTAGCTTCACGGCACTTTCATTGTCACATAGCAATGGCACATTCTTGAAATTGATTCCAAAATCCTTCAATGTTGCCTTCATCCACAAGATTTGTGCACAACAACTACCCGCGGTGATGTATTCGGCCTCGGCGGTAGATAGTGCAATACTATTTTGCTTCTTGGATGACCATGAGACAAGTGATCTTCCCAACAATTGACAAGTCCCAGAAGTGCTCTTTCTCTCCACTTTGTCACCGGCATAGTCGGAATCCGAATATCCAACTAGCTCAAAGCTTGCACCCTTGGGATACCACAATCCAACATCTTGTGTATGCTTTAAGTACCTCAATATTCTTTTTGTTGCCTTCAAATGATTTTCTCTTGGTGAGGCTTGAAATCTTGCACACATGCATACACTAAACATCACATCGGGCCTTGATGCCGTCACATAGAGTAGGCTACCAATCATTGATCTATATAGCTTTTGATCCACCATGTTGCCACTCTTGTCACTATCCAAACTTCCACTCGTGCTCATTGGGGTTGTAATGCCCTTTGCATCTTCCATTCCAAACTTCTTGAGCATATCTTTGATGTACTTGGTTTGGCTCACAAATGTTCCTTCCTTCATTTGTTTGATTTGAAGTCCAAGAAAGAAACTAAGTTCACCGATCATTGACATTTCAAATTCCTTTGCCATCATTTTTCCAAACTCATCACAATAATCTTGATTGGTTGAACCGAATATGATATCATCAACATATATTTGCAACACAAACAAGTCTTTCCCAATCTTCTTGGTGAATAGTGTTGTATCAACTTTGCCCATGACAAAACCTTTGGATAGCAAGAAGTCCCTTAATCTTTCATACCATGCTCTAGGTGCTTGCTTTAATCCATACAAAGCTTTTCTCAATTTGTAGACATGATTGGGTTTCTTGTCATCTTCAAAACCGAGAGGTTGTTCCACATACACCTCTTCTTGAATGTACCCATTAAGAAATGCACTCTTCACATCCATTTGATATAACTTGATATTGTGAGCACAAGCATAGGCAAGTAAGATCCTAATTGCTTCCAATCTTGCAACTGGGGCATAAGTTTCACCAAAGTCAAGACCCTCTATTTGTGTGTAACCCTGAGCCACTAGTCTTGCTTTGTTCCTTACTACTATCCCATCTTGATCTTGCTTGTTGCGAAAGACCCATCTTGTTCCAATGACATTGTGATCCTTAGGCCTTTCAACTAGTTCCCATACTTTATTTCTCTTAAAGTTGTTGAGCTCTTCATGCATTGCATTTACCCAATCCGGATCTCTCAATGCTCTATCAATGTCTTTGGGTTCTTCCATTGACACAAAAGAAGAGTGAGCACAAAATGATGCCAATCTTGACCTAGTTTGAACTCCCCTTTGTATGTCACCAATGATGGAATCCAATGGATGGTTTCTTGCAATGTTAGTTGGTTGAAGCACTTGGACTTGATTGCTTGGATGTTGATGTTGATCATGAGTTGGAGATGATGAACTAGCCACTTGTTGATCTTGTTGCACTTGAGATGATGTACTAGCTTGATTTTGCATTAGAGAACCACTAGCTTGTGTAATTGGACTTTGGAGCACTTGATCTTTGTCATCCACATCAATCACTTGCTTTGGCCTAATATCCCCAATATCCATTTCTTTCATAGCATTGGTCAATTGAGTTCCTCTCACATCATCCAAGTTATCTTCTTCATCTTGAGAGCCATTTGTTTCATCAAATTCAACATCATGCACTTCTTCAAGTTGTCCACTAGCTAGGTTCCATACTCTATAAGCTTTGCTAGTAGTTGAGTAACCAAGTAAGAATCCTTCATCACATTTCTTCTCAAACTTACTCAATCTAGTGCCTTTCTTCAAGATATAGCATTTGCAACCAAATACCCGAAAGTATGCAATGTTGGGCTTTCTTCCATTTAAGATCTCATATGGTGTCTTCTCTAAGAACTTGTGGCAATAGAGGCGGTTGCTATAGAAGCAAGCCGTGTTGATTGCTTCGGCCCAAAATGAATGACTCACATTATACTCATTCAACATTGATCTTGCCATATCAATTAAGGTTCTATTCTTCCTCTCAACTAGGCCATTTGATTGAGGTGTATACTTGGCCGAGAATTGATGTTTGATTCCAAGCTCATCACATAGCTCATCAGTTCTTGTGTTTCTAAACTCACTTCCATTGTCACTTCTCACTTTCTTGATTGTGGTTTCAAACTCATTTTGCACTCTCTTGATGAACTTCTTGAATATGTCAAATACATCACTCTTGTCCATAAGAAAGAATACCCATGTGTATCTAGTGAAATCATCCACAATCACAAAACCATACTTGTTGCCACCAATGCTTGTGTATGTAGTTGGCCCAAATAGATCCATGTGCAACAACTCAAATGCCTTGGAAGTACTCATAATGCTTTTCAATGGATGAGTGTTGCCTACTTGCTTTCCGGCTTGACATGCACTACATAGCTTATCTTTCTCAAATGTGACATCCTTCAATCCTCTAAGTCATGCTTCACTAACTTGTTCAATTGCTTCATGCCAACATGACCAAGTCTTCTATGCCATAACCAACCCATACTTGATTTGGTGAGCAAGCATGTTGAAAGTTGAGTGTCACTAGCATTGAAATCAACCAAGTATAGATTCTCATATCTAAAGCCTTTGAAGATCAAGTTAGAGCCATCAACACTAACTATCTCCACATCATCAACACCAAATATGCACTTGAAACCGAGATCACACAATTGAGCAACCGAGAGAAGATTGAAGTTTAACTTTTCAACTAAGAGCACATTGGAAATGCTATGATCATTTGAGATTGCAATCCTTCCAAGAGCCTTCACATTACCCTTGCTATTGTCACCAAATGTGATACTATCAATGCCACTATCATTTGATTTGAGAGAGTTAAACATTCTTGAATCACCGGTCATATGTTGAGAGCACCCACTATCAAGCACCCAATGCCTTCCTCTGGCCTTGTAATTTACCTACAAAACAATTTAATGTTTCTTAGGTACCCATACTTGTTTGGGTCCTTGGAGGTTAGTCACTAAGCTCTTTGGTACCCAAATGGCCTTCTTCTTTGGGCCCACAATTGGTGTACCAACAAACCTAGCATGCACACCTTTCTCACCCTTGGTAAGCACATAACAAGAATCAAAAGGAATGTAAGGTACATTAGCATTTTTCTTGTTCTTGTTCATTTTATTGCAATTAATCTTTAGATGCCCAACTTGCTTGCATCTATTGCAATAACGACCATTGCCCTTCACAAAGCGAGGCTTTGGAGTAGCAAAGACCGCCTTGCCCTTCTTGGGAGTATAGCCTAATCCCTCTTTGTTAAGAGAGAACCTTTGGCTACCCAAGCATTTTAGCAAGCGGGCATCCCCACTGTAACACTTCAAGTGTTTAGTCCTTAATTGCATTGCATTTGCATTTGATAATCATCGTGGAAGTCGCTCTGTCAGTCGGTCATCGATGTCACCATTCACCCGATTCAGTTTCGTCAGCAGGGGAGTGGCCGACCGGCCGCAGGCCGTCGTCGACGCGTGGAGGCGCGGTGGCGCCCGTACGCCGGCCCTGGCCCCACCAGTCAGGCCGCAACGCCTTCAAGATGCCACGACGCGCGAGCCGGCCTCCATTCCTCCGCCCCCTCTCTTCCAGTTGCAAAAACACCGAAACCGAGCCGCCATTGCCGTTCTTCTCCGGCGAGCTCAAGCACGAGTTACACCGCATCCCCGGCTGCCAGACCTCGCCACTCCCTCCGCCTCACCACCCTCCATCCCCTTGACCCACCGAAGCCCGCGATTCGACTCAAGGTGAGCCGCATTGCTTTCTTCCCCATCTCCGAGAGGTCGCCGGAGCCCGCCATGGGGCCTCACCGTGGTCGGGGTGCTTCGGGTCTCTCTCCATCCTCCCTTCCTATCAAAATGGATTCGCCTAGCTTCGGTGAAGCTCGTACCGAGCCTAGACCGCACCGTACATCCTCACCGGCGACGGTGCGCCGCCACCGAACATCACCGGCCGCCGCTCGCGGTGACAAGCCCCTTCCACCCCATCCCCATCCATTCCACGAGCACCAATCGACACACCGGGTGACGGAGAACATGAGGCGGTGTTCGATTGGCCGAGCGAGCTCTTCTCCGGCGAGCTCGAGCTCGTCGGAGCTCGCGGGTCTCCGCCTCCCCTGTCTCCGGTCACTGACCGCGGGGGCCCGCCCGTCAGTGTCGCGCGCGGGCGGGGGCGCTGAGCAGGCCGCGCGCGCGCGAGTGTGTGGGCCGAGTTTTCCGGGCCGGCCCAGTTCATCCGAAATGAAATTCATTTTTATTATTTTGTCACTGATTTTTGTACAAGTTGGAAAAATATAGATCTAGGGTTTTAATGATCCAAAAATCATGAGATAAATTTTGTTAGGGTCTACATGATGTGTAGTATTTTAGAAAAATATGGATCTGGCATGAGATGTTTAAATTCTGTAAGAATTTAATAGATCCTTTAAATGTGTTTTGGAATGCATGCAAATTTGTTAAATTTATAACTTGAGCTGTAGTGTTCCATAAATCATGAAATTTGGTGGGTAGGTTACTCTATGCTAGCCCTAGCCCTGGTAAAAATTTGGGCATCAGTGCTTAAGTACTTTTCAAGTTATTATGCTATCTTGTTATTCTAGGAAATACTTAAATGAATTTTAGTAATTTTTCTACATGTGCAATGTTCATATAAATTTTTGGAGAATGTCTTGGTACCCTAGAGTGTCTAAGAAAATTAAGAAATCTGTTGTTTGACACTTTTTACTATGCTTTGTTATTTATACAAAAATCAGCCTTTTTGGCTTGTGAATTTTGTTCAGAGAGTTCCTGTGATTAAATTGAGTTCAAATTTGTACAGTAGTCTCTTTTTGGGTCAGAGAGTCCCCTGTAATTTTTGTAGAATTTTTGGAGCAGTTTACATATATGTTTAAAATTCCACTTAATTACTTAAGTAAATTAAGAAATGGGTTTAAATAAATATTCTAGGTGGGCACACCTTACTTTCTGATGTTTTTGAGACATTTGTGAACTTGTAGTAGTATTAGTTTGGTCTTAGAGAATGTTTGCCACGTCAATAAATATTTAATCTTTGCAATTTTAGGTTTCTGGACAGCTGATAGTAATTCTAGGTTTGACCTTGGATAAAGGTGGTTGCTGGAAAACTTGTAAATACCAAAGTTGTAGTAAAATTTGTAAATGAGCTTGTGTCAAAATTTGGGAGCATTTGGCTTAGTAGTTTGAGAGTTAGTGCTGTTTAAAGTGCCAGTCCAGAATTGACTGCTCTCTGTTTAGAGAGAACAGATTCTGGAACTTTGGAATTTCGATTAGGTAAACTTTGGAATTAAGTGCTGTGGTCTGAAAACATTTTGTGGTGTATTTCATAAGCTTTCTAGATTGTCTTAAATCATATCTTTTGGAGTTAGGAATCCCCAGTTATGTTAGAATCTTTGAGCTGCTGTCCAGAATAACTTACTGGGGTAACCTAAATAATGTTACTCTTGTGTTTATTAGGTGTTAGGGCCTTAACCGAAGAGGAACAACTATATCTTAGGTTGGGTAGATTAGGTAAGTACTTCTCCACCGGAGAAGAGATTTGCACGTACTAATAAAATAACTTCAATAAAGTATTTTATTTCTGAAATGCATTTCATTCCGAGCATGTTGCACCCATTTATGCATCCATGGTATTTATTGTGCATTCATGCAATAGGTGTACCGGAGGGAGTAACTCTCCTCGAATTCGAGCCTGTAATTCCGGAGGAGAACCAGGAGCAGCAGGAGCCCGAGGATCCAGCAGGCGAAGGAGACGCCGCTGAAGACTTGCCGGAGTGCCCTGACCACCGGCCTTCAACCTTTCTCAAAGGCAAGCCCCGGTGCATGCTGAACCTACTGTTTTATAAATTAATCTTGAGTACTTTTAATTGTTTACTGCATTAAGTTGTAGGAGTTATATGAAAACACTTGTTGCATTATACCTGTCCTTGTCCAGATATCGTACTTAATCCTATATTAGGTTTAGGCACGTGTCAATGCTTAGCCCTGCTTAGTTCGGTAGAAGTCGGGTGATTTCCGGTCATCCGCGAGATGTAGGAAGGAGTCACGAGTGGCTTTATGGCTATCGTGGATGGAACCATGCCTTAAAATGAAATTGAGACCGGGCGGGAGTTCGATAGTACAGCCGCAAGACACTTCACGTCTTGGGTGTGGAGCTATGCCCGTCTGAGTCGTTTAAGGACCGATTCGCTGTACGTCCTTGAGTCATGTTGAACGCAGTCTAACACTTAGTTGGCCGGATAAGTCGTTCCGACCGCGAAGTCGAGTAGTTTGGTTCAGGCCGGGAATCGAATGGTAGGTTGCATCTTGGAGGAGAGAAAGGATGTGCTTGGGGACATTGGCATGAGACCAAGGGGGGGTTAGAGTCCCTATCACCTGGCAGAGTGTCGCCCTTGGGGACGCGACATTTTTCGGGCCCGCGATTCCTGAACTGTACAAAAGATGACCTGAGCAGCCTTCGCCAGGCGTGACTCGGTGAGTGTTAGAAATACCCCTCCAGCTGGATAGGAATTCGATTCGAATCGCCGTCGCTCCCGGTTAGTGAGCACTTGACTTGAGCAGCGGCAACGTAGATCTCATTAAATGAACTGGTGGTTAAGGGAATGATACAATGTTGCCACAATTCATACCTGCTCTGGATATAATGATGATAATTGTTTGATTATAATCAAGTGCATGTTTAGTACAGGTGCTAAGATAGATGACAGGTAAATGCTAAAAATAACTGCTAGTACAGGCGATAAGAGTTTAAATTACTTATGCCTTTATGCAAAATGTTATGTCAGCTAGCCTCTTGTGTAAGCCCTGCATAATCCTTGGTGTCATCTTATTTCTGGTTTTCGACGGGTAAGTCTAGCTGAGTACATTCCAGTACTCAGGGTTTATTCCCTCCTGTTGCAGATGACATGCTTTATCAGGGATTCTGCAAGACGTGTCTCCACCCTGCGGGTGATGATGACTAGATCACAAGGGCGTGATCGTCTTTATGTACTTTCCTCATGCTTTTGCGGGATGTCGATCATACAGACTGGCAGTAGTTAACAACTGGTGTGTGTTATGCTTCCGCTACTTTATAAACTTGGTTGGTAATAATAGCGACTCCGTGTGTGTGTAAACTTATTTCGGAACTACTTGTGAAATGTAACGCATGATGTTGTATGTTGAATGATGCGATCCTGGTTGTAAACGAGTTGGTTTGAAATCCTTCGTGGTTTCGATTGACTACCGGGATTATATGGGCTCAAGTTCGAAAATTTGAGCGCTTCGGTGCTTGTTTTTGTACTTGTGCTCTTATAATTTGGTCGGTTCTGTTACACCCACCATAGGCATTGCCTAATGCGCGGGTGAGATCATCCACCTCTCTCTTGAGAGTCTCATTCTCAACCACAAGTGATGAATCACTAGTAGTAGAGATAGGGTTGGTTGTGGTGGATGATGATGAGCTACATGAAGCATTAGTAGGACCAACAAATAAAGAATCATAAATAATATCACATGTTAGTCCAATGTCACAAGTGACAATCACTTGCTCCTCCTTAGCTTCCTTCATGAGCTTCTCCAACTTGAGGTCCTTTTCCTTGATGAGTTCAAGTAGAGTGGAGTGGGCTTCCTTAAGCCTAGTTTGAGCAATTTCAAGGTCATTGTGGTCTTCCTTTAGACACTCACGAGAAGCCTCTAGCTCATCAAAGGATTTCCTAAGAGCTTTGAGCTCTTGTTCAATTCCTTTGCACTCTTTACTCTTTTTGAGAGCAACAAGCTCCTCCATCAAGGCATCATTTTCATTGCTCTTAGCAATGAGCTCTTGTTCCAAGATTTTGTATTTCTTGGTTGCCCTCTTGTAGCCCTTGCTCATTTGATCTATTATGCCCAATAGATCATCCTTGGAGTAGTCCTCATCCTCCTCATCACCACTCCTACAACCATCACTAGCATAAGAATCATCATCACAATCAACATATTTTACCTTGGTAGGCTTGGCCATAAGGCATGTCGATGTAGTGTCGAAGATGGATGGCTTGTTAGAGAGGGCGATGTTTGCAATAGCTCACCAAGTGGTCCTCTCATCATCACTAGAGCTTTCATCATCATCACTATCGGAGTTGTCACTATCCCAAGTGACTACATAACCACCACCCTTCTTCTTCTTGTTGAAAGTGAAGCTCTTCTTTGCTTTCTTCTTATTCTCTTTCTTATCCTTCTTGTTCTTCTTGAACTTCAAGTCCCCATTATGAAATCTCTTATCTTCATAGGGGCAATCCGCCACTATGTGATCGGGGCTATTGCAATTGTAGCAAAGGGTCTTTGCCTTTATAGTGTCTCTCCTCTTCCTTGCCCCATATCCTTTCTTCTTCATGAACCTTCCCATCTTGTGCACAAGGAGGGCCATGGTATCATCATCGAATGGATCATCATCATCACTCTCCACCTTGCTATTGCCCTTAGAGGATGAAGCCTTGAATGCAATGGGCTTCTCTTGCTTGACCTTGGTCTCCTTCTCTTCTACCTCATCTTCATCATCATTGTATTGGGCATCGGTCATTATATCTCCAAGCACATTTGTTGGTTTGACCTTGTCCAATCCCTCTCTAAAGATCATTCTTCTCAAGGTGGCAAACTTTTTGGGTAAGCACATCAATAACTTGTGTGAGAAGTCCTTGTCCTCAACCTTCTCCACAAGCCCCTTGAGATCATTGACAATGACTTGGAGCCTATAGAACATCTCCGGGATGGATTCATCATCCTTCATCTTAAATGTGGAGAACTTATCCTTGAGCATATATAGTTTGGCACTTTTTACCATTGAAGTGCCTTCATATGTTTCTTTAAGCCTTATCCAAAGCTCATTTGCCTTTTCAAGATCTTTGATTTGCTCAAATACTTTGTCATCAATGGCACGGTAGATTGTGTCAAGTGCCGCCGTATTGCATTGTTTGTTGATGCGGTCATTGGGAGTGAGGTTTTCCTCATCAAGAATGATGTATCCTTCTTTGGTCACATCCCAAACCTTCTCATGTATATTACCTAGATATTGCTTCATCTTCCTTTTCCAATGATCAAAGGAAGAGACACCATCAAAGAATGGAGGCTTGCCATTTACATGATTGAACATAACTTGAGCCATCTTACACCGAGGTTGTTAAGCCTTACAAACGGTGACCACGGCTCCGATACCACTTGAAAGGTCTTGATGGCTAGAGGGGGGGTGAATAGCCTATTAAAATTTTCTACAATGACAAGCTAAACAAATTTATCAATAAAACAAATAGCGAGATGCGAGTTTTGCTTAGCCTACGAGGTGTTTGCAAGCCACCTAACCAATTCACAATTCTAGTATATTTGCACTCAACCGCACAAATCAAACCGAGAAGGAAACTACAACTAGCAAGCTACACAAAGAAGCTACTCTAGCAAAGCTAACTAGCTAGCAAAGATAACTAAGAAATTAATACAAGAGAGAGTTAGGAGGGTATCACCGAGGGGCGAAGAATTGAGCCAACCAATCAATATGATCAAGAGATGAATACCAAGATAACCGAACACCGGGATCAATCAATCACAATATGAAAGTGATGACACGAAGATTTATCCCGAGGTTCACGTGCTTGCCGGCATGCTAGTCCCCGTTGTGTCCCTCTTCACCACGTGGTTTGGTGGCTAATCGATCACACACCGAGCCTCTCAAAAGGCGCCACAAGAACCTACCAAATGGCAAAAGGTTGCAATGACACGAAGCAATATACTAACGTTGCCTTTGGCGCTTCGCCGAGGTAGGCATAAACCCCTCACAATCACCGGAGGTGGCCAAGAAGAATCACCAACTCTTGCCAACGCCTCCAAGCTGCTCCAAGCCGTCTAGGTGGCGGCAACCACCAAGAGAAACAAGAATCCCGCAGCAAATCAACCACCAAATGCCAACTAGATGCAATCTCGCAATGCAAATGCACTTGGATCACTCAATCTCACTTCGAATATGCAAAGAAGCAAGAGAGATGAGTGGGAGGGGAGTTGCTTAGCTCAAAGTGCTCACAAGTATGTCAAATGTTCAAGAGGGAGAGCCTTGAGCCGGCCAACGAGTATTTATAGACGTACCCCTTCGAATAGAGCCGTTAGAAACTTAAACAGCCGAAATCACACTGACCGGACGCGCCGGTCCCCCAACGGCTAACACGTGAAACACTGACCGGACGCGCTGGTCCAAACGACCGGACGCACCGGTCGCACAATGGCTAACTACGAAGCAACGACCGGACGCGCTCATCGCGCAGACCGGACGCGCTGGAAACGACTGGATGCGCTGGTCCCGAGAATGACCGGACGCGCTGGTCGCCTGAGCAGCGCTCAACGAAACAACGACCGGACGCACTGAAGAGACATGACCGAACGCGACAGTGCCAGCGTCCGGTTACAGTCCAGTAAGCTCCCTGAACGACCGGACGCGTCCGATCATCAGTGACTGGACGCGCCTCGCGTCCGATCATCGAACTGAAAAACGCGCAGACACTAAACACTGACCGGACGCATCCGGTCATGCAAGGACCGCGTCCGGTTCAGCGTCCGGTCACCTCTGTGACCTCCGTTCGTCTCTGTTTCTTTTCCGGACTTTCGGCGTAGTGGAAAATAGTCGTTTCAACTCCTCGAAAATGCCTGAATCCCACCTCGCAAGCTCGGCGGGAGGGAGAGAGGATCCCAAACCCTCTCTACCGCTCAAACTCCACCGCCTTCGCAAACGTGCTAACACCACCAAGTGATCTCGTCATGTGTGAGTGTGTTAGCATTTTCATAATCATTTTTCGAGGCGATATTAGTTCTATCCAAATGCATATGATTATGAAATGCACATCTAGAGGCACTTAGGAGTTCAATAGCCGCGTCATTCCCCTCTTTATAGTACGACTATCTATCCTATAATGTAACCACACCCACTAGGTGTCTTGGTTACTAAAACACAACCCTTAAGCATATATCTTTGCCTTGATCACATAGGGTTGCGTCCAAATCCAAGTGTGGCCATCATGATCACCATGTCCATCTTGCCACCAACCTTGGAATGTACTAATCCTCATATGCTACATACAACTTAGGCATAGGATTAGTACTTAGGCATTGTCACTAATTACCAACACCCAACATAGGACTTTCAACTGTGCAGCTTGCATGTTTTGCCGGATAATACAGACCTTCTTCTCTGCCTCATCTACAAAATCAATTCCTTAAAACCTTCTTTCTCCAGGCTCTACCCAATTTAACAGTGTCCTGCACTTCCTGCCATATAAAGCTTCAAAAGGTGCCATCTTGACACTCTCTTGGTAACTGTTGTTGTAAGCGAATTCTGCCAATGGTAACCAGGATTCCCATGAGCCTCTGGATGATAGTACACAAGCTCTAAGTATATCTTCAAGTACAGCATTAACTCGTTCTGTCTGCCCGTCTGTCTGTGGATGGTAAGCCGTACTACGAATCAAACTAGTACCCAAACCTTTATGAAGATGTTCCCAAAAATGAGAGGTAAACTATGAACCACGATCAGACACGATCGTTTTTGGTATACCATGTAATCGGATAATCTCAGCAATGTACTTTTCTACATATTGAGGTGGTCAGAATGTTGTCTTAACTGGCAGAAAGTGAGCTGTCTTGGTGAGACGATCTACTATTACCCAAATAGAATCATGTCCCTTCTATGTGGTGGGAAGACCAGTGATGAAATCCATACTTATATCATCCCATTTCCAATCAGGTACAGACAAGGGTTGCAGAAGTCCTGCAGGTCTCATGTGAAGAGCTTTAACTCTACAACATATGTCGCAACGAGCAACGTATGCTGCAATTTCTTTTTTCATCTTAGTCCACCAATAACGGGGTCGCAAATCTTGGTACATCTTACTACTTCCGGGGTGAATAGATAGCTTGGAATGATGGGCCTCATTCATCAACTTGTTCTTAAGCTCTCTATCCTTAGGTACTACCAGGCGATCCTTAAACCATAACACTCCTTGGTCATCCAATCGAAAGTGTTTGGTGGGTTCCCTCTTCATCTTCTCCTTGATATGAAAGATTCCCTTATCTGTCTTCTGACCTTCAATGACCTGGTTTTCCAGAGTACAACTGATCTGAATATTATGCAACACAGCAGGATGTAACAGATTGAACCCTTCTTCAAACAACGGTTGCACATCAATAGCATGTGATTTTCTGCTCAGTGCATCTGCTACTACATTAGCCTTCCCGGGATGATAATGCACGTTTAGATTATAGTCCTTTATCAGCTCTAACCATCTTCTCTGTCGCATGTTCAACTCAGATTGGGTAAAAATGTATTTGAGACTCTTATGATCTGTAAAGAGATTACACACATTACCCAGCAGGTAGTGTCTCCAAATCTTTAGAGCATGCACCACTGTTGCAAGCTCCAAATCATGTGTAGGATAGTTAACTTCATGCTTCCTCAATTGACGTGAGGCATAGGCAATGACCCTTCCATTTTGCATTAGTACACATCCTAACCCATTCTTAGATGCGTCACAGAACACATCAAATGACTTTTCTATATCCGGTTGGGCCAGAACAGGAGCAGTGGTCAACAACTTTCGCAAGGTGCAGAAAGCTGCCTCGCACTCCTCTGTCCATACAAACTTATGATCCTTCTGTAACAGGCTTGTCATTGGTTTGGCAATCTTCAAGAAATCCGGTATGAAGCGACGATAGTAACCGGCTAAACCAAGAAAACTGCGAACTACATACACTGAGGTTGGTGACTTCCAGTCCATAACCTCTTGCACCTTACTAGGGTCTATGGAAATGCCATTTTCAGACAACACGTGGCCGAGAAAAGGAATTGTCTTAAGCCAGAACTCACACTTGCTGAACTTCGCATACAGTCGATGTTCTCTGAGTCTAGTCAAGACAATCCTGAGGTGCTCTGCGTGATCTTCTTCATTCTCTGAATATATTAGAATGTCATCAATGAACACAATCACAAACTTGTCCAACTCTGGCATGAAAACAGAATTCATCAGATACATAAAGTATGCAGGAGCGTTTGTCAATCCGAAGGACATGACAAGATACTCGTACAAGCCATATCTGGTAGAGAACGCAGTCTTAGGCACATCTTGCGGCCTAATCTTTATCTGATGGTATCCTAATCTCAAATCTATCTTAGAGAACACTTTGGCTTTAGACAATTGGTCAAACAAGAAATCAATCCGAGGAAGAGGATACTTGTTTTTAATTGTCACTGCATTCAGCAGTCGATAATCCACACACATGCGTAAGGAGTTATCCTTCTTCTTTTTCACAAATAGAGCGGGGCATCCCCATTCAGACGAGCTAGGACGAATCAAACCTTTCTTTAGTAAGTGCTGGAGTTGCTTCTTCAATTCGGCTAACTCATTGGGAGGCATCCGATAGGGCCTTCTCGAGATCGGTGTTGTTCCCAGAATTAACTCAATGGCAAACTCAACATCTCGGTCTGGTGGAAGTCCAGGTAACTCATCCGGAAACACATCTGGAAACTCACAGACCACTGGAATCTAGGCTAGCAGAGTAGTTTGGACCACACAAGTCGTGCTAGCTAGGTCTACTTGCCGAGGTAGGATCACCCGAAAGGTGCCTTCCCCACTTGGTTCCTTAAGAGAGATACTCCTTCCTCCAATATCGATTACCACCCCCATCTTATTCATCCAGTTCATACCCATGATCACATCCAAAACTAACCCTGGCATGACTATCAGATTAAGCTTATATTGCCGGTTTGATATGTTTAGGGTTACTCCCTGAACTATCTGATTAGTCAACAGATCAGCCCCAGCTGAACTGATTTTATATGCACATTCCAATTCGACTATCCTTTGCTCATGCCTCTTAACAAATGCTTGACTTACAAAGGAATGAGATGATCCGGAATCAAACAAGACTACTGCAGGATGATTGTTGATAGGAAACATACCAGCTGTTACTGGTTCTCCTTCAGGGATGTCATCCACGGTGGTGTGATGCACACGAGCTTGATACTACGTCTGCTGTTTCTTAGGGTAGGGACAAAACTTTGCAAAGTATCCGGGTTGGTTGCAGTTGAAGCACGGTCCCTTCACTTGGCCACAGTTCCAGATGAACTGCCTTGTCCTGTCTTCGCCTAAGGCAATGCCATCTTGAATGGTTTCTGGTTCCTCTGGGGTTGCTGAGCATTCTAATTCTTCCTTTGCAGTGGCCTAAACCTTGCACCTAGGGCAGGCGACCGATAAGCTGGACGGTTGGCCACTGGGGCTCTGGACTAGGACGTACCCGACTCGAAAGCTCTCTTACGGATCTTGGAAGCAGCATAAACATTGTTGTTCTTCTCTTGCTTCAGACAGTCACTAACGAAATTGTTGAAACTAGTCCTCATATTTGTACCCACATGTTTCATCATCTTGGGATTCAGGCCTCTCTTGAAGCTAGCGATCTTCTTGGCCTCAGTATTCACCATATCAGGAGCATAACGGCTTAGGTTATTGAATGCATGTAGATATTGAGTTACAGTCTTCGTGCCTTGATTCAGTGCCAGGAATTCCCCAAGCTTCATCTCGGTCAGACCAGGTGGAATGTACGTTCCACGGAAGGCTTCGGTGAACTCCCTCCAAGTGATGTGAGCGTGGGGAGGAAAAGTGGTGCGGTGATGTTTCCACCACATTCCTGCCGGACCTTGAAGCTGATGAGCTGCATACTCAGTCTTCAACACTTCAGTCATTCTCAAGACACGGAACTTGTCTTCCATAGTATTAATCCACTCTTCTGCATCCAAGGGTTCTGATGAGGACATTCTCCGCTATTACCCGCTGGCAAAGACGCAACAAAAAAAGGGCCAAGTGGCCTAGTTGTAGTCGGGCGGTGACCGTGTGAGCCTCTGAATAATCCCACCTTGCTTAGCTTGGGAGGAGGAAACCACCTTAAAAGAGAGAGCCACCCTTCCCCTATCAGACTAGTCTTTTAGGGACATTGGGCCTTTCCCCGAGTGGGTGTGCATAAGAACTGTTGGGGTCCGGGCAACCTTAATTTATTGGGCCTCGGCCAACCCCACCTGGGCCGGATGTATCATTTGGTATCAGAGCCGGGCCCTTGTTTAAGGGGGTAGGAATGATGAGGACATTCTCCGCTATTACCCGCTGGCAAAGACGCAACAAAAAAAGGACCAAGTGGCCTAGTTGTAGTCGGGCGGTGACCGTGTGAGCCTCTGAATAATCCCACCTTGCTTAGCTTGGGAGGAGGAAGCCACCTTAAAAGAGAGAGCCACCCTTCCCCTATCAGACTAGTCTTTTAGGGACATTGGGCCTTTCCCCGAGTGGGTGTGCATAAGAACTGTTGGGGTCCGGGCAACCTTAATTTATTGGGCCTCGGCCAACCCCACCTGGGCCGGATGTATCAGGTTCTGCGGCTTCCTAGAAGATCGGTGGATGAGTATCCATGAAGTCCTTGAAACTGTTGTACTAATTTGCTTCGTGCCCACCTAGGTTTATCCCCTGATGGGTGTTATCTGCGATACTGCGCAACGCAGCTTCCATATTCTGTTGCATGCTCTCCATATTACGTTGGCTTCTAAGAAATTGTGTGAAAAACTATTCCGTAGTGTAGGGTGGAGGAGGCGGTGGTGGATCACGGTCATCATTAGCAGCTGCACTGCCACCAGCCTCAGCGGCACCATACACGGTACGACGAGTGTTCGGCATCTGCATGTTCCAGCAACAGTAATTATTAGGTTAGGTTGTAGGAATTGCGACCGAATGAAAAATCATGCCGAACTGAATTTACTGGAGAGGATAAATTCATACAATAAAACAGGGGCACAACAAGTCATTCCAATTAACACAACATCACTAATTAGATTACTTAAAGCGCACACATCGCGTCCATTACAACCAAGTTGCCAACATACATACACTGGACTTTTGACGTTCGGAGACCGCCATAAACACATCCAAGCTTTCCAACATTACATCAAAGCCTTAGTCTTTCTACTCATTATTACATGCCCAACATGCCAACAAAGCAAAAGATCATGTAGATGGAACCTAGTAGCTAGCGCAACAACTACTAGCCTACTCATCGTGGTTGCTGTCTAAGTCCGAGACGTTAGCGTTGTCGCCATTAGCAGCGTCATGGTGCTCCCCAACTGGTGCTTCGGGCTCTTCAGGATCTTCGTCTTCATCCAAATCCATCTCTGCCGCACCAGGAGGAACATAGGGGTTGAGTTGATTGTTCAGCCAATGAACCTCCTCATGCAGATTGTCATTATATTCCTCTGCATATGCTAGCTATTGCTCTAGCTCAAACTGTCTAGCCCTCAACACATTCTCTGCGGACCAGGCTTCATTCCTCTGATGGAGCACATGAGTCAACATGCGCTCAGCGTTCCTGTTGGTGGTGGTCAGTCACCCAACCTGCTCTCTCAGGGCACGTACATCTCCTTCGAAAGCCACAGTCCTCTGGGTAGCCTGATCTCTCTGACGAGTCAACTGAGCCATCTCTGTGTTGAGCCTCTCAATCTCGGCGTCGTGATCTCTCTGAAGCTGACGGCGGTCATCACGAGCCTGACCAAGAGTACTAGACACACGTCTCAGGCTACCTTCCACTCCATCAAAGGCCCTCATCACCGCGAACATGGCACTCATAGCGGGGTTGTCACTGTTCTGTGCTTCTGCGGTGCTAATCTCCAGAGATCTTCCTCTTGCCTGCTGCCACGAGTCAGTGGAGGGGTTGCCCCTCGGAAAGACTCCAACTATAGCTGCTGCCAACTCCTGAGGAAAGCGATCCATGATATCCCTCAGGATCCCAAAGGCTGCCCTCTCAGCGGCTTCTTCAGGGGTCCTGCCAGTTGACTCAAAATGCCAACTGGTCCACTCAGAACCATCACCTCGAGGATGAACTACTGCTTCCATAGTCACCAAAAGTCCTTCCCCCAACCGCTCATTCGACCAAAAGTAGCGGGGCTCCATCCCATCAGGATAGCCTACATAGCTGAGTACTCTTCACAAGAGCGTAGGCATCCCAAACTCTCTAAGAAAAGTGTGGCGCTGACGAGTGCGTGGAGCAAGCTGATGACGGGGAGCTCTGCCGGTGGACTTGCGGGCTGTCTACTTGGTACGTGCCATCTGTAACAAAATTTTATTACCATGGTGAGAATAGATTTTTAAGTTGGCATTTTTATCGAAATGAGATAATCAACTTATAAGGGGAGGAACAATGCCATGAATGAAATGCACAACATGATACATGCATGTTCCGTACATCCTCACAAACTTAGAAAACTAATAACTACTAACAGAATAAACGGTGGCATACAACGATCTCTTGTAACGTAACTAATACGTACTACTCGAAAGCGTTGTTATGTACCTGCAGAAAGTCACTTCAGCCCAAACCTCATAGTATGAAAATATGCAAGAAAGCAGTAAAGTAAGTTACTCGCTCTACACGCATCCCTAGATACGAGTATAACGGTAACAACTATCTGAATCATCGTCCTATTGACGGCATCGTCACCGCATGACGGAAGTCCCCACCATTTGAATACCCTCATACGAACATGTGCATGGCATGTAAGTATTTCGGTATCACATAAGCACTCCCCTAGATCGGCAGTGTATCCGACCATGCTCTCACAACTCTCACTTACCAGGGCGTAGAGGGAATTGATCCATACATTACCACTCAATTGAATGGCACTCATACAATAGCACGCCGTATGAGCGACGAAATTTAAAATATGATGCAAACCCCCAAGTTAGTACTTAATTAAGCCACCTAGAGTCCTTATTGGGCATAAAGGATATGACCACTGGCACACTCTTAAATTTAAAAGCTTAGTTGAAAACATAGTTTTGTTTTTAAATACCCATGTGAACAGTACATGCTAAACCATGCTCCGATGCCAGCTGTAACGGATCAACGTAATTATACGAGATTAAGTAAGAAAATCTTCCACCGAGGTGGTTAATTTATCAAACTTAAACCCGTATAACCTGAGATTCCGTGAAACCACGAGGGATTTCAATCCAACCAACATACAACCAAGATCGTACTGATTTAGCAGCCACAGTTCACATGATACATAGAGTTCACAATAAAAGTGGAGTACATCGGAGTTTGGAATAAAAGTTATTACAACATAGTTCAAAATAACATAGCGGAAGCAAGTAGTTTTACACACCCACTTAGTTCAAATACAGTGCCAGTAGATAGTCAGGGTCCACAAAAGCATTAGATAAGATGAACAGAGTGACCCTTGCCCAAGGTCCTAGTTGTCGCCCATCGCTGGATACAGACAGTTGGAGCAGTACCCATAGTACATCTGACCATCTGCAACAACAATGGGAACAACGCCCTGAGTACGAGAATGTACTCAGCTAGACTTACCCGCCATAAACCAGAAATAAAGGACACCAAGGATCATGCAAGGCTTTATAGATTGGACTGGCTTGACTCATTTGCGAAAAGCGTAAGTTGTTAGGAAAAACCATACCAGTACTTTTTGCATCACTTTTAGTATAACCTATTCAAACTAGGTAAGCACCTATTGCTAAAACGATCACTTGATTCATCATTAACAATCTAGATTACCATATTAGGTTTAGCATTTCCAACATCATTCACTTAACCATCAGTGCTCCATTAATGTTACTACGATGCCATAGCTCGAGTCAAGTGCTCACTAACTGGGAGCGACGACGATTCGAATCGAATTCCTATCCAGTTGGAGATTTATTCCTCACACAAACCATGCTTCCCCTGTTAGGGTCGCGTAGATTACCAATGACACTTTCCAAGAAGCCACGGGATAACAATCATGGATCGCACTACCCAGGGACCGCCCGACTGCTAGGACGCACCTTGGGCTCACTCTTCGTGTCCCCGTTACACCCCCTTCAACACCAGTCTGCCAACCCGAGTTTATCCCGGCTCGAAAAGTGTCACTAGCTTCATGGTCGAAATGTACTTTATTCGGCCAGCTAAATGTGAGGCATGCGTTCAACATGACAAGAGGGACGAGCAACGATCGGTCCTTAATTGACACAGACGGAATCACTATAGTCCCAAAACCCTATAAGACTCTGCCCGGTCTTTGTTTATCCATCAACACTTGGTTACTTTTTATGATCAGAAATACAGCTAACCATAACCCGGTATCCACCTATAACTCGCAGGTGACAGGAAATCACCCGACTTCTACCGGTCTAAGCATGGCTAAGCAATTTACTCGATCCTGACTTAACAGGGTGAAAGATAATCCGGTGGCCAAGGTAATAATGCAACAACGGTTTCACTCAACTCCTATAACTTAATGCAACTATATATATATAACTATAGTTCATGTAGTAAGGGACAACTTTTATAAAATAGGAGACTTAAAATGCTCCGGGGCTTGCCTCTTTCGAACGAGCTAGGATGGTGGTCGACGCACTCTAGCAGCTCCTCGCCTGGCTCTCCCTCCTCGGGCACCTCCTGTGCCTGGGGTTTCTGCTGATCCGTCCAAGCCTGCTCCTCCTGTACTGCTACCTGCGACTCTTCCTGCGATCCTGTATGATGCAAGTGCATAAGTAAACATGCGAATGATGCATCGGATTATGGTGGAGTGCTTTGATGACATGAGATGCAGATGAGCACATGGAATAAGCAGTTTGGATATAATTATTTCTTCTACAAGGTAGTCCACGTCATCCAAGAACATATACCCTAAAACATGCACCTTATTCTTCTATTAGTTAGCCTATCATCTACACATACAAACGAACCTAAGCTACCAAAGCTTACCAACCTAACTCAACCACAACATCAGCAAGGCATAATGATGCTTCAAAGATACACCAACATATTTTATTTCTCTTAATTTCGCATAAAGAATAATCTTTTATTCCCTATTTAACTAGGGTTACACCGCAACACCTATCCCTGTATAGCTAAAAATCTACAAAAATTACAGTAGATTACTCTTACCCTAACTAACCTACTACTAAATTTTCATGAGAATTACATATGTAAAACTGCCTGTACAAAATAAACAAGTTATAGCCTAAATATGAGCATGAAATTATTTTATACTAGAAAAAGTATCAAACAACAGATTTCACATTTTTCCTATGTTACTAACAGTAAACTCACATACTACAAAAATTATCACATGTATGTTTTATACAAAATTAGCTCTCTACTAAAAATAACAAAGATTATCAATTAAAAGCATTTGAACTACACTTCAAAAATTTCTCAGAGAACATGCTTCACTAATATTTTTCCTAGAAAGTACATCACTAATAAAGATTAAAGCAACAAGAATCACATTTTTCCCTTTATTATTTTATTTACTACATATTTTCTAAGATATCAGCATTTATAGCAATTAAATAAATTTGCACAGTAAAGTGTTACAAAAATAACATGAGATATTTTTAAACTGTAGATCTATTCCAGAGGAACATTACAAAATTTGTTTCATAATTTTTGGAGCTAAAAAGGGTACACAAATATTTTCTAAGTAATTTCTTTTCCCAAAACAAAATAGAAATTCAAAAACTAATTACGGAATCGTTTAACGGGCCAGCCCACTCGGCAACAATGGCCCACGACCGATTTCCGCCGGAGCGCCGCGCGGGAAAAACCAGAGGCGGCCTGGCTTGCCAGTTCGGCCCAAGGCCGCTGGCCCAGCAGGAAGGGGGGGTTGGAACGCGGGGAGCGGCCGTGCGGCTGCGACGTCACGGCGGCGGAGATGTCCGCCGGCGGCTAGCGGCTGGCTCCGGTCATGCGGGCACCGATGGAGGGGCACACGGAAACCTTGTGGGGGTGGCGAACACCGCGAGGCGGTGCGGGAGCGGCTAGGCGGGGAGAAAACACTGGAACGGCGGGGGCGAGCGCGCGGTGGCCGGAATGGCGCCGCGGCGGGGCGCGCGAGATGATGCCTTACCGCGGGGCAGAGATGGAGCGTGGCGGCGCGTTCGGAGAAGAGAAGGATGAGGCAGAGTTGTTCGCGCGAGCAATCGCTCGGAGGCGGCCGGTCGGTGACGGAACGCGGGGCGGAAACGCGCGGCAGCGGCGGCGAGCGCGCGAAGGCGGGAGCGGCGGCTGCTGCGGGTTGCGTGAGGCCGAGCGGGGCGAAAATGGAGGGCATGCAGCCGAGGGAGGAGCGGGTGTGGCTTCAAGGCGCGTGGCGCGGCCGGTGGAGCCCACGGCTCGCCACCCGTACGCCGGAGGCGGCGAGCGGTGGCCACGCGGCGGGCGAGCCCTGACGTGGCGTCGCGCTGGCGTGGGCGCGAACGCGGGCGCGCGGGAGAAGGCGGGGCGAGCGGGCCAGGCCGGCATCCGTTCGCGGGCCGAAAGGGAGGCCGTGGCCCACTAAAACAAAAGCCGAATTTTCTTTTATAAAAATGTTTTCAGATTTTCTTATTTGTTTCAAAATTGAATTTGGAGATGAAAAAGAGGTTTTCAGAATTTTGGCCCAAAATAAAAGTTGTTCAAAATTTTATTCTCTACAACTTTCATGTAGAGCATTTTTCAAAATTCCCAATAGATTTTAAATTTGGGATTTAAAGCTAAATTGTTAAACAAAAATTCATTTGTTTAGAATATTTTTAAAGCAAAATTTGAGATAAATTTGAATCCAAGAGTTGCTCCAAAAATCATGTTAATTTATTCTAGATTATTTAAAAATGCTAATACCCAAACGTATACTACCTTTTTGGCACTTACATCAAAGTTAGGGTTCTAATTATTTGCTTTTCAAGTTTAGATTTAAAAGAGCTATATTTCATGCAATGCTAGTCATGAAATGATGCTGAATGCTTTATGCTTTGAAATGCTAATGCATGCTTAACACCCAGGGGTGTTACATTCGTCACCTTGGATTTTTGACCCTATGGTACGTTTGGTGCGAACTGTGCACCTATCTTACATGGACACTAACACTGCCACCAAATAGACCGAAACGAGATTCCACATGGCCAACGTAACCAAGGAGTTTCATCGGGTGCGTCCAAAACGATTTCAGAGCCAGTGGTACGTTCAGCGTTAACCGTGCAGCTGTCTTGCATCAAGATGAGCAATTTCTCCAAACAGACTGATGTGAGCATCCGTTAGAGCCTCGCCACCTAGGAGTACCATCGTGTGAGTCTAAAAGGATTTCTGAGCCTATGATATGTTTGGCACAAATCGTGCAACTATCTAGCACCAACACTAACATTGTCTCCAAATAGACTATAATGAGATTCCACATGACCCACGTCTCCTAGGAGTTGCATCAGGTACATCCAAAATGATTTTTGAGCTTATGGTACGATCAGCGCAAACTAAGCAACCATCTTGCGTCAAGATGAGCCCTATCTCTAAACAAACCGAAGTGAGCATCTACTAGAGCCTCATCACCTAGGAGTACTGTTGGGTGCGTCCAAAAGGATTTTAGAGCCCATGGTACGTTTGGCGCAAACTGTGCACCTATCTTGCATCAAGATTAGCACTATCTCCAAATAGACCAAAGTGAGCATCCACTAGAGCCTTGTCATCTACGAGTACCATCAGGTGCGTCCAAAGGGATTTCTGAGCCTATGGTACCATTGGCGCAAACTGTGCACCTATCTCGCCCCGACACAAACATTGTCTCCAAATGGACCGAAATGAGTTCCATCAGGTGCGTCCAAAATGATTTCTGTGCCTATGGCATGTTCGGCACAAACCGAGCAACTATATTGCGTCAAGATTAGCACTATCTCCAAACGGACAAAAACAAGCTTCCACTTGAGCCTTTTCACCTAGTAGTACCATCGGGTGCATACAAAATGATTTTCTAAGCCCATGGTACCTTTGGCGCAAATCGTGCACCTTTATTGCACAGACACTAACATTGTCTCCATATGGACCAAAACGAGATTCCAGTTGACCGACATCACCTAATAGTGCCATCGTCTGCATCCAAAATGATTTCAGAGCTAGTGGTACGTGCAGCACAAACCGTACACCTATCTTGCTTCAAGATTTGCACTATCTCCAAATGGTATGAAGTGAGCACTAGAGCCTCGTCACCTAGGAGTACCATTGGATGTGTCCAAAAGGATTTCTGAGCCTAAGTTACGATTGGCGCAAACCATGCACCTATCTTGCATTGACACTAACACTGTCTCCAAACAGACCAAAATAAGATTCCACATGACCCATGTCACCTAGGTGTACCACCGAGTGCATCCAAAATGATTTTTGAACCTATGGTACGATTGGCGCAAACTGAGCAACTATCTTGCTTCAAGATTAACACTATCTCTAAACAGACCGAGAAGAGCTTCCACTCGAGTCTCGTGACCTAGAAGTACGTTTGGTGTAAACTATGCACCTATCTTGCACCGACACTAACACTGTCTCTAAATGGACCGAAACGAGATTCCACATGACCAACGTCAGGTAGGAGTTCCATTAGGTGCGTCCAAAATAAATTCAAAGCCTGTGGTACATTCGGCGCAAACCATGTACCGATCTTCCATCAACATTTGCACTACATCCAAATAGACCGAAGTGAGCATCCACTAGAGCCTCATCACCTAGGAGGACCATCGGGTGCGTCTAAGAGGATTTCTAAGCCTATTGTACGTTTGGCACAAATCATGCACCTATCTTGCACTGACACTACCCATGTCACCAAATGGACCGAAATAAGATTAGCACTACCTTGCATAAAGATTAGTACTATGTCCAATTGGACTGAAGTAAGCATTCACTAGAGCCTCGTCACCTAGGAGTTCCATCGGGTGCGTCCAAAAGGATTTCTAAGCCTATGGTACGTTTAGCGCAAACCGTGCAACTATATTGCACCGACACTAACACTGTTTCCAAATAGACCGAAACGAGATTCCACCTGACCCATGTCACCTAGGAGTTCCATCGGGTGTGTCCAAAACAATTTCTGAGCCTATGGTACATTCGGCGCAAACCATGCACCGATCTTGAGTCGATATTAGGACTATCTACAAATGGACCAAAATGAGCTTCCACTTGAGCCTCACGACCTAGGAGTACAATCAGGTGCGGCAAAAACTATTTGTGAGCCTATGGTACATTTGCTGCAAACCGTGCACCTATCTTGCACCGACACTAACACTGTCTCCAAACAAACTAAAACGAGATTCCACATGACCCATGTCACCTAGGAGTTCCATTGGGTGCATCCAAAACAAGTGCAAAGTTTATGGTACATTTAGCGCAAACCGTGTACCTATCTTACATCAAGATTAGCACTATCTCCAAACAGACCAAAGTGAGCATCCACTAGAGCCTCGTCACATAGGAGTACCCTCAGGTGCGTCCAAAAGGATTTCTGAGTCTATGGTATGTTTGGTGCAAACCGTTCACCTATCTTGGACCAACACTAACATTGTCACCAAACAGACCAAAATGAGATTCCACATGGCCGACGTCACCTAGGAGTTTCATCGGGTGCGTCCAAAATGATTTTCAGAGCCAGTGGTACGTTCAGTGCTAACCGTGCACCTATCTTGCTTCAAGATGAGCACTATCTCTAAACAGACCGAAGTGAGCATCCACTAGAGCCTCGTCACCTAGAAGTAGCGTCGAGTGCGTCTAAAAGGATTTCTAAACCTTTGATACGTTTGGTGCAAACCGTGCACCTATCTTGCACTAGCACTAACGCTATCTCTAAATAGACTGTAATGAGATTCCACATGACCCACGTCACCTGGGAGTTCCATCGAGTGCATCCAAAATGAGAGCTTATGGTACGATCGGCACAAACCGAGCAACTATCTTGCGTCAAGGCAAGCCCTGTCTCCAAACAGATCGAAGTGAGCATGCAGTAGAGCCTCGTCACCTAGGAGTACCGTCGGGTGCGTCCAAAAGGATTTCAGAGCCCATGGTACGTTCAGCGCAAACCGTGCACATATCCTGCATCAAGATTAGTACTATCTCCAAACGGACCAAAGTGAGCATCCACTAGAGCCACGACCTACGAGTACCATTGGGTGCGTCCAAAAGGATTTCTGTGCCTAAGGTACGTTTGGCACAAATCATGCAACTATCTTGCACCGACACTAACACCAGCACTAAACAAACCCGAACCAGATTCTACATGACCCACGTCCCCTAGGAGTGCCACCGGGTGCATCCAAAATTATTTTTGAGCCGACGGTACATTCGGCACAAACCTGGCACCTGTCTTGTGTCAAGATTAGCACTATCTCCAAAGGGAACAAAATGAGCTTCCACTTGAGCCTCATGACCTAGGAGTACCATCGGGTGCGTCCAAAACGATTTGTGAGCCTATGTTACGTTTGGCGCAAACCGTGCACCTATCTTGCACCGACATAAACACTGTCTCCAAATAGACCAAAAGGAGATTCCACATGACCCATGTCACCTAGGAGTTCCATTGGGTGTGTCTAAAATGATTTCAAAGCCTATGGTACGTTCAGCGCAAACCGTGTACCTATCTTACATCAAGATTAGCACTATCTCCAAATAGACCGAAGTGTGCATCAACTAGAGCCTCATCACCTAGGAGTACCATCGGGTGTGTCCAAAAGGATTTTTGAGCCTATTGTACGTTTGGCGCAAACCGTGCACGTATCTTGCACCGACACTACCCATGTCTCCAAACGGACTGAAACGAGATTCCACATGACCCACATCACCGAGGAGTTCCATCAGGTGTGTCCAAAATGATTTTTGAGCCTATGGAATGATCGGCGCAAACTGAGCAACCATCTTGCGTCAAGATGAGCCCTATCTCCAAACAGACTAAAGTGAGCATCCACTAGTGCCTCGTCACCTTGGAGTACTGTCGGATGCGTCCAAAAGGATTTCTGACCCTATGGTACGTTTGGTGCAAACCGTGCACCTATCTTGCATGGACACTAACACTATCACCAAACAGACCGAAACAAGATTCCACATGGCCGACGTAACCTAGGAGTTCCATCGGGTGCATCCAAAATGATTTTAGAGCTAGTGGTACGTTCAACGTTAACTGTGTAGCTGTCTTGCGTCAAGATGAGCAATTTCTCCAAACAGACTGATGTGAGCATCCGCTAGAGCCTCGCCACCTAGGAGTACCATCGGGTGCGTCTAAAAGGATTTCTGAGCCTATGATATGTTTGGCACAAACCGTGCAACTATCTAGCACCAACACTAATATTGTCTCCAAATAGACTATAATGAGATTCCACATGACCCACGTCTCCTAGGAGTTGCATCGGGTGCTTTCAAAATGATTTTCGAGCTTATGGTACGATCGGCGCAAACTAAGCAACAATCTTGCGTCAAGATGAGCCCTATCTCCAAACAAACCGAAGTGAGCATCTACTAGAGCCTCGTCACCTAGGAGTACCGTTGGGTGCGTCCAAAAGGATTTCAGAGCCCATGGCACGTTTGGCGCAAACCGTGCAGCTATCTTGTATCAAGATTAGCACTATCTTCAAACGGACCAAAGTGAGCATCCACTAGAGCCTTGTCATCTACGAGTACCATTGGGTGCATCCAAAAGGATTTCTATGCCTAAGGTATGTCTGGCGCAAATCGTGCAACTGTCTAACACTATCACCAAACAAACCCAAACCAGATTCCACATGACCTGTGTCCCCTTAGGAGTGCCATCGGGTGCGTCCAAAATGATTTTTGAGCCTATGATACGTTCAGCACAAACTATGCACCAATCTTGCATCAAGATTAGCACTATCTCCAAAGGGACCAAAATGAGCTTCCACATGAGCCTCATGACCTAGGACTACCATCGAGTGCGTCCAAAATGATTTGTGAGCCTATGTTACGTTTGGCGCAAACCGTACACCTATCTTGCACCGACACTAACACTGTCTCCAAACGGACCAAAACGAGATTCCGCTTGACCCACGTCACCTATGAGTTCCATTGGGTGCGTCCAAAATGATTTCATTGCCTATGGTACATTCAGCAAAAACCATGTACCTATCTTACATTAGGATTAGCACTATCTCTGAATAGACCGAATTGTGCATCCACTAGAGCCTCGTCACCTAGGAGTACCATCGGGTGTGTCCAAAAGGATTTCTGAGCCTATTGTATGTTTGGCGCAAACCGCGCACATATCTTGCACCGACACTACCCATGTCTCCAAATGGACCGAAATGAGATTCCAGATGACCCACGTCACCGAGAAGTTCTATCAGGTGCATCCAAAATAATTCCTGAGCCTATGGTACGATCGGCACAAATCGAGCAACTGTCTTGCGTCAAGATCAGCCCTATCTCCATACAGACCAAAGTGAGCATCCACTAGAGCCTCATCACCTAGGAGTACTGTTAGGTGCGTCCAAAAGGACTTTAGAGGCTATGGTAGGTTCAACACAAACCATGCACCTATCTTGAATCAAGATTAGCACTATATCTAAACGGACCAAAGTCAGCAACCACTAGAGCCTCATCACCTTCGAGTACCATTGGCTACGTCCAAAAGGATTTTCGAGCCTATGGTACGTTTGGTGGAAACCATGCACTACATTACACCGACACTAACACTATCACCAAACAAACCAAAATGAGATTCCACATGGCCAACGTCACCTAGGAGTTCCATCGGGTTTGTCTAAAACGATTTCAGAGCCAGTGGTACGTTCGGTGCTAACCGTGCACCTATCTTGCATCAAGATGAGCACTATCTCCAAACAGACCGAAGTGAGCATCCACTAGAGCCTCGTCACCTAGAAGTACCGTCGGGTGCGTCTAAAAGGATTTCTGAGCCTTTGGTATGTTTGGTGCAAACCATGCACCTATCTTGCACCAACGCTAACATTGTCTCCAAATAGACTATAACGAGATTCCACATGACCCACGTCACCTAGGAGTTCCATTAGGTGCATCCAAAATGATTTTCGAGCTTATGGTACGATCAGCGCAAACCGAGCAACAATCTTGCGTCAAGATGAGCCCTATCTCCAAACAAACCAAAATGAGCATCTACTAGAGCCTCGTCACCTAGGAGTATCGTCAGGTGTGTCCAAAAGGAGTTCAGAGCCCATGGTACGTTTGGCGCAAACCGTGCACCTATCTTGCATCAACATTAGCACTATCTCCAAACAGACCAAAGTGAGCATCCACCAGAGCCTTGTCACCTACGAGTACCATTGGGTGTGTCTAAAAGGATTTCTTTGCCTAAGGTATGTCTAGCGCAAATTGTGCAACTGTCTTGCACCAACACAAACACTATCACCAAACAAACCCAAACCAGATTCCACATGACCCACGTCCCCTAGGAGTGCTATCGGGTGCGTCCAAAATTATTTTCGAGCCGATGGTACGTTCGGCACAAACCATGCCCCTATCTTGCTCCAAGATTATCACTATCTCCAAAGGGACCAAAATGAGCTTCCACTTGAGCATCATGACCTAGGAGTACCATCGAGTGCGTCCAAAACGATTTGTGAGCCTATGTTATGTTTGGCACAAACCGTACACCTATCTTGCACCGACACTAACACTGTCTCCAAACAGACCAAAATGAGATTCCGCTTGACCCACGTCACCTAGGAGTTCCATTGGGTGCGTCCAAAATGATTTCATTGCCTATGGTACATTCAGCGCAAACCGAGTACCTATCTTACATTAAGATTAGCACTATCTCTGAACAGACCGAATTGTGCATCCACCAGAGCCTCGTCACCTAGGAGTACCATCGGGTGTGTCCAAAAGGATTTCTAAGCCTATTGTATGTTTGGCGTAAATCGTGCACGTATCTTGCACCGACACTACCCATGTCTCCAAACGGACCGAAATGAGATTCCAGATGACCCACGTCATCGAGTTCTATCGGGTTTGTCCAAAACGATTCCTGAGCTTATGGTACGACTGGCGTAAACCGAGCAACTATCTTGCGTCAAGATCAGCTCTATCTCCAAACAGACCAATGTGAGCATCCACTAGAGCCTCATCACCTAGGAGTACTGTCGGGTGTGTCCAAATGGATTTCTGAGCCTATGGTACGTTCGCGAAAACTGTGTAACTATCTTGCATCAAGATTAGCACAATCTCCAAATGGACTGAAGTGAGCAACCACTATAGCCTCGTCACAAGGGGTACCAACAAGTGCATCCAAAAGGATTTCTCACCCTATGGTACGTGTGGCGCAAACTGTGCACCTATCTTGCACGAACACTAACATTGTCACCAAACAGACCGAAATGAGATTCCACATGGCCGACATGACCAAGGAGTTCCATCGGGTGCATCCAAAATGATTTTAGAGCTACTGGTACATTCAGTGCTAACCGTGTACCCATCTTGCGTCAAGATGAGCACTATCTCTGAACAGACCAAAGTGAGCATCCACTATAGCCTCGTCACCTCGGTGTACCATCGAGTGCGTCTAAAAGGATTTTTGAGCCAATGGTTCGTTTGACGCAAACCGTGCACCTATCTTGCACCAACACTAACACTATCTCCAAATAGACTGTAATGAGATTCGACACGACCCATGTTACCTTGGAGTTCCATCGAGTGCATCCAAAATGATTTTTGAGCTTATGGTACGATCGGCGCAAGTCGAGCAACAATCTTGTGTTAAGATGAGCTCTATCTCCAAATAGATCGTAGTGAGCATCCACTAGAGCCTCGTCACCTAGAAGTACCATCGGGTGCGTCCAAAATGATTTCAGAGCCCATGGTATGTTTAGCATAAACTGTGCACCTATCTTGCATCAAGATTAGCACTATCTCCAAACGGACCAAAGTGAGCATCCACTAGAGCCTCGTCACCTACGAGTACCATTGGGTGCATCTAAAAGGATTTTTGTGCCTAAGGTAAGTTTGGCGCAAATCATGCAACTGTCTTGCACTGACACTAACACTATCACCAAACAAACCCAAACCAGATACCACATGACCCACGTCCCCTAGGAGTGCCATCGGGTGCGTCCAAAATGATTTTTGAGCCTATGGTACGTTCAGCACAAACCATGTGCCTATCTTGCGTCAAGATTAGCACTATCTCCAAAGGGACCAAAATGAGCTTCCACTTGAGCCTCATGACCTAGGAGTACCATCGGGTGCGTCCAAAATGATTTGTGAACCTATGTTTCATTTGGCGCAAACCATGCACCTATCTTGCACCAACACCAACACTGTCTCCAAACAGACCAAAACGAGATTCCACATGACCCACGTTACCTAAGAGTTCCATTGGGTGCGTCTAAAATGATTTCAAAGCCTATGGTACATTCAGCGTAAACCATGTACCCATCTTACATTAAGATTAGCACTATCTCCAAACAGACCGATGTGTGTATCCACCAGAGCCTCATCACCTAGCAGTACCATCGGGGTCGTCCAAAAAGATTTATGAGGCTATTGTATGTTTTGCGCAAACTGTGCACGTATCTTGCACCGACACTACCCATGTCTCCAAACGGACCGAAATGAGATTCTAGATGACCCACGTCACCGAGGAGTTCTATCTGGTGTGTCCAAAATGATTTCTGAGCCTCGGGTACAATCAGCGCAAACCGAGCAACTATCTTGTGTCAAGATGAGCT